>OW026360.1:13234467-15730377 GCA_932273835.1 Sarcophaga variegata
TTGCAACAACATTTGCACATGGTACTGGTACTTGCAACAACATTTGCACATGGTACTGGTACTTGCAACAACATTTGCACATGGTACTGGTACTTGCAACAACATTTGCACATGGTACTGGCACTTGCAACAACATTTGCACATGGTACTGGTACTTGCAACAACATTTGCACATGGTACTGGTACTTGCAACAACATTTGCACATGGTACTGGTACTTGCAACAACATTTGCACATGGTACTGGTACTTGCAACAACATTTGCACATGGTACTGGTACTTGCAACAACATTTGCACATGGTACTGGTACTTGCAACAACATTTGCACATGGTACTGGTACTTGCAATAACATTTGCACATGGCACTGGTAGTTGCAACAACATTTGCACATGGTACTGGTACTTGCAACAACATTTGCACATGGTACTGGTACTTGCAACAACATTTGCACATGGTACTGGTACTTGCAATAACATTTGCACATGGTACTGGTACTTGCAACAACATTTGCACATGGCACTGGTAGTTGCAACAACATTCGCACATGGCACTGGTACTTGCAACAACATTTGCACATGGTACTGGTACTTGCAACAACATTTGCACATGGTACTGGTACTTGCAACAACATTTGCACATGGTACTGGTACTTGCAACAACATTTGCACATGGTACTGGTACTTGCAACAACATTTGCACATGGTACTGGTACTTGCAACAACATTTGCACATGGTACTGGTACTTGCAACAACATTTGCACATGGTACTGGTACTTGCAACAACATTTGCACATGGTACTGGTACGTGCAACAACATTTGCACATAGTATTGGTACTTGCAACAACATTTGCACATGGTACTGGTACTTGCAACATCATTTGCACATGGTACTGGTACTTGCAACAACATTTGCACATGGTACTGGTACTTGCAACAACATTTGCACATGGTACTGGTACTTGCAACAACATTTGCACATGGTACTGGTACTTGCAACAACATTTGCACATGGTACTGGTACTTGCAACAACATTTGCACATGGTACTGGTACTTGCAACAACATTTGCACATGGCACTGGTACTTGCAACAACATTTGCACATGGTACTGGTACTTGCAACAACATTTGCACATGGTACTGGTACTTGCAACAACATTTGCACATGGTACTGATACTTGCAACAACATTTGCACATGGTACTGGTACTTGCAACAACATTTGCACATGGTACTGGTACTTGCAACAACATTTGCACATGGTACTGGTACGTGCAACAACATTTGCACATGGTACTGGTACTTGCAACAACATTTGCACATGGTACTGGTACTTGCAACAACATTTGCACATGGTACTGGTACTTGCAACAACATTTGCACATGGTACTCGTACTTGCAACAACATTTGCACATGGTACTCGTACTTGCAACAATATTTGCACATGGTACTGGTACTTGCAACAACATTTGCACATGGTACTGGCACTTGCAACAACATTTGCACATGGTACTGGTACTTGCAACAACATTTGCACATGGTACTGGTACTTGCAACAACATTCGCACATGGTACTGGTACTTGCAACAACATTCGCACATGGTACTGGTACTTGCAACAACATTTGCACATGGTACTGGTACTTGCAACAACATTTGCACATGGTACTGGTACTTGCAACAACATTTGCACATGGTACTGGTACTTGCAACAACATTTGCACATGGTACTGGTACTTGCAACAACATTTGCACATGGTACTGGTACGTGCAACAACATTTGCACATGGTACTGGTACTTGCAACAACATTTGCACATGGTACTGGTATTTGCAACAACATTTGCACATGGTACTGGTATTTGCAACAACATTTGCACATGGTACTGGTACTTGCAACAACATTTGCACATGGTACTGGTACTTGCAACAACATTTGCACATGGTACTGGTACTTGCAACAACATTTGCACATGGTACTGGTACTTGCAACAACATTTGCACATGGTACTGGTACTTGCAATAACATTTGCACATGGTACTGATACTTGCAACAACATTTGCACATGGCACTGGTAGTTGCAACAACATTCGCACATGGCACTGGTACTTGCAACAACATTTGCACATGGTACTGGTACTTGCAACAACATTTGCACATGGTACTGGTACTTGCAACAACATTTGCACATGGTACTGGTACTTGCAACAGCATTTGCACATGGTACTGGTACTTGCAACAACATTTGCACATGGTACTGGTACGTGCAACAACATTTGCACATAGTATTGGTACTTGCAACAACATTTGCACATGGTACTGGTACTTGCAACATCATTTGCACATGGTACTGGTACTTGCAACAACATTTGCACATGGTACTGGTACTTGCAACAACATTTGCACATGGTACTGGTACTTGCAACAACATTTGCACATGGTACTGGTACTTGCAACAACATTTGCACATGGTACTGGTACTTGCAACAACATTTGCACATGGTACTGGTACTTGCAACAACATTTGCACATGGTACTGGTACTTGCAACAACATTTGCACATGGTACTGGTACTTGCAACAACATTTGCACATGGTACTGGTACTTGCAACAACATTTGCACATGGTACTGGTACTTGCAACAACATTTGCACATGGTACTGGTACTTGCAACAACATTTGCACATGGTACTGGTACTTGCAACAACATTTGCACATGGTACTGGTACTTGCAACAACATTTGCACATGGTACTGGTACTTGCAACAACATTTGCACATGGTACTGGTACTTGCAACAACATTTGCACATGGTACTCGTACTTGCAACAACATTTGCACATGGTACTGGTACTTGCAACAACATTTGCACATGGTACTGGTACTTGCAACAACATTTGCACATGGTACTGGTACTTGCAACAACATTTGCACATGGTACTGGTACTTGCAACAACATTCGCACATGGTACTGGTACTTGCAACAACATTCGCACATGGTACTGGTACTTGCAACAACATTTGCACATGGTACTGGTACTTGCAACAACATTTGCACATGGTACTGGTACTTGCAACAACATTTGCACATGGTACTTGTACTTGCAACAACATTTGCACATGGTACTGGTACTTGCAACAACATTTGCACATGGTACTGGTACGTGCAACAACATTTGCACATGGTACTGGTACTTGCAACAACATTTGCACATGGTACTGGTACTTGCAACAACATTTGCACATGGTACTGGTATTTGCAACAACATTTGCACATGGTACTGGTACTTGCAACAACATTTGCACATGGTACTGGTACTTGCAACAACATTTGCACATGGTACTGGTACTTGCAACAACATTTGCACATGGTACTGGTACTTGCAACAACATTTGCACATGGTACTGGTACTTGCAACAACATTTGCACATGGTACTGGTACTTGCAACAACATTTGCACATGGTACTGGTACTTGCAGCAACATTTGCACATGGTACTGGTACTTGCAACAACATTTGCACATGGTACTGGTACTTGCAACAACATTTGCACATGGTACTGGTACCTGCAACAACATTTGCACATGGTACTGGTACTTGCAACAACATTTGCACATGGTACTGGTACTTGCAACAACATTTGCACATGGTACTGGTACGTGCAACAACATTTGCACATGGTACTGGTACTTGCAACAACATTTGCACATGGTACTGGTACTTGCAACAACATTTGCACATGGTACTGGTACTTGCAACAATATTTGCACATGGTACTGGTACTTGCAACAACATTTGCACATGGTACTGGTACTTGCAACAACATTTGCACATGGTACTGGTACTTGCAACAACATTTGCACATGGTACTGGTACTTGCAACAACATTTGCACATGGTACTGGTACTTGCAACAACATTTGCACATGGTACTGGTACTTGCAACAACATTTGCACATGGTACTGGTACTTGCAACAATATTTGCACATGGTACTGGTACTTGCAACAACATTTGCACATGGTACTGGTACTTGCAACAACATTTACACATGGTACTGGTACTTGCAACAATATTTGCACATGGTACTGGTACTTGCAACAACATTTGCACATGGTACTGGTACTTGCAACAACATTTGCACATGGTACTGGTACTTGCAACAACATTTGCACATGGTACTGGTACTTGCAACAACATTTGCATATGGTACTGGTACTTGCAACAACATTTGCACATGGTACTGGTACTTGCAACAACATTTCCACATGGTACTGGTACTTGCAACAACATTTGCACATGGTACTGGTACTTGCAACAACATTTGCACATGGTACTGGCAGTTGCAACAACATTTGCACATGGTACTGGTACTTGCAACAACATTTGCACATGGTACTGGTACTTGCAACAACATTTGCACATGGTACTGGTACTTGCAACTACATTTGCACATGGTACTGGTACTTGCAACAACATTTGCACATAGTACTGGTACTTGCAACAACATTTGCACATGGTACTGGTACTTGCAACAACATTTGCACATGGTACTGGTACTTGCAACAACATTTGCACATGGTACTGGTACTTGCAACAACATTTGCACATGGTACTGGTACTTGCAACAACATTTGCACATGGTACTGGTACTTGCAACAACATTTGCACATGGTACTGGTACTTGCAACAACATTTGCACATGGTACTGGTACTTGCAACAACATTTGCACATGGTACTGGTACTTGCAACAACATTTGCACATGGTACTGGTACTTGCAACAACATTTGCACATGGTACTGGTACTTGCAACAACATTTGCACATGGTACTGGTAGTTGCAACAACATTTGCACATGGTACTGGTAGTTGCAACAACATTTGCACATGGTACTGGTACTTGCAACAACATTTGCACATGGTACTGGTACTTGCAACAACATTTGCACATGGTACTGGTAGTTGCAACAACATTTGCACATGGTACTGGTAGTTGCAACAACATTTGCACATGGTACTGGTACTTGCAACAACATTTGCACATGGTACTGGTACTTGCAACAACATTTGCACATGGTACTGGTACTTGCAACAACATTTGCACATGGTACTGGTACTTGCAACAACATTTGCACATGGTACTGGTACTTGCAACAACATTTGCACATGGTACTGGTACTTGCAACAACATTTGCACATGGTACTGGTACTTGCAACAACATTTGCACATGGTACTGGTACTTGCAACAACATTTGCACATGGTACTGGTACTTGCAACAACATTTGCACATGGTACTGGTACTTGCAACAACATTTGCACATGGTACTGGTACTTGCAACAACATTTGCACATGGTACTGGTACTTGCAACAACATTTGCACATGGTACTGGTACTTGCAACAACATTTGCACATGGTACTGGTACTTGCAACAACATTTGCACATGGTACTGGTACTTGCAACAACATTTGCACATGGTACTGGTACTTGCAATAACATTTGCACATGGTACTGGTACTTGCAACAACATTTGCACATGGTACTGGTACTTGCAACAACATTTGCACATGGTACTGGTACTTGCAACAACATTTGCACATGGTACTGGTACTTGCAACAACATTTGCACAAGGTACTGGTACTTGCAACAACATTTGCACATGGTACTGGTACTTGCTACAACATTTGCACATGGTACTGGTACTTGCAACAACATTTGCAAATGGTACATGCAACAACATTTGCAAATGGTACTTGCAACAACATTTGCACATGGTACTTGCAACAACATTTGCAAATGGTACTTGCAACAACATTTGCACATGGTACTTGCAACAACAGTTGCAAATGGTACTTGCAACAACATTTGCGATGGTACTTGCAACATTTGCGATGGTACTTGCAACATTTGCAACGATGGTACTGGCAACAGATGGTACTTGCAACATTTGCGATGGTACTTGCAACATTTGCAACGATGGTACTTGCAACATTTGCGATGGTACTTGCAACATTTGCAACGATGGTACTTGCAACATTTGCGATGGTATTTGCAACATTTGCGATGGTACTTGCAACATTTGCAACGATGGTACTTGCAACATTTGCGATGGTACTGCATAATACATACATATGTACATACATAATTGGTCATTACAACCCTTCAGTCAGGATTACGACCTAGTTTCTCACACTACTTATGGTGTGTGTGTTAATTTTATACATGAGTGGCGGGACCTACAATTTAAAGTCGACTTCGAACGGCAGATTTTTTGAGAAACATTTCATGACAATTTTATTTTCACTCTCAGAGTTTTTGATAGAAATCTGCTGAGAGGAAGTCGCCAAAGAAATATACTTTCATGTTTGTTTTTCGTTGGAGCTGTCTGAGCTTGGCTTTGAACCGGGGCCTCACGTCTAATAAGTCAACACAGTACCTACTAGACTACAGTTACCAAAATTATAACAGCTTTGTTAAATCAAAAATTACTTGAACGCACATAGAGGATTACCGGAGGCAATGCTTTGAAAAGACCTTATTACTCCATATTGCCAACATCTGGATTTCTTATTTAAAGCATGACACCCTTAAAATCAAACTGGCGACTACAAAATCCTTAATTTTATAGGTTCGAATATCGTAGACATAAACCACTATACCACGGATTGCTTCAATATGATGTTTTCCTTTAGTAGTGGAAACTTTTGGACTTTAGGAGAGAGTAATGGAAAATACAGTTACAGTTACACATGATATAATGGATGTTTTACCGAGAGGTTTTTGCTCATGGTATTCACTATCAATGAGGTTAAGGAACAAGATTTTCAACATTTTCTGTGTAGAACCCTCGGTGTTCTTGCAAAGGCAGAACATATACAAAAAATTGGAACATTACAGAGAAGCATTCATTATATGAAATCTTGAGTTTATAATCGAATTTAATCTGTTACTGTTGATATTTAAATTTTTAATAATATTTTCAGTTTTTTTTTTTCTTTTTTTGTTGTTGTTAATTTAACCATTTCAGTCCAATCAACATGCCAGACCAATTTTAAAAAGGAAATAACGTATCATTAAAATGGGTGTGCCTCAATTTCCTTAACACACACATACAACTGCTAGCAAAAAATGTCAAAAATATTTATAAATTTTGTAATGCTACAATACAAGTCTACACTCCTCTGCTCTCTTTCGTTTTTTTTTTCAATAAAACTCCATAGATTTTATTTATCAGCCTTTGTAGAAGAGCTGAGTTTTTTTCTTTCGCTCTCTCTCTCTCGCTGCTGCTGTTAACCCACTGGAGTCATGTGTTGGTTTTACAAAATGGTGCTTTGGAAATATCCTGTTTGCAAGTGTGTGTCTGTGTATGTGTGCAAAATATTGCAATTTTATGATTATTTCACATGTTTTTCTCCAGTAAATTTTATTTTTATTTATTTGCCTCCTCCTCTTCAGCTTGAAACGGAAATTAACTGTATGAGTGTTTCAATTTTCCCAATATTTTTTTGTCCTTTTTTTCTGTATGTTTGTCTGTTTGTTTGTCATATTCAATGATATAAAAGGGAAATTTCATTATTTCATGTTGTTTGTTGCAGCATAAACGTTTTACTTCCTTGTTAACGTATTGCACAAAAAAATTCCACAATCAATCGTTTTTCCACCAACAATTTTATTAAAAATGATTCGTTTGATAGACAAAAAAAATCAGAGGAGGGGATGTACAAACTGTTATTTGAGAATATTAATAAAAAAAAGTGGAAATTTCTGCCCGAAGGCAAAGTAATATTAAATTTAATTACACGGCTATTATAAATAACAAATAACAGCCCTTTTTGTCACATCAAATGTGCTTTAAGTGGGCGTGGTTGAGTAGAGAATTTAATTAAAGAGAAACAGTTTCAATTCAATAAATAAATTAAATATACGAATGAATATTGTTTTATTTCAGCTGTAGGTTGTGTAGACTAGAGCCTGTCGTTCAAAACACAGCTTAATATCTCGAACTAAACGAAAAATTAAAAAAATTTCTTTCTGTGATTTTCTTTTTGCAGTCTTCTTGCAAAAACTGTGAGAGTAAAATAAAATTGCCATGCAAAGTATCTGAAAAATCTGTTGTTCCTAGCCAACTTCGAATTATAGGTCTTCCTACAACCCATGAATAAATTTATCACACCCAACAAAGGTGGTGTTAAAATCAAGGCTGTGAACCTAACTAAAGTGTTAGGTTTGGTTAGGTTAGGTTGTAGTGGTAGCTTTCATACCGAAACCTCACTTGAGCATGCATAGAGGCCCGTTGTGACACCACAGATGAATGCAGTCTCTGTACTGACCAAGTTCCTTAAAACCAGGGAAGAAGAAGCTGGTCAGCACAAGGGCTGCACATTTAATGCATGTCGACCCCACGCTGGTAAACCAGCCCCGAAGTTTGATAAACAAACTGACAAGGGTTGGAGAGCAAAATAACCTATTACTGTACCTCGCAAGAGATGGGCATTCCTCAACGGATATGCACCCACGGCAGAAGTCGTTGGATGGGAGCTGCATTTTTTCCGCGTGTCTTCCCATTACACAATGACCTGTAAGCATGGCCACTGTAATCGTGATGATCACAGATCACCTAGCGGTGGAGCAGGATAGGTTGGCATCTCGAAAGAATTATCGCGCGATGGCCTGCTTGACCGAGGCAAGTGGCATCTCCAATTCGATTGAGGAGGATTCCGGAATTAGTGCACCAGCCCTAGCGAGCTCATCGGCTCTGCAGTTTCCCGAAATATTACTGTGCCCGGGGACCCAGATAAGTGACTAAAGGGTTGTGATAACCAAATAATTTAGTAAGTAATGTACGAAAGTAGTAGCCGTAGTTTAGTAGGTAGTGCGTTGGCTTATTAGACGTAAAGCACCGGTTCAAACAGCAGATGAGACACACACGCTTTATAGGTGTTGTGCGAGGCTAGGTTGTGAACCCGACTAAAGGGTTGTGTAATGACCAAATAATTTAGTAAGGAACGTGCGAAAGTTCCCACAAGCAACTGACGATTGCTGTCAATATTTGCTTCGCGCCGGGTTTTTATTTGAAATAAGGAATCGACTGACAGTTGCCCCATGTATTTGTGTATATCCTTATCAGAAATGAATGAGCCAAGCATCAAATAAAAGATTTTAAATTCAAAGAAATTTTAAATAAAATTACTCAACACACTCCAGATGATTTAGTTTAACTGCCCCCAGTTCATCTTATTGTTGCAAGAGCCACGTTTCAGTAAATTCTCTCCCACATAATATTTCATCTGCAAAGAAGAAAACAGTGATAATAACACACGTTACGAGTGGTTATTATTCATACATATTTACTCGAGGCGTATGGAGCGCTAAAAATTCCTAACGCCTCTCCCATACACACACACACACACATTCACACGAAAAAGAAAAACTTGCTTAAAACACTTCTAATGTTCGTCCATTGGCGTTACGTGGCAACATAATTTCAAAGATGAACCCGGAACACGCACAGCATGTTTTGCTTCTTCTTGTCCAAAAACTCCCTGCTGCTCCCTGTTGGCAGTCTTGCGTTTGTTTTGTTTGTTTGTTTGTAATTCTGCCGCAATAGGTCGTGTTTCTCCTTATGGCTGACTGTTGGTGCTTCTCTACTACGTATGTTTGTGTGTGTTATTGTTGCTATTGTTGTTGCTGTTGTTGTTGTTGGCTAGTTAAAATAGGAAAAGTTTTAATTGAATCCATAAATTTTTCTTGGCAGTTTATCCTGCAGTTTTCGTATTCGGTTTTCATTTTCATTCATGTCCGCGCGTTCGCTGTTGTTATTTTCGCCGGCATCTTTTAAGCGCGTTTTCTGGCTTGATTTTTGTCTTCATTTTTTTCTTTTTGTTTGTGTTCTACAGGCTTTTATGGGATGATGATGAAGATGTCGTAGCGGTGTTGTTGTTTTTTTGGCGCTTTTCGTAGTGTTAACCGTGGTAAGTTTGTGGTTAAAGCGGTTTTTATGTTTTTGCGTTTCAATATTGGATGGTTGGTTTACGTCCTTTTTATTTTGTTTTTGTGTTTGTGGAAAGTACTTTTCGTAGAGGTTTTCTGGTGTTAGATTTTCTTGGCATGATTACGTTTTAGGAAATTAAAAAATTTGTATGCAAAAAATATTAATTAATGAACGGAAAAACAGAACAAAGAATCGTTGAAATTCAAAACAACATTTTGTTTTTGGCAGATAAATTTCTGGGTTATATTCTGCGTGTGTTAGAGACAACAAGGACAACATTTGCATTTCAATCTGATGGTAGAAATATTCAAAAAATCTCATAGAAAAATACAAAGTGGCGCAGAAGTCATTGCTCTATTGGAAGATGTTGTAAGGTTTCCAAACATTGGTAAACATCAGGACTGCCTTGACGTTGCTGAAGTAAAAAGACACAAAATACACGTCAATAGGACATGAATGGTTATAATTCTCCAGAAGGCGTAGTAGAACTTTGGTGGTTTGATGTTGAGTAGATTTTCCGGTCTTCTGACACCAAGTGGCCAAACATTACAGCGTTTGACTGCCCACTCAAAAAAGTACGGAACAATCCGAAATGCAGCCACATCTAGACGGCACTGGAACTGTTGTACTATTAAGAATATCGCAGCTGCAATTGAAGATGTCGCAGAGTACCTCAAAGCACTGACCAAATAACTTGTCTTTTATTTGTCCAACATCAACTTGCCAAACATTACGGCGTTTGACTGCCCACTCAGAAAAGTACGGAACAACGCGAAATGCTGTCATATTTAGACGACACCGTAACTGCCGTACTGCAGAGAATATTTCAGCAGTAGCTAAAGATGTCAGAGAGGACCTTAAAGCATTGGCGAAATAACTTGTCTTTCATTTGAACATCAATTAGTAGCCTTTACGGAGAATTGTGGGGAAATGGTTCTACAATGTTCATTTACAAAGTGCAAACAACTGCTCACCATTGACCGATAAATAAACGTACAATACTATTGAACAGTCAAGCGGATCCTAAGAGATTTACGGGTCACGCTCGCAGATTATGAGGGAATTTTCGGAAATGAGCAGGCAGATGAGCTTGCGAAAAGGGCCGGAATCGAGACTTACGCTCGAGAAGTATGCGGCTTTGTGTTTAAACTGAATTAGTTTGGCAGGTAAAATTTTGTCACGCTCCCAGATTATGAGGGAATTTTCGAAAATGAGCAGGCAGATGAGCTTGCGAAAAAGGCCGGAATTTTAAATGGAATTGAATCAGAAGTTTGGAAGAGTATTCTCGGCGATAGGGAATGTGGAGAAATGCCGGACTTTTTTCAAGGCAAATGTGTTTCGTAGAGTCTTTGGTGTTGTTGGATAATTATGGTGAGAAAAATTTTTATCAAGCATCAGGCTATCCAGAAGCAGCCTTAGGAGAGGAACCGGGCTTTTGATTGGCTCCCAAATAGGGATTGTCTCAAACCCAATATGAAGATTCCGCGATAAAGAGAATGTGCGTACTTGGAATCTTTGCGACGTTAACACATCTCTGATATAAACGCTTAGATGCTTATCAAGTACCAGGCAGGTTCTTTTCTTTTCTGGCCCAGAACATTACCCTAAAGTTGTTCGGAGCAACAGGATTGCGAGAAACATTATAGAGATACCCTATATAGGTTGCCGACATACAAAGCAAAATAACACTCAAGCCTCTCGGAATCCTATCCACGAGACTAACAACTATTAATAGAAAATTATTATGAACGTGAATTAATAGAATTGCCACGTCTGGAGCGTTGAAGGCAAAGGTGTAGGTACCAGCTAATGTGGAGGATAAGGCCAGCATGGAGTATGTTCAACGTTTAGATCTCCAGTGTTCTCTGTCCTGTGCTGGAAAAGGGAGACTACATAATATGCGATATATACAGGAGCATATGCAATCTCTTTAAAGCATAGCTAAGAGCGCACTAAGTCAACTACTAAAGCTCGTCTGGGCCTTGATTGGACGTTACTAGCGCAGCTTTAAACATTGAAAGTCTACCATGGGCCAGATGTTCACATTACGCTTAATCATGGAGAAAATTCATGGAAACCAAATCGACAAACGCCAACTTCCTGTCGACTTAATGGCATAATAAGGAATCACGATTTTGTCGCAATATTCCTCTTCTGTACTCTTGCGTAAGTCTGTGTAGTATGGCGTTCAGCAACTCCTACAGCTCCGTCAATGTGGGAAAAGATTTCTGACAAGGCAGCTCATTATCGTCTGACCTCTTCAACTTCATCATCAGGAGTGTTCTAGGGAAGGCGGGAGTTTATTTCAAATTTTCAGAAAAGTATACAGTTGCTGGCGTACACAGATGACATCGACATAATTGGGCGTAGCACAACGAAATTTCACAATATCATGGGCTCCAGTGTTATAAGATTCCAAGAATATTCTAGACATCGTTAAACAAATGTATTTACCTTGGCTTCGTTGTTGCCAATGGGAATGGTGTCACCCTGGAGATGAAGCATACAATAATCGTGACAAAAAGTTAGGTTAGGTTAGGTTAGGTTAGGTTAGGTTAGAGTGGTAGCTTTGATACCAAAAGCTCACTTGTGCGCGCATAGCGGCCCGTTGTGACGCCACAGGTGAACGCAGTCCCTGCACTGACCAAGTTCCTTCAAACCAGGGAGGAAGAAGTTGGTCAGCGCAAGGGCTGCACTTTGCCAACAGGTGCTATTTTGGTCTTAATAGGCAATTGGGTATTTGGTAGAGACATCTTTTAATCGGTGAAATTACTGCTGCCCAAGTCGCTCGCATCACGATGCTTCTCATGGGTATAGAAACACTTACTGTCTTCCTAACTGTCTTATAAATATTACAGAGAGAAGTTATACACAATACCTGCAGTCAAGTACAATTTGTGAATGATGTACGCCTTCGAACCTGCAATGAGCTGTATGAACCGGTATGCAGGAGGATCTTATCTGCGTTGGAAGCAGCCAAAGTAGCAAACATCGATTGGTGTGACTTAATAAAGTAAACGTAAGCGAAGAGTCGCCTTATTCTAGTAGGTAGTGTGTTGGCTTACTAGACGTAAGGCCATAGTTCAAACCCCAGGTCAGACTGCAAAACGAAATATGAAAAAATATTTCTTCGGTGACTTCCTCTCAGCAAATTTCTGGCAAAAACTCTGAGCGTAAATATAAATTGCCATGAAAAGTCTCTCAAAAACCTCTCGTTCGGAGTCGACTTTAAACTGTAGGTCCCGCCACTCATGTATAAAATTGACACACACAACATGAGTGGTGTGAGAAGCTAGGCCGTAATTCTGACTGATGAAGACTTTAATGGCCAATTATGTATGTATGTATGTAAGCGAAGTACAGTCTACTGGAAGTAAATGCTAAGTATGCTAAGTATACAGTATCATGTAACTGAAAAGTGGCTGAGTGTAGGGTAACAATTTCAATAATAATACCTGATGATAACAAATCTGTTCCTTAAATTTAATAAATATTTAATGCTTCTTCTTTTGTTTTTGTTTTCTTCTACTAGGATTCCCCTTTCATTTATTGAATGTCATACAATTTTTCAATTAGTGACTTGAAAAACAATCCAGTAGCAATGGCAATAACAGCAACTAAGAAAGGAAAACAAATAGAAAATTTGCACAAAGAAAAAAAGAAAAAAAACCAGGGAAGAAATGTAAATAAAATACACAGATTTTCCTATTGTTTGCCTATAAAATTAATGAAATTTTTTAGCATTCAATAGGGAATTTACAACAACAAGAACCGAATAGAATTGGGAAAAAATATATGAAATGTTTTACTATAAGTGTGTGTACGTATGTATATGGAGTGACAAGTAAAATTCAACAGCCTGCAAATGGTTTACAACACTGTTTGACTGGCTGTAGAGAAGCAAATTGTTATTCATGCCACATACAATTACAGCACAAACAATGAAACAAACAATCAATTGAACAACATGTTGTAAATAAACTCCTGACATTGTGTTAGGCTGGCTGCTAACAGCAACAGCAATACAACACAACTCGAACACACATCATAACGAATATCATTTCACTGAAGCAAGATTTTGAAAATTTCTACTCGTTTCCTTAAAACCTCAAACCTTAGGAAAAAAAAGGAACGAAAAATTCACAAGAGGCTAAAGGCTTACAACAACGCACAACCATTGTAAATACATTCATGTGGAAAATATGGACAAGAGAGTTCCTGTTCGTAGATTATTTTTATTTGTATACAACAACGTAAAGAAAAGCCTGAGCAAAAATAATAAAAATTCAATAGGAAGAGGCAAAGGAAAAAGGTAAAATTGAATTGAAATCGATAGAGAACAACGATACGATACAAAAAAAAAGGATATTTTTCTACACGCTCTCTCTCTCCAATAAATGTACCACATCGCAACACAAGCATATGCAGAAGTATGTGTGATGTTTTGAAACCAAAAGGAGGAGTTGGTTGAATTGTTTTCCCCTTGGGGCAATGTGTCAAAAACAAGTTGACACAATGTTACGGATCCGGAAGAAATCCATAAAAAATAAAAACATTTTGAAGGAAAAGGGGTTCGATTGTACAATAGCATTCAACTAATACTTTATTTTTTTTTTTTTTGACTTTTTCCCTAGGATATCAATAAAAATAAATTAAAATAATAAAAGAAAAAACTAAGAAATGTTGCAGGAAAAATGTCATAAAAATCATTCTATTTAAAGACGTTCCTCATACTTTTTAAAGCAAGGGAAACAATAAAAGGAAACTCTCCTTTGTTCACAAATACTCCGAGACATTGTTTAAAACTTGAGGGGATTGAGGAAAAGTCCAGCAAAATTTTGTTGATTAGGATGCGTGCCGAAGCAAAACAAAATTTAATTCATCGTTGCATTAACCAAAGCAATATTGAAGTTGTAAGAACAACTGCATTGTCCTGATGAAATAACATTTTTTTAATTTCACCACGTACAAAAATCATTCATGTACACCTCAACAAAACAGAGTTAACGCCTGGGAAGTATCTTCGCCTTCTTTGGATATCAATCTTCCAATCCATTGCACTACTTTTTTGAACTCAGCTGTGACCTATGGTCACGAAACGATGTAAACACTCGCCTTTATTGCGGTAAACCATCGCTAACACTCTCCTGCAATACACCTTCACGATGCTATCTTCGTATTCTAAGCAACTGAGGCACTCATCTGGGGCAGAGCTTTCTTAATTCCCATTTTATTATCGCCATTAACGTCCTACCGAAAGCGGTATTCGCACTGGTTCACTAAAGGATCAACCATAACCCGTATGTAGACGGAATGCAAGATCTGCCAAAAACTTCAACGCTGTCTGTGAGAGTGTTACAGAGAATACGAGGCAGTTTATTTCGCTTCGCTTATAAGCACTTAATCTCTAGCAGAGCATAACTCGAGAATTTTGTGTCATAATATGAGCATACATATGTACAAAATTCAGGAACTGAAGGTAAACGACGTTTATTCGCTGAGTAGGCTATGAAACAGTTGATTGTTTGATTGATGATTTATTTATGATTGATTGATGAATGATTGATAATTGATTGATGATTGATTGATAAGTGATTGATGATTGATTGATGATTGGTTGGTGATTGATAGTCAAGGAAAATTTGGCATTTTAGATGCGTTTCGTGGCCGACATTTGAACGATATTAAGTTCCATAACAAAAATGGCATCAATATGTTGTTCAAACTAATAAAAAATTTCGAGGATCCCTCACAACCACTTTCTTTTGTTAAAATTTAAAATATGAAGCTTTCAATTAAGGATCCGATACATATATAAACAGGAAACTCGCACAGAAATAGTCAAATGACTGAAAACTGGTTTTTTAACGACGAGGTTTAGTGCTTGACAAGCAGTCTAGGCTCGAAACCGTAACTCCAACTAAAATTTTAATCATGGTCTACGAATTTTAAAAATAAAGAAAACAGCATCAATTCTTGCTCTTGTATAGCCACATCAAAGTAATTACAGAAACACATATTCGCCCGAGATACCAGGACCCTCCCTCTCTCTTTCTCTTTTTAAAATTTATTCAAATGAAAAGTGATTGATTTCTCCCGCACATAATAAAATGCATTAAAATAAAGTGAATTTATTATGGAAATTATATTTGTAATCCACACGAATACACATACATACACGCACACAGAGGGAAGTAAACAAATAACGGTTTAAAGAAATTACATTCACTTTTGTTATTTGTAACCGCTGCCTGATGTTTATTTTTTTTTTTTTTTTTTTTGATGGTAAAAAATAATTTTAATGCGTTAATTGACTCACTTTTCATATCCTTAATGGCTCCACTCTCTCGCTCTCTCTCTTCGTCTGCGTTCTTGTTGCTTTGTGTGTGTATTAAATTCATTCAGTCATTTGGGCCCAAACCGCAGATAACAATGAAAGAAATATGGCACGCACATGTAAGAAGAATTTCCCACACTAGCACGTAATGCGCTTAAAAAATTTCTCAGGTAAATAAATTTTATTTTTGCAGGTAAAAAAACACCACAACAAACATACACAAAAACACAGACATGAGAGGAAAACAAAAAATTGTTCAGTAAGACGATACAAACCAAGAAGAAGAACGTGTTTGGTTGGAGACGAAGACCTTAAATAACAACAAGGCCAATAACAATCTATATACATACGTGTACGTATGTGGTAGATATTTCCGTTTCCTGTTGAAAACACTCACATGAACACATACACACTCCCACTCTCATACTCCTCATACTCACTTACTTACTATCATTGTAGCACCGTAGACCGTATGCAACATTAATGAAGTCATCTTTCGTTTCCGACGTAAACTTTTTTTCAATGTTGGTTGCTGCGCTTCAATTGCTGGCTTTTGTTTTTCATCTGCTTCATGTGTATGAGAGAGTGTGTGAAAGAAAATACGCCTCAGAAGCAAGAAAATGACATCAATTTCGAATTCTACAACAAGCAATGGAACTTTTCTTCCAAACTTACTAGAAAACAAAAAAATACTGGGGAAGGGGAAGCATGGAAACATAGAAAAAATAAGTCGATGGATTTCATTGTGCACTAATGAAGAACGACAGGCTGACAGAAGGATGGATTGATGGACAGACAGGCAGGCAACACTGACAAGACTTTGGTATTACTTAACAATTTATAAATAAATGAAGAATATAAAGTAACAACAACAATAGCAACAACAACGAAACAAAAAAATAAGAAAAAAATTAACAACAACAGCGAAAGAACACATTAAGCGTATGAAAGAAAAAATATTCCTACTGCAGACACAGTACAATCAAAAAGTAAAGTACCGGAATCAAATAAATTTTGCAATATTCAGGATCACAAACCTTTCGTTAGACGTCGGACGTTCCCACAGGTCATTGTGGTAATAGGTAGGATATGATAGGATGACTTCAGCAGATCGTTTTTGTAAATCGGTTGAGGAAGAAAATAGTATTGTCCCTTCACTGGTACCTCGTAGAGTTGTCCACCATTCCGCAGTAGTCTAACGAAGCCTGCATTACTTGATGACGTATCGATCATGAAACTTTCACTCTGGTTTTTAGCTTGATTCTAAGGAAGGCATGCTTTTTTTCAATGCGAAGCCCTGATTCTAATTATTAAGAATGGTTAACCAGGATTTGGAAATTATTTCTGGGGCATTATTTCATTCTATTGTATCACCATCGGTCGGTAAGTATGCTTAAGTGAATTAAAAATGAAGCCGCTGCCCCCTATCCCACTGCTGCATGGTATCGTGATATAGCAGTTGAATGGCTTGACTATAAATCCTAGCAACCTAGGATCAAATCTTCCAGAAAACTAACATAAACAACAAATGTCATAAGAAAGTAAATCAGTAAAGTTCCGCACCTCATTAGAGTACTGCGACCACACGATCGATTCGCATTGCAAAGCATTTCTACTCTTCACCACTACATGTATACTGAGGGTAAGGAAAAACGACCCTGGATAGGTCAGGGGGAAGAGCAGAGGTGTTGGGGAAAGGCTATAGATAAGGCTAGTCTGTGGCTAGTTATTGGTTTCATTGCAGGGCACTGCTAGATTTGATCGCTGACAAGAATCTGCAACAAATGCCAGCCAGACTGTTGCAGGGTATATAGCGACGAGAAGTAGTTGGAAACTATCGAACATAAGCTCTGCAACTGTCACGCCTTAGTAGGTTGAGTACCCTGGGCAAATACTTCTTCGATGGTTTGGACTCTTTGTTGAGAGCCGACATTAAGGCTTACCATAGATTCATAAATACGTTGAGCTGGTTGAGAAGTGCTAGGGCTTGAAGATTGTAGTCGCACTCTGTTGTGTGTTTGTGGTCTATTGTTTTCTCCGTCTTCTTCTCCAATTTCCCTATCTAGTTGACTATCCTCTCTCGCTCTCCTCTAGGACGTATTACAATGGGTCATTTTGACCTTTGGCTCACTCCCTCTTGACTAACTCATTAAACTTTAGGGCTGGTTTTCTGCAAAAAAAAACAAAAACAATAAATGATCACGTATTCCTGATGATAAAGTCTTAATAAATTTCAATATCTGCCTCATTATGGTTGCTTCTAGACAATCACAAATGACAACCCCATCTTGAAATCATTTCTAAGGTGTCCCTCATTCTTTGATATCAGAAAGAATATCGCATAAATGGATATTGGAATATTCGCAACCCATAGTGAAACTCGTGATATTTCGCTGGCGGGGGAAAAAAGGTCACACTCTGCTGAACTACAGATTATGTAGGATTTTATAGCAGTAAGCAGGCAAATAAGCTTGTGAGGAGGATATCACTCTAGAACTAGCAGCAAAAGAAAAATCACTTGCTTGACTGGAATAACTTGTTTAATGAAACTGAAACCAAGTAAAGAAAGACAATAAAAACACGGGGAAGATGCTTATTAATAGGCCCATATTCCTTAAAGAATCGTTGCATGTACCATAATGATAATGGTTAAAGGCAAAATAAATCTGTCCCAAAAGTACGCTCAAATACATACATACATACATAATTGGCCATTACAACCCTTCTGTCAGGATTACGGCCTAGCTTCTCACAACACTCATGTTGTGTGCGTTAATTTTATACGTGAATGGCAGGACCTACAGTTTAACATAGACTCCGAAAGACAAATTTTTGAGAAACTTTTTCATGGCAGGTTTATTACTCTCAGAGTTTTTACCAGAAATCTGCTGAGACGAAGTCGCCGAAGAAAAAAACTTTTTTTTCACTACCTACTACGGCGACTACGCTCAAATAGTTCAATATGACCCACTATAGCGTTTTTCCCGTATCATTATAACGTTTTCATTGCGGTTCAAAAAAAAGGAAATGAATAAAAAACCTTGTTTATGATGAAGTATAACGGAAGCGGAAATGTAACAAACACCAGCAAAAAAAGCACATAAAAACAGAAACACAAGTCGAACAAATTATGGTCTTTAGAATGGGCAATAAATAATAAGACTAGAGCTGTAGTCAACATACACCCCTAAGTGTGTGTGTTTTCTTCACTCCCCATCAACAATGCCATCATCATCCATCTATCTATCTCCTCTTCTTTCAAATAAAAAAAAAACGAAATCCTTCCTATGTAAACATGGAATAAATGAAAATCGGCTTTAAATGAATTTATTTTCGATACGATTTCCTTGCAACATGACACTTAAACGTCAAGTGCTAAAGCAAGTAAGCAATGCAGTAATATCTGTAACGGTAAATTTAGGTACTTAAAATAATTACACTTTGCAACGGTAAAACTAAAACCAAAAAAGAAAATGAGAATGAAAATATCATTGTGAAAATGGCACGTGTCACGATGTTATGTTATAGAATGGAATGGAATTGAATTGTACGTACATACGTCATTATTGTTGCATGAAATGTCTTTCTTTTTTTGCAGGAGTAGTTTTTGCAATTTATTTACAATACAATTACAACTACAACTACAACTACTACTATGGTTACAACTACAATAGTTCTTGATTACAATTGAGCTTTAGTTGCTATTGTGCTCACACACACACATACATACGCACACTATTTTCATGGTTTCTAATCAATTTCACAGTTGAACGATTAAGTGAATGGCAATAAACGCTGGAGTAGTTCTAAATGTTGGATTGAAGATTTCATATACTTTTTAGGGTGGTGGTACTTTAAAACAGGAATAAAGACAATTGTAATCTTATTTAAGAAATTGATTTCTTAACAAACAAACATAATATACTAAAGGACTCATACAGAGGCAACGATTGTGCTTCATATTGAGGTTTGGTTTTCAAGTCTTCTTTATTGAAGCAAAATTTCAATCACTTATGCATTTGCCTTGTATGCCAAGATTTTACAAGGCAACCTAAGACAGGACTCATGTAATTATGCCGTATTTTTATTACTTTTCAGGAAGGTTCTTAATGCCATCGCTTTAGAATATCCCTAGCATAACGCCGTAAGACTTAATCAAGTAGTTCTTAGCATCTCCTGCCGTTTTTTTACTTTTTTTTATCATCACAATTGTTTTGGAGTAGCTGGTTGCTGTGTGAACACATCTTCAATCTTCTCAGAGCCATAGAACTGTCACGAAGCCCCTCAAACAATTCGAGTTCATTTTTGCCGTGTCTTAAAATATGTTTCTTGGCTAGAATTCACTGAAGGCCTATTCTAGTCACTACTTCATGCAAATCAACCAGTTTTAAACAGTAGAGAACAGGATTGAATATTTTATCATGTTGTAGCCATCCGCATTCCACTTTTCTGGTAGCCATTATTGAAGCTTTTGATTATCTCTACGAAAATATAAGGACAGCTTTGGATCCTACGCTGATTCATGAAAAAGTCTTGTGAGCATTAGATTACGTGCCCGTACTAAAGCCCTGAAATTCAATATTTGTTGTAATGATACTTCTGTAAATATAGAAACATAGTCTCAATACATTGTAGGACTCATTAATATCCGAGATTAGGCCCATTATGATGCCACAAATCAATATGCAACCCGGTAATCAAATAGTTTTCATAGGATACCATTCTAATTTCAAAAGAAGTCCTACTATTGGGGTTATTTTTATTTTAGAGAGTCAAAGTCAAAGGTGAAGAATATCTGTTCATGACAAGACGTGAAATATAGTTTTCTCCGCACCCTCGGAACCACAACTCCTACAGAAGTCTTTCGACATGCTTTCCAAGGGGACCTCAGATCCCCAACTGCTACAGAAATCATAGAAGGGAATGTCAAGTGTTTTGTCATGCTTTCCAAGAGGCCAATGAGTTCGAAAAGATAAAGATCCTCAAGAACCTCCTTCTCTCCATGGCAAGAGGTGAAAGTTAGTTTCTTCCCATCCTCAGATTCACAACGCCTGCAGAAATCATACAATGGAACGCCAAGTCTGTCGGCATGCCTCCGAAGAGGTCAATAACCTATGAGAACCGCAATAGTTCGATGAGGAAATCATCGTCCCTCTTCTTATTCAGATCAGTCCAGTAGAGCCAAGTAATATTGCATGTTCCCTCATGCTGCCAACGAAGTTGAGAGTTCCCACACAAATACCGGAGAATATTTAGTTTAAGTGAACCAGTCAAAAGACACATGTCCCGTAACAAGTCGGTACTTTTGAACTCTACATCAGTCTTCTCCGGTTCCTTAAGAATACAATATCCTACGATATCCCTGTGTCATGGAATTCATACAAGATATTGAGCCAGGCTATCCGAGTAAATTGGAAGATTTTCAGAGAAAATATCACAAGCTTTGACCAGTCTTCAGTATGACTTTGGTCTCCAATTGTTACATATTGCATTGGTTAAGAGGCCAGTTTTGTCCAGTTTATCAACAATACAATTTCCAACTATCTCCCCATGTTGTGGAACTCATGTAAGATACTGAGCCTGGCTATTCGAGTAAATTGGGAGATTTTCAGATAATTACCACAAGCATTGTGCTGTTTTCAGTAAGGCTTTGTTCTCCCCCTGGAAAACAGTGCAGTATGCCTTACACAAAAATCTAATGTCAGGGCTCTGTATCAGTTCTCTCCAGTTCATCAACAATACAATCTCGAAGGATATCCCCGTGTCATGAAACTCATATAGAAGTTTGAGCTTGGCTATCCGGGTGAATTGGGAGATTTTCAGAGAAGCATTGAGTTACCTTCAGTATGCCTTTGGTCTCCGACAGGAACACATTGCAGTGTTTGAGAACCCAATCTTATACCAGTCATGAAACTCATTTTCAGAGAAAATACCACAAGCATTGTGCTGTCTTCGGAGTGGCTTTGGTCTCTGCCTGGCAGGGACTGCAGTGGTTAGGAGCCCCACACGAAAGTCTTAATATATATACTACAACCTATTCTGTCAAGCATTTTGAAGGAGTTGAATTTCTAGATTGTCGGACCAGAAGTTCCTAACTGGAGTTTTAAAGTCAAATCAAAATTATAAGGAATCAGTATTGCACAGCGCAACACTTTCTTCAATGGAAAGTCCCACTGGAGCTAGACTTGATAAACATAATATTCTCGAACATGAACTCATTGTGTAAACACGAGGTGCTTTGTTCTTTAAATTCCATTAATTCCATTTATTCTATTTATTTTTCTCTTATTTAAATTCAAACAAAAAAGATTTTCATTTTTCATAACCCATCAATCACGCACACACACTCCTGCGAAACCCTTTTTAACTCAATTTAAACTCTGATGTTTTTCAATTCAATTTTCATTTCTTTTTTTCGTTTCGTTTTGTTCTTTTGCATTTTCAGCCTACAAAATATATTAAATCAAACACATGATTTGATCTTCTTTCAACAATTGTTTCATTGTTTTACGAATAAATTTTTGCGTTTAAAAATGTTATGCAAATACAAATCGATGTGTACCCCCTTGGGTAACATGAATCGTTTATTCTGCTTTTCTTATTCTTCTTGTTATTTTTCTTCTTCTTCTTATTCTTTTTAACAATGCAAACTTGTTGGAAAATTGAATTCCTATTATTTTCCACCTTCTCCGCACAATAATCCGCCCTTTTTTAAGAAGCATGATGTGTGTGTTTGTGGCAAACGACTATTTTTGCATTTTATTTGATTGAAATCCGTTTAAGATGTTCAATATTGCAGATGGAAATCAAGAAAACACTTTGGCTGGTAATAACCGAATTGGTTAATACTCTACGGCAGAATTATAATTTAAAACTCATCTCCGTTATTGCAAAAAAATTCCACATTTTTATGCTCGAGGTCTCCTTTCACTAGAGTTCTATTCAATGGGGTGTATGTGGTATGAGAAGAGAGGCATAACAAAGTAAATTCAAGTAAATTTTTATGATTTCTTGCGGTTTGCCTTCAATTTCACAGAAAAGTTTCAGAAGAGAAATATTGACTTGTGCGCGGCGACTTCTGATGGATGGAGAAGCCATGAAGAAAGGCTACACAGGAAGCGAAATGAAAATCTTAAGACTTCAATAGAACGATCCAAACCCAAACGACTCTTTTTCACTCCTTTTGTTAGAAAATTCTCCCAACAAGTATCCAGTTTCAGAATCATTCAGGCATGATTGATGGATTGATTGATGTGCTGATGGATGCAGAAGTCATGGAGAAAGGCTACACAGGAAGCGAAATGAAAATCTTAAGACTTCGATAGAACGATCCAAACCCAAACAACTCCTTTTCACTCCTTCTGTTAGAAAATTTTCCCAACAATTATCCAGTTTTAGAATCATTCAAGTATGATTGATGGTTTGATTGATGTGCTGATGGATGCAGAAGTCATGGAGAAAGGTTACAGAGAAAGCGAAATGAAAATCTTAAGACTTCGATAGAACGATCCAAACCCAAACGAATCCTTTTCATTCCTTCTGTTGGCAATTCCTCCCAACAATTATCCAGTTTCAGAATCACTCAGGCATGATTGATGGATTGATTGATGTGTTAAATCAAACACAATCTTTACAATGCATTTGATATGAGCATTTGTTGGACATTTTCAGGATCTAGTTAAGACTCAGTTATCCAATTTTTCAGTAAGATTAGTTGTGTTCTAAGCAGTTTGTGATAAATTCATTGCAATACCGAGTGAAATATGCATTTGCCGATACCAATACAATTTGTCAAGCCAATCTTAATGAATGAACTACAGAGAACGGCTGCATTGCGTGTCGCGTCGGCATATCGTACAGTGTCCGCTCCAGCCGTACTGGTGATAGCAGGTATAATCCTTGTGGATCTGCTAGCAGCGGAGCGGATGGAGATTTATAAGGCGAAATCGGGTGGAAATCACATATCCGGTTACTTCAGGGAGAACACCATTTAAAAATGGCAACAACGATGGAACGAGGAAGATAGAGAAAGACGGACGGCGAGACTTATTCCGGACATAGGGCCATGGATTGGTCGGAAATTTGGAGAGGTAAACTACAACGTTACACAGATGCTATCGGGTCACGGATATTTTAGGAAATATCTGCACAGAATGGACAAGGCCGCCTCCACTTACTGTCTTTACGAGGAAGGGGAGGTAATTGATGACGCAGAGCACATTGTTTTCGAGTGTGCACGCTGGCAGAGCTATCGCTCTGTACTGACGTCAATAGTTGGAACGATCACAGCCGCTAATATTGTCGGGGTTATGGCTGCGAGTATTGAAAATTGGACCTCGGTAGTGAATTACGTAGAGCGTATTCTAAGACGGAAGAAGAGAGATCTTGAAGTTGCAGAACGAGTAAGCATGTCGGCATAGGTGATACTGTCACACGTGCCAAGCGTAACCGAAGCGATGATCTAGACGAAAGGAATGGTGGAGACGCTTAGATGACCCCTCAACTTTCGATTCGCAATCCGGACGTGGATATGAACATGAAGAGGCCAAAGGGCCAAAAGGATTCCACTCCGAAGTAATACCACCGTAGTTCCGGAATGGGCACAAACAAGTCCACAGGAGACGAGGGGGATTTAGTGGCTGAGGGCCCCACACACGGAGGATGTGACGACTTCCTCTATGGTGCGGTTAGGAACATTTACCCCTCCTCGTCGAAAAAAAAATCTTAATGAATAGTCTCACACAAGATCACAGGAGATTATTGCTACTATACAAAGTCTGCACATGTTTTAAGTAATTGGGTGAAGAAAGCTATGAATTAAACAAAGTCAGCTGGGATGACATTGAAAATCATACTTCATATACAGTCGTACAGCAAAGATTCTACCTATGACTGCTTGTCTGACAAAAATCCAAAAATTTGAATAGTTTTAGTTTCACTTCGAATTAAAAAAAAAACTGAAAAATGTTCATTGAAAGAATTTCATTTGACATTCGAATTTTTTCTTTTGAAATGCCATTTTGTAGAGGCGAATATTGCTTTGTTGAAATATTTCTTTTATAAGCCTTAGCTTTCCCATCTCTGTCATGCAGAAATTAGTCAAATTGTAGTCATTAAAGATACAAATGAATTAAAGGAAAAATGTAAGGAAAACTTTAACTGCCTTAATGCGATAGGTTGTTGCATTCCTAGCAAATATTTGTTGCATGTCGTTATTTTGTGCATTTAGTAACAACTTATTTTCCATTTCTGTTCTTTTTGTTTTTGCCAGGTTTAGTTTCCATTTTAGATTTCCCTTTATTTTTTTGTTATTTTGCTTCCTATAATTAGAAACATAAAAGTTTTCCAATTAAATGAAAACTACTTGAGTAGTGGCTACTAAAACAGTAGCAACAAAAACAATAATAACAACAATACAGTAACCATTGTCCAACCTGCTTTTAAAAAATCTGCAACTACTACCACCCGGTGTAGGACTAAACTTGTTCGAGCATAAATTTGTGGAGCAGCAATGAATAAAAAAACCATTGAAGCCATATAGACCAACAAAAATAGTATTAAATGTCTTTAAGTAGATGATGAACCCAGCACTGCACTATACTGTTCAACAGAGGGGATAGTTCCCCTAGATAGCATAGCTCTTTTTTCTTTCGAATGCAATTATTATTATTGCATGTTGTTATAAACTCCCCCAAACCAATCTAATCTGCAACTCTGTTGGCCTGTTCATCATCATTATCAACAACTTTGTCCTTAACATTGTTCATAATAAATTGATAACTTTTCCTTGTAAGCCCCCCAACTGTACAATTTTTTCTTCTTCTTTTCATTTGACTCCTGCAACCATTTCTGCTACTGCTTCTGTTCACTTCGTTAAGTTAGCTGCAGCTGCTTGTACTTTTAACATGAGTGGATAGAAGAAGGAAATGCTTCATTAGCTTTCATATTTTCACTAAATATGATGCAAAAATATGTGAAATTGTCTGGAGGTTAATAAGTACAACAAAAAAAAAAAAATTATTAACTTTGCCTGTCTATACCTTGTCTTGCTTGCCAACGACCAAGTTCATAAAGGACAAGGCATCAAGCCTTGATGAATGAGGCAATGTTTAATAATTATTGATTTCCCTGAACATGAAACATTTGCAAATTTAAATTAGATTCACCCGTTGTTTTTACGTTGTTGTTGTCTATTTAATGTATGTTGCAAATGATAATGATGAAAAGAAATCTTCACTTTGTTCATTAGAAATTGAATTTCTTTTTATTTCAAATTCGCAAATTTGTCTATTCGTGTTGGCTGCAAATATTATATGGTAGCCTTGTGCTACAAAAACCATGCTGAATTCACCATGTGTTTTACTTTTTTGAAAGTTAGCCGATATGTCTCGAAGTTGACGTGTTTTACATCATCCACAACCTCTACAATAAATCGAATATGGACTTCTATGGAGCACTGGCACCATCTAGATTTGTCTTATTTGGAGGTAAATTGTGAAGCAAATACTGAGTGTAATGCGATCAATATTATAATAATATATTTTTACGAAAAATCTAGATACTGATATTTTGCTTTGACATCGTTTAACATTAAAATTATAAACAAAAACTACAAAAACAATGAACTTGTTTACATGATAAATAAGTAAACAAAAATATACCAAAAAACACCAGTATAAAAAAACGAATGCTAAACGAATGCAACAAGAATAAATATAAACAAAATACACAAACAACAATGAAACAACGATGTTTACATTTATAGAGATCTCGAGAAGCCGAAGCCACAAACATTCGACTTCCAGAACATTGATCAGACTGTTTACATTGCCATATAAAAGGTAAGGCAAAGCAGACAACCAGTTTGTAAAAGTTCAGACAGTCTTGTGTGAAGACGCGGTGTGTTTGAAGAGAGTAATCGTGGTTTGAAGATCTGCGTTACAAAGATTAATCGAACAATTGTCTATGTTTATGCAAAAGAGTCGCCTAGCTTATTACATGTAAAGCCCGGCTTCAAACCCCAGGTCAGACATCAAAATGAAATATTGAAAAAATATTTCTTCGGCGACTTCCTCTCAGTAGATTTCTGGCAAAAACTCTAAGAGTAAATAAACCTGCCATGAAAAAGATTCTCAAAAAGTATCGTTCGTAGTCGACATTAAACTGTGGATCCCGCCACTCACGTATAAAATTAAGGCATACAACATAAGTGGTTTGAGAGGCTGGGTCGTAATCCTGTCTGAAGGGTTGTAATGGCCAATAATATATGTATGTATGTATGCAAAAGAGTGCAGAGAATAAAGCAATTGTTGTTGTTTACATCAAGTTGTGAACAGTGGCACATAGAATTGTGCGAACAATAAAGAATTTAATTAAAACCAAACACAAATTTATTTTTATTTTATTTACAATCTATGAGCATATATTTTAAACGTTTTTAAAAGGTATTTGATCAATATTGGCCTTTACCAGCACAAGTTGTGACCCCAATGCCAATGAATAATCTGCTAAACTCTCAAATAAGAAAGGCATTCTACAATACATTCTAACTTAAATTTGGCTATCGTCGATTGATCACAGGTTTTCTGTGATAATTTTGAAACTTCAGATTGTTTGGTATGTAGGAAGAACCAGCATATACACACCCGTAGGTCACATATGGCCCATTGTAATTCCACAGTCTTCCTTTTTCTCATATCCTGAAAATAGGTGGACCTATAACCATTTTGGCTCCCAATGTCCATTCTCGACATATCGATAAAATTATTCGCGTAGCCTTCTAGAGACATAACTCTGGTCATTTACCCAATAAAAGAAGAACTGTTTACTTCTTTATCTTATCTATGTAGCTCCTGTAGAATTCATTGCTCACGGGGCCAAGACCAATAGGTCTCGCATCATTATCCCGAACAGCATATTCAGTGATGATACTTACAACTACACTAAGTGTGTCATTTAGGACTTTGGGCGGACTTGGCCAAATTTGTTTGGCCATTTATTCACCCACGTGGGCTTAACAGAATCTATTACTCTCTTATCAATTCTGAGCTTGCATGTTAAAATCGTTAGCTAATCTGAAATTTTTATCGTTGTACCATATATTGTCAAATTATTCGCTTTGTAGCCTCCCAGGATCCTGGATTACATAGGGTGTGAAAATCGTACTGCTCTGTAGTCTTATTGGAAATCTAGCTGCAGTCGTTGAACCCCCTAGACTTTATTAGAACACAGATCAACTCAATTTGTATGTTGTGTGTGTTAATTTTATATATGAATGGCGGGACCTACAGTTTAAAATCGACTCTGAACGGCAGATTTTTGAGAAACTTTTCATGGCAATTTTATTTACACTCGATAGTTTCTGCCAGAGGAAGTCGCCGAAAGAAATATTTTTTCGCATTTCGTTTCGACTAAGTTCTAAATAACCAAGGTTGGCCACTTTTAATTTTACACTGAAAATACAACACAAACTTATCCACCACATTACTTAAACTTCGCCCACATCCACCTGTTTTGGTTAAATTTTCAGTACAAAGACTTTAAAGTATTCACAACCAAATCCTGATTTTACTTTAAATACGAAAAAAAATCTATTTCATCTAAACTAATACATGCTCGCATATAATAGAAACCAAAGCCAAAAGTAATTGTAAACGTACTGGAAAGAAAGCAGAAACAACGTAGCCAAACTACGTACGGCATTATGTTGCAAAACGTAAATGGAAAATGACGACCTAGCTTCTCACACCAGTTACGTCGTGTGTGTTAATTTTATACATGAGTGGTGGGACCTATGGTATTAAAGTCGACTCCAAACGACAGATTTTTGAGAAAAATTTTCATGGCAATTTTATTACATTCTCAGAGGTTTTGCCAGAAATCTGCTGAGAGGAAGTCGCCGAAGAAATATTTTTTCAATATTTCCTTTTGTTCCAGATGCCTTCGGTTTGAAGCCTGGCCTCACGTCTAATAAGCCAACACACTACCTACTACCACTACTAGACTACAGCGACTTTAGGCTGTATAGTTTCCTCAAAGGGTGGGCTGAAAAGGATGTCAACAACAGTTTATGCAAGCCTAGATCTACTTTTGGTCTGGATCAGAGATCAGCAATGAATCGCTTTTTCGCTACTCATAAGTACTCATGAAATTTTGAGTATAAGTGAGTCAACTGCTCTGATTCATTCATACTCACTACAACATTGATTCATAAGTACAAGTTGCAATGAGTATGAGTACAACGTTGACATCAAACTCATAACATTCGAACTATGTTTGATTCATACGCCTCATACTCATTCAGATTCATAAATTTAGACAAATACTTAAAATACTCATGAATGATTCGAGTGATTCGAATCATTCTTCAAAATTTACAGTTTTAGTTGTTGTTGCATTTACAAAAAAAAAGAAAGACAAAGACAGCAAGTAGATCAAACGCACAACCTTCTTGGGAGAATGTAGTGTTCGTATGCGAATCGTACTTATTTTGTGATTCATGTATACGATGAGTGGTGGAGAGTCGAAATCAACAACAGCATACGTATTGTTAAGTATGAGTACCACAAGTATTTCAAACTTTGAATATGAGTAGTGTGAGTATGACATTAAAATAAGTATGAATGCGTATAAGTATCAGAAATTATAAGTATGATTCGAATCTACTCATCGTTTTGAATACTCATTGCTGACCTCTGGTCTGGATCTACCGTGTGGAAGAAACCAAATCTATTGAAAAAGACAAAGCGACAGAGAAACTTGCCCATTAAACACGGAAAATGCAAATAATCGTTAATAAGCGCCTATGGGTTATCAATAGTATACCCTCCCTAGCTACTATCCGAAACGAAGAGTTTTGGAAAGCTCCTAGTCATGTGCGCATCCCCAAATAGAAATGAAAATGAATCGGTCACACACATCTCACACAGCAGTGTAATACATCAGCCTTCCACTGAAATACACGGAGCTTAAGTGGTACTGAAAAATCGCTTGGAACTTGGAAGCCATCCATATTGACTGACCAGAAACCAATCAATGATCAGGAATTGAAACGTTTTCTGTTGATAAACCTTGTCGATATCCCCTGCTTTAAGAGAAACAATGAAAGGAAAAAAACATGGAGCCAAATCATTGTGTTGCTATAATTCCAAACGCCACTGTAAATGTAAACTTTTTCAATTGTATTACTTATTGTATGTAAACATTTCACAAACTCTCTCTCATACGCAAACACACACACACACTCACACTCATAAACAGTTTCCCAAAAAAAGGACAAAAAAGTTCTTGGCTGTAACTGATTTCAGTTTGGTTTTGCAAAAAAAACAAAATGTTTGTATATGAGTTTGAGCATGTGTGCGAGTGTGAGTGTGTGTTACAGTTTTCGGCTGTAATGCAGGAAACTTTATGTAGAGTGTGTGTCTGCCTGTGTGCTTTTGTAAGTTTATAAGAACATTTACGTTTGAATAACTGACTGAGTGACTGACAAACTGACAGTCTGCATTAAACAAACCAATGATTGGTTGTGCTTTACTGCATTTGATGTGCTGCTGCCGTTGCATTTTCAAATTTTTCTTTTTCCTCTTTAAATTTGAAACACACACACATACACGTAAGAGTATAGTTAAGTATGTGTTTAAGGATTCTCATTGTTTGTTTGTCTATGTATTGGTTTAATTTTGCAACTCATTCACAAACACAGACACACACAGACACTCACTCTCCTTTACACTTTTGCATTCAAACACAATACATTTGCACTGACTGTAATAGTTTATAACCGCATTGCAGTTAAGGATTGTTTTCTTTGCTTGTTTTCTCCTCTATTTTTTTGTTCTTTTTTCGTTACACTGTTCCATTTATAATTTTGTTTGCTTGAGTTTTTCTTCTTCTGCGTTTTTTTTTACTTCTTTTCCTCAAAATTCAATGACGTGTGGTGCAATTTGAATCTGGTTGAGTTATAATTTTCGAAGAATTACCCGAAAAACTTTTTCTATTTTCTCCCTCTCTCTCTGTTTTTCTCTTTCATAGTCATTGTTATAGAAAGTAAACTTAAGAGGAACAACAATAAAAATAACAGCAACTATAAGTAGAATAAATAAGAAATTGGGTAATAGTTATTTGCACTCATACATATACGTGCATACATACTTACATACATGCATGCATGCATTCATTCATTCGTACATTCGTTCATTCATTCATTGTGATGAATTCCAACTTTTTTATTGAAGGATATGGAAATTTTATACTCTTTGTATTGTTAGAAATATAAAGGAAATGCATACACATTTTATGTTATTGTCTAGATGGGATTACGAGGGCTGTCACAGAAATTTTACATTAGAGAAAAATGCTTTAATTGCTCAATTTGAAACAAAAAGTTTTATAGGATAGTTGGAACATCCTTAAGGTGTTTACCCTGGTATCATCATCATGTTATACAAGAAAGTAATTCGTATTTTATACGAGGCCCATGATTTTTATTGTACCATACATACATAAACTTGTAACTCAGGAATTTCATAGAAGAGCTACCATACCTACCTTCTTAGTCTCGCAAAAACAAGCCAGAAACTACTGCTTATTACTGCAAAGAAGCAAAAGTCTAAAAATGGAGTAGCAATCATACTGGCTTGAGCGTATTATGACACTGCATGACGCGCTACCGCCAGCTAAGCCAGAGATACCACAACAGCATGGAATTAGAGAAGATATGATCTTGTCAAAAGCTAAAGAAAATAGTTAAACTGAATCATACTATTATACTGCATTATACCTCAATCTTCTTTTGATTCTAGTTTTACAGCGAATACGATTGATTGATTGAAAATTGATTGATCAAGTACTCACAGACGGATGTAGAGCAGTTGCATTGCCTCTTAGACTGTCCTATTGCTGCTATCTGAAATAATAGTTATAAATGTTACACATACATTCATTCGTAATTGGTCATTGCAACCTCTCAGTCAGGATTACAACCTAGTTTCTCACACCATTTATGTTATGTGTGCTAGTTCTTGTACATGAGTGGCGGAGCCTACAGTTTAAAGTCGACTCCGAATGATTTTTTTGAAAACTTGAACAATTTTTCATGCCAATTTTATTTCAATACTCAGTGTTTTTGCTAGAAATCTGTAGAGAGGAAATCGCCGAAGGAATAGTTTTTCATATTTCGTTTTGTTGGAGATACCTGATCTGGATTTTAACTGTAACTTCACGTCTGATAAGCCAACACACCACCGTCTAGTAGGTGACGACGACTTCTATAATGGCTACTGTTTTACAAATCGAGTACCAAAGTATATTTAGACATAAGATCCCTAGAGAGTGTATACGTACATCGCAATTAAGATTGTTCCCAAATATCTGGCAAACATAGCGAGACATTGTACGTGGTCTCCCCTGTTATTTCTATTTAACTTGCTTTTTAACCTTACTCCTTTTTTTACAGCGTGATGCGCATCCAGTAGTAGTAGTAGTAGGTACTGTGTTGGCTTATTAGACGTAAGGCCACGGTTCAAACCCCAGGTCAGACATCAAAACGAAATATGAAGAAATATTTCTTCGGCGACTTCCTGTCAGCAGATTTTTGACAAAAACTCTGAGAGTAAATAAAATTGCCATGAAAAAGTTTCTCAAAAATCTGTCGTTCGAAGTCGACTTTAAACTGTAGGTCCCGTCACTGATGCTTAAAAATAACCAAACAATATAAGTGTTGTTAGAAGCAACGTTGTAATCCTCACTGATGAATTGTAATGATCAATAATGTAAGATAGTTGGAACATCCTTGAAATGCTTATTCCGGTATAGTCATGTCATATAAGAATATAATTTTGTATTCAAGGTTAAGTCTGATGCCCATGGTTTATCAAAAACATAAACCAGGAACTCAAAAATAATGGTAAACTCAGGAATTATCTCGAAGATCTGCAAATCATACACGCAAGTTGCCATATCCCTCTACTTATTACTGCAAAGTAACAAAAGTCCTAAAATGGAGTATCAATCGTACTGACTTGAGCGTGTTGTGACATTGTTTGACTGTTTGCCACCAGCTAAGTTATCGTTACGCAAGGTGCTGTGAGACTACCACAGCATGGAATTATAGAAGTTGTGGTCTTGCCAAAAGCTAAAAAAAATAGTTGAATCGAACCTCACTATTGACTACGTTACTCCTCACCCTTCTTTTGATGCTAGTTTTACAACGGAAATGATTGATTGAACGTGATTCAAGTACTCACAGAGGGATCATCCGATAGTTACTGACTGAGATAATAGATCCCTAGAGAGTACATATGTCACATCTAAGACTGTCCGCAAATCTATGGTACAGATTGTCTCAACCTCCCCTGCCATTTCTATTTAACTTGGTTCTATTGAACTCTTCCTCCCTTTCTACCATGCGATAAGCGCCCCGATATTTTCTCCTGTGATACATTAATGACTACTTCTATGTGTTTAGGAGATTCTTCCACCTTGAAGTCTATAGTAGCCGTTTAGAAGGCCGGTTACTATCCTCGTGCTACTCGTGGATTGTCTGATGAATGTCTGAAACCTTTTCTAATTATAATTTCCAAAACAACAATAGGCCCTATGTGTGACCTAAGTGTGTCCGCTCATGACTTCTTGAGGGGACAGCCACTTCCATCATAAAGTGGAAAACCTTAGTTTGAAAAAGTTTTGAAAAAGTCTTCGCCCCTGTCCATCTTTCCAGACCACCAGAACTTTTTTTACCACCCTAGAGAAAGAAAGTCAGAGGTTCTGACCCACACAAGATGATTGCAACTTATTTTTAATTTAGTTTCTTCAAGCTCAGTTAATCATTTCCATGTGAGTGAATTTGGTTCTCTGCGTCTACTGACGTACGGGTTCCAGTTTAAAGCTTGTCTACACTTATCATCAGCCTGATTACTTTGTGTATAATACACATTAGAGTTACAAAAGCTTACTTTATTTCATTGGCAGGTTCAATACAATTTATTTCGTTGTCCTTTAATTATGCTTCAATCCTCGTATATAAATAAATAAAAAAATGTTCTTTTAGTTTTTAAACAAATGTTGTTTCAATTGTTAAAACTGACGTTTACAATACGATTGGAAAATGTAAACTTTTAATAAGATCACAATGAGTTGCATAGTTTTACTTCTTCCCTTTCCATTTTCTTTTCTTTTCTTTCTTTTCTTTTGTTTTTTCCAATTTTTTGTATTTTTTGTAGTAAAATTTAATCATAAAATAAAATAATTTATTCGAAATGCAATATTTCTGCAAGAGAAACTCATAAAGTATTTATTTTTGTTGGCGTTTTTTTTTGTTTTAAACAACTTTGATAGCCCTAGTAAACTACTAACAGCAAAATGAAATTTTAAAAAGTTATAAAAATGCAATACAATTTACAAATATTATGAATATTATGCACCATTACATACGTATACATCGTTTGGAAGAATAAATTCATGGGTAATTAGTGTGTAAAGCTGTAGCTTATCCCCGTATCAAGAGTAAAACTAAGAAAGTCATCGAATGTTGTGTTATGAACTCAAATACTGATTTTATGTCTTTCTAACCTAATGCCGAGCTACCGACTTACCAATGCCTTTCTAAGCTCTGCGGTCTTCATTAAAAAAGAGTTTATTCTGAGACGCAAAATGAAAAGCTTAGAATGACCTTAAGAAGTCCTATTTTTAGTTTTTTTGTTTGAAAAACAACGGCTTTTTATATCTATGCCGCCTTTAGACGCCTTTTATACTTTATTGGAGACCCTTATATTTGCTCTTTCGTTAAGCATTTCCAATCTTTAAATTTTAATAAAACATGGAAATTTTTCATTATTTTGAAAGACCTATTGATGCCATTGTGTGTGGAATATAATATCGTTCAAATATCCGCAACAACATTTATGGGTGGAGCGCATCCGATGTGTCCAATTTTCAATGACTCTGGCACATAAATCAAGCCAATTTTAACCGATGACATGGGTTATGTTGACTTTGAGACCACACATGGGGTGGGTGTGGCTTATTTATACACACCTATGACTTAACCGTAGATCGAGCCTTAAGAAAACTTCATAATTCTAGCTTATGTATCACTTTTGATACATACTTGTAGTACATGGAATTGTCACGATTATTGATAGATTTTGCCAAAAAAAATTTAATATTTTAATTCATTTTAATAAAACTATTTATTTACTATTATTACATTTTATTATAACTTTTATGAAATTTTGCGCCAAAATTTTTTACAGGATGTACATTGGCATGGTTTTCTACATAAAAATCGAGCTCTTCATGTCAGCTTGATTTTATTTCTTTCTAAATGGTAATAATTTGACGTCTAGCACCCTGCTTTGTGGCGATTTATAAGTTTCCAATTGCTTAGATAGGACAGCTTGTTGTCACTCGCATCAGTAACACTCTTAGTTGACGGCTGGCTGAAACCTGATGGTACAAACCATTCTTTTGATTCGTTAGAAATATTTGTTGTCAATGTCATGTGAGGTAAAAAAGTTTCCTGTTGCAATAGAACATCGATTTAACAATAACAATTTTCTCTCTTTGATTCCTCTCTGGTTTCCCGGATACGGGTTTCCCCAAATACTGCTGTAAGTAGTTGCTAAGCACGTAATATGTACTTGAATCTAAAACTGCCAATTCGACATCGGTGGACCACGAAATTTATAACGACCATCAAATTCAATTAGTTACTAATCTACAGTCACAAAATTATATATGAGTTGAAAAGGTAATAAAACAAAACAAAAGGAAAGAAAACATAAATCAATACCAAGCATTACTCCGTAAATCTCTTTATGAAGCTTGATTTATATAAATATCCTTAAATTAATTTCCCTAACAATCACTGTAAGTATTCCATCATTAAGTATCAAATTTCAATTAAAATCACTGGACGTAATTTTCATTTTCCACAATAAAACTAAAAAGTTTTTGAATGTTGCTAAAAAAACTTTAATTTGAGATGAAAATATACCAAAAAGGTACATAAAAACATAGGCAATATTATTTAAATATATTTTCTTTAATTTTCTTACCTTTTAGGCGAACAAAAAATGAAATTTTTAAAAATCTTAAAAAAGGATATATGGGCTGCACTGAAAGTATGATAGCTAATCCCAAACTATTTATACAGTATTATTTTTTACATAAAACTACAAGTTGTGTGATAAAAGTTTTATGAAAATTTTTAAAATTTTCTACCAAAAAATTAAGATAAATATTTTTTTTTTTTTAGAAAAAAATTCTTTTCATTCGAATTTCAAAAAAAGGCATTAAGCATGATTATTAAAGGCTGGAAGACTATCAGCTCACTTTTCGAAAAGGCGTAATAGGTGTAAATATATCATTATCAAAGCGAATGATTCTGTTATCTCATACGTACGTAGTAGACAGAAATATTATCATCTGTAATAAAACATGGGACGAAACAAATTTTTCTAATGTTTGCCTGTCACGTGAGATAAATATGAGAAGAGCAGTAAGAAAGATTCTACAAGATTTTAGAAAACAGCTACTAGCAATCTTCGTGAAAATTGGTAACATTTTTTCGTCCCAAACTACTAAAGCCATACGGTTTCCTGTTCCAAGTAGTACCATCTTTGGCGATAAACATCCTGTTGTCATATTTGTTGCTGCCAATACTTTCGTGATTCTTTTTTCATTTGGTATAAAATAATGGCGTTAACAATACTAACGAATTATAAAAATATCAGGCATCTAACTTTTTCTGTATTAAAGTTATATCGTCTCAAAAATTGAAATGTATCGTTTTTGATACAAAGCTCGGTCTACGGTTAAAAAAAAGCCCACAAGAAGAAAACTAACATTGCGAATAAGCTTAATTGCGACTTTAACCTTCACGGTGGTCCTTTCACCTAACCTAGCACAACGTTACCTGTAAAAAATGTCTGATCAAATCCAATATCAGTATCTGTAAATAATCACCAACTGCCATACAGTGTTGCATGCACGCAATTACGTGAAGTAGATAGGACTTGCTAGTCCGATCCTTTAACGAACTAATCACATATTTATAACGTAGTCTCTAAGGACTCAATCCTGAATTGCTTTTATTTGAAGTCGAAAAATTTCAACAACTGCTCTGCACCACTTTTATTAGACTACGCTGGTGTTTACCAGTTCAGACCATCACCATGTGAGATGGTGATGTCCTCAAATCACTTTTTCAACGAATTCAATTTGGCATGAGTTGTGTGGCATATTGAAATAACATGTCGTTGACATTCAAAAGAAGTCGGTAATCATTGAACGTTACCAGTGATGACCTGACCAATGCCGTTCTGAAAGAAAAATGAACCCAAAGACGCTGGTGGTGACTTTTTGGGCTGAATTAGACGGTCTTTGAATTCAAAATTCTCTTTGTTCACGTACCTATCCAACCAGAAAACTATGATCAGTTGTTAACTGCTCTAAAGCCCATTCAGCGACTACACATCGTTCGTTGTCTGCAGACGATTATCTTAAGTTCCTAAGTCAGTTGAATGTTGTATGGGTGTAGCCTTAAGTTACATACATGATTGGCCATCCCAACCTTTCAGTCAGGATTACGACCCAGTTTCTCACACCACTTATGTTGTATGTAATTATTTTATACATGATTGGCGGGACCTACAGTTTAAAGTCGTCTTCGAACGACAGATTTTTAAGAAACTTTTCATGGCAACTTTATTTACACTCAGAGTTTTTACCAGAAATCTGCTGAGAGGAAGTCGCCGAAGTAATATTTTTTCATATTTCGTTTTACTGTCTGACCTGGGCTTTGAACCGGGGCCTTACGTCATATAAGCTAACACACTATCTGCTAGACTACGACTATGTTTGTTCTCATACTCATAATAAATGGTCCTCATCACTGAAGATGATTTTAAAATGAAACTGCCATTCAACGTTAATTTAGTTCCATAGTCAGTTAAATTTTGTACAAGTGCAGGCCGAAGTCACTTCGTAAAATTCGTCATATTTTTTTCTACGAAAGGGCGAATTCTTGTGAATGACGCGAAATTCACTGCATCGGTATCTCCTGCACCTTGCAACGGACAGCGGCAGTGTTTTCAGCAGATAATGTGTTCGTACGGGTGTTAGTCGGACATTCATTGAACAGATGGACTCAAATTTATCACCACATTGCGAACAGCTTTCTCGTTAGGACGATTACAGCGGTCGTAAAATAGAGGAAGTGCATGGTTCGATACTCTTTCTAATAAAACAATTTCATTATTTGCTGAAGCTGTTGAATGTAATATCCGTCAATGATGATTTGGCAAAACAGACAGAATAAATGACAATTATCACAATCACAGGTGGATGACCGTTATCAATTCTCAAAATTCGTAATCCCAGTTAGAAGACCCTATATAATGAGGTGAAGACAGTTATTTATATTTTCCTAAATTTGAACTTTGTCTTCCGCAATATTTTTTGTCAAATTATGGTTTTTAGGCTACATAGGGCTGCCTCTTCCTAAATAAATGACAGATCCTTAAAGCGAATACATTCTCAGCATAGCCTAGTTATTTATAAAACATATCCATCCCATTATTACCATTAAATCATTTATTTTTTGATAATTTTTATTTCCTTAAATAAAATGCCCATTTTGCCAAATTGAGTCGTAAATCAAAGGACTTCTTTTGATTAATTCAATAGTTTTTGTTGTATTTTAACCAAAATGGTCAATCTAAACAATCATTTACTTGTTATTATTGCTGCCACAGTTGATGGTAATCTCATCGGGATAAACGACGTTTCTCTTGTTATTCGACCAGAAACAATTTATCCACGTCAATTCCCTCCCTCTACACATACGACGACAATACAGACATCAAACAAAGTCTTTAAGATGGATTTTGTTTTGGTTGATGAAATATTTTTTTGGGGGGAAGGGGGGTGTTTTTTGGATCGAAAATTCTTTAAAATATTGTGCAGTTTTTTACAAGATTTTTCCATTTTTTTTGTTATTTTTGTTGGTATCTCGTTGTTGACAAGTTGATTAATGAGCCAACCAACAAGCCAGTGTGTGTTTTTAACGTTTTGTCAACATGAGAGCACGACATCAGCAGTAGAAAAAAAATCTAATGGAAGGACTCCCCTGTTCCTTGGTTATCTTAAAATATGTGTGTTTGAGTGTGTAAATTATATATTTATAGATAGACACAGAGAGAGAGAGAAAGAGAAAATGCTTGTTATCGTTGTACTCATGACATGTTTACATGAACTCCAAAATACAATACATATGTATTTTAAGTAAATTTATACGCTTCGGTATGTATGCATGTACATATGTACGTACATACGTTCATATGTCAGCAGCTTTAGAGCGAAGGAGTATCGGGTAATTTTGTATTTTCTCTTTCCATGTGCTGATTGCAAAATGTCAACATAAACATGCCATGTTTCGTTATGGTTTCCTTAAACGCCATCATTTTTCACAAAATCATGACCAAAAAAAACAAGGAATTGATGTTCCAAAGGAAACAAAAACAAAGAAAATCAATTCATTGTGCTCAAATGATTTCCTTTCCTTAAAAAATTGTTTTTTTTTTTCAAATGGAAATGGTGAGAAAATATTTGCGAAGGTGTAAGACAGTTCCACGGTTACCTTTGCGTAGATTCCTGCACATGTTTATACTGAAGGTAACAGCGTATCAAACGCAACAGATACAACAGATAATTCGAATGAATTCATACATGAGTTTTCTTTGTGGAGAGTTAAACAACTGAAATCCGACAGAGTTCCCTCATTTGCAAAAGGAACGATTTGAAAATGAACTCACTTGTTAAGAGAAGAAACAAATCTGGACCAGTAAATATATACAACCCTTTATTGTATAATTATAATAATGAAATATTTTTTATATGTTTAATGTTGTTCGAAATCTCTGAGCTGGAGTTTGAACCACAGACACTCGTCTAACATGCCAACACACTACCCACGAGACTACGGCGACTTCAAGAATCAAAAGTGACAGAAATTAGTTTCCCAGTAAAAAAAAGCCACATGGGTTGAAGTGTTGAGGCAGGCGATTAATATTTCCAAAGGTTTGAAGTGAGGGCGCGTTAGCGACTGTTTAAATAGCTGTAGAGTTGTTTAGGCCAGTAGTTTACAGCAGATCGAGTGTCTATATATGTATGTATATAACTCTTCTTCTTCACTTTTAAGGCCTCCCGTATATTTCCCACTAAATCTACAAGAGCTGACTCAGTACCATTCTTTACGGTTGTGCACAACTTTCTCAAATGTTTACAACAAGAAAGCCGTGAGACTAATTGGTCTTAAGAATTTTGAGTGTGTAGTTTTCTTTTTTCCTACTGAGGCCTATTTGTCAGATCTATATTCCCATAATGTGTCTTCCAATCCTATTGTCATGTTAAAGTTTTGGATGCTGGTCGGTGTCAATATATTCCTTCTGGAATTCATTAACGCTACACAGGTTTGAAGTTCATGTTCTAAATATTCATTCTCGTCAGCACAAAGTCTTCATATTGTGCTTTAAGTCTACAGTGATCTGTAAATGCAACGGTTATTAACCTCAGCTTGCTCTTGGATAGTCTGATGTATGAGCTAACCTTCATATATAACATAACTGGCCATTGCATACCTTAATCAGGATTATGACCTAGCTTTTCACACCTCTCATGTTGTGTGAGTTATGTAATTTAAATTACAAACAATTTATTTTTTATTTCTTGAAAACAAAATAGACTTTATTCTTTAAGAGTTCTTATAAGACTAACTTAAATATAACAAAATATAAAAACATAAACATAAAAATTGAAGATATTTTTAGAATATAAATCACCAGATTTAACGGTATCTTTATGGAGTGATTTAGAGATGGTACATTATAACAGTGATGATAAGTACTATTACATTATCATAACTTGTGTGTTAATTTTATACATGAATAGCGGGACCTACAGTTTAAAGTCGACCCTAAACGACAGATTTTTGAGAAACTTTTCATGGCAATTTTATTTTACTCTGAGAGTTTTTACCAGAAATCTGTTGAGGGGAAATCGCCGAAGAAATATATTTTCATATTTTGGATTTGATGTCTGACCTGGGATTTGAACCGCGATCTTAAGTCTAATAAGCCAACACACTACCTACTAGACTACGGCGACTACGAGCTAACCTTCTTCAAATGTAATTATTCAATAAAAATTTAGATTCCTTCAAACCCTTCAAAATTGTATTTTTTTATTTGTATCCGCCTCTCTCTCTCTCTGTCTCTGTATTTTTCTTTTAGCTAAGTATACCCTTTCCAACATTTCTTACCACTTCACAGAAGGATTTTGAACATATCAGAAGCATGAAGCTCTTCTCCTTGCTTGCTCATTATCACCTTGAATTCTTCTTCTAATTTAAAATAAAATTAAAAAAAATTTTAATTTCAATTTTTCTAATAAAAAACAGAACAATTATCCCACAATTCATGAAACCATTTGAAATGCCAAAGGAAATATTCGTGACCAGACATGCCATTCATGCGAGTACATATGCATGTACATGGAATTGATGGTTAAAGTCTGCACTTTTAACTTCTTTAACCGGCTATTATGCACGTATCATGTGTCTAGTTTTTCAATCATTTCCCTTTGGAAACTTTGTAAAGTCAGGTCAATATCATTGACTTTAATATCATGAAAATTGCTACGGATACAATCCAAATACGAGTACAAGTTCACTTCATGCATGCATGAGAGTGTATATGTATGTATGAGTGTGTTTATATGTTTGAATGTTTTAATAAACCAACCAACTTCAATAAGCTAATGTTTCTTATGAATATTTCCATTGCTCGACTGCAGCAGCAGCCACTGAGTGTTCCTGCTCTCTCTTATTTGCTACTCAGGAGAAATGAAGAAATGATGCCAGTGGTTGGCTGGTGTGGATGGATGGTTGATGATTATGATTATGATGTATACACTGCTGCTGTAAGATACTGTAGTTGCCCTCGAAAATATATTGAAAAAAAAGGGAGAAAGAAATGTTAGTAAAAGGAATAGAAACTTAACTATTCAAGTGTATAATGCACAATTTATGCAAATTTGCCACACAAAAAAAAGGAAAAAAAGGAAAAAAACGTAGCAGTAAAGGAATGAAAAATTTACAGAATTTTTTTTGTTTCTTCATCTTCCAACTTTGGCACAATGTATCCTCTGCCACTGGTACTCTTTTCCTGATTTTTTTGTTTGTTTTTGTATGCCACCAGATTCTCTTGCAATTTCTACTTGACAGTTTAATGTGGCATCATGAAAGAGTATCGTTCACTACTGCTTGGTATTTGAAATTCTTTTGCTTTTAAGATGAAATCAATTTTGCCAACATTTTGAAAATATTTTGTTGTTATTGTTGTTGTTGTTTTTGAATTTTATGACACCATTTACACTCGCATTAATATTGAATGCGAATTGTTTTATTGCAGAGAACAATTTGTAAACGTCTGGAACACTGGAACACGTCTGGTTACAATGGATTCTGTAGGAGAATTTTGAAAATTTAAGAGGAAGTGGATAGTTGTATGGAATTTTTAAAAAAATATTTCACATAAAGCAATTTAGTTTGAAGGAAAAATACTTTAATACATACATACATACATAATTGGCCATTACAACCCTTCAGTTAGGATTACGGCCTAGCTTCTCACACAGCCCACGTTGTTTGTTTTAATTTTTATACATGAATGGCAAGGACCTACAGACTGCGAACGATAGATCCTTGAGAAACTTTTCATGACAATTTTATTTCAACACTCAGAGTTTTTGCCAGAAATCTATTGAGAGGAAGTTGCCGAAGAAATATTTTTTCATATTTTGTTTTGATGTCTGACTTGGGGTTTGAACCGTGGCCTTACGCCAGCACACTATCTACTAGACTACGGCAGCTTCAGTTCTAATAAATAAAAGCCTTAAATTTTATGGACATAAACAGTATTAAATGTGTTAAGATTGCTATGGCAGATAGGGTCCCAACATAAGCCGTTTGAAAGAACAAATAAGCATCCAAAAGAATAGCCAACTAGGGTATTAGACCTGATCCTATCTATCCAAACAATTAAGGCTCATAAGCTGATCTAACTGATCTTTCAACAACAACTTCCAAACGTTGACAGTTAACAGCTGCCATTTGGTATTTCAAATTAGTTGTCATTTATTCACCCTGTTCTGTAAAACCAGCATGGACGACTATAGCATTGAACAACGCGTGCAAATAATGAAATTGTTTTATCAAAATAGGTGTTCTGCTCGGGCAATGTACCAAGCGTTTCAATCATTTTATGATCGCCATAATCTTTCTACCGAGAGGGCTATTTGCAACGTGGAGTATAAAACTATGGTTAAGTAAATGATTGCCTAACATCTATAAAACATAAAAACTGCCGAAAAGATTGCCGCTGTCCGCAGGAGAATCCGAGGTAAAGGATTTCGCATCGCATACTTGAACTCGGTCTTTCACAAACTCGAACTTGGTGAATTTTGCACTCTGACTTAAGCCTGAATCGTAAAAAATTCAACTGATCAAGGAACTATAGGACGACAACGTATGTTCGCTGAATGGGCTCTGGAGGAGTCGGCAAATGACCATAATTTTCATTTAAAAATCAGCTTCATGGATTAGACCCATTTATGGCCTGACATCAAAACAAAATACAAAAAGTATTTCTTCGGCGACTTCCTCTCAGCAGATTTCTGGCAAAAACTCTGAGAGTAAATAAAAATTGGACTGAAAAAGTTTCTCAAACAATCTGTCGTTCGGAGTCGACTTTAAACTGTAGGTCCCGCCCTCATGTATAAAATTAACACACACAACAAAGGTGGTGTGAGAAACTAGGTCGTAATCCTGACTGAAGGGTTGTAATGACCAATTATGTATATATGTATGTATGTATGGTTGAATGGTTACATGAACAAACAAAATTTTTGAATGTAATACGATATCAGATCACTTGAAATCAAGGAGCATCTAATGCAACTCAAAAAAGTTACTGTTTGGTAAGGATTTTGGGCTGGTGATGTCGTCGGTTCATATTTCTTTGAGAATGACATTGGCTAGCCCATCACTGTTAACGGTGAGCACTATAGTTTGACGATTGCCAACTTTTTTAGCCTGAATTGTTTAATTTGGATACCAATTATAAGTGATTTCAAAAGGAACGCGCTATGTGGTATACAACTTATGCCAACGATTTGAGAACGTAATCATCGTGGAGATCCTAGGATTTTACTCCATTAAAGTTGTTCTCGTGGGGTTTTCTTATGAATGCTTTTCTATGTTACAATTTCAATACTTTTCAAACCTTTCATAGGCATGAAGTTACCTGCCAGTGTAAATCGCTTAAGTAGGAAATTTAACTCAATGCTGAGCTGAGACTATGCGGTACAACAACTAAGATGACGATGATGGTAATAATGATCATGTTGATGGTGATGCTTTTGATGTTGTTTATTATTTGACTAGTAGAGAATATTATTTCTTTATGATGAATATTTTCCTCCTTTTTTTTGATAAACTAAGCTAGACTTCTATTCCTATACACTCAACATTTATGGCAATAAACAAAATTGTTTGGCTACTGGCCAAAATAGCTGAAACAGAAGCAGAAGCAGGAAAGGAAAAACTCCAAACTTGCTAGGAAAGCACAGAGAAATGGAGCCAAACAAACAAACAAACCAACTCAGCAACTTTTGTAAGCAAACAAACTTCTTGTACTGCCGGCAATAGACTGGAGTTTGAAGGGAAATCATATTCTCGGGTATATTTTCGTTGACAAGCTCTCTGTTCTGCCTCATGGTTATCATCATTATTATGATTATTATTACTTTTTTTATTTGTTATTGTTGTTGTTATTATTGTTATCATATCTCCTCTTTTGTTGTTGTATTGCATTGAAAATGCTAAGAAAGTCGACTAAATAAAGATTTTATCTTTGGCTTGTATTTTCTTCGTTTTTTTTTTTCTTTTTTTTTGCTGTTTGTCTGTTTGTTAATAATACTTTTGTTATTATTGTTGTTGTTTATAACCTGCGGTTAATCCTTTAATAAACATAATGACATACCCAGCCATCTTATTGCCGGATGAAATAGCCATTCAGCTTTGTAGATTCCAAAAGATGATGAACGGTTTCATCATCATAGAAATTCAAAATTTTGTTATAAAAGCCGAGTGAAATTATAATTTAAAGTTTCAAAATTTAAATATCTTTAGGATTTAAAGTTTAATAGGCAAATACTTTAAGATGTTCGTCTTTGAAATTTATTGTAATTCTGTTAGAGAATGTTAGTTTTATATTGAGCCTCTCTGTAGTGTAGTAGGTAGTGTGTTATGCTATTAAAAGAGAGCCCTTGGCCCCCCGGCTCAGGCATCTTAAAGATATTTCGTCAACTTACTATCAGCAGTCTTCTGAAAGTAAATACAATTGCCATGAAAACTTTCTAAAATCTAATCCTCGAAGTCTAAGTGAAACTGTAGGTTCTGCTGCCCGTAAATGAAATCAACACACAGCATTGATGGCATGAGATGTTAGGTTGCAATCCTGATTAAAGGTTTGTAATGGCCAATTAAGTGAAGTAAGTAGTCATGAGAGAGAGAGAGGCGGAGACCCTTTACAATACAATTTTAAAGGGTTTGAATGAATCTACATTTTGATTGAATAATTGCAATAGTCGCCGTAGACTAATAGGTAGTGTGTTGGCTTATTAGACGTAAAGCCATGGTTCGAGCCCCAGGCCAGACATCAAAACAAAATACAAAAAGTATATCTTCGGCGACTTTCTCTCAGCAGATTTCTGGCAAAAACTCTGAGAGTACTGACATGAAAAGTTCGGAGCCGACTTTAAACTGTAGGTCCCGCCACTCATGTATAAAATTAATACACACAACATAAGTGGTGTGAGAAATTAGGTCGTAATCCTGACTGAAGGCTTGTAATGGCCAATTAAGTAAAGTAAGTCGTCATGAACCATCTTCTAATACACCAGAAAATAAACTTTTCTTAAGCTAAAGTTCATCACCATTACAAACACTCTTATTCCTCTACAGTTTTAGTGAAAGCATGACATATGGCAGCCCTATGATTCCAGAACTCGTTATCCTGTTTAGCCAATGAAGTCAATCAATAAAACAATAGCGAAAGTAGTGGATGTATTGTAAAGAAACGAAAAATAATTGAAATATTTTCTACTCTTAACAAATAAATGTATTTTCTTCTTTGTTGCAACATAAAATCTTTAATTTGTAATGAAGGAACAAGAAAAAATCGATGATTTGTGAATCGTTTCATTACCCCTTAGAAGCTTATCGAGTATCCATCCACATTGAATAGCTGTGAGGTGTGCTATTTTCCATCTCTTTTTTCATTCAATTATTTAAAAACACTCTACAAGTACATCAATATTCCTTTCAACTGGGGAAAAGTACTTCTAAGCCTCAACCATTTAATTGAATAAAAAAAAACGAAAGAAAAATTGCAAAAACAAAAAAACACGGAAAAAATAAGAACAGTTTCGCAATGTGTTACTGCAAACAAACCTTTTCCTTTTCCAGATACTCTTCGACTGATTAAATAGCAAAGAGGTGGTGGTAGGGGGGAAAACAAGAAAAATAGCACAACACCAGAAAACAGCACAGAATAGAATAGAAAAGCACATGTATGAGTGAAGGAAAAGAAAAGTAAGCGAAACGAAATTGAATGAAACCGAACGGCTCAACATCAATAACAATTATCAGCCTTGTAAGCAATAAAATAAAACTCAAACACACATAAACAACAGATGTTGCTGTTCGCATATGTAGTAGTAGTGTGAGTAAAACAATACATGCACAAACATGCACACTCAATAGAAATGATTCTGATTGTGTGTGTGTCTTGTATTGGTACATGTTACTCGTACAACATGTACCCCAAAATGTTGCACCATAAAACATATGGTGGACAGACGGATAGACGGACAGGCAAACGGACGGACGGACGGATGTGTTAAAAGCGTAAAATCGATTAACACGTCATACTTGTTTTTGTACTTGTATAGCAAACATTGACAAAGAAAAAATGAAAAAACCCGTTATTCGCAGACAGTTGTTTAAAGCAATAAAATTGTCGTTATCATGGACACTGGCAGGCATATGGTTTACGTTGTTTTCATATACCGATGTTTGCGATATGTGGTTCAAACCACAGCTTAGGTGCTTTAAACAAAATTAAATGTAGGAAAAATACTTTCCCTCAATAATCTCCTGCCAAAGACTCTGAAAGTAAATAAAATTGGCATGAAAAGTTTGTCAAATCTGTCGTTTATTATCAACGATAAACCATAGGTTTTGCCACCCATGGTTGAAATAAACAAACAGCATTGGTGGCGTGAGAAAATAGATTGTAATTCTGACTAGGGATACGTGATTCAAACCACAACTCAGGCGCCTTGAATAAAATGAAGTGTAAGAACTATACATTCCCTCAACAATCTCCTGCCAAAGACTCTGAAAGTAAATAAAATTGCCATGAAAAGTTCATCAAATTTGTCGTTCGTAATCGATGTTAAACTGTAGATTGTGGCACCCATGGATAAAAAAAAACACAGCTTTGGTGGTGTGAGAAACTAGGTTGTAATCCTGACTAAATCGTTGTAATGGTCAGTTAAGTAAGCAAGAAAGTATCTTCCTTCATATAAATCACCTAGGCAACCTACTGAGTCCTTAACGCTTAGGGAGGACCACAGCCTTATAGGAAGGTCAACAAGCTTCACCTTTTGACAAAGGCTAGGACCAATAAATTTTCGTAGAAGACATTGTTCGAATACAAAATAACTCACGCTGGGATCTGCAGTTGTATTGGCCTACCTGCTTTGGTAAAAAGAAATATTTTTGTCGGAAATCGAAGGGACAAAGAAAACCTAAGTGGAATCACAAACCTTTTTAAGTGATTGTGGACTGTCTTGGTTACATTATTCACTTTTATAGCGCATCATTGCCATTGATGTTCTAACGAAAATATGGGTTGTGTTACAGAGAGTGTGGCAAATTAACCGAACTGGTCGGTTCCTCGTCGTCTTCAGCTATTTTCTCTTTTTTACGGATCATTATGGCATTGTATTGCATTTGGATTTGTAAACAATTCAAGAAGACTGTCCATTCCCAACTCTGGAGATATGCTGGAATACGTAATTCAAACCAAACCAAACTGAGTGGTAGCTCTGATACCACAAAGTTCACTTGAGCACGCACAGCGGCCCGTTGTGATGCCACAGGTGAACGCAGTCCCTGTACTGACCAAGTTCCACCAAAATCAGGGAAAAGGAGGAAGTTGGTGAGCGCAAGGGCTGCACATCAAAAGCACGACTATCCTGCACTGGAAAACCAGCCAGAAAGTTTGATGAACGAAGCAATATCCTTGATATCAATAGATGATATCTCAGTCAAGCTGACAAGAAATGGAGACCCAAATAACCTATACCTCCTACACCTTAGCAAGAGACGGGTACTGACAAAGAAAGTGGATAACAGTCTCTTCTTCCTCAGCGGATCTGCAAACACGTCAGAAGTCGTTAAATGGGAGCCTCATTCTTTCCGCGTGTCTACCCATAACGCAATGACCTGTAAGCACGGCACTGTGGTTGAGATGACGTCACGACCAAGACCAAGTAATTGGTTGTTACGCCTTCGATCCATTAAGGGCCAGGTGAGTCTAGCGTTGGAGTAGGACTCCTCATTGACCCAGGATAGATTGGCGTCCCGAAAGAGTTTCCGCGCAATGTCCAACTTGACCGAGGCAAGTGACATATCCAATTCAATTGAAGAGGATTCCGGAATGGAGCGCACCAGCTCTGGCGAGCTCGTTGGCCCTACAGTTTCCCGGAATGTTACTGTGCTCGGGGACACACACCAGTGAGACACTGGTGAAGCGCCCAGAAAGAAGGTCGAGACTATCAGAAAAGACCGAGACGCGAATGAAAGGAGCACCGTTGACGAGGATCCATTGAGCGACCCGGTAAAATGTCGTTACTTCCGCCTGAAACACGCTGCAGCAGTCCGGCAGACGGAGAGAAATGTTCAGGTTCAGTTCCCCAGAGTAGCCACCGCTTCCAACCCCATTATCGAGTTTAGAGCCGTCCGTATATATATCCAAGACTTAGGGGGGACAACCGTATTAGGATTCCAGTCGTCCCTACTCGGAACCAGAAAGTGGAAACCCCTATCGAGACAATATTCAGCAGGGAGATAGTCGATGTTCACGGGGGCCACTGGATCAACCTACAGAATAGTGGAGTGACCAGAAGGTACAATGTATCAACGAGACAGGGCATTAAGTCTAGTCGCAGCAAACCTAGCCGCCTGCTTAGCGAGAAGCCCAGTAGGAAGCCAGTTGAGCATTGCGAACAAGGCTTTCGTGGTGCGCAAGGCGCCAGTTATATAACAACTGGCCTAAGCGTTCGAACAAAATTTTCTTCAGCGATAAAATGTTTTCACTCTCTCGACCATCCCTTTCTAGCCGACCATTCACAAAACCTTATTTATGCTGACTGAGTACTAGGGCATAGGTTTTCAATGCTAGTTCTTCGCACAAAATTGTGATTTACATCAACAAAAACAATTTTAGCAAATGAAAATCGTAAGACCAGGAAGTGATTATGGAGTATGCTGTTTGGTTGGCCTTCTACATATTGTCTTCAAGAAGAAAAAAGTGATTGAAAAATATTTTATTTTCAATGATTGTGTTCTTTTAAATCTCTGCTCGATGTATATACAGCCAACATGTTGCAGGCCACATATGTACGCATCTATGGAACGAAAAGAGAAAATTTATGTTCTTTTAAATACGGCCTCATAAAAATTTTCTGTTATTTTTTATTTTTTTTGTTTTATTTGTGTTGATGTCATCATTATTAAATGAACATTCAAGATAAGAACGCACTTAAAACGAGCTGCTGCTGGTTTTTTACAGTCTCGCATTGTCTTTTGCCATACCATTAATAGCCTGAAGGTATTAAACGTCTTAAACTTTTATATGACGACGATGATGATGATGATGGCAACAAACGCCTGGCCTCAAACCATAGATTTCATCATTAAGTCTTATCGCTTATCAACGCCTATGAAAAGCCGTATTGAGGGGTAGCAAATGATTTAATTTCATTATGAAATCATTTGTCAAATGCAGTGTTGCAGGCATGAAATGGTCTTTTAAATTTAAGTTTTTCCCAGTTTTTGGTCATTTTTGTTACGCGTAATAAAATTTGTTAATCGTAAATTCCATGCCATTCGCGTTTCCTCCATTTTGTTTTGTCTTCTTTTATTTTTAATAAAAATGAAACATTTTATTATGAATGCAAATGGCTTAAATTGCAAGAATTTATTTAATTTTTTTTAGAATTTCATGTCTCGTTTCTTAATGTTTACCCAGACTTGTGTAAGACAAATATTTCATCGTTTTTATCATTGTCACACTCAAATCCAACCAACCAACTAACGAATGCATTTCCTAGCTAGTCAGCGATAGTCAGCCCGGCAGTAATCTAAACTAACGAAACAATGGAATCAAAAAAAAAACAAAAAAAAGAGAAGAAAACTAACCCTGAGTAAATGGTTTCAAGTGCTGGCAAAAATGTTGAATTTTTCTGTGTGACGAACACCGCAGAAAACGAACCGCAGAGAAAATGTTAAAATAAATAGAAAGAATTCCTCTTAAATATGTAAATAAAACCATGAGACAATTAAAGAAACATGAAATTTTGCAATTTCGAAAATACTTGGAATTTTTGGTCAAAAATTTAATGTAACTAGGAGATGAATTCTAGGGACCGCTGATAGCTAATGTTGCATAAGTCCATTTTTGGTCATCTCTTTTAGGTACAATTATAATATACTGGAAATGCGAATATCATACGGAACATTCAAGGGTAAACCAAAGAAAACAATTCTTCACGAATAAAATGTCAGACCACCAAGCTATCTGTAAAAAGTCTATCAATATTGGAGATCATCAAGATTTGTTTTATTTTTACATCTCTTAACACTTCTCTTTCCCTAAGGCAAAGCAGCGCGGCATTGATATAAGTACACATAGGCAGCTAAAGGTTCTACCGGGTGCCCTTATAATAACGAAACAACGGTTGATATATTCTCAACCATCCCCATAGTTTTATGAAAATGTAGATTCTACTCAACTCTTCTCTGGCTTGACAAGATCTGTCAATAAAGTCTGAGAACAGAAGAATTCTTCCCTCAGATTCCTCAGAGCCGAACAATAAAAAAAGGTTCTGTAGTTTCCTCTTCTTTCTCTGCTCTTGAAAATGTTGCTGAAGTCTATATGTGGTATTTCTCTCCTCACAGCGTGTTTGCTCAGGAGCCAGTGTCCCGTTATAAGTTATAACTCATGTAGGTTCCTAAAGTGAACTTTGACTATATTTAACACTAACATTTCAGGCTTCCCTACCATATTCAGAAACCTACATTCCTTTAGAGATACTCAACTTTCTTAGATGTGGTGTACAGAATCACTGGGCAACTAACAGCCTCTTTACTATCATTAAATGGTAAGAATCCTTTATTTGATACGGCAGATACAAAAATCCATTTGGTACCACAACAAAACAAATCGAATATCGGTCATTCATGAAGTCTTGGGGCCACTAATGAATGCAACCCTTTAGGATTACATGAAGTCGCTGTGGTCCAGTAGGCAGTGTTGTTTGCTTATAAGATGAGAGCCTATGGTTCAATTCCTAGCTCAGACGTCTAGAATTAAAACAACATATGAAACATTTGAAACAAACATATTTAGGCGACTTTCTCTGGCAGAAACTCTAAGAGAATAATCAAATTGCCATGAAAAGTTTCTTAAATCTATCGTCTTAGTCGACTTTAAACAGTAGGTCAAACCAGCTATGAATAAAATTAACATACACAACTTGGGTGGTGTGAGAAACTAGGTTAAAATCCTGACGGAAGGAGAGGAAGAGATGTATCTCGTGAATGATTCCATACAAATCTTAAAATCTTAAATCTTAGTTTTAAATTGTATGCAACTGCATAGCATATGAATTAGCCAATATGGTACAACCCCATTGAGAACCTGCAATCTCTGAATTGATAGGTAATGTAGTACAAACTTTACTTAATAAATTGTTAATAAGTCTTCCTCCAAAGAAACTTACGAAAGTTAAATGATTTTTAATTTTCCTATCATTGTTTTAATTCTACTTCAATTATTCTTCTATTATTATTAAAGCAAAAACAAACACCCAAAACATTGACGTACATTTTCTTTTGCATTAAATTTCATTCTGATTTTTCTACACTCATGTCATTGTTCTTTTTTTTGCTCATTTTGTTGTGTTTAAGTAGGTCACTAGCAAAAGGATTCAAATAAAGGAATCTAAAACGAAAATGAAGAAAAAAACAAAGAGGAATACAATAGCAACAGAAGGCAACAACGCACATTAAATCAAATGACAAAGCCCTTTTCCTTAAGTCTTCTTCTTTTAGCCACGTTTGGTATCAAACATTAATATCCTATGTGCTAAACCCCATATGAACAGGCGGCATTACAATGACAACAGCTGGAGAAATAAAACTGCATGAACAGCATGTTTTTATTTTTTTTCTGAGGAACGAACACATTCTAAAAGGTCAGTTGGAAATTCATTTTGAATTCAAACTACAGACTAATCCATTTGTTAGCAAAGTCGTCAGAAGAGTGGTTAGTAGGAGTGATTGAAACAGTATTTTATTTACTTCAAGAAGGAATAACATCCTTGACATAATGCTAAGGCTTGCTCTGAGCTTTAATAACAGCTGAAATCTCTTAAAAAATAGTAGAGGGACAGTAAGTGTTGTCCCAGCAGATGGTTTAAAGTTTTACACGACCAATACTAAGTATAAGTCACATAACAGAGTCTCTTGAAAACCGTAACGAATTCAAAAGTAAATACGCCTTGCTGTAGCATACGGGCCACATGGAGAACCAAAATAGGAAAATAATCTTGAGGGCACTCTCCGCAACCAAACCCATAGACCAAGTGAAACATGAGCTCTGTAAAGAAAGTTCCGAAAACTATGCCTACAGCACTGAAGATGAAAGTTTGCCGAACAGAAAACAGACGATTGCAAAAGCAACTCCGAGAAACTCATCCAAAAAGATAACAGGAGCATTGACTCTATCAGGAACGCCATTAACAACAACAATGGCAGATGACAGCATGAAAAAGTAAATAGAACTAAAGGATGGACCAATACCAACATCCAGCTCTTCAGTACTACACCAGAAGTTTAGATATAAAGGATATCTTACATACTTAATTGGCCATTAACAACTCGATTAAATGGTTTTCGGCCTGCCGCAACAGTTGCTCACACCAATCGATGACAGGGCTTCCTCGATTTTGGTAATTCCAACGCATACCAGGTCAACAACAATGGAAGATGGCATCATAAAAAGCTAAATAGAACTAGAGGACGAACCAATATTCATATCCAGCTCTGCAGCACTACAACAGAAGCTTGGATATAAAGGACATCTTACTTACTTACTTACTTAATTGGCCATTAACAGCCCGATTAACGGATTTCGGCCTGCCGCAACAGGGCTTCCTCAATTTGGTACTTCCAACGCATACAAGATCGTCCTGGAATACCCGTCCCGCCGGAGCATCCTCCTCCATTCGACATGGCCGACCCAGCACAACCGCTGGATATTAATACGCTGCACAATGTCTATGTCGTTGAGGAGCTCATACAGCTCACTGTTGGATCGGATGCGGAAATCATCGCCAACACGCACTGATCCGAAGATCTTACGTAGGAATTTTCTCTTGAATACTCTCAACGCTGCTGCGTCAATGCTTAATACGGTCCACGCCTCTGCGCCACAAAGAAGCACGAATAGGATGAGCGTCTTGTAGAGTATTAGGTCTCTGCTACTCAATTGCCCTTTGAGGCTAGAGTAACACCTGTTAGCAAAAGTGATCCTGCGCTTGATAAAGGACATCGCCATAGAAAAATCAATATAAGAAAGGTATACGACGGGTGTTTTCTTCTAGTCTAACTGAAGCACTAACATCCTTGCGCAGTTTCATTCAGCGGACCAAAAACACAGGAGCAAAGAAGAAAACGAAATCCCATTTCTTACACAGACGAACAAGAGAAATAGCAAGGGCATCATGCGGCCTCAAAGAACTCAAATTAATGGCAACTCTTGCGAATCTGTAAAGAATCATGCAAGATAAGCGGAAAGAACTGTGAGGTGGAGGTACGTGGATGTTTAAAAAGCAGTCAATGCAGCATTGCAGTCGAAGGAATAGGATGAAGTCAATTTGACGCCTTAAATTTAGGAGATGAGGAAGGCATAAATCCATACATTAAGATTTGAGGGCATCAGGATGCAGCAACGATTAAAATATCAAAGATGGCCACATTAAAACTATCTGAGTGTGAAAGAAAAGAGCAGGCACTGGTTCAGAAGATTATGTATCCAGGGCACATATAGTCATCTATTTCATTTCATTCCCATGCTACTCTAAATATTCCCTGGTGTTACAACCAAAATCTTTCAATCCTTTCGTTGACTCTTGACATCCTTTGATTCCTATTTGGCATTTTGGCGTCTCCTTTTGCAACATTTAAAAGCTGTTGTCTGCCTCATAAAATTGGTTTTCACCATATTCTTCTCTCTCTCTCTCTCTCTCTCTCTCTCTCTTGTTTTCCATTTTCCAAATCGTTATTCTGTTTTTTTTTGTTTCATTTTTGTTGTTGTGTGCTATATTTGTTGCAACATTGTAAAAAACCTACTTACCTAAATAGTAAATTTTCAGCATATTCTTATAAATAATTTCTCTTTTCATTGTTTCCTCCATCCATTCTATTTCATGCTATTATCCTTTCCTTTATTTATATTCCACTGCTTCGTTTATAATGTTCAACCATTTAAGTTTTAATACCAACATTTCACCCAAGTCTGCAATGTAAGTGTCTCGTTCGTTACATTGCTTTTCAAAAATAAGGCAGGCAGATAGCAAACAGTCGATGGCAATCTACTTAAGTATGGTTGTTAAAAAATTATGCAAATGATGTAAAGGCAACTGGTAAAAATATAAGGTGTAGTATAAAGAAATCTGTGGTTTTTGCAGCAGCTTTGGAGATACATATAATGCTGGATCAGCAAAAGACAAGAATTTTTACAACTAAGACTCTATTAATGTTGTTTAGAGTCCTTCCCAGAAGGTTGAATGGATTAAATTTCGATCAATACTTAAAAGTGCTGTCATGTCTTTTATCTTCCTTATTTAAACCGTCAAAAACTGTAACATTGTGTCTCCATTTTCGCCCTGTTTAGGTATTTAAGTTGTGAAGTGAGTTAAATGTTGCATACGAGTGTACTCTTCTATTAGACGTGGAACACTGCATGGTTTTACTTCATATGCAACATAAATTTCAATTTATGTTACTTTAAAACTACAAATACATATACACAAACACACACATCCATATACATCTGTATGTGACACTTATATACTTACATACATACATACTGTTATACACAGCGCAGTGTAAGTTTGTTTTGTGATTGTCGTTCTCATTTTCTGTTTAAGAATGGCTAAAAGGAATACGACGTTATAAAAACTATTGGCGCATGATTTATGCATGGGAGTTAAAGGGAAACTATTGCTGCTTAACAATTGTGTGACATTCTAATACAAACAAACACTCACACACAAAATTATAACCACACTTATACATACTTATACAAAATACAAAATATGGGTGAAGCAAAAAGAAAAACATGAGAGAAGACGTCTGCCATAAAAACAATTTTCATTCAAACACAAGCACCAACTGGATATGACAGTGAAGAGCATTACAATTGGTTGACAGTACGAGATTGAGGAGAATGGAAAATATTGTTTTGTATACGCTACTATGGCATTAGCAGAGAAGTGATTACTTTGCTACCTACTGAGTGATGTAGTATGAAATCGCTGTAGTCTAGTAGGTTGTGTACTGGCTTATTACACGAAAGTTCGTGGTTCAAATCTCTGTTCATACATTTGGAACAAAACGAAATTAGGAAAAAATATTTCTTTGGCGACTTCCTCTCTTCCTCCTCTCTGCAGTCTTCGGTAAAAAAAAAAAGCTCTTGAGAGTAAATAAAATTGCCATGAAAACCTTCTCAATTCTGTAGTTCAGATACCACGTTCAAATGGAGTTCTCACCACACATACATATATAAAAGTAGCACGCCCAGCAGGGTTGGTGTAAGAAACTAGGTTGTGATCCTGACTAAAGGCCTGTAATGATCAATTAAGTAAAATGAGTGGAGTTTTATTGATAGTGTCCAGCCAGAAAGTTCTCAGAATATACCTCCTATATCAGTTGACAAATATTGGAATTGTCCTAAGTCTACAACAAGCTGCATTGCATAATGCCCATCAATACAAGGCATCTGACGTCACACGGCTTTTAAAATATTCAGCTTAGTATGCCGCTAACTAAGTAGGCAGTGCTGTACAAAGTGTATTAAGCCGCAGTTCTTCTCTAGCATTGTTAATGCGGTTCTCAAGTTTCACCCTATAGCTACTGTCCGTTTTAATAATGCTTGACAGAAAGCGTCAATCTTTTGTTGTTTAGAAGTTATTGTTACTTCCCATCTAATGCTCACCTATTAGGGCCTTTAGCCTCCAGTTCACTTAATTTCGACTTCATGTCATTGAAGTTATGTAATGTCGTTCATATTTTCTAGATCTTCGAAACAGAAATTTTGACGTCAAGCTATACCCCTTGTGCTTGATGTAACTTTCGCCAAAATTCTGTCAATAATCAGGCTAAAGAGTAAAGGTTTTAAGGGGCAGCCTTGAAGACCGTGATATTCATACTTATGAGGGCTCTTAGCACATCCTTAAGACGAATGTAGGAGGTATAGTATTAGTGATATGAGTAGCTTAGCTATTCCCCTGTGCATTTTCTTGGCAGAATGCTTTCAGACATAGAACAACTTCAACAAATATCGGGTGGAACGGGGACCACCACTCCACACTTTATTCCGTGATTATCACATTGACCGCCTTGGCGGTCACCAGTGACTGACACTGGAATACTTCAATGAAGCCATGTCAGTCACCAGTGACTGACACTAAGTACCTAGTCTAACCTGCCATTCACTGCTGTCAGTCATTTTATAAAAAAACTTGTTGGCGGAGAATGTGTTACGTTAGTGAGAGTATCTGCCAATCATTTGTTAAGTACCTTATTACTGTGTGAAGTCTTTTTTAATTGTGAATTAATTTGTTCAAAAAGGATTATAATTCCTTGAACCTACTAATAGAATCCGAACTCCCATCCTTTATAAACAAATTTATTGCAAAAATAAAACATTTGCACTTCAACTTTAAATTAAAAAAGTAATCAATCAAACCATCAATCAAGTTATCAATCAATTCATCAATCAATTATGCAAATGCACCTGATTGTAGCGCATGCTGCATGCTTCTGTCTGCACCCGCTATAGTTTGCAAATAAATTTATAATAAATTTCAATTTGTTTGTATTGTATGTATGTATTCGTATCTATATATACATACATATTAATTTATTATATACATACATACATACATACACACATGCATATCAAGATAAATGACTTCATACATTATGTGATGCACTTTAAAAATCTATTTCCGTTGTTAAAAGGAAAGAAAAGTTTTTCAAAAAATAAAAAAAAACTGCTTCTGCAGAAAAACGAATGGGATACGGAAACATATAAAAGTTTTATTTTTTTCTGTATTTTTTCCCTTTTATTTTTTGCTCTTTTTGTCTCTTTCTCTGTGTGTACTCGTATAATAAACTAGTTCACTGTGTTAAAGTCAATTTTATATATGTGAGTGTGTGTGATGAAAATAAAAGTAAAAGAAAATTTTATTTCATCATCAAAGTATCGTACTCGCACAGACATGATGAAAAGAAGAAAAGGCTTCATGGGAAAATCATCACATCAGCACAAGGTTGAATGGAGTGCGGTTTTGTTTGATGGGTTTTTAATGCAAACTTTAGTTAGCAACTAAAAAATAATTCTGAAACATTTTTGATTAATTAATAGTAATCGATATGCAAAAATTATGAATTAATTTTTATTGTCACCTTCACATAACAACTCTAAGCTCTCTCTGTCCGGGATTACAGAAAATCTTGGTATAGATTGGTGGAAGTCAACTTAAACTTTTTGGTTGTGCTTATTCATTGCAAAGCTTATGATATGTGGAACCATCCGATTTCTTCCCTGAAGTTAAAAAATTTCTAAAATTTTTCAAGAAATTCGTGTCAATTTATCTCCACGTGTCCTTAAAAATGTACGCAGACTGTTTGTATTACATCTTCGGAACCCTTGATACTTGAAAGAGGTGTAGCTTAAGGATCAATTCTTGGAGGACTTTTATTTTCATTGTATGCTAATGATGTTCCATCACAACTTTCATACAGTATGATCCATATGTATGCAGACGACGTACAGCTGTATCTAAATTGTCTGCAACAGTCTGCAGACAAGAGTGTTAATACTCAATCATGATTTGGTAAGGTAGCAACGGTAAACAGGGCCTGACGAGCCTACATGCAACTACAACCAGTGTGCAACTCCCGATACATTCGTCATTAAAAAAAGTCGCTTGAAGCCAACTGTCATGTACGGATGCAAATCAAGGAATGCAGCTTATTGTGACCCCAAGGAAATTCAGATCTTGTTCAAGCGATGCTTAAAAAAATCCAGCAGATTTATTATCATTCCTACATACATACATAATTGGTCATTACAACCCTTTAGTCAGGATTACGACCTCGCTTCTCACACTACTTATGTTGCGTGTGTTAATTTTATACATGATAGGTGGAATCTACAGTTTAAAGTTGACTCCGAACAACAAATTTGAGACTTCGCGTTGCAATAGAATCATGGTATTCATGCTTTACTTACTTACCTACTTAATTGGTCATTAAAACCCTTCAATTAGTCGGAAGCTAAAATTTAAAGTCAGCTCCGAACGACAAATTTTTTGAGAAACTTTTCATGGCAATTTGATTTCTGGGAGTAAAGTTTTTGCCAGAAATTTGCAGGGAGGAAGACACCGAAGAAATATTTCTTTTTTTTATATTTCGCTTGAACAGTAGCCTCACGTCTAATACGCCAACACACTACCTACTAAACTACAAAGACTTTAAACAAACACAATCAGCGATACTCAACTGTGAGAATCATAAACAGAATGGGAGATAGTTCCGGCATATTCTGCACAGAGCCCTGTCTTCAAATCACTGGAATCTGCATGTCAGCCATCTGTGGGGACGTCTAAAGTAGATTCATCGCCGTCAAATATCTAAAAAAAAGAGACAAAGAGTGGCTGAAGGCACCTGCAGTGGATGGAAGAAAATAGAAGTCAATTGTCGAGGCTTTATTTTTCTCAGAAGAGCAAAAGCTATTTGTATTGTATACACAAAAATAAAAATATCTCGCCTCATTCTGACAATGCAAGTGTTTTCTGTCATCCTAAGACCTTATTTTCACAGGATTCCGCCCAATTATATTTATTCTTCTCTTGTCCAAGAAACGTAATCTATTGGTGTGATATTCCAGGTAATTGTGTCCCCATAAACAATCGCCGTAGTCTAGTAGGTAGTGTGTTGGCGTATTAGACGTAAAGCCAGGGTTCGAGCCTCAGGCCAGACATCAAAACAAAATACAAAAAGTATTTTTTTTATCAGAGCAAAAGCTCTGAGAGTAAATAAAATTGCCATGAAAAAGTTTCTCAAAAATCTGTCGTTCGGAGTCGACTTTAAACTGTAGGTCCCACCACTCATGTATAAAATTAACACACACAACATGAGTGGTGTGAGAAACTAGAACGTTGTACAATGGGTCAATTCGACCTCCGGGTACTGTACTTGTATTAATTGACAAGTACACGTCCTCTAACCTAACCTAACCTAACCTAACAATCGAATATCCTACCAATTATCGCCCTAATTACCATTTTAGAATTAGAATGCCTAAGCAAGTAATCCAGAGTGAGAAACACAGCAGCATTAAATACAAATATATAATGTAATATAATAAAGGCTTTAAATACTAGTTCTTAACGCCGTTTAACCATATTAGACGAATTAAATTTCAAATAAAATCCTTCGAACTACGACAATTATTAAAGGCAGCTAAATCGCAGACAAAACATAAGACTTTTTTACAGATTTTATTACTTTTGAAGGAGAGTGAGAAGACTTAAGGAAATCATATAAGAATCATACAAATCCGTAGCAAATTGAAATATTTAATAAAAGATTTGCTATTTCGCTTTCAAGTCGCATTCAGAAACATTAATTCATTCTCTGAATCGAATTCATACAAGATACATTTGCACACACATTCACGCTATTTATACGCGTGTGGATGGGTGTAAATGTGTGTGCAACATGAAAACCTTCAACTACAATGTGTCGTTTACAATAAATTAAAGCACTTACTCATACATACATATATATGTACCCAAAGTCTAGCAAAGCGTATACGTACACACAGTATTTCTTAATATTTTATGGTATTGATGTCACCAAAAAAATAGAACACAATTACAATGGCAATCTTACCCACACATACACATATTTCGATGAAGAATTACGCACACTAATGTGTTACCTATTGTTGTAATAAAATTCTCGCAAGGAAACCAGACATTATTGCAAACGAAAAAAGTCGAATCAAAACGATATTTTCTTACAATTTCAGAACAAAAGTCTGATATTAACGCAGTATTACATGAGGAGATGTATTACGGACAAAGTAATAAACATTACACCCTTAAAGGTGCACCCTTTACTGTGCTACAAAAATAAATTTATGGTGCTGAAAATTTGAAAACCTTTTTGTGGAGCGAACAATACCACAGCAAATCGTGCAACAATAAAATAAAGTAACCAGCAGCAGCGTCAACTGTTTTGCAGTCTCTTCCACATTTTATAAGCATCACCAATCGATATAATCGTTTCTATTGGTTTGAGTTGGAAGACCCACCACAGCCCTTCATAATTCATTTTTGTCACATTCCCCAAAAAAGTTTTTTATAACTCACACATACACATACGCTTACCACTGTTGTAACCGTACAAATGCACACATATGTATGTACGTGCTACATGCCCCAATGTGCTGTAAGTTTTACCACAATAATACAACTTGGCGTCATACGTTCCCTTGTTTCCTGCGTTCTTTTTTTTTTTGGTTAACGACTGGAAAGGTAAAAAATTACATTTTCTTGACTGAGTTTCTTCTTCTTCTTCTTTTTTTCTATCGGTTTTCCTTACGGTTTTCTTTTTTTGTTAACAATTTCACCATCAATAGCGAAAATGTTCAAAATTTTTATGATTGTGTTCAAATTCATTCTGTTTTTTCTTTTTAATTTCTTTTTTATTCCTTCGCCTGTGTTACAAATGATTCGTTGCTTTTGTTATATGACCTATGCGAAGTGTACAGTGGGACAACGTACTCAACAATAAGGCAAAGAAATATTTTTCTTTGTCTGGTACGTAGCTGTCTTTAATTGCTGTCATGGTTTTTAAGGATTTTACTTAAAATTTAATTCGACTAATATGATTTTAAAGTAACAAACACTAGTACTTAAAGAATTTGTTAGTATTAAGACAACGTCTCTAAGCGATTTGTATAAATGCAGCTGTTTTCCTTACCCTGGATTGCTTAAGAATATAACACAAATCAATTTGATTTACTGTCGCAGACAGATCAGATACCTTTATTTGGTCCCTCCCTTGTTAGTATCTATATTGATCAGGGATTTCAATACTTAAATGATAACTAAGGAGACATTGGTACAATAATATTACCTGGGATATCACCCCAATAGATTACGTTTCCTGGTCAAGACGCTGATTAATATAAATGGGCCAAGTTCTGTGAAGAAAAGGCTTAAGGATTGCAGAAAATCCATGTATTGCATGAATGATGGGGGATATTTTTACTGTTTTTTACTCCTCTGAGAAAAATAGAGCCTCGACAATTGATTTCCATTTTCTTCCGTCCACTGCAGGTTGCTTTAGCCACTCTTTGTTTAGATCTATGAAGGCGATGAGTGTAATTTAGACGGCCTCATAGATGGCTGTCCTAGAGATTCCAGCGAATTGCAGTTACGTTCGTGCCAGACAGAGTTGTATGCAGAACATGGCGGACACAACTACAATTCTGTTTATGATTCTCAGAGTTAAGTATTAAGCTGGATTCACCACGGATTTTTATTCCGAAACGATTTTTTTATATGTAGTTTGACGTTTCTCTTTTTGAGAGAGAGAGAGAGAGAGCGAAAGAGAGTAAGCTTGCGTCGGAACAATTTCAGCTCGAATTAGTTTAATTTTAATTTTTGTTCCGAAACAATCGAACTGTGCTGCCAGCTACTTTAATTTTTTAAGTAAAGTTGAACTGAGCTGCCATATATATTTGTATGTATGTACGTTTATCCATTTTTTTTCACTAAGATTTGTTTTAATTTACAATTTCTATGTAACACAAAAAACAAACGAATTGCAATCATCTGCTACTGTGCTGCCTAATTTTAAAACTAACACGCATCGTTTACAAAAGTATTTCATATGGTAAACTTCTTTTTACAGAACAATTGTTCGAAGTGGGTGAATCGTTCTCAAAAAAACTGGACTTGTTTCGGAACAAAATGGTTGAATCCAGCTTTACTGATTGTGTTTGTTTGAAGTCCTCGTTGTATAGTAGGTAGTGTATTGGCTTATTAGACGTGAGGCCACGGTTCAAAACCCTGGTCGGACATCCCGACCGAAACGAAATATAAAAAATATTACTTCGGCAACTATCTCTCAGCAGATTTCTGTGCAAAAATTCTGAGAAGAAATAAAATTGCCGTGAAAAGTTTCTCAAAAAAATCTGTAGTTCGGAATCGGTATAAAAATTAACACACACAACAAAAGTGGTGAGAGAAGCTAGATTGTAATCCTGACTGACGATTTGTAATGATCAATTATGTACTCGTATTTATTTTCTATTTAAGCCCACTGTACTTACTGCATGAAATATGTTTCGCATTGTGCTGCTTCAAACCAACCGAACACAAGGTGGCTGGCTGGCTAGAGTATATTGCACACGAATATTATTTTTCTTTACAACATTTATTTCTGGTATTGGCATCTCTATAAAATATTATTCTGAAATTTTTTTTTTATTTTCATTCTTTCATTTCCCTTCTTTTTTCCAGCATTTTCACCATTTGTTTCATACTTTTCAAACAACCGCCGACGGTGACCTTTTTTTTTTTCTTCTTTTTAATACCCCGAGTTTCTGGTTTTTTTTCATTACTTTTGTATTCTTATTATAGACTTACAAAAAGGGCAGGATGTTGAACATCTACAGGAGGAGGAGTAGTCTGCTACAGTCAAAATAACAAAGTTTTTTTGTGCTTATTCGCTCGCTTAAAGAAAAGCCACACACACACACAGACACAGAGTAAGAGGACCATGTCTGGAAGCGTTTGTATGTGACACTGTATTTGTGGGTGTAAGAAATCAAATTTCTAAACCGAGGCTAAAAAACTTTAAAAAACGTTTTATAGCTACATACGCTCTTTTGCAACTTTCGCACTCTTTTCTTAGGTTTTTTCTGTTTAAACTTTTAGCCTGCGGTTGTATTTCTTATACGGGGAAGAAAATGTTTTTTTTTTGCTTGTTATTGTTGTTTTTCAAATTGTTTTAAAGATTGAGTGTTGGAAAGTCGCATATAAATCGGTTTGTATTGGGTTGATTCAAATAAATTTAATTTCGTAACACTTGTTTCAGCCTTTGCCTGAAGGTATCTGACTAATGTGATCGTTGAATAACGTTTTAAATGCATACATATCTCGGGTATTAAGGTTAACGCAATTAGAGATTAAAACTCAGCGTTTTATATGGCTTTTATGTCGGAAGGGAGAAAAGGGCTTTAATATGATTTAGAGGCTAAAAATTCATAGAGGATAATAAGGAACGACACAGCCAGGGGTTGCCCACAGAGGTTGCCACAGAACTCCATTCTCAGCACTAAGGTGGTACTTAATATTGCGTGAACTCTTGATGGAAGCCTCTGCGATAGGCATTTAGTGGCCAGGAGCAAGTTTGAATTGACTTGTTGCAACATCATTCAAGAAGTCTTGAAGTTGGAAGTCAGTGCGACATGTTAGTAAGGTTAAGGATGAACCAGGGTAAAGGATAGTACCACAAGAAGAAAAATTCTTGCTAGGAAGGATCACAGAAATTTGAGACAAAATATCTGGGAATATGGCTGGATTGTAAATTGATATGTAAGGCTCATATAGAGAGCATTGCAAGAAAGGTTAGATACGCCCTACTTACTTACAACCCTTTAGTCAGGATTACGATCTAGTTTCGCACAGCATCCATTTTGGACACGCCCTGCTTACTTACAAACCTTTAGTCAGGATTCCGTATCTAGCTTCTTGCACCATCCATGTTGTGTGCGTTAATTTTATTCAACAACAGATTTGAGCAGCTTTTCTTGGCAATATTATTTATTCTCAGAGTTTTTGCCAGAAGACTTCTGAGAGGAAGTCAATAACCCCATAGACTATGGCGTATTCAAAAGATAAATTAAAATCTCGTGATCTTGTTAGAGACACCGAAGGATTTACACTATGATGGGCAGGTTAATAGTGGCCTGTAGAGCTATTGTTTGGGAAGACGAACAAATCTGAAAAAAATGGAATTGGATAACACACAGAGACTAGGAGACTGAAGGGTCCATTAGTATAATCGAGCCTATTAGAAGTTTTCCTATTGCAGTGTTGAAGTGTCCCGTTGGTAGTGAATACCAAAGTTTTGGAGACAAAGGTTTTAATAAAACAAGTCTAAAACGAACACCGTACCCTGATATTTCCTTACCTGTCTCCTGCACAGATCCAGTAAACTCTTTAGGAAATGCTACACAACGAAACTTATTAAGAAAAGTGAAGGGAGTAACCTGGAGGCGATATAATATTTTAAAAAGCTGACCATTCTGTGCAATATGGATAGGTGGAGGGAGAGACATTAAAAGAGGAGCGAAACTCTCTTAATTCTATCTGACGAAGGAAAATCAAACTCAATTATGCCAATACTTTTTAGAAGTTCTAATGAACATAAAAAGCTTTTTAATATTAATACACACTAGATTGGAAAGTCCATTAAATAAGTGCAACTTACTAGGAGCCTATTCCTAGCAGTTTATGTCTATCCTGCAATGCTTTAATTTTCTTCATATTTTCGAAACATCCCCTCATCTAACCTGAGCTTTAGACAGTAAACAGTAGGCTCTACTTCTATTATTAGTAAGCACGTGCTTTGGATAAAGAGTGATTTCGGCCATGGTGTAGTCCATATTGAGGTCGGGATCAACTAAAACCATAATTTTTGATTGACTACAGCTTCAGTACTTCCAAGTCATTGTGGCGCTTGGTCTCGTTAACGCATTTACATACATGCATGCATAATTGGTCAGTCAGGATTATGACCTAGCTTCTCACACCACTCATGTTGTGTGTGTTAATTTTTTATATGAGTGGCGGGACCTACAGTTTAAAGTCGACTCTGAACGACAGATTTTTAAGAAACTTTTCATGACAATTTTATTTGCTCTAAGATTTTTTCCCAGAAGTCTGCTGAGAGGAAGTCGCCGAGAAATATTTTTTCATATTTTGGATTTGATGTCTGACCTGGGGTTTGAATCGTGGACTTACGTCTAATAAGCTAACATACTACCTACTAGACTACGGCGACTTCATGTTCATAAAAACTTTAAATCTGTGGTATTGCAGCGCTTACAGGATATATATGGACTGTAAGAGGCATTCGAGATAAGATTCATTTTAAGTGAAACGAATGCGCCGATAAGTAGGTCTATGCTTGATCGATGAGCATATTTATTGGTGATGTATACATCACCTCAACTGTGTAGTTGCGTCTACTATTCCTACGCCTGGATGAGAACCGTATAGATTTTCAACACTACTGCTACGAGATGATGACAAGATGGTCTAATTTTCTTTCTTTCTTTTTCGCATTTACAGTCCAATATCTTCTATCAAAATTTCACACGTAACTTCGCTACACTTTTTCAAAACAATTTGTGATTGAAAGCTTTAGGAACGATCGATTGTTCCAAAATTTATTAAATCTGATGCGCATGGCCTTAATATTTCTAGCATAAATTCATAAAAACCCATAAGACAAATTGCCATTTTCAATTTAAAAACTCCTATTTTTTTATTACATTTAAATGAAAAATTTAAAAACGACTTCTCACAGCATTTAATAACTTTCATGGCGAAATAATAAAGTGACTTTGTTGTCAGTCGGTTTTGGTGGTTTGATGGTGGCAGACAATGTGATGGTGGCAATGATGAAATCTTATCAAGTGTACAACAATACATATTTAATGGCCATCAGCACTTCCGGTTGCCATGTTACGCATTTGACAAGTTCATAAAAATTCTATCAAAACCACGCATGCAGACGATAATGGAGATGAAAATGAAAATGAAGATGAAGATGTGGTTGTAAATTTTCCGTTTATGAAAGAAAATAATAAAAAATAGAAAAACACTTTGCTAAGGGAAACCAGAAAAGAAAATTATGAAGAGTGGATTTAAAATGAGTATTTGATTTGGTGGTTTTTCAAGGGCAATATTTTAAGAATTTTATTCATAACATTTGAGCAGAGTAATACAATACTAGGGAGTGATCAATTAAGTTAAATTTAATATAGAATGGAATACATACATACTTACATACATAATTGGTCATTACAATCCTACAGTCAGGATTACGACCTAGCTTCTCACATCACTTACGTTGTGTGTATTAATTTTTCGCAAAAATCTGCTGAGAGGAAGACGCCGAAAAAATATGTTTTTAGTCTTTCGAACTCCGAACCCCAAACGACATAATTTTGTGAAATTTTTTCATGGCAATTTGTTATATACCTTCAGAGTTTTTGCCGGAAATCTGCTGAAGCCGCTGGAGAAATATTTTTTTCGTATTTCGTTGGAGATGTCTGACCTGGGGCTTGACCCTTGGCCTCATGTCTCATAAGCCAATACACTACCTCCTACACTATAGCGACTTACAATTGAATACTTTTGATAAATGATTTCGAATTCACTTTTCATTTGTTTATTATTATTTTAGCGCATGTCCTGTTGTTCAATATAAAGGGTCCGTCAAATAACTTTTTTTTTTGAGAACGCTTTAAAAAAAAACTACTGAATATTTTCTCAAATTTCTTTTTTTATTTGAAAGTACAATCCTTCCGGTTAATAATGGAAAATAATTTCATTCAAATGGCTGCCTCGGCTAGCCATGCAGTAGACTACACCAGAAGATGCCGATCATCAAAATCATCTTTTCAGATGAAGCTCATTTTGATCTTGGCCGGAAAAAAAATAGCAAAATTGTCGCATTTGGGGCACAGAAAACCCGCACGCATACATTAAAAAGCCGACGCACCCAAAGCGAGTCACTGTTTGGTGCCATTTTTCTTCGAAAATGAGCAAGGAGAGGCCGTTACAGTCAATGGCGATCGTTATCGGGCCAAGTTGAATGAATTTTTGTTCACAAAAATTGAAGAAGAGGATATTGGCAACATTTGGTTTCACCAGGACGGCGCTACGTGCCACACAGCCGAAGCAACAGTCGATGTTTTGCGCCCTGTTTTTGAAGATCGCATTACCAGCCGCAGAGCTGATGTCGTTTGGCCACATCGGAGCTGCGATTTGACACCGTTGGACTATTATTTGTGGGGTGCCGTGAAAGATAAGTGTTGCGCCGACAGACAATTGACGCTTTAAAGGATAATATTCGTGAAGCCATTGGTGAAATACAGCTGCAGACAATCGATAATGTGCTTAAAAATTGGATCGATCGTGTAGGCTACTGCATGGCCAGCCGAGACAGCCATTTCAATGAAATTGTTTTCCATTATTAACCGGAAGGATTGTACTTTCAAATAAAAAAAGAAATTTGAGAAAATATTCAGCAGTTTTGTTTTTTTAAAGCATTTTCAAAAAAAAAAGTTATTTGGCGGACCCTTTACTTTTAAGGAATAGATATGATGCTGGTAATCTAAAGAAAATTTATTTCGTTTCTAAGACAACCGCCATTGAAGACAAAAAAATATATTTTCTCGGAATGCAGGCTTCATCTACATTTCTTTAGTCTTTTAATGAGAACAAAACAATTTTAGATTTGAACAATTATTGTTTAGTTTGAAGTGAAATTGAAGCTGCTATAAATAGAGAAACTAAGAAAATCAAGTTCAAAGCATTAGTTACATGTACATACAGTGAAAGAAAAAAGTCTACATACACCGGTATTTATCAAACTAAAAAAGATGTTGCAGCGTTAATTAAGACATTAACAATTAAGAATGTTTGACAAGCAAAATGAATATGAAAAAACAGAAAATAGCAATTATTGGGAAGAAAAATAAAGAAATATATACAATGGTGTATGTAGACATTTGTCCTTGACTGTATGTACGTACATAGATTGTAAAATAAAACTACATTACCACGGCATATCCTCCATTCTTTGCTTGTTTATCTTCTGTCTTTACAAACTAAATTGTTTGCTTTAAAGTTTATTGCTCCTGTAAAATGCTTCCCCACCCCCATTAAATTGCTTCTTCCAAATCTGATTTTGAATTTCTCTTGTCTACAAAAACAACAGAGAAAGTGATTCATTACAATTCTATTTCCATAAGTATCATCAGACGGAATTATTTCGCTAAAAATAGTCACAGTTTTGTGTTATTATAACACAGTTCCGTTTTTAGTTTGAACGGAATTAACGCTCATCCATGATACATTTCCTTTATGAAATCCATGCTAAAGAGAGGCGAACAAAAATAAAAGAATTGAAATTAAACACTCAATAAGAATATCTTACAAGAAATTCATGAAACTATACTAAAGAAACTATTTGACTCGTACTGGAACAAGAACAGAATTTAAGCGACATGCGACTGGCGTTAAGAAGCAAATGTATGTATTTAAAACCACAACGAAGATGGATCTACAGAAAACATTGTGTTGCTGATTAGAGAATACCGAAAGATAATAAAGTCGCCATAGTCTAGTAGGTAGAGTATTGGCTTATTAGACATGAGGTCACGGTTCAAACCCCAGATCAGACATTTCCAACAAAACGAAATTAAAAAAAAATTCGGCAATTTTCTCTCAACAGATTTCTGGCAAAAACTCTGAACGTAAATAAAAAATTGCCATGAAAAGTTTCTCAAAAATCTGTCATTTGGAGACGCCTTTAAAGTCTAGGTCCCGGCACTAATATATATAATTAACGCACTTAACATAAGTGATGTGAGGAGCTAGGTCGTAAACCTGGCAAAAAAAACTCTGAAAGCAAATAAGAATTGCCTTGGAAAAGTTTCTCAAAAATCTATCGTTCACAGTCGACTTTAAATTGTAAGTCCTCCCCACTTATGTATAACATTAACACATACAACATAAATGGTATGAGAAGCAAGGTCGTAAACCTGACTGAAATGTTGTAAAGACCAATTAAGGGCTATCATTACAACTTGCCGTTAACTAAAGGGAGGATTTTAAAGGGCAGATACATTTTTTTCATTATTATAAGTGGACAATAAGGTAGAAGTAAGCGTTAAGCTAAAGGGAGGATAATCCAAGCTCTAACTTTTAAAGTTAAGTTTATGTTTCAATTTGCCATATTAAATATTTGTTTCAATATGGCAACTTCAATTATAAACAAAATAAGCAAATACAAAAAAAAAGAAGCCTGTCATTGCCATTGCGTTTAAAAAGAACTTGTTTAATTGATCAGTGTTATTGACAGTGCTCCGGCATTGCTATGAAAAAGTTAACTTTATTTTAATATTAGGTTGTAATAACGAAAAGAAGTTAAAGGTGACTTTAAAGTTCACTCTAATTAAAGTTACCTTTAACTGACTTTAAAGTTCACTTTAACTAAAGTCACCTTTAATTGACTTTAAAGTGAACTTTAGATAAAGTTACCTTTAATTGACTTTAAAGTTCACTTTAGTTAAAGTTACCTTTAACTAACTTTAAAGTTCACTTTAGCTAAAGTTACCTTTAACTGACTTTAAAGTTCACTTTAGTTAAAGTTACCTTTAACTGGCATTAAAGTTCACTTTAGTTAAAGTTACCTTTAACTGACTTTTAAGTGAACTTTAGATAAAGTTACCTTTAACTGACTTTAAAGTGAACTTTAAAGTCACCTTTAACTTATTTTCTTTATTAAAGTAAACTTTAAACCCAACTTTAACGGCAAGTTGTAATAGTGGCACTAAGTATGTATGTATGTATTCATGATAATAAATCCGCAACCAATAAAATTGATATCTCACTGTCATACTTAAAAATAGTTTTTAAATATTTTTTTCCGGTATTTAATGCTCTCTCGCTGAATGCAGTTTTTACAGACGAAAGGTCAATAAACCGGAATTGAATACAAACCAACACACAACTTTTATTTCACACTTCTAAGCATTTTCTTTAAACATTAAACTCTCATAAGATTTTATAGTTTCTCCTGCCTTAGTTACGCATAAGAACGATGCTCATGCCAACGTCTGTTTATTGTGGTAAATGGCACGCGCCTCTATAAATAGTTTACCAAGGGGATGCACCAATAAAATACCGTCTGTTCTCTGCTTCTTGTACATGGAATTGAAGATATTTTTAGAAATCAGTGTCATCATTACAAAAGTAAAATGAAATGAAAAGAAAAAAAAAATTAAATTTTTATTGTAAACTTCTATTAAAAATAAAATTAATTTAAAGTCATAGAGAATAGGGGGCATATAAAACACATGGAACTTGCTTTTAAAATTTCAATTTACGGAACAGCATTTCAGTTGCAACGAACTCTTAATGGAGATAAGACGTGAGGAAATTTTATTGCCCACATATGAACAATCGTGGTGAGTACGGAAAACAATTTTTAAAAAATGTTCAAATCCGTAATTATTCACAAATTTTCATTGATTTTAGCGGCTTACCACGTAAGCCTTTGTGTGCGGATTTTTTCAATGATGCCTTAAAGGATCCAATTTTAATATTCATAACGATTGCTGTGGTCATTGGTTCGTTTTGTTTGTTGAGCGGCTTATTTCTGTTGTGTCTTGTTTCGAAAACTATGCAGGATGACATGTCTGAATCCATATTGTTGATTGGTAAGTACTGAAGCATGGCTTCATGACACTATTTTGTTTGATCGACTGTAACCAAACACCACGCGCCTGTCGAGCAAGGCTTCTCTTTCTCTAAATAGTCGATTAATACGCCACTAAGCCTTCAGCCATTGATCATGTGGATTTTCTTAACCGTTTCTGGCAGGAATACGTTTAGTTGGCCGACCATTTTAGTGTCCATTTGGCATTTGGAAAGGCTGTAATTATAGTTGCTAGTGAAAGAACACGCGCTCACAAATTTCAAAGTTTTGTTCACTTAAAAACGTCATATTTTGTGTCACAAAAGCTCAGTTATTGATAGTCTTGCCTTATATTTGCTTATCTTGATAATGATATACTAGTTCCAACTGGCAAGTGTGCGTTTCCGCGGCATGGAGAGGTGGAGAATTTAACATAGTAGGCCTATCAGGCTACCATTTTACTTCAGACCTAACAATTCTGTCATAGAAGTTTGCAAAGCTTTTCTCATAATCAAAAAGAACTTGCAAAGTCCTTGGGAGCCACTCAAGCAAAAGTTTGAATGAGTTTTTCAAAAACAAGAGAATTAGGTACCACACGAGTTAAAAGCGTGGGAACGTGAAGGGCATTTTACTTACCCCATCTACAGCAGGAATACTATTAAAAGACTTGACAAATTGCAACAAGCCAAAAAGCCGGAAATCGTTAGGAAATCGTCGCCATCTAGTCATGCGTAATCCGAATATCAAGGAATTCGAGTTTCAAAACTGTATTCGGTCCATTTATTATAATCTGCTGCCGTAAAACCAAGTTTTTCTTGCCTTCAAGGAAAAATAAACGATTTGTAGAGATAATCTCAACAGAATTTTTTATGAGTTGAGTAGGCTAGAGGATCTGAGAACTCATTTGTTCAGGCTTGACAACAAGAAATAGCCAATCGATGCTTAATTCAGAGAATATACCAGTAAATTGGCAGAATACTCGTCTGTGATCTTTTAACTTTTGTCAAATTAAACTTTGTCAAACGTGACTTCCACTTTATCACGCGTTTATGCGTGAACGCTTTGGTCTTCCTTGGCTACGATTATCTCTGGAAACAGCACTGTTTTTATTGCTGTTTCTACGTAGATATCACACGTTTTGCGTTTGTGGTTCAGAGGATATACCAGTAAATTGGCATAAAATTCGCCCGTGACCTTTTCACATCTTTGAAAATTTTTAACGTGACTTATACTATACTTTATCACGCGTTTATGCGTGAACGCTTAGTCTTCCTTGGCTATGATTCTCCCTGGAAAGCTCACTGTTTTTATTGCTATTCGCACGTATTTATTACACGTTTGCGTTTGTAGTCGACTGGGCGAATAATCCCATGTTACGGAGTGCTTTCACAGTGGCTTCGTTTAAAATTGAAAACACAGAACGATGTCTCCACACAGTGGCTTCCATATTTTGATTCACTTCTAATGGACTGTATTGTGAATTTTTTCCATTGTTTTGTTTGTATAGAGGCCTTAAAAGGACGCATGGAAGATGTCATGCTTGAAGAACTAAAATTGATGGTGCAGTGTTCTTAAGGTATTTATCAAGCTTTGCCTTGATATAAGTCATGATATTTTGCTTGTCCTCAGCAGGTAAAGCAGTTTTTTAATTTTTGAACTGAGTGAACTGTTTACAGGAGCAGTTTTTGCGTTTTCAATTAAGAAACAAGAAATTCAAAGACTTTTTAAAACGTCCTCATTTTCATACGAGTGATCTCTTGCTATTTAATTTTTCAAGATACATTTTGTCAGCATCAAAAAATGGTTCGTGACACGTGACAATGCAAAAACTAATGAACAAGTTTTGCAAGCAGCCCGTGAATAGCTAACAAATGAAGCAATGTTCACAAAATATTGAATTTTATGATCAAATATAGGAGAAATACATTTCGCAGTTGTTCATTAGCCGCTGATATCATGCGATATAAGAGTGTTTTTGTGGGGACATGCGTCCTTGCGTGCACAGGGATAAGTTGGTCACAATTCTAGCCCTGAAAGGCTACATCGAGAGATGTCAAACGAATTGCTGAAAAATTGTAAAAAATTGGAGCCCAGGGGTGCACCACCTAAACTTAAATGACAAACATTCGCACACATTTTTTTTTTCAATTTTTAAAACCCCAAAAAAGAAAACTCATGTTTTTTAAATTCATTTTTATTTTCAACTTTTTGTCAATTAAATTGTTAATGAATTTAATTCTCCTTAAATCATGATTTTCTCATGATTGTTATCATTTTTCCTTTGTTATTTTATTTAATTGTTAAAATATTTTAATTTTTTTTATTTTTGTTCTTAAAAAAAATAATTTCTTCAAGGCATTGGCTTTTTCATCTCTTCAGTGGCTTGTGTTTCTTGGAAATTAACAACCCGAAGGCAAATTTCACACTTTATTGAAGCCATTAAAGAGGAGACCGTATGAACAGAGGAAGACCAAGTAATTGTTAGATAAGAAATTTAAATAAAATTCTTAGAAATTTAGAAAAATTGCACAAAAAATTTTTGAAATAAATTCATGGAAACTTTAATGCAATTTTTAAATTAAAGAAACAAACATATCCAATTTATTTATTTATTATTAAAGAATGAATTTTAATAACATTTAAGAGATACTAATTTAATTATGTACACCTAGATAGATAAATCATAAAATAAGTAAAGCCTAATTTAAGGGGTTTTTACCCAGTTTAAATAGAAATATGTTTTCTATTCAATTATTTTCCTCCATGTTTTCTTTAAATTGTATTTTTTTCTTTTCTTTTATTAAATTTGTTTTAATTTAAAATTGTTGTATTTGTTTTGGTTTTCTAATTGAAATTTGAAATTGAAATTGAAACTGCTTAAGCCCCTTAAAGTCTGCTTCATTCATTTCTGTAATTTATTTCTGTTTCCTAGTCCTTTTCGGGTCATGTTAGTAACTGTGTGTTTGTAAATTGTAGGCATGCTGTACATATTTTGCTGCTTTTAATCTATAATTTATTTAATAAATAATATTTTGTTTTTGTTTATTTTTATTTATTTTATACATCAAAGAAATATTTATTTAGTATAGTATGTACGTACATGGTATTTTTGTATAGACATTGTATGGCTACATGCCATTGAGTTTTGTAAATTGAATTGATATATTGTATTGAAATATTTATTTAACAAAAAAATTAGAAATAAAAACATATCAGTTTTACAATAAATAAAAATAATACGATTAAAAAGAAAACACAGCAAAACTAAACTAATTTGAAAAATAAAAAAAAAAAATTTTTTTAAAAAAATTAAAAAACCTAATCAAACTACAGGCGTTCAATGTGGACTGTTAAGTTACAGCCTGTATTTCGTTTACAGTTTTTAACATTGACAGATAGATGCACTATCAAGACCCACGGGTGATTCTAAATCTACATAATATAGGTTCCAATTGGCTTCCGTGTGGTGTTACTAATACTCTACAAGACGCCCATCCTCCACCGTGCTTCTTTATGGAGCAGAGGCATGGACACTGTTAAGCACTAATGCAGCAGCCTTGAAGAGTATTCGAGAGAAAAGTCCTACATAAGACCTTCGGTTCAATGTGAGTTGTCGATGATTTCCGCATCCCACCCAACAGTGAGCTCTATGCGCTTCTCAAGGACATGGACGTTTTGCAGCATATTAACATCCAGCGGATGTGCTGGCTCGGCCATGTCGTTCGAATGGAGGGGAATGCTCCGATGAGATGGCTATTTAATGCGAGAATTTGCCAAAGTCGGCGAAGAGAACAACCTTGTTTGCGTTAGAAGGACCAAATCGGTGAAACGCTGTCATCGATTGGTGTGACCAACTCGCGTAAGAGCGCATGAATCAGAAGCGCCTGGAAGGATGTGTTAAAGTAGACCGAAATCCATTAATCGGGTTGTTAATTATGTAAGTATTATGTAAGTAAGTAAGTAAGTAAAAATGATGTTACGAAGTCGCCGTAGTCTAGTAAACCACGGCTCCAACCCCAGGTCAAACATCTCCAACAGAACGAAATAAGAAAAAATAATTCTTCAGCGATTTTTGCAAAATCTTTCTCAAAAATCTGGAACACACACAACATAAGTGGTGTGACAAGCTAGGTCGCAAACCTGGCAAAAACTCTCAGAGCAAATAAATTCGCCATGAAAAGTTTCTTAAAAATCTGTCGTTCGGAAGCGACTTTAAACTGGAGGTCCCTCCCCCACTCATTTATAAAATTAACACACACAACATAAATGGTATGAGAAGCTAGGTCAGAAACCTGACTGAAGTATTGTAAAGACCAATTGCGTATGTATGCATGCATGATAATAAATCCGCGACCAATTGTGTATGTACGTATGTATTATGTTACAAACAACATATTAAAATTAATATTACCTCCAAGGCAGTGTAGAATCTTATTATTTTATACGTATGCATTAAAATGTTTTCCTATAAAAACTAATTTCGTAATGGAATCCAAATGAACAACAAATAAATTTTGACTTTTCCATAGTCAAACTCAAATCGAAGTGAATACAATGTGTAAATAAAACTTTCAATGCCAACATGTAGGTGTAGTCTTACGAATAAAGATAGGCAAGAGAGACTAGGTTGTTATCTATCAAATTAACCCTTTGAAAGGCAAGGCAGGACAAAATTTTATATTTGGTCCTTAATAAAATCACAATATGAAGACAAAGCTCTCTGCTCTCATATCTTTCTGATAAAGATTCGTTTTCTTTAAACTCAACATCATCCTTCTTGCTTTTAAACTTTTTAATGGGATGGGTTTTTGAAGCTAAGATACCAACTTATTTTCGGCTATACTTAGCTTGATAAATACTGTGAGAGCTTAATACGTTGTGGCCTAACAAGTTGAAAAATATTGCATGCCCTAGCGTACTCTAACGTACCTATACCTTCAAAAATTTACTTTACGCTGTTGACCGAGCAAAATTTGAAATTCCAAGACATTGTGGAAGCCGTGGTCATTTTATGTGGTCCAGTGGTTACATATGTACATACTTAATTAGACATTACAACTCTTCAGTAAAGTTTATTACGTACCTTCATACAGCACTTATGTTGTGAGCGTTAATATTATCCATGAGTGGGGGAACCTACGGTTTAAAGTCGACTCCGAACGACAAATTTTTAAGAAACTTTTCTTGGCAATTTTTTATTTAACCTCAGATTAGTTGCCAGAAGTCTGCCGAGAAGAAATCGCTGAAGAAATCTTTTTTCATATTTCGTTTAGCTGGAGATTTTTGACCAGAGGTTTGAGCCGTGACCTTACGTCTAATAAGCCAACACACTATCTACTGCGCTCTCCATATCTTCAACAATTAAAAAATTCACTACGTGCTGTAGAAATTGCAAGCGATTTGGGCAGCCATGGTCATCTTATATGGCCCAGTGGTTGCAGTTTTTAATAATCAGTTGAGTATAAGAAATATTTTTTACGCCTTTGCTCATAATCGATATGAAACCCAAGCATCTGACAACTTCGCAGTAATGCTTGGCGTTGCTCAATGCAATATCCAGTAATTTTAAGGCCATTTTGTCTTTAAGCTGCGAGTTATTTATTCTTCCGAGTTCGAACTTGAGTACCTATTACTTGATTTCAAACTTAAAGGAGGGACACGTCGAATATATTTCTAGTGCCAACGATGAGGTCGTCTTACAGACAAATCTAGATTTAAGGCTTTAAATATTCTTTTTTTTTTTTTTTTGAAAAAGGAAAGGCGTTAGGCATAGTTTATAGGACGCAACGACGAAATTGAAAGAGTTGGTACAACAACAGGTTTCCCACAAAAGAGGGGTTCTTTCCCTATTAATATACAACTTGGTTACGGATGAACTCTTGATGGCATTGTCCGAGGCAGACATTTACAGCAAAGTCTTTATGGCAGATTTGAAGAGACTCTTTGTGGTATCAAAAGGGTCTTGAATTGAAGCTGCATATTAGCGGAACTGAAGAGAAACTCAAGCAAAACCACAGCAGTACCATTTATGACAAGAAGTAAACTTTCAGACTCTAAGAACACTTGTTCCAAACAATAAGGAAAACGAAGCATCAAAACGCATACAAGGATACTTTGCGATATTAAGGCATAGTCATGGCTTTATCCTTATGGATACTGAACGGCATTTTGAACTTCATCTGAGTAAAAGGATTGAAGAAGACTCTACACAATAATAAAAAGACGGTTTGTCGTAAAATCAGTTTTTCACTCAAAAATTCTTGCACTTATTGAACCGTCGCCGTATAAGTAAGGGCCATGACAAAAATTCATAACAATTTGTCATATGTTTGAATGAATTTAATAAAGTTATATTCCGTATGTAGGGTATCAATAATTTGTGTGTATTTCATGTTTATTTTTTCCGTTGTTGTTGTTGTTCTATTTAACAAATAAAAGGTGAAATTTATACTCTGCCTGTCGATTGTTTGTTTATGTGGAGGACGTGACAGGATTACCAAAAACTGTTTTCCGTTCTCACTTCTCCATTCGTTTTTCTTTTTTCTTTCTTTCTTTCCTGCTTTTTTTCCAATTTGCTGCTCTCAACACAACTGCCAACAATTTGGAGTAAAATTTGCGTACAAATCACTACACAATATAATGACCACGGAAAATAAACAAAAAAAAGAAGAAGAACGCAAAGAGAAGAGAAAAATTCCTGAAAGGAAATCTCGGGGCAAAAACAAAAATGTGCTGTAAGTGAAACTCACTTGCCAAAACGGATAAAGAAAGGGAAAAGGGATGTTGTTGTTCCCTACAACATCAGCGGAAATACAGCAACAGAAAGTGATTAATTTCACATTTTTCTTTCGACTGTTCTTAGGTATTAATTTATATGTGCGACTGTATAGCGTAGGACTGGGTGGTAGATACGTTTAGATATTGGATTTGTTACAGAAGAAGAAATGAAAAATATTACAATCATAAAATGGACTGCTACATGAGAGCTCGAACCGTGGCTTTATGTCTAATAAGCCAACACACTATCCACTAGACTACGGCGACTTCAACGACTACGACTGACTTACGACTAATGTCTAGAAAATTCTACAAAAGGGTTGCTTTGGCTTCTGGAACATAACAGAATTAGTTTTTGAAGGGGGATTGCAAAAAACAAACCAAAAAGCAGCAAGACATTAAGGTGAAGAGCCTAAAAATAGAGCTGGATGGCGGTACTAGGTGGGAACTTTTTTTAAGGCAAAGTTAAGGCAACGCTGATAAGTGCAACATCTAGTCAGGCAAAGAATTCCGCCATAAATACAACGAAGAACAACAGTACAGATCTGAACTAGCAATTAAAAATCGACGTTGTCTCCCAAGAACACGCTAATACTGCGCATGATCTTATAAAGCGCAAAGGAATGGTGCCTAACATATCCAGATGTAGCTGATCTGAACGGAAGACAATCATCAATTTTCTCTATGCATGTCCTCGTCTGGTGGCCAGACGAATAATGTTCCTTCGTATACCTTCCCTCAATAGAAGCCTGATACTATCGATATTTTCAACCTTAACAGCAGGTTGGATTGGCTGTAAACCATCTTCACTGCTCTTAATGTAAGTAATTTTTCACCAGCAATTTTGATTCCACTTCAAAACCATCAACTAGGTCAGGTCAGATAACATACCCTCTTTGAAGTATAAGGTCCTACTAGATCAGGGGCTAGACCCATATTGATACCACAATTAATAACCAAATCGAAGATCAAACGTTCCCTAAAGGAAACCAAACCGCCTCTATAACTCCGATTATACGACAGAAAATAAAAATTATGAGCACCTGGGCTCTACATGACAAGACTTTTTTTTTCGCTGAGGAGGGGTAAATGTACCTAACCGCACCATAGAGGAAGTCGTCACATCCTCCGTGTGTGGGGCCCTCACCCACTAAATCCCCCCCTCGTCTCCTGTGGACTTGTTTGTGCCCTCTCCGGAACTACGGTGGTATTACTTCGGAGTGGAGTCCTTTTGGCCCTTTGGCCTCTTCATGTTCATATCCGCGTCCGGATTGCGAATCGAAAGTTGAGGAGTCATCTAAGCGTCTCCACTATTCCTTTCGTCTAGATCATCGTCTCTGTTACGCTTGGCCCGTGTGACAGTATCACCTATGCCGACATGCCTACTCGTTCTGCAAGTTTAAAAGAGTCTGTGATGTCTGGAATTCTTGTCACATTCTTAAACACGATGAGCTAAAATGTTCCCCATTAATTAAATAATAGCCATTAGAGAAAATCGATTACTTTAAGGCCACATTCAAGTCGTTTCATATCCTCAACATCACGTTCTTGTAAATCGTTTGAAATTCTGCGATTTTTTTTTCTGACTCAGATTTCGTTACATCAAGTGATGGTACATCTGTACACAAAAAAGAAATTCTTAAAATTACAAAACAGACCTTTTGCCCTTACCCCTCTTCCTCCTCCTTCGCTTTTCGCTAAAATGAAAAAAGTGAACAAATTTCACGGCATGAAATCTAAAAAAAGAAAGGAAAAGAAAACAACGTTGCCATGTAAAAATCAATTAGAATTTCGGTGGTGTTTTTGTTTTTGTAATTGTTTTTTAATTACTATTAATACTGTGTGCACAAAAGTGGACACATTTTCTATTCAGAAAAAGGATTTTTTCTCCTCCTTTTTTCTGCTTGTGATATGGTAATTAAATAAAAGCATTTGCAGGGCAAGAACATATAATAAAAAAATGTTAAATGAAAATAGAATTTAAATAATAATGATGACGGCATTTTTTAAAATTAATTGGTAAAATTGATATACAAGGCAAGTACATTTAAATGTCGCCAAAAAGATGGCGATTATTCTTATACAGGTTTGAAGTGGGTTTGTATAAAATCTATAAAGGATGAGAAAAATAAATATCCTTTTTTTTTTCAATTTTAATTAGCTAATACCAAATGAATGTCAAATTAGATATAAAAATCCTCCAGCATTCAGATGTAACTTTCCCTTAAAATATTTTATCCGTGCTCCATGTTTGTGAAAGTTAGCTACGAAAGTCGTCGCTAAAAATTACAAGTCATCGACCAAAAACATGCAAGTCATGGACTAAAACATGCAAGTCATCGACCCAAAAAATGCAAGTCATGGACAAAAAACATGCAAGTCATCAGCAAAAAAGTGCAAGTCACCACCAAAAATGAAAGTCATCGGCCAAAAACATGCAAGTCATCGACCAAAAACATGCAAGTCATCGACCAAAAATATGCAAGTCATGGATCAAAGACATGCAAGTCATCAACCATAAAATGCAGTTCATCGTCCAAAAAAATGCATGTAATTGACCAAAAAGTGGAAGTCATCGTCCAAAAAATGCAAGTCATTCAGCAAAAAATGCAGGTCACCGGTCAAAAACAATGCAAGTCATTCAGCAAAAAATGCAAGTCATTGCCCAAAAAAGTGCAAGTCATCAGCAAAAAAAGTGCAAGTCATCGACCAAAAACATGTAAGTCATGGACCAAAGACATGCAAGTCATCAACCAAAAAAGTGCAAGTCATCGACCCAAAAAAGTTCAAGTCATCGACACAAAAAATGCAATTCATCAACTAAAAAAAATTCCAAGTCATCTACCACAGAAATTCAACTTGCAAAAAATACGACATTTTGTTTGGTCTATTTATATAAATCCATATGAACTCAATGAGAATTATTAAAATTTTTCAGTTTTTTTTTTGCTTATATAAAAAAGGTAACTTACTTCGCCTATATCTACGGTTCCAAATAACGCCCGACCGTAGAGAAATCTATTTTGGAATCCTTGATGCAATGGCTAACCAGTCCACTAGGTCCAATTCCCCTACAGGTCCATTGTTTTCAGATTTTGACCTATTTTTGCTAATTTGACAAAAAAGTTAGCTTCGTCGCCTACACCTCCGGTCCCAAGTAACGCTCGATCGTAGGGAAACCTATTTTGGAATCCTTGATACAATGGCTGTCCACTCCATTAGGTCCATTTTCCCCACAGAGCCATTTTTGATTCAATTTTGACAGATTTTCGCTAATTTGATACAAAGTTAGTTGCGTCGTATATAATATCTCCGGTCCCAAATATCGCCCGACCGTAATGAAACCCGTTTTGGAATCCTTGATGCAATGGCTAATCAGCCCACTAGGTCCATTTCGCCTACAGGTCCATTTTTGATTAAATTTTGACCTATTTTTGCTAATTTGATAAACATTTAGTTTCGACGTCTATATCTCCGGTCCCAAGTAAAGCTCGACCCAAAGGAAAACTGTTCTGGAACCCCTAATGCAAAGGCTATCGAGTTCACTAGGTGCATTTCCCCACGAGTCCATTTTTTCCCGATTTTGACCTATTTTTGCTAATTTAACAAAAAGTTAATTTCGTTGTATATATCTCCATTTCCAAGCAAAGCTCGTCCCTAAGGAAAACTGTTCTGGAATCATTGACGACATGGGTATCCAGTCCACTAGTTCCATTTCCCCCACAAGAGCATTTGTTATGCGATTTTGACCTACTTTTGCTAATTGGGAAAAAAAAAAGTTAGCTTCGTCGCCTACATCTCCGGTCCCAAGTAACTCCCGATCATAGGGAAACCTGTTTTAGAATCATTGGTGCCGTGGGCATCCAGTCCACTAGTTCCATTTCCCCCTCAAGTGCATAGACTAAAGAAAAAAATAGCTTTAAGATCGGTTAACCCTTGGGACCGGAGATATGCCCGGCGAAGCCAACGTTTTTATAAAAGCATAAAAGTGCCCTTCATAAATCGAATAAAAATTCGATAAAATTTTAAAAGCTGCGGTTTTTGGACCTGATGGGCGGGATAGCTATTAGACCAAGGATTCTAAAATAGGAATCCGTTTGTTAAAATTAATCCTTACTGAGTCTCAGAAGAATAATGCGAATTAATTGAACAATCATAGTAATAAGTCAACATTCCTATACGAGGGATGCAACCTGAAAACAATGTACAGTAAAGTCGATAGCAGGAAATGGTAGTCGAACGGCCATAAGTGACCATCATAGAGGCAGACCAAGCAAACGACAGGTACAAAATGATACCAATTCAAACAGTAGCACCTTTAGGTCAACCTATGCAATCAAAGCCTAAAATCACTGTTTATTTCTTATTATCTTCCAACTATTCTTTGCCTTTCCTATTCATATGGTTTTGATTACCTTTTTCCCCCTGGTAAACTATTATCCTCATGTAATTATTATTAAAATTTTTTTCGAGGAGGTATTTTAATAAATAATTGAAATTTATGGCCAGTAATAAAAACAAAAAAACACAAAATCAATTTTATTATTGCATTGATCTATTTGGTTGCACAATTCATATGCTCAATTCGTTCTGTTTTTAATTTTTTGCTTTCCCCCCGTATTTATTTTTCCAATTATTTTGATTCAATCAATTAAAATGATTAAAAAACGTGCAACATGTTCATATTTTATGAATAAATTTTTGTGTGTGTGTTTTTTATCAGGCAGTAAGCAGACATGTAGGATTAGTTGTATTTAATCCTTTTAATGTAATATTGCATATTTTATTAAATGCGAGGATAGTCTGTGAAGTTCCCAAGATTGTATATGGATTCATATTGCTTTAGACTTCATCTTAAACAAAATTCTTCCATAATTCTTGGATGTACTTGAGCTATCAGATCCATTTTGCATCAAATCACTTAGGTTTCCACAGACTGTAGGTGTAATAGCCTTCCGAAAATATAGGTTAGGTTAGGTTAGAGGACGTATACTTGTCAATTAAGACAAGTACAGTACCCGGAGGTCGAATTGACCCATTATGCAACGTCCTAGTTTCTTACACCACTTATGTTGTGTGTGTTAATTTTATGCATGAGTGGTGGGACGTACAGTTTAAAGTCGACTCCTAATGACAGATTTTTGAGAAACTTTTTTGGCAATTTTATTTACTCTCAGAGTTTTTGCCAGAAATCTTATGAGAGGAAGTCGCCGAAGCTTTTACGTCTAATAAGCCAACACACTACCTACTAGACTACGGCGACTTCAAAAGAAAATATAGGTAGTCTTTCTAAACAACATGCTTCATGCAGCTGCATTTCCTCTGCTTCCTTGCGGAACTACATGCGTCCAACATCCTTTGAAAATTTTTTGCACAAAAAGGTAAAACTCCTGGCATTCATTGCATTTTATCTGCACGATTCAGAATTTAGCAATGCTGCAAATGCTGCTCGTTCGTAACAGATATACTGCCTCCAGATATGAAAATGTGCTAGATACCTGCCAACACCACTCGTAAACTAAGAACTTAGAAATTGTACGTCACCAGTATATGGACCCAGAGACTATGGTATGTCCATGGTATGGATCGTCGATACATGTAATATGACAATGAAATTGTACGTCACCAGTATATGGACCCACAGAGGCTATGGTACAGTGGTGGCCTTATAATTAGAACGACTTAGCAACATGTATATTTGTTAATTTGTTTTACAGTTTTCACTGTGTACCTGGGAGCAAAGGTTTTGTTTGGAGGACGTCTTACATACGTTTTTCCTTCAGATTGTGACAAAATAAACTTAGATTCGTCACTCCAGAGAACTCTGTTCCAGAAACATCGTTTCTAATTATAAGGCCACCACTGTCCAACTTTTCTGTAGAGTTGCTTTGGTTATCCCTATTGACTGCAAGACATGTGAATCCTGTTTTGTTTCTGGTTTCATGACAAAGTCTCCTTACTCTAGAAGGTAGTGTATTAGCTTACTTGACGTGAGGCCGTGGCTCAACCATCGCAAAGATATTTCGAACAGAAAGAAATGTAAAAATAAAAATATTTCTTCGGCGACTTCCCCTCATCAGTCTTCTGGCAATAACTCTGAGAGTAAACTAAAATTACCATGAAAAGTTTCTCAAACCTGTCGTTCGGAGTCAACATTAAACTATAATTCCCACCACTAATGACTAAAATTAACACAAACATTACATGAGTGGTGTGAGAAGCTAGGTTGTAGTCCTTACTAAAGACGTGGAATGAACAAATGAGATTTTTAACTGAAAACAATTGTCCGTTGATGCACCCTGTAAAAATCCATGTTAAATACAGCATAAAGTTTCTCCATAAGTATACAGTTCTGTTAAATTTAACGTGGCTATCCTTAAAATATGGCTAGTTTCCGTCGGGCAATACTTTATACAAAGGTTGTTGCATCTGCTAAAATTTAAAGAAGGCGGTTTTATTACAGACAAAATCCTTTTAATTTTAAGGTGACCACATCAAGAGAGTAATTGGAACCAGATATGTATTTAAAGGCAGAGCAAAGTACAAAGTTTACTTCAGCTTTGTTTTAGATTCAGTGACACTAGTTCTGTGAATTACTGACAGACAAACATTATTAAAAATAAATTAAATTCGGGAGTTAATACGAGGTTTTTCCAATGGCCGTTTTAAGTCTGTTCTGTCTACTAATCTCTCATTCGCCTGGACAGCAATTTCTTATCAAACAAATCATCCGCGAAACCTTGCACTCAGACAAGATACTGTAATCAGAGTGCTTTATATAGTGTTAACATGAGTCCGGGATTCAAACCAGAGATCAGCAATGAATCGCTTTTTCGCTACCCATAACTACTCATGAAATTTTTAGTATGAGTGAGTCAACAGTATTGAAATCCAACTACTCTGATTCATTAGTACTCAGTACAACATTGATTTATAAGTACAAGTTGCAATGAGTATGAGTACAACGTTGACATCAAACTCATAACATTCGAAATATGTTTGATTCATACGCCTACTACTGCAGATTCATAAATTTAGAAAAATACTTATAATACATACTCATAAATGATTCGAGTGATTCGAATCATTCATCAAAATTTACAGTCTTAGTTGTTGTTGTATTTACAAAGAGAAAAGAAAGAGACATAAACAAAAAAGACAAAGACAGCAAGCAGAGCAAACACACAACCTTCTTGTGAGTATCTAGTTTTCGTAAGCGAATCATACTTATTTAGTGATTCGTGTATACGATGAGTCATGGAGAGTCGAAATCAATAACATCATGCGTATTGTTAAGTACGAGTACCATGTGTATTTCAAACTTTGAGTATGAGCAGTATGAGTATGACATTAAAATAAGTATGAATGCGTATAAGTGTCAGAAATTATAAGTATGATTCGAAACTACTCATCATTTTGAATACTCATTGCTGACCTCTGATTCAAACCTTAGCTCAGACATATCGACCAAACAAAATACGAAAAAATCTTCCTTCGGCGACTTCCTCTCAGCAGACTTGTGGCAAAAATTCTAGGAGTAAATAAAATTGCTATGAAACTTCTCAAAACTTTCTAGTTCTGAGTTAAACTGTAGGTCACACCATTCATGTATAAAATTAACCCGCGAACAACATGAGTGGTGTGAGAAGCTGGGTTGTAATCTTGGCTAAAGGGTTGATTGATTGACTGAAGTGTACCGGTTCTTGCATGTAACGAGGAACCTATATTATATTTACAAAATTCTAATAGACTGACAAAAATTGAAACGAGAGCTGCTCCCGAAAGAGTTCTGGCTGTCAGAAAGCAAAGAAGTGCTATTAGTTCCAATGGTTTTTAATTCATTTTATTTTTAGTATTTCGATACAACATTTAAGGAAACATTTTAAATAAAATCAAAGTCTGAAGACGAACTTTTTTAACACAGATATGGGTGCTGTTTCCAAATAAAACATCCCTTAAAGGACCTCTGCAAAAAGATGAAAAAGAAAAATTTTAAAAAATCTACGTTTTGTGTAATTCGTTTGTACTTACTCTTCTTGCTGTCATTCCAACCGATTTTAACATTATTTTGCTTATTCAGTCTCCTAACCCAATCAATAATCGGCTCATAGTATTGCAGCAAGGCGTCAGCACTGATGTCTGGTTTATCCAAGACTTTGGCAATAACATCATGCCATGACTTCGAAGAGCCCAAAGCCATCATTGATCTGAGAAGAAAAATACAAAAAAGAAAACATTTCATATGATATTGTGTATGGATATGGGTATGGGTATGGGTATGGGTATCATGTTAAATAATATTTGTTTTTCTTTTGTTTCTGTTTTTGTTTTTGTTTTTGTTTTTACTTACTTTAAATCATTGCCGACATCGTTATGATTATGGAAATCGCAATTGTGCAACTGACCGGTTTGACCCGCTTTTTGGCAGAATGCTCTGTAGAATTGATAACCCAATATTTCAGAAACAAATTTCCTAGAAAATAAAAAATCACATTGTTTTTGTTGTTGTTCTAGTGATGCAATAATTAAAAAAATAATTTATTATTCACAGCGAAAATATTCGCAGATGGAAACAAATTCAGGTCAAGAACTAAAACTAAAAGTAGACGTCAATTGAAACATTCTTTCGTGTTTACTAACGTCAAAAAAAGTACAAGTAATCGTAATGACGAAATTTCTAATCATAAATCATGTTTTTGTTTACAGAGTTTAACTTTAAAATTCAACGTTTTTGCCTCTAAGATTACGCAGATGGGTAATCGAAATACGAGCCTATTGTTGTATGTCAAAAGTGTAATAGTTGTCGCGGTACTTTAAAAGTTTCCAGAAGTTGCCAACAACCTTAGCTCTCAACATCCAATACTGTATGACGAGCTCAGCACATGTTTGGTCACCATTTTCTTTTATTTCCTTTTGTTCTCTTGTGGCTGATTCATTCAACAAGTTCTTCCAACTTACCGAATGATTAGCCTACTATAGCAGGTCCTAGGGAAATAATATTGCCATCTGTCAAGATAAAACTCTCTCTATCACAATGTCTCGGGTTGTACTAGATATATTGCCGAGGGAATTTCATTCTTGAGAGTTCACTTTACTTGAACTTCATTTAAGGTCTGGCGTAGATGTTATCCTCTTTAAGGTGTTAGCAGGTCAGGAGGCTTTCTCGATAAGTTATTTGATGAAGAACAACTAAAAAGTGCTACAATTAGTGACGCATTGTATTAGCTCCTGCAGTCAGCATAATATTTAATAAGAACCCGCCCAATTGAATTAGAGACCTCATAGACCAGCAATTAATAACAAAGAGGGCCCCGGTCATACAGATTTTGTATTGACCATGCCCGCCAGCAAGGCTAAGAATACAGCTGGACATTATGCCTCACACTCATTGATTTTTTGAAGGCTTTCATTGCAATAGACCGTAAAGCCTTATGAAAAGTAAAGATGGCCATCGAAAATAATATTTTTGATCAAAGCGCAATAAGTTCACGGCAGCAGCACAAGGGACCCCGTTTACACGCTACATGTCATGCCAGAGTCATCAAAGCTACATGTTATTGCATGTATTATTCGACTCTAGTCTAGACACATCAACATCTCGAAGATCTTGGCTAAGCCGATGAATTCGTTATTCTACCGTCTAGGAAAGAACACATGCCAGCAAAATTAACGATCCCGTCTGAACAGCTGCCAAAATCTCTTTAAGCATAAATATTGGAAAACTTACTTAATTGGTCATTACCAGGCTTTAGTCAGGATTACAACCTAGTTTCTTACACCACCCATGTTTTGAGTGTTAATTTTATACATGAGAGGAGGGACATACAGTTTAAAGTCAACTGCGAAAGAAAAGTTTTTGAGAAACTTGAGAAAAACCTTTTGCCGACAGACCCTTTCGCAAAATTTTGTGAATGTGGTGGCCTCGACCAATCATAAACTGCTCGAACTTTCACACCAGGACTAAATTCACATGATACGAAATAAATCTGACACTGAAAGGTAACATGGTTTGGCCACGCTATGAGAAATCTCTTTGACGAGACTTGAGTGGAACCCACGAAGCACCCAACGTTACGGGCGATCAAAAACTGTATGAAGGCAGACGTTCTAGAGTGAATCCAATACATCAGTCACACTCACTGCAATTCGATCATGAGAGTGTTCTCTCAATATTATCATAAGTAACCAGCCCCGTACGCAGAAATAGTTGAAATTTTTGTTGTGATTCAGTGGATAGGAATTTGGGTCCCTTCTTTAGGCATTCACTCATATTATCGTTTGTTCCAAAAGGCCTTTCCTAAATTGCAAACACAAAAAAATTTCTGTTCATACTCACTTAGTTGGATAATTCTGTTCCAAATCCAAGTAGAACTTATAGGGGAAATCAATAGCACCCTCTTCACGATCCGATGGTGGTTCAACGCCAGCATATAGTTGCATCAGTTTCCAATAATGCTTATTGGCGCCTTCCATATCAACAGTTTTATTCAGTAAATCGTGTACCACTTTGCTATGAACAAAGAACTGCGGAATATTTAAAACCGTATGGATGCCCATGCGGAATAAGCGGTTCATGAGCGTTTTATCCGGAAATTTAAAATCTTTAGCCAAACCAATGGTCTGCAAATGTTTCGGTGTGCAGGCTGACAATATTACGGCCTCACCCACGGGATATTCCAGATCATAAGAGTTGAAGAAATACGAAGGCAAGTTTTTCTTCTCATAGGCATAGTGTATGCGACTCATGTAGCCGTGCATTTGCATGAATTTCTTAAAGTCGACCTTGGGACAGTAGCGCATATAAACCTTGGGCGTTAAATCGAAAATATCAGCACGACAATCGCCGAGGTTGGTGGATTCATCGTGTTCTTTGAGTTGTTCTTGCACAAATTTCTCATCGAGATCGGAGAAGCCTAAGGATTTGTAGAATTGCTGGGCTTCATCGATGATCTTTTTGGCATCAAAGTTTTTGACAAAACCATCATACGGAGGCAATTCTTTGAAGGGGAAATAGGATTCAATAACACTGCCTTCTTTCCAGGCTTGCGATAACACCTGTTCGAATAATTGATCTGGTATGGGACCATTGGGATCAATAACATCGCTGCCGTATTTTTTATGCAACTCATGGCGTACAAAGGCATGCAACTGTTGATAGGCGGGCCTCAATTCATCCATAACTCTTTGCATTTCCTTAAGGAAATCTTTATGCTCGTATTGATTGTAATACAATTCAAGAACGGGTTGTTCTAGATGGAAAATACGAAAATACGAATTCAGAAAATCTTCTTGAAAAGGTTTAAGCCGTTTACTTACCCGATAATTCAGCTGCCTTTTGTATGCCCTCTATAATGGTATAGAAATTAACCGAGGCCCAGATGGTATTCCTTTCGCGCCAGGTTTCCCAATAATATTTCAATTCATTGGCATCATTGCTGGTCTCATAGATCTTTTGTATATCCGGATAGTAGGCTATGGGGCTATCATCCTGATCGGGCATGTTTACGCCACCCAAATAGGGTTCAATATCTTTGTCTGTGGACAGACTTTTAAGTGAATTAAGATTCAGCAAAAATGAAGAGAAATACTCCTCCCCCAGTACAAACAAATAACCCACTTTGCGTAGATTCTTTAAAGCCCGTTTAAGCTGGGGATCTTTGATTTTCTGTAAATCAAACTCGGCAGCATTGTGTGAAATTCCTACTAATTCTTGGGAGATGGTCTTGACATTCGTTAGCTTTTTAAAAATGGCCTCGAAATCTTCATCATCCAGAGAGGCATAGGTTTCTGAGGCAATTTTATTGTACAGATTATAGTAACGATCACTGGCATTGCGCACAAAAGCACGCGCCTCTGTCTCATTATTTGGTGCAGCCCATGAAATCTATTTAAAGAGACAAAAAAAAATTATTTTCATTAAGAAGAGTTCAAATGCGTGTTGACCTTCTCGAATATTGTGTGTGTTTCACTATTTCAAGCTTAATTACCTTGCAAATTAAGGCGATAAGCAATGCTTGTAAAAGCTTCATTGTTTTTTTTTTCTTCTGAAAATTGCGATTTCAATTTTAATTTGAATCCGAATATTTCCCCCACAAAAACAATTTTATTTTTAAAATGTTGTTTCAGCGTCGAATACCAACAGAAGACTGATCATCAATGATGATCGAAAGTGATCAGTGAGGCTGTCCGTCGTATGTATGGGGCTGATAACAGCTTATCTCTCTGATTTGTTAAAACGCATGCGAAATTTTTTTTCTTTTTTTTGGTTTTTTTTTAATTATTTCTAGTAAATAATAGTGTTTTAAAACTAAAAATAAATTAAAATTTTTATTATTATTTCAAGTGAAATTAGCAACAGTGGAACCATGGATTTTAAAAATTTCTTGGAAAAAATATTTACACTCTGAAGGCAAATTTTTGAAACAAAGATTTTGTTTCTCATCAATTCAAAAGCCAAAGAAATGTTTGCGGCTGTAAATATGACAGCTTAAAATCGCCGTAGCTGTATTACAACGGGTCTTTTATTAAGCTCTCCAATCTTTAAATTTAAATTAAATAAAGTTTTATTGAAATATTATCGAAATTTTTTATTTATTCAAAAGGCCTATTAATGCCTTAATGTGTAGAATATAACATCGAGAAAATGTCCGCCATTGATTCTCTGGGTGGAACGCATTCAAAATGTCTAATTTACTAATGGGTCCGCCAAATAACTTTTTTTTTGAAAATGCTTTAAAAAAAACTACTGAATATTTTCTGAAATTTTTTTTTATTTGAAAGTACAATCCTTCCGGTTAATAATGGAAAATAATTTCATTGAAATGACTGTCTCGGCTGGCCATGCAGTAGCCTACACGATCGGTCCAATTTTTAAGCACATTATCGATTGTGTGCAGCTGTATTTCACCAATGGCTTCACGAATATTGTCCTTTAAAGCGTCAATTGTCTCTGGTTTGTCGGCGTAACACTTATCTTTAACGGCACCCCACAAATAATAGTCAAACGGTGTCAAATCTCAGCTCCGAGTTGGCTAAACGACATCAGCTCTGCGGCTGATAATACGAGTGTAGCTTCGGCTGTGTGGCACGTAGCGCAGTCCTGTTGAAAACAAATTGTTGCCAATATCCTCCTCTTCAATTTTTGTGAACAAAAATTCGTTCAACAATGCCGGATAACGATCGCCATTGACTGTAACGGCCACTCCTTGCTCATTTTCGAAGAAAAATGGCCCAATTATGCCTCTAGACCAAAATCCACACCAAACAGTGTCTCGTTTTGGGTGCGTCGGCTTTTCAATGTATGCGTGCGAGTTTTCTGTGCCCCAAATGCGACAATTTTGCTTGTTTACATACCCGCCAAGATCAAAATGAGCTTCATCTGAAAAGATGATTTTTTTTTTGCCAAAATCGACATCTTCTGGTGTAGGCTACTGCATGGCCAGCCGAGGCAGCCATTTTAATGAAATTATTTTCCATTATTAACCGGAAGGATTGTACTTTCAAATAAAAAAGAAATTCGAGAAAATATTCAGTAGTTTTTTTAAAGCATTTTCAAAAAAAAGTTATTTGGCGGACCCTTTATGATTCGGTGCATAAATTTGTGCTGAATTTGACCGTTGACATGGGTTATGTTTGCTTTGAGAAACGCTATGATTTCTGATTTATTCGCACACATTTGCGACTTAAGAAAGTTCCACAAGAACAAGGCTAATGTGGTCAAATTGCACGATCCCGGTTCCCACAGTTCATATCTCTTGCGCATTTGAAAACCATACCCTGAAGTCGCTCGTGCAGAATATCCAATCCAAAGCATAAGCTATGACTCTTAAACCAAATGTCTTTGGTGTCCGGGTCATCTAATTCTGCGTAAAAAAATTACTAGTCATTGAAGTCGTCGTAGTCTAGTAGGTAGTCTAGTTGGCTTATTAGATGTGGGGCCACGGTTCAAACCCCAGGTTAGACATCAAAACAAAATATAAAAAAATAGTTCTTCGGCGACCTTTTCTCTGCAGAGTTCTAGCAAAATCCCTGAGAGTAAATAAAACTGCAATGTAAAGTTTCCCAAAACTCTGTCGCTCAGAATCGACTTTAAACTGTAGGTCCTGGCACTTATGTATAAAATTAACACACACATCATAAGTGGTGTGAGAAACTAGGTCGTAATTCTGACTGAAGAGTTGTAATGACCATGGATGTGTATGTATGTATGTAATAATTGGCCTACATTGCTCGCAATGAACAGTAATAGCCTGGCTAACGTCGTTCTCAAAGAAATATGGACCGCCTATGCTGCCAGCCCAAAATCCATATCAAGCAGTTACTTTTTCGGAATCTTTTGTGGATTGGTATCGTTCCAAATTCGATAATTTTGTTCGTTCACGTACATATTCAACCAGAAATAGGAATATAGCGTCAATTGCCAACCGCTTCAGAGCCTCTTCAACGAACACATGTCGTTTTCTAAGATCGTCTGCCTTCTGTTCCTGTGCCAGTTAAATTTTGTATGGATGCAGGCCCGAGTCACGACGCAGACTTCACCAATTTGTGGTCTGCGAGCAAAGTAAAATCCACTACCTTTGATACTCTCAACAGCAGCGATGTTTTTGGCAGATCGTACAGTTCGCCTATGTACGAGTGTGGGTCGACAGTTCTCTGCTAATTGCGACTAGTCTTTTCGGTGGAATTATTATGCCCGAAGAGAACACCCTTTAAAATCACATAATTTTATTATTTGCACGTATTATTGAATGCGATAGTAATTTAGCAAAGCAAACTTAGGAATTGACAAGTAATTTGACAGATGTAGCCTTAACAAGATGGCGGTAATCTGCTCTCAAAGTTTGAATGTCCCTGTTAGGAGAACCGTTACAAAACCTACAGCTGTCTTTAGTTTTATAGTCAAGCTTTTCAATTCAAATCCACCAAGACAAGACAAAAAGATAAGTGAACTACAGCTTCAAGCAAACGCTAAAATGTTGATTCATTGTCGCTCTCTACTAGTTGACCTTTGTCCTTCGACTATCGTTCTGTTCTTTCGTAATCCCTTTGTGAAATTCAAGGCCTTTGTATTGCTTTTTATGGGGCTTTTTTAAGTCATTGGTTTCTGCCGACAAATCAGCATTTAAAGACAATATTTCGGTCACCTTTGAAGCAATACTGCTAGTAGAAGAAAAAAGATTAGTAAAGACTTGAACTGATCGAATGAACCATGTAACTGACAGAGGCGGCGAATATATGCCGGAACTCATATTTAAAAAGTAAAAAGTTCTCAACCTCTTAAAACAATTCCCTATGGAATCTTGCAAGAGAAATTGAAATGTTCATCGAACATCTTGTACTTTACCACGAATGTGGATAACGACACAGAAATACTTTAAGAACATATTGTAAGTTGCATATATGTACGTAAAGTTGCACTACGGATGATAACACGTTCTTATCGTTGTTAGAAGCTAGTGCTGGTGATAGCAACTAAGAAATCATTCATTGTTTGTTTCCAAGTGCTACATATGATATCCCTGACCAAAACCAAAAAAATTAATAAAAAAATTAATTAAAGATAGGAACGCATTTCCAAATCGCCAAACCACAACGCAAACAGAGATATGAATTGTGCGTAAAGTGCGTAAGTTTTTTTTATCGTAAATGCTATGCACGCACTATCACTTTTACTCTCAAATTTATAGCAAAACTATGCGTATAAATAGCAGAACATTTTTTTGGAAAATCATCAGTTCCATTCGAGGAACACTCCCTATACCATCAAGTGTATTTTGAAACATTCGCTGTAAAAGCAATTCCTAACGGCTTGTGAACCAGTAATCGTTTAATAACATCTTCGTTGAAACACTTTAATCGGAAAACTTAAAATGGCCAACAAACAGAATCTTTTGCTATTGTTTGAGCGTCCCAATGAACCTGTGTTCATGGAAAAGGGCAAAACCAGCACTGTTTTCGATGTGCCCGAAAAGTTTTTAACTGATCGCTATCGTCCTATCGGTAATGAAGTGCAATCGCGTTTTGGCGAAAAGGCAGAGAAACGTATTCCAGTGAAGGACATTGCATTGCCCGATTTACGTATACCCATGTCCTTGGGTCGCGATGAACAATTCTCCTTGTTTGTGCCACGTCATAGACGTATTGCTGGCCGCTTGATTGACATCTTCATGGGTTTGCTTACCATAGATGACTTGCAAAGTGTTGCTGTTTATGCTCGTGATCGTGTTAATCCCTTCCTGTTCAATTATGCCTTGTCAGTTGCCCTACTGCATCGTCCTGATACAAAAGGCTTGGATTTGCCATCGTTTGCACAAAATTTCCCGGAGAAATTTGTTGACTCTCAAGTATTTCGTCAAGTTCGCGAAGAAGCTACAGTTGTTGCTGAAGGCTCCCGTATGCCCATCATAGTACCCAAAGACTATACAGCCAGTGATTTGGATCCTGAACATCGTTTATGGTATTTCCGTGAAGATTTAGGCATTAACTTGCATCACTGGCATTGGCATTTGGTGTATCCATTTGAAGCTGGAGATCGTGCCATCGTTGCCAAGGATCGTCGTGGTGAACTCTTCTATTACATGCATCAGCAAATTGTTGCGCGTTATAACATGGAGCGTTTCAGTAATAGTTTGGCTCGTGTAGCCCGTTTCAATGATTTCCGTCAACCCATTGCTGAGGGTTATTTCCCAAAAATGGATTCCTTGGTTTCAAGTCGTGCTTGGCCGCCACGTTTCGCCAACACCAAAATTACGGACTTGAAACGTGAATTGGATCAAATAAATGTGGATGTTGCCGATTTGGAAAGATGGCGTGATCGCATATTGGAATCCATTCATCAAGGTTTTGTTGTAGATGAAAGCGGCAATCGGGTTCCTTTGGATGAGCAACGCGGTATTGACATCCTGGGTAATATGATGGAATCTTCTGTCCTCTCTCCCAACCGCTCGCTGTATGGTGATATGCACAATATGGGCCATGTATTCATATCGTATTGCCATGATCCCGATCATCGTCATTTAGAATCGTTTGGCGTTATGGGTGATTCTGCCACAGCCATGCGTGATCCTATCTTCTACAGATGGCATGCCTATGTTGATGATATCTTCCAAGAACATAAGGTGCGCTTACCACCCTATTCATTGCCTCAACTACAATATGATGGCATTTCCATTGCTGGCGTACAAGTGGCCTCTGATGGTGGACGTCCAAATACTTTATCAACATTCTTCCAACAGTCTGACATAGATTTGTCAAGAGGCATGGATTTCGTGCCCAGAGGCAATGTCTTTGCACGTTTTACTCACTTGCAACATACACCCTTTAACTACACCATCAATGTGAACAACAGTGGTGGTGCTCAACGCTTTGGTACAGTGCGTATATTCTTGGGTCCCAAGAACGACGAACGCGGACAGGGGATGTTATTGGCTGATCAACGTTTAATGATGGTCGAACTAGATAAGTTTGTCGTCTCATGTAAGTTTAACTTGTTTTATGGATTTTGTTTCATTTGTTAATGCTTTTGAGTTTGTTCTTGTAGTGAATCCTGGTACAAATACCATACGCCGCCGTTCCACCGAATCTAGTGTTACCATACCATTCGAACGCAGTTTCCGCAATTTGGATGTCAACCGTCCAGCAGCTGGTTCAGCCGAAGAATTGGAATTCAATTTCTGTGGTTGTGGCTGGCCTCAGCATATGTTGATACCCAAGGGTCTGCCCGAAGGGTTGCGCTGTGAATTGTTCGTTATGGTTTCCAATTATGAAGATGATCGTGTAAGTATTTTGCGGTAATTCGCTTCGTTGCAAGAACTAATTTCAAAATTTTTTTTTTCTTTTAAAGATTGATCAACAATTGGTGGGTGTTTGCAGTGATGCTGCCTCTTTCTGTGGTGTACGTGATCGTCTCTATCCTGATCGTCGCCCCATGGGTTATCCTTTCGATCGTTTACCACGTGCTGGTGCTGATCGCTTGGTTAACTTCCTCACACCCAACATGAGTCTTGTGGATGTCGTTATACAACACGATCCTAACAGAGTTGTTCAACGTGTGAATTAAATTGCTGGTGCGATTAACGATTGGAATGATATGGATTGAATGGCTACAAGGCTTTATGAAATTAAAGTTATTTTAAAATTTTCTTTTATTTTTAATTATTTTTATAAATAAAACACTTTGCATTGAAATTTATTTCATTTTTTATTTCATCTTCTGGCTGGTATGATTGGTGGTGGTTATTTCCCTTTGGTTGAGGGTATAAATAGTAAAGAAAATAATTAAGAAATTCGGTCGTGACAGCAGTAATCGTGGGCAGGATGAAGAAATTTATAAGATGTCTTCATAAGTTGTTTGGTTACAAAATCTAATGTTCGGCGTCGACTATAAGCTAGGTGGGGTGAGAATATAGGTTGTAATCCTGACTACAGGGTTGTAATAACCAGTTAAGTTAGGTCTACCAGGAAGTAAGAATCTCGTAAAGTTATGTATTCAATGCAGATTATTTTCAAGTGTCCAAAGAAGCATTCAAGTTCTCTCATTTCTTAAAGAGCTGCAAGTACAGTACACTTCATCTGATCTATTCACCGCTAATATCACTTATAATCGAATCATGCTTGGGCCAGTGCAACCAAGTCTATTTTAAGACATCGCGATAGTATGCAGAAAAGCACGAAGATCCTCATTCGTAACGAGAGGCTATACAACTTTATTGATTGATTGAAATACCATTGAAATGTGACTTGTGTTTTACAGTTCATTCGCTATTGCAATGGATTGTACTCTAGCGAAATAAAGAAACTTGTTGCCGAAAATCACAAATTGTATACGCCATGCTCATCTTTCCAGTAAAGCACTCCCGTTCATGGTCGTTTAATCGAAAGAACAATACTTTACACACACAATTTAGCCGTAGTATCCAAGTGCAGAAAATGCCTGAAGCTGAAGTTTTTCTGTCACAATTATATTCAAATCAATCGTCCGTAAACGCTTCTTCTCCTTTCCCCTCTCTTAACCTATTTTCTTAATTAGAAAACAATGCATGTTATCAGTAGAAGCCATTAGGAATCCATAGAAAATTGTTTCATTTATTGAAATAATTAAACAAAATACGAAAAAACACACTTGAATTTCATCAATCACTTGAATATCATCAATCACTTGAATTTCATCAATCACTTGAATATCATCAATCACTTGAATTGCATCAATCACTTGAATATCATCAATCACTTGAATTTCATCAATCACATGAATATCATCAACCACTTGAATATCATCAATCACTTGAATATCATCAATCACTTGAATTTCATCAATCAAAGTATTCGCCGTCGTACATTGCCTTCAATTCAAGGAATAATTCAAATCGCCGGGGAATTTAATTTAAACTTTTGACGACTCGACTCTGTGAGGATTATGTTGTATTTTCATGTTGGGTGTAAGGAGATCAACTAGACGTTCAGCACCTTCACGTGGCTTCCGACTTTTCTTTAGTGAATCCTGGTTCAAATACCATACACCGTCGTTCCACCGAATCTAGTGTTACTATACCTTTCGAGCGTACTTTCCGCAATTTGGATGCCAACCGTCCAGCAGCTAGTTCAAGCGAAGAAGTGGAATTTAATTTATGTAGTTGTGGCTGGCCTAAGGGTCTACCAGAAGGCATGCGTTGCGAACTGTTTGTTATGATTTCCAATTATGAAGACGATCAGTGTAAGTATGCAGCCGGTGAATTGGTTTTTCAGTCAGAAGACCAACTTTTAATTCGTTTGTTTTGTGTCAAAAATTGATCAGCAATTGGTGGGCGCTTGCAATAATGCTGCCTCTTATTGTGGTGTTCGTGATCGTCTCTATGCAGACTGCAGCGCCATGAGCTATCCCTTCGATCGTTTACCACGTGAAGGTCCTGACCGTCTAGTTGATTTTTTCACACCCAATATGGGTGTTGTGGATGTCATTATAAAACATAATCCTAGAAGGCTCGAGTCGTCGAGTCGTTTAAATTACTGGCGATTGGAGTTGTTTCTTGGATTGAAGTCAATGGATTTAGCGGATAAAAGATTGAAGAAATGAAAGGTTTTTGTTTCTTTATTTTGATTTTAATTAATAAAACAATTTGAGTTAAAATTTATTGTTTTATTTCTTCTTTTGCTGGGTGCATTCATAGCAATAAGTCTGTCTTTTAAATGTTTTTGTTGGGCGCCATTTTTCCTTTTTTCAAAATATGCTTTTTGAGCCCTCGACCTCATGTCTACTTAGCCAGCGTACTACCCATTAGACTACAATGCGTTTCATTGTATTTGAGGGTTCTGCCTGAAGGTTTGCAAAGCTCGAAACAATTTCTTTGCATCCAAAGATTCTATTCCATGAGAACTGAATTAACTTTCTACGATTTATTCACCATTCCAACAATAAAAAGAAAATGAAATTATTGCAGATAAAGATTTATTCAAGTTATCATCAAGAGCATGTCAAATCCATTAATTAAAACACTTAAAAACTTAAAACTAAAAATTGTCATATCCAAGCATATTCAAAAATTCATGGCCAATATCCATCATCATTATTATCATCATAAAGAGTCCATTAAGTTCAATTAATTGGGACGTTGAACAATTCTGTTGGGATCATGTTGAATGGCCACATCCACAAGACTCATATTGGGTAATAAGAAATTGACCAGACGATCAGCACCAGCGCGTGGTAAACGATCGAAAGGATAACCCATGGGACGACGATCAGGATAAAGACGATCACGTACACCACAGAAAGAAGCAGCATCACTGCATGTACCCACCAATTGTTGATCAACCTTTAAAATAAAATAAAAAATTAAATTACTCCAGTCATCGCAACAAATTACGCCAAAATACTTACACGATCATCTTCATAGTTGGAGATCATGATAAACAATTCGCAACGCATGCCTTCGGGCAGACCCTTTGGTATCAACATGTGCTGAGGCCAGCCACAACCACAGAAATTGAATTCCAATTCTTCGGCCGTACCAGCTGCAGGACGGTTGGCATCCAAATTACGGAAAGTACGTTCGAAAGGTATGGTCACACTAGAGTCGGTAGAACGACGGCGTATGGTATTTTGACCAGGATTCACTATAAAAATAAAAAGAAAACATAAACTATTCCCCTTCTTCAATACATTCCAAAGCAAAATCTTACATGAGACAACAAATTTGTCCAATTCAATCATCAATAAACGTTGATCACTTAACAGCATGGGTTGTCCTCTCTCATCTGTCTTGGGTCCTAAGAATATACGCACTGTGCCGAAACGTGCGGCACCACTGCTGTTATTCACATTGATCGTATAAGTGTAGGGTGTATGTTGCAAATGAGTGAAACGTGCAAAAACATTGCCTCTGGGCACAAAGTCCATGCCTCTAGACATATCCACATCAGATTGTTGCCAGAAGGTAGACAAAACATTAGGACGACCACCATCGGATGCCACTTGAATACCACCAATGGTAATACCATCATATTGCAATTGAGGCAAAGTGTAGGCTGGCAAACGAGTTTTATGTTCTTGGAACATATCATCAACATAGGCATGCCATCTATAGAAGACAGGATCACGCATGGCTGTAGCAGAATCACCCATAACACCAAACGATTCCAAATGGCGATGATCAGGATCGTGGGCATATGAGATGAATACATGGCCCATGTTGTGCAAATCACCATACAAGGAACGATTGACTGATGTAATGGAGGACTCCATAATATTACCCAAAATATCAATGCCACGCTGCTCATCCAAAGGCACACGATTGCCACTCTCATCTACAACAAAACCTTGATGTATGGCTTCAAAAATACGATCACGCCATCTCTCCATATCGGCAATGTCCAGATTAATTTGATCCAATTCACGATTAAGATCAGAAAGTTTGGTGTTGGCGAAACGTGGTGGCCAAGCACGACTGGCAACCAAGGAATCCATTTTCGGGAAATAACCCTCAGCAATGGGTTGACGGAAATCATTGAAACGGGTTACGCGTGACAAATTGTTACTGAAACGTTCCAAATTATAACGGGCAACAACTTGTTGATGCATGTAGTAGAAGAGTTCACCACGACGATCCTTGGCTACTATGGCACGATCACCAGCTTCGAAAGGATAAATCAAATGCCAATGCCAATGATGCAAGTTAATGCCCAAATCTTCACGGAAATACCACAAACGATGTTCAGGTTCTAAATCACTTGCAGTATAATCTCTAGGCACTGTTATGGGCATGCGAGAGCCTTCAGTAACGACAGTAGCTTCTTCTCTTACCTTGCGGAACACTTGCGAATCAACAAACTTTTCAGGGAAATTTTGAGCAAATGAAGGCAAATCCAAATCCTTAGTATCGGGACGATGCAACAAGGCAACCGACAATGCATAGTTAAACAGGAAAGGATTGATGCGATCATGAGCATAAACGGCAATACTTTGCAAGTCATCAACTGAACGTACGCCCATGAAGATGTCAATCAAGCGGCCAGCAATACGTCTGTGACGTGGCACAAATAGGGAAAATTGTTCATCACGGCCCAAGGACATGGGTATACGTAAATCGGGCAATGCAATGTCCTTCACTGGAATACGTTTCTCTGCTTTTTCGCCAAAACGTGAGTGTAGTTCACTGCCAATAGGACGATAGCGATCGGTTAAAAACTTGTCGGGCATATCGAACACCGTGATTGTTTTGCCCTTTTCCATGAACACAGGTTCATTGGGGCGCTCGAACAAAAGCAACAAATCGTGTTTATCGGCCATTTTTATTTTTCAGAATAACGATGATGTTATTAAACGATTGCTGGAACACAAACTGTTGCGAATTTTAATTCACGACTTAAACACTTGTCGTCCACCAGGGGAACTGATGTCTGTATTGCAAATTTTTTGACTTTTTATAGTAAAAAAATTCTGTCCGATTATGTGCGAATTTTTTTTTCTTGGTTCTGTGGTTTCCAAATTAATTCGCATTGCAAATTTAATTTCGTTGTTTTGGATAAAAAAAAATAATTTTTGGTAATTGGACTGATAAGAACTGTTAATCAAAATATGGGTCAGTTTTTAATGATAAAAAAAAAAAAAAAAGAATTTAATTTCGATTTTTTTTTGTATTCAACCTCGAAGGTTGTCACGTACGTCTAAGGATAAACTGGCTCAATGCACGAATTGTTAGAGTTGCAGCACAGCACCTAGCAGAGTCCCATGGAAGTCAGCTGTTGAGATCATCAGCTGCCGAGCTGGAGAATAGCAGTACATGAGTATTTCATACCTAACGACCCGTTGTAAAACCATTCGAAGGGATTTCTCAAGTATAACTGACAAGTTCTAATTAACAAGTCTCAACAAACAACATCAGAGTTTAGAATTTAAAGCATGACTCCCTTAACCCATTAGTACCCAGTGTCAACTTAAGTTGCCAGCAGAGGTTGCCTTAGTTTTTATGCTCTGAGAGGAAATTGAGTGTAATGAACAAAACGGTAACCGTTAGAAAAAAAAGTAATTCGGGCATTATTGGGTTAAAATTAAGCTGAATTTTAGACTGAAAGCTTAACTAACTTAGTGATCGATCGAATAGTAATGCTCTGTTAGGTTATCGAAAAAGACAAAGTCTAATAAGAGAAGTCTGCGTCGTGATAGTGGAAAACAATGGCAAGCAAAGTGGATCTACAACATTAAAAGACGTCTCTCTATAGGGCTACTCATATATATTGTTTGACAGCAAACCGTGAGAGAGGTTCAGTTCAGTTCTTGTGGATGAATATTTTAGGGTAACTGTCCTAAGAATCATAAGAAAGTTTGAATCAATCGCATCAACTAATTTTGCATTGGCTTTTAATGATAGCAGACAAGTGAGCACATTATTGAGGATGACATTAGGGAAATAAAAATTATCGTCCGATTAATGACAAATTGGGACAAGACTTTCAAGCATACTTACAATACTTACATAACATACATACATAATTGGTCATTACAACACTTCAGAGTCAGGATTACGACCTAGTTTTTTACAATACTTACTTACTTTTCTGAAATCGCCGTAGTCTAGTAGGTAGTGTGTTAGCTTATTAGTCGTAAAAGCCAGGGTTCGAGCCCCAGGCCAGACATCAAAATAAAATACAAAAAGTATTTTTTCGGCGACTTCCTCTCAGTAGATTTCTGGCAAAAACTCTCAGGATAAATAAAATTGCCGTGAAAAAGTTTCTCAAAAATATGTCGTTCGGAATCGTCTTTAATCTGTAGGTCCCGCCACTCATGCTTAAAATTAACACAAACAACATAAGTGGTGTGAGAAACTAGGACGTTGTACAATGGGTCAATTCGACCTCCGGGTACTGTACTTGTCTTAATTGACAAGTACACGTCCTCAAACCTAACATAACCTACTTAACTTAATGTTGTGTGTGTTAATTTTATGCATGAGTAGCGGGACCTATAGTTTAAAGTCAAGTCCGAATATATTTAGGAAACTTTTCATGGCAATTTTATTTACCCTGAGAGGATGTGGCCGAAGAAATATTTTTTGTATTTTGTTTTGATGTCTGGCTTGGGTTTATGTTTATGTAATGGCAATGACTTCAATATTCAGTCATTTGCAAAAAAATTCTGTATCTATTTAATCATGCATTCGAAAGAAAGAAAAATGATAACATTGTCCTTCCTTATTTAGTTGCTTTGGTCTCTCACATCGGCTTTCTTTATATTTAATTTGTCTCCACCTAGTTCCTGTATATATTGTATATTATTCCCCCTGGAGAGTCCTCTATTTAACCTAGCCATAACAAAAGATTTTTTAGAAAACTAAGCAGGAAGGAATGGTCCTTTAACATTCTCAGCTCCATGGGTTCTATGGAGGTCTACAAAGACAAATTTAAACTTGAAAACGAAGTAGGATGTGGAGTTTTCTCCGTAGGGCCTGATTTTAAGACATTTTAGCCTCCCTGACTACTGTAAAGTGTTTCAGACTAAGGTAGGGATATAGAACTTACAACACTTCTTTCTGCTATGTCAAGTCAAGTGACAATTAGATCTCCCTTGTATAGAACTTTTAATCATTAACTGGTTGGTATATGTCGCAACTTCTCTGGTCACCTCTTAAGGCAGTTGATGCCAAACAATATACTTGGATGAGTAGGCCTATAGAGAGACTTCTGTTGATGTTGTAGATCCACTTTGCTTGCTATTGTTTCCCCTATCACGACGCAGACTTAGGCTCAGTACTATTCGATAGCCTAACGGAGCTATCATTACTGTTTATCCCATCGATCAGTAATTTTTTTTTTTGCCTAACATTTTGTATTTCATTTAAGATAATGATAAAAAAAAAAGTAGAGAATTAAAGTTCGCACACAAATAGGAATTCTTACTGGACATTGCGCTAATGACAGTTTCGCTGACAAGCTCGGTCTGCCCCACCCATGATGTGGATGAAACGGATTCGCTTATGTAAGTGCCTTGCACTTCAAAACAGACGTCATCGGTTTTGTAGTGACAGAACGCATTACGACATGGGGGCCTGCCTCACATTGGGTAACACAATCGGCCATATGGGTCACCGAGTGAACTCGCCTGTGAACGTCAAGCTACAGTGAACGGCAAGCTAAAGTGCACACACATAATGCTTACCTTATCTTCCAACATTTCGAGAATAATGACTAAACTCTTTGGGGACTAAAAAATTAAATGTGAATGAAAATATTCATACTTCAGGAAGGTCCTTCCCATTATACGGTATTCATTACTATGACTTGGCCCCAAACATTAACAATTTTTTATGCATCTGTGTCTGTACTAAAGCTGTTTAAAACCAATGGAGTGCAAGATTCAGTTTCATACTTCATAAGCATATGGCAGACCCAAATTTTTCTACAAGTAAATCCATCATAAACATACATTGTGCTATACCAGGCCATCTACAGGAAGTTGACCTTTTAAAATCTTTAAACTGCATCTGTGCTAGACATTTGTGTCATAAGAGTTAAACAGAATTATTTCATAAAATTTTGGTGGCCATTGAATCATACTTGAATTTATTTACAAATAAAAAATTTTTAATTTAATTTTACAATAATTGCATGCAATTGTTTAATGAAGTTCAGCTTAAAATTCTATTCTATTTTCAGTTTACATTCCGATTCCAAATCCAATTTAAAATCCTTTTGCAATATCCTCCATTTTAATTCGGACGCGATACAACCATGTTGGGATCATGACGAATGACAACATCCACGAGACTCATATTGGGTAATAAGAAATTGACCAGACGATCAGCACCAGCACGTGGTAAACGATCGAAAGGATAACCCATGGGGCGACGATCAGGATAGAGACGATCACGAACACCACAGAAAGAGGCGGCATCACTGCAAACACCCACCAATTGTTGATCAACCTTTAAAAGAAAAAAGAAAAATAAAATTAGTTCTCGTAACGAAGCGAATTACGCCACAATACTTACACGATCATCGTCGTAGTTGGAGATCATGACAAACAATTCACAACGCATGCCTTCGGGCAGACCCTTGGGTATCAACATATGCTGAGGCCAGCCACAACCACAGAAATTGAATTCCAATTCTTCGGCCGCACCAGCTGCAGGACGGTTGGCATCCAAATTACGGAAAGTACGTTCGAAAGGTATGGTCACACTGGATTCGGTAGAACGACGGCGTATGGTATTTTGACCAGGATTCACTATAAAAATAATAAGAAAACTTAAATTATACCCCCTCTCTACAATAAATTCTAAAGTAAGAACTTACATGAAACAACAAATTTGTCCAATTCAATCATCAATAAACGTTGATCACTTAACAGCATGGGTTGTCCTCTCTCATCGGTCTTGGGTCCTAAGAATATACGCACTGTGCCGAAACGTGCGGCACCACTGCTATTATTCACATTGATCGTATAAGTGTAGGGCGTGTGTTGCAAGTGAGTGAAACGTGCAAAAACATTGCCTCTGGGCACAAAGTCCATGCCTCTAGACATATCCACATCAGATTGTTGCCAGAAGGTAGACAAAATATTAGGGCTTCCTCCATCGGCGGCCAACTGAACACCAGCAATAGTTATGCCATTATATTGCAATTGAGGCAAAGTGTATGCTGGCAAACGAGTTTTATGTTCCTGGAATACATCATCAACATAGGCATGCCATCTATAGAAGACAGGATCACGCATGGCTGTAGCAGAATCACCCATAACACCAAACGATTCCAAATGGCGATGATCAGGATCGTGGGCATAAGAAATAAATACATGGCCCATGTTATGCATATCACCGTACAAGGAACGATTGACTGACATAATGGAAGACTCCATAATGTTTCCCAAAATATCAATGCCACGCTGTTCATCCAAAGGCACACGATTGCCACTCTCATCTACAACAAAACCTTGATGTATGGCTTCAAAAATACGATCACGCCACCTCTCCATATCGGCAATATCCAGGTTAATTTGATCCAATTCACGATTAAGATCAGAAAGTTTGGTGTTATCAAAACGTGGTGGCCAAGCACGACTGGCAACCAAGGAATCCATTTTTGGGAAATAACCCTCAGCAATGGGTTGACGCAAGTCATTTAATCTGGCCACACGGGCTAAATTGTTGCTGAAACGTTCTAAATTATAGCGGGCAACTACTTGCTGATGCATGTAATAGAAGAGTTCACCACGACGATCCTTGGCAACGATGGCACGATCTCCAGCTTCAAACGGATACACCAAATGCCAATGCCAGTGATGCAAGTTAATGCCTAAATCTTCACGGAAATACCATAAACGATGTTCGGGATCCAAATCACTTGCAGTATAATCTCTGGGTACAGTTATGGGTATACGAGATCTTTCGGGCACTACCGTGGCTTCTTCTCTTACCTTACGGAAGACATGAGAATCAACAAACTTTTCAGGGAAGTTTTGAGCAAATGAAGGTAAATCCAAGCCCTTGGTATCAGGACGATGTAGCAATGCAACCGATAAAGCATAATTAAACAGGAAGGGATTTAAACGATCACGTGAGTATACAGCAACACTTTGGAGATCATCGATAGTTCGCACACCCGTGAAGATATCAATCAAGCGGCCAGCAATACGTCTATGGCGTGGCACAAACAAGGAGAATTGTTCATCGCGACCCAAGGACATGGGTATACGTAAATCTGGCAATGTAATGTCTTTAACGGGAATACGTTTCTCTGCCGTTTGGCTATTCCGCGATTTCACTTCATTACTGATAGGACGATAACGATCGGTCAAAAACTTATCGGACATATCGAAAACAGTGCTGATTTTGCCCTTCTCCATGAACACAGGTTCATTGGGGCGCTCGAACAAAAGCAACAGATTTTTTTTATCTGCCATTTCAAATGCGAAAATAGAACTTGAAACGCGAAAGTAAATTTTTAAAACGAATTTAAATTTTCACGGTTTTTGTGCCGTCTGCTTGGATGTATTCCACTTGTGGAACTGATGTTTAAATGCAAAATATTTGACAATTTATATACGCCTGAAGGTAAAGAATTTATTTTCGGCTGACTTCATAGTTTAGGCGATGAAATTAATTTTTTTGGAGGTTCTGTTGTATTTTGCGGTTACAAAAAAATTCAAAATTTTTGCTTGTTTTACTGATAAGCTTTGGCAAATTGTTTTGTTGAGGCGTATTGTCTTGATATTTTCTTGTGATAGATAACTTTATTCGGAAATTAAAAATTTATTTCAATTAATTTTTTTCCGATAGGATTTACTAGAAGGACATGATGGTATTAAAAGTATCATAAAATAGAACCTTAAGTCATGTACTTTATTGCAATCATAAAATTTTTTAAATCATGCCTTCATAGAGCCTATCGTTTAAACTTTTTAAATATTCAACTGAAAAAATTCTCTGAGTCCTATGCTTTTGTACAGTCTTTATAGGGCATCCATAGCCAGCCACAGCTAGCTAATATGTAATGTTGCTCTGGTCTAAAGCAGTCAAAATGGTTGATAAAACCTTTCACCCATAATAGATCGCTCAGTTCCATGATCAAGTCTACTATACATACATAATTACTCATTACAATCCTTAAGTTAGGATTAGGACAACCTAGTTTCTCACACCATATGTTGTGTGTGTTAATTTTATACATAAAAGCCGGGACCTACAGTTTAAAGTCGACTCCGAACGACAGATTTTTGAGAAACTCTTTCATGGCAATTTTATTTGCTCTTAGAGTTTTTGCCAGAAATCTGCTGAGAGGAAGGCGCCGCCGAAGAAATATTTTTTCATATTTCATTTAGTTGGAGGTGTCTGTCCTGGGCTTTGAACCAAGGCCTCAAGGCTAATAAGCCAACAAACTACCTACTACTTACAAGGCTACAGGAAGAAAACTTAATTGTTCCTTAACCGGTCAATACACACTGAAATTGTCAGCTCCCCCATTCAACTTCATGAAAGTACCTGGTCTGAATAGGGTCTGAATGTATCAGCGCTGCTTGGCAAATATATGAGGGCGAATGTTTATTACTGAACTCTTTAGTCAGGTTTACAACCCAACCTCTCATACCAACCATGTGGGGCGTGTTAATTTTGTAGTGATTCCTACAGTTTGATGACAAACTTCGGAGCGCTTTCATGGCAAGTATTTACCCTTTGAAGGTTTTCCAGAGGATGTTGCCGAAGGAAATAATTGTTTGCATATTTTTTTTCGTTTTCGAGATATTAGATCAGAGGTTTGAACTTACGAGCCCAACTCTAGTAAGCCAACACACTACCAACTAAACTACGGCAACGTTTTTGGAATTCTTTATTGAGCCTTATACGAGCACACCGGGGGGCTTTATACGAAAGCTTGAAAGTATTCCTCTGAAGACTATACGAAATAGTCTTTCCTAAACAGGGGAACAGCCGCCTGTCGGAAATAATTTTTTTTTTTGATTTTTTAATACAACCAACACTATGGGAAGGGCTTATACTTGTGCAGTGCATTGTGTTAGAGCTAGGAAAATAAGTTCTGGGAGGGAGTAAGGAAGGGCCCAGTGTTTATGGTAAATGAAAGCAGAAACTTTTGCAGGAAGAGTATTCCACATACGGATCGTGCATTTAAAGAACAGACCACTCATCCGAAATGCTTTACTTGGGAGAGGTGTACAATGTTAAAATATGCGAATTTCCCTGGAGTACATTCCGTTAAAGTGGGGATAATACAGTGAATCACCCAAGCCATATTTCGACAGTGATGTAGTGACTCAATAGAGTTGATACTCTACTCTTATTAACGCGATCTTCTGTACGCAATCGAGAACCCTTAAAATAGTCTTCAAGGCACTGGTTCATGCAAGGGATTTGTATTCAATTGTGGATTCTTTGTAGATTGTCTAGGTTTCTTTTTGAATGGTAGTCACACCATACAGCTTATGAGTAGTTGGCTCTAAAGTAATTTCTCTCGACCTTGGGTTATTTGATCCGATAGATCTTTTACGTTGCAGTGCGCTGCTCAGTACAGCCTCTTCAGTCTTTAATAATAGGTAGATACATAGGTAGGTTGAAGAAAAAGAGAGCAACTAAATGGCAATTGCCGGAAACCTATGCCATCATATAAGCTTTTTGTGCGCTCACTACTAGGAATATCACCTTGCTTTCCATAAGATGTCTGTATCAGTATAACTTCTTCCACTCCTTCACTCTTCTGAGACGAGTTATGTCTGGTATCGTGTCATCCCCAAAATATTAGGCTAGGTTAGGTTAGAGGACGAGTACTTGTCAATAAAGACAAGTACAGTACCCGGAGTATCCGAATTTACCCATTGTACAACGTCCTTACAGAGGGAAGGATAATAGAGGGATAAAAAGGAGAGGATGTAGGAAAGGGGAGAATGGGAAGTGGAGGAATTACACAGATAAGACACAACAAAAAGGGGAAAGCGCGACTATACTACACACTACATCCAGCCTAAGCCGCTAATGAATCTGTGGAGATCCTTGATGTCGGCTCTCGATACAGAATTCAAACTCTCAAAGAAGGCCCTGCCAAGGGTCCTCAACATCAACCTACCAAGGGCTGGGCAGTTACAGATGAGGTGTTCGATAGTCGCACATGCACATTCGATAATCGCAACATGCTCTGCAATAGTCCGACTGGGATAGATGCGATATCTTCACCGCATTCCCTGCATTCATCATTTTCTTTTATATCAATGTCTTCGGCTGTATTTTACAATCAATATCTTGGTTAGAGTGTGAGCTATTCAAATCCACTTCAGTTTTAATACATTCAACTAAATTGACGCTTTGTTTGTCCCACATTCGATGCAACATTTGATCGCCTCATGACCTATAAACTTTAAAGATTTATCGTGCACCATTTAAAATGTATTTTGGCTAGTATAACCCAAAGATACTTCAAAACTATTGCTTTATCTTGTATCGGTGAAAGAGTTTAGGTTTGTTTAGTGTTGCCAACATATTGAAAAATCAAAACGAATAATATTTTGAATGCCAGTTTTTTTTTAAATTTATTTTGATCAAATTACTAGTTTTGTATCAAAACTCAGTATGTCAAATCCGTATTAAACCTTAAACTAAAAAAAAAATAATTTCCATCAGTTATACTCGTAGTCCTAGAAAGTATTTGCCAAGTATTTGTTATCATTTACGAGAAAACGATCAAGTGTCCAGACTTCAATTAATTTGGACGTTGAACAATTCTGTTAGAATCATGGCGTATGGCTACTGGTAAAACAGCCATATTGGATGTAAGGAATTTGGCTAAAACATCTGAACCCTGACGTGGCAAACGATCAAATGGAAAGCCCATCGCACGTTTGTCTGGATATTTGCGATCACGTACACCACAATAAGAAGCAGCATCACTGCATGAACCCACCAATTCTTGATCAACCTAGTACATGTAAGGGAACACATGTTGGCTTTAACTTTATCCGATATTTCACATACAAGACTATACATACCCGATCCTGTTCGTAATTGGAAACCATAACGAAGAGCTCACATTGTAAGCCTTCTGGCAAGCCTTTGGCTATCAGCATATGTTGAGGCCAACCACAACCGCAGAAATTGAATTCCAACTCTTGAGCTGAACCTGCAGCGGGACGATTTTCTTCCAAATTGCGGAAGGTTCTCTCAAACGGTATGGTAACACTGGATTCTGTGGAACGTCGTTTTATGGTATTTTTGCCCGGATTTACTGTCGCATACAAGAAATTTCCTTTAAAACTCTTGAATCCATTAAAACAAAAAAAATTAATGTGGATACTTACATGAGGCCACAAATTTGTCTAATTCAACCATAAGAAGACGTTGTACAGCGAGAAACATGGGCTGGCCAGTTTCATCAAACTTAGGTGCAATAAATATACGCACCATGCCAAAACGTTTGGCTCCACTGGCATTGTTAACGTTGATCGTGTAAGTGAAAGGCGTATGTTGTAGATGAGTGAAGCGGGCAAAAACATTACCTCTTGGCACGAAATCCATGCCTCTGGATAAGTCCAAATCCGATTGTTGCCAAAAGGTGGACAATATATTTGGCTGGCCGCCATCGGAAGCCACCTGAACGCCATCAATCGTAATGCCATCATATTGTAGTTGCTGCAAGGTATAGGGTGTTAAACGACGTTTGTGTTCCTGGAATATATCATCGATATAGGCATGCCATCTATAAAATACAGGATCACGCATGGCAGTTGTAGAGTCACCTATAACGCCAAAGGTTTCCAAAAACCGATGATCTGGATCATGGACATATGAAAGGAAGACATGGCCCTGATTATGGAAGTCACCATACAAGGAGCGATTTGGCGACAGAATGGATGCTTCCATCATATTGCCCAGAGTATCAATGCCAGTGTTTTCGTCTAAAGGTATACGTTGTCCTCTTTCCTATAAAGTTTGTTTATCTCATGAGTAGGGTTAATGAATGAATGAATGTTTCCTTGTGTACTTACATCCACAGCATAGCCCATGTGTATGGCTTCTATGATACGATCACGCCATCTTTCTAAATCTCCCACATCCAGATTTATCTGGTCATTTTGGCGTTTAAGATCCTTGAGTGTGGCGTTTTGAAAACGTGGTGGCCAGGCACGACTAGCTACCAAAGAATCCATTTTAGGGAAATAACCCTCCGGTATGGGATCTCTAAAGTTATTCAATTTGCTAACCCGAGGCAAATTATTGCTGAAGCGCTCCATATTATAACGGGCCATGATCTGTTCGTGCATGTAGTAGAACAACTCACCGCGTCGATCCTTCCGTACAATGGAAGGATCATTGGCTTCGAATGGATACACCAAATGCCAATGCCAGTGATGCAAGTTAATGCCAATATCCTCACGGAAATACCATAAACGATGCTCAGGATCCAAATCGCTGGCAGTATAATCCCGGGGTATAAGTATAGGCATGCGAGAGCCATCTGGCACAACAGTTACCTCTTCTCTCAAATTGCGAAAGACTTGTGAGTCCACAAACTTATCGGGGAAATTTTGTGCATAAGAAGGTAAATCCAAATCTTTGGTATCACCACGATGCAGCAAAGCCACCGATAAGGCATAATTAAACAAATAGGGATTGACACGATCACGTGCATAAGCGGCTACACTCATCAATTCGTCTGTGTTGCGCATACCAACGAATATATCAATTAAACGTCCTGCTATGGTACGATGTTTGGGTATGAACAGTGAGAATTGTTCCTCACGTCCCAAGGACATAGGTATCCGTAGATCAGGCACACGTATATCACGAACTGGCACTCTCGATTCGACATCAAGATTTGCCCGAGACCTTACATCATTCGAAATAGGCTGATAGCGTTCGGTAAGGAATTTATCGGGTACATCGAGCACAGTGGATTTTTTACCCTTTTGCATAAAGACCGGTTCCGTAGGACGATCGAACAAAAGTAAAAGATCCTGTTTATTGCCAGACATTTTCCTCGTATTTTTTTTTAAAGCGTACGTTACAAAATTAGATTGAAAAATGGAAACGAAGAATTCAAATCAAAATTTGAATTCAAACTGACTTCTTGCAATGGAACTCCGGTGGTATTTATACTGCAAAAATGCACATGAGGAAAATTCGATAAAATGCATTCAAGTGATTGCAAAAATATTAACACATATCGCATATTTGTGGTTTGGTCGGTTCAGTTCTGATAGTGTAAATAATTGCAACAATTTATCGAAATAATTACAATGTAACGTTCTCACGTGTAAACATTTATCGCAAATTGAAACCAACGAAAGCGATAAAGTGTCGAAATCAACAGAAATTGTAAAATGCGTGTGAAATAAATTTATGGCGCGATTATGATTGGCAACTGCATTTCATTGGCGTTGCCAATTACCAAAAATTGTATCATAAATGGCTACTGACAACAAATATTTCAAAATTTCATTTGTAAACAATTTTTTTTTCGGAAACGGCCAACGGACAACGCAATATTCAGCTGCCATCCATTGTTAATCCATTATAAGTATACATACATACATACATACATACATAACATAACTGGCCATTACAACCCTACAGTTAGGATTACGACCTAGCTTCTCTCACCACTGATATTGTGTGCGTTGATTTTATATATGAGTGGCGGGACCTACAGTTGAAGTCGATTCCGAACGACAGATTTTTTAAGCAACCTTTCATGGCAATTTTATTTACTCTCGAAGTTTTTGCCAGAATTCTGCGGAGAGGAATATTTTTTCATATTTTCGTTTTGTTGTCTGATCTGGGGTTTTAACCACGGCCTGACGTCTAATAAGCCAACACACTACCTAAAAGACTACTAGGAGTGCATTATTATCCATCATTATTCAATATTAGGTAGGTAATGTACTAATTTAAAAGCGAGTTTTGGGTTAGAAATACTATTCTCCAAAGTTGCCTGAGCAGCTGAGGACTTTGAAAGACAGTTTAAATGTCATTCCAGAAAAAGTCTAATAAATCCCAGTAATTTTCGGAATTGCAGAGATTAATAAGCCTTGGATTCTATTTAATTTCGTAAAGAAAAGAACATCCAATTTCGATTTATCTACCAGCCATTTACATCGCACCACAACTGTCATTCCATGATAGATTTCAGGTATCCAAACATCATTCATATGAGACCATCATTCAAGGCCCCGAAGCACTGCAATTAAATGAGACGTAGTATGCAAAGCCTATTACATTAAACCGGGTGTCAAATTGACCCATTGTACAACGTCATAGTTTCTCACACCACTTACATATGTTGTGTGTGTTAATTTTATACGTGAGTGGTGGGACCTACAGTTTAAAGTCGACTCCGAACGACAAACTGCCAACCTAAGGCCTTGAAATAATTCCAGGATTATTCTAAATTTTGTATTTCACAATGTCGCCAAGATGGTAAAGGCTGTTTGTTGAGACGAATTCAGAAGACGTTAGTCTCAGAGAAACCAATTTTTCAGGCGGTAAGCCCTAAATTACATAAATATATACATACATACATAATTGGTCATTACTAACCCTTCAGTCAGGATTACGCACTAGTTTCTCACACCACTTATGTTGTGTGCGTTAAATTTACACATGAGTGGCGGAACCTAAAGTTTAAAGTCGATACCGAACGATAGATTTTTGAGAAACTTTTCATGAGCTTTTGCCAGAAGTCTACTGAGAGGAAGTCGCCGAAGAAATATTTTTCATATTCAGTCTGGTGGAGATGTCTAATCTGGTGTCTGAACTGAGGCCTCACGACTAATATGACAGCACACTGCCTACTAGACAACGGCGAAACTAAGTATGTGTTCATGAAGTCGACCGGAACACTTATTATACCTGTAGGTAACGAATTAATGCTGCTGACCTGCCTATGATATTCTTTGTAACCCTCTGGTATTAAAGGCTCAGTCAAAGGGCATTCTGACTTAGTAAGACCAAGATGAAAATTTTCTCTCCTTCTCTCATATAAATATTTGTCTGGGTTACATTCGAGCCTTTGTCCTTTAATAGCGATAATTTCTCAGTACTGATATTTATTTCTGAGGCTTAAACTACTCAAACAAACCTAACACTCTCGCAAGATTACTTATATCAATCTTTGGTAAAAGTTTTCTTTTTACTACACCTAATTTATAAAGGAGTGTCTTACAAACTGGAATGAAAAGATGTGTTATTAATACACAGGTCAAGCGCATAAGACAGTAAAACTCTATTTTGCATTTTAGAGTCCCTTCTTGATATAACGGGTCTTTCATTAAGAGTTTTCTATCTTTAAATTTAAAGAAAACAAAGTGTGTGTGAGATATGTAATTTTTTTTTTGGTTCGAAAGACTTGTCAATAACATTATGTAAAGAATGCAAATATCCGCCATGGTTTGTCTGTGTGATGCGTGTTAAAAATGTCAAATTTACCATGACTCTGGTGCGTAAATCAGGCTGAATGTGACCATGGCATGGTTGTCTTTAAGGATCTCTGAGTAGCTATTTGGGTCATACGCATACCCGTACAATTTAAGAAAACTCCACAAAAAAGTTTAACGGGGTCAACGGGTACATCGCCCCTACGTGAGGTGACCATGCTTGCAAATCGCTCTTGCAGAATATTCAATGTAACATAAGCTGTGCGGCACGTACCGTTGCACTGTTCCAACCAATTCAGGCCAAAATAAGTTGGTAAACATCGTCTTACAGCGCTCCCTGTCTACAGTAAAGGAATGCCCAACGACATCGTCAAAGGAATATGAAGCGATGACGCCGTTAGCCCTAAATTCACACCAAACAGTGACTTCTTCGAAATGTATTGGACGCTCTTGGATCGCATGTGTATTGGAATCGTCTCAAATTCGATATATTATTTGTTCAAGCAATATAAACTAATTTGACAGATGCAATTGCAACAAGATGGCCGTTATCAACTGTAAAGGAGGATTGATTTTGGTTCAGATAACCCTGCTATTCTTAAAGTTTAATTCCTTAGCAGTGGAAAATTTTATCGATAATACAACCTAATGCCCACTTGTATGCTGCAGTTGCAGTTTGACCAATGTCGCCAACATATTGAAAAATTAAAACGAAAAATATTTTTAATGCCAGTTTTTTTAATTTTATTTTGATTAAATTTCTAGGTTTGTATCCAAAGTCAGTATGTCAAATCCATATTAAATCCTAAACTAAAAAATATGTGCCATCAGCTATACTCGTAGTCCTTGAAACATGCCAAAATTTCGTTATCATTTAAGAGAACATCAAGTATCCAGTCTTCAATTAATTTGGACTTTTAACCACTTTGTTGGGATCATGACGTATGCTGACTTCTATGACTTTCATGTTCGGTGTAAGGAAATTAGCCAAATTGGCATCTTTATCCTTAGGAGGCGGACGAGTCAAACGATCAAATGGAAAGCCCATTGCCCGCTTATCGGGATAAGGTTGATTGAGTAGACCACAATAAGAAGGAGCTTTTTTACAGCGCTGCTCTACTTCGTGAACAACCTATAAAGGATTACAAATAGGCTTTAATTTAATCCGGTATTTTAAATACGTTATCATACATACCCGATCATCATTGTAATCGGAAATCATGACAAACAGCTCACAAGACAAACCTTCTGGCAAACCTTTGGCTATCAGTAGATTTTGAGGCCAGCCACACTTGCAAAAGTCCTGATCGGGAGTGGAACCGTTGCCCTTCGTTTTGTGTAGGGTATCTTCAAAAGGTATGGTAACACTGGATTCTGTTGACCGACGTTTTATAACATTTTTGCCAGGATTTACTGCAAAGTACAAGAAATATTTGTTAAAAAAAACTTTTGATTGAATAAACGAAGAGTTTTATACTTACATTCGTGCACAAACTTGTCTAATTCAACCATTAAGTGACGCTGCTCATTGAACAGCATGGTCTGGCCACGTTCATCATATTTAGGCGAAATAAATATACGCACCGTGCCATAACGTTTGGCATCACTGGCATTATTAGCGTGAATGACATACGTGAAGGGTGTATGCTGCAAGCGATTGAATTGAATAAAAATTTCACCCCTGGGTGCAAAATCTATGCCTGTCGATAATTCCACATCCATTTGTTGCCAAAACGTCGACAATATATTGGTCTGGACATCATCAACCGTCACTTCTACTCCATCAATTGATACGCCATTGTATTGTAGTTGCGACAGAGTATAGGGTGGTAAACGACGTTTATGCCTCTGGAATATGTCATCGATATAGGCATGCCACCTAAAGAACACAGGATCACGCATGGCGGTAGCAAATTCACCTATAACTCCATAAGATTCCAAATACCGATCATCAGGATCATGCACATAAGAAAGTATAACGTGGCCCATATTATGCAGATCGCCATAGAACGCCCGATTAGGTGTTAAAATTGATGCTTCCACCATATTTCCCAAGGTATCAATGCCTGTCGTCTCGTCTAAAGCTTTATGTTCACCTTTTTCCTTTAAAAAATTCACAGTTTAGTGTACTACAAAGGTTAATTAATGAATATTTCCTTGTGTACTTACGTCCACCGCATAGCCCATTTCGATGGCATCAATTATATGATCAGACCATCTTTCCAAATCTCCCACATCTAAGAAAAGTTTGTCCCTTTGGCGTTTAAGATCCTTAATTTCGGCATGTTCATAACGGGAGGGCCAGGCAAGGCCGGCTACTGATGAATTCATTTTGGGACAATAACCTTCCTTTATGGGAGAACGAAAATTGTCCAATTTGACAACACATGCCAGATTATTGCTTAAGCGCTCCATATTATAACGGGCCAAAAGCTGTTCGTGCATATAGTAAAACAATTCACCACGACGATCCTTGGCTACCATAGATGGATCCGCGGCAGCGGACGGATACACTATATGCCAATGCCAGTGATGGGAATTGGCGCCCAAGTCTTCACGGAAATACCATAAGCGATGTTCAGGATCTAAATCGCTACCAGTTTTAGGCAAAGGTTTATATATTACGGGTGTGCGTAGGCCAGCTGGCACTATGCCTGCCTCTTCTCTTACCTTGTGCATAACTTTCGAATCAACAAACTTATCGGGAAACTTTTGAACATAAGAAGGTAAATCCAAATTCTTGGTATCAGGACGATGCAGCAATGCCACCGATAAAGCATAATTAAACAAACAGGGATTGATACGATCACGTGCATAAGCGGCCACACTTAATAAATCATTGGTGGAACTCAAACCCATGAAAATATCAATTAAACTGCTTGCTATGTCACGGTGTTTGGGTATGAACAGGGAGAATTGTTCATCACGTTCCAAGGACATGGGTATACTTAGGTCGGGCATACTTTGTATATCATTGACCGGCACCCGCTCAACGACTTCATTACTTTGGGCATCCCGTAACTCATTGGCAATTGTACGATAACGTTCGGTAAGGAATTTCTCCGGTACATCGAAGACGGTAGCGATTTTACCCTTTGGCATAAATATTGGTTCCAAAGGACGATCGAACAGAAGCAAAAGATTTTTTTTATTGTCTGACATTTTTTTCTTTTTTTTTGTTGGAAAATGGAATTCCAAGCGAAATTTAAACTCAAACTGTCTTCTTGCAAGTGTAACAACGGCGGTATTTATACTGCAAAAATGTGCAAATTCACAGAATACATTCAAATGTTGGTTTGAAACAGTGCAATTGCATATCGCATGTTTGTGGTTCGGGGTTCGGTGCATTAATTTATCGAAATAATTACACTGTAATGTCCTCATGTGTAAACATTTATTGCAAATTAAAACCAAGAATGGCGATAAACTATCGCTTTCATTTGTAAACATCATTATCATTCAAAGCTTCAATGTACTACAACTGCAGAATATCCCAATACACAACAAAGACATTACAAAGACTGTGCTCTAAACTGTCAGTGGCACTGTCGTCAAAAGTGTAGAGGATGTCCGCCACGGTTTGTCTGGGTGGAACGTGTTGAAAAAGTCAAATTTACCATGACTCTGGCGCATAAATCAGGCTGAATGTGACCATGGCGTGGTTGTCTTTAAGGACCTGTGAGTAGCAATTTGTGTCATACGCATACACCTATAATTTAAGAAAGGGGGTACATCGCCCCTACGTGAGGTGATCATGCTTTTAAATCGCTCTTGCAGAATATTCAATGTAACATGAGCTGTGTAGCACGGAGCGTTGTGCTGTTGAAGCTAATTCAGGCCAAAAGAAATTGATAAACCTCATCTTACAGTGCTCGGTTTTGATAGTATTGAGCTGCCCAAAGGCGTTGTCAAAGGTATATGAACCGGCGTAATTGGACGCTCTTGGATCTGTCGTCAAATGTGTAGAGGTAAGTGTATGTGAAAGGCTCAAGTTTATTCTACCAATTGAAAGCACCTTATTCGAGTTTTTCTCGTTAGTAACGCGAAATCGCTTGTAGCGAATTTCTTGTCTGCTCAGTCCATTAGCATTTAGTTTGGTAGCGTCTTGAATGTCCACAGAAAAGCCATTGCAACAGTGTTGAAGTTCCCCAGCGTGTTGAGTGTCTCTAACATATTCACATACCGTTCTCGAAATGATATCATTCCTTTAAAGAGAATGGCATAAGTTATTGTAGGGTAAACAGACACTGTAATCGCTTCTTTAGATCTCGTACATCGATTCTCTAGCCCTGTACATCAATTTTTCAAATAAGATTCGATGATATTTCAACCCAAAGGCCTAGCTCGCAGATAATAGAATTGACATGCCCTTAATTTGAAGCATCGGTTCGAGTAACACGTCTATAAAAACCCTCGAACTTTACCTGGTACCTCAATTTTTCAGGGTTTAAACATTGCTTTCTTTTCTAACATGATCGAGAGCTGTAGGTAAGTAGGTGGATAATTAGAGGTCTCTGCCAGCCCTGAAGGCCGTTATAAACTCACTTAGGTCATCTTTAGATGCAGGCTTTTAGTTCAGTGTTTTTAGTCAAGTTTCAAACCATCTACGAATACATATCTGGAGTCCAAGGGCCGACACTTGTGTCTAGTAGACGTTGCAATGTCGGAACGTACGTCCACCCTAAAGGTGGTTATAAACAAACTTCGGTCATCTTTAGATGCAGGCTTTTTCTCCAGTGTGTTTAGTCCAGTTTCAAACCATCTACGAAAACTTATCTGGAGTCCAAAGGCAGACATTTGTGTGTGGTAGACGTTGCACTGTCGGATCGTATGTCTACCTAAAGGTGGTTATAAACACACTTAGGTCATCTTTAGATGCAGGCTTTTTCTCCAGTGCTTTTAGTCCAGTTTCAAACCATCTACGAAAACTTATCTGGAGTCCAAAGGCAGACATTTGTGTGCGGTAGACGTTGCACTGTCGGAACGTATGTCTACCTAAAGGTGGTTATAAACACACTTAGGTCATCTTTAGATGCAGGCTTTTTCTCCAGTGTTTTTAGTCCAGTTTCAAACCATCTACGAAAATTTATCTGGGGCCCAAGGGCCGACACTTGTGTCTGGTAGTCGTTGCAATGTTCCGACAGCCTTATCTAGTCAGCTATACCTACTGCAACAAGTCCTTTACGAGGTGTGTCATGGTGACAATTTTCCATATCTCTTAATCCTGAATAGATGTTTTTAAAATTCCACGAGATATCACATAGTATTTTATCATATCGCACCAAAGTACCCAATTCCCTATTAGGAAACTCATGTGACCAATATTAGATACGAGCGATTGTTGAGTCGATTGTTCAGTCGGCCAAACACGTTACTGAGCCTTAAAGTAAAAGCCTAGCGGGAACTAAAGACGTTCACTTGTATTAGCTACTTAGTCCATGCAGTAAAAGCCTAGCGGGAACCAGAGATCAGCAATGAATTGCTTTTTCGCTACTTATAAGTACTCATGAAATTTTGAGTATGAGTACATCATTGATTTATAAGTACAAGTTGCAATGAGTATGAGTACAACGTTGACATCAAACTCATAACATTCGAAATATGTTTGAATTATACGCCTACTCATTCAGATTCATAAATTTAGAAAAATACTTATAATACCCATAAATGATTCGAGTGATTCGAATCATTCATCAAAATTTACAGTCGTAGTTGTTGTTGCATTTACAAAGAAAAAAGAAAGACACATAAACAAAAGAGACAAAGACAGCAAGCAAAGCAAACACACAACCTTCTTGTGAGCATTGTAGTGTTCGTACGCGAATCATACTTATTTTGTGATTCGTGTATACGATGAGTCATGGAGAGTCGAAATCAATAACATTATGCGTATTGTTATATATGAGTACTATGAGTATTTCAAACTTTGAATATGAGTAGTATGAGTATGACATTAAAATAAGTATGAATGCGTATAAGTATCAGAAATTATAAGTGCGATTCGAATCTACTCATCGTTTTGAATACTCATTGCTGACCTCTGGCGGGAACCAAAGACGTTCACTAGTATTAGCTACTGAGCCCGTTACAGTAAAAGCCTAGGGTGTATCAAAGAGTACCTGAAAAAAACAGGATTCTTTAAGAGCTTTAGCAATAAGATCTTCTATGGGAAGAAGTAAAAATAATAGCATGAAACCATGTAAGTTAAGAATGCTTTTTAGAAGCCATAGGCTGTCAAAAAAGGAGGTGGGGGAAAAAGAGAAGAAATATTATTTTTAAATAATTTTTATTTATTTATTTATTAATTTATTGTTTTTTTTTGTTGTTCTTGTAGTTTTATATATTAAATTATAATTACAATAACATGTCTCTACTTATAACATACATGTATGGATAGTTAGTTTATTTATTATATCATGTTTAAAGTATATGTTCAATATTGTTTATATAGTATAAGTAAATATATATATTAACGAATATTTATTAAATATTTAATATTGTTTTTAAAATTATTTTAATAGGTTGTTTAATTTTTTTCAAATTTTTTTGGACTCATGGCATTACTTGTACTGAGTAATTCTTATAAATTTTTTTCACATTTTTACAGTCCTTTTTTTGTTTTCTTTGCTGTATAAATAATTTTAAATAATTTAAAGATTATTAAGTAATATAATATCATAGTTAATATACCATATAATTAATAAGTTATTCTATAAATAGTTTTCAGTTTTCATTTTCTTTGTTTTGGTTTATTTTGAAATCTTTTTTGATATTTTGTTTAAACAATTTTCCCTAAATAGTATTCATAGTGAAAGTTCCTTTATATATTTTTTTTATTTAGTTTTGTTTTATAAAAAATAAAAATCTCTATAAAAAATCAATTATACAATATACAGGCATGTACATACATGCATTGTAGTCATACACTTACTTTACAAAAATTAATTTTTAATTTAATTTAAAAAAATTAATTAAAAAGTTTCTCTCTCTGTGTGTTTTAATTTGGTTTTGGTTTTGTATTCTTAGCAAAAATATTATAAAAAAAAATTATTTAAAAAAAATAGTTTTGGTTTTATGCCAACAATTTTGTAGAATTTGTTTGTTGCTTAGTATTGTGGTGTATAAAAAATATCAACCGAATTAAATTGATTATCATTTGAAAGGAATTATTTGTTTATTAAGCACATTTAATAACAATAAATTAAATTATTTTCTACAATAAATAATAAATATTATTCTTCTGATATGTTTAGTTTTTAGGTTATTTGTTTCAGTTGTTTTCAGTTGTCTTTGGTTTTAAGCTCAGGTTAGAAAGTGTTTCGTTTTTTTTAAAATAAATTTTCAAAAAGTTATATTTAATTATGAGTTTAACAAAGAAAATATATATGTATTTTGTATGACCAATATGTTTATAGTTAAATATCATAAAAGTTCTGATAGAAGCATTCTACAGTTTTAAATACGATTTTCTCACAAAATGACTATACGAGTACATGCGTACATGATTTGTTATATTGGATATATGTTCGCCGCGACAACAATTTAAATTATATTGCCTTCTCCAATAAATCTGTACGTGTGACATTAATGGCGCCACGAATATTGACACACAATGCTTTAAGATTTCCTACTCTATCGGCCAGTGACCTAACCTACCATAGCTCTAAAAAAGTGATTCCAAGAAGTTAAATCACACGTCGCCGTAGTCTAGTAGGTAGTATGTTGGCTTATTAGAGTTCGAGCCAGGGTTCGAGCCCCAGGCCAGACATTAAGACAAAATACAAAAAGTATTTTCTTCGGCGACTTCCTCTCAGCAGATTTCTGGCAAAAACTCTGAGAATGAAATAAAATTCCCATGAAAAGCTTTTCAAAAATTTGTCGTTCGGAGTCGACTTTAAACTAAGACGTTGTACAGTGGGTAAATTCGACCTCCGGGTATTGTACTTGTCTTAATTGACAAGTACACGTCCTCTAACCTAACCTAACCTAAATCACACGAACGATAGGATAAGTGAACAGGACCACAGAGCTACATCAAATTGATTTTGCAATAAATCGTTTGTTAACAGCTGTGAGGCAAGTTTTACTATATTGTTGGAACCAAATGTTGACAACCAGTTAGCATGGTTCGATAGTGCCAGCCATTCACTCTAATGTTAGCTGATTGCTCAAAAGAATAAGGATTCTGAGCATGTAACTCTATTATCTGCAAGCTGGGCCTTTGGGTTGATATATCATCGAATTTTATTTGAAACATTGATGTACAGGGCTAGAGAATCGATATACGAGATCTAAAGAATGTCTGTTTACATACATACATACATACATAATTGGTCATTACAACTCTTCAGTCAAGATTACGACCTAGTTTCTCACACCACTTATGTTGTGTGCGTCAATTTTTATACATTAGTGGCGGGAACCTACAGTTTAAAGTCAACTCCGGACGGCAGATTTTTGAGAAACACTTTCATGACAATCTTTTATTCACTCTGGAGAGTTTTTGCCAGAAATCTGCTGAGAGAAAGTCGCCGAAGAAATATTTTATCATATTTCGAGCCCTCACGTCTAATAAGCGAACAGACTACCTACTAGACCACTACTACACTACCTACTAGACTTCGTGTAAACAGTCAAGTTTATGAAAATTATATGCAATTATGCTAATTGACGGGGGACTAATAGGAAAGTGAAGCGTTCAAAAGACACGTTCTTTTTCACACAGCTACTCCTTTCCAAAAGTCAACCTCATCCACTGTCCTTCAAGGGCTTGGTGTACCGTGTCACGCTGGCGAGGCTCTGACGACCAACCATGGGCGGTATAACCTCAATACTTGCACGGCTAAATCCCGGCAATTTGCATGCCTGGAGGGGATGTTGGCAGCCCCAACACCACGATCGGACGCTATAGCCTAATAAGCTTTACGTCTTAAATAACTCTTATTACCGAAACCAAGCGGTCCTATGCTCCCTAGAGGAGTAAGAGGAACATATATATATGCTGATTGACGAAGCCAGTTAACCAGAAATGAGCACCAATGCTAAACACACAATTCTTTGATAAAAAATACTCATCTGTGGCCAGTTCCAAAAATGCCCATTCAGCAAAAATTCAAAGCAAAAGATAGGCATTTAGCTTTAATTCTTGTACAAGTTATATTTTAGATTCGTAAGCAAACAAGTTGGGAACGCATGGGATAGATATTTCTTCGTCTTCTCTAGACTTCATGCTAAAGTGGCAATATTCTATTGGATACGCTTTTTTCATTGTCTTGTTGATGGCTTTGAATCGAGACGTATAAAATTAATGTGAAAACGATCAGTAACTGCAGGAAATGTTGGCTCACTATTACCATTATGTTGACCGTAAAATAAGGGAAGTAGTCTTTGAACTTTGCGTGCAGATAAGCACAGTTAGATATGTTTATGCCTATTATAGAGCGCAAGTAAACTGCTAGAGTAACGTAATCTGTTCTTATTGAGTACATATCTAAGAACATTTTTTCTACATGGAACGTTATGCACTGAATTAAGATGTGGTCACATTCGCCTCTTGTTTTTGCAACGCTCAAGTCAGCACATACAGGAAAAACAAACTTCTCAAACGAACTGCCTAAATTCTATTGGATAATAGGAACACTCTTTCTTTATAGGGACACTGTTTCCCTCTTTCACTGCAAGACATAGAAGACAAGACATTTTACAAATTTTCTGAAGAAGAATGGAAGAAGCAAGAGCTCACATAGACCCCAAAGTGTGGTAAAATATTAGAAAAACGCTTGTCCTACAGGTCTAAATGTCTTGTATTTAAATACTATTTGCAGTCCTTAATCAAAAGTATGTCCAGAAAGTCGATTAGAACGATTGAACTATAATTATACTTAAGATTAAAAAAGCTTTATACTGTGTGCGAAGTAACTGATCGAAATAGTCATGAACTACTACAACTTGAATGCGATACAGAATTCGACAACGGAAACATGGAGGTATATCATACGATACAAAATACTTATTTGTGATGATGTCAGCGAGAATTTCTTTTACCACATAAGCCCGTAAGTATAAGATGGAGAAACAATCAAAGAACGATTTAGTAGAGATTGTGCGGTACCCTAAAATGAAACTGATCGGAAATTATCAAATATTTTAGTTCAAAACGGTTATGAATCATACCAATTTATTTGGAAAAAGTCTTCAGTGGATATTCTAATTTCTAGTCTGTTATCGCATCAGCTAATCCCATTAAATGCCACCTGGCCTAAGCAAATGTTGTTCAAATCGCATTTAAATTATAGAATTGCTTCTTCATCTTATTCAGTAGAATTTAATGCTTAGTAATTAATAAAAATCATTTAAAAAACGTAACGACATACAAATTGTTAAATATATACGTAATATTTTTATAATAAATATAGTTTAGCAGTTAAAAAATTAAAATGTTTCAAAAATATTTTTCTTATGAATAGTTTTTTTTAAGATTAGAAAAGGTGGTGCAGTTTATCTAAATTTAGTTTATTTATGATTTATTACAGACTAAACATGTTGTTTTTTGTTGTTTTTTTTTTTTATTTTTAATATTTGGTGCCCGCTAAAGTTGAATTATTTTTTTAATGAGTTTGACTACATCGGAAACATTTTATAAAAGTATTTTGATTTGATTTTTTTTTCTTTTTTATTTCTACAAAAATAAAATGGGAAACATAGTAGTTGATGTTTGAAAGTAAATAGAATTGCACTTAAAATCCTTAAAGAAAAAAAAAATTAAAAAATTTTTTAAATAACGTAGCATATATGATTGTATATGGTATTGTATTTATTTTTAAACATCAACTAATACTTCTTGTATTTTATTGCAAATGGATTTTCTTGTTAGAAATCTCTTTCTTATATTCTAGGAACTTTTTACTACTCTTGCATTTTTTATTTATTTTCGTTTTTATTTTTAATGTTTAATAATTTGATTATTTGCTTATTTACTGTTCAATACTTTGGTACATTATTTATTTATTTAAAATTAAAACTTTTTTAAATAATAATAATAAAATAATTTCTTTAAAATTTTGTTTATTGTGTGGTAACCAAAACCATAAATCCTTTATTTCTTAGCCTTGGATAAATAAAAGTGAATGAAAAAATTGTGACTACCTAGCCATTCCCTATTCATTATGTTACTTCTATTATGTCTACATTTTATACGTACTAATAGGCCGTTAACGCCTGCACGAAGTTAAATTCTTACAAGATTTTAAACAAAATCTTGTAGATTTCAATAATATTTAACACACTGAGGGCCATTATTGCCGTTAAAGTTGGGTTTAGTTAAAGGTAACTTTAGCTAAAGTGAACTTTAAAGTCATCTTTAACTTATTTTCATTATTACAATCTACAAATAATATAAAGTTAACTTTTCGAAAAATATGGCATTGCCGGAGCAATGTCGATAACACTGGTCAATTAAAAAGTGGCAACGACGGGCTTCTGTTTTTTGTTGTATTTGCTCACTTTGTTTATATTTGAAGTTGCCATATTGAAAATGATATATAATATGGCAAGTTCAAACATAAACCTAACTTTAAAATCTTTAAAAGTTAAAGGTAGGATGATCCTCCCTTTAGTTTATCGCTCACTTCTACCTTACTGTCCACTTATAGTAATGAAAAACAATTTATCTGCCCGTTAAAATCCTCTCTTAAAGTTAAGGGCAAGTTGTAATAATGGCCCTGAACAAAATTAACTTATTTTTACAAAATGGCGGCCTTTTATAAAATATTTTTTTTTGTACAACCAACAATCAAGCAAAAACCCATCGACTACATTGTATTGGATCTAGGAATATAGAGAGAAAAAAAGGGAGAGTAATGTTTATGGACATTAGTTTCGAATCCATTCAGGTCCTAAGTAACACGATATACTTGCACATACAGATAAAGCGGCTAGAGAAAAACATGTTCCCTATAATTTCACAAAGCATTCCACTGGCCAATCGACAAAAAAAATAAATAAATAAATGTGCTCTGCGAGAAATACAATCACTATGTATGAATTGCGGAAACAGATGATTTTTATTTCATCTAAAGAAGCATAAGAATCGCTAAAGTTTGGAACCCTTTCCCCTACACACGATCGAGAGAACTTAAATTAGACTTCAGTACATGCCACGGCTTTTGCTGGAAGTTGTATTCCATTTTCGTGCGGCTATAAATGGTGAAAGTTGTCAGGAGTTCAGATGAGGTCTAGTATTTCTTGGAGCGTTTTAAGTAACATAGACCCTTGAATGCATATTTCAACGCTTGATAAATATTGGATTGTTCGGAAAGTAATTTCGTTTTGGCTTGTGTATGGCAGTAGTTTTTGGTTGGTGCCCTTTTAAATATAGAGATCGATAAGCAGCATTTTCGACATACATATCTTATTGGTTTACTACAGAAAGGGTAAAAATGCTGTTCGCTAAATTTCGATCCGGCAATTTTGATGTCGAAGATGCACCACGTTCGAGAAGGCTGGTTGAAGCTGATAAAGACGCAAAAAAGGCATTAGTTGATGCGAACCGGCGAATAACAACACGTGAGATCGGATTGAGGTTAAATTTATCAAATTTAACAGTTTACAACCACTCGATTTATATTATATGCAAACTGTCTTTCATTTCCACGAAAAAAAAACGAAATTACTTTCCGAACAACTCAATATATTGGTTCGGGCAAACATTGATTTGAACTTGACTTTGTCTTTAACTTGCTTTTGGATTTTCAACACAATGGACTACATGAGTAGGCATCATACCTGAGTTATAAAATATATTTTAAAAAAAATTTTCTTTTTGGCTACCATGGATGAGATATGAAGCAGTCAAAGCAGTCGTTAGACTTAGGAGAATTATGACCAATGAATATAAAGACGAAGCACCCGTTTTAATATTCCAGTAGAAAACAAGGAATTGTAATCTGATTCATTTCGTCACGACCATTATTTGCCAAATTAAGATTTTCTTGAGTTATCTAAAGAAACAAACTAAGAACAGATAGAGTTTAAGAAATGTATCAAGCAAATGTTACAAAATTTATTGCCATTTCTTATTGCATGTTCTGCTTCTGAAACATTTAAATGTAAGGAGAAGAGGATTTATGATCAGCTACCATTTAAATTAAAAACTTTTTTAATCACATACTTTTTATATAAAACTAAACTAGATTATTATCAAATGAAATAAAGAAAAACTATTCTTTTCAATTTGTTTCAATAGATTTATTTTTAATTTTTCCTAAGAAACACGAATTTGTTTAATTTATTATAATATCACTTGAAGATAGGTTTAATGAGAAGAGTATTTGAATAAAAAAAATATGTTTGGCTTTGATTTTTTTTTATTAAAAACATGAATAAAAGCAAAAGCTTTCGAAAATATTTTTCTTTTATTTTTTTATTTTTTAGCATATTTTTTAGTTGGTATTTATTTATACACTAAAGTAGTTTATATTTGTTATTAATTTAAAATATTTAGTATTTATTTGTATAATATTAACAAATTTTAGTTTTTGTTCTGCGGTTTTTTATCTTCATTTGTTTTTGCTTTGGTTTTGTTATTAAATTGTGTGTTAATTTGGTCATTTTTTTAAATGAATTTCATTTTGTTTTTGTTTTTAATATCATAATGAATTTGATTAGTTTGTTTATTGTAAATAAATTATTTTGATTTTTTCCTTTTTTTTAATAATTTGTTTGTTTTTGTTTCTAAATACAATGAGACAAAAAAAACAATTTCGCTAATAATATCCTTATTTTTTTGATAATTTTAAAGAGAATACAAATTTACACAAAGAATTCGTCTGTTTTTTAAACTTCGTTGCCTACTAATGGTTACAAATAAAATTCTAATCCCCTATTTCTGTGAGAAAAACAATTTCAAGCGAACGTGTATTGGAATGGAAAAAGACTGAATTACTCGAATATTTTTGAGTTATTTTCATACAAATAGAACTTCGTCTGAAATTGTTGGTCTTACAGAAATAGGAAATAAAGGAACTCGAAAGTCTTTTTAAAAAATTCAAGCAAAAAAAATTTGATTTGCCTCTTGAGCTTTATAGTCTTGAAAGATAGTCTCTGTTTCTTTTATGCATTACAGTTCAAAACTTTTTAAATCAATTAGAATAACTTAAAAACCGGGTCACTTGGCTTCAAACTCTAATAGCGTAGACCTCAATGAATAAAAAAAAATTCCATTAAAATTCCCTTGGGGGTGCAATGAATATTCGAATGTTAGTCTGATCTGCAAGCAGTGCACATTGTACCTAACAAGCGAGGCAAACATTGGTGGCATAACAACAATATCGTGCAGATTAAATTATGTCACAACATACGCTCCAGAAAATTGGCCTGTTGAAAACATAGGCCACTCCGACATTCTGAATGCCTTCTAGCCAATAGGGGAATGGACTTCTTGATCATACCACCGACTATATGGTGGTCGAGGTTATACTTTCGTCTGAGTTGTAGATTCTTATTCCGAAAAGAATGAAAGAAACTATAGAACTGAGGTTCTTTGTAAGTACCTCGAACTGGGGTTTCACTTAATATTGGATAATAATTGTAGTGTCCTTCAAGCGAAGAAACCTACTATAATTTTCAAAGCTCTTTTTCTAAGGTCTTTCAGGGGATGCCTCCTATTCGTGCATCGTATTGTGCTAATATAACGAAAAGATAGTGGAAGGAGAAAGGCATCTTTCGTTATCTTCATTGAAAGGGAGATTGTCCTGAGGGCGTTTAGGTCGATTTGGTACATACTACGTGTGGTTCATGATGTAATGTTTTCATGTATTACGTGTGGTTCATCATGTAAGGACTCTAATAGAGCCATTGGACAGTCTTTTGGCTACTTTTGTGCAGCCCTTGCGCTGGCTACCTTCTTCCCAAGTGGAACTCGATTAGTATAGGGATTGCGTTTACCTGTGGCCTCACAACGGACCGCTAAGCGTGCTCAAGTGAGCTTTGGTAATCAAAGCTACCACTTCGACCTACAGTGGTGGCCTTATAATTAGAAACGATGTTTCTGGAACAGAGTTCTCTGGATTGACGAATCTAAGTTTTATTTGTCCCAATCTGATGGTAAAACGTATGTAAGACGTCCTCCAAACAAAGCCTTTGATCACAGGTGCACAGTGAAAACTCTAAAACAAATTAACAAACATACATTTTGCTAAGTCGTTTCTAATTATAAGGCCACCACTGTACCTACCTGGAGGTTGGCAATAATTATTCAAACTACCAACTTGGAGGGATAGATCGGGAAGTTGCCTGTCCAGAAGCCTTTGGACTTTCAACACCGTAGGTAAAACTGGCTTGCTGTTGTAGTCTCCTAGAGGGTCATAAGCTCCCCATCTTACTGTTTTTTTTTGTTTCAGTTTAATCAAGCTTTTCAAGCTGAGCTGGTGAGTGATCTATTTTAGCAGGTTTCAGAATGATAGGGTTGCCAACTGTTGTTATATTTTAAAACTATATAAGATTATTACATTCCATAAGCCATTACAAAATATAAAAAAAATATTAAAAAGAATTGTATATGGAAATGGTGAGGTGCTTGGATTTTTTCAAAAAGATTTTCAAGGCCCCATGGAACTTGTATATCGATTAAAATGTTTAAATATTAAATGTTAATTGTGTCTACTTAAAGTCTAATACCTTTTAATTAATGCAATGGCCTTTGTTTTTGTTTTTTCTTTTAAAGAGGAATTTCTTTTCATAATTTCTTTTTGTTCGTTTTGATTTGATATTTGATCTTTAATAAAATATATTTCTACCATTATATTATATATTATATCGTATATATTTAGATGTATATATAGTGTATATGAATATTTCTATAACTATTAATCTTAAAGTTTAATGCTCATATTCGGTTTATTGCAAATTTAACAAGTTGCTAAACAATATACACAATCTTTGGTTTTCTTTTACAATTTTTCATTTGTTTTTTTATTTTATTTACCTGGCAATCAACAAATGGTAACAATCACAATTTGATTTGGGTAGGAGCAGGAGGGGATTTCAAATAGAGATACATACACATAGAATGAGTAAAACTATTGGGCTATAGAGAGTGTCAGAGAATTTAAGTTGCTTGTGTAGTATTATCACCGATATCGGATGTCTTGCAATAGTCCAAAACAATATCGGCTCGACAATCCTCATTGATGCTGGGCAATAGAACAGCAGCACCCAAAATAGTAACTAAAGCACCAAAAACAACTAAACCTAATGCAGGTAACTTTTCACGACCCAATAAAGGATTTGGATCCAATTGTATGTAAGCCAAACCGGGCAGTATATAAGCCAATGGTATGGCAGCTAAAAGACCCTAAAAAATTACGTACGAAAATTGCAAACAAATACAAAAGAATACAAGTATCGTGTTACTTACATTCAATTCCAATACCGAACCCAAACACTCGGTCATGGGTGAGATAATAAATGCACTGAAAACAATGGCCAGCGTAATGTTACGCGAGTATTCATCCATTTCATCGCCTTTTTCTTTTTTCGGATCCTTCTCGTCCGTTAACTCGCTGATGGGCTCCTTAAGCACAAAACGATGCACCATATGGCGTACAATCTAAATGGAAAGAGAAATTATTTTTCCGATTTCTATTCCAATGGCTTTAAACCAGCAGACTTACCTCCCTTGAGACAAAACATTCAATGGGAAATGTTAAGAGTATCGATATAGAAAAGAGGACACGTGAAAAGTTCATCAGATCATCATTCCAACAATAGTTTTCAAGTAAATCGCCTTTAAAGGAAATAAAACAATGAAATGTTTAAACAATACGTTAGTAATTAAACTGTTAGTCTAGAGAAGCTTAAATATACACTAAATGCCTTGCACTGCTAAAGCTAAGTTCTTGTAACGATGTTAAGCTAACTTTTACTTGGCAAATCAAAAAGTTCTAGGTCACCAGCATAAGTCGCGGCAACACATGTATGGTATATCCAGCTTCCTTGGCGAAGATCGATAATTAGGCTCCAAACTGTCTTCTCACATTTAACCACCAATGCATGGTTCTAGTGGACGGTGAGGAAAACCTAAGCCGATCGGCTACCAAGGGCCTGTGATACTTTTTCCTCACTTTAAATTGAGATGTATAGAGCTCGCTGTACGAAAGGATGCATAAGATTGATGTGACAGACAAAGTTCCAGTGTTATAATGCGAAAGATCTGTCATTTCTAGGTTATTTAGAGACCAATCGTATTGAACAGAATTCACACACGAAGGTTAGGTTAGGTTAGAGGACGTGTACTTGTCAGTTAAGACAAGTACAGTACCCGGAGGTCGAATTGACCCATTGTACAACGTCCTTAGAGGGAAGGAAATAGAGGGAATAGGATGAAAGGAGGGTATGTAGGTAAGGGTGGAATGGGAAGCGGAGGAATCACACAGAAAGAAACAGACACAAACAAAAAGGGGAGAGAGCGCGACTATACTCATGAAGCCCTGGCGCCTCTCAACCAGCCCAAGCAACTAATGAATCTGTGGAGAGCCTTGATGTCGGCTCTCGACACAGAATTCAAGCTCTCAAATAAGGCCCTGCCAAGGGTCCTCAATCTCAACCTACCAAGGGCTGGGCAGTTACAGAGAAGGTGTTTGATAGTCTCCAACTCCTCTTCATCGCAACATGCCCTGCAATAGTCCGTCAGCGACCTTATCTCGCAGTGCCCCGTGATAAAACCGACAACCGAGAAACAGAATAATCCGATCCGTTCCCCCAACGCCTCTGTTCGTCCTCCCTGAACCATCCATTGATGAGGCCGTAGAGGTGACAGACTGGGGAGTCAGGACCAACTACCAAATCGCCTCCAGAAAGCGAACCTAACCTAGCGAGGTATTCACACACGAATCTAGAGTCGTAATCCTATGGAGCTAGGTCTTAATCCTGACTAAGGGTTACTGGTCGATTGGTATTGATGAGAGAAGACTGAGTCATTCGCTAAATGACTGCTATATGGGCTGCAATAATTTGAAGCAGCATACAACTACACAAACAAACATACACAATTGGTTATTACAACCCTCCACAGTTAGGATTACGACCTTATGCTGTTTGTGTTAATTTTATATATGAGTGGAGGGAGCTACAGTTTAAAGTTGACTTAGAAGGACAGATTTTTGGGAAACTTTTCATGGCAATTTTATTTACTCTCAGGGGTTTTGCCCGAAGAAATATTTTTTCGTATTTCGTTTTGCTGGAGATGTCTGAACAGGCCTCGGTAATATCTAATAAGCCTACTAGGCTACGGCATACGACTACTGTTATCTTCTGTTAACAGGATGCACACTTTATAACCCTACACGGATTCAGTAGATCCCCTAAATGGTATTGAGAATAACTAGGTTTAGGTCTAACGAGTGCAGTCGTATTGTGTTTTGTTTTTCGGCTCAACCCGAAGCAAGGTTTTTGCTCTTTCAGATGGTATTTCAGGAAAATTTTCTCTTTGAGTGTTGCAGTTTTCAGGCAACAACGATCGATATTAAGTACCAACCGAATAACATAGACAGCACAGATGTGCAATCTTATATTTCCGATGTTTTTTTAACTACATCAGGAGGAAAATACAGTGGAATCATGAACTCAGGCCAAAGTAGCAATGAAAACTACTTATTTTCACTGTAACTCTTTCTAAAGGACTATATTGAATTGGTATTCAATACTTTTTGCCAAAACATAAGTACCAGCCCTCGTATAAAATAATCAAATAAATATTCGAGCTATTGATAGTCACTGCAACTTTATATTGAGTTGGTATCCAATACTTTTTTGTAAAACATAACTACCAGCCCTCGTATATAATAATCTAAGAAATATTCTTTTTAATGTATTAACATGTTTTTTTTTTCTTCAAAAAAAAACCCCCGTCTAAGACAAACCATTCTCTAAACATAATTCCTCTTTATATTCTAACCTTCTCAAACCCTTAAGTACTGTTCTGTTCTGTTCCGTTCCATTCTATTGGTTTTAATCACAACAAGTTCACCAACTTTAATCTTTCGTGTTGAAAATTATTCCACGAATTAAATTTTTTTAAACGCTTAATAAATACACCGCCACACCACCTCACAAATGCGGTTTTCGAAGTATTAGCGCGGAGAACTATGATAAGATTTTTTTTGTGGGGTCGGAGGCGGAATCATTAAAGACAACCGCAAGGAAAAAAATAAAAATAAAAATAAAAATAAAAATAAAAGTAGTAAGCAGTGGCAGATAAAAATGTTCGAAAATCCCGCGATAAAATAGTTTTAAAATTCACACATTAAAAGCAAAACAAAACAAAAGTGGAATTTAATGATAAACACAAATCCATTATTTCGTTAGCGAATAGAGTAGAGCGTTTTTTTCTTTATGATACAATAAGGAAATAAGGAAACTTTAATTAAAAACAAACGATACAAATAAAATGGAGAAGTTTTAATAAAATTTCGAAATTAAGAAATAAAAGTGAAATTAAAAAGATTAGCACTCGCATGAAGGTACAGAAGTGTACACTACTGCGAACTGCAAAACGAAATTGAAAATCTAGGCAATATAAGTAGAGTCAGCAACGATCGAACATAAAATCTTTGATCCTCAACCATTCACTAAAATTGTGTTGCGAACATAAGCATGAACTCAATACACTCTCGCCGTTCTCAGAAGACATAGGTCTCTAGGTACTCGCACTTTTGGACTAGACCGTATCCGTCTGTGCTGGGTTCTGGGTCATAGCGGAATACTGGGCAATAAGGCGGCGGATGCCCTCGCTAGGTTAGGTTCGCTTTCTGAGGGCGATTTGATAGTTGGTCCTGACCCCCCAGTCTGTCACCTCTACGGCCTCATCAATGGATGTGTCAGGGAGGTAGAGCAGAGGCGTTGGGGGAACGGATCGGGTTGTTTTATTTCTAAATGTCTATGGCCTGCTGTGGACAATAGGAGAACAGAAGAATAGGTTGGCTGCTGGGCTTGGATAAGTCCAGCTTAAGGTTGGTTGTCGGTTTTATCACGGGGCACTGAGAGATTAGGTCGCTGACGGGGATACCAGCCGGACTATTGCAGGGTATGTTGCGATGAGGAGGAGTTGGAGACTATCGAACACCTCCTCTGTAACTGCCCAGCCCTCGGTAGGTTGAGGTTAAGGGCCCTTGGCAGGGCCCTCTTTTAGAGTTTGAATTCTGTGTGCTCTCCACAGATTCATTAGTGGTTTAGGCTGGTTGAGAGGCGCTAGGGCTTCATCAGTGTAGTCGCGCTCTCCCCCTTTTTGTTGTGTCTCCATCTGTGTAATTCCTCCACTTCGCATTCTCCCCTTTCATACATCCTCTCCTTTTTATCCCTCTATTACCCTTCCCTCTTTAAGGACGTTGTACAATGGGTCAATTTAACCTCCGAGTACTGTACTTGTCTTAATTGACAAGCACACGTCCTCTAACCTAACTTTTCATAGGTACTCGCTTAAAGTCCTCTGAATATCGCGTCTGTCTTTAGTCTCCCTTAAAAAAATGCTAGCGTGGCAGACACACTTTCATAATTGAATGTTAAGACGTTCGATTCCATAAAAGAGCCCCTAATAAAGACAGGGGATGTTGTGGAATATATAGTACACGTCCTCTAACCTAACCTAACCTAGGTACTCGCATGAAGTCCTCTGAATATCGCGTCTTTCTTTCGACTTCCATACAAAAAAAATGCCAGAGTGGCAGACACACTTTCATAATGGAAGGGTCAGACGTTCGATTCCATGGAAGAGCCCCTAATAACGACAGAGGATGTAGAGGGATATGTAGGGTCGCTTAAATAATTTTGAATATGATATTTGCTACTGGTGTAGCAAACTAACGAAGCCTAACGATGCCACGGAATCCGCAGGTTTGAAGACAGTGATCGAACGCATCAATATGCAACTTTTCGTTTGCAATTGATGCAAGCAATGTCAACAAATTTTGCTATTTTTGTAGCATTAAATCTATCCGCTGAGAATATTAATAAAAGTTTGTAAAGGGCACTTCAAACATTTGGTATCTCTGCGTGGCCTAAGTATGACCTTCCAACTTATTTCGATGGATAGCCACCTTTACCTATCTACTTACTATCTCTGTAATCGAACATAAAATCTTTTATTCCTAGTCCCTCAACACAATTGTGTTACAACCATCAATATATCCTCTCTCTGCTGGCGGTTTAGTACATAATCAAGCTCTTATGCTTCAAATAATAACGTTATTAACCTTTTAAAAGCTGATTTGAGTTTCCGTTTTACTGCCAAATTTCCTTCACAGTAAGACTGCCAATATAAACGTTCATAAAATAAACACCCAATCTTAAATGGCATTCTGGTTTTCCTTAATTTAATTTGAAAATAAAATCTTCAACATATTCAGCATCTAAATGCCACCGCCAGGGATTTGCTATTTTATTACTAATAATAGTTGCTTACTTTACTACTCTGTGACTATCTCCCTTAAGGACTTAAAACCCTTTTGCAAATCGTTTTATGGTAACCAAGCAAAAGCCATAAATTATTACGGCCAATAGTATAAGAAAGAAAAATATTTATTGACATGCTTTCAAAAGGCCTTAAAAGAAAATCTCAGGCATTTACAGAAAAGCATTTCAAAATAGATGGGGAATCTATGAATGTTTGAGTGCGTACTGATTGCCTTTAAGCAACCGAGTGATAAAAGCTGAGTGATAAAACAAAAACTCTTTCGTTACACTACATAATACTGTTTGGTTGTGCCATTGTAAAAATAAGAGAAATTGTTGTAATATTTTATCACACACAGATTTTTATCATTCCCTATGCCATGCGTCACATTCATTCGTTCTTTCATTCATTCATTCCCTTATACATACCTTGTGATAACGCCCGAAATGTTGAATAGCCGGCAATCCCAAACAGAGCTGCCACTGTCCAGGCAAAACCAATTGATATATGGGTTACCTTCTCCCAACGTTCCATGGTTGCGTTACGCATTGATTGATAAACAAGAAATGTATTGTGGTGGCACATGAACGCTAAAACGGAAAGGGAAGAGGAAACAAAAGAAACACAGAAAAAATTGTAAATAGAAAATAGAAAAATCACGCAATAAATCACAAAATAATGGGTGACCGGTCGACCATTAGCAAACAAAAGAAATTAAAATGTTTTGTGTGTTTTGTGTTTGACAATTGGATAAGAATTGAAATAAATTAAGTTATTAAAGTTAAAGATAAACATCATAATTGTCTGTCTGCTAAAGCCAGTAAATTATTACTATTGTTGTTGTTATTGGGTATATGCATTAATTCCCATTGGTTCCCAAATGATAAATTAAGGCCACCATACTACAGTAAAGTAAGCAGAGCAAAAGAATGTGCAGTAAGATATGAAAAATAATTTGTTTTGAATCATTGCTTTGAATCTGGGAAATGAATTGCGGCTGGGGAAAAGGAAGTAGTCTTTATGATCAAGCAACAATATCTGCAGGGAAAGTCTTTGGACAACACATAAAGCTCCTAAAGAAAGAATTCTGCTTGTATTATTATTATCGTACTCAGTCAGTAAGCCATTATTTCTCCGGCATGCAGTCGAAACTGGACCTAGTTATAGAAAACGCAAAGTTAGCTGGACTAAAGACGAGTATCCACAGAACCAAATCACTCAGAATGATTGCTAAAGCAACGGGGAAATTCATAATATTCGGTCAGATACAAACCAGTAACCAATGGAGATGGAAATAAGAAGACTCAAGTGGGGTTGGCTTTGGCACATTCATCGCAAACCATAAGATGACATCACAAGGAAAGCCATAGATTGGAGTCCCAGAGAAGCAAGCGCATCGAACAACCATCACACACCTGGAAACTCCAAATCACAATCGAATTATCCAAACTACGTCTACAGTGGAACGACGTCAAACACCGCGCTGACGATCGAGCTCATTGAAACCAACTTGTTGCGGCCCTATGCTCCCTAGAGGAGTAAGAGGAACATGTATATATGTATACTCAGTCAGACACCGTGATCAAAAAGTAATATCCAAGTAACCACAGGAGTTCAACGGTATCATACCACCAGAATAGAACGTGGTTGTTAGTCCCTATATTCGAATATCAACTTCTCTGCTCTCTGAATAAAAAGTCCTGTAAATTTCCGATACGAATATAACTGCGCTGCGTCTCATCCAGAAGATATAACCTAATGAGATAATGGCTCAATTAGTAGTGTGCCAGTAGAACACCAACGTTTGAATTTCCTAAAGTCCACTGGAAATTTATACCTCTCCAGCTTAGCAGCAATTACATTGAAAATTATTCCTCACGGACGACGGATCACTGTATTAGGCCCAAAGGTCACACCGCCTAAACATAGGCTAGTTTATGATCCACTTGTAAACCAATTCACCCTCCTGAGATCGATATAAATCACACTTGAGACCCATTCCCCGGTATCAGGGTACATAGTCTCGAAAACTAATTTATTATTTGAACATACGTACGACCATGCGATAAGGAATGCCTTTCAGAACACTTAGGTAATCAAAGTTCTCAAGTTCTTGTCCTACTGCTAATTTACAAAGAACTCGAAAGCACTCACACAAAGTTCAACATCAGAAAGATGTGTAGAATATTAGCCATATATAGTCTAAGTGGCTGCAATCAGATAATTGAATCCAATTACTACTAGTCAAGCCAGTCTCTGAGGACTGTCCAAAGACTCAAACTCAATAGTTCCCATATTTTTTGAATTTTGTATACATCTCTTAAAACTTAGCTCAGAAAAGATACATAGGTCATGTGCTCAGAAGACATCGGTCTCTAGGTATTCGCATGAAATCCTCTGGGTATCGCGTCTGTCATACTACTCACATACAAAAAAAAATGTCAGAGGGACAGTCATATTTTAGCTGTTCAAATCCTTTGAAGAGCTTCTAATAACGACAGTGTAATGTTGTGGGGTATGTAGGGTCGCTTAAATAATCTTGATTACGATATTTGCTACTGGCCCTAGCTGTGCGGATCTCGCGGCAAACTTACGAAGTTTAGTGCGAAACCTGCAGGTTTGAAAACAAAAAGAATAAGCATCAATGCATTAAATCTGCGAACTGGAGATCTGGTGAGAATATCAACAATCGCTTATAGAAGGCACACTAAACATTTGGTTGTCTAAAGCTTACTTGGAAATCGCCCTCTTTATATTTGCGTTCATCACAATGGATCCTATGTGGCCTAAGTATGCCCTTCCAACTTCTTTAGTTGGACAGCCATCTTGACCTGCATTCCTACTATCTCTGCGTATGAAAATTGTAATCTCCAACGTCTACTATTTTCTGTGGTTGTAAGTCTTGGAACTGTAATATTTGTGATGTGCAAGAAATCTTGAACTGATATCTTCGCAAGATCCGACGTGTGTTTTGCCCAAGGATCAAGCGTAATAATATGTTCTGGAAAAGAACAGGTCAACAAATCCTATCTATTGAAATAAGGAGACAAAATTGACGTTGGATCGCTAATAATCTTAGAAGACTAACTACCGACATCACTAGAATTGTATAGAATTGATAAAAAATACTTCTAATGCTTCTTTGTTAATCATCTGCGGAACATACATAAATCATATCATAGGTATTGTCTTAAGGCATCTCTTCCCCTAAAACGAACGAACAGTATTTGGAAAATCCAGGTCATATAACTTCTTTCATTAAAAAAGACCTTAGATGGAGGTGTTGAAGCCAAATCTTTTTGTTTCTGATGAAAATTATAATTCTTTTAAGCCACAAAAAACCGAAATAAAATTTGTTTATCACAATTAAAATAAATTCCAATTAAGTCCCTGATTGGATAACCTTCAGGTTTTTTTATGGTACTTAAAATTGTTATACGAGAATAAAGAAAATGAAACAAAAACGATTTTCAAATTCAGAAATTCAAAAGAAATTCAATTTTTCCTTTGTATAATTCTAATTAAAGCAAACAGTTACTTTAATTATAATGATTTAATAGTATTTGTGAAAAAAAAAGAAAAATGAAAAAACGAAACCCTCCTAAAAGTATGCTAATTACTTTTGTTAATATTGGCTCCTTAGCATAGGCAAAGTTTTTATGGTAGCCATGCCATTAATGCAGGCCATGCCATTAAAACTAAATGTAAATGTCTTTCAAATGTTGTTCTACTATACAAATCTAATACCAAAGAAAATCTACGAGGGTAGAAGCAAAATTATAGTAATTTTTTAAGTTAAAAAAGGCAATTGTTAATAAAATGTTATGTTTTCCCTCGCTTAGTAGCAACTTTGGCTATTTTTATTGGCCCAATAAATAAGTCTTAACCACAATTGAAAAGTTTTCCTTTCGGTTTTATTATTTGTTATTGACTTGCTGCTGTTTTATTACAAAAAAATTTAAGGCAGACAAATATAACAGAAACAAAACAAAGAAGAGAAGGGAAGGAAAGCAAAGGAAAGGGAAAAAGGGAACGAACAAAATATTTGTAAATAATCTTGTTACCATACTTACCAAAGACCATAATGCCTGTGGCTGGTATGACATCAGAATTTGCAAATTTCCAAGATTCCGACGTATCCACACTATATAGGTAGGTAGTGCAGGGAAAATTAATGCAGAAGAGAAAAACAAGAAAGAAAATATAAACGAAAAAAAAACGGTTGATATTGTAATAAAATGGAAATGAAAAATACAGAGAATGAAAGAAAAATGAAGACTTTGAAGATGATAAAATTCAAATGAGTTGCAGTTTTGCAACAAAATCTTAATCCAACTAAAATTCTTGCATAAGTATCTAAACGATATCACATTTTCTCTTTTACTTTGCGTTGGCTTTTTTTTGCCACTCAGGTTACAAATTATTCTTGGCATCAGTTGACAATGGCAAAGAATTTAAAGGACTCTAATGTCTCATTTACATAAACTTTTTAATATATGGGCCTACACGTTCACTTTAAATATTGCTCTACCGCTGCTGTAGTATTTCAACTTAAGTACACCCGCACCAAAATACTTGAAACGAAAGGAAAAACTCTGTCTTATGGCAGTTAGTTACACCGACAGCTCAACTGCAGTCACATTGTGGGCCCGTAAAGCACTGCGAGTAGTACGCAATTAACACATTTTTACAATTTTACAAATCTCTTCAATAACCGAAAAAAATGAAGAAGAAAAAGAAAATGAAGACGAAAACGAACGAAAAAAAAACTACCTTGAAAATTTAACACCCCCACTGGGGCCATATACGTTTATGCAGCCATAAATATTTTTCGTCCCTTTTTGCCTACATTTTTTCATTCTTTTTCTATTAAAAAAAAAAAAAAAAACAAAGTAAAGAATTTAGAAGAAGCAAACAAAAAAAGGAAAATTCTCTGATGACTTCTTTATTTTTTTCGTCGACTTTAAGAAGCTTAAAGGGAAAGTCAAACAGTGTGAATCAACAGATTTTTTTCTTTTTTTATTTTTTCTTGTGTGCAGGAGGTCTTTAACATGAATTTATTTGAGAAAGTTTTTACATTGAAATCTCAAGTTACAGTTAATGAAACAAATATTGTGTTAAGCAATGTTAATAGCGTATGGCACACCTTTAAAACACTAAGAGGAGGGGAGGGGAAACCGTAATCATACTTAAGAAGGTGATTCAAGCAGAATTTCTATTAAATTTTACTCCAAAAGGAAAATTCATTTTGTATTAAAGTTGTAGTCGCCGTAGTCTAGTAGGTAGTGTGTTGGCATGTTAGACGTGAGGCCGCGGTTCAAACCCCATTCTAAATATCTTCAACAAAACGAAATATTGAGAAATATTTCTTCGGCAATCGCTTCTGAGCAGATTTCTATCAAAAACTGTGAGAATAAAATTAAATTGTCATGAAAAGTTTCTTAAAAATCTGTTGTTCGGAGTCAACTTTAAACTGTAGGCTCCGCTACTCATATATAAAATTAACACATACAACATAAGTGGTGTGCTAAACTAGGCCGTGAAGGCTTTGTAATAACCAATTATGTATGTAAGTATATAAAGGGTTCGCCAATAACTTTTTTTGAAAATGCTTTAAAAAAAAACTACTGAATATTTTCCCAAATTTCTTTTTTTATTTGAAAGTACAATCCTTCCGGTTAATAATGGAAAATAATTTCATTAAAATGGCTGCCTCGGCTGGCCATGCAGTAGCCTACACCAGAAGATGCCGATTTTGGCAAAAAAAAAATCGTCTTTTCAGATGAAGCTCATTTTGATCTTGGCGGGTATGTAAAGAAGCAAGAACCCTCACGCATACATTGAAATGCCGACGCACCCAAAACGAGTCACTGTTTGGTGCGGATTTTGGTCCAGAGGCATAATTGGGCCATTTTTTCTTCGAAAATGAGCAAGGAGTGGCCGTTACAGTCAATGGCGAACGTTATCGTTATGAACGAATTTTTGTTCACAAAAATTGAAGAGGAGGATATTGGCAACATTTGGTTTCAACAGGACAGCGCTACGTGCCACACAGCCGAAGCTACACTAAATTTTTTGTGCCCTGTTTTTGAAAATCGCATTATCAGCCGCAGAGCTTATGTCGTTTGGCCACCTCGGAGCTGCGATTTGACACCGTTGGACTATTATTTGTGGGATGCCGTCAAAGATAAGTGTTACGCCGACAAGCCAGAGACAATTCACAAGCCAAGGACAATAGTCGTGAAGACATTGTTGAAATACAGCTGCACACAATCGATAATGTGCATAAAAATTGGACCGATCGTGTAGGCTACTGCATGGCCAGCCGAGGCAGCCATTTGAATGAAATTATTTTCCATTATTAACCGGAAGGATTGTACTTTCAAATAAAAAAAGAAATTTGGGAAAATATTCAGTAGTTTTTTTTAAAGCATTTTCAAAAAAAAAAAAAGTTATTTGGCGGACCCTTTATATATGTATGTATTAAATTCTCTTTTAGTTCTCTTTTAGTCTTCCATAAATCTCCAACTTTAGTTAGATCCTCAGCTTTGACCACTTCAGGGTTTTGATTTCCAAATATCGGGCAATACTAATAATGGGTCTGGCAAGACATATAAAGTGTCATGTATTTAGTGAAAGCTTTGCAATTAACAACCATGACACATTTAGCAACCCAAGAAAGCCAATATTTCAGACATCCTATAAAAGAGGTATTTCAAACGGGGTTCCTCTTCAAGCATTACAGAGTAAATAATCATTCCACCGTAAGGACCCTAGAATCGCTGCAAATAATGAAAGGCCTATGCATAGTTAATATGTATGCATTGCCGATAGTATTGCTTATGTTGGGGGAAGTGTAGCGGATACTTCTTGTTTGTCAGTTTCACGGTCTTTTCAGCAATTTGGAGTATTTTACAGCTCATTATGTCGTAAGTTGCATTTGGATGTACATATTCATCCAATTAAAAAGCCAACTTTTGCAACAATTAAAGCCAGATAGGCATTCAGAACGTAGTAGATAAGCTGATTGGGTTTAGGTTTAGGTTTAGGTCGGAGTGGTATCACAAAGCTCACTTGAGCACGCATAGCGGCCCGTTGTGATGCCACGGGTGAACGCAGTCCCTGTGCTGACCAAGTTCCACCAAAATCAGGGAAGAGGAAGAAGTTGGTCAGTGCAAGGGTTGCACATCAAAAGCACGACTACCCCACACTGGAAAACCAGCTAGAAAGTTTGATGAACGAAGCTGATTGGGTTCTACGGCAACTCATTTCTCTCTCGGTAGTTACATCAACAAACAAAATTGTTGCCAACAATCAAGTGATTGTGGAAAAGTCATTGGGAAAAAGTGACAGTTTGGTGCGCATTATGGTCTGGGGCCGTAATTTTTCTGAAATGTCTCTGGAGGAGACATACATACATACAAACATACATACATAAATACATAATTGGTCATTAAAACACCTCAGTCAGGATTACGACCTAGCTTCTCACACCACATATATTTTGTGTGTTAATTTTATCCATGAATGGCGGAACCTACAGTTTAAAGTCGATTCCAAATGACAGATTTTTATGAGAAACTTTTCATGGCAATTTTATTTACTCTCACGAGTTTTTGCTAGAAATCTAATGAGAGGAAGTCGCCGAAGAAATATTTTTTCATATTTCGTTTAGTTGGAGGTGTCTGTGGTGGAGGTTTGTCCTACTGCCCCACGTCTAATTAGCCAACATGCTACCTATTCTAATTCGGCTACTTTGAGGAAACATGTTCAATTTAATGAAATTAATTTCTTTGTCCATTTCCATTATGTACACCAACTTTCGAACTCAGTTTAGATTCGTAAATGAAATGAAGACATCAATATGATCCCCATTCTTAAGGGAAGAAGCCATTAGAATAGTATTCGGGAGAAGTCGGAATCCAAAAAGCATTAAAAGGAAGTCTTCTACTGGACCTTGAAGGTCGAAAAAGGATGAGAGTAAAAGCTGGACAGCGGAGTGGTTCAGATAGCTTCGTTCCTAAAACTTTTCGTTTAAAATTTTCGCTTTAAATGATCCGCCACTGCAAAAGTATGTAGAATTTTAAACTGGTTGAGCAAAAACGGTACGTAAGCTATCAGCAGACAGTCGAGGTACCAAGCAAGAGTCACATTAAAGTTTGGAATCGTTAAACAAAAGATGTCTACCTCAATGTTTGGGTTACCATGGTGTTTGGCATTTTATGGGAACGGCGCTAAAACACATCCTATGCCACACGCTGAACAGTTTCTATTGACAGAACATATTGATAACATCACTTCCAAATTCTTTTGATTTCATTTACTTCGTTTCAGTTTAATTTTTCAAGTTAAGCAGGTCAAAGCATGTTAAAGTTGCTAACTGACGTTTCCTAGAAACAACGCCCTCATTGTAGAGCTTGTGTTACCAAAGAATGGGGTATCATGCTGGCATTTTCAAGCTTATTTCAATCAAACACCCAACAAATTTAAGACTAAAACTTAAAATTCACTTCACTTTTATTAATGTTACGAAAAATAGAAATCTTTGTACTTCAAAAGAGTTCAACAAGTTGTAAAAATTGAAACTCTTTAATGTTCCTGCCACACAAAGCGCTCATGAATTATATTCTCTGAGGTTTTTATTGAAACAGTGAAGAAGAAGAAAAAAACATTTTTCCCTCAACTTTTGTTTGCGTTTTACTTGCATGGAAGCTTGTTAGTCTTTTTCTTTTTCCTTTTTTGTGTGTACTTGTACCTCCTTGTATAAACTAAACACGGGCGCCTACCGACACTTCACATCTCTAAAGCAGTCGAGTTGTATTGTGTTGTGTTATTTCTAGTGAAATTACAACCTCAGGTGGAAAACTGAAACAAAATATTTTTCTGTTGCTGTTTCTCATTCTTTTTTTCTGTCTCACTCTTGGTTTTTGTATTATTTTTGTACTGCAACAGTATAAGAGCAGTTGGTAGGAGAATAAGAAACAAGTTGCAATTACGTTGCAAATAAAAAGGCATTCAACCAGCTAAAGGTCTTCCAAAACAAATTCAACACCTATGTACACTTTTGGTGCTCTCTAAGAAATGCTTATTGTATGTGTACGTATGTGTTGTACAGAAGCGTGTACACACACACTTTGTTTTCTTTTAGAGTCCTTTACAATTGTTGCACGAATGAAAATTTAACAAGAAAAAAAAATCAAGAAAACAATAGAGAAAGAAATGAGAAAGATGAACAATTTGCCATCAAAAAATAAATTTCAGTTTTATTCAACGTAGTTTCAGGCCTGACAAGAGGAAGTATTGCCTTTTTATTGTGAATGATGATGAAATTTTAGCCATCGCTTGAGAAGCGACCATTTAAGGATTTTAAAAGGAATTTGCAGTTGGTTGGTTCACTTCCCAAGTTTATTCGTGGACCCTATTACCCAATAAAAACGCGATGAAAACGTCTTTTCTATACTCCAGTACATACATACATAATTGGTCACTACAACCCTTCGGTCAGGATTACGACCTAGCTTCTCACACCACTCACGTTGTGTGTGTTAATTTTATACATGAGTGGCGGGACCTACAGATTTTTGAGAAACTTTTCATGGCAATTTTATTTACTCTCAGAGTTTTTGCTAGAAATCTGCTGGGAGGAAGTCGCCGAAGAAATATTTTTTCATATTTTCATTTTGATGTCTGATCTCTACTCCAGTAATCCGTGAAGTCCAAGACGAAAACTTTATTTCCTATACCAGTAACACGTGCTAATCCAATCAGATTCAATTATACCCCAAGTCCAAGACAGCCCCCTGCACTAAGGAGCCTTAGTCTTATTTCCCAAACAGCAAGCACACTGCACCTTCTTCTACCTTTCTCTTTTCATCCAAAATATCCCCTACAATAGCCGTTATGTGAATAGTTCATACGCTTAAACGTCGAATCCACAGTGTGTAGTTACAGCATTAAGTGTCTGATTGCATTTTTACCAAGAGCCTATAGCACTTTGATTGTTTTTCAGGCCAGAGCAAGCTAGAGCAACATGTAAACACTAACAGTGGAGGCATTTTTAGACTACCGGGGTTCAGTTTTCTCTTTTCCAAACAATTCTAAACTGAAAAGTGCAATCCACTGGAGGACTAACCCAAATTTACCAGTGACATACGCTTGAATCAGTTCAGATAATGGAAGAGATATGCGGCAAGTCTAAGCCGTACTATAACTTTCTCTTCTACAGTGCAACCCATGCATTTAACATACAGTGACCTGTAATTAAGCCCGTTATATACTCATTAGACTGTCTTCTGAAGGTCACGAGAGTTTTTATCGTTTTTATTGACAGAAAATATCAGAGAATTCTGGATTATTCAGTCCACTTGTCGTACTCAGTTCCCAAGTTCTAACAAGTTCAACAGCGCACACAAGGCATGATCTCGTAGCACCGACATCGTTAGCAATATCGTGCGCGAATGTCTTGTGATACATTACAGTTCGCTATGATGTTGACCATGTTGAGCTGGGAACTAAATATAGTTGAGAAAATCGTTTAATTTTTCTACTTTGCAGTTAAGGACACTAATCAACCCAATGTAGACTCAACGTAGATATCGATAGCACAAGTTTCGACACTCAGATGACTAATATACCACAAGGCTTTATTACATATGTCATAAACATACACTCATTGGGTAATCTAAGAAAAACCGAAAAGTCAAGCTCATCAGAATAAATACCCTACCCTATAATCCTTTAGTCAGGATTACAACCTAGCTACTCACACCACTGATGTTGTGTATGTTAATTTTATACATGGACCTGGCGGGGCCTACAGTTTAAAGTCGATTCCGAACGAGAGATTTTGTTTGAGAAGCTTTCCATGGCAACTTTATTTCAACACTCAGAGTTTTTGCCAGAAATCTGCTGAGAGGAAGTAGCCGAAGAAATATTTTTTAATATGTATTTTCATTTTGATGTCTGACCTGGGATTTGTACCGAGCCCGTCATGTCTAATAAGCCAACATACTATCTACTAGACTACGGGGACTACATACCCGACCCTATGCTCTTTTTTTATTTTCGAAGTATCTTTATCTGGATCTCAAATCTTATCTTGATGGTATTCTAACTCTGTACCTTCCACATCAGAGCCTCTATCGCATAATTCATCCGAATTTTCCAAGCAAACTTATAAAATGAGAATAAAATCCCAAGATAATGCTTCATTGGCAGCACTTGCAGTATTGTTAGGCCCTAGTAGACTGTTCTGGATAAGAAAAGGACTAATTTTCTTCGGTCTTTGAGTCGCATGGCCAACAATTGCACTGTCGCGGTTCTTTCAAGGTACTGCCTTATTGATGAGATTATCTTTCATCCAGCATTTGCCATGAATAGTTTGAGGTTTTGGTCTACCATTTTCTGTCATCTTTGAATGAACTCTCCAAAGATTGCCGCAGTAACAGGATTTCTGTCAGGTCTGGCTGGTTTCCCATACGAACTTCATTTGATATCCGTGTTGGAAATTGGCATAATCTCTGGGAAAATGGGAACTTTCCTTTTAAAGATGATCAGCCGCCTAATCAAACCTACTTCCAGAAAAACAAACACAAAGTTGTACAGATATTTCAATAGCGAATCTAACGATTTTACGCCCCAATAAAGTCAAAATTTTGCACAATTTTTTGCCCTTTGATTATCGTGATCTATGACGTCATTCAAGCGATGAAAGTTGTGAACAAGATAAGAAGAAGGTTCGTTTCCACAAAAAGACAAGGAAAGTTTTATTTACTGTTAAAATCAGGCTTCATTACGTATCTAATTCGCTGGATTTTAATCTCTCAGATTATTTTCTATTTCCCGGCTTGAAAAATGTCTCGCGGTAAAATATTTTAAAACAATTAAAATTTAAAGTCTACAGTTCAAGGCCGTTTGAAGAAACCCAAGTACTGTAAACTAGGTACAGAGCCTCCTAAATATCAATGGGAAAAGCGTATCCACTTAAAAACATATTATTTTGAAGAATAATGACCATTTTTGTCGTATTTATAGAGCCTTCTTTGTTAATAACTTTCCAAGTATGAAGATAGGGATTACTTCCCGCCATAAAACAGTTAACAAGATTGTGTGTTAATTGTGGTAATTTTGTACTTTCTTTACCTCAACAAATTGAAAATAATTTCAAGCTTTTGTTTTAGAAAAAACCAACAAAAACTAAAGCGTTTAAGGGAAATAAATCATAATAAAAATGCTTCAAACACGCATACAAATACAAATAAAACGGGGAAAACAAACGGAAATAGTTGGTTCTAAACATTTAAGCAATTATTTTTAATTTTTTTTCTTTCTTCTTCCTTTTCGTTTTTGTTTTGTTTTGCAAAACATTCCAAGCATTTTCGTTTTCATTTAATTTGTTTGAAAGCGAATAGAATTTCTAGAGTTTCCGTTTAGCCAGCATGGCGTAGTAACTGCAACCAAATGAATTATAAATGAAGAGTCAAATGGCTAAGCAATAGATTGATTTGTTTGGGGGCCAAAACCAATGGATTTCATTACAAAAAAATAAAATAAAATTAAATGGAAACGAAAAAACAGCAAAAATACTTACATTTTATAATCGCCTGATATCAGTTTAATAATCACCGCAAACAGAATGAAAACGACACACGCCAAACTAATGAAACTGGCGCGGGCCAAACGAGAAACATTCTTGTAGAGACACAAAGGCACAACAATGCCAACGGTTACGAAAAATACCACACCCAAGCGTACGGCACCCATCGATGAGCCCCACGATGGTATGAGACGCACCAATACCTTGGACAGAGTATCGCCTACAACCACATTATAGGAAATCATTGCTGCAATTACATGAAATTAGAAAATTGGAATAAATTTTCAAACGAACATAGGAAATATAGAATAAAATACAACAACAACAACAAAATGAAATTGATTTGAATAAAATTGAATGAAATGAATGCATGAATGCATGAATGACTGAATGCTTTCAAAAATGGCAACGTTTAGAATGAATGAATGAATGAATAAATGCTGTTCGTTTTTCTCTTTGTTTAAATGCGTTGTTTTCCTTCTCTTTTTTGTTGTTGTTGTTGGCCAATTTGTATAATTTCTGTCTGTTGCTGGTAGTGTCTGTATTACATTCAGTTGTAAGTGTGTGTGTGTAACATGTTCGTATCAAATGATTTTAATTTCTGTGAAAACACATGCAACACCAACGTTTTTCCCATTTTTCTGGGTTTTTCCCATTTCGTTCATACCTAAAAATGGATACATAAACTGCAGCCAGGACAATAGATAGTAACCGTATTTGCCATAGGCAGCCTCCATAATACCTGGATAACTGAAACGTCCGCATATATGTCCACACTTGACCTAAAAATAAACGAAAAACGTAAAACAAAAATCAGAGAGAATGAATGAACAAAAGCTGGGCAAAAATGCAATTTTAATTTTTATGGTGTTGTTCGTGGTTCAATAGCATTTAAAAATAAATTTTTTTTTTAACGAAAAAAAAATGAAAAACGCCATCTAACCTCAGTGTATACAATACTATCCGAAGCATATAGAAAATATAACCACAATTTTATTTTTAAATTGGATTTATTAAATAATTTGAAATCAATAATTGTTAATTTGGTGGAGGTCATACACATAAATGATATTAGGTCATATAAAAAGTATACGTTTTTAATTTGAACTACAATTTATTGGTGCGTTGGAAAAGTTTAATAACAAATTTGGCAATAAATGATTACCATCTTCTCCTATTTACTTACTTAATTCATCATTACAACCCTTTAGTCAGGATTACAACCTAGTTTCTCATACCATCTATATTGTGCGTTGATTTTATCTATGAATGGCGGGACCTACAGTTTAAAGTCGACTCCGAACGACAGATTTTTGAGAAACTTTTCATGGCAATTTCATTTACTATCCGAGGTTATGCCAGAAATCTGCTGAGTGGCAGTCGCCGTTTACGTTCGACATACCGTTTTTAGAAGTCGCCGTAGTCTCGTAGGTAGTGTGTTGCCTTATTAGACGTAAAGCCAGGGTTCGAGCCGAGGCCAGACATCAAGACAAAATACAAAAAGTATTTCTTCGGCGACTTCCTCTCAGCAGATTTCTGGCAAAAACTCTGAGAGTAAATAAAATTGCCATAAGTTTCTCAAAAATCTGTCGTTCGGAGTCGACTTTAAACTGTAGGTCCCGCCACTCATGTATAAAAATTAACACACACAACATAAGTGGTGTGAGAAACTAGGACGTTGTACAATGGGTCAATTCGACCTACGAGTACTGTGCTTGTCTTAATTGACAAGTACACGTTCTCTAACATAACCTACCTAAGCCAGGTTTTGAACCACGGACTGTCGTCTAATAAAGCAACACACTACCTAGTATATTACGACGACGTTTTCGTATACAAACATGAAATACGAAAAACCATGTAGTGACTGGGAAAAATTGCATCTGGAAAGTGTGAGTGTTCTATAGTGAGTGGCCTGTAGTGAGTGGTCTGTAGTGAGCGGTCTATAGTGAGTGGTCTGTAGTGAGTGGTCTGTAATGAGTGGTCTGTAATGAGTGGTCTGTAATGAGTGGACTGTAGTGACTGGTCTGTACTGAGTGGTCTGTAGTGAGTGGTCTGTAATGAGTGGTCTGTAGTGAGTGGTCTGTAGTGAGTGGTCGGTAGTGAGTGGTCGGTAGTGAGTGGTCTGTAATGAGTGGTCTGTAGTGAGTGGTCAGCAGTGAGTGGTCTGCAGAGAGTGGTCTGCAGTGGTCTGTAGTGAGTAGTCTGTAGTGTGGCCTGTAGTGAGTGATCTGTAGCGATTATTGGCCGAATTTTTGTGGAAATGACTCTGAAAGAACTGTGACTGTCAATTCAGAGCACTACGGCCGTATGATCGTAAACTACTGCTGTAACCAATCCAGAGTTGCGTTCATGATGGCAAGGTTCGAGCATTATTATGAAAGACAAGTCTCAAGTTTTAAGTTCATAGACTTGCTGGCGACTGGGTCATCGCTGGACTGAATGTATTCTCCATCCATGTAATATTCGATAACACGTGTGTGGTGTGATACGATTGATACGGGCAGAGACAGAAGATTAAATTTCCTACACAATTCGATATTTCACCTATGTATATTTGGCGTAAATAACAGCCATTGTCGAAAAGAAACCAAAATGAGAGACCGCGTACTCTATGTCAAAAATGTTTGTCTCACATAGTTTATCACTGTCTAGCATAACAAGAAATGAATAAGTCCACTCCCAATGTATTATTCCATTACGTAATTAGAAACGTCTTGTCTTCTTCGTCCTTTAGGAATACCACAGTGACTTCAAAATTATATGCTTGGATTTGAGTAGCTAGGCCTACTAGCCACTTCCTATTCTCTACTTTGCTTTCACTATCTGCCTTGCATTCTTCCAATGAATTAAATCACAAACAACTTAAAAATTTAATATGAAACTGACAGGCAATGTCTTACAAGAATATCAAAGAAATAGTTTTTCCCAAATCCTACTTAAGGAACTTGTTCTCATAATATCCTGCCACATTTTAAATTGCATTTTAATAGCAAAAACTATTTAAAATTGCATTTTTCCCCCCTTCTTGTTTTGTTTTGTTTTGAAATTTAGTTTTTCCTGTTGTTGCTGTGCACTTTCTGTAAAAAGAAAAGAAGCAAAAAACGACAACAAGTTCGTGCTTTTCATATCAATGGCATGGCATCACCAGTGATAGAAAACTCCAATCTTTGTAAGTTTTCCACATCGTCTACAATGGCTACTACAGCAACTACTACAACTACTACCACTACTACTACTACTACTACTGCTAGCACTTAGCTCAGCCACTCAAGAATGAAACGACATGAGAGAAGTAAAGCAAGGCAAAGCAAAGCAACATCACTTGCAAAGGAAGAATATCATCTTCACCCTCCTACAGTATCATCACTGTCAGTAACATCATCATGATCATCATCATGATGGTCATCATCAACAGCATCATTGCCATTGCCAGTAACAATATTTTTGTAATTTCCTTTACAAAAAAAAAAAAATAAAAGAAAAAAAGAAATGAAAACGGAAAAACCGACAAAAAAAAGTGGACGAGAGAAATAAATAAAAACTTTAATTTTCCTAAAACGTCAAAACCAAACACAACATTTTCCGTTTATTTTGAGAAAAACAACATGAGAAAATTAAAAAAAAGAAGAGGAACAACAATTGCAATAACACAACAAAACAGCTAAAGTTAAAGGAAAAATATTAAAAAGAAGGAAAAAAAAACTGAATTTCGTAAGTATTTCCTTTAACATTTTATTACTGTTGCTTTCTCTGTTGTTGTTATCTTTTTATTAATAAATTTATAATAAAATATCTGTGTGGAATGTCAAGCGAATTAACCCCACTTCACTTTAGTGAAACTTTTGTCCACATTCATCCTGGATTAAGACTTAGAACTAAAGCGCTGATCTCTAAAATGGTGCCAATGTAATCCAGTAATAACTACACGATGCCATTTCATATTTTATGATCATACCATTAACCTTTGAACTTTCTGAATAATGACGTTCAACATTCTTTTCTCTTAGATTCCAATATTATCCTCTCTCCCTCCGATGCGCAAAATATTTGTCATTTAGATTGAGACTAGAAAAGATTAGACTAAGTTAGGCTATGTGGCGGACTCTCCCTCAACGACAAGGTCCCACTTAGGCCTGAATTTAGGCCCATTGTGATTCATCAAATAATCAAAGGGAATCAAAAATTCCCTTTAGAAAACCAACCCAACGCCACAATAAGTCTTGCTTTGCAGTAATCCTTGTTTTGGAGAGTTCAGTCTAGGATGGTAGAAAATTCAAAGAAAAAGCAGGGAACTGACACTTATTTTTTTTAAGTCTAAAGCTGCTATTACACTAGCGAACTTCGCCTGCAAACATGACCTGATGGCAAATCATTCATCTCCTGCAATACGGCAAAATTCGTCTTGACCTAGTGAATATCAAAAAGTTTTGATATTTGGCTGACCAAAACACTCTCTCTCATTAGGAGATGACCCCTCATCGCAGGAGATGACCGCTATTCACTCAGTGCATTGTGTTAGAATTCAAAATCAACATCCCCACACGCAATGATGCAGCCTTACGATAAGACTACCATAAATTGCATCACCGTACGTGAGTAACAATTCGAAGCCATTCACTTCCCTCGTGGTTAGGGATCGCGGACTATCTAAACTCCTTTAAAAATGTCAGACAAACAATCAGAGAATCAAAAAACCCATAACCTCTGGTGGAAATCGAACACTCGGCCTCGGCACTAGAAGTTTAGCACACTACCACCGAGGCCATCGAGACACCATAGCTCCCACCACTCATGGATAAAATTAACACACCCACACAATATTGGTAGCGTAAGAAGTTAGGTTGTAATCCTGACTAAAAGTGTTGGAATGATTAATTAAATTAAAATAAAATAAGTATTGCCCTAGGCATCTCTTTAATAAGCTTGTTGTCTTAGGCTTATGATTCAATACGACTGCCCTACCATATAAAGGGTCCGCCAAATAACTTTTTTTTTTTTTTGAAAATGCTTTAATAAAAAAACTACTGAATATTTTTTCAAATTTCTTTTTTTATTTGAAAGTACAATCCTTCCGGTTAATAATGGAAAATAATTTCATTCAAATGGCTGCCTCGGTTGGCTATGCAGTAGCCTACACCAGAAGATGCCGATTTTGGAAAAAAAAAATCATCTTTTCAGATGAAGCTCATTTTGAACTTGGCGGGTATGTAAATAAGCAAAATTGTAGCATTTGGGGCACAGAAAACCCGCACGCATACATTGAGAAGCCGATGCACCCAAAACGAGTCACTGTTTGGTGCGGATTTTGGTCCAGAGGCATAATTGGGCCATTTTTCTTCGAAAATGAGCAAGGAGTGGCCGTTACAGTCAATGGCGATCGTTATCGGGCCATGTTGAACGAATTTTTGTTCACAAAAATTGAAGAGGAGGATATTGGAAACATTTGGTTTCAACAGGACGGCGCTACGTGCCACACAGCCGAAGCTCCACTCGATGTTTTGCGCCCTGTTTTTGAAGATCGCGTTATCAGTCGCAGAGCTGATGTCATTTGGCCACCTCGGAGCTGCGATTTGACACCGTTGAACTATTATTTGTGGGGTGCGGTCACACCACAAAGAGGAAGTCGCCGCAGTTATATTTTTTCATATTTCAGTTTTGTTGGAGAGGTCTGACCCTGGGGTTTTAATTGAGGCCTCACGTCTAATAAGCCAATACACCACCTATTAGACTAAGCACAAACATATTGGAATTATATCGAGGGATGTTAATAGGAATAGGGGAATAGGACCAACAATGTGGTCAAAGCAGAAATAACACTTTCGTATCTGTTTCGGTATTCAATAGCACTAAGGTAACGCATGCCTAAGACAAGTAATTAGGTTAGGTCGGAGTGGTAGCTCTGATATCAAAAAACTCACTTGGGCACGCATAGTGGCCCGTTGTGATGCCACGGGTGAAAGTAACTTAACAACAAGTAACAAGTAATTTAATTCTCTCTAAAAATTACTCCGGATTCCATTTCTTTTCTTTTCAAATTTAATTTTTTATTTTTAACGCATTTAATTTATTAAGTGACAATGTAAGTGTACAGCAGTGTTATTAAAGCCTTTAAAATCTCCCTACTTACATACTTATATTCGTATACAATATATTCAGTATGCAATTGCCATTTTTAGGACATGACAAGCGTTTTTACGTGTAGTATGTCATCATAAATGATCCAACAATAACAAGTTTAGCTAAATTGACCCAAATTACTGGCATTTCATTTTAATACTCAATTTTGGATTTGCTTCGGATTCAAGGAAACCACACACACTCTGTTTCTGTCTCTGTTTGAGAAAAGTCTGCTGGAATGTTTACATTACCCAAACCATATAAAATTTAAACGACCCCCTACCGAACCATGGCTCCATGAAAAAATACGCTGTGAACACAAAAAAAAACGAAAGAAATGGGAAAATATGCTAAACAGACGGAAACCAACGTCATCGTCATCGTTGTAGTCATCATCATGGGCATTATCATTGCAATTTAAATATAGGTTTTCAAAAACATTTTTCCTTCTTTTTTTCTATTTTCTGTTCTGATTTTAGCCAAGGATTTTCCAATCCTTTCTTTACTGACACAATGATTTGGGCAAGGGTGGCAGAGGAAGAGGTAGAGAGGTGCTATGCTTTCACTGTGTATTACTTACCATTAGTATGAGGGAATAGTCCGTTATGTAGGCAACAAGTATAAGCAATAGAAGACCAAGGCCAAAGCCAGCACGATGAAACGCATATGGAATGCCAATAACACCGCTACCCACAATCGAATTGATGTAGTTAAACGAAGCCTGTGGCAATGATGACAGCGTTTCGCTTAATGTCGCATCCAGAGGCATTTGTTGTGGGTGACCAGTGCCACCACCCCCACCACCACCACCGCCGCCGCTTGTGCCATCCCTTAGACCGTCATGATGATTATATTGCTGACTTGATGGCTGTTGCTGTTGTTCAAGTTGTTGTTGTTGACTGCTATAGTACTGATGCTGTTGCAGCGACTGTTGTTGGTCATTCTGAAAAGATGATGAAAGAGCAAGGAAATCATAGTTAGTGATGCTCATTGCTTACAGTAGACAGGGGTAAATATTGTAACAATATTTGCTTTAGCATTGGCGCTGTTAAATAATAATGAAAATAATGAATACGTCGTATATATTGAGTAATAGTATCGCATTGCATCCTTACGTTACGTATCGTTTAGCATTGCATCACAGCGCATCTTTAGTGTCCATACTCTAAAGAGTGTAGTCTATCTGTCTGTCTGTCTGTCTATCTGTCTCTCTATCCAGCTATCTCTTGTACTTATAGTCACAACAACAACAACTACCACCAAGAGTTAAGTGTAATTTATGGCTTATTTGAGTACACTTAACAGCACTTGTACGATGGCATTCATGCAAAAACGATTCCAACATTATCACCCTATCATACTATGGAGCTGCTATTAAAGGTTTAATAAAACGAACACACACACATATAAACTGCACATTAAATGCGCTTTTAAAGACTTACGACGAACATTTAATAACTCTTGTGATTTAATAGCAGATTGATACAGAAGATGAGAATAAATGCGAATGGTTTTCTAACCAATAAATACACGATGATTTTTTTAAAATACTAAGTAAAAGAAGTCAATAAAAAAAATATTTTGTTTTCCTAACCTATAAGCATAGTTTTATAGGGTTAACATGGAACAGAATTTAAACGCAACTGAATTTCATTCTTATTTGATGGGACTGGCATACTCAAGAGCTTGACTTTGTTGTGCCTTTAAATAACATCAGCTGTTTGAATAAGGCTTAGACCCGAGAATTGGGAATTCGTGGCTGTTTGTCTACACTGATGAAGTACTATGTTAGCTACTGTTATTAATAACACTACAACTTTAGTAGTGGATTCCCGCAGCAGACATTATTTCAATCTGAATAGTACATACCACAGCAAGAAACATTAAATATTTCGAAGATTTTCGCATGACCACAGCATCTATATTTCCACATACTGGAGGCGCTTTTGTGGCAATCACTCTCTCAAGCGTCTTAAGTAGAAATAAGATTAGACCTTGGACCTATAAAGTCTTTTTCAAGCTCTTCCTATCGACAGAAAATATCAGATAATTCTGGAGTATTTAGTTCACTTGTAGTACTCAGTTCCCAAGTTCTAACAAGTTCAACAGCGCACACAAGGGATGATCCCGTAGTACCAACATCGTTCGCAATATCATGCCCGAATGTCTTGTGATACATTTCAGTTCGCCCATGTTGAACGAACTGTAGTTGACAAAATTCTTTAATTTTTCGACTTAACTCCAAAGCAGTGCACTAATCGACTCAATGTAGACTCAACGTAGATATCGATAACATAAGTTTCGAAACTCAGATACCTAATATACCACAACGCTTTATTCATAAACATACACCGGCAAAACAGTACACTCATTGGGTAATCTAAGAAAAACCGAAAGGTCAAGTTCATCAGAAAACGACCCTATAATTCTTTAGTCAGGATTACGACCTACTTTCTCACACCACTTACGTTGTGTGTGTTAATTTCATACATGAGTGGGGGGGACCTACAGTTTAAAGTCGATGCCGAACGACAGATTTTTTTTTGAGAAACTTTTCATGGCAATTTTATTTACTCTCAGAGTTTTTGCCAGAAATCTGCTGAGAGGAAGTCGCCGAAGAAATACTTTTTGTATTTTGTTTTGATGTCTGGCTTGAGGCTCGAACCTAGGCTTTACGTCTAATAAGTCAACACACTACCTACTAGACTACGGCAACTCTTCATATCTTGTAATTTAAATACAACAAAGTGTCAGTGAGATATCATCGTTTAAAGGCCCTATTGATAACATTATCTGCAGAAGATAACATCGCTCAAATGTCCGCCCTTGCTTCTCTAGACGGAGCGCATCTGAAATATTAAATTTTCCAAAATTCCGTCACATTACTCCGACTAAATTTGACCATTGACATGGATTATGTTAGCTTTGAGGACAGCTGTGATTTGTGGCTTATTCGCATACACCTGCAACTTAAGAAAAAACACTCTCACAGAAAAAAGTTCAACGGGATGAAATCGCATAAACTCGGTGGCCAATTTAAATCAATTTTACGTATGGTGACCATATCCTTAAATTGCTGGCACAGAATATCCAAAGTGGCATGAGTTGTGTGGCATGTAACGCCGTTCTATTGAACCCACATGTCGTTAACACCAAACGAAGTTGATAATCATCGACCTATAATGCTCGCTGTTAACAGTGATGGCCTGGCAAACTATGTTCTCAAAGAAATATGTTCAGATGATGCCGCCAGCCCAAAATCCATATGAAACAGTGAATTTTTCGTAATGTGTTGGTCTGTCTTGGATCTCAAATGGACTGGTGTCGTCCCAAATTCTATAATTTAGTGTGTTGCGTACGTATCATTCCTTTAAAAATGGGCCTTATCGCTGAATATGATTTTTTGATCAAATTTAGGGTCAGTTGCCAACTCAGTGAACACATGTCATTGTCTGTGGTTGTATACTTTCAGTTCCTAAGTCAGTTGAATTTTGTACGGATATAGACCAAAGACACGAAGCAATATTTGCAAAATTGAGGTCTGTGAAAAAACGAGTTTTGGATCGATTGCTTCGAATTCTCCTACATATTCTCACAAACAGCCTCGATATTTTTAGCAAATCTTGAGATTCTTCAATTTACAGATGTTGTTCGATCGCTTACTGAATTAGGGGATTCGAATTTCTCCATCACATTGAGAATAGTGCCTTCGCTAGTAGGGTTGTGGCAATTGTAAAATGAGCGAAGTGTGCAGTTCCTTACTCGAAGAGTTTACCCATTTTTATAAAACAATTTTATTATTTGCATATGCCGTTGAATGAGGTATTTGGCAAAAAAAGACCGAATAAATGACGACTAATTTGACAGATGCAGCTGCAACAAGATGGCCGTTATCAACTAGGAATTTTCGGAGCACCCTGTTGGAATGGCAATGTAAGTAGGATTATGGCGATCAAGCTTGCGTTACTTTGCCCAAACTGAATTTTTGATAAAAGAACCATTTTGATAAAACAATTTTATTATTTACATGTGCTGTTGTATGCCCCAACCATTCATGGTGATTTGTTAGAAAAATACTGAATAAATGACAACTGATTTGACAGATATGGCTTCAACAAGATGGCCGTTAGCAACTGTCAAACTACAAAGATCCCTGCTGGAAAATCCGATACATCTAAGGCATACAACATTGTACATTCAATGCTAAAATGTTAAAGAATTTGTGTTGAAACCAAGAATTTATTTCTTCCATTAAATATCAGAATTTTTGATGGAAAGAAAGAAATTTCTTTTAAGAATAGAAAATATTTCCGTTCAAATACAATTTCATAAATAATTGAATTAATTTTGAAAATAATTTTTTTTAGGTAACTTTTAAGAACTTTTTCACCCCGACAATGAAAACTTTCAAGCAAAACAAAAATTGAGCCTAGAAGAAGAAGAAGAAATAGAAGAAGAAAGAAAGAAAAAGGAATTCTTTTCGTAATAAAGTATCTCCTGGTCGGTAATAAATATTTTAATTTTTTTCTACCTTCAATAAATTTTCCTTCTGCTGCTGCTGCTGCTGTTGCTTTTTAGAAACTCTGCCTTTGGGTATGAAACTCTTAAGCATGAGTTTAAGTATCTTTCCGGCCGTCCGTCTGTTACGAATTTAACCTATTTACGTGCTCATACAACAACAGTATGGTACCGTATTCATTGTACAGTATAAATAATTGAATTTTCCTCGTTTTTCTCTACTTTCTTATACGTTTTGTTCACGTTTTTTTTTTTCTTTCTTTAATTAATTAAGCACTTGTACTACTCCAGGAGAGAAAAGTTTCTTGTCAAGTCTTAATGTTTTTTTTTAGAAACTTTTCCTCTTTTTTTATTATTATTTTTTCCCCTCTTTTTTTTGCTGAGAATATGCGTTGTTGTTGTGGGTAAAATTGGTATTTTAGCACTTTTTTAACTACAAGAACTCGTAACTTTTTATTTCTTTTTTTTTTTTGTTTTTTGAATTTGAAAAAACAAAAACATAAACCCATCCCAGGAAGCCAGTGGTAAAAACAGAAAAATTATTTATTTTCAGATAAAAATGGAAAGTTTTTATTAAAAAAAAAAACAACAAGAAAGAATACGAATAAAATTGTTTTAATGAATTTATGGGTTAAAAACCCAAGACGTGGGATACGTGTTCGTTCGAAAATTTGTGAATACACTTAGTAAACTTGACTTATTAAATGGCATTTTAGTGTATTAAAAATGAAACTAAATTTTTCGATATAATTGAATTGAATAGTAGACAGCAAACATTTCATGTCTACCTGTCATAATTTCAATTTATTTATCTCGTTATGATAGTAAAAAACAAAATTATTTTTATTGTCTAAAGAGTAGGAAAAATATTTCAAAATGCGAGTGAATTTCCAACAGTGTTGATCCGAACATTCCTAGTTGATAATCTTGTTGCAGCTGCATTTGGCAAATTAGTTGTCATTTATTCGGTCTTTTTGCCAAATACAGCATTCAACGGCATATGCAAATAATAAAATTGTTTTATTAAAATGGGTAAACTCTTCGAGTAAGGAACTGCACACTTCGCTGATTTTACAATCGCCACAACCCTACTAGCGAAGGCACTATTCTCAATGTGATGGAGAAATTCGAATTCCCTAATTCAGTAAGCGATCGAACAACATCTGTAAATTGAAGAATCTCAAGATTTGCTAAAAATATCGAGGCTGTTTGTGAGAATATGTAGGAGAATTCAAAGCAATCGATTTCGCTTCGCTTACCAAAACTCGTTTTTTCACAGACCTTAACTTTGCAAATATTGCTTCGTGACTTTGGTCTATATCCGTACAAAATTCAATTGACTTAGAAACTGAAGGTAAACAATCACAGACAATGACATGTGTTCACTGAGTTGGCAACTGACCCTAAATTTTATCAAAAGATCATATTCAGCGATAAGGCCCATTTTTAAAGGAATGGTACATACCCAACACACTAAATTATCGAATTTGGGACAATGCCAGTCCACATGAGATCCAAGACTGACCAATACATCCCGAAAAAGTTACTGTTTCATATGGATTTTGGGCTGGCGGCATCATCTGTACATATTTTTTTGTGATCATAGTTTTCCAGGCCATCACTGTTAACAGCGAGCATTATAGGTCGATGATTATAAACTTCGTTTGGTTTAAACGACATGTGATTTCAAGAGAACAGCGCTAAGTGCCACATAGGTACTTTTCAAATGAGACAAGTACAGTACCCGGACGTCAAGTTGACCCATTGTACAAACGTCCTTAAGGAGAGAGGATAATAGAGGGGATAGGAAAAAGGAGAGGAAGTAGGAAAGGGAGAAAGTGCCACATAATCATTGAATATTTTGTACGAGCGATTTGAGGACAATATAACGTGGATGTGATGTGCATTAGCCATCGAGTTTGTGCGGTTTCACTCCGTTGGACTTTTTTCTGTGAGAGAGTTTTCAAAGTCAGTTGTAGGTGTATGCGAATAAGTCACAAACCACAGCTGTGCTCAAAGCCAACATAATCCATGTCACCGATCAAATACAGCGTGATTTACAAGCCAGAGTAAAGCATATTAGTATGCAATCCACCCAGAAAAACCGTGGCAAAATGTTTTCTTAAGCCGCAGGTGTATGCGAATAAGCCCCAAACACAAGCGGTCCTCAAAGCCAACATATTCCATGCCAATGGTCAAATTTAGTCTAATTTGTAAGCCATATTCATAGAAAATTTTACATTTGTGAAGCTCTCCACCCAGAGAAACGGTGTAGACATGAAAACGATGTTATATTCCACACATATTGGCATCAATAGGTCTTTCAAATGAATAAAGAATTTCAGAATTTTACACGCACCTTGTTTTATTTAAATTTAAAGAAAGGAAGTGCTTAATGAAAGACTCGATATAAATTGGAAATGCATGTTTAACTAAAATCTAAAACTGCGGGATTCACATCATTACGTATTATGAGTGCTGTGGGTTTCTTAAGATAGATCCGAGATATGTTGCAGGCAAGTGGCATTCATTCTCAGTACAACCCAACGGGCCAGATTTGTATGGACTTATATAAATGGATTTAATTTCTCAATTTTCTTTTGCGAGTGAGTGTTTGCCCCTCAGGAGAGGGAGGAGTCTATTCATATTGAAGTAACAAACTATGTTGGACGTTTTTGGCATTGTCCCATGTCACGAATCATTTTTATTTTTTAAGTGAAAAATGTGCAGTCTTTTTGAGATCATGCGTCCATTTATGGTGAAATGGCAAACCGTGTCCAACATTTTTGACAATGTCCCATGTCACGAATTTTTTTTTTTTTTGTACTGAAAAATGTGAAGACGTTAAAATAGTAAACAGATCAACTATTTCAAATGCTTTAAACATGAAATTAAAATTTTCTCGAACACCAAACTACACATTTAAACCACGGTGACGAAGGTGTATGGAACTAAATCTGCTATTCCAAGCAAAAAAAGAAGAACTTAATTTGTTTAACATGTTTATGCCTGTAATTCATTCTACTCTCCTGTATTTAATTTATTTGGGTTTTTGTTTTTGTTGTTGTTTTTTTGATGACATATTCAACATATTAAATTTCGTTTGTTTGTATTCATTTAATGCCAAAGGTCACTACCTCCCATATAAATAAAAATCACTCATGCTTTCAATGTGTCGGACATTTGAAAGAAGAATGATTCGCTGAATGCATGCATTCCATGTTGCTGGCCGGCCGCACACAAAAGTGTAACGGCCATAGCATATAATACCCCAAACCAAGAACGAAAACGAAAGCTTATAAGGTTTTCAAAAGAATCAACGACTGTGTCGTCCACTATTAAAATCGAAAGAAAAAATGTGTTTTTTTTTTAAATGAAATATTTTTACTCCACACATGTTTTCATACGTTATTATATAATCCTTAATATAGTTTTCCTATTAAAAAAAACCCATTAAATGGATTGAAAGCTAATGTTGGCAGATGAACGTGAAAACGGGAGAGAAACAAAATGGGAAAAAGTGTTGCACAAACACAACGCAGTGTGGAGAGCATATTAAAGAGGAAGTCAATTTCATTTTACACTCATGCACACATAAATATTATTTTATAATATTTTTTCATGTTATTTTATTAAAAAACATAAAAACAAATTGTATATGTATACGGGAAGGTTAGCTAACGAACAACTATGCAGCAACTTGTCTTGTTTGGAAATTGTTTACAAAACTTTAAAACTTTTTAATGTTCAACAAAAAAATGTTTATGCGTTGCACGTTTTTAATTAATTGTATGCAGGTAAAAAAATATGCTTCACACACAGAAGGTATCCTTACATTCCCTTACTTTTAGCATTACAATCTCTAATGGTTGGCTTTTATTGCAAGTAAAACGGATGATAAATTTTTATTATTAAAAAGAAAAGCAAAAAAACATGGAATCTGTAATAAAATAAATATTTTTATAGTCTACAAGTTAATTACCATGACATAAATAAAGTTATTTTGCACTATGCAACACAGGAAACAAATTGTTGCATATTCAGTTAAGTTTTTTTATGAGTAACACATTGAACTACCTTTTTGGACCTTTACTGGTTTAAAATAACTTCAAAATAAAGGATTTGCAACAGATAGCATGTATTTATTGTATTGTAAACATATACATGGTTTGTGTCTTTGATAAAATATACGGCATTTTAAAGGTTAAGCATGCTCCATTTACTATCACAAAGGATTTTCTTGCTTAGTCAGAGTGGAATTTATGTTTTACAGCAACAATTTTAAATAAGCACAGTTAAAAACCCATCGATAGCTTAATTCGTTTCAGTTCAAGGTACAACATATGCAGTTCCTAAGTCTAAGTTTTAACCCATAATATAAATTCTACCAAAGTTCTGCCCTATAATTTTTAAGCTTATGAGCTGAGACATTCCATCTTAAAGATAATTTTCATATTCACATACATACATACCAGAGACCAACAATGAATCGCTTTTTCGCTACTCATAAGTACTCATGAAATTTTGAGTATGAGTGAGTCAACAGTATTGAAATCCAACTACTCTGATTCATTCGTACTCCGAAAAACATTGATTTATAAGTACAAGTTGCAATGAGTATGAGTACAACGTTGACATCAAACTCATAACATTCGAAATATGTTTGATTCATACGCCTCATACTCATTCAGATTCATAAATTTAGAAAAAATACTTAAAAGTACTCATAAATGATTCGAGTGATTCGAATCATTCGTCAAAATTTACAGTCTTAGTTGTTGTTGCATTTACAAAGAAAGAAGAAAGAAAAAGGCAAAGACAGCAAGCAAAGCAAACACACAACCTACTAGTGAGTATTGTAGTGTTCGTGCGCGGATCATACTTATTTTGTGATTCGTGTATACGATGAGTCATGGAGAGTTGAAATCAATAACATCATGCGTATTGTCAAGTATGAGTACCATGAGTATTTCAAAATTTGAATATGAGTAGTATGAGTATGACATTAAAATTAGTACGAATACGTATAAGTATCAGAAATTATAAGTATGATTCGAATCTACTCATCGTTTTGAATACTCATTGCTGACCTCTAATACATAGGCTGCCTTCCAAAATGTATCAATACAAAGTTTGTATGCAGTTCTACTACTGTATAGTATAAGCAATGTAGATATGCAAAGTAACCAAACAATGCATCAACTATAAATCCGATGCCCGATTGCTTTTTGACAGCGTTAAAAATACACATTGACAACGTTTTGAAATGGAATACATTTTATATATTTTGTACAGCGGCAATATTAAACACGATACTTTGTTCAAACACAAAGCAACTAACATTTTGGAAGGCAGCCATACATTACAACCTTTCAGTTAGGTTTACAACCTAGCTTCTCACACACTCAACATTCAGAGTTTCTGCCAGAAATCATCTGCTAAGAGGAAGTCGCCGAAGAAATATTTTTTCATATTTCGTTTCATTGGAGATGTTTGACGTGGGGATTGAACCGTGCCTTACGTCTAATAGGCCAACACATTACCTACTAGACTATGGCGACTTCATTACGCGCTTTCTATCTTTAAATTTAAACCAAATAAAGTTTTCGTGAACTAACATAAAATCGTTCAAATGTCCGCCATAACTTCTATGGGTGGAGCGCATTCGAAGTCTCCAATTTGTCATAACTCTGGTGCACCAACCAAACTGAATTTGATGGATGGCATGGGCTATATTTGGTTTGAGGACTGCTGTGGTTGGTAGCATATATAACGTGGTCAAAACGGACGATCATGCCTTCAAATCGCTCGTGTAGAAAAATAGTATAAGCTATGTGCCACGTAATGGCGTCCTATAGAAACTAAATCATGCAATTCAGATCAAAAGAAGTTGCTTATGATCGACCTATAGCGCTTGTTGGGTGCGCTTGTTATAGCGGACAATGGTGGGTGGCCTGTCCAACGTCTTTCTCATAAAAATATGATGACTCCCCCTGCCCGAAATCCACATCGAACAGAGATGCATTGAACGCTCTTGGATGTTATACGGTTTTGTATTGTTTCAAATTCGACAATTTTGTTTTTTCACGTACCCATTTATCCAGAAATGGAACGCAAGTTACGGGCACTTCAAGAGCTGTCTAAAATTGAATTGGTAACCGCCTTCAAAAAATAGTTTTCTTTGGTTCATATAGTGCTCATATATTGTTCTACCTACTAGACTACGGCGACTTCTATTTACATATTCAATTTACATATTAAGTTAACGGCCGCTAATTTGGCATTGACAATTTGACAATTAAGAATATACGATTGGCTTACAAGGTACCGAAAACTGTAAGAACTGTGGTCAACATATTTTCATAATTAGACCTTAGAGTCAGAGTACTAGAGCGACCATAAGAAAAAGAAAACTTCCATAGTCTGCCAAGCGTCTACCCCAACATAAAGACTAACTCCTCAAAGACTTTTAAAACATGTTGTACCAGCATTAATTAGAATCTTGGTATCTCTATTTGACTTTGTGGTTCAAATGAATGAAGGCTAGACCATTACAACGCTTTAGTGAAGATAGCGTCATGGCTTCTCACGTCATATTGTGTGAGTTAAATTTATTGATGAGTGATGCAACGTAGTCCCGAAAAACTAACTTGAAGACGTTTTTAATTTTTTTTCCTAGTCTCTAGTACTGAAGTCGCTGTAGTCTAGTATTAGATTAACTGGGAGCCAGTGGTTCAAATCCTGACTTAGACATTTCAAGCAAAAACGAAATATGAAAAAAGATAATTCTTTCAGCGTCTCTCTTTCTCAGCAGTCTTCTGGCAAAAACTCTGAGAGTAACATTAAATAATCATGAAAATTTTTCCAAAAACCTGTCGTTCCTAGTCGACATTAATGTTTAGCCACTCATACGTAAAATTAACATACAGAACATGGGTGGTGTGATAAACTAGGTTGTAAGCCTCACTAAAAGTGGTGGAGTGACCAATTGAGCAATATAATTGAGAAATATATTTTTTTGAAGATGTTAAAGCTCTGATTTGAATTCTAAAGTGACAACACACTTCTCACTACAGTTACTAAAGACTACAGTGGTCACCTCATCTTCAGGAGAGCTCCATCAACAATATGGACCAAAAACTAACAGTTTTTGAAATACTAAAACAGATCTTAGTGTATTTAAATTCTGTTGATAGCAATAAAGTTTGATTTTTTAGCTATTATCTTTTTGGCAACACTGGCTTAAACAGCTCACACACGTTTCGTGTTTTGTTTCACTGTCAAACATCTTCAGTTTGGTCTATAATTTAACCATGAATCGTCTTACAAACGAACAACGCTTGCAAATCATTGAATTTTATTATCGAAATGCGTGCTCTGTTAAGAAAGTTCATCGCGCGCTTCTTCCATTTTATGGTCAGTTTAATCGACCCACTGAAGCGGCTATTCGGGCTAGTGTGACTAAATTTCGCATCAAATTTACATTGTTGGACATTAAACCACCAACACGCTTACGTAGATTGCGAACTGAAGAAAATATCGCAGCTGTATCGGCCAGTGTTAATGATGACCATCAATTATCGATTCGTCGCCGTTCGCAGCAATTGGGCCTCTGTTACTCAACAACGCGGAAATTTTTGCGGAAGGATTTAGATGTGAAGCCTTTCAAAATACAGCTGGTGCAAGAATTGAAGCCGAACGACCTACCGCAACGCAGAATTTTTGGTGAATGGGCTCTTGGAAAGTTGGCCGAAGATCTACTTCTTTATCGAAAAATTGTGTTCAGCGACGAAGCTCATTTTTGGCTCAATGGATACGTAAATAAGCAGAATTACCGATTTTGGAGTGAAGATCAGCCAGAAGCATTGCAAAAGCTACCAATGCATCCAGAAAAAGTCACAGTTTGGTGCGGTTTATGGGCTGGTGGCATCATTGGACCGTACTTCTTCAAAGATGCTGCGAATCGTAACGTAACTGTGAATGGTGAGCGCTACCGTAAGATGATATCCCACTTCTTTCGCCCAAAATTCAAGAGCTTGACTTGTGACATGTGGTTTCAACAAGACGGTGCCACATGCCACACATCACGCGTAACAATGGACTTATTGAGACGCGAGTTCGGTGAACATTTTATTTCACGTTCAGGACCGGTCAATTGGCCGCCTAGATCGTGCGATTTAACGCCTTTAGACTATTTTTTGTGGGGCTACGTTAAAGCTCATGCCTATACAGAAAAGCCCGCATCAATTAACGCATTGGAAGACAACATTGAAGCCTTTATTCGTGAGATACCGGCCGAAATGTTGGAAAGAGTATGCCAAAATTGGACTAAGCGGATGGACCATTTGAGGCGCAGTCGCGGTCAACATTTGCATGAAATAATCTTCAAACATTAAATTATATGGACCGTACTATCGATTCAAATAAAGATTTCATGCATTTTTCTGATTTTTATGTGTTCTTTTGAAAAATTTTCCTATAGCTCTTAAAAAATCATAAATAATAATCCGACATATTAGGCCTTATAAAATATATATGGAACCAATTATAGGGTATGGCAATATATATGAGTGAATGAATATAAAGCGAGGATATTCGGTTATAATTATTTCAGAATAGAATTATAGGACCTGAGTTCAAATTACAATAATTTTCACCCACTTTCTGAAGTATAATTAAAAAAATGTTAATTACTCTTGTCCCACTGTACAGGCCCTAATAATGCTGCAATAAATCTCTCATTTTGTACAAATTCTCACTTAAATTTAATTGAAACAATTATAATAAGAAAAACTCACACACACACACTTTGTTAACATAACCAAGACCAACTCATTATTGAAATTGTTATTACGAGTACATTTTAGCTAGAAATTATTTTTGTTTATGGTACAGCAACAACAACAAAACATTAATTTGGCTTGTTCTTGTTTATTCTTGAGCAACAAAATGAAAGATTCTTTTCTTTTCTGTGTATGTCTACACAATTGCTGGAAATCTGTTAAAGCAATAAACAAGCATACACACCACTCCCTCTATTCATTTGACTCAATTATTCTTTCATTCAGCCATTCATTCATTCATTCATGCATTCGTTCACTCGTTCGTTCGTTCATTCATTCATTCATTCACTTGTTCATTATCACTGTGAATTTGAATTTTTTGAATTAATGTCAACACCTTCAAATCACTGGGGATAGGAAAAAAGGCTGGGGGAGGTCAGGTATGGGTAAACGTTTACACAACTTTTGTCTCGTCGCCATCATTTAAAATGTCAGTCAGTGTCACAACCCAAACCAACCATTCTAAAACCAACCAAACCAAGCCATGCCATGCCAAACCAAACCCAACCAAGCCAAACTCAATATTAAACAAAACATGTCTTCTGCCGTTGTGTTTGTGCTTGTGTTTGTAATTGTGAATGTATTTTCATATAAAATGTGCCTGTATTTAAGCATATCCTGTGTCTATCCATGTACGGCTGCATGTGTGTGTGTATTTCTATACCGCAATGTCAATGCTGTTGACATTAAAACTAAAAAAAAAAAAAAACAAAAACAAAAAGAAGAAGAAGAAGAAGAGAAAAACTGCGCTTTAAAAATGTCATATTAAACCAACCAGCCATAATGAGTTTTACGCTAAAATATGAAAATTTTATTAAAAAAAAAACACTTAGAAAATGAGCAGCAGAGGTTATTTAAAGGGAGCTCAGATTAAATGTTTGCAAAAGTGATTTGAGTGGCAGGAAATTACATTTTTGCAAGAGTTCGTCTTTTGATGTTAAGCTGAAACAGTTTAAAGTCGATATAACACTTAGGACAGCTACAACTAACACTGTCTCTAGTCCAAACTAAATTATCAAACTGTTAAGGAAGGGAAATCTTTTTATTGTACTCTCCTCCCATCTACATAGGGTTCCCTTACAAAATCTTACTCAATATTGTTGCTCTAATGAGCCTCAAGCCGCTTTTCGATAACAATAACGACAACTCCTTGTCTATTAAGTGTTAAGTAGTTCTCATGCCACTGGTTGTCTTCTTAAATGAACTCATCTAAACTGATTCCTCATCACAAAATCTACAAATTTGTTTTGAAACCAAAGGCAGTTTTCTACCCTCAGGCTATTTTTGGGTAGCCTAATGCAAGGTAGTTGCCGTAGTCTAGTAGGTAGTGTTTGTTGGCTTATTAGACGTGAGGCCTCGGTTCAAACCCCAGGCCAGACATCTCCAACTAAAACCGAAATATAAAAAAATATTTCCACGGCGACTTCCCCTCAGCAGATTTCTGGCAAAAACTCTAATAGTAAATAGAAAGTAGCCATGAAAAGTTTCTCAAAAATCTATCGTTCAGAGTCGTCTTTAAACTGTAGGTAACGCCACTCATCTATAAAACTAACACACAACATAAGTGATGTGAGAAACTAGGTCGAAATCCTGAATAAAGGGTTGTACTGACCAATTATGTATGTATGTATGTAACACAAGATAGGAATCCCTTTCATTCCTTTCTATAACTACCTGGTAAAAGTTTAGACTGTCTTTAATGCGTCTGATTTAAGACGTCTGCGCTCCTGTCTACCGTTTTCAAACTCCTCTTCCTACTCCAGAGAAATGTTGTGGAAGCGCCTCACCTATTAAGCTAATCTAACTACTTATTGCCTTGAGTTCCCATAAGATCTGGGAGATGACGCTATTTTCCCTACCTCGCTAATTTGACTTCTGTCCCCTGTCTATCGTTTTCAAAATCCTCTTCCTACTCCAGAGAAATGTTGTGGAAGCGCCTTTTCTAGCAACCTCATTTGCCTACTTATTGCCCTGAATTCTCATAAGATGTGGGGGATGACGCTATTTCCCCTGCCTAGCAGATTTGACTTCCCCCTGACTTCCACCTCAAGTGAAACTCAAAGAAGCAAAGTCCCCTAACTTCAGCTAACTGACCGTCAGATAGTATGGCTATGTCCTATCCTCCGTACCTCTAATCTAAGTTTTCGGCACAAAAATTCTGCACATTTTTCGATGATGTAAACTTTTGCTTGAAAGATACTGAATGTGGAAATGAAGAAAGTATCAGCGTGATCATCTTCTATGAGCGAGTATTACGTTCACTCATGACTTTAGACCATATCGCTGCCTAAAGGACCACTTAAACAATATATGTACTTATCATAGTGGAGCAGTCGCTTGAATCTATTGAGTCTGATCTTTATTGACTCCGCCAAACAAAGTATTTTGTATGACTCGTCATCAAGCAATCAGGAGAGCTCTTCCTTGCATTGTGCATTGGTATATGACGCCCGTTGCGGTGTGAACCATCCGATGAGGCATTCTACTGAGGGCTTCCAGCGGTACACTCCGGCGTGAACGTCTTAATCCACGTTAGTCTGAACTAATGCTACCCTAACGGAGGTACCTATTCTGAGATGTTCGGCAGGAGTTTGACAAGAGTACACCCGGTTAATGGCTTAAGACGTTCACGATCTCTTCAAGATTGAAACAAAACAGCCGAGTAATCCGATCAGAGCCTGATCGTGAGTCCAATGCAAAAAAGGATTTGTAGAAATGCTGAGTTGAACACAGGTTGATCGTGCAATTAAGAATATGAGATTGGCTGACGATATAAGTTAATAGAGTGGCACTTACTGACTTACATTTATTCGTCCGTTATCCGTTATATCCGTTATCCTTTAGTCAGGATTACTACCTAGCTTGTCACACCACCCATGTTGTGTGGGTTAATTGTATCCATGAGTGGTGGGAACTATATTTTATTACTTTCACTTTTCTGCCAGAAAACTTTCGAGACAAAGCCGTTCTAGATGTCTAAGCTGGGGATTGAACCGCGAACTCCCATTTAACAATACACTACCTATTATACTTCGACGTTAGGTTAGGTTAGGTTAGAGGACGTGTACTTGTCAATTAAGACAAGTACAGTACCCGGAGGTCGAATTGGCCCATTGTACAACGTCCTAGTTTATCACACCACTTATGTTGTGTGTGTTAATTTTATACATGAGTGGTGGGAACTACAGTTTAAAGTCGACTTCGAACGACAGAATTTTGAGAAACTTTTTCATGGCAATTTTATTCACTCTCAGAGTGTTTGCCAGAAATCTGCTGAGAGGAAGTCGCCGAAGAAATTCTTTTTGTATTTTGTCTTTGATGTCTGGCCTGGGGCTCGAACTCTGGCATTACGTCTAGTAAGCCAACACACTACCTACTAGACTACGGCGACTTCCACTTCAACGTTAGTTACGTTTACAATTTAGGCAAACAGAAGAACATTTCAGAGGCATGGGTTTCAGATCTAAAAATATTTCTGAAAATGTTGCAAAAGTGGCTTTGGAACTTACTTGGGCATTGTCTGCTTATATGAACACACTTATGGAGTTCAGGTGGTCATAAGGGTGTATGAAATTATTCTTCATTAATCTCTTACAGTTGGCAACTCCATGCTTGTCCATGCCATTAAGTATGAAACACATTTCAAGCACACAGCTGGAATCCAAGTACAGTTCAGTTTACCAAACACTTTCTCTTTGAATAATTTATTGTGAATTATTATGAGCATACATATGTATGTGTGCGGGCACTAAGACACATATTTACATGGTCCACCATGTTCCTCTTTCAGAATAGTTTTTTTTTGAAATTTTTTACAATTTCTTTTACGTATGTCTGTGTGTGTATGTGCACGTATTATTGAAGAATTTTTAATAAAGAAATTCCTTTCCTTTAACAGACATGTTCACATTAATGAAAATATTTTTAAATACAGACGACGACGACACATAAAGACGCCACGCTACTGGGAGAAGAGAAACAGAATTTTTTTGAACAACATTTTTCGGTTTTCTTTAGTTTCCTTGGCATGACAACACGTTCGAAAGATGCCTGCATAGAGGGAAACTAAAATGCTTGAAAAAGAACCACAAAAACGAAAATAAGAGAATGAAATATTGAGGAAAACAAAGTAAGAAAACAGAAAATAATAATGATAAGGCAGTTCAAAATGGATAAATGAAGTGCATTAACCAGGAGTTATCAATAAATACAAGGATAGTGATTTAGCATTAACAACAAGTGCTAGTGCAGGTGCAAGTGTAAGTGCAGAAAGAGAAATGTTTTGGAAAGTGCTTCAGGGAAGGTGGTGGAAGTGAACAGAGTAACAGAGTTTACCTTCATTAAATTGTTAAAATCATTAAATGGATAACCCTCTGTGGTTGAAACATCACTTTCCTATAGAAAAAAAGAAAAGAGAGAGAAAGAAAACAGAACACAATTAAAATTTATTCTCACCATTGCATACCATTTGCGGTCATAAACCGTGGACATGATTTATTTTTCTTGAAATATTTTTCTTTGTTTTTTTCTTTTTTTTTAAATAAAAGAAATGTTGTTTTTAATAAATATTAATGTGTCTTATTTTTCTTTAATAAATATTGTCTTGTTCTTGATAAATTATTAATAATTTCTGTTTAATGTTGTGTAAAGATTCTTGAGTTGCTGGGTTGTTTTACAAAATATTGGATTTTTTTTCCGTTGCCTTCAACATAAATTCCTTAACAAATCCTTATTCTTAAGGGAATTAACTCATGTTGGGCGTTTTCACAAAAAGTTTGTTTTATTCCTTCATGTGGTGACAAGCTGATAGGCAATATAAATACTACAACAGAAAAAAGTTCGTTTCTTTATTAATACATCTCTCAACAGGTACTTGCAGGCATTACAAGGAATTAAATCAGTTGGGAATAGTTCAGCAAAGAATAATAAATAAATAAAGAATTGTTCTCTTATCTTAAAATAATTGTTCTGTTTATAACCAGAAAGACGGCAAAAGGTGTAGTAATAAGAAATCCATACATAATGGCATATAGTACTTAACAACGAACAAAAGTATTTCAAATTGGAATTCCCTGTTACGGTTGAAGGCAAAAAACTTATGATCAAGATTTTAATATTTTAAAAATAAAGACACATCAATCCGTCTTCAAATAATCCCTTTTAGGAACCCCACCTCTAACCCCAAGAACGAGCAGCAAAAGAAAATCAGGTTATGCATGCTCTTCAGAAGGAATCGGAATCAATATGACTACCTACTCACCACTACACTCTATACAACAAAAGAAAAAATTCATTATAACAAAAGCCGACCTTTCCAGAGAGTTGGCAACCCTATTATCCTAGAAAATAAAATATGGTAAATTCAGAAGGAATAGCTATCAAAATGAATATTTACTCACTACTGCACTCTATGCAACAGAAGCAAACAATATACTATCACAGAGGCCCATCTTTCTAGATCAGCTGGCAACCCTATCATCCTACAATCTGCTACAGTTTTGGTTTAATCCACTGCTTAGCAGGAAAACCTTGATTAATGTGACTAAAACAAAACAAAAAAGGAGTAAGATGGAAAGGAAATGCTTTGCTACTAGTCCCACAATTCCTACATTTTTCTATTTCAATATTCTACAAAGTTTTAAAAGGATGGCAACCATGTCAACCTAGAATCTGCTACAGTTTTGGTTTAATCCACAACTTAGCTGGAAAAACTTGATTAGTGTGAGTAAAACTAAACAAAAAAGGAATAAGATAGTGGAGAAGCTTTGTTCCTAATCTTGGTTCCCTGATTTTTCGATTAGAATACTCTGCAAGGTATTAAAATTTTAGGCTAAACTAACATTTAGGAGATGATTTTTTTTCTATTTGGTTTATCAGACAATGCCGTTAATGCGGACAATGGAAGAGAAGCCTTCCCTTTCTTTCTCGTCATACTTTTGCAGAAATTGTTGGATTCTGGACTAATTTTCGTGTGATTACGAGAAGTTCGTCACGTACAGAGACTGGCTTAGTCACAGTTGAAGCGCTGGCAGACAACTTCATTATAACACTTCAATCAGGGTTACAACCTAGTTTCTCACACCTGTTACGTTGTGTAAGTTAATTTTATACATGAGTGGCGGGACCTGAAATTTAAAGTCGACTCCGAATGACAGATTTTTTTTTTTTTTGAGAAACTTTTCATGGCAATTATATTTACTGGCAACTTATTCATGGAAATTTTATTTACCCTGAGAGTTTTTGCCAGAAATCTGCTGAGAGGAAGTCGCCAAAGAAAAATTCAAATTTTGTTTCGTTGGAGATGGCTGAACCATGATTTGAACCATGGCCTCACGTCTACTATTCAAAAATTTTTTCTTTTAAAATTCGAATTCATTTAGAAAATCCTTCGTTACAAACATATTTGTGTGGTAACTAGTTAAGGTTATTTTCTAGTGGATCGTTGTTTAACTAAAGGGACACTTTTCCAGGGGGTTGCTATTTCTATTCAAACAGGGGGTATTAGTCCTTACGACTATGATGGCTTCCCAAAAATCGGAATTTAAGCCTTTAAATCTATGTATTCGGGAGTCCAATTAATGCTTACCATTACCTGGCGTTTTTCGCAATCTATTTCTCTATTAATGCTGGGAATAAAAATCATTTGGGAATACAACTTGAGGGAAAAATAAAACGAAGTGAAATGAAAAATATTAAAAAATACTTGTTTTTATTGTTGTTAAGCCCCTCTATCAGCCAAATAATGCAAGATGTGCGCATCTTCGTTACGATGAATCATAAAAATTTTTATTTTCTTAAAAATCGTTTCCAGAAGTGTATTGCATACGTTTTATTATTATTTTTCCACCATAAAATATATGGATTTCTATGCTAATATACGATGTTAAAATGCTTCTTCTTAACAATAATTTTTATGGCCAATTTAAATTTTAAATATTCTTGGCTTTTATAAATGATTTTTATGTCAAACCAAATAGAAAAAAAGAAAAATATTGCCTCTACAGGGATATGGAGCATGTTGTGGTATGTCACAAGATTCAAACATTCGAGAGGAGTGGTTTTTTATCGTCAATAAAATATCGTCTATTGATTGAATCTATTATTGAAAATATTAATGGTAAAGTGAACACATTTCTTCATGTGATTAAATTTCGTTAAAGTAATCAAAAAAAATTTTTTTTTGCTACCACATGGTGTTGCTTATGTTGCTGCAAATGGTTTGCTTATATCTCTATGTCTCTGTTATTTTTTGTAGTTTTTTTCGGTCATACCATATGGAATTGTTTGTTTGTTGTATTGAAACAAGGATTTCATTTTATATGTATGTATTCCTTCTATCCTGACATCCGATAAGGATAACTTATTATGTATTTTCTTTATCTTGTTATTTTTGTTGTTCTAATGGTTAAAAATGTTTCGATTGTTTAACCCAAGGCACACAGCAAACACAGATGAAATATCTTCTGTCTTTTTTTTTATAAATTGTGGAAATCTTTTCTCATTTCTGCTTTATTTGTTGGCATTTGTTCCGGTGAACATTTAATATCTGTGTGTCTGCATATCACAAACAGAAAACAAAATTGGAAATCGAAAATGGAACAAGAAATGTCTTGAGAATACCTGGTTGAAGCGTAGATTTTTTTTTTTTTTAATTTTAAAGTCAAACTCTTAAACTCATGATAATTTATTGGAAATCACTAAGTTTAGGTACCAAAAGTGGGAAAAGGTAGATATCAATAGCTTTTCCACTTGTATTCAAGAAATAATTCCAAAATCGTGTTCATGGAAGGAAAAAACTGTATTTTTAAGGGAAGCAAAAAAAAGCAAAAGAACTCAATCATGCTTGAATCAAATACATCTTCTCAGGAAGTCTATTTTCGTAGAACTCAGTAGTCACGAATGTAAATGAAGAACAAAAAGCCTTGAAGCCTTCTGACAATAAAAAATGTTAGAGCGTCCATTGAGTCCATTGTAATCGATTCCTTATTGCGATCTGTTCTTTAACTTTAAAGTCGCTGTAGTCCAGTAGGCAGTATGTTGGCTTATTAGACGTGACGCCAAGATTCAAACCGCAGGTCAGACATCTCCAAGAAAATGAAATACGAAAGAAATATTTTTTTCGGCGACTTCCTCTCAGCAGATTGCTGACACAAAAAAACTCTGAGAGTAAATAAAAATTACCATGAAAAGTTTCTCAAAAATCTGTCGTTTAGAAGCGACTTTAAATTGTAGTTTCCGAGAGTCATGTAGCCAAGACCACATGAGTTTTTAATTTGTTTCAAAATAAAAAAAAAACATTTTCTTTCCACGCACAGTATAATTTCAAAAGCTACCAAATGATTGATATTCTACAAAAACCTTTAAATAATCCCAACTAAATCCATAACAAACAATAGAAAACCAAATCGTTGTGGGACTTTTTAATCACAGGCTGTTAGTCCCTGTGGTAAAACACATTAAGGCGTCAGGAAGCAAAAGTTAACTAAAAATTATATAAAGTCTACCGTTATCGTTCATATACGATGATTAAATCAAAATTCCTGCTTGCAATATAAAATTCCTGCAAACTAAACCAACAAACAATCAAACTTGGTATACAATTTAACAAACAATGCCAGCGTTTAGGAAAAACCCATAAAAACAAAGAAACAAACAAAAAATGGAGAGGAAAAAACAATGACTAGGCAACAATATAGAGAATTTGAATATTTAATTAAATCAAGCATAAATAAAATAAACTTTACGAATAATTTATTAACAAACAACAGAAATCCAAACCCAAATCAAACCTAAACGTAGCAAAGAAAAAACCGGCATATTTCATGCAACTAATTAAGGGCTTTAATCAAACATCTGAAATAAATAAATATTATAAGGATAACAGAAAGGATATCAGTGTGTGTATATGTGTGCGTGTATGTGGCAAAGGGTATTCGTTTTAGTAAATTATGGCATAAGGCGTAATAATACAAATTATCCCTTTTAATACCCCAAAGCCATTACGGCAAATATAGACAATAAAACGTGTTTTATCTATTCGTTGGAATCTACAAATAATACAACTAATAATAATAGAACAAAAACAACAACAACTATAAAAACAAACAAAATTAATAATAAAAAAATTATTAAATTACAAATACAGTAAAGTTTGGTTATGATGAACTCCAAGGAATCATAAGCTTTAGTAGGAATTAGGTGCAGTTCTTTATTACTAAAGGGTCCGCGAAATAACTTTTTTTTGAAAATGCTTTAAAAAACAAACTGCTGAATATTTCCTCAAATTTATTTTTTTATTTGAAAGTAAAATCCTTCCGGTTAATAATGGAAAATAATTTCATTTTTTTGCATTATCATTTATCATTATCATTTATCATTATCGCATTTGAGGCACAGAAAACCCGCACGCATACATTGAAAAGCCGACGCACCCAAAATGAGTCACTGTTTGGTGCGGATTTTGGTCCAGAGGCGTAATTGGACCATTTTTCTTCGAAAGCGAGCAAGGAGTGGCCGTTACAGTCAATGGCGATCGTTATTGGGCCATGTTAAACGAATTTTTGTTCACAAAAATTGAAGAGGAGGATATTGGCAACATTTGGTTTCAACAGAACGGCGCTACGTGCCACACAGCCGAAGCTATACTCGATGTTTTGCGCTCTGTTTTTGAAGATCGCATTATCAGCCGCAGAGCTGATGTCGTTTGGCCAGCTCGGAGCTGCGATTTGACACCGTTGGAGTATTATTAGTGGGGTGCCGTTAAAGATAAGTGTTACGCCGACAAGCCAGAAATACAGCTGTATGGCCAGCCGAGGCAGCCATTTGAATGAAATTATTTTCCATTATTAACCGGAAGGATTGTACTTTCAAATAAAAAAAGAAATTTGAGAAAATACTCAGTAGTTTTTTAAAGCATTTTCAAAAAAAAAGTTATTTGGCGGAATACTTTGGGGCGTGGTCATCTCATATGGAGGTGACGTAAACTGGCCACTGAGATTGTTGATGTTCCCTTCTGTTGCTGTTGAATACGAATAAGCCATACGCCACAGCAATCCGCATTCTAACTATTACTGCAGTTTTAAAATTTTATTCCAAAATTGATTTCCTCAATAGCTTTCCGTACTCTCACTAAGCTCAAGCAAACCACAGTGCCTGCACAGATAAGATGATTTAATCGAATGCCATAATACCCGTGTATTTATATTTTTCAAATAAAAATCGTGAGTGAATGAATTACGTAGAGCGTGTCGGCAGCAACAACAATAAAACAACAATAATGGGAAAAAACGCTGAAAAATATAAATCCTTCGCACACTCACATACATATGAAGAAGCATAAAATTTTCCACTTATCACACGTGTGTGTGTGTGTGTGTGTGTTTTCTCTAGCCAACACTTTTCTGAAATGGCAACGTATCCCATTCCTATAAGTAGTTTTTTTTAATGCAGTTATAAGAGGGTGGCTTATGGAAGCTGCTGCCATAAAATCTTAGGTGCAAAAAGAAGACAATTTTTACTCGCCAGCGGTAACCCATTCTCATTAGCCATCTTGGGAACAAGTGGCTTCAACAAAAGATCTTCATCAAGAACCTGACCATCCATAACCAAATTATTGTGATATTGATGGCAGAATATCAGGGACAAGGCGTGTGTACGAAGTAAACAGGATTTTTTTAGGTTAGGTTAAGTTAGGTTAGGTTAGGTTAGGTTAGGTTAGGTTAGGTTAGCGGATAGCTTGCCGTTCATAGGCAAATTCACTCGGTGGCCATATGGTCCATTGTGTTACCCACGATTTAATAACAACGGGTAAACTCCGGTTCCTTGAGGTACTAGGTCTATGATTGACAAGGTGATGTCGCCGTTGAAGGGACCACAACTCCATCATATTCCATCATACGATTTCCTGAAGTTATTTTTACGTCTGCCTCTGTACTGCCACTGTGGCACTTTGTCCCAGTTTTTAGATCAGCTTGCGATTCCTGTTGTTATTTGGCTTTGTGAACATCCGGCGCCATCCTTATAATGCCATCGACTTCTGCCTGATACTAAGGCCGGTACGGCTTCCTTGTCTTCACGTTGGTCAAGTTCAAATGAATATCAAATGAAGTAGGAACGTACAGCTGACTTATATGCTATGGATTCTGTCACCAAAACTGCATGATATGATATCCTCTACACATGCACATACTATATGTGTGTGAGAGCATCCATTGTATATTTGTTTACATGTGTACACATAAATAATAAAACAAACACTACGAACACGAACGTGCTTACTTTAATGCCATCACAGCTACAGGCAACAACAGCAACAATAGCAAAGAAGAGAAAAAATTAAGGCATCTTCCTCCTCACGTTTGCCACAATGATTTCGTATCATTTTTATTTTTTTTATTTTCTTAACCTCACTTTCCATTCCCATTTCAATTCAATTCAGTTCAGCTCTGCTCTGCTTAGCTCAGTTTAGTTCAATTCCATTCCATTCATTATTCTTTACTTTCAGTTGCCAGTTGTTGGTGTTGCTGTTGTTGCTATTTTAACAACTGATTGGATAAAATGGATATAAAACTGGTATTGTGGCAGTAGTAGTAGTAGTAGTTATCCTTCGTTTACCGTATATACATACATACACACACAGTGGTGCCATATCTTTGTGAACGTTAACCACATGAAATATCCGTTTTTTATTAGTCATGAATCTTATAACATTTTTCGTTTTGTTTTTCTATAGTTTTTCTTTTTTATTATTGTTTATGTTTTTGTCTTTCATTCATTTTTGTTAGCCCTGAGGTCTTTAATAAATTGGTAGCCATTAGATTGATACAAATGTAGCTCTGACTGTGTGTGTGTGTGTGTATATATGAATGAATGTATAATCTCTCGGTATGAATTGAGTCATTTTTTTTTATTTCCTTTCTTTTCCTTTCGTTTTTTATTAAATTGTTAAGCAAACAATGAATCAAAGTGGAGCACAAAAAAAAAACCAGACCCTAGTCATCATGATGGCGGCGGTGGGAAAGTGTGTTTTTTTTTTGTCAAACAAATTGCCAACACAATAAAAACAATTGCAAACTAAAATAAAAATCATTTTTTTATTTATTTCACACAGATTGTCTGTCGTTTACTTTAATTGACATTATCACTCTGTGATATATGTTTGGGCCATAACTGTTGCTATTGTTAAAATAGTTATTCACACTTAAAACACTGTCTAGACAACGTGGGTTGTGTAGTAATTATTTCAAGTTATGAAGTATCATAATAAATATGAGTAGAATATCTGGGTTTAATGCTACATGTGCTTCCTGATTCCTGTGGCTGATAGTCATAGCAAGTCCTCTGCATTAACCAACTGGAACTTACAATAAGGAGAGTGGAACAGAATCCCTTGCTAACAATCCGTGACTTGTAGATTGCTTACTTAATTAAATGGTCACTACAAGCCTTTAGTAATGGTGACAATCGAGCTTCTCACACCACTCATGGTTGTGTGTGTTAATTTTATCCATTAGAGATATTCAGAAATTTTGCCAGAAGACTGCTGTTAGAATGTCGCCGATGAAATATTTTTTCATATTTCGATTATTCTAGAAGTCTAAGCTGAGGCTTTACTACGGCCTAATGTCTTTGTATGCATGTATGTATGTATGTTTTTTTATAGCTTGATGAGCTAAAGGTTGGGAATCTTCAAAAGACATTGGTAGCCCGGTCTAAACAATGTGCACGATTCGCCACAAGACTTACTCTCGGCTTGCATACGTACTAAACCCAACCTAGTTCGTCACACTTCCGTTAAGTCGCCCCCCGGGATCACTATCAAGTGTTACATTGGTGGAGGTAAAGATTCAGCGAGTGCTGCTATCCATTTCTGCTGTTCTTGCTCTCTATAATCCACTGTTGTATTAGAACTTCCTTCGCGAATAAACATACCCCGTTCCAGTTTTCGCGTGATGTTAGCTTCAGGTTAACCACGTTATTGGGAGTCACCTGTGATCCGATCGTCCTCTCCAGGAAATTTCGTCGGTATTCGTAGCGCGGGCAAGTAAAGTATACATGGGCTCCGCTGTTTCGCTTTTATTTAGACATGATGGACACGCTTCATCCACGTCATACCCATACTGTGTAAGGTAAAAATTCCTTCTAGTCCATTCTTCTATATTTCGTAATAATCTGTAGGTCCATCTTCCCTTTGCGGAGAAGTCCACTCGTGCTGCCACCTATTCATTGCATCATCATTCAACTGGTCAGGGTGCACTAGCCCCGTTCTCCTACTTGTTAAACGTTTTCTCCTCTCTACCTCTACTAACATTCGTAGCGGCATCATCCCCGCTATCACCAAGGCTGCATCCGTAGATACTGTGCGGAAGGCAGAAATTACTCGGAGGGCAGATCTCCTGTAGGCCCCATCAACTCCTATTCTATGGGCCTTGGCCCATATAGGGGCTGTATATAGAGCAATCGATCTAACCACTCTCATCAGCAATTGCCTCTTCTCCTGTCTCGGACCTCCCAAGTTAGGCATAATCCGCGCGAGTGCACCCATTGCCGCCACACGCTTTCTACTAATGCAGGTCAGGTGCTCCTTGATTGTGAGTCTGTTGTCAATAATAACTCCTAAGTACTTGATAGACTGCTTCGATGTTATCCTTTGTAAGCTGACAGTTATGGTGATGTATTCCATTTTCTCCTACTACGACATCTGTTTTATGATCAGCAAATTTCAGACCTATACGCGCGATCCAGCTTCTAACTCTGCTAACTGCCGCATTGCACGTTTGTTCCAATTCATCAAGGTGTTTACCCTTGTATGTATGTTTGTGTGTATGTACATACATATGTATGTAAAACCAATTCGAGAACTTCAACGATCTTAACTCTCAACATGTGCCTACCTAAGTCGTTTAATTGCAACCAATTGGTAATTATGAACATTTCGAATAAATCTGTTCGATTATGGAAGTTTCTCAGCAATACTGCGTGTTGTCGTCTTTTTAATTTTAAGCAGTTTCTATACAAACATCACAACTACGCTAACGCATGAACTACAATAGCTCATTAGTATTTTCAAACCCTCAAAAATGTTTAAGTATGACTGAAAGCATATTAAAATTGCCTCATATTATTTTATTCACTGCGTATATGACCCTTAAAAGAACCTTAAATTTATAAGTAAAGACTCAGTGACTGTCTGCTGTTGAATATTTAAAATAAAATTTAAAATTCTTTATGTTCTTTGCATGCAAAATAAAACATTTTGTTTTTAACATTCATATTGAATCGATTTATTTTTAAATATCCGGTTCATTAAGATTTACCTTTTAATTTTCCTCTTTTTCAACAACAACAAATTTTTCATTTTCATTATTTACATAATTTTTATGCTTGACTTGGTCATGTTTAATTTCAGCCCTAATCAACATCCTTTTTTTTTTGTTGCTGGCTTTTTTTTTCTTATTTTACATCCTTCCGGTTTTTGTTGTTTTTACTCATACCCCCCCTACGGTGTGGAAATTGTTACAATGGAAATTTTTCTGAATAGATGTACGAGATTTTTTTTAATAATTTTTTTTTATACAAAAGCTATTATATATGTATGTATACATACATATGTACAATGCTAATATAAATAAGAAGGGGGAGCATAGATATCCTTTATTATATTGAGAAATGAAAGTCATATGTAGAGGTATTGGTGGAAGCTCTTGTTAAAAAAAGGTCGAAAAACATAGTGGAAGTTAAACAATGAAAAAAGAGATTACACAGCTCCAATGAGTTATGCAAATATGCCTTTAATAAAGTAAATAAATTCTAAGAAACCCATTAAGTAAGCTTTTAAATCATCGATACAAGATAAACTCTATCTACCTGCCACAAACATTACATTTAAGATGTTTGTAAACATTATGATTCCCTTAAAGATCGTATTATTTTTACATTTTAATCGGGTTTCATTGCCATTTTTCCACAAATAAACAGTTGATTGTGGTCTACTGTACAGTATTATTCTAGTATGGTAGGGTTGCCATTTACTAAAATTTTATCTCTTTCCTTGCAATCATATCTTGCATCATAGCACATGTGGAAATAATATTCCGCCATTGAAAGCTTTCTGAGATGACATTCAATCAAAATATACATAAAAATTTTGCAATACATTCGTCATGCGGTGAAAACTAAACTAGCCTTTACAAGTGTAACTTCTTAGTACTGGCATATGATCTGCTTTGCGAGCAATAATGGAGCGTAACGTTTAAAAACTCCACGATATAAGGTCGCAATCAAAATTTTTATAGTGTCCTCTGAACCATAAGGACTTGAGATATTCTACAGATGTTTCCATTTATTCTGAAGCCACATTTAATATTTTCATCAGGAGAACATATGTACATACATATATACATAATTGGTCATTACAGCACTTTAGTTAGGATTACGACCTAGCTTCCCACACCACTAATCTTGTGTGTCTTAATTGTCCGAACGACAGATTTTAAAGAAACTTTTCAAGGCAATTTTATTTACTCTCCGAGTTTTTGCCAGAAATCTGCTGAGAGGAAGTCGCCGGAGAAATACTTTTTGTGTTTCATTTTGATGTCTGGCCTGGGGCTCGAACCCTGGCTTTACGTTTAATAAGCCAACACACTACCTACTAGACTACGACGACTTCCGATAGTCTGATACATGGCTCAAATCTTCTGTTATTTTAATATCCCAGCAAAAGTTTTGATTGTCTCGAAAACACTTGGTTTGAGCAGAGTCTTTGTCTCTCTTTATATTCTCTTTCGTTGCGCATACCTTTCCGAACATTTACACCCACTTAACAGAAGTCTTCAGGTCCTATTAACGGTGTGGAAACTCCTTGCATCGCAATCCAGTCTGCTTACTTATTGCTTCTACGATATTACTGAGCCTCCCTACTACACTCCGGTGACTTGAATGGGCCTTGCATTTCTATAAATGACGTAAACCTCAGCCTGGAGCATAGAGGGCAATCACCGGACAATCTGAAAGGAACCGAGAGCTCATGTCAATCGGAGTAAATATCGGTGCTGTGCTATACTGGTGTCATCTAGCTTCTCAAACGACATGTTGTCGGTGTTAACTTTATACATGAGTGGCGGAACCTACAGTTTAAAGGTGGCTTCGAGCAACAGATTTTTTGGGAAGCTTTTCATGTCAATTTTATTTACTTGCACAGATTTTGACAGAAATCAGCTGAGAGGAAGCCATCGAAGAAATATTTTCATCATATTTCGTTCCGTTGGAGGTGTCTGAATTGGGGTTTGAACCGTGGCCTCACGTCTAATAAGCCAACACACTACCTACGCCGACTTCTGCAAGTGATTATGTTAGTTTAAAGGGTAATATACGTCCTTCTGCTGAAGTGCTCTTATTTACAATATCATAATCTGGGATGTCCGAATACATAGGTTATGGCCCATATCAGTACTACACAAGATCCCTCAAACTTTGATCTTACCAAGTAGAAGTTGAGCATGAAGGCCATTGAAATTCTCGAATACGCCTTGCAGTTCGATAAAGGTGGTATAAACCTTAGCCTGGAGCATAAAGTGCAGTCATCGGGCAATCTGAGATGAACCGAAAGGTCAAGTTTATTACAGTAAATATAGAATTTCGTACTCTTTTCCATCTGCGAGTCTTCGGTAAAGATCAAGATAAGATCTACCTCAGGGACAGTTTCCATTGCTTAATCTTTTCTGGAAAATTTTTTATTTATTTACGTACCACCAAAGTCGAAATTAGTTATGTCGTGACCAAGGCAAAAGTGCCAGGTTTATGTTTGATCTTGGGAGTTATTTTTAAATATTCTTATTAGCTGCATTGATGCTGCATTTCTGACCCTCATTGTGGATGCAACTGTTATAAATCATTTGCTCGATTAAACCTTAGTTTTCAATGTTATTTCAGGCATTTGTGTTTACTCAAACAGCTCTCCTACTTATGCCACTTTTGTCTATTCTTCGTTTTCTTTTCTGCTAAAAAGTTTTTTACAAGTTTTTACAAGTTATTGCAACTTTTCCCAGGAAGTGATAGAAAAAAACAATTATAAGCATTAATACACACACAACAACAACAACAAATAAATTTTTATGTAATTTCCTAACTTTTTACATTGCTCCCATGAGAGTAAACTTCAATAAAACTTTTTGTTGCTATTTACCTAAGCAAAGCTGTACTAGACAATTGTAGATTGAAAATGACAAGTTTTTTTGCTTGTCTTTCTTGTTATTAAAAAGCCAATAGAATGTACACGATAATTTAAAAGTAAACTAATTACTGTGTTGTCTTGTATTACATTGTGCCCGCGAGATATGGTACAGTACACCCACCCCACATACCAATGCCAATAAACAAGGACAACAAAAAAGTGGCCAACTAAGTACCCACGAAAACAAGTCATTTAGATCTTCATTTAAAAGGTTTTGCTTCTACGTAAACATACTTTAAATAGCAATAATATGTATATATGAGTGTATTTGTGTGTGTGGCTGTGTGTGTGTTAATAAATGAATAAATAAATATAAATTTTGTTGTTGGTTTTTGCTCTTTCTTTTCTTTTTTTTAGCAAATTATGAATAAAAATTACATTGGAAAAGAGTACGAACATGAAATTAAAGTGCCTGCCCCCTCCCCAAAGTAAAAATATCTTGTCTTTATTTTTTTTCATTTGCCGGAGGCTAAATGAATACAACAAAACAACAACAACAACAGCAAAATGCCAAAAGCAATGAAGAGAGATGGGAGTAGGAGCAGAGGGGGTATAAAACTAAAAATACACAATTAAAGTGTTTTTAAGAATACGACAATAAAAACAAAAAACAAAGGAACCTTGATGGTTGCAGCACCCCAAAAACAAATGACAGAGAGGTACAGAGGGAGAGAGGGAGAGGAAGAGCGTGCAAATAATGAAAGAAAGTTAAGAAAACATTTCATTTCAATTGTATTCGTTTCCAATGAAATGTTTTAACTCATAAGCTCACTTTTTCCCAAAAGCAACATGCGAACACAATAACCACAATGCAAAAACAGTTGCCATAAGGGGTAAAGGGTTCTTTACTTAGTGGTTGCATTTTATGTCATAATAATGATAGCCTGGGAAATGCAGCCCTTACCGTATCTTACAACAGGCAAAACATGTTGTAGGATGGATTGAATCTCCACTTCCGCCTACATAACACGATTTCAGATACAGACTGGTTTGTGTCTAGACTGCTTATAAAGCAGAAAATCCTATGGATTAGCCTTAGGCATAGGCTGACAAACATCTGGATTGTCCAGAGGTCACAATGAGCTGTATTCTATGATTCGCATCTGCACAAGGCAATTGACTTGGCACTCAGTTTAGTGCCCCGCAAAATGTAAGCGGAGTTATACACAGGGTGCAGTTGGCCAAAGGGTGATGTCGCCGTGGTCGTGGTAGGTAGTGTGTGAGGCCTCGGTTCGAACCCCAAGTAAAGCATCTTCAACTAAATGAAACATGAACAGATATTTCTTCGGCGACTTCATCTCAGCAGATTCTGGCAAAAACTCTGACAGGAAAATTTACCACAAAAAGTTTCTCAAAAATCTGTCGTTCAAAGTCGACTTTAAACTGTAGGTCCCGCCACTCATGTATAAAAATTAACGTACACAACATACGCGGTGTAAGAAACTAGGTCGTAATCCTGACTAAAGGGCTGTAATGACCAATAACGTACATAGTTGACCAAAGGTTTGTTAGGCCCTGTTGATACGGTCTTCCTGCTTTTTTGTAGATCCACCGTTCATTGGAATAATGCTGCCAACATAGCAAACTGCATTTTAACCAAAAAAAGTTGATGGTGCCACAGACCTGAGCACATCTGTGTTGCTGCCAGTCTCTTCAAATTTCTTTATAATCTTACCCACTCCTTTACCAACACGTCGATTACGCTGCCGTAATACAGCAACTTCCTCTCAGCGGTCTTCTGGCAGCTACTCTGAGAATAAAATTAAATTGTCATGAAAAATTTCTCATAATTTTGAAGTTCATAATGGACAATAACTGTCTCACCACTCGTGGATAACAGTTAGCACACACAACATAAGTGATGTAAGAAGCTAGGTTGTAGTCCTGACTTTAACGCTTTCATCGGCTTGTAAACGCTCCCTTTTCGTAAATAAAACTTTAAATGAAAATTGTAAACTGTTGACAGCCTTGCCAGATTTTCAGTTTTGCAACGACTAAATGGATAACACGATACAACACCAATTTTTCGTATACACTTTTTTAACACTTATTTTCCTATACAAACTCGCATACAGGCACCAACCATCCTGCTCTCTTGTACACGTACACGCACGCAAACACTTGCACAAATATTGACACTCTCTGTTTTGCATTTCCATACACAAAACACAAAAAAAGAAGACAAAAACCCAGAAAAAAGAGGAGGAGGATGATGAAGAAGAAATGAATTTATTTTTTTAACTGTTAAACAGTAAAAGGAGATAAGTGCCATTGAAGAGGAGCTTGTGTGAGAGAGTGAAAGTGAAAGAGAATGGAAAGGAAGCAAATGATGATTTAAAAGGAAAATATTTAACATTTTAAATAAGAATTTTTATTTCAACAACAACAATAAAAGAGAGAATAAATAAAAAAAAAAGAATAAAGAAAAACCCATTAAAGGACAGAAAAAAAACACACGACTGTTGATAACAAGTACTTGTCATGGTTGTTTATTTGTTTATGTTTGTGCTGTCAGCAACAGAGAATAAATAAAAAGGAAAAGTAATACGCAAATACAAGACCCATATACAAACACTTTCACACTTTTAAACACACACACACACATACATATGTATATAGGCAAACATTAATGCTTTGAAGTATTTCCGGTAAAATGACCTTCCAACACAAAATGAAAATCAACAGTCAGTCAACAACAACAACAGCAACCGCCACCAATAAAGTTAACAAACCAAGTTTAAGTGGCATCTCAAAAATTGTTTTTTAAAATAAGCTCCATGGTAGGCTATTCTTTGATTTATTTTGGTATAAAGCTTTAAGAGTGTACCTTTAAAGGTAGAGTCAAATATAAAGCAATTGTTTCTATTGTAGGTTAAATAACTAACGAAATAGATGCTAAAAGTAAGGTTAGGTTAGTTCGGCAAGTTAATGGAAAACGAAATTAACCTCAATTACCAGTTAAGTACCATAAAGAGCCTTATCAATACCATAGCTGATGAAGTAGTAAACAAAAGGAAAGGAGACATAGTTAATCGGGTATAGTGAATAGTTTATAAATTAAAAAAATCGGGGGAAATCACGACTTGCACCCTGAACTAAACCCTTGAAGAAAGGAACCCAAAGAAATTTTATCGTCTGCCTGCTCATTTAATGAGAAAATTAATGACTTTCTCTGTCGGCTTTAAAGGTTAAATTGTAAACCCCTTTTACACATGCGAAACATTTATCCGATGATCTATGTACACTGCTATGAGTTTGAAAGCAGAGGAGCCGGTTCTGTCCCTATCACACTGAGGGCAGAGCACAAAATATAAAATACCCCAGAAGTAGATGGAACTCTACCTGTTCTGGGCACTCTTATGGAAAAATTTGCAGGACATAAGACAAACACGTATTGCAGCCCGACCAAACAAATTCATCTACATACATACATACATACGTAACATACATAATTGGTCATTACAACCCTTCAGTCAGGATTACGACATAGTTTCTCACACCACTTGTGTTGTGTGTGTTAAATTTTATACATGAGTGGCCTACAGTTTTAAATTCGACTCCGAATGACGGATTTTTGAGAAACTTTTCATGGCAATTTTATTTCAACACTCAGAGTTTTGCCAGAAATCTGCTGAGAGGAAGTCGCCGAAGAAATACTTTTTGTATTTTGTTTTGATGTTTGGCCTGGTGTTCGAACCCTGGCTTTACGTCTCATAAGTCAACACGTTACCTACTAGACAACGGCGACTTCAAACAAATTCATCTACTCTTTCATATCTAACGATCGGATTAAAGAAACTAAGCAACTTCATCTGCATTTTGCCCATGAAAACAAAATAATTTAAGAATAACGAAGGTTTTGAAACAAATTGAAAGGTTTCCGGTGGCAATTAGCACGTTCGTCTGCTCAAAAAGTGAACTCAGAGGTCCCCCAAGGAATTTTATATGCCTACAACTAATTGTCGAGGTAGTCTTATTAGAGCATGGTTCTAGACCCAGCTCAGACATCTCAAACAAAACTAAATATCTGGCAAAAAACTCACGAAAGTAAAATAAAATTGCCATTAAAAGTTCCTCAAAAATCTGTCGATCGAATTCCATGTTAAACAGTAGGTTCCGCCACTTGTGGATAAAGTTAATATAAACAATATGGGAGGCGTGAGAAAATAGGTTGTTATCCTGACAATATAAGGTAATGATAGGTACAAATGATTCCCTTAATAAGTAAACATTTGCTAACGACTCTACGTTCGTTACCGTGCCTCAAAAACTTTCGATGGATTTGAGAATCTCCAGGAGCTTATGAAGAAATAATTGAGACAATGGAAAATGAGAGAGTAACAGAGAGGCATGTCTGTCTATTAAAAAAAAAATTGTGAAAAAATATTTCATCCCTGAGAGGGTAACAGAAAACGAAGAGGAAATATTGAGAGAGTTATGTGGGCTCATGAAGTCGCCGTAGTCTAGTAGGTAGTGTGTTGGCTTATTAAACGTAAAGCCAGGGTTCGAGCCCCAGGCCAGACATCAAAACAAAATACAAAAAGTAAATCTCAGCAGATTTCTGGCAAAAACTCTGAGAGTAAATAAAAATTGCCATGAAAAGTTTCTCAAAAATCTGTCGTTCGACGTCGACTTTAAACTGTAAGTCCCGCCACTCATGTATAAAATAAACACACACAACATAAGTGATGTGAGAAACTAGGTCGTAATCCTGAATGAAGGGTTATAATGACCAATTATGTATGTATTTATGTATGTTCGCCCATATTATGCTCCTTAGATAAACACTACATACCTAAGAAAATTGTTTACAAGCCTTAAATATTATTCCGACACAATAATTAAGCATCAAAGCCGTCTGTCATCGAATAAATTTCTTCAAGGCCACAAGCTATGCTCAAACAATTTCACTTGTGCTCATTTAAAGCCTTACACATACACATACAGACACATTTGATTCAATTAACTACGTAAAGACTAAAGCATAGAACGTCATATTGGCAAAATTCTCATTAAATGTAATGGAAAACGCTTTGAAGTTATGATGCTTTAATATGGCAAGGGAGTACTTTGAAAACAGTTTTTCAGTAATCTTAACAGTTAACAGTAAATTAACATTAAATGAATAACCTCAAAAACCTTTGAGAACATATTTAACATCCTCCATTTTGTATTCTTCCATGTTTTTCTATTCTTCTTTTTTCTTTTTTTTTTTTTGAATTTGCAAATTTTTATTTGCTTGGGTGTTGGTTTCTTTATTTAAAATTCTTCAAGTATATTTACCTGACAATAAATTTTTAATAAACCTTCAAGACAGGTTTATTAAGGCAACAAATATACACACAATAAAGTGTAGAGATTTACAGTTCTACACATAAAAAATCAACATGAAGTACTACTATTAGGGTGGTTCCAAGTAAAATGGAATTAAAAATAAAATTTACATTTTGCACGACAAATGTACGGTCGTAATGTGTTTTACCGCAAGTGCTGCAAAAAGTATGCTTGAAGATGTATAATTCATGCCACAGAATGGAAGAGTACAGGTTAATGATGCTGACTGGCCACGTTTTACAAACTTCAAGTTCAAATTGACAATTTGTTCCTAATTTTTGGATACTTGGCAGGTGTGTGGAGTGTCAGAATAAATGAGGGATTGTACCAAAGACTGTTAGCTTTCGGCTAAACTGTATAAACTCCCAAAATTAGTTGAGATGTACAGTCTCAGTGGCTCAACTGCTTGTGTACAAATTCAAGAATCGTTGCCTACGTTATTGTGTAGACGTACTATAGTACTGCTCGCAGACGACCTTTTGAACTCGTCTAGCCGGTATAGTGTTAACATATAAAAACTCAACCAACCATGTTGTCCTTACGAACCACAAGATGGTGTTCTGTGTAAACTTCCAGGTGCTTTCTACTGAAATTCGTTTTTATTTTCATTGTCCTCACCACAGAATTTACTACATATTGAGCTTGAAATGATTGCCATTGCGAGCAGATGTCCTTTGAGGCTGGCTATTATTATCAGGCTGTTTAATACACACATACATACACAATTGGTCATTACAACCCTTTAGTCAGGATTACGACGTAGTTTCTCACACCACTTATGTAGAGTGTGGTAATTTTATCCATGAGTGGCGGGACCTACAGTTTAAAGTCGACTCCGAACGACAGATTTTTGAGAAGCTTTTCATGGCAATTTTATTTCATTCTCAGATTTTTTGCCAGAAATCTGCTGAGAGGAAGTCGACTAAGAAATCTCTATTTCATATTTACTAGACAATGGCGACTAATATGAGACACAAATCTCTTCCCTAAATTAATCAACTAGATTAAGAGTATCTGAAACCCGTTTTATCTGAGAAAACTGTTCGCCTCTCGGAACCGCCTTTTAGAAATTAAGTGTTCGAGTGGAGGTCCGATAAATAATACTATTGTGCCCCGTCGTCTATACTTCTTATACTATTTCCCATACAATTTGAATTTAGCACACTTTTCGAACACAACTTTTGCGAGTTTTTCCATGGGTTTCAAATTTTCACTCTAAGACCAAACGCCCTCACCCAATAGCTTCATTTATCACAAATTTCACCATAACTTTGAAGTAAATTTCACTAAAACAAGGAGGAAAGCACCCCTGAACCTACAGTTTAACATCGTTGCTGAACGATGTAATCCTGACGACATGCCTTTAGTCAGGATTACAACCTAGCTTCTCTCACCACTCATCCATGTTGTGTGCGTGTTAATTTTATCTACGAGTGGCGGAACCTATAGTTTAATATCGAATTAAAACAGCAGATTTCTGAGGAACTTTCTATAACAATTTTATTTACTTTCAGGATTTTTCGCAGAAGGCTACTGCGAAAAGGTCATTTTGATCAAAACGTCTGAGCTAAGGTTTGAATCTTGGGAGCTCGTTTAATAAGCCAGCATTGTACCTAACTGATTACGCCGATTTTAGAAAGTTTAAGTAGCGTTAATTGTGATAGGAACTTCTCATAGTAAGAGGACATGAAAACATGACATATGATAACAATAATTACTACGCGTCTCTTATCATTACAACGCTTTAGGTAGGATTAAAACCTAGTTTTTCACATTAATTGTATTGCGCGTGTTAATTTTATACATAAGTAGCCGGACCCCCAGAATAAAGTCGATTTCGAACGACAGATTTTTTTAGAAACTTTTCATTGCTACTTCATTTACTTTCCGAGATTTTGTCAAAAACCTGCTGAGATAAAGTTACCGAAGGAATAATTTTTTATATTTCGTTGTGTTGCAGAAATATGATGTGGGGTCTGAACGGATGCCTCACGTCTAATACGCAAACACTGTATCTACTTGATTACGCCGACTTCAGGTTAGCTGGTGCTAAATGTGACATGAGGCGAGATATGTCACTACCTTACGTTCTAGAATTAAAAATACTTCCCTGTTTGATAAACTCTACTCCTATTCCCATAACACTGATGGGAAAAATTATATATGCAAACCTGTAACGACGAAGTCAAAAAGGAAACCGCCTGTATCTACTGAATTACTGGCTGTCACATAAGAAATAGCTAAGCTAAGAAATAGCTAAGCTAAGAAATAGCTGTTGAAACCAATAATCTCAAAAGTGTAAAGCATATTAGAATTGCCTTTAACTGACGACAATATTCTCGCATTTGTTTCCTTATTTTTAACCACGAATGTGTTGAAAGAAAACTTTACTTCATACTTTCAAAATCAAACTCCAGTGAACTGAAGTGTGTTTGAAATTCACACTAAGCGCTACTTAACTAGGGTGACAAATCAAAAAAAAATTATTGGAAAAATTCCATGGCCTATCATACATTCACACATACATTGAAATTTTATAACTCTTTTTGCGTTGATAGGGTTTTAACGACTGTTTAAGGGCAAATTGAAATTAATTGAATTGAATTGCTGGCCTTAGCCAAACTAAATCACAGTATTTTTATGCATGAGTGTATATTTGTTTAAGGTTATAACAATAAAAAAACATACCTACAACAACAGCAACAACATTTGCTTGACAAAGAGCAAGAAAAATCAAGTATTTGACATTGATTTTGATATGAATTTCAAATGTTGTCGTAGTTTTTTATGTGCATTTTAAAATAGCAATCGTATGGCTGTGACGATAAATAAAAAAGCTACAGTAACAAGGGAGTAGGAGTAGCAGTAACAGTAACAGTTAAAGTAACTGTAATTTATTATCTTGGCCATCTTCAAATGACATTCGTATTACAAGTGGTCTAATGGAAGAAGAACAAAAACGCCTCAGCTGCCACTCAAATCGGTTTCTGTTTCTATTTTCTCTCATTTGTTTCTACGAGTCTGTCTTGTGCTGAAATGCAATTGACATTTGCTTGTTGTATTGTGAATATAAAAAATAAAAATAAAATAAAATAAAAAATAATAATTCATAAAAACAAAACCAATACAAAACAACAGCAATAAAAAGTCTTTCAGCAAAATTTATTACAATTTTATTTACATATCCAAGTGCATATCCGAATGTTTTCTTTCTTTATTTTATAACCACATTCATACTCCTATGTATGCTGACAGAAGGACAGACAGACAGACAGACAAACATATTTAAAATTCTTCTGTTGTATTGTCAATATCAAGAATATGAAGCATATGTATGTACGTATGAGGAATAAATAAAATTTCATATTCATCATACGTCCTGTAGTACTCTTTATAACATAATTTCCTAGTACTTGTCCATATTAAGTATACGTACGCACTTGTGAATTGCAGAAAATATTGGAATTCTTTTTTTTTGTGGTGAATGTGTTAAAGGGTACTCAAGTATTTTTATGTTAAACGAGTAACCGTATAAAGAAAAGAAAATAAAAAATATAACTTAACTCAAGGAGTGAATGCTTAACAAAATGGGAATTGATTTCAATATTGGGTGTACAAATAAATCCAAGTTAATAGAATCAAAAGAGCATAGTTGGTGACTAGTAAGTGAAACTGGCTTTCAAAAGTTGTTCTTATTATAATGACTTCTTAAATATTTTGTGTTCGATTTAAGATTTTCAAAATTTATTTTAAAAAAATTCTTTCATAACCTCACTTATACAGAATTTATGTGAATTACCTCATGTCAAGTACCAAAAACAAAGTTTATCGCACCCTAGGTTAGATTAGTTGGCTAGTTAACCTATCTTCTTACATCCCTTATGTCGTATGCGCATCCCTCTGTTGAACATTGAATCCGAACGACAGCTTTGGTAAGCTCTTCCCGGCAATTACTCTTAGGGCTATTATTACAACTTCCCGTTAAAGTTGGGTTTACTTAAAGGTAACATTAGCTAAAGTGAACTTTAAAGTCACCTTAACTTATTTTCTTTATTACAACCTAATGATAAAGTAAAGTTAACTTTTTGAAATATATGGCAATGCTGGAGCAATGTCGATAACACTGCTCAATTAAACAAGTTTTTTTTTAAAGCTACCGGTAGGATGATCCTCCCTTTAGCTTAACGCTCACTTCTACCATATTGTCCGCTTATAATAATGAAAAACAATTTATCTGCCCGTTAAAATTCTCCCTTAAAGTTAACGGCAAGTTGTAATAAAGGCCCTTAAAGGTTTTGCTAGAAGGCTGTTGGGAGTTGTTTGCCAAAGGAAATATTTACGTTACATATTTCTGCTGCTCAAGAGGTCAGAGTTAAGGGCACGAGCGTTGCCCTCGTCTACTAAACCATCTTTACACTAGGCTACTACGACCTCTAGTGCTGAATTATGCAAATAAAAAACAAGAAAGCATTATTATAGCCATGTGAGCTGTCTATATAAAGGAGAATACATACATACATACAAAATTGATCATTACAAGCCTTTAGTCAGGATAATGACGTAGTTTCTCACACCACTAATGTTGTGTGTGTTAATTTTTTATACATGAATGGGGTTTGAGGCCTCACATCTAATAAGCCAACACATTAACTACTAGACTACGGCGACTAGACTACGATGACTGCAAAACTGCAGCAAGCCATTGCTGAAAGTTGCTCCCAAAATCTCGTTAATCGTGTGGCTGGAAGTCTCTTTATTTCCATGTGCCTACCTACCGATGGTTCAATAGCCCGTATACATCGCAATGAATTTTTAAATAGAGCAGCAAAGAATTTTCTGACTTGTAGTCTCCTGAATCCAGAATCCTTGAAACAATACAACATAATCTACAGATTTTTTCTTTTTGATAAAAGTTAAAGGATAGGAAATGTTCGTTAAGGAGGCGTTAGATTCCACATCTATGAAGGTGTTCTTAGCAAGTTCCCTAACTCTTGCATTTTCAAAGAGTGTCCCTTGGTTGCGGGACTGAGGAGTTTCATCTCTTCCTTACAAATTAACAAAGAGGAACTAATGTCGAGTAGCTACTAGGCAATAATCTTAACCTGGATAACTATTTTAACGTTTGTCATCAAAAATTCTAAACCGTCAAAAACCTGGTCACTCAGCATTTTTCACACGTGCAAAATTGCAACGATTTCTGCTGGAAATATTCAAGACTAGGCTAGATTTGTGTTCATCAAAGACGGAGTACAATAACCTAAAACACTGCTGTGGGCACTAAGATCCAATAGATAAGATATGGAGACCACTGGTCAATAGTTTGTATCGCTCTTTGTTCACGAAAGATCACCTCAAGGCAACTATTAGTGCAACGCATATAGAAAAGGATCTCCATATATACCAGAAGCCACATGGAAAGCGGCATTCAAACAGCATTCTCTATACTCTCTGAATGAAGCCGACTAAATCTCTGATTGAAACAAATTTAATTTCCTTTGAATCCATTTCCTACCGGTTGATACCTAAGAATCTGATCCTATTCTACGCAATATGACACAAAATATGCATAAGGTTTCATCCTCTTCCAGAAAACAGCCTGCATCTGCATCGAAAAAAAACCCGGCCACCATAACCTTATTAGCTGACAACCCCACCGTGGCCTTCTTTGATGCAAATTTATATTGAGAAACCAACTGCTTTAGATGCTGTTTGCTTGAATTACGCCAAAAAAAAATACACGATTTCGTTCGTCGATTACGAGCTAACGCGGGTTTTATACCCAAATGAATCCTCTCAGATGTGTGAACTGTCTACGGCTTCTATACTCTCCAGCGCTTTCAATCTTCCAAGGGCTAACACCAAAGGCCTTATTTAAACGTCCAGGCGTGCGTTATCACTCTTAACTGAATTTAACTCAAAGTTTTTGAAAGAAATTTGGCCACATTAGCGATTGGAAACCGTTTTACACTGACAATTTTCCATGTAGAAACCTTTAGATGAGTAAACTTGTGGATTCATTAAACCCCATGTACGAAACAAATTCATTTACTTACTAAAATATGCTCCAAGAGTAAATAAAAATAAAAATTAATGATGTTGTGATTTTACGTTTAATTAATTCAGCTTTTCAATCGATTACGCCCTTTATAGCCACACGAAATGTTAAACGCCACTCTTACCAAAGTGTCTGACTAAATATTCATTATTAATCATACGTCACTATGTACACCAGCCTTTCACTCTCACACTCTTTCTCTCTTCTCCTTGCATATTAAATAAAAGCGTTTGGGCATATGTTTTGTGTAGAAGCATAAAAGTACGTGACTGTATGTGAGCGAGTGCGAGAGCGAGTGTGGGTGTGTATTGCGTATGTTGGGTGTTTTTGGCTGGTTGACTAGGCGTATGAGTGTTCAGCATTCATCATACGTACCGTTGGTATGCATTTTCGTTCTAATAATTGTATGTTAATTACACTGTAAACACACGTACATATACACGCATTTCTCCGTATACTAACATCGAGAGAAATTTTGGAAACCACCCCTTCCTCCACCTCGTCCATTTAGTCCTGCTCAACACATATATGTACATAGCGATGGATATATATTTTATATTCTCTTTTTTTGCCTTTAATTACAGTTGTTGTTCAAGTCTTAATTACAAGTTTTAAATACAATTAACCAGCAATGTTTCAACAGTACTGTGTTGTATTATACATGGTCAGAGACAGAGGGAGAAAGAGAGGGAGAGGGCACGAGTGAGTGCGAGAGGTTATTTCTTAATTATTTTTGAAAATTTTACTTTCATGTGAACAACTGTCATGCCAACAACACTGATTGAATGTGAAGTTTAAGGTAAGGTTTACCCTGGCAATTCCCATTTTAATTACACAAATTCTGATAAAGGAATGTCAAGTTAAATTAATATTGATCTCTATAGACACCCTACACTAAAGTCGGCAATATTGCTGTTTTATTTCGTTTTATTTCGTTAATGATTTGAAAGTTTTAAAATTTCAGCAAATAATACAATATTGTCGGAAGATTTCAGACTTTGGTTTACACTATTCTGAGTTTTTTTCCACAAAAAAAAAAAAATTCTTGGCAGTATATTTATGTTGCTAGGATAGGAATCACTTCCAGAATTGGAATGGAATAATTAAAGTGTTTTCTATTGGCTCTATTTTGAGGTCCTATGGATTAAGAATATAAACAACAGCGAATAAATATTTTCACAGAAAAGTTGTTCCGAAAAGCCAGCCTATGTTTGCCTTATTGGCAGTATCAACAACATCAGAAACTTCCTTAAACATCGCAGTGTCCTTACGCACATTAAACTTATCGCAATACAAACGTGGACTAAAATAAAGGAAGTCTAACGATTATGATTAACGAAACCTAAGGAAACCCAATTCTGGTTTAACTTACTTCACTATTTCGTATTATTTTCGGACAAGTGCTTGACGATCTACTCCAAATTCCTATTGCAAAGCACGTTGTAACTGCAAAATCAGATGAGTTTTCTCTCAATCACTGTATTCTTGCTTTCATTGTTTTGAATAAAGACGTGCATAGTAGCGGGATATTCCCTGCAAATCTATTGATTTGCTCGGAGAGCCAGACTCATTCAGAGGTAACACTTACATGGATTCCGAGGCAAAGAGATATCGTTGGAAATTTTATTGATGATGAGCTGATCCCGACCGGTAAGGAGTTCACAGTCTTTCAATAGTAAACTGAAAAGTTTCCACTCGTTTTACAAGGACCCTCAAACTCGTTAAAAACGAGAGCACACCCGATATATTTCTAGATTCTGCTGGATACATACGAACTGACTTTTCTCCTTAAATCACACTGCCATCCATCATACCATAGCGATTCTCACGGGCCACTGTCCTTTTCGTAGGCATTCTGTGGTTCTAAGGAGAAGGAAGAGACTGTCTTCTACCTCATGTGCCAGTTTCCTATTTTTGTCATGAAAAGACAGAGATTTTTGACGTCCCATGTTATGACATTTTTGACCGAGCCGTCTAATGTAAAGATTCAATCAAAGGGTGCGCCAACTTACTTAACCAATCCGACCATTCCATATTTTTTATAAAAAAATTTTATGGGCCGACAATAAACAGACAGCCACAGTATTCCTAAGAGATTTTCTTCTCCTGTCTTTGTATACATTTTCTATACTGTGACACAGTTCTTCAGGCAGAAATCTACTCTACCAGTAGTGGTCGTTCCCACGACAATCGGATCTTCGCTCCGGAACGACCAAGGATTGTCAACTCAGCGAAAGCTGTATCAACCGGAAGTTTTTTCCCAAGCGAGCAGCTTCCGGAGACAACAGTAGAAATGTTACAACAACAACAACCAGTAGAGGTATAATGGCTGACCGCTCATGTAAAGCAAATTAGATTCAAGAATATGAAATAGTCTTGAAATGCTGGAGGAATATTAACATTTCTATGAGTATGCATAATTGAAAGACAGAGCAAGAGGATAAATAAGTATCGCTGGTTTGTTATATGCAAACTTGCACTAACAAGATACTCGTATGACGCTCATATTACTGGGTATTGTATCCTAAAGGAAATAGCTGCTCACCAGACATTTTCAGGTAGAGATTGACTATATGGATGTACTCTGTTGCCCATTACTAGACTCGCTATTTATTGTGAATATCTAAGAAAGATGGATCTCTTTTACTTTCTTCATTAACCGCGATTATCATAGAGCAATCAGTCAGTACATCTGACGCAAGTGCTTAGAATATCTAGGATTTCGTTTGCTTTTGAAATTTTAAAAACGAGATAAGAAATATCTGGAAGACTACTACATGGGTAGTACTTAAAAGAGATCGAAGTATTTGCTTCTGATCGCCTTGCGAGCCACTGAAAATGTTTTCTAGCCTTCCGCCCTAGTGAAACTCAAAAATTTAATTAAAAAACTGATAGAAAAAGTGAAACTTAATTCCTACAATGCATAAAGAGTAACAAACTTTTTAAAAATTTAAAAAGAAAAGATTTTCATTATAAATGCGTAGCATAAAAACATTCTCTTGCAAAAGTTTTTCTCTCCAATTTGAAAATAAATTTGAAAAACTCAAAAACAAAAAAAATTTTGTTTAACGTTTGAAATTCGTTTTCGTTTGCGTGTTTTTAATTGTGATTAAAGAAAATTTTAAATTAAAACTGAAACTGAAACAGTTTTTTTTAATTGTTATCATGTCAGTGACGGAATATAATATTTCTCTTACGCTGCTATTACTTCATAATTAATTAGTTTTGCTTTAAAATAACAATTGCAGTTGAAGTTATTGATCAAACAAATCTGAAAACAAAAATTAAAAAAAAATAATGTCTGGATAACGCTTAGTTTCCGAATAGCAGTTGTAGTGGATAAAAAATGGATAAAAGCGGATATAATTTGAGACCCAAAAACATCTCTTTATTATGGTTGAGCGAACCGGAAATAAAAACCTTTGCATTGCTTTTACGTTCTGCTACAATTAAGATGTCCAATGCAATTCATTTTTTTCTTTTTTTTTGACCAGACCAATTAAATCAAAACAAATTTATTACTTGCACAACAACAACGACAACAATAATAACAATAATAATAAATTTTATACTTAATTTGACAGAATTAATTGCCAGTAATTAAATTCTTTAAACGTGCACACAGAGACATACATATGTACGTGCCTATACCATTTTAAAGTGCAAGAAATGTGAAAATTATTTGGAGGTTTTTAAAAAATTACACTGTGCAACAGCAAATAATTCTTCGAATGAAATCTTGCTTAGATTCATGTTGCTGTAAGGTATGGCTGCCTTCCAAAATGTATCAATACAAAGTTTGTATGCAGTTCTACTACTGCATATAAACTATGTAGATGTGCAAAGTAACCAAACAATGCGTCAAATATAAATCCGATGCCTGATTGCTTTTTGACTGCGTTAAAAATACTTATTGACGACGTTTTGAAATAGAATACATTGTATATATTTTGTACAGCGGCATCATAAAACACGATACTTTGTTCAAACACAAAGCAACTAACATTTTGGAAGGCAGCTTATATCGGATTCAAGCTGACTAAAAGCATTTCTATTGTTAGCATAGTATGCCTCGAAACTCCTGTATCCTTCTGGTCAAGTAAAAAACTGTATCTGGTGACCTGCCCATTATTTCGGTTTATCTCGCTATTTGGATTCAGTTTGTATGTCCATCACAATAATTCTATATACACAGATAATCCTGTATTTCGATGGGATTCCTACTGCATTCCCAGGTTTCCTTCTAGTGAAGACATTCAAGTCGCCGTAGTCCAGTAGGTAGTGTGTTGGCTTGTTAGACGTGAGGCCACGGTTCAAACCTCAGTTGAGGCATCAAAACGAAATACGAAAAAACATTTCTTCGGCCACTTGCTCTCAGCCGATTTCTGGTAAAAACTCTGAGATTAAAAGAAAATTTGCCATGAGAAGCTTCTAAAAAAGCTGTCGTACGGAGTTGACTTTATACTGAAGACGCCGTCACGCATGTATAAAATTAACACACACAACATAAGTGGTGTGAGAAGCTAGGTCGTAATCCTGACTACAGGATTGTAATGACCAATTACACAGCCCTACATGGGTTTTGCAAATAAGATGGCTCCAGGTTTTTCCGAAAGCACTTTGCGCGCTGAACACGAATCTATCGCGTCAGGTATTCGAGAAAAAGGGGTTGAAACCCCTAAAAATAGCGTTTTTTACCATTTTTGAGCTAAACACTGACGTGCTAGAACCATCGCTATTGTCAGAAATTGACAATTGATCTTTGCTCTTTAAAATGAGTCCAAAGCCAAATTGTTTGCATGCACCCTTAAAGTGGGGAGGGGTGGGTTTATGTCAAGGGGTGCAAGAGAAAAAGAAACACATTACGGAGGTCCTTAAAAATTAATCAGATTTACTTGAAAATTGTTACTCAGAGGTTTTTGGGGTCGCTGATTACAGATCTTCATTCAAAATTTAAAAAATCAAAATGGCGGATCCAATATGGCGGTCGAGGTTTATAAAAATTAATCAGATTTACTTGACCGCCATATTGGCCATATTGACCGCCATATTGCCTCCGTAAACACCTGGAGTCATCTTGTTTGCACAAAAAAGTCCAAATTTGAAGGGCTGTGTTATTTATGTATGTACGTATGAAGATATTCAAGCATAATATTTTAACATTCATAAGGAATTTCGATTGTGCCTTCAAATACAATAGAATTCTTAAGAAAGTTGAAGAAGCCGTGATCGATTACAGAATATTTAGTGGCTCAGGATAGTCTTTCAGTGAAGATATTCGTGTATAATATCGTTGACAACACTTCTGGAACTTAACAAAGAAAATAAAGGCAAATCAGTCATGCAATCAAAAGGAATTTTGGAGGTATCTCCAGAATGGATTAGAATTCTAAAGAAAGTCGAAGAAGCTGTGATCGATTACAGAATATTTGGTGACTCAGGATAGTCCTCTTTGAGGATGTTCAGATATAATATCCGTAAGAACACCCCTAGAACTTAACATAGAAAATAAAGGCAAATCGGTCATACAATCAAAAGGAATTTTGAAGGTATCTCCAGAATGGATTAGAATTCTAAAGAAAGTTGAAGAAGCTGTGGTCGATTACAGAATATTTGGTGACTCACAAAAGTCTTCTTTTGAGGATATTCGGGTATAATACACCTCCGGAACTTAACATAGAAAATAAAGGCAAATCGGTCATCCAATTAAGAGATTTTCGATAGTGTCTATAGGATGGCGTAGAATTCTAAAAAAAGTTGAAGAAACCGAGTTTGTTTACAGAATATCTAGCAATTTAAAACATTCCAAGACCGATTGGGACAGTGCGACTTAAGACAGACCTGCAAACAAACGGATGACTATTGCAATTCTTAATTCAAAATATTTCGATAAGCGAAGGGATCCCTAAGGATCTAAAAGAGAGTTTAACTAATTGAGAGTTAAATCTATTGAAAAAGCAATCGACTTTCCGAAGAGGCAATGAAAAACCTGAAACGCCAACGAACGATATGCTATCCAAAGAATCGTGTATTACGTCACATAAATTTCCAGGTTCTCAGGATAAACTGAGCGACTTTGAATATACAGATGATATCTGACTGCTGTCCAATCGGTATTCTATTCGGCCATTAAGCTGTCTTATAGAGAAAATGAAAAGAATATTGACAAATATAAAGTCGTGTGTATAAACTCGGAAAAGGAAGGAAGTTAACGAATTCTGTTATTGGAGATGTCAAGTAAAGACATTAAAAAACGCATGAAGAAAATCTTCAATTCTAACTTTTTCCCTAGGAACTAATACGAAATCGGCATCTATTAATCAAGCTTAAACTCAGGCTTTAATACAACGATTTAACCTTTGAGGCCATACATGGTTATGGCAAAAAACAGTTAAAAATATTGCCCCAGAAACCTATTTTAAAAAAACTTTCATTTACAATCAAATATTTAAAATGAAAAATTGTAACACAGTGTAAAAGATAAAAAAAAACTTTTTATAATACTAACCTGACGTTGAAGAATGTAACTGAATTCGTTGGCTGCAAAGCGATGACTTTCACTCATTTTGAATGGAAAAAAATTTTTTTTTTTTTTTTGGATTTTTTCTTCGTTCGTTTAAACGAACAAAAAAAATTGAAAAACAATTCAAAACAGGATGGTTTCCCAATTCACGTTGATATTGATAATGATGATAACGAAGATGAGGGTCGTGATGATAATAACACAGATAAGGTGAGGTGACTGGCTGTGATAAACGCTATGGCTGAACACTCAATGCATAAAACGTTGAGATTATAAGTTACAAGCTGTCTTGTTACGGCGATGATTGTGATGATGGCTGCTGTTGATAAGGAGGAATTGGATAAAAGAAAAATTCTTACAACAATTATGAGAAATTAGAACGATTTGAGGGCGTATGTATGTGAGTAGATTAGGAATAACAAAAGTTTCAGGTGGGATGACACAGCTGGATAAGAAAGAATTTTGTTTTTGTAACGCTTACACATGCAACTTATATTTGAAGTGTTTGATTATAATACGTGTGCTTGAAGTGTTCACTTTTTTCCTTTTTTGATTTCGAATTAAAAACGCATTTTATTTAACAACAATAACTCGACGTATTACTTTACAAGACTTTATCTTTTTTTATTTTTTTTTTATTTGTTTTTTTGTTGGCACTTAAATTTTCGTATTCTTTAATGAAAAATTTTTGTATAACGAAGCGGAAATTTTTTTGTTTTAATGGAGCAAAAAGTTTAAATGAAAAACAACACAACGAATGCACTCAACCGAAATGATGAAATAAAATTTTGATTTTTTTTTTCAAACACAATCTCCTTAGAATTTTAAAAATATTTAAAAAAAATTGATTCTTTTTTAATTTTTTTTTTTAATCTTTTTATTTTTATTACAAAAATTAAATGAAAAACTTGTGAATATTTTCTTTAAGTTGCCATAAGAACTGTTTTAAGACTCGTTGATAAGTTCGTTTGACGTTTACTTTAGAACTGATTGCATAGACAGCAAAAAATTGTTGCGAAACTTCCGACACAAGGATATTTAAGCTTTAAATATTTTGTTTTTGTTGGTTTTTTGGATTTTTGTTTGTGTTTGTATTTGATTTTACTTTGCGCTTTTACTTTCAATACAACAATAACAATAACAACAACAACAATACAATAACTGAAATGTTTCTGCTGTTGTCGTAGTCAATGTAATCGTTATTCTTTTTCTCTGTATGATAATTTTTGTTTTTCTTTTACACTTTTTATCTCTTCTTATATTTTTTTCTCTCTTGCATTGAAAAAAAACAAAAATATTACTTTCCGTGTCGCGTATTTACAATACTTCAATCCACAGTACTACGCCAAAAAGCCATCCATACATGCCGTTAAATATTCTCCAGATTTTTTTAGTAGAGCCCCTAAATTTATGCAATCATTTTATTGTTTTCCTTGCTTCACTTTCATCTGTATTTCTCGGTTTTTGTCACTTGTTTTTTCTCTCTCTCTCTGCTCTGCTCTCTATTATTTATTTGTCCTGTTACTTCCTTATTGTATGAGTTGTGAACAATGAATGACTGTGTATGGCTGTTTAAATCACGAATATTCTTCTACACTGATACACACACACACACATACACTTGCTCCCATAGTCTCCGTAAACACCAAAATTCACATTCTGTATTATCAATAGCAATTACAACTACAACTACAGCAACAACAACACTTGATAGTTCACATACTTATGATAAATTTTAGCCGGAAATAAATGTTAACAGCATCTGTTTATTAACATTGTCAGTGTTATGTTTATAACAGAGAAAGAGCAATTGAAAGCTTTTTCACATGCTCATAAGTTTTGTTAATGTTTGAAAAGTGTTTATTGTAAAAAAAACTTTTTCTGTTAATACAGGGTGTTACATTCACTTTAGAATTATTGTGGAATAACCGTTAATTTCAAATTGTTGAATATATTGCAGAAAATGTACATCCAGAGATGGAAATCATGAAAGTTAGAATTTATTTTCAATCGTGCCTTTTTTTCTATTGATATAGATTTTGGTCCATTTGCCTATGATCGGTATGAACCTGTGGGTCCATCTTCCCTTGGTTGAATTGGACCAGTCTTGCTGCCATCTATGCATAGCATCATCCACTAACTGAACAGGATTGGAAAGATCCCTTCCCCTCCTTGTGTCATGTTTCCTCCTCTCTACATCCACTACTACCCTCAGGGGCATCATCCCCGCAATCACCAATGCTGCATCAGCAGGCACCATGCGGAAGGCAGAAATCACCCTGAGAGCTGATCTCCTGTAGGCCGCTTCTATTCCCACTCCATAGGTCCTCTTATCCATGGCCCCGGCCCATATAGGGGCTGCATACATAGCGATCGATGTCACTACCTTCAGCAGTAAACGCCTCCTCTCCTGTTTTGGGCCTCCTAGGTTAGGCATTATTCGGGCAAGTGCACATGATGTCGCCGAACACTTTCCACCGATGTATGTCAGGTGTTCCCTAAACGTGAGCCTGTTATCAATCATTACTGCCATATATTTAATCGCCTGCTTTGATGTTATGCGCTGGTCACCTACCGTTATTGTAATAAATTCCATCCTCTTCGTACTGCTTACAAGTAGTACATCCGTCTTGTGATCAGCAAGTTTGAGACCTATTCCCTCTTATCACCAGGGCAATATAGTCCGCAAAACCAATGATCTGCGTACCTCTAGGGAATCTAAGCCCCAGTACACCTTCATGCATGACATTCCATAGTAATGGGCCCAGCACGGAACCTTGCGGACCCCCGCCGATACCGCATATGTCTTCCTGCCATCGTCTGTGTCATATAAGAGCACTATATCCTTAAAGTAGTCCTTAATAAGTTCCATCAAGTAGTTCGGTACGGCCTTTCCATCTAGGGCTGCTAAAGTGGCATCCCAATCCGCAGAGTTGAATGCGTTTGCAATCGGAGACTGCATATATGTGTGTGTGAGTTCTGTAACAGCCCTACCCGGAAGCCTCTTGAAAAATAAGTTTTCACTTAAATTTCCCTAAGAAATTTCCATTAGTGAGCGACTTAAGTGCAGCCTTAGGTTGTCAGGGAAACTCCCATCACAAACTAAGCATTGCTCCGCATTCTTATGCCCATAAGCTATATGTGGACAACACAACACGATGAAACAGATATAAGACCAGAACGCTTAACATATATTCCACAGTCCACTCTATTTAGGATTTTGAAGACATCGGCATAAGCCTTATACGCCCTGCAGGGGCAAGAAGTCTAGTTAAGATATTAAAATCCAAATTTCTTTCGAGAAATGTATAAGAATCTACGGCTTCCCAGTATTTCAGCATAAGCACAGTCCTAATTAGAGCAGGATATAGGTCGTAGTGGTAGCTTTAATTATGTCACAAAGCTCACTTGAACGCGCATAGCGGCCCGTTGTATATAGATGCGTTAAAACTAACTTACTAAAAGGGAGTGTCCTGATGATAAGGACAGGATCATGTGCTTGGTCTGTGAAGCAGTCCAGTGATGTCTATGCATGCAGTGATAACGGAATTTGGACACACCGTACAAGAAAATACTAACATGAGAACTAAGATCCTGAAGAACGGGCTCGACCACCAATAAACTTCATCACGCCTCAATGACATCTCCATTGGAGCGATTAAAACAGAACAATAACGATTTTTAATTTGAAATAAAAATTCCAGGTAGAAAAAATAGATCTCAAGACAGACATGGGGCGGCAAATGATAACAGAAGTATGAGGGCGCGTATTAACCATCCATCCGGCAAAATTTGGCGGCTTCGCAAACGAACATCAGCAATTGATCTGCTGACAACGGTAAACCAAAGCTCTTCTGGCGATATGTTGGGGGAAAGGCGGTATGTGTATATGCCACAGATTTCCAAGACCGACTTTGCTTAACAAATACTTCGGAGGGCTCTGCAAGAAAGAGTCGTGCAGCACCTTCTAAAACACAGATAACGCCGATTGCCAAACAACGTAATACTATGTTCAGATATGCACTTTTAGTGAGTCAATATTTGGTTAATTGAGTACAATATTTTAAGTGTTCAGGCATAATAATATACGCAGTTCAGCTGCTTATTCAATATTCATTTGACAGATGGTAAACAAAACAGGTGGTTGTTTCAACGACATTGTTTTCATTTTGTTTTTTTGTTTTTTTTTTTGTTTGTCGTTGTTGACATTTAAGTTGTCAAATATCAACAAAAAGTGTTCGGCGAATTGCAATATGCTCATTGAACATACTTATGACAGTGCTGCATTTTAAGTTTTACTCAATATTATAACAATTTGCGTATTTATTGCGCGATAATTAACTGAACTTTATATGAAATATTCAGCTCAATAATGGCGTTTATTGCGATTTACGCAATAAAGGTGCATATCTGAACACTGTATAAGAAACTTCGTTTATCAAACAACTGATAGAAGCACATAAGCTTAGAACACAAACTAGTTAATTATAGAACCCACTTGCAATGTATTTTATCGATAACTCAACTTGTAAAATATAAGAATAAGATTTACAATACATATGGAACTTCTTACAATTATATAAGCAATTGGCTTTTATTTTTTAATCATAATCAAATCAAACAGTCTACAACATACGATTGTCAAACGAAAAATTATAAAATTTCAAGAGGAAAAAATAATACAAATTATTGCAGAAATCATAACAATAATTCGTTAAATATGGCTTTACAGCATAGTAAAAATTTCATTCGTCAGTATGGCGGTAAACTTTTGAAATTCCCACCGCAATCAATTATTAAACGCAACACTCATTTTGACTTTACCAATACCGTGTGTGGCAATCGTGAACATGTGGGTTACGGATTAAACGGTTGCCCCATTTACGTTGATCTGATACATCATCCAATACCAGCAATACGCTTTAGAGAATCCACTCCCGAAATATGTGCCTTAAGGAAGAAGGAAGAGGACGATTGGAAGAATTTAAAAAAAGACGAAATCAAAAAATTGTATCGTTATAGTTTCTGTCAAACATTTTCCGAATTCAAAGCACCCACGGGAGAATGGAAACTACATTTAGGTGTGGGTTTTTGGGCATGTACTATTGCTTTACTCTTTCAATTTGCCGTAGCTGGTGTTTATCAAGAGTTACCGGATACATTCAACGAAGATCGACGTCAACTTCAATTGAAGAGAATGATTTGTTTGGAAGTAGAACCCATTACGGGTCTGTCATCTAAGTGGGACTATGAAATCGGTGATTGGAAGAAGTAATTTTATCTTAAATTCTCTTAAAAAGCAAATTTTTTTCTTTCTTTTGTTGTTGTATGTAATCTTTAATTAGTGAAATAAATACATTCAGTGTATAATGAAAGCTGGTGATGAAATTTAATCGGCATATGTAGTTTAAGGCTTTGAACAGTGGAAACACTTGATGCTTTAAAATCTAGAAGCATAAGAGATGGCGATGTGGATGACATATGCTTCTAAGAAGATTTTTTTGTATTCCTTTTCAAAAAGTTTCACAATTAAGTAGATCAGTGTTCTACTTTAGCATGTTCTAGCATAATAGGGTTGCCATCAACTGTTCTCTTGAAATAATACGATTTGTAAACATGTACTGGGTTGTTGTATTTGCTAACTAAGCCCTGCTCTTACTCAAGCGCTGGCGCTGCATAAATTCCGCGTCCACATCGAAGTCTTCAACAGAAGGCCAAAGAAATGTGCTTATTGTACGGCAATAGATATCTGAATCTCGGTATTTTCGTACTACAGAGTACAATTTGTTCGAATACGTATATTTAAATTTTCGTATCGAGTTACAGAGTAACCACCCTGCTCTTTCTCAAGCGCTGGCGATGCATAACTTTTTTGTCATATTTGTTGTTGAAGTTATTTTCTCTAAGAGTGCTTCTTTTAGTTAATTTCAGAAAAACTAAGTTTTCTTTAACACCATAAGCCTCACAAAAAAATGTCTATGTCCTTCAAATCGCATGATCTTGCTGATCAATTGCCATCGCCAAAGCGGGCAGACAGACAGTCTTTCTGGAAACTTCTAGTGGAGTAAAACCAAAATCGGTCGTATTGTGTGGCTCATGACATCGCGCTGTTGTGACCTTCATAATCTTCAATAGCAGGTCAAAAACATGTGCTTTTCGTTCGGCAATTAAGATCTGAATTTCCGGTTAGGTTTCTCAGAAATATTTGAATAAAAATACCGTCCAATGCCTCCTCCCTACCATAACGTTCACCAAACATTTACTTTTTCTGCATGCAAATGCTTTTCCGCGATCACTTCTAGGCTGTGCGAGCCCCATATGCGGCAATTTTGCTTTGTTAACATAATGAGAAATGAGCTTCAGCTCTGAAGCAAATTGTGTGCCTAAAATCACGGTTACAAACCTATTGCCTTAGCACTCAATCAATCAAGCACACCGACAACATTATGAATGATTAACTCGCTTTAATTCTTGCTTGATTTGGTGTTGTCCAAATGGCAAATGCCCCATAAGGAGCTGTCAAATGCGACCAGTTACTGAGTAAACCGCCGCACTCTCCCTAACTCTCGTCAGTGAATTAAGTTGCGCTGATGCACACGCCTCTTGGAATCACTAACATATACAGTCTGTTAAATTTACTTTAAATCTTACCAGCCGCATCTTGAAGTCGCCGTGGTCTAGTAGGTAGTGTGTTGGCTTATTAGACGAAAAGCCAGGGTTAGAGCCCCAGGCCAGACATCAAAATAAAATACAAAAAGTATTTCTTCGGCGACTTCCTCTCAGCAGATTTTTGGCAAAAACTTCGAAAGTAAATAAAATTTGCCATGAAATGTTTCTCAAAAATCTGTCGTTCGGAGTCGACTTTAAACTGTAGGTCCCGCCACTCATGTATAAAATTAACACACACAACATAAGTGGTGTGAGAAACTAGGTCGTAATCCTGACTGAAGGGTTGTCATGACCAATTATGTATGTAATCTTGCCAACTGCTTGCGTAGTAGATCGATTAAGGCGATCATAATCCGTTCTTAAGGTTTGTAAATTGGCTTCGTTTGCATTACCAGTTTGTACGTTGTTAAGCGATCTTTATTCGTGAATGGCAAACCCTTCACTAAATACATGACACTTCAGATAAAAGATATTTGACAACTGACAGCCTTGCCAGATCTACGAATTTTAAATACCTAAAAACATAACTCTGTAGTATAAGGAAACAAAATTACTTCATTATTTTTAAGTCTGTCTGTCTGTCTGTCACACGCACATGTTTTTAAAAAAAATTTTGAATTTTATTTTGAATTTTATTTTGAAAAATTTTTCCCATTGCCTTGCTTCAAAATGTGCGAATATCCCTGTCTGGGGCCGGTAATTAAAGAAAAATTTCGGTATTTAACACTGATTTTATTGGACTGCTGGCAACGTGAATATGATAAACGACCCTATCGTTGCTTTAAATTTGAACGTTTAATGTTTGAGGAACGTTTTGATCGAAAATATCATTTCATAAGGGATTTTCCCGTTATTGTGCAATTTCTACAGAAACGTTATTTAAATTCAATGAAATTAGTGGGCTTGGACGTGACCACCTATATGTTGCAGACACTGTATGATTTTGTGGAAAGTCTAAAGAGATTCAAATTTATTGAATTGAAATTAATGAATTTGCCCACAACATTCTATGAGGTTATGACGAATAATGTGGATCATATGAAGCTAACAGAGCTGTCGTTGGAAGGTAATTGAGGACAGAGAGTAGAGATGCTTTAGTTTGCTTAATTTAATCGGAGATTTTCGATTTTTCTTTAAAGGTACACCCTTGACGGATAATGACATCGTTTTTTTGCGTTTGTATGTGATAAAATCTTTAAAGTTAGAGAGTTTGAATGTAAACTCGTGCAGCATTACACAATACAATTTTGCTGATATTGCTGATGGTGTTTACAAGTCTTTAAAGGTTCATACTTTCAAGGCCTCCTATCTGTTGGGCTTACATTTGCATTTGGACAGTCAAAAAGTGGCCCATACAGTGGCCTCTTTGTTGTGGCAAAATAAACTACAAACATTGGAGCTGGAAAATTGTGGTTTTCAGGCAGAAGATATGGAGATATTGGCTGAGTATTTGTATAATAAAGATTGTAAATTAGTTTCTTTGAATCTGGCCTATAATAAGATTGGTGCAAATGGTGCTCTTGAGCTTCTAAAGGCCATTGCTTGTAGCAGTACTTTGAAGCATTTGAATTTGAATGGCTGTGGCTTGGGCTCACATGGTGGCGAAATAGTGGCACATTATTTAAGTTCCTGTTGGAATCTGGAGTCTTTAATGTTGCAATACAATAATATTAAAGCCGAGATCGTTACCATGATATTGCTATGCATGAAGAAGTCTTGTAAACTCTTCAAATTGCATTTGTATGGCAATTCATATAATCCACGTACGGGCAAGATTCTAAGAAGACTTTTGGAATCGAGAGTTTTGCCACAAGATTACATTGACATTACATTTACTTATGATGACACAATACCGGGTTATAGGGTAATACCCTGGAGGCCTTAATGTACACGAATAAGATCTCATCAAGTTTTTTTTCTTTTTTTGGGGAGTAAATTTGATTGTAAATAAAAAAAATTTGTCAATACAAACTAATTTAAGAGCTTAAATTTAAATAAAAAAATTTTAAAGAAATACTTACCTGATAACGTTATGGCTTAAAACCCTTTAGGCTTGCAAACAGGCATGGTGATTAGCGCCTTAGTAGCTCAAAGCGTTTCCATTTAATATCCACCATCAAACATATCTCTGTGATGGCAAACGACTCCTAAAAGAAAAGAGAGAAAAAAACTAGAAAAACAAAAACATAAGTGACCATTTATTGTATTAAAAGACAATCATGTCATCAGTAATTATTGTTAACATGACCATGTTTAGTAGATTTTCTCGTCAAACATAAAAAACGCAGACACAATGACTCTATTTTCGAACTGCACACAGTCGTAAGTACACTGAGTCTATAAATAAAACAATTATTCGGTATTTAAAAGATAATTTTATTTATTAATAGAACCGAACAAAACCAAACAGCGTTGGCACGTGTTATACAAGTATCAACAGTCTGTCATACAGTCTGTCTGTCTGCCTGCCCGCCCTGTGTGTGTCCGTCCTGCATGGCACTTATTTGGCTGCGAATTGCCTTTGTATATACGGATGCTGGAAATAATTTTTCTACTTCAAATGAATCAAAAATAATCATTTTGTTTATTTATGTATTTCTACCACATTCTTCTCTAGTTTATTTTGAATTTTTTTTATTTTTATTTTTATTATTGTGCTCTCATTGCCACACCATGTGGGGCTGTAATAATTGGTGTGGATGGTAAAGTTATGATAAGAATTCGTATGTCAAATATCAGATGTATTCTTGGAGTCTAATCAAGGGATTCGTGTATATTTTCACACATGAAGTGAAATCGAGAAGTTCTAAAGAATCGGTACAAGTAACCAATAAATTCATTGAAGCAACTGCTTCTACTCCCCGCAGAATTGTTATATTAAATTTCCATTTTATTTTTATTTTAATGTCTCCCCCGTCTACATGTTGTCCTGACAAATTTCACGCTGCTGCTCTTTTTGAAGAAGAATAACTCCCGGTCTGGTACTTGACAAGCACCCAAGTGTTTTAAACCTGAATTAGTACACCAACGTCACACAGGTTCTAAGAATCAACAGAATCTACATACTGGGTTTGAAGTGATCTCAATTCTGAACAAATGTTCTTTTAGACTATTTTACCCGATCAGAAAGTAGGTTATTAACCTCAGACTTCTCCTCAATAGTCTGACACATTACTCATTACTCAAATTTCTTCCCAATGGGATTACTTAGCAAAGGCTTATACTATGTTCTGATATGCACTTTTATTGAGTCAATATTCGGTTAATTGAGTACAATATTTTAAGTGTTCAGGCATAATAATAATATATGCAGTTCAGCTACTTATTCAATATTCAGCTGGTAAACAAAACAAGTGGTTGTTTCAACAACATTGCTTTCATTTTCTTTTTATTTATTTCTCGTTGTTGACATTTGAGTTGTCAAATATCAACAGAAAGTGTTCGGAAAATTTTAATATGCTCAGTAAACACACATATGAGAGTGATGCATTGTTTTACTCAATATTATGACAATATGCGTATTTATTTCGCAATTACTAATTGAAACTTATATGAAATATTGAGCTCAATAATGGCGTTTATTGCAATTTATGCAATAAAGGTGCATATCTGAACACCGTATTAGATTGTCTTATACCCGTTTGACTAGAGAAGAGTAGTAGTCTCTCTTTATCTTCCTTTTTTCTATTCCATAAAAATGTTTTGGTTCATGCAACGGCATACCTCTTCATTGCCGTAAAGTCCCTTATGACTTGGCGTCCATACATATGTACATACATAATTGGTCATTACAACCCTTCAGTCAGGATTACGATCTGGTTTCTCAGTTTTACTTGGCGTCCAGTAGATCATAAACTTCCACTTAAAAGATACATGTGAGTTTCTTAATGGGTTCTGAATATTTTACTTTGGCATCGAACACCCCTACTCTTGTAACATTTTAAGAGCTTGACACATCTGTACACCGCAAGAAGAGCACGAAGCCTCCCAATCCAAAGGAACATTCAATCTTAAGGAAACACATCACAAACTATAGGTTTTGTAAGTTTTGTCATGGAGACAAAACTGCCAGCACCCTTCTGATGAATCTTATATTAGACTTGTCTTCCATTATCATCATGGTTATGTGTCTCGCTACTAAAGGCAATGGCCTTAAACCCAACCGAGTATTCTGTAGGCTCTGATTATTACAATACAAGCCAGTCTTTGTACCTTATCCACTTCCATTCGAGCTATCTTTAAATTTATTCTGCGTGCTCCAGCACAATTGCCCTATAAGTCACAATCGGCCTGGCCAGTGTAAAAGACATCCAATGCATAATACGTGGTTTGCAGTCTGTTGGATTTCTTCACAATTCTTCTGCATGTTATGATTGGCTATCGTTCTCCTATATGGATCTTCTATATCACTTTTAGGTGTGGTATTATTTCTCGATATTTTACCTACATTTTTCATGATACGTCCTCAACCAAGAATCAAATAATACTAGCCTCTAAGGGGCTAAGGTGTCAATGGCCTCCCATATAAATTATTTATAAAGAGAGTGAAGCCTCTAAATAATTTCTGAGAGCAACTAATTACCTTGCAAAAAAAGCTTCTAAAATCTGTCGTTTTAAATCAAAGTTAAACTGTAGTTCCCAATACTTACTTATGTTATTAAAGCACACAACATAGGTGCTGTAAAAAGCTAAGGTTGTAATCCTGATTAAAGAGTTTTATTGGTTGTATGAATGCATGAGCTTATCAATGAAACTTATCTAGTCAGAGATAATACGGATGAAGTCTAGAACTTCACCAAATTGACAGAATAATGTGGAGAAATACTAGACAGGAATTGTGGACAGAGAGACAGAATTGTATTACAATGAATTCTGTGAAAAGATCCAACAAAGCTAGGCTTAAGACAGCTGCCAATCTGTTATCTGTATGTATTAAACAATGAGGAGAGTAGGAAAACTATGAAAAAGGAAAGGCGTAGTTTCGAAACGTTGTCGCTGTAGTCTAGTACGTAGTGTGTCGGCTTATTAGACATTAGGCCGCGCTTCAAAACCAGGTCAGACATCAAAACGAAAATATGAAAAAATATTTCCTCTCAGCAGATTTCTGGCAAAAACTCTGAGAGTTTTCAAATAAAATTGCCATGGAAAGTTTCTCCAAAAAATCTGTCATTCGGAATTGACCTTAAACTCTAGATCCCACCACTCGTGTATTAAATTAAGACACATAACATCAGTGGTGTGAGAAACTAGGTCGTAATCCTGACTGAAGGGTTGTAATGACCAATTATGTATGTGTGTATGTAGTTTCGAAATTAATACAAATCATTAGACCTACGTGTTCTGGCTATGCTTTATAGAATTCTTGTTCAATTTTCAATGTAGCATATAAACTCCCTAGGAGTGCAGTGTATGTTTCCATTCAATTGATGCTAAATTTTATACTCGGCTTTCTTTATAACCAATATTTGAAACTGAAATTATGGACAACGCATGGTTTAAATAAGAATCTATGATTCAAATGATACAAAAAGATTTAGCGTTTAAGCTTGTATGTAATCTTGTAAGATCTTGTCAGTACATTTTGTTATAAAAACAGAATCAAACTCCAGGAGTGCAGTGTATGTTTCCATTTAATTGATGCTGAATTTTATACCCGGCTTTCTTTTTAACCAACATTTAGGCTGAAATTATGGACATCGGATGGTTTAAATAAGATTCTGGCTGCCTTCCAAAATGTTAGTTTCTTTGTGTTTGAACAAAGTATCGTATTTCATAATGCCGCTGTACAAAATATGTACAATGTATTCTATTTCAAAACGTCATCAATGTGTATTTTTAACGCAGTCAAAAAGCAGTCAGGTATCGGATTTATAGTTGATGCATTGTTTGGTTACTTTGCATATCTACATAGTTTATATACAGTAGTGGAACTGCATACAAACTTTGTATTGATACATTTTGGAAGGCAGCCTCTATGATTCAGCTTAATCTTAATAATTATAAAAAGGTCTTGTCAGTACATTTTGTTATAAAAACCGAAACAAAATCGGGGCCAAAAGATATTGTGTAATCAATAGGTAGCTGTGGGAAATCGTTAAAAACTTTAAAACTTAAACGCAATAAATTTCTTGTTAAAAAAAAAAATTCGTGGTTTTTATGTAAAATTATTTATTAAGGAATTGTATTTCAATTATTTGGTAAAAACCAATAAAAAAAAACAATTCCCGAATTTTAAATGCGTAAATAAATTCCAGAAATTTTGTAACAATTTCGATTGTAGTTTACAAAAAAAAAATACGAAAAAGGTTGGTAAACACACGAATACGCATTTTCCTTGTTATTATTATGAAATGTTTTCGGTTTTTCTTCTTCTGCTTCTGCTTCTTTTTTTGCATTACAAATGAGAAATTTAAATCATTATTTTTATTTTTATTTTTTCTGTTATTTTTTCGGTTAGTGTTTGTCATTCTTTTTTTTAATGAATTTGCATTTGCATTAATATTAATGGAATTCATCGCATTCAAATACGGAAATTTGATGTCTCGCCATCAAGGACGTTAAGCAATACAATAACAAAAAAAAAGACAAAAATAAAACGATAAACACACAGGCATACACACCCCAAAACTAAATAATAATAAAAAATAATAATAAACAAAAATATTAAAAAAAGAAAAAGAATTTAAAAAATAACGAAAAAAAATGTCTTTGCAAAATATTGCATTTCTTCTGAATTTAATAAGAATTACTTAGTAAAAGTGTCTCTTAATCAAATGAGCATATGAGGCCCGTATTCTTCCTTTTTTTTTCTTATTATTTGTTTATAAAGGGTCCGCCAAATAACTTTTTTTTTTGAAAATGCTTTAAAAAAAAAACTACTGAATATTTTCTCAAATTTCTTTTTTTATTTGAAAGTACAATCCTTCCGGTTAATAATGGAAAATAATTTCATTCATATGGCTGCCTCGACTGGCCATGCAGTAGCCTACACGATCGGTCCAATTTTTAAGTACATTATCGATTGTGTGCAGCTGTATTACACCAAAGGCTTCGCGAATATTGTCCTTTAAAGCGTCAATTGTCTCTGGCTTGTCTCTTTGACGGCACCCCAACGGTGTCCAATCGCACCTCCGACGTGGCCAAACGACATCAGCTCTGCGGCTGATAATGCGATCTTCAAAAACAGGGCGCAAAACATCGAGTGTAACTTCGGCTGTGTGGCACGTAGCGCCGTCCTGTTGAAATCAAATGTTGCCAATATCCTCCTCTTCAATTTTTGTGAACAAAAATTCGATCAACATGGCCCCATAACGATCGCCATTGACTGTAACCGCCACTCATTGCTCATTTTCGAAGAAAAATTGCCTAATTATGCCTCTGGACCAAAATCCGCAACAAACAGTGACTCGTTTTGGGTGCGTCGGCTTTTCAATGTATGCGTGCGGGTTTTCTGTGCCCCAAATGTGATAATGGGTTTCATCTGAAAAGATGATTTTTTGACAAAATCGGCATCTTCTGGTGTAGGCTACTGCATGGCCAGCCGAGGCAGCCATTTGAATGAAATTATTTTCCATTATTAATCGGAAGGATTGTACTTTCAAATAAAAAAAGAAATTTGAGAAAATATTCAGTAATTTTCTTTTAAAGCATTTTCAAAAAAAAAAAAAAAAGTTATTTGGCGGACCCTTTATTATATTGCAATATTATTATTATTATTAATTTTATTTTTATTTTTATTTTCCTTTTTTTCTGTCTATACGTCTGGTAAAGATTTTATTTTGTCCAGTCTCTCATTTTTTTTTCTTTTTTTTTTTTTTAATCACTTATAGACAGCCAAACAAAAGAAACGCATTCTATTGTTTACTGTCTCTCAGGGGAGATTACTTTTATTACGAATACGTATCATTTTTTTTTCTTTCTTTTTAATGACTTCCATGTGAGAAAAAAATATATGTTTTCATGCAAAATCTAACGTAAACAACGACAAATAAATCACTTAATAAATCTCAACGTTTTTTTTCTTTGTAATTTCGAATTAGAAAATCTTAAATCGCATTCTAATATTGTTTTGAGACTGTCATTCAATTCACATATGATTTGTGTCTCTTCTACAATAGTATTCTTAGATGATTTCATGGAATTTTTTTCGTGGATGCCCTACCTTTTGGAAAAGTTGGCTTTAAGCGTTTGGGAACATAATTTTGCATTACAGCAAAAGCGAAAATTTTAAGTTCAAATACTCATTACAAATAAAACAATGATCTGATGAGAATGCTTACTTACATACATACATAATTGGTCATTGCAACCCTTTAGTCAGGATTAATTTTATACATGAGTGATGGGATCTACAGTTTATAGTCGACTCCGAACGACAGATTTTTGAGAAACTTTTCATGGCAATTTTATTTGCTCTCAGAGTTTTTGCCAGAAATCTGCTGACGAGGAAGTCGCCGAAGAAATATTTTTTGTATTTTGTTTTGATGTCTGGCCTGGGGCTCGAACCCTGGCTTTACATCTAATAAGCCAACACACTGCCTACTATACTATGGCGACGACAATGCTTACTTACATTCATTACAGCCCTTTAGCCAAGATTACAACCTAGCTTCTCACACTATTCCTGTTGTATGTGCTAATTGTATCCATAAATGGCAGACCTACCTATCACCGACAGATTTCAGAAAATTTTCATAGCAATTATATTCACTCAGCTGTTAATAAGTATGTTTACTTAACTTAATCGGCCATTACAGCCCTTTAGTCAGGATTACAACCTAGCTTCTCACACTATTCCTGTTGTATGTGCTATTTGTATCCATAAATGGCAGGACCTACAGTATATCGCTGACTCTAAACATCAAATTTCAGAAAATTTGCAAAGCAATTTTGTTCACTCAGTTGTTAATGAGTATGTTTACTTAACTTAATTAATCATTACAACCCTTTAGCCAGGATTACAACCTAGCTTCTCACACCATTCATGTTGTATGTCTTAATTGTATCAATAAGTGGCAGGACCTAAAGTTTCATGTCGACTCTCCAACGACAGAAACTTTTCATAGCAATTTTATTTACTCCCAAAGTTTTTGACAGAAGTCTGCTGAGAGCAAGTCGCCGAAAGAAATTTTTTTTAATTTCGTTTTGTTCGAAATGCCTGAGCAGGGTTTTGAACCAAAACACTATTAATAGAATGGAAACATACATACACTACTCTCCTAGAGAGATTGTACTTTGCATTGAAAATTTTAATAGACTACAGCGACTTCAGTCAGACTTCTATAATCTGCCAAATACTTGATTAATGTTAAGTCAGGTGAAATTGGCAATCGCCTTGGCCATAGCTTAGTTTGATCAAAGTTAGCATTCAACTGATTGCTTGGTTGGTTTGCAACTACAATAACAGTCAAGTAGTTTGAGCGTCAATCGAATGGTTTAGCTAACAGCCTATGATGCAATCTTGTGTGCAATCTTACTGGGTCTTAATGTTCTCCCGATAGTGGTCTGGATCAACATTTCATCTACCAAAGTATTTCCAATCGCCAAAGATTCATTGGCGGTAGTTTACCAAGCAGAGGAACTCCCCTTCGCTTCCACATCGTAGTCTGTTGTTCAGTCTGTCGCGCATGCATTTCAATTAGCCAGTGTCCGGTGAGTACAACCATTGTATGCAATCTTGTGAACAATCTTACTATATCTTAATGTTCCGCTAAGGTGGTCTCTAACACTTGACCAACATTTCATCTACCAAAGATATTGTATAAGAACCAATCGCCAAAGATTTATCGGCGGTAGTTTTCCACGGTTGAGAAACCGCAGAGAAACTCCCCTCCTCTTCCCCATCGTAGTCTGTAGTCTAAGCTGTCGCGCATGAATTTCAATTGGCCAGTGTCCGGTAAGTATAACCATCAGTCTTAGATGCGACCAATATTATATTTGAGACTGTGAAGACTCGAGATTCTACAAGATCCAAGATTCAAGTAATCCATTCTATAGGTAGCACCATCGAACTTTCACAAACTTTCACACAAGTCATATGCTACTTGAACTAACTTGTCTGTTCGTTCATTTATATCGAAATTCCGGTGACCTAGGACTCAAGAAAAGAGACTGAGGTTAATCAATTCCTGCACTCATAAGGGCAAGAATGTGACAGTAGTATGTAGTCTTAATGAGTGGCCAAGATCTCCGACCAATAGACTCTGAAGTTGTATAATAGAATGTAGTACTGAAATCGCCATAGTCTAGTAGTTGGTGTGCTGATTTATTAGACGAGAGCCTGTAGTTCTTTCGACAACTTCGACGTAGCAATCTTTTGGTAAAAACCCTGAGGGTAAAATAAAAACTTTCTCAAAAATCTGTCGTTCGGGATCGTTTTAAAATTGTAGGTCCCGGCACAACATGAGTGCTGAGAGAAGCTAGGTTGTAATCCTGACTAAAGGGTTATAATATTAACGTATTTGAATTTAGCGTAGGCTACTATATAATCGACTTTGACAATCTGTAGCTTTATTGTTGTTCTTGTATAATTTTCATTAGACATTCAGCCACGAGACTTGGCCATTAATAATCTCTTATGCATGGATTTTATTTCAACAACAACAACAAAAAATCAAAAAGAATCGTAAATAATACGTATAAAGACGTCGTAATCGTAGACACACAAAAAATACAAAATTTTTACGAAATTCGGCATGAAATTTCACAAAAAAAAAGCAAAATTCGACAGCAACAACAACACCCAACAATAAAAATAAAATTCAAATAATTTAATTTGTATTAAATTGCATAAGCCAGCCAAGAAAACGACAACAACAACAACAAAACCAAATTAATGAACAGAAATAATTTTTTGTTTATTTTCCCCAAAATGGGTGGAAATAAAAGTGAAAAAAAATATTTTTTTCCTCTTTTTTTATTGAAAAATTCATTTGCAATGGAATTTTGTAAACAAATTTCCAAAGTCACAGACGAAAGTCAATAAAAAAAAGGATTATAAAGTTAATAAAATTTATTAAAATTACAAACATGAGCAAACAATTCAACAACAATTTTCAATGAGACTTCAAGACCCACACACACGAACGTGGGATATCTCTTAATGTAGTGGAACGTACAGACATTTTGGCAATGAATTCTATTTGATTAGCGATTTAGCGATTAAAATTTTTAATATTTTTATACATTTAACGTCAGGCATGCATGCATAGAAACCTATGGATTGTATATAGAGAAGTTTCAATACGATTTTGAATCGAACTCTTCCTTGAAGTGAGAAGCATTCGGCACTATAAACTAGGATTGTATTGGAGTTATTTTTACCTCAGAGCTTACACAGTTATCTAATGGACATAAAAATAAGGCATAAAGTGACTATTTTTTGACGTATGACAGTAGAATAATCTGGAATCCGAACCATACAGAAGTTTTGATCAGAAAACCTGACACTTCGTGCCATAGGCTATGCTTACATGACATAAGAGTTGCTATAAAGCATCTCCCCCTGTATTTATTAATTCTTTCCTTTGTTACGGTTCCATTGTTCAAGTTTTTTGATCGAAAACCGGGCCTAGGATGACAGGTTTGCCTTGAAGCAATATGCTTTAGGTGTAGTGGTGAGAAACTTTGTTGATTGAGTTCTAATCTTTTTGAAGAGGTTGCACTTCCTGTGTTTCCCCATGTCATAAAGCATCTCTCCGTTTATTTATTAATTCTTTCCTTTGTTTCAGTTTCATTGTTCAAGTTTTTTCATCTAAACATGTCCTAGAATGACAAATTTGCCTCGAAGCAATAGCTTCTGTGAACATGTACTCGGTGTAGGGGTGAGAAACTTTGCTGATTGAGTTCTAATCTTTTTGAAGAGGTTGCACTTCCTGTGTTTCCCCATGTCATAAAGCATCCCCTCATTTATTAATTCTTTCCTTTGTTTCAGTTTCATTATACAAGTTTTATGATCTAAACAAGTCCTAGAGTGAGAGATTTGCCTCGAAGCAATATTCTCTATGAACATGTACTGGGTATAGTGGTAAGAAACTTTGCTAATTGAATTCTAATCCTTTTGAAGAGGTTGCACTCCCTGTCGTCCCCACAATGTTCGTTATATTGGCGTTTTTCTCTCTTAAAATCAAAGATCAAGGGGCTTCCTGGTAGAATTATTTCTGAGAAAATTAAAGCCTCGAAATTTTTAAATTTCCTGGTTGAATTATTTCTGAGAAGATTAAAGCCTCGAAATTTTTAAAACTTTGAAACCATTATGACGATTTTTTTCTTTTCCTACGGGGCTTGAACTTGAATTTTCTCTCTCTCAAAATCAAGGATCAAGTGGCTTCCTGGTTGAATTATTTCTGAGAAGATTAAAGCCTCCAAATTTTTAAAATTTTGAAACCATTTTGACGATTTATTTCTTCTTCTACGGGGTTTGAACTTAAATGCCTGGGTTTATAGTCAAGAAATTTACACACTACACTAGGCCACTGCTTGCTGTTTTATTTTAACATATCAGTTGCTTAGTTTCTTATTTATAAGCAAGTTATTATGGATACTTTAATGATCATCACAAATTTCAATCAAACTTATCTTCTTGGCTCTTCACATGGCTAGCTTAAGTGATTTTCTGTTTACTTGAAATGTATGTTGATTTCCACCGTCTAGCTTTCATGTTTAGCTTTTATTCACAAACATTATCGCCTGCCTCGAATAAATTCAGCATGTAGTACGACTACCATTCATTCTACTAAAGGACTGGCCACTCTGTTAAGTAGCCTCTGTTTTCTACCATTGAAACACAGGATTCTTTTACAAGTTATTCGCTCACATCTTTCAGCGGGGCCCTGCAGAACATAAAAAGGTAACAGCATACTTAATGGTCTTACCAAATCTGGTACAACAAATATGCCGAACGATATTCGAACTACACAATTTGGCATTCCTTCTTTGAGAGGCAAACAAGTAATATCACACAGTTTTCCCTTACACTTACGAAGGAAAGATGAGAGAAATAAATTCACTTGTAGGGAGAACAGATAAGTCTGATTCCTTATGTGTATATAAGGAGACTCAATTTGCTTTAAAACTACTTACAGTTCATCCCAGAATAGCAACACTCAGCTTTAGGCATACATGACTACAAACAGAAAATATTTTGCTGTGACTTCCACAGAAGTTGTAATTGAAAGGGAGAAGATGATATCATTGACCATTGAGCCGACCATTCTTCGGGACTTCTGAGCCTTAGATGAACGAATTTTAAGCGCCCAAAATTTATCAACAGTTTTGCCAGAGATCAGTTGGATAAAAATCAGACGTTCATTATGAAGGAATGAAATGCATTGTGGGATTACAATTGAAACTTTGATAGGCCTAGTGGGCCTAGCTCCGATGGCCTAGTCTAAACTTCAAGTGCCAAGAAGCATGGTCTTCCCCCACCACTACTGCGCACATTACATGCATACAGTGAGCGCCATAAGTGAGTCAACACCCACTAAAATTTTAAATTTTCTATTATGTTCTTAAGTATAAAACAGTTCCTTTATCATGAATTGTTGTTTTTGTTTTAACATTTTATAAGTAATAAATAAACGTTTTTATTATTGGAAATTTATTCGACTATTCTCATTTACTTTTCTCGCTATCCTAAGAAAATGAATTATTTCAGTGGTGTTTACTCACTTTTGACGCTCAGTGTATATAATTGGTCATTACATCCCTTTAGTCACGATTTCGACCTAGTTTCTCACGCCACTTATGTTGCGTGCGTTCATTTTTATACATGAGTGAGGTGACCTACAGCTAAAGACGACAGATTTTTTGAGAAACTTTCCTTGGCAATTTTATTTACTGGCAGAGTTTTTGCCAGAAATCTGCTGAGAGAAAGTCGACGAAGAAATATTTTTGCATATTTCGTTTTTTTGGAGATGCCTGACCCGAGGTTTGAACCGAGGCCTCACTGCCTAGACCACGTCGACTACTTCGCACATTCCTTTACATTATTTCTCTCGGTGTATTTTTTTTAAATTGATTGCATCGATAACAATAAATTACACGTTCTCTTCTTTAATGATTTTTTAACAATTTCATTTTAGGCGTTTTTCGTTTTTCGTTTTTCTTTTTTTTTCCTTTTTTTCTCTTCATTATTTTGGAATGCATTTGATTGATTGTAATTTGAAACACTTTCAATTTCATTACTTATGCATTGAATTTTTCGTGTTTACGAAAATTATTGTCCACTTCCATTGCATTTCATTCTTTAATTTTAAGTTCTTGTCCTCTTGTATTTTTTTCTGCCTTGTTTTTCTCTTTTTTCTACCATTTTTCACTTCATTATCCATTTAGATGTCAAATCTGCACACAGTGCTGCTGTGTTGCTGTGTAGCTCTTTTGCTACTTTACTGATACAACAATATACATACATATGTATGTATGTATGTATTTCGTACATATTTTTTCATTATTATTGCTTGAAGAACAACGTCATTAAAACTAAGAACCGATAATTAAATACAAGAAAAGTGTCCATTAATGATGATGTACTTTTGTAGCCGTGTGTGTATGTGTGTATACCTACGAAAATGTTCTGCTCCTTACTCTTGTTTATTATTTTTATGTTTTTTTTTTTCTTTTTTTTTGCTCCAAACATGTTGCATGTTTTGATGGCAATGTTTGATAGGCTGATTATTGTGGTATGACTAACTGCTGCCCTGAATGTATGCGTGGACATTGTAGACAAAGGGATGGGCGTACAAACAGACTGACACTGCATAAATATCATACAGCTGCAGGGCATCAACGATATTTATGATGATTTTTAAGTTGCTACCGTATTTATTTTTAAAACTACTTTAAAAGCCGTGTCAGTTTTTGCCTATTAAAACGTTTGTTCCATTAAACGAATGCGTGTATCAACATTGTAATCTATTAAGCAGTGTGTTAGCTTATTAGATGAGAACCCAAGGTCGAAACCTTAGTTCAGACATCACGAAATATGAAAAAAAAAATATTTCTAGCGGCGACTTCCTCTCTAAAAGTAAATATAATTGACATAAAAAGTTGGTCAAAATCTATCGTTCGGAGTTGACGTTAAACTGCAGCGCACGCCATGCATTGATAAAATTAATACACCCAACGTAGGTGGTGTGAGAAGCTAAGTTGTAATCCTTATTAAAGGGCTGTGTTTTAAGTAAGTATATATTAATGGCAGGCTTTTATTTGGAAGACAGAAAAATAAACAAATTTAATCAGTAACCCTCTGTTGGTTTGTGTGTTGGCTTATCAGACGAAAAGCCAGGGTTCGAGCCCCAGCCAAGGCATCAAGACAAAATACAAAAAGTATTTCTTCGGCGACTACCTCTCAGCAGATTTCTGGCAAAAACTCTGAGTGTTGAAATAAAATTGCCATGAAAAGTTTCTCACAAATCTGTTGTTCGGAGTCGACTTTAAACTGTAGGTCCCACCACTCATGTATAAAATTAACACACACAACATAAGTGGTGTGAGCAACTAGAACGTTGTACAATGGGTCAATTCGACCTCCGGGTACTGTACTTGTCTTAATTGAAAAGTACACGTTCTCTAACCTAACATAACCTAACCTAACCCTCTGTTAGGATCTGTAGGGAAAATATCATCTTCGAGATGTCCATGAAGATTGGAGCAGGATTGGCCGTTATCAAGTCCTTCATCGAAACGGAGATGTCTAATACCTTGCATATCTTCTTCGTTACCAGATTTGATTGACTCAGTTATAGGCAAATTTTCAGATATGTTATCTTAACAGCCTGGATTAAACTCAGTGATTGAGGCTATCCTAACACGATACAAATCTTTGGTTAAATTTTCCTACATCGTTCCGTATCTGAAATATTTTGCTACTAAAAAGGGTACTCAGTTTACGTTCACAATGCAATCCTTAAAATTTTTAAATTTCTGTTGTGACTTTTACTGCCTGCTAAATTTGAGAGGATAGAACCCTCTATAATACTTACTGATTATACAGTATTTATTGGTACCTTTGTGCGTAAAGAACTCAATTAAAAACCCGAACAATTTCATTAGCAATCTCCCTTGAAGAAGCGAAACGAATTGGGGGCTTTAGTTTCCTCTAAATAATCGATTCAGGAAGCTTTTTGCCCCTACTATTTATATGGATGATAAAGTTAATATGAAAGGCACATCGAGTGCACGATAATAGAACTCAATGAGCAAGGTTTTATCGGGATTTTCTGTTCCCGTAAAACCAACTACAGGAAATAGAATTTTTCATATGTTTCTTGCCAAATGGCAACCCTATCCTATAGGACCTATTGATTTTCTAACGTATTCTGCATTGAACTCGCCGCAGCCTAGTAGGTAGTGCGTAGGTTTATTAGACACAAGGCCACGGTTCAAGCCCCCAGGTCAACATCAAAACGAAAATATGAAAAAAATATTTCTTCGGTAACTTCCTCTCAGCAGATTTCTGGCAAAAACTCTGAGTTTTGAAATAAAATTGCCATGAAAAGTTTCTCAAAAAAATCTGTCGATCGGAGTCGACTTTAAACTGTAGGTCCCGCCACACATGTGTAAAATTAAAACACACAACATAAGTGGTGTGAGAAACTAAGTCCATAATCCTGACTGAAGGGCCAAAGAAAAGCCTGACTGAAGGACCAATGATAATGACCAATTATGTATGCATGTATGCGTGCGATTCTGCGCATTTCAAAATTGTTTCGGTACTTATGGTTCGGAAACAAGCTCTTTAGACTGTGGTTGGTTAGGCGATATGTACATCACGTAACAACCTTAGGCTGTTTTATGTCCTAAAAATGGAAACAACAAGGAGGTAAAGGATACAGAAAGTGAATTTCGTTGAATATACTTGCCACATAATAAAATATTTATTTGAGAAATTTTTCTTGGGGTACCATCCCTTTTCAATTTCTTTAGTAATGATCAGAGGTTCATACATATATGTATGTATGTTTGAATGAATTTATGGGATTTCGTGCGGTCATAAGACAATGAATGCATATTTTCCAACACAAGTCTCTCTATGTCATGGGTTTCTTGAGTTCTTCAGTTCTTTTTTCCTTATTTTTTTCTCTTTTTTTTCTTCTGGTAGTCTTGCCTGTGAAGGCATAAAAATGCATTCGATGCATAATAGTCATTGCCATCACCATCATCATCATCATTATCATCATCATCATTGTCTTCTTCAACACTTTCATCAGTTTTGAATTTTATTTTATCGTTTAATTTTTTTGCCTTTTTTATTTCTCTTGTTGGTGTCTGTAAGGATGTGAATAAATGTTTTGCATAAAATGCATTTTGGGAAGATTTTTTTTGTTTTTTAAATGCCAATGCAACACAGACAATATGTATGTCATTATATTCGTCTGTCTCCCAGCAGTTGGCCCGGCCCGTCTGCTTATGGACATCGTCTACACAGGTACACAATTGAACAGTTGAGCAGTTAAAGTGTTTCATTTAAAAGTCAGACTGTCTGGCCTGTTTAGACGTGGTCTCGTCTGGCTGTGGATTGATCTGTTGGCTGTGCCTTTGGCCTACTAAGCCCTGTGCTTACAGCAGACATACACACATGTGTACATACTCAAATACACGTCATTATCATTATCGTTTCATTTTTTTGTTGTTGTTGCTGTTGTTCGCAAACATCCTCATGTTTGTTGGCCGTTGTCAAAAAATAAGAAAGAAGACAAGCAGTCTAGCCACAGGTTTTAATGTCTGCATCTGTAAAGATGATTGTCTGTCTGGGTAGGCGTGAGTGTGTGTGTGTGTGTATGCCAGACTAAAGGCTAAATATTTGGTCGTATGTCATGTCTGGTCTATATTTGTTCAACGTGCAACAGCCAATACTTAAAGGTATTAAAGTTTGCAGTTGAAATTCAAATTTGAGAAGGAAATTGTTCAGAATTTATATTCTACTTCAGCGATGAGTGCCATTTCGATAACGATAACAATCCACATGAGATGCAAGAGCGTCCAATGCATTCCGAAAAAGTTACCGTTTGGTGTGTATTTTGAGCTGGAGATGTCAGCGGTCCATATTTCTTTGAAAACGACATTGACCAGGCCGTCACTGTCAATGGTGAGCCCTATAGGTTGATGATTACCAAATTATTTTACCCTGGATAGGATGATCTGGACAGAATGGTGCACACACTTCATGCCACATTGAGTATTCTGCCCGAGGGGTTTAAGGGCAGGGTTATCTCATGCAGAGATGATATGAACTGGCCACTGTGATCGTTGGATTTGATCCCGCTAGACTTGCACGGTCGTCTTAATAGCAGCTATATGCACCTTTAGTCGTAGAGGTATGCGAATAAGCCACAAAACACATCGATCCTCAAAGCCTACATAACTAATGTGAATTGAAGATATCCAAGAGGCTATTTGCAGTCTAAGAAATGGTTTCACGAAGCATAGAGCCGCTATAAAGTGTTTGCAATAATGTCATCAAGCCATTATTTTAAAGTCCTGCCCAGTACACCTAAAAAATCAAAAACTACACACACACACACAAAAAAACTGTTTAACATGTCTGCATCATTTTTAGCATCTTCAATCGGTTTTTTTTTTTGTTTTTCTTTAATGCCTGATTACTGTGTCTGGCTGACTGGCTGGTCTGTTTGTCACTCACACAATCCACGCGTCCTAACTTACGTCGTCGTCCTTACGTCTTTTATTTTTCTTTCGTTTTTCTGGCTGATTGCTTAACCAGTAGCCTGGTTATCCATCTATCAGTCTGTCTTCAAACATATGATTTGTTTCTGATTCTACTGCTTCTTCTTCTTTTGTCTGTTTCCACATCAAAATCTAGACACTCAGCAGACATGTGTTGCTGTTGCTGTTGCTTGCACTGCACTTGTTACATTGCTTATGTGTTTTAGGGCTTTAAGGCTGTTGTTACTTTAGTCTTCACTTAATTTTGATTGTTTTGGCATTTTTTTCTGTGGTGGCAAGCACACAATGTATCTTGCTTGTTGGTCTCTTTACTTTTATGAAGACAGTGCAAAAAGTAACAACAATAATCGATAAAACACACGCCTACTTAACACCATACAAAAAAACAAACCCCAATAAAATACTACAAAAAAAAACGGACACAAAACAAAAAGAGCTACTACAAGATACCAGCAGCTGGAGGCTGCAGATGCCCATTAGGCATCAGCGAAAGAGGCACGCGAAAAATTGACTACAACAAATTAAACAGTCACAACAAACATAAAAATTTATCAACAACAGCACAGAACAACAACAGAATAACATCAACATCAACATCACCACCAACAATAACGACATCTCAAAACAGTAGCAACAGCAACATACAATTTAAAGAAAAAAACAAATTGGCTTCTGGTCTTTGCATTTCAGAACGACAAGAAAAAAATGGAAAAATTTCTTCAACAAAAACAATGACAAAAATAAAGAAGAAGAAGAAGAATAAATTTAACACAATACAACCACAGAGGTAGGAACGATTCAATGATCACTTTTGGGTACCTTACAACTGGCTTATAAGACTGTTTTAGCTACATTACTTTCCTGATGGAATACAGAAGTAACCTGGTACGTCTTGAGGATGACAACTCATCGAACTGTGGACCGTTTTCAGAGAATACCGGATGGAAAAGGAATCCATTGTAATCCTATTAGTCTACAAAGCAGAAAATATTAAGAAACCGAAGCACTATAAACAGTATAAGAAATCCGCACAGCACAGACGAGAACCTCAGCTCAAGTCCCAGCTTAGGCATCTCGAACAGAAGGAAATTTGAAAACAAATACTTCTCTCGACGACTTCCTCTCAGTAGTCTTCTGGCAAAAACCTTTAGTGCAAATAAAATTGCCACAAAAAGCTACTCAAATCGCTCTTTCTGAGTCAACGTTAAGCTGTAGCTGTTCCCTCTCATGGATAATATAAACACACACAACATGGATGGTGTGAAAAGCTAGGTTGTAATCCTGACTAAGGGGTAGTAAGGATCAATTAAGCAAACATAACTTCAATCAAAGTTATCTACTAATTACGCATATAGCGATCACCAAAGATATAGGTTTTCCTACATAGGTTTTCCGATCCATACATAACATATTTGGTCATTACAACCCTTCAGTCAGGATTACGACCTAGTTTCTCACACCACTTATGTTGTGTGTGTTAATTTTATACATGAGTGGTGGGACCTACAGTTTAAAGTCGACTCCGAACGACAGATTTTTGAGAAACTTTTCATGGCAATTTTATTTACTCTCAGAGTTTTTGCCAGAAATCTGCTGAGAGGAAGTCGCCGAAGAAATACTTTTTGTATTTTGTCTTGATGCCTGGCCTGGAGCTCGAACTCTGGCTTTACGACTAATAAACCAACACACTACCTACTAGACCACGGCGACTTCCGATTGCCTCCGTTAATAAACAGAATAGTCGTTGATGGTACGTGCAATATTATTGGACTATTGGATAGACTGATATGAATAAGAAATCGCATAGTCATCCATCACACTATTGGAGTTCTCACAGGCTGCTGCTCAACTGAAAGACATTCTCTCGATTGACATCTAAGGAGAAAAAGGAACTCTTTCACCCCTTGTGCTTGTATCCGACTATTGCCATGGTCGTTAAAAGTACGTGCAATATTATTAGGTTCTGGTGGACTAATAAGGACATAAGGAAAGGATTTTCTTCCCCCACACTATTTTGGTTCTCACAAACTACTGTGCTATTGGAAAGCACGTACTATTATTCACCTCATGTGCCTGTATCCGATTGTTGCCGTAGAGATGCGGATAAAGCCGGATGTTTCCTGTAGGGAATATTGTATCACATTGTGGCTCAACTCAAGTGTAAGTGGACTTTAGGGCAGTCCCCTAACCTAGGCAAGTAGAAGTGGCTGTCCCCTCGATGGAGTCATGAGCGGACACACTTAGGCCACACACAGGGCCCATTGTGATACCACAGTTTCACATTCTCCCCTATTCCAGGAACCACTCTGAGCTTCCGATGAAGCGACTCAGACTGCCAATATCCATGCATGACAGTTCATCTAGGTCCTCCATGTAGTCGGCACCCAGGTGTCTCTTTCTCCTCTGACCAAGTGCCGGGCATGTGAACAGTAGGTGAAGAATAGTTTCATCCTCCTCCTCATCTTCACAGCTTCTGCAGAAATCATTCGCGAGGTGTCCAAGACCAATACGCCTCGGATGCGTTCCTATAATACAATACCCCGATAACAGCGCTGAGCCTGCTGAGCCTGCTGAGCCCCCTAACCTAACCTACTTCACTTTTATATGTTGTAGCATTTTTTTCTTCTGCTTCAAATGTATTAATAAACTGTAGCAGTTTCTAGGATAATAGGGTTGCCAACTAGCATTAATGTTTTATATGAAAAGGTATGGGGATTTTATATTGAATAATTGGTGAGGAACGCGCATTTAGTTCCACTTTTTCTTTAGAGTTCTAAATCGTTCTTCCGTAGGAATTAGGAGGTTTCTGGAACATATGGCGCCAAGGAAAATGGCCGCGCTATACCATCTGATAAAGGAAATCCGGAATTCTGAACACAGTTCAAAGAAGTAACGAAAATTGTAAGGAAATGGAACAATCACCATGGAGATTAGATCAAAATTATTCTTATTATTATTACTCCAATTAGTGCGAGGTTTCGAAATTAGAATCTACATAGTTAAACCGACCTGAAGACTTGTATTTAGACAGTATGGGCTACACAGATACACGGTTTTTATAGACAAAATGCAATCTGAAGAGTTTTCAGTCATAATATTTATCATTATGGAGAAGGAGATGAATTCTGTTGCGTATATATGTACGTATTTGGTCATTACAAGTCTTTAGTCAGGATTACGACCTAGCTTTTCAGCCATGCTCTGTGGCAGTGTTATAATATTCAAATAATAATTGGATCATCGAATCAGCAGTTTTCTTGGCAGCAAAAAGCCTAAGCTTACCTGAGACAAAAAAGCTACAAAGATTCAGCATTTTTGTTGTATTTGATTAGCCACACAATCTATTTTACAATTTATTTTAAGAGTCTTAATCTACTAAACTAAACCACAGGCAATAGCCTTGATTATTTTAAATGTAATTTGTAATGCAATGTTTTACATTCTTTGCTCTTTCTTGCTTCTTATCTCTCTTTCTCTGTCTTACATTCAGCGATTAGTAGCGTTTTCCGTATAAACAACATATGAACGCAGATGAACGTATATGAACGAACGTTTGAAAAGAGTGTGTATAATTTTATTTCACATTAAATTGTTTGAGATTAATTTAGAAAATTTCATACTCAATTTTCTATTTTATTACAGTGCGTAACAATAAAACAGAAACAAAAACAAACAACAAAAAAAACGGAAATTTAGATCACTGTACTAGTTTTAGTAGTTGTTGCCTGTACTTGTGTTGTCGTAATAATTGAATACATAGAACGCAAATTACATGTTATCTAAGCAGAGTATCAAAAAAAAAAAAGAAGAACCAAGAAGAAGATTAATTTCAAAGTAAACATTTTGCAGGAAATTCTTTATGTCTCAATTAAGGTTAAGTCAGTCAGTCAGTCAGTTAGTCAGTCAGTCTAGCTGAGACAGTTATTTTTGTTCGAAATTTTTTCTATAAAAAAATAATTTTAATATTTTACACCATAATTCAGGTTGTGCGAGAACGTTGATTGAAGAGTGCTGCTATTCAACCCAAGTTCTTTACGTAAATAAATTGAACTGTTTACGCACATGGACAATGAGCCTCTATTGTTGCGTGAAAAAAATGAAAAAAGTGCGTGAGATTTATTAGTAAGTTAAACGCCGCTTCACAATGGAAAAATCTTGATTAATATTGTATTATAATTTCATTCTAGAGGTTGTTTGAAGGTGGAAACTGTTCATTAAAATCAAATTACGTAATATTAAATTGAATTCAAAGGAGATTTTAATACCGCCATTATGTTGTCATTCGTTTTAAGTAAGAATGTTTACATGCTTTGTTCTCAATGGCGTATTTAGCACATGTATCAGTACAGTTCTTGTAATCAAAGAACAGTTTATAATTACAAAAATATTTTAACGGAATTTGTCAAATTATCTATAAATAGACCCAGGTTCGGCACTACAATTTCAATTTAAATCGTTCAAAGAGTTCGGTCGTATACCTAACCTTCAAAAGGTTAGATTCGGAATAGCGTATCTAAGGTAGCTTTACACATAAAGGCCTTTAAAACATTTTTTCAAGCTATCAGTCTATTTTATTTTTCCAGTTGCCTTCTTCAAGTGTACAGAGGTCATCCAACAGGTCTTTGAATTATAGAATTCTAATTCTACTCTAAGGCAAACTGCGTTATACCCTAATAATTTTCTTAGGAAGCTTTCAAATGTTTTGAAGCAATTGGTTGCTGCGTTCCATGTCTCACTCTTATAGTTTACAGCAGTACGGAATTAACATTACTTATTTTGTTTAGTTAGGATTTCAACCTAGCTTCTCACAGTGTCACGGGACATACAATTTATTGTTGACTCCGAACGACAGACTTTTGAGAAAGTTTTCATGGCAATTTTATTTAATGTCAGAGTTTTTGGCAGAATGCTGCTGAAGAGAAATTGCCGGATGAAAAATTTTTTTCATATTTTCGGGTACTCGATAAAGTTTGAAGCCAACGCACTACCTATTAAACTATGGCGACTACTAACATTTTTATGGAATTTTCTGGTTTAAATGCATCTACGGTTCTGTGCTTGATCATCTGTAACGATTTCTTTTAACAAATGACGAAGCTAAAATATACGAAATCCTTACGTATTCCAAAATACCATTAAGAGCATTGGTGTCGGACTATATCCGTACTTATTATCATAGTTTTTTGTTTTAGTACATCATCAACTCATCCATTCACAACTTTTTATTACATCCAAGAGATTACGCTCAAATAAACAGATAATGATCGTAGAATCTAAATCTTTGAAGACTACAAATGAAGACAACAAATGCCACTATTCGACTGACCCACTATTGTTATAATGCTGCCCAGAGCATTAAAAGCGAGCGATAAATTGCTTTCTCCAACATCCTAGCTGACGCTCTGCAGCATCGAAATAGAGACTCTTGTGTAGGGAACATCCTTACGTCGTAGTATGAGCTAGCCAGCTTCATATGATGAGATGTCAAATACCTTGCCAAAGTCAAGGAAAGTTCAATAAAGTATTCTTTGTCACACTATTATCCTATTTCTGGTCGATAAGACCAAGTATAAATAAATTTTATATTGCATATGTCTTCGATTTAAATTACAAAAAAAAAAACTTAAAACAAATCTCTTTCTCTGGTTTAAGAATTTAAGTTTACAATTTTTAAGATAAAATTTTTTAAGACAATTTTTTAAAGAAATTTTTTTAAGTTTTTTAAAGAAAATTTTTTTTAAGAAATTTTTTTTTAACTCCAGTGCAAAAAATTCTTCTACCAAAAAAAATCTCTTCTTAAATTACGAATTAAAATCAACATAAAATTAATAACAACAAAATGTAATTAAAAATTATTTACTAATGATTTAACAAGTGATTAAAATTTAACATAAAAAAATGTATCTCCTAACATTCTCAATACCTCAACAGTCATATACGTGTGAAGCAATTCTTTTACACCCACACCATATCTATCTAATGCACATGCACTTAAACGAGCGAACAAGCGGCCAATCAGAATGCCCGACAAATATTTACGCACAATTTTCCATCGCAAAAACAACATTTACACATCGGCAACAGCCAGAATATAAAACAATATCAACAACAGCACACATACACATGGTGTGCTTTCATAGCCGAAGCTGTAATAATTCATATAAGCGATGTTATTTTAACAGTCGACTGTTATGTGAGAACTACATAAACATTTAGTATCACAAAACAAACATCTTCGTTCGTTCGTTCGTTCGTTCGTTCGTACGTTCTTGATGCGATGTAATTAAAGAATTTTAGTGTGAGATTTTTAATTGCAATTGTTATTACTTAAGTGCTGTTGTTGTGTGTATGTGTGTGTTTTGTTTTAATAATTAAATCTTAAAATAATAGGCATCAGTGATGGAATAGTTGATGCAAACGAAAATAAAATACTAAAGTGAACCTTCAAAAAAAATGTCTCTTTTTCTTAAACTATTTGATCACAACAGTGTTCGCTAGGGGGAGGACTTGTCCATACTAAAGTGTGGGAATTGTGTTGCATAATGGCATTTTCCACAAAAATCTGTTACCCAGGCTGCAATCAAGTTCCTAACAAACATCACCTCGATGTTCTTGTATTTGGGCGCAGAACATTTCTCAGCGTATTTTCAAAGAAACTCTTACATGCTTTCAAGGATACAGGGATATCTAATGAACTAACCAGGCCTGGTACAGAGTTAACAACATCTTACATGCAACAGGACACATCTATTCCGATTGCCTCAGATAAACTGTGTATTCTTCGGTCGTTAATGGTACGTGCAATATTATTATGGTCTGATAGATGACACATAGTCATCCATCACACTATTGGAGTTCTTACAGGCTAATGCTCAATTGAAAGACATTTCCTCGAATGACTTCTGAGGGACCTAAGGAGCAGAGAAGAAGTAACAGACTACCTTTCACCCCATGTGCCAATATTGAAAACAAATTTTATGCCACAGAAATGCGAAATCCATTCCCCATCACTGGTCTTCGTACTTAAATTTATATTTGTATTGCCAGAATCATTCTTTACACATACACAGATGCAGAGATGCTGTTATTTGCAATGAGAAAATCGAATAGAGAAAATATATTTCAGATGAAAATGTAAAAAATTTAAATTTTTCATTATTAAAGACTTTAAAAGTGCCTTGTGCAAATCATTTCCATCTGACTAATCCTACAGTTCGGAAGGAAAAGAAACAACAATTCAAAATATCTTAAAGAAAACAAGTTGATATTAAAGAATTTAATAAAAAAATATTTAAAAAATTCAAGGAAATTAAAAAAAATCTTTTAAAACTCAAGTGCTTAAATTAAGAAGAAAAATAAAATAAAAAAATAAAGAAAAATTGTGTTAAAATTATAAAATCTTTTACTACTTAGGGGAGAGTTCGAAAAATGTATTACTTTACGGCGTTAAGTTTATATTGCATTACAATTTTAATGGTTACCAGTGCTTTAGTCTCAAAACGTTCTGCTTTATTGGGTGATTTTGCCAATGCCCATACCGAATTGGTTGATCGTAACAATCGCCAGCAGGTTATGAAAATATTCAATTTAACCGAAGCCCAAATGAGCCACATTTATGCGGGTTTAAATACAATCAGCAAAGAATCGCTGCCCAATGGACGTGACATGCAATATGCAAATAATAAAAAAGATATTCGGTAAGTTTATAAGCAAAGCTATTGGAGTTTACTCTGGAATCCACAATAAAAAAATATGTTTGTAGGTTTTTTACAAAAATGTTGTTTTTAATTTCCTTTTTGTTGATATTTTAATTCGATTTGTCAAGTTCTAGAATAGCAGGGTTGCCATCTCCATGAAAAAAATATTGCATAGGATATTGAGTTTTACTCTTTTTTATATTCAAAAAAGATCAGAAAAATTTAATTTTACATGGGAGATTATGTCATATGCTTCCCTAATTGTCATACGAGTAGTAGAACAATAGAATTGTTACTCTTTCAAGGCCTGCAAAAAGTCTTAGAGAAGATTAAGTTGAGCTTCGTTCTATTTTCTGTGTGAATTTTAATGTTTTCATGTTAAAATGTTCAGTGGGAACTTTGCGCATAAACACCTACAAACGAAACGAATCTCTTACACACATCTAAACCCTCGCACACCTGCGCTTTCTTAATCACATTCACATAAACAACTGAGCAAACGACCAATCAGAAAATCCGACAATTATTTACGCACAATTTTCTGTTCAAAATAAGGCCCACTACATACACAGAAATATTAACATATACGCATAACTTCAACTTCACAACGAAGCTGCATATACATTTTATACGCGCCATGTTAACTAACAGGCAACTGTTCAAGAAACCTTTACATTATTCATGGGAAACGATATTATACGATTCATATGAACGAATGCGTGTAAGAGTGAGTGTGTGTGCGTGCGAAAAATTATGACTTTCGTTGTTGTTGCATAACAAAATAAACACAAGTGTAGCCAAGAAAAAAGAAAAAGACAAACAAAACAGTCTGCACATTTAACTTGTGCATGTATAGGTAACGTACCGTCCGCTTTATGCCGCTGTTATTTGCAGACAAATGATACGAACAGAACAGCATTTTAAAATGCAGAGTCGGAAAACCAAAATGTTAATAAAAAACACACGAAAAAAAAAACGTCTTTTCAGATCCGAATGTAAAAATTTTCGTTATTTAAGACATTTAAAGTGCCTCGCGCAAATCACTTCATATTTGCAGTTCTTACCGTCAAGACAAGAAATCTAAAACTGAGAAGTTTTAACAAGTTGAAGTAAAAAATAAAAACTAAAAAGAGTTAAAAATTTTGAAAAATTATAAAAAAGAAAAACTAAATTTAATTAAAAAATTTACAAGAATTCTTTAAAACAAAATATTTAAAAAAAATTAAAGAAATTTTATTGTAGAAAATATTTAAAAAAGAAACTTTCTTAAGAAAATAAAAAAAAAACAGAAAAAGTGCGTATCTAATTGAAAATAAATTGAAAATAAATTGTTAAAATTTTAAATTTAAAAAAATAAATTTTTTGTTTAAAAAAAATAAAATAATTTTCTTGTGCACACATTGAAAACATTACAAAAAAATGATGTGGTACTTTATAGTGTTAATTTTTTATAGTGTCACCCTTTTAATGGGTGCCAGAGCTACACCCTCGAAACGTTCGTCTCTGCTGCTGGACGATACCAATGCCCATACCGAATTGGTCGATCGTAATAATCGCCAGCAGGTATTAAAGATTTTTAATTTAACCGAAGCCCAAATGAGCCGCATTTATGCCGGTATAAATGCGGCCAATAAAGAATCAGAGGCTGATGGACGTACCATGCAATATTTCAATAATATCAGGGAATTTCGGTAAGTTTGGTAACAAATTTTCAAATTTTATAATTTTTGTTTTTGTTTGAAAACAATAATTTTGTTGTAAAAAAAAGCAAATTGAAAATTAAATATTGGAAATTTATTCGTTCTTAATATATCGGAAACTGGGTCTCTTTAGGATAGTTTAGCCCTTTTATATATTTTCTTGAGGAAAAACCACAGAAGTTGTTTTTGGTACTTTTTCTCAAAAGTACCATTTACAGAAGAACAATTCTGTAGAAAGGTACCTGAAAAGGGTAAAGTTATTCAAAAAATACTGTGTTTAGTATGTGGAAATAAATAAAAAAAATAAACTATCAAATATGTTTACAGTGTGGAAAAGTACCATTTACAGAAGAACAATTCTGTAGAAAGGTATATACTTGAAAAGGGTTAAGTTATCCAAAAAATACTGTGTTTAGTATGTGGAAATAAATAAAAAAAAAATAAACTATCAAATATGTTTACAGTGTGCATCAGTTTTATATGAAGTTGAAGTCTTCGTAGCCTATTTTTTATCCCTTTTCCGTTAATCTAGGGAACAAATCTTATTCACAAAGCCTGTCGTCCCTCTTTATATTATTTTTTTGCTTTGTTTCAATTAAATGAATTAAGTTTTCTCAGCTCCAAGAGAAGTTGTTCTATTGAAGCAGCTTCTAAAAAGATAGGGTTGCCATCTAACGTTACCTAGCAGTAACGATCTCTGGAAAAATGCATTGAATTATTGTATTGAGGATAGAGAAGAGAATATTTACCAATTTTTTTACACTGTCTTTCAAAAATATCGCCTTAGTCTAGTTCTAAACAGATAGGGCTGCCATCTAACGTTACCTAGTAATAATGACCTCTTAGAGAATGCAGTGCATTATTGTATTGAGGATAGAAAAGAGGATATTTGCGAATTTAATTACGCTGTCTCTAAAGAATATTGCCGTAGTCTAGTTCTAAAAAGATAGGGTTGCCATCTCACGTTACCTAGTAGAAACAACTTCTGGAAAAATGGAGTGGATTATTTTATTGGGAGTAGAGACAAGGAAATTACCAATTTATTTACACTATTTCTCCAGAATATCGCTGTAGTCTATTAGATGGTGTATTGGCCAATTAAATGAAAGCTTGTAGTTCAAACCTCAGCTCAGACAACTTAAACAAAATGAAAGGCTCAGCAGCCTTATGGAAAGTTTCTTAAGTTTGTCTTTCGGCGATCCCGCCACTCATGGATAAACTTAATACACAAAATTTGGATGGTATGAGAAACTGGGTTGTAATCCTGACTAAAAGGATGTATTTTGCAAGAATTGGCGTTGTCTGACCTGCTGGTTCCGACTGTCCCACTTTGTCACGCTTTTTGACAATTATTTTATACAAATTAGGCGGCTATAGTGAATTTTTTTTTATTAATTTTTTTATGTTAAAAACTGCAATGAAAACAAAACGAAACCGCATAAATCTTGTTTAATCAGGCTTTTAATCGATAAACAAAATTTCAATTATGAATTATGTATGGGCGCCGATAAATTAAAACAAAAATATTGTAGAGTTTCTCCTTAATCAAAAGCAATTATTGTCACGTGCTAAGCCACGTCTATCAAAATATTTATTTTTATTTCGAAAATATAAATAAAACAGAAAATTGATCTCTAAAGTGATACAGAATGATTTCAATTGCAAATGTCTTATAATAGCCAAGAATTGTGGTTTATAAAAGAAAATTTTCTTTTCCAATTTTTTTGATGAGAAAGCAAAAAATTTATTGAAAATGAAAATAAAAGGTATTTAACCTTATTATATAGAAAAATTATAAACAAGAAATCTTTAGAGAACAACCTTGATATGATATTTTATTTAAACAAAACCAGCTGGAACAGAAATATTGTATTCTATAGTGCACAGATACGCGAAGAAAATAAGAAAATTTAATAAAAAAAAAAAACATTCGATTTAAATGCAGAAACAATTTAATTGGCCAAACACAATTCAATTTCACTCATCGGCAAACAAAACAGAATTCAATTTAATGGAATTGTTTTAATGCGATTATACCAATGCATACAATATATACATGAAATGCCTACAAAGTGACCTACAATAGGCATGAAATGTTCGTTCCGTATGATCAATTCATATGTATATTTTCAGTAAGGAATTGTAGGACTTAGCCACTGGGAGCATTAGTTGATTGGTGTATTGTAGCAGATTCTAAAATGATATGGTTGCCATCAGTCGTTTCTTGACTTTTTTATGATGTTCGTTATCCGTTCCGAATGGATTGTTGAGGCTTTCGGATGCTTTCTGACCTATCAGAGAGAGAGGAAAGCATCAATAACGAACATCATAAAAAAGTCAAGAAACGACTGATGGCAACCATATCATTTTATAATCTGCTACAATACACCAATCAACTACTTACTTGGACAAAAAGTGAAAACCGTGTAAGTCCCACTATTCTTCACTGAAAATATAAGTGCCTAGATGTTGTATCTCCGTAGATGTTCTCCTAGAAATCTTTATTCTCTCTTAGGTATGCCAAGTCTATTGTTTCTTAAATTAGGTTTTGCATTCGACACGCACGAAATCGCCGTAGTCTATTAGGTAGTGTGTTAGCTTATTAGACGTAAGGCCACGGTTCAAACCCCAGGTCAGACATCAAAACGAAATATGAAAAAATATTTCTTCTGCGACTTCCTCTCAGCAGATTTCTGGCTGGGATTTCTGAGGAAATAAAATTGCCATGAAAAGTTTCTCAAAAATCTGTCGTTCGGAGTCGACTTTAAACTGTAGGTCCAGCCACTCATGTATAAAATTAACACACACAACATGAGTAGTGTGAGAAGCTAGGCCGTAATCCTGGTTGAAGGTTTGTAATGTATGTATGTATTCAACACGCACCAGACATGTCTTTGCAGCAAAACAGGAACCAAGATTTTTAGAAAACTACATAACGACGTAGTTATATGCACGAAAGACCTGCAAACACTTGTAAAAAACTAGATTTTAGATTTTTGCTCCGTAATTTGTTCTTTTAATTTAAGTCATTGGTCTGACAAGCATTGTTCTGTAGACTCTAACTGAACAAGAACCCATCCATTTAGTAATTCGATGTCGTAAAAATAAATTAGGAACACCGCTTCAGTGGAACCCGTAATACACTTATAGACAAGGAAGTCCAGTAAATACCTAGAAGAGACAAGTAGAAGTAAGCACAAAGTGCGCTACTCTAAGCATCCATCTAGCAAGAATTTGTTTTTATACATGAATAGAGCCAGTAACCCCCTATCAGAACCGTTAACAGTTGTTCTCTCATAGTGTAGGGCATTATTGACAGCCAACTTTTGTTTAATCTCCTCGAAAGTGCATGTAAATAATAAGAAAAAAATTCTTGTCATTTCTTTTAAAATGTTTAAGAAAATTATATTTCTTCTCTTTTTAATAACAAAATGCCATTAAAAGAAAATAAATTCTAGTATTTCCCACACACATTTTTCTATAAACAACAAAAAAAGTATATGAAAAAACAAAATTAGAAAGGAAAACTTTTATTTTTCACACTTTATTAAATAAATAATTAAAATAAAGATTTTAAACACTTAAAAAATTGCAATAAACATGTGAATTATTTCAAACATAAACATTCATTTGAATTTAGAATTTTAATTATACTGCAAAAGATAACAAACCGTAGTCGAACTACTTGATACCCTACACCAAAAAGAAAAAAAAAACACATTTATTAGCCTAGGCTGTCTAATTTCCCATATATTACTAAATTAAATGTATTTTTAATTTTATTCCTAATGAAAAACTACAGCCAAATTGTTTTGAGTCGCCGTAGTCTCATAGGTAGTATGTTGGCTTATTAGGCGCAAGGCCTCGGGTTCAAAGGTCAGACATCAAAACGAAATATGAAAAAGTATTTTTTAGGCGACTTCCTCTTAGCAGATTTCAGGTAAAAACTCTAGTGTTGAAATAAAATTGCCATGAAGTCTCTCAAAAATCTCTCGTTCGGAGACGATTTTAAACTGTAGGTCCCGCCACCAATGTATAAAATTATCACACAAAACATAAGTGGTGTGAGTAGCTAGGCCGTAATCCTGACTGAAGGGTTGTAATGGTCAATTATCGAAAGAAGTGTAAGATCAACATGTAGGCAATCAATCTCGCCAAAAAGGCATTGCAGTTAAGGCCTAATAAGCCAGACGCCTTCAGAGAAGATACCAGCTTGCGCGACTATATGTACCTTCGAGCTATTTGCACAGAGTTACACAGCATTATCGCTGACGTAAGCAACACTCAACTGAAGGCCATTGCTCATTTATTGTTCGGAGAGTAGATTGTGTGGCAAATTTGATGCAGGAATGCTTTTTTATTTCCTTTCGTATATGATCCACACGTAACAATGATCTGATGGTGGTAATAGAACCCAAAACACTCACAGAATAGCATACTACCCACTAGACTAGGTTAGGTTAGAGGACGTGTACTTGTCAATTAAGACAAGTACAGTACCCGGAGATCGAATTGACCCATTGTACAACGTCCTAGTTTCTCACCCACTAGACTAACACAATAAAATATAAATAGCTAGTTATTTTCAGACATACATACACACATAGTTGATGATTACAACCCTTAAAACTGGACTACAACCTAGCTTCTAAGAGAGGCAGTGGCCGAAAGAAATATTTGTTCATATTTCGTTTCGTCGAAGATGTCTGAGCTGCGGTTTGAATACCACATCACGTCTAATAAGACTACGCACTACCTACTAGACTACGTTAACTATGTGTCATTGTCACAGAGTATCCTATTCGTTTAGTATTGAATTCACCGCAGTAAAGTAGGTAATGTATTGGCTTATGAGACGAGAGCACGTGATACAAATCCCAGCTCGAGCCAGCATTTTCTGACAAAAACTCTAAGAATAAATAAAATTACAATGAAAATCTTTTCAAAACCGATATTCGCAGTCGACAGTAAACTGTAGATAACGTCACTCATGGATAAAATTAAAACACACAACGTGGGTGGTGTGAGAAGCTAGATATGTATCAACTAAGTAAGTAAGTAATCCTATTCGGTAGAATTCGGTGTTAGAAATTTAAAATGAATACATGTTATTCTATTTTATATCTCCTATTAACTGCCTTAAAAGATTAGCGCTCTCTTAATTACACTTCAACACATTGATCACTTAACTTTCCATTCATTTAAAGCTCTGTACGAAAGAAACACAATTATGGTCATGTAATGAATAGCGTTGAATTGTTCACTTAAAAAAAAAAACATTTTTAAAGTGCATTCCATCAATCACTTGCATTTGAATTTGTATAACAACTTCAAAGCAGACTTTAGCAGACTAAAAGACAGACACAAACAATAAGTATTTTTTTGTTGTTATTATTGGCCAAAAGAAAATCATATTTGTGTGAGTACCGAAACCTAAAACCCAGACCTCAACATAAAAGTGCACACACACACACACACGGACAAAATCTCTGCAATTGAATAAGAATATCAAATTGTTGTCTGACAAATAATGCAAGACAGACAGCAAACAGACACTGTATCACACATGCATACATATACATACATACATATGTACATACGTTTGCCATACATTCTCTCATAAATATTTGATTATATTAGTATTGTCTACTCGAAGTGTTTATGTGAAAAAAAAATTTGTCTGACGTCTTTAAGTCTATAGCCTCTGTCTACGAGTCGTTAATACGAGTTTAGTTGATGTCATGTCAATACAATTATAAAAATAATGACGTTTGTCAGTTAAAAATGTTTTCATTTACCACACTCGCTCACTCACTCACTCACTCACTCACACTTATACGTATTCGATTATGAATAAATAGAGAAAAAAAATTATTTTTTTTAATAATAAATGGCCAGTGCTTAACAGTGATATAACCCAGCAAACATTTTTATTCTAAATATTTTTATTAGTTTTGCGCTGATGTTCTTTATGATATTCAATCCCATTTTGGTAACTTGATACGTAGGAACAACTGATTATTATGATTTCTTCTTAAAGATAATGAAACTGTCCAACTAATCATATGATTGATCTGCTGTAGCAAGTTATAGAATTTATAGTAAAGGGTCCGCCAAATAACTTTTTTTTTTTTTGAAAATACTTTAAAAAAAAATTACTGAATATTTTCTCAAATTTCTTTTCTTATTTGCAAGTACAATCCTTCCGGTTAATAATGGAAAATAAATTCATTCAAATGGCTGCCTCGGCTGGCCATGCAGTAGCCTACACCATAAGATGCCGATTTTGGCAAAAAAAATCATCTTTTCACATGAAGCTCATTTTGATCTTGGCGGGTATGTAAACAACCAAAATTGTCGCATTTGGGGCACAGAAAACCCGCACGCATACATTGAAAAGCCGACGCACCCAAAACGAGTCGCTGTTTGGTGCGGATTTTGGTCCAGAGGCATAATTGGGCATTGTTCTTCGAAAATGAGCAACGAGTGGCCGTTGCAGTCAATCGCGATCGTTATCGGGCCATGTTGAACGAATTTTTGTTCACAAAAATTGAAGAGGAGGACATTGGCAACATTTGGCTTCAACAGGAAGGCGCTAGGTGCCACACACCCGAAGCTACACTCGATGTTTTGCGCCCTGTTTTTGAAGATCGCAATATCAGCCAAAGGACAATATTCGTGAAGCCATTGGTGAAATACAGCTGCACACAATCGATAATGTGCTTAAAGATTGGACCGATCGTGTAGGCTACTGCATGGCCAGCCGAGGCAGCCATTTGAATGAATTTATTTTCCATTATTAACCGGAAGGATTGTACTTTCAAATAAAAAAAGAAATTTGAGAAAATATTCAGTTTTTTTTTTAAAGCATTTTCAAAAAAAAAGTTATTTGGCGGACCCTTTACAATAGGGTTGCCATCTGTCGTTGCCTAGATGCAAAGCACTGCAAATCAGCCCACTTCCAACTGCCTTACAGATTTCTTCTGCAAACCGAAGTGCTTCATTGAAAACTTTAATGAGCTTCTCTAACGCGTGCGAGTTCTTCGCGAACTGTAGCCATTACCATCATCGAACAGTCAGTTGCTAGCAACTGGGTGATAACCTTAAGCTTTTTGAATGTTGACAGAAGCATTACGTAACGTAACAGGACGTATACGTAACTTTTGAAACCACTACACCGTGACAAGAACTGAATTGGATTATAGTTGACCCCTTGATTACTTACTTACTTACTTAACAAGTCATTACATCACTTTAGTCAAGACTACAACCTAGCTTCCTAGCGTGTGCTTATTTTATACATAAATGGCTACGAAGGACTGATTTAAGAAACTTTTCATGGCAATCTTATGTACTGTCAGAGTTGTTGCCATCAGACTGCTGAGAGGAAGTCACAAAAAGAAACATTTTTCTTTTATTCCGTTTTCTTCGAGATACCTGAGCTAGAGTTTGAACCTGGACCCAAACGTATATCAAAGCTCAATATATTAAAAATACATTGAAAATGTTTGCTGGGTTTTCTTATTAACTTGGCTCATTTATCTTTGCAACTATGCATGTATGTATGTATGTATGAGTGTTTGTATTCTATGCATGTGTGTGTTTTTTTCTCTTGTACTTATCCTTCTTTTTTTATCATTTTATTGTCTGCCTAGTGTCTGGGACATGTCTAGGTATCTCCGTTAATGAACTTTTTGTAGGTCGTTGCTATGCAAAAATTATATTTGTTTTACAACAACAACAAAACAAAACAAAAGCCAAAACAAAAACGAACAGAACAGAACAGAGCATAACACTTACACAATTACACATACACACACACATATACATACATTCTCCATGTAATATAGGGACAGATGTATGCATATGTGTATGTATGTTAATAGAATTTACTGCATGATATTATTTACTTTTTTTATTGTTGTAGTTGTTGTTGTTGTTGTTGGTGTTATTTTTGCTACTGTTGCGCTACTGCTACAGCAACTGCCACTGCTGTTACGCTGTCTGCAGTTTATTGGTCAATTGGTTATACATAATCACCGTCCGTCATACAACATGTGTGTGTGCATATTTTAGCATTTTAAAGCATATTTTTGTTTTTTATCTTTACGCACATCGTATGTGTATAAATCGTGCATATGAATTGCATGCCTACTGGCCATTTACCACAAAATCAGTAATGGTGGCAGCAGACTGGCTTAATTTAAAGGCTTTTTTATAACAAATTTAAAGTGAGATTTTCTTTAATGTGGCACCACAACAAAAAAGCTTTAAGAACTCAAGCAATTTTAAATGTAATGTTTACCCTATACTACTATACTTTATCGGACACGACTTTAAACTATAGATGGCGCCACTGATTTGTAATATTAACGCACAAAACATGGGTGGTGTGAGAAGCTGGGTTGAAATCAGGACTAAAGTGTTTTGAGCAGCAATTAAGTAAGTGAAGGCAGCCCAAAAACGGCTTAACCTTTGACCTATAATATCCAGAATGTATTCGATACATAAGATTCTCTGTTTATATGTAAAATAGGCAATCTGGTTGCCTTGAAAGTTTCTTACCAGCCGCTCTATATTAAAAAAAAAATCAAGTAATTAAAGATACTCCTTAGAGCGCCGAAAAACGGCGTAACATTTGACCTATAACCTCCAGAATACATTATAAAAAAAAAGGACGGGATTCCAGAACATCTCGTTTCTCACCATATCTTCCAGACCATTTCAGATTCATTGGAGACCAAACATTTCACTTACTATGAGGTATAGTTTGCCACGAAAAATTGTAATTGGACGACAGATGCGCTATCCAAAGGCACATTGGACAGAGACGACCATCACAAAAAAAAATCCAAGTATACCTTCAGCGAAGAATCCAATTTGACTCTATTGAGTGTCTTCCCCGAGCTGTTAATATATAGCCCACTCATAAAACTCTCTTTTGAAGTCACCGTAGTCTAGTAGGTAGTGTGTTGGCTTATTAGGCATGAGGCCTTGGTTCAAACCCCAGATCAGACATCTTCAACATAACGAAATACGAAAAAATATTTCTTTGACGGTGACTTCCTCTCAGCAAATTTCCAGTAAAAATTATTCATTACTTAATTGGACCCTATCTAGTTTCTTACACCAGCCATGTTCTCATAGAGTATCCTATTCGTAGAGTATTGAATTCACCGTAGTAAAGTATATAGAATTAGATGAGAACACGTGATTCAAATCCCAGCTCCTCTCATCAGATTTCTGATAAAAATTTTCGAGAATAAAATAAAATTGCCATTAAAATGTTTCTCAAAAATCTGTCGTTCGGAATCGATTTTAAACTGTAAGTCCCGTCACTCATGTAGAAAATTAACATACCCAACGTAAGTGGTTTAAGAACCTAGGTTGTAATCCTGACTAAAAGGTTGCAATAAGCAGCTATGTATGTATAAAACTCTCTTACAGATTTCTACTGACAGTACACCGAGAATGATTTGCTTTTTCACTTGGATCTGGACCAAATGGAAGTACATATAGTTCGAAGAGTATAGCATATTTAAACTAATATTATGGTTGTTTTATCGAAAGTTCAACAAGACACATTGAGATCCCTAAATCTGACCCTAACCCGAGATCCTTAACTCCGGAAAATTATCATTTCAGCCACATTTTTTTAAAAGTCAATGGCTTATTGCCCTCTCAACCATTATGAATGGAATTAAAACAAGTTTTAGTACCAATAAATTCGATTTTAGTCATCGGATCTGACTAAAATAATTCTCTAAATGACTAGTTGGCGTGATCATTAATAAAATTTCTTAGTTTACCTTCTTATAAAATAAAGCAGACATTTTACTGTGTCTGGCACCTTTAATAATTCAAAACAAAGCAAAACGAAACAAAAAACAAGCCAGGCGCAGTCTTTAAAATCAGTCAGTAAGACAGTCTTTAAGCCAGCAACCGCAACAAAGAAAAAAACAAACATCAGTACTTAGTAGTCTGTCTGGCATTTAAGACATTAAAAGATCTTTCAATGCAGTTACTCAGTCAAACCATCAGTCAGTTAGTCAGTCAGTCATTCAGTCAACTTAACCAAAAATGAAAAGCAACAACCTACAGGTATATTAACCTGAGACAGACAGACTGGCTGACTGATTGACTAACTAACTCACTGTCTTCTTATTGGCTGGATGGTTTTCTTAGTCTGTTTTGCCAATGAGTGTAGCATGGTTATGTGCTCCTCGTAAAAACATTTTAACTTGCGTATGAAATTGTTGACAAAACAAATTAATTTTGCATGATGCATGCATTTCAAACATACATTAATATTCATGCAAATGGACAGACAAACAGACAGTCTGAAGCAGAAGGAAAAAGAACACCAACAACAACTTGAATTTTACCAGACACTGTCTGCTGCTATTCATGAATCTTTGACTGACTGACTGAAGAGACTCATGTTTAAGAAAATCATTTATGCACTTTGTTTCTATTGAGAACCAGACACAATAAATACGTTCCGTACATAAATTGGTCTGACAACACAGCTGGGCCTAGCTAATTAGTAAAAGATTATGAAATAATGTTTACAGCTTTGTATTTATTTTAAGTTTGAAACTATAAATTCAGATTTAATAAAAGAGAGACTAATGCAACTAAATTTTGCAAAAAAAATTCGGTGTACTAAAAAGCTTATTTGGTACAAATCTAATTTCCCAACCCTGACATTAACAAGCAAACTCATTCCCAATTACCCTGCAGAGAAACTTTTGAACACTTTAAAATAATTTCAAATATTGTACTCTTTAGTTAGCCACTGCTGTATTTCCAAGTATAATATTTCATAAAAATGAAAAAAATAAGTGTCGACTATCAGTTATTTGATCACAAATAGCTTCGCATACAATGTTGTTTTAAATTTTGCATAAAATTGTAATATTTCATATGCAAAGAAAAAAGCGAAGAAAACAGAAACAAAAAACAATAACCAACTATGTTAACGAAAATGCTTGTAAACTAGCTCCCTTGACAGCATTTGGTTGTCTCAGTATTTTGTTAGACTTTATAAAAAATCGATAACTTGATAAAAGATCAACAAAATTAAACGACAGATTTGTTGTTCCAAGATCACAAGAACGATAATAAGTGTAAGCAATTAAATCAACTATGATACCCACTTCTATCCCCTAGAAAAAGCGGTTTAAATGTTTCTCAGATTTTAAAATAAATCCATCCAAAATGATCCTTGACCCCTATCCAGTCAAGAGGTGACAATGACAATTTTATGAAGGTCTGGCAGTACCTCCTAAAGGCTGAACTCAAAGATCAAAAATTTCGCAACACTATTAACAATTCAACAACACAATAATTTTTCAAAAGTGAAGGCAACTCTGTCATACCAGAATCGCTGTGATATGATTAGGTAATGAAACTGATTCCGGGGATCAAACATTTTCGATAGGAAATCATCCTGACCACAAAATAAATCTCACTGTTGTAGAAATCTTTGTTGTAAAGAATTCAGTTGTAGTTGAAAGGAAAAGAGAAACAAGGACCTCCGCCTCTAAACCCGGCCTTCTTCTCATCCTTAAATTCACATCTACTGTAAAATTATTGTGCGGAAAGACCTGCAGGATGGCAAAGCGATTGAAAAAAACTGTTCAGCCCTGAGGAGCCTACCAAAAATACATATAACCTCATGCTGCCAACATTGTTGAGCCTCCTTATACATACAACCAACGACCAGAGGATACATAGTTTAGGTAAGGAAATAGAAGACCTTATGCCCAATAACAGATACCTGCTTTTGTAAGGTCATCAGTAAAGATGTTTAGGGAACATATTGATTTAAAATGGGCCTAAAAAATCCGCCACATTCAAGAACAAATGCTGCAGCAACCTGCCTGCCCGAGAAAATTAAAAATTTATCAAGGAAAAATGCTTCACGGTACAAGCACAGTGTAGTAAAGCCATAACCTCCACTTGAAACATGATACAATGCAAAGACCAGGCAGCCTATTGGAAAGTTTGATGTCAGAACCACAGCTTGGTTTGTCCGGCTTTTTGAAGCTATTGATATAGACCTCGCCGTGGTCTAGTAGGTAGTGTTTTGGCTTATTAGACGAAAAGCCAGGATTCGAGCCCCAGGCCAGACATCAAAATAAAATACAAAAAGTATTTCTTCGGCGACTTCTTCTCAGCAGATTTCTGGCAAAAACTCTTTACTCTCAGAGTTTCTCTTCTCTCAGAGTTTCTCAAAAAATCTGTCGTTCGGAGTCGACTTTAAACTGTAGGTCCCGCCACTCATGTATAAAATTAACACACACAACATAAGTGGTGTGAGAAACTAGGTCGTAATCCTGACTGAAGGGTTGTAATGACCAATTATGTATGTATGTATGTATGATATAGGCCTCAAGGACATGGCTAGACACTGTGAGACTAGACGTCCCTATATTTGGAATCACAAAGTCATATCTCCCATCTATAAAATTATAAGGAACCATGTATGCCAATACCGACTCCATTGTCCAGGTTAGACTAGGCCAAGATTTGCTTCAAAAGTAAGTCAGTTAAGTATAACAAATAAGGCTTTAAGGTTGGTGATCAAGACAGCTAATTGTCAGTGTCATACGTTCAATCGAATTTAATCTCAGGATCCACCACGTCCCAATAGTAGTGCGTAAGCGTTTACTGGCCTAAGCCGCCAAATCTTGCCTATAACCTCTCAAATCTGAAAACCGTTATGGTGGCTTGCAGATTTTGGGACCTCCAGAAGTCTTTAATGTCCAAAAGCAGTTCTTACCCCAGGTTTCCCTAAGATTTGCTCAAATAAGACCAACAAAAAGGCTTTGAACTCAATATTAAAGCTCAAACTCGTACTAATTCTTCCCTTTCTATTGCTTCTTACGTACATGCTTCTCTTTCTCTCCTACAGTATTTCCTCTACTATACATATATCTTAATTGATTCTATATTTTGTTTGTGTTTATTAGTGTGTGTGTGTATGCGATAATTCAATAAATGTCAATCAATGATTTAAACAAAACTTTTGAACGGGGCGCTAAGAATGTGAAACAGATCAATGTTGGCAATAAACAAATTAATTGCACTCATGTTGCCATGTTTCCATGTCTATGATGTCTGGCCCCAAGGCAGATGCCAAAGAACGTACACATTCTGCGATCCAATGCAGTCAATGCAAATTCAATATCGTGACAGAAGCACACTAACAACTAACAGTCAGACCAGACAGTAGTAATTGATGTAGACATTAAATGCTTAAAGCCAAATAACAAGCCAGTCGGGCCATGCAGGCAGACAAACATTGTAAGAAAAAAAAATGCTTTAAAACAAGCAAAAAAAATATTAGAAATGATTAGATCGACTGTCAGGTATCCTACATTAGAGTGGAATAGTTGATGTTTTGATAATGATGGTTAGGTCAGATTTTTTTAAAGCCCTGGCGTTACAACGGGTGCTCAAGTGAACTTTGGTAATCAAAGCTACCACTTCGATCTAACCAAACCTAACCTAACCTCAACACAATTAAGCTTCTGAAGCTTGTACAACCCCTGTCCTGACGACCAGAGAATTTCTTAATCAAACTAAAAGAAAAAAAAATCAATATCAACATATTCTAGAATTCCAGGGTTGCCAACTATAGTTGCCTTGAAACAATATCCTCAGCATTGCATTGTTGTATTTGGCAGAGAAGTGAGGAATTTTTGTCATTGAGTTCTATACTTTCACAAGATATGATGCTGCCTGACATTTCTATAATGCGGTAAGTAAAGAGGATCAGGAGGCTTTTGGATGAATTAGTTGGAGGGGGAAATGACGTCATAATTTTTAATACATTTTTTGTCTTCTTTAACGATTTGATGATGTTAAAATGTTAATTCAAACTGACAAAAATAATCAATATCAATATATCTAGAATTCCAGGGTTGCCAACTTCAGTGGTATTGAAACAACACACTTTTTGTAGATGTCGTTGATTATTGTATTTGTGGCAGAGAAGTGAAGAATTTTTGCCACTGAGTCCTATACTTTCCCTAGAGACGGAGCTACCTGACACTTCTAGAGTGTTTGTGGGTAATGAGAATCAGGGGGATTCGGGAGGGGGAAATGACGTCATAATTTTTAATACATTTATTGTCTTCTTTAACGATTTGAGGATGTTAAAAGAGGCAATCGTTACAAACATCAGCTTCAAACAAATCCACCATCTATCCTGGCGTAGAGTACTAAGAGCAAAAAAAATTTGCATGGCATGGAATTTTTTTCGAAATGCACATACACATGGATGGCAGACATGAAAATGTATGAATGAATGTCGTCTGACTCAAAGAATGTCTACGATATTTTAGTGTTTAATGATCTTGAAATCATTTTACGATTTCATGAAAACATAATTCTTCTTCTCCTTGTACTCCACCGACCACCCGACCACTTCCTTTCCTACCGGCATAGATTTATTTTTAACGATTCTAAATTCATTTGGTGGGGATTGTGCAGCCAATTAATGCATAGATTACCTGGTCGGTTGGTCGTCGGTCAATTATTATGCTGTCTATCTGTCTTGTCTATCGGTTTTTTTGCCAGCCAGCCATCTAATGCGTCAGATGCAAATTGAAATTGTAAATATTTGAATGAATGAAAACAGAATTATTAACAACAACAACAACAAAAAAAGAAGATCATGGAATTTTCACAATTTATTTGTGGGCGCAGTAGTCAGACATACAAATAAGTTTTGAAATTCTTTCAAATCAAAGAAGAATTATGGTGAAGAAGAAGAAGAAAAAAAATAACTTTTTAATCCAAAAGATATGTACACGATTTGTTATTGTATTAGATTTGAATTTGTATTAGAATTTGAAATTGAATTAAATTATGTGCACGCGCAATGTCTCGGTTAAATGATGATTTAAGTGTGCGTCTGTCTATTGAATTTAATTGAGACTAGAAAAGCTCATACAAAAATTCTGCTCGCTATGGGAAATCACATACCGGAGACACATAAAATTTGTGTCAAATAATATATGTATGTTTTTGTGTTGTGTGGTGGTTTGGTTTGAAGTAGAAGAAGAAGATAAAAAATGCGTAACAGCTATGGAATATTTTGGTTTGTCTAAAATAGTTTGTCTATTAGAGAATCAAATAAAAATTAAAACAAATCTATTAGGGCGAGTAGTTTTGCTAGGGCCAAGTAAGTAGTGGAAATCATCAAGTTTGATCTTCATGTCGCCATTGTTCCAACTACCCTTGAGCTAAATCCTGAGTAAAAAGAATGATGAGAGCAACTTCAACCGTCTCCAACAAAACATTTCGGGAATTAAATTTCCATCAGTACATCGCATGTAGTAGTCACCGTAGTCTAGTTGGTCGGGTGTTGGCCTATTAGATGTGAGATCTCGGTTAAAACCCCAAGTCAGACATCTCCAACTAAACGAAATATGAGAAAATATTTCTTCGGCGACTGCCTCTCAGCAAATTTCTGGCAAAAACTCTGTAGAGTAAATAAAATTGCCATGAAAAGTTTCTCAAAAATTTGTCGTTCGGAGTTGACTTTAAACTGTAGGTTCCCGACACTCATGTATAAAATTAATACACACAATATAAGTGGTGTGAGAAACTAGGTCGTAATCCTGACTAAAGGGTTGTAATGACTAATTATGTATGTTATGTAAATCGCTTGAGCAGAACAGTGGCTGGCAATGAAAAGTAAATCGTTTACAAAGAATTTCAAGCAAAAACCAGGATTAACAGCCAAGAGAGTTTTATTGTCTTTTGGTGAAATTAGTAGAGAATGAAGTACCAAAGCTACTTCCCTTTAGCCAACCTTTTATAAAAAACAGTACTGTTGGCAATTGCAGTCAATTCATAGCGACCACGTTTGGTCAGTGATAGGGGAATTGAGTTTCATTATCACAGTGTGTTGGCTTATTAGAAGTGAGGCCGTAGAACAAAGCCCCCAGCCCAGACACCTCCAACAAAACGAAATACGAAAAAATATTGATTCGCTACCTTCCTCTCAGCAGTTTTCTGGCAAAAACTCTGGGATTAAGATAAAATTGCATGGAAAAGTTTCTGAAAAATTTCATCGTCGAGAGTAAATAAAATTGCCATGGAAAGTTTCTCAAAACCAACTATGTATGCATGCCCACAGTATTTTTGTAATTTTTTCGAGTTATTTGCCATAGAAAGCAACTTATAAGGTGGACGCATTAGAAACTCCCAACACAACTGGCAAACTCTACCTTCCACAGAACTTTGCTCCATGTTCACAGCCGATATAAAGAAACTATGCTATAAGAAGGGCTGCCTTCCAAAATGTATCAATACAAAGTTTGTATGCAGTTCTACTACTGTATATAAACTATGTAGATATGCAAAGTAACCAAACAATGTATCAACTATAAATATCGCCTAATTGCTTTTTGACAGCGTTAAAAATACACATTGACGACGTTCTGAAATAGAATACATTGTATATATTTTGTACAGCGGCATTATGAACACGATACTTTGTTCAAACACAAAGCAACTAACATTTTGGAAGGCAGCCAAGCTTCGTAGACGGACAAAAAAGCAGTATTGACATCAAGAAAGGAGAATTATTTTTTATTATGAGCTTCTACAACCAGGTCAATCGATTAATTATGATCTTTTCTATCAATAATTAAAGGGGTCGAGAGGCAAACATCTCTATTTAGACGACTCAAATTAACAAAAAATTAACGTGGCCGTAATCTAGTAGGTAGTGTATTAGCATATTGTTTAAACGCCACGTCAGACATCACGAACACAGTTGGATAGGTAATCCCCCCCCCCCCCCCCAAACTATTATCACATCGAACAACTCAGCTGAACAAAGCAAACAGAATGCATAGCATTTGACACATGCATTAATAGCAATATGAGGAATGGGAAACATTTAAATACTATTAACTTATCAATCTTAGCAAGTGTCTACTTACATACATACATTTTCCTCCGGAAGCCTTTTACATTTCCTTTATAAATTTGATTCTGAGTCAGCCTCACGTTCACACGCTTTTCTGAAAATGCGATTTTCTTCATCACTGTAATGGAAAAAGTTAAAGAAAGAATTCAAATTTAAATTTGATACTTCAAACTTATTTGATTGTTTTTTTTTTTGTTTCGTTTATGGAATGTTGTGGGAAATATTGTTTTTCATTTATTCGGTGTTCATTTTCATAAAAGTCTAGTCATGTATTGTATTCAGGTTATTTAGTTTGCCTATTGGCCCTTGTGTTCTTGTGCCCAATGTCTAGAATGTTTTTGTTTTCATTTGTTTCTAGTAATGCTACTTCAACAATTCAATTGTTATTGTTGTTGTTGTTGTTGTTGTTGTTGTTGTTTTAGTAGTAAACCTACACTACTATTTTACTACAACTCATTTGGTGAATACGAGAAAACATAATTTTATTCATTGATGGATGCACTGGATGCAACTTTCATTCAAAAAACAAAAAAAAAAACAAACAAAAAATTCTGCATTGTATATGTAACCCAGCAAACATTTACCATCAAATCTTTACTTTTTGTGTGGCAAAAATCACCATGAGTTCCTGGTGTAAATTAAGTTATGCGATGGCAATGGAGATGGATTTGACACTCTCCACAAAAACCCTGTGATGACACTACAAAACTGATTGTAGAATAGTATCCACAGGGAATCCAAAAAAGCCTACAGAATTGTGCAAATAAAACCAAGTTGCTTTCTACAGAATAATTTGCAGCCGTATAAAAGCATTGACGTTGAGGCAATGCATGTGGAAAGAATATTTTATGACCCTAAGCGTGTAGTTAGGTTGGAGGATGTGTATAGCCACAATGGCAAAAACGAAAACACCCGCAGGTCATGAGAAACTAATTGACTTTGTCATATAAAGCAGAAAGAGAAGTCAATTGAAATGGAATAGAGAGTGAAGAAAAGTGCAAATGAATGCACAATCCCAGCTTACTCAATTTCATTATAAACTTCAGCAGAGCCTTAATATCGCCTCTAGACATTATACAGAAAAAATTCTCTTTCAGCACCAACTTACTCCTAATATCCACATACAATCATAACACAGCCCTGCATATTTAGACTTTTTTGGTGCAAATAAGATGGCTGCAGGTGTTTCCGAAGGCATTTTGCGAGCTGAACACGAATCACGTCAGGTTTTCGAGAAAAAGGGGTTGAAACCCCTAAAAATACCGTTTTTGGCCATTTAAAAATTTTAATTAAAAAAAATTCAAAATGGCGGATCCTATATGGCGGTCAAGTAAATCTGATTAATTTTTATAAACCTCGATATTGGATCCGCCATTTTGAATTTTTTAAATCTGAATGAAGATCTGTAATCACTTACACATAATTGGTCATTACAACCCTTCAGTCAGGATTACGACCTTGTTTCTCACATCACTTATGTTGTGTGTGCTAATTTTTATCCACAAGTGGTGGGACATACAGTTTAAAGTCGACTCCGATCAACAGATTTTTGAGAATCTTTTCATGGCAATTTTATTCTACATTCAGAGTTTTTGCTGAGAAGGAAATCGCCAAAGAAATATTTTTTCACATTTCGTTTTGATCGAGATATCAGGCCTGGTGTTTGAACAGTGGCCTTAAGTCTAATAAGCCAACACACTACCTACTAGACTACGGCGACTTCCACATACTCTGCAGATCTGTCCCAGTGAGTCTACACGACCTCCGGGACCGTTGTCGTGATGTATCCATAGGAATATTAGATTGGAGTATTAAAATCAACAACTTTATCTCACAACCGTTTCTAGAAATACTACAAACCAATAGAGACAGACCTTAGCCAACATAAAGACTCCCCAGTAGTTCTTACAGTCACGAAACACTCGCTACTTTCACCATAACGATCCTAGCGCCCTAATTATAAACGATATTCACATTGTTGGGTTAAGGAGACGTGCTGTGTTTAAATGTGCATCTCTGTGTATTTGAATATGCCAATTGTCGTTGGCATGTGCGTGTTCATAGTAGTAGTAGTAAATGAGTCTGTAATGAAGTGTTGTTCGTTGTGTACATTTTGAAAATCTAAATAAAGTCAGTCAGTAATAATCATAATGAAGTAAAATTAAGTATGTGGAAAATGTGGTTTAAAGGCTACTTAGGTTAACCGACTGTAATCATTTATACAAACACATACACACATACACACACACTCCCACTTAGCCACACATACTATGTATGTATATAAACTTAAGATACTTTAACAAATATTTATACAATGAATAATAGTGGTATTATGACTGAATGACTGACGTTTATTTCTTGGTTGGTTGGCTGGTTGGTTGGTGGGCTTTATTTTCTTGTTGTTGTTGTTGGTTTTGTCTCGACTCGACTTGAGAAACAAACACAAAACAAAAATATGTTGAATGTTTAAATAGCAGAAATAGAGAGAAGTTTGAACAGAAATTATTATTTGAGTAAAAAAAAAACACACACACACACAGAAAAAAAGAGAACAACACCAACAAAACAGTAGCAACAACCGGCTAGACACTGTCTAGCCGCGTTTTGTATGCCAGAATACAAACAGCAGTACTAACAACCACAACAACAACAACAATAAACAACAGCGGCAACAAAAACAAAAACAACAATTTATGATTATTTATTATGTGAACTACACCTTACAATTGGTAGTATTTAGATGTGTGTCTGAAACACAATCATTTTCATAGTCCCACAAACAAACGAACACAAACAAACAAATTTACACACATCATCAAACATATGAACATAACAGCTTGAAAAAGTGCCACAAACACTTAGAAAACAAATTGAGATGCAGTCACAATTATGCTTTGGATTATATTGTGAAGGTGTGTGCATGTGTACAAGTGTGAATGGGTATGGGTGAGTATGTGTATTGGCTTTATGGATGCAGACACAATAGAATCAAGAAAGAAGAAGAAAAAAATATGCAACAGACCAGACCAGACACACTAGAGTCATAGCCAAAGCTTTAACGTCAAAGACTTCAACGACATTTGACGCCTTCAAACACCCGTCGTCATTGTCTGACATTTAAAATAAAACCGCCAACGACAACAACAACAACATAAATACAATATTAATAAGACATGCTTTTATGAATTATAAAGAGCTCAATAGGATTTAAATTCCCTTAAGAGTTATACGAAATTTATTGTATTAAATGATATTCAATATAGGGTAGAGGAATTACTAGCTTTAGAATTCTGGTAGACTATCGGCATCAATTCCATTATCTTTCTATTTAACCTACTAACACCCCATTTGAAGATAACATCAATATTTGTCATTCAGATTTCTTTGGCATTGGGCAAGCCCCTTAGGAACTGAGCTGACATATTACATCTGCACTACAGAAACGAAAACATCAAAAGAGTACGTTTAATTAATGCAAGTACAACCCAATAAGGGAAGCTTAATAGAGATGTACCCCTCTAGCTAAGGGTGATTTACACGTTGGGTACCCTGAAATCGCCGTAGTCTAGTAAGTAGTGTGTTGGCTTATTAGACGTGAAGCCACGTTTCAAACCCCAGGTCAGACATAAAGGCGCAATACGAAAAAATATTTCTTCGGCGACTTCCTTTCAGCAGTTTTCTGGCAAAAACTCTGGGAGTAAAATAAAAAAAAATTGCCATGAAAAGGTAGGTCAGCTGTTCTTCCATGGCCTTCTCAGAGCCCTGACCCAAACGTTATTGAAAATGTTTTGGATTTCATAAAATATCATAGAACTATAGATAAAAGTCGAAAACGCGAAGAGGCTATACAAGAAATTAGTGAAATTTGGTCTAAATTGACTCCCGAATTTGCCCAAAACTTAATTAACTCAATTTCAGAGAGATTACAGGCGGTCATTGTTTTAAAAGGCGTAATTACAAAGTTTATTAATAAACTATGTAAAAATAAAAAAAATAATTAAAATAAAGATTTCGACCGGACTTAAGTCTTGTGTAAATACTTTTGAAAAGAATAAAATGTGTGTAAATAATTTTGACAACTTATAAGCATATGGTTATTTGTATTTTATTTAGTACTAAGAACCGTTGTATTTTCCAATTTTATTTTATTTGCTTCTGCATATTCCAGGCTAGGCAATAGTAAAAATTTTTTTCCAAAATTTACTTCCAGTAAAAAGTACTGAGACCTTTTTTAAGAAAAATGTAAAAATGTTCTTTTGTGTAAATACTTATGACTACCTCTGTATATGCTTGACTACAAACCCAAAAAAACACTGGTTCAATCTTCGAAAAAGGAGATCAAATTTTCAATAATCTCCTCCGGTACTTCCTAGATTATTATCTGAGACTCCTGATATCAGCGCCCCTGGAGAAAACAATATCAACAACGAACATCATAGGAGGGTCAGGCAGAGCGATCTATCATGTCGGATGATCGACGTCTATCAGAGGATGTTGTTTCTAGGTAACAACCGAAAGACCTGCTATTATCCTAGGACTCCCAATTCACCAGCTGAAAAACTTGATTAACGAAACTTCAGCAATGAAATAAGAAGATGCGGGCGATGTTTTGTGACAGTACCTTTGTTCCGTAATTCCCATGTTATCCTCTCTAAGGGCAAAGGTCAGAAAGCTTCCTACTTTGTCTGTTGCTCATTACAACCCTTCTATGTTGTTCCTATGTTGTGTGTGTTAATTTTTTTTCATGCATGGCGAGAGCTACAGTGTAACGTTGTCTCCGAACGACCGATTTGAGAAGTTTTACGTGCCAATGTTACTCACCCCCCCCAGTTTTCTATCAGAAGGGCGAAGGTGTGGGAAGGTTGTCGAAAAAAAAATTTTTTTTAATTTTTTTTCGAGATGTTAGAGCTGAGGTTTGAACTCAAGCTCTCGTGCACCACGCCAACACACTACCTATTAGAATACGGCCATCCATGGGGCTTTTTAGATAGACTGTTGGATACTATAGCATCTTTATTTTGTAAATTCGATAACTATGACTCAGCGATAATTTGCTTCAACGGTTAAGCTATTTATTATCGACTTGGGAAGGTGTCCAAGCCTTACTTAAACCGAATTAACTTGTTATCCTTTACCAATTAAGCATCCAGTCTAGATTCCTGGAGCTCTTCCTTCTAAAATAAACAAAGTAGTCAAATGTTATCGATAATTTGCATTCAAAAAAAGTTTATTTCTATGTACCACTGCAACATACCTTTAAAAACTGCAATTAATTTTGTGGTGAAAAAAAACATGAAACTTCTCTCACATGCCCAGACAGTCTACAGACAAGAAGAATAAAAAGAACGACCAAAAGAAAAGAAGAAAAAAAATAATGATCAGACTAGACCAGACACTTTTCCAGACACAAAAACAACAACAACAAAAAACCATGTGGAAGGACAAAATAAAAACTGTTAAGTTTACGAGCACAACATGTCATTATCAATATGCAACTGGAAACTGAGGTAGCAACAGCAACAGCAGAAGTGGCAGCAGCATCATAATGAGCCTTAAAAGCTAATGCAACATAATGCACATGGCCTAGACGAGCCCTCTAAGCATGCGCACTTCGAGCGAGAAACACATGCATTTCAAACCATATGGATTACATATATTGAGAAGAGTCTGATGAAGAAACTGACTGACTGAGGTTGGCTAGCTGGGTGAGTGCTTGTTTGCCTGTCTGGCTTATTGGTAATTTTTGTTATTGCCTGACAGACAGTCTCGTGCATCTGTATCTGTTGCTAATGCAATTGCAATTTAAGATTAGCTGTTCTTGTTGTTGTTGCTGTTGCTGCTGCAGCAAGTATTTGTTTCTTGTCTTGTTTGTTAATTTTGTTGTCGACTCCAACCGCATCTTGCACGTACATGATGATGATGATGATGAGCACAGTATAAGTACACGAGTACACGTATGTACATACTCGTACATAGGTATGTGCACATGGTTACAAGCAAAATGTCATTTAATCATGTTTCCTGTCTGCTGCCTGAGAGGCATTTTATTTTTATCTGCACGAATAACAATTTTTAACTATTCATTATTGTTGTTGTTACCGGTCTTGAAAAATTATTGGTTTTTTTCAATTTTTTTTTTTCTTTCTAAAATTATACGATAAATTGAAATGATAATCGTCATGGTTTAGCACTTTCCATGATCAAATTGTTGTGAAATATTTTTTTTCTACTCACGACTATACATGTGGAAAACTCAATGGCAACACTTTTTTGAATCATAGGGAATTATAAGCGGAAGTTATACATTAAAAGGGATGACCTATCCTTAAGACTATAAAGTTTAAAGCATTTTGTTGTAATGAAACGAAAGAAATTGAGGTTATAAGTTAAAGTCGCGGTAATGGTTTGCGTCTTTGATAATGTGTGCTTTGCACTGCACACTGGTCCTTCGTGCCAGTAAAGCACCACTTGTGGAATGTTTTCCTTTACTTTATTGCTTCAATTTAGAAAAAAAATGTGTAACTCAGCACATCCATGGCTTAACGAATTTATTTCTACATTTTAAATTTGTTTTCTCCCGCCTTACACAAAAATTTTTGTTTTTTTTAACTTTACTTACAGCATCAATGACATACGCAATCGCATTAGTAATGCCATACAAAATGTCAACTCCGAAGAGAATCAAGAACAACATCCGTTACATGAAATGGCTGCCTATCCAACCTGCAATCCCGAAGTCACAGAATCCTCTTGGCTTCAGGACAATAACATTACCATACAATTTTCTCAGACTTTATTTGAGCAACGCAAAGATTTAAATTTGGACTCTGCCATCCTAAGGCTCTACAAAGTTAATCCCAACAATACCAACGAACGTAAAGGTAAAGCTGAGGACGAAGGTGCCAAGCCAGAGGAAGAAGCGAGTGCCGATGCGGAAACCACTAAACTAAAGCGTTGTGTACAGCCCAATATGGATCCCCAAATACGAGTTACCGTCTCAATTGTCCAACAGATGCGTCGCAATAAACGTGGTGTGTATGGTAAATATTAATAGAAACGCCAGAAAAAATGATGTTAATTACGCTTAAAATGCTTTTTCTTTCTTCTTTCTCCTGCTTATCTCCTTTACGCTTTGCTGAATACTTCTGCTTATACTGCTGTGTCCTGCTGTTGCCTTCTGTTGCTTTTTTGTTTGCTTTATTTTGTTTCTCTTTGGATAGAACGCAAGAAGCGTATTTGCAATACCGTCATGATGAATGTTACCCAAACTGGCTGGGTGGAAATCGATATTAAGCGTGCCATTTATATTTGGGAAGAGACCGCCAAACAATTGCAACCAACTCAACAGAATCGTTCGCCCGTACTTGTTGGCTGGCTAATGATTGAAGTGCACGATGAAGAAGAGCAGCCCTTGAAGCCTGGCTTGTTCTTTAAGCCACCAAATTGCAATCAGGCAGGTATGTGTGTTGTTTGCCATGCTTAACTAACATTTTAGTTTTTTTTTTTTTAATCAAAAATAAAATTTTTTTGGTTTAAATAATGAATATTAATTAAATTCTAAAGCAGTTGAGACCAAGCCATATGTATAAGGAATTATTATTCTTTATTAGAAATAAATCTAGAGCGTTCAGACCAGAGTAACCAGATTCTATTACTTCTCTACAATAGTAAGAATCCTTTGTGTCTTCTTATAATGCAAATCGAGGCAACATTGAAACGGTTATCGATGTCAACCAGTCTTTTAACTAGAAATGTGTCCAAACGTGCCCCAACAGATTACCCTTAGAATGAGCTAATCCATACAATGCTCATATTGGAGGGTTCTGTCACGTCACACACTTTTGACTGACCAAAGAATTTTATTCCGATATTCCTAAGTACTAAACAATTTCACGTTCAAGACACTGTTGCTGTTACCTCAATCTGAGTATCCTCTGTCTTCAGTTGATGTTAGATCTGGCGATCTGTATGGAATCGTCATAAATAGAAGAACCCTCTATCCAGGAATTCGATTCGCAAAGTCTTTATATTTGCCTAAGCAGTGTAAGTCGTTGCTTTGTACTGCTGGAATGAACTATCTTCGAAACTCAATATAGCAATTAGTGGGAAAAAAAGTTATCTGTTAACTATCTGTAGCGCACTCCCGTGCCGTGGTATTAAACATATCCAAATCTGATCAGGTATTTTCTGAAGCAAGATCTGGGTTATGTAGAAGTTTGACTGGCAGTGTTTTCTCCCCAGGAATAATGTAGAGTGTTCACCTTCCTTTAAAACTGTCCTCCCGTCGGGACTGCCATTTGTTTTTCTCTATTTATAACTGCAGATTGCCCTGAGTCTTCAAGACAACAGAAATATTTTCGCTCTATTCCATCCGCCCATACATCTACTGCCATTACATACATACATAATTTGTCATTACAACCATTCAGACAGGATTACAACCTAGCTTCTCACACCACGTTTGGTATGTGTGTTAATTTTATACATGAGTATCTGTATCTATAGTTTAAAGTCGACTCGGGCGGCAGATTTTGGAAAACTTTTCATGGCAAGTTTATTTTACTCTCAGAGTTTTTAACAGAAATCTGTTTTGTTGGGCATGTCAGACCTGGAATTTGAAACCACGTCTAATAGGCCTACTAGGCTGCAGCGCTACCTTTTGTTCCCCATTATTTGTCAAAACCCTTGCTAGGGCTTCCTGAATGCCTTTTGGTAATGAATTTCACGCGTTTTGAGTGGTCCTTAAGCCATCCATTGGGAAAAATTATAGACGAATATGATCAGCAAAATTCCTTAAAACTTATTTGAAAGTTCAAAATAATTATTTGACGTACAAAAAAAAAAACAAATTTCCCATGAACACAAATCACTCGCTTTCTTCTACAACTTATGGTAGGTACTCCAATTCATAAACGAAATTAAATACGTTTGTCATTAAAACGTTCCCAAACGTTCTGTTGAAAGAGTATAGCCGTTTAAGAATTCCTAAATTTATCACAGAGAAGCAAAAAAACGAGGAAATGATGAAATTTCTATGAATTTTTCTGAAATACTATCGGCGTAAAACTATTTCATTTTTAATATAAACAAACGTAATGAAACAGGGGTCAATAGTTTTATTCAAGGACAAGAAACTCTACTTATATACTGTCCAATGTCTTATTGTATGAAAACCAAATGAAAATTTGATACTTGGCGCGTCTACGAGAATTTAAAGAAGAATTTGTTACTTAATTCGTCTACGACTTTAAAGTTTATTAAACAAAACAGAAAATAAATAAAAAAGCAAAGCCTCTGTGCAGTTAAATTGTAATCACGTTTTAGTTTTGAAATAAAATTTTTGATTACAAGCAATTTTTTTGTTGTTTTTTCCGTTTCTTAACAAGTCAAACACACCTACCACTGCGGTGAAGTTTTTGGACAAAAACAAAAATCAAAAAAAAACTGTTATTTAACACTTGTAAACGAAAACGTCTTGACGTTATACGAAATAAATTGAAATGAAAAATCAGCAGAAAAATCTTTGGAAATACTATTGAACGTAGTCTGTTGTAACAATTGGAAGACGAATATGTAAGACGAAGAAAAAAGAAAGCAACAAATATTAAAAAAATGACAATAATTTCGGTCAAAAGTCCAAATTGAATGATATCGATATACCCACGCTATAATGTTTAAAACAATTGTCGTTTATGCGTAAATGTTGCTCTATTTTTTATTGTCTTAATCGACATTCAAAGCTTAAAAAATTGGCCCCTTTGGCTTTTTATAATATTCTTGATTTAAATAATAAACAGAATCAGATTAAATATTTATTCAAACCTGTCTACAGTTTGACTCAGCAACCGTGATACGTCATACAAAACTTCGCAGTAGTGAAATGGAACAAACCATCTTCAGTCATGATGTGTGGTGAATTACCACAGCCGAATTTGTAACATATTCTATTGCAGTAATACTTGACAATTCGGATTAGATAGAGGTTGTTGCCTCGTAATGACATGTATGTATATGTATGTACGATACGATTCGGAGCCACCGAAATCAATACTAATATGGCGAATGATGTTTTTTCGAACACTGGTCAGAAGCACAACATACATTTACGACTGTCGCTAGTACTTCAGCACTCTTCTTCTAGTTCAAGATCGAACTTCTGATTTTTTATCGAATTGTAAAACTGTTGAAAGCCTTACTTAGTGTGGAACTTCCACTCACTAATATCACTACGAGTCCGACGGTGAGATTCTTCCAGAACGACTAACATGTTCGTTACAATTTAATTAACTCTACGATTGTCGTTTTCCTCAGACATTTAGATGGCTAGTTGTCGCTGCCTTTGTAGCATCAAACTCCTGCCGGACAATTTATGGATTCAGTTTGATCTATCACAGCATCACTTACATTTCATTAAAACTTCGTTTTATTGAGGGATCATACGCATGCCACTGACCGCCAGGAATGATATTTGTAGTCGTCACTTACCAAACAAACACTGCCAATGACTATTGTGCATTTTTCTCTACCCCTTTCGGTAGGGGTTAGGGACTTATTTCATTTAGCAGCTGACCATAAATCTGCAGGTCGGTTAACAATTTATTACATCTCTGTTGTAAGGGTAGCCAGAAGTTAGCCCTATTAAAGGGTACGCCAAATAACCTTTTTTTTTAATAATTTAAAAAAAATCTACTGAATATTTTCTCAAATTTCTTTTTTTTATTTGAAAGTACAATCCTTCCGGTTAATAACGGAAAATAATTTCATTCAAATGGCTGCCTCGGCTGGCCATGCAGTAGCCTACACGATCGGTCCAATCTTTAAGCACATTATCGATTGTGTGCAGCTGTATTTCACCAATGGCTTCACGAATATTGTCCTTTAAAGCGTCAATTGTCTCTGGCCTGTCGGCGTAACACTTATCTTTGACGGCACCCCAACGGTGTCCAATCGCAGCTCCGAGGTGGCCAAACGACATCAGCTCTGCGGCTGATAATGCGATTTTCAAAAACAGGGCGCAAAACATCGAGTGTAGCTTCGGCGGTGTGGCACGTAGCGCCGTCCTGTTGAAACCAAATGTTGCCAATATCCTCCTCTTCAATTTTTGTGAACAAAAATACGTTCAACATGGCCCGATAACGATCGCCATTGACTGTAACGGCCACTCCTTGCTCATTTTCGAAGAAAAATGGCCCAATTATGCCTCTGGACCAAAATCCGCACCAAACGTGCGTCGGCTTTGCAATGTATGCGTGCGGGTTTTCTGTGCCCCAAATGCGACAATTTTGCTTGTTTACATACCCGCCAAGATCAAAATGAGCTTCATCTGAAAAGATGGTTTTTTTTTGCCAAAATCGGCATGTTCTGGTGTAGGCTACTGCATGGCCAGCCGAAGCAATCATTTGAATGAAATTATTATCCATTATTAACCGGAAGGATTGTACTTTCAAATAAAAAAAGAAATTTGAGAAAATATTCAGTAGTTTGTTTTTTAAAGCATTTTCGAAAAAAAAAGTTATTTGGCGGACCATTCAGAATTACTATTGCAAACATAGCCAATAAATATGTCGCTCAATATATTTAATATCGTTTAACCTTTTTTGAAAATATTAGAGAGGTTTTATTCTGTTATACTGATTACACTGTGATCTTAATTAATAGAGAATCCTTATATCTAAACAAAATTGTTTTTATGGCTGATGTTGTCACTTTGTTTGGGGATTATTTAGAAACTGCTATCGGAACATAGCAATTTACTTTTTGTATACAGAAGAACAACTTTATTTAAGGGACAAACGCTTATAATCCAAAATAAAATAAGTTTTAGGCATTTTTATCTTATCCAAAAAAAGGTATTATGGTAAGAAAAGGCATCAAAACTAATTTTTTAAAACTTCACTTCAATGTACACAATATCAGTTTCGTTTAAAATCAATGAAATTTTGTTAAAAATTAAAAAAAAATCATTTTTATTGAATTTGTTTTTACATTTATTTTGAATCCTTTCTGTTCTTTATTAAAAAAAGAAAAATATTTTCAATTAAAATACAAAACCGAAAGTAATATCTTCCAGCCAATGATATTGTTTTATTGAATGAGTTTTAAAAATAATAAATAATTAAAAATCCAACTTAATTTACTAATCAAAATGATAAAAATAGAAAAATCATTCGTTATTTGCTTTAATTTTTGTTTAAAAAATAATGTTTACGTTTGTTTTTTTTTATTTCCATAAGAATGTTATGAATTGAAAGCATGTTTATCGTTAAAGCTTTTATTATTTTTTATTTTGTGATTTTATTTAACACTTAAGACTTGATATGTTATTTGAAGCTTTGGCTGTTAAGCGCTTACGTTAAGTCAGTGTTATGATATTGTATTGTTTTTGCTTAATTAATTGTGCTTAACTTTCGGTTTAAACTTTTGAATTAATTTAACCACAATTTTATTTACAGATATTGCAATCCCATGGAACTATTACAGACCGGACACGTCTATGCCTTCATTTGCAACGCACGAAGTGCCAAGGTAAGCATTGCTAACGATATACTACTACTATTAACTGTAAAAACTAACTCCAGATCATTAATTAATTTAAAAAAAAAATTCCTTGAATTTTTCTTTTGCAGGTACCCAAGATTAGATGTGAAAATGATTGGTTATGCCTCATTTGCGCCCACTAATCAAAAACACAATAAAGATGAGGAGGGAATGTATGCTAATCTTAAACGTCAAATATTCAATATGACACAAATATTACACGATACCGAATCGACCACATATTTAACACCAACAGCCGACAATCACTTGGATGTCAACGAAAAACCAGCCTCAATTACCGAGGAAAAGGAAATGCAGCAACTACACAGAGAGCACTTTCAATACAAGAGGCACTTGAAATTGCAACAGCTAAAGGAACAACTGGCAGTGGAAGAGCAAAAACAGCAAATGCATAATAAAGAAGAAGAAGAAGAACTGAACCAGCAGAGTAAACAGCCACAACAGCAACAGCATAAACGTAAACACCATAGGCATCATCGTCGTCATCTTCATTATCAAGAACAGAAGCATACTCAACAGGATAGCAATGAAGAACAGCATCAACAAGATAATGCCAAGCTCTTGCAGCATATTGCCCATAAATTGCAGCAAGAACAGAGGCAATTATATCTGTTGCATCAGAAATCGCAAAGTAAAGATGAAACCTTCAATATTTAAATACAAATTTTATGAAATATTTCCAGACAACAACAACAACAACAACAGCAACAAGAACACATATCTCAGTAAGATAAATATTAGTCACTTTAGTTTAGATGGCACATTAAATCATTACCATTAAATAATTACCACCATTCTTCATTCCATCATAGTCTTCTTCCGTCACTCACGCCTGTTTACCTGTAAATGCCTTTAATCCTGCACACACACATTCATACGTACATACATACAATCATATCAAAAAAATGTTTATAAGTTCTAGACACGAGGGCATTCTTTTAAATTATAAAAAAAAATATTTTATAAGCTTTTGTTTATTAATAATTTTATAAATTATTAATATTCGTTTATCTTTCTATCCACTTTAAATTTTTCTTTTAAGCCTAAAAGTATGCAATGCTTTTTATCGACATTAAAATTTTGTGGTTTTTTCAAAACTACACCATTTCCAATTGTATTTAGAACCCAAAACAAACAAAAACAGGATATTGGGCACACCACAGTCTTTCATTTCCTCTAACTTCGGAACCATAGAGATTCTGATGAAGCTCTTTAAATTTCCAATATCCTTGACAGATCAGTGAAATTATATGCAAAACCCAAGAGGTGAGGAACAATTACCTACTCTTTCTCGTCGCTATGGCTCCTGCCGAATAAAACCAATGCGTATCGCATGCATATAAAGAAAGCAATATCCACTAATGGCTGTGATAACAACGCTAAGCGTGCTCCTCTCGAATTTTAGCACATTTTTCGTGAGCTCTTCATCTAGGCTTAGTCAGATTTTTCTGCGCAATCATTTTCCGTATACGAAGCTACTCACGCGGTACTTGCGGAACTGGCCAATACATCTGCTTTGCAGTTTTTCGAAAAATACCACTATGTTTCGGTGTGTATGCGATGTGAAAATTGCACCTAATCTTTCGAGAGTTCGTATTGTTAGAAAAGAACTGTACCGCGAGAGCCTAGCCTAGCTATTAGAAATTATGGTAAAAAGCTTATATATCTATACATAGATATTGTCATCTATAACAAATCTTACCACAGGCCAAATAGCCGATACTAGCGCTGAAGAGCCTAGTGACGCGTCACACTATTGCACAAATAGTCGCAACATCAGCAGTTAAAATTATTTGGCCAATTCACACGACTTTGTATCGTGTATGTTGTATTGAATACACTTTTTGTTTGTGAACGCTCAATGCTATGCTGTATTGTGTATTTCGAATTCCAAACGTCAAAAAAAACGATAAGAAGAAGGAGACCAGTATTCATAATTTGATTTTTAAGCAAGAAAATGAAAAATATTACGGAAAAATGTAAATTAATTAATTATCTGTGTGAACAATTATAATTTTGAAATGTTATTTGTTGACTCAAGTTACATAGAAAATATTTTGTATTTTTATTCTTCTTCTTGATTACTGGCATTGACATAAACTGATAGCACGAAATCAATACAACTTCCAAAAACATATGAAAAAAATGTGTATAAGTGTATCGGATTTTTATATGATGATTATCAACAATAGCCATACACTGTTGTATACTCGTCCAACAATACAATGAATACAAGGATACAAGGGCTTATGTGAATTGCCCAATTGTAAATGCCTCTTTACCATATTGAGTAACGAGGATTAAAAAGAAACGCCTACTACCCAAGCAATAGTGTAATATATTCTCTAAAATTCTTAAAATTTCTATTCCAATTGGATTGATCCTTGATTTCTTACTTTAAAAACGAAAGTTGTTTGCAATTGGACATAGTGTAGTTTAAAAACATACAAATAAATACATAAGGCTAATCTACTTAATTATCGATAGTCCCTTGATAACCGATAAAATATGATTATGTGTTTAAAAATTCTATTTTTTTTTTAATTCTGATTTCTAAACGATAAAATGTCCTCAATCTTAGACTTTTACAATCCCTCTCAAAGGCTATAAATTAATTTAATATTAAAAAAAAAATAAAATAAAAATTAAATAAATTTTTCAGTTATAGTTTATAGGTTATGAAATAATTTTATTTTAAGTAAAAGTAAAACTAAAACAAAAAAAAACAAAGAAAAATTAAGAGAAAAAACGAATTAGAAACACATAAAAAAGAAAACCTTGCTGCATTTCCTGTGATTGTTTATAATTTTTTATGTATTTTATATGTGGTTGATTCTATTATAATTATTATTAAAATTACAATTAAATTATAAATTAAATATTATACCTACATATATATATAAATTAAATACAATATAAAAAAAAACATTTTAAAATAATTAAGCAAAAAAAAACCGAAAAAAACATAACTATCAACGCATAAAGAAAATAAAACAGTTTTAACACTGTTTCCCTTGTAATCTATAAGATAAGAAAAAAAGTATTTGTTTATACTTTTTGTTTTAAATTTTTCCTCATTTAAATTTAAGTAAAATTTTGATTGTAAATATAATTTAATTTAAGTTTTATAAAAATATCTTTAAATTGAATAGTTATAAAATTATTTTTAAATTTATTTCTTTGAATTTTTATTTTTCTAATCAGAAAAATTTACTACAAAAAGTCCAAATTAAGAAAAAAATTATTATTGTTTACTTAATTACTTTATAAGTTTTAGTCATTTAAGGGTACAATTTTTATAAAATTTAAATGAAGAATCATAAACACCTCTCTAAATAAAATAAAAAACTCTTAAAATATTAAAAGAGTGTTTAATTTTGACTAAAAAAAGTGAGGTTATTGTACATATCGCTTCTGTATTGGTGTTTAGTGGGATTGTAGCTGCTCAGGCAGGTTCATCAGCAACTCCATTACCCGGAATATCTTTTAGACGAGAAACGTATATTAGCCTGACTGGAAACTAGAACGATAGTCTATCAGGAGAATTTCGGCATTAGCCAGCCAGTTTAAAACTGAATATTGAAGCCGAAAGAGAACTAAAAAGAGATTGTGTGGAAAGCGAAGATTGAAGTCGCCGTGGTCTAGTAGGTAGTGTGTTGGCTTATTAGACGAAAACCAGGGTTCGAGCCCCAGGCCAGACAACAAAATAAAAATACAAAAAGTATTTCTTCGGCGACTTCCTCTCAGCAGATTTCTGGCAAAAACTCTGAGAGTAAATAAAATTGCCATGAAAAGTTTCTCAAAAATCTGTCATTCGGAGTCGGCTTTAAACTGTAGGTCCCGCCACTCATGTATAAAATTAACACACACAACATAAGTGGTGTCAGAAACTAGGTCGTAATCCTGACTGAAGGGTTGTAATGACCAATTATGTATGTATGTGGGAAAGCGATTTAATGTTTTTTAGACACTAAGATCTGGAAGTGTCATTGAGCCGTATTTTTTAAAGACCCTGCAATTGAATATTATGAACTGAACGGTAAGTGATTACAACAAGGCGATGCAATGAGCCTCACAACACGATCGAGTTCGGCTTTAGTGAATGAGAAGTTATCAGAAGGAATAGTTTAATGTTTTGGTGGCATCAATTGTCCCTAGAGATCATACATTTTGAAGGCGTTAGATTTTATGTGAGGCTACGTCAAGAGTACCTCTGCACAGATAATCTCTGAAATTTGAAACATTCGAAGACGAATGTTTGGCAACTTATCATCGAGATACTGCCCGAAGTGTACGAAAACCACGTTGTATTGCGTACATAGTGGCAAGGTCCAATCCTTATCAGGAAATAAAAGTTTCATCAAAATCATAACCTTAGCCTTAGGGCCCTTATTACAACTTGCCGTTAACTAAAGGGAAGATTTTAACGGGCAGATAAATTGTTTTTCATTATTATGAGTACCCAATAAGATAGAAGTGAGCGTTAAGCTAAAGGGAGGATCATCCTGCCGGTAACTTTTAAAGTTAAGAGTATGTTTGAACTTGCCATATTATATATTATTTTCAATATGGCAACTTCAAATTTAAACAAAATGAGTATATACAACAAAAAAACGAAGCCCGTCAGTGCCACTACGTTAAAAAAAACCTTGTTTAATTGAGCAGTTTTATCGACATTGCTCCGGCACTGCTATATTTTTGAAAACAGTTAACTTTATTTTATCTGTATGTTGTAATAACGAAAATAAGTTAAAGGTAACTTTACAGTTCCCCTTAGCTAAAGCTATCTTTAACTAAACCCAAGTTTAACAGCAAGTTGTAATAATTGCCCTTAACGTTTCTTTAAAAAGAATTTAAATTTTATATTTTAAATGAAGAATTTATTTGAATATAAAAGGAAAGGAAACTCGTTAACTTTCATTATTAACCTCAGATATTTCAATAATTTATTATATATGCTATTAATACATAATCAACATATTATTTCAAGATAAGATGTATTCTACCATGTTTTTGATAACCAAGTTATAGTATTTTCAATAAATTGCGACTCCAATCACTTTTAATGCTACCAAACGCTTCTAAACGTTGATCATAAATTGTTGCCAAATATGTTCATAATAAATTTTAAATCGTTAATAAACCCGATTAGGCTAATTTACCTGGAATAATATGAAGATAAGCAATTCCGACAAAATTTCAATGGTCATGTGTTATGGATTGTTTAGAAAGATTAGCGTACGCACACGCCCACTTTACGTGAAAAAGATTTCGAAAATTATTTTAAGAAAATTATTTTAAGATATAGGTATGTATATACATATATTATATACATACACATAGAAGACAATTCTATTAACTGATAATTTTCAAACTTAAAAATGTTGCGACACATTATTTATTTTAAACTCCTAAATGTTGCTGGCAACATGTTAATCAAATAAAATTTCAAGGTTAAATATACATGTAGCGAAAGTTAATAAACAATTTTGTTAAACTTTAATTTACAACACTGATGACCTTTAATTGTTAATAAGCTTATGAGAGAAGGAGAGAGTCTTTAAATTTTACATTCAGCTCTCAAATACCAAATTTATAGCGCCTTTAAATTTTAACAAAACCTGAGTTATTCACTCTCCTTCTCTCACTCTCTCAGCACTATTTTCAAATAATTACAAATTTTTTTAATAAACGTTCAACTAATACGAACGCGTAACTAACGTTGAACAATAAATTGAAAAAATTTCATGAACAAAGTAAAATTAAATGTATTTGCACGTCTTATTAACAATAAAAAAATATCGTTGACGTTTGCTTATAAGTACTTCACATGAAGCAGGCTATAGGGCCGAAATTATAAGATCGAAACTGTATACACGCGAGATACTGTCAACAAGCTTATCAATTATGTCAAAATAATAAAAAAATACTTGAAGTAGCTTTAAAATTTTGTTTACAAGTAAATATAAATTGGTTACGCTAATTCAGCTCAAGCCATTTGGTTACAGAGACCGATTTTTTTCAAATAGTTATATGGTTTTTAGAACTAGTTATCTACTACCGATTTCATTATATAATCTATTATTCACAGACTATAAACAATACAGACATATAGCAAACACACATTGTTTTTGTCTCATAAACATATTTTTCCTGCAAACCAATTGATTGGTCTACTGTGGCAAGTTCTAGATTAATAGGGTTGCCGCTTTGCGTTTCCAAGAAAAAGAAATGGATTTCTGTAAAGCATTGAAATTTTGTTTTGACGACATGACGTTTGACTACAAAGCTGAACATCCCACTTTCTAGACGAGAACAGTAAATCAACAACGAAAACCGGAAGAAATTCAGGCTTTGACACATCATCTCAGGAATGAGTATAAATCATTAAGTAAGGTTCGTAATCACTAAACGCAGTATAAAATATAAGCTGCAGTAATGGAATAAACATGAAGAAACAGATATGTAGTAGGCTCTGCTTGCCAAAGTCTAAAATGTTATGAAGATCCATAATAAGTTTTCAACGGCGAACAAAACTAATTCTGACAAAAGATTTTGTACACTATTATGACATTTAATGCCGATTATACAGTGCCTAACGTCTTAATAGCCAAAATATTAATACATACATACATAACTGGACTTTACAACCTTTCAGTCAGGATTACGACCTAGTTTCTCACACCACTTATGTTGTGTGTGTTAATTTTATACATGAGTGGCGGGACCTACAGTTTAAAGTCGACTCTGAACGACAGATTTTTGAGAAACTTTTTCATGGCAATTTTATTTTTACTCTCAGAGTTTTTGCCAGAAATCTGCTGAGAGGAAGTCGCCGAAGAAATACTTTTTGTATTTTGTTTTCATGTCTGGCCTGGCCAAAATATTAATGCATTCGTTAATACACTCATTTTAAACTGGCAAAGCCATAATGAACTCCATATAGCTGAGTGTCGATTAATTATTTGACGTGTATGTTTAACTTTTAAAAGAATATCAGCTCGGAAATATTTTTATTGCTATTTTTTTTACTGTTATTGCGTTCGTTTTTATTTGTTTAACGATGTTTTAACAAAAACAAAATAAATAAACAAATAAATAAAAACATCTTTTACTCGAATTAACTGAAATAAAGCCAAATGTTTTTAAACTTTTTTTTAACTTTTCTGTTTTAGCTCAGTACAGTTCATACTGAAATCTATACATTAAAGCACGCGTCTCGCTGGCGGTAAAAATAATAAACAATAAAAAAATAAAAAATAAAAATAAAAAACAATAAAATTTTAATATTTGGAAAAATCTTTTAAAAAAGTTTAGTGAGTTGTGTTAAAAAATGAATTTACTATAAAAATTTATACGTACATATGTAGCTAAAGATCTAACTTAAGAAAAAAAAGTAAAAAAAAATCCCTCAATTCTTATTAAAAATTTTAACACACGTAATGAGTGCCTTTAAAATTCGTGTTTAACAAATTTGTGTGCCAATAATTTGGATTTTTTATATTTTTTTAATGTAAAAATCTATTGTTGTTTTATAATTAAGGAAAAAAATAAATTGCCTTCAGATATTTAAAGCGATTTAATAGCACTTTGAGGCACAAGTCAAGTAGTGTTTCCCATATAGCATCTCTGTTTTAGACCATAGGATCGTAGAATATAAATATTGAAAAATAAAATCCTAACATATAATACAATAAATTGTATATATATTTATATGGGTATATATATAAATTATATATTTCTTACTTTTAAAATTGATTTCTTTTTATTTTCGTTTTTTTTTCTTTAAAATTAAATCATGTGACAATATGAACTGGATTTATGATCCACTTTAGGTGACCGATTTACAATCATTTCAACAAATTTCAGATAATAATTGTAATCACAATTAAAACGAATTTCTTTCTCTTCATTATTACCAAGAAAAAACAGCCGAAAACATTATAACAATTGGTAGTGACTTAATAACGTTTCATACACACTTACAGTCACACAGATAATTACACGTACCCCCCCTAAAAATCATTTTTTTAAAAAGTAATGAACTTCTAATCTAAAATTTCTTTACATTAGCGTCTGTAACGACACATTTACTTAAATAATGAAAAAAAGATTCCCAAAATCTATGAATTTGTGACTGCAGTTTGCTTAAAACCAATATGGCACCACAGAAAATTATACGTACGACGTATATTTCGTATAAAATTTCTCCAAGGGTATCCCGGTATATAAAAGATATTGTGGATAAAAATTCTAGGACTACAGCCGTAGAAATACGAAATACCTCGGAAAGTGATCACAGTGTTATTGTGCATTCCGAAACAGTTCGAAGTGTTTTGAGAAAGAACGGTTTTCGAAGCCAAGTACCGAGAAAAAAGCCACGTTTGGAATTTGCCCAATAATATTTGGACAAGTCAACTGATTTTTGGGCGAATGTAATATTTAGTGATGAGAACAAATATAATTTATTCGGCTGTGACGGAAAAAAAAATTTTGTCGCAAAAATCAGTTGACTTGTCCATATATTATCATTTTTAAAAAAATGGTTTTTAGGGGGGTACGTATAATTATCTGTGTGACTGTATATTGAATGCCTGTTAGTGCCAAAGTTAATCTGACTCGTATGTGATGTGGATTTCCACAAGTAATTTTTTTTATAAACATGTTGTGCAGTAATCGAATTTTGCTACAGACTAGCATACGTCAATCAATCAGTTTAAAATAAGTGAAATTGTGTCTGGAAAGAGCAACGATTAAAATTCAGCAAACAAATTAGAGCATCACTTGTGAAATGTGGAAAGTTTTGCATCTCCGTATACCTTTGTGATGATTCCAATTTCGTCCTTGTTATAGCATCTCCTCAATGATTGACTGCATTCTCTTTATGATGAACATAAATGATATTTACAAACTAGATCCATACACGTGTAGTATATTTCGTCTTCTTACAAAGACTTACGAACTTTATCAGTTGACTTTCAACAAGATAGCGCTCCAGCTTCAACTAGCTTGTCAAATTAGTTGTCATTTATTCAGTGTGTTTTGTCAAATCGCCATGGATAGGTAAAGAATTCAACAACATGTACAAATAATAAAATTGTGTCATCAAAATGGATGTTCGAAAAATCATCTCCAAACGTGAGTACATTAATAAAAAAAAAAAAATGGCGAACTTGGACCATCCTGCGCATTTCGAAAGTCACTGTTTGGTGTGGATTTTGCAATTACTGTCAACGATGGTCGACTTAACGTCCATTGGTTTTTTTTTTTTTTCATATACTGCAAATACTCAGCGGTGGAAAATACTTATGCAGTGTATTGTGTTGGAATTAGGAAAAGAGGTCATGACAGAGCCAAGTGTTTATAGGCATTAGAACTACATACATACATACATACATTATTGGTCATTACAACCCTTCAGTCAGGATTACGACCTAGTTTCTCACACCACTTATGATGAGTGGCTACAGTTTAAGGACAGCTCCGAACGATAGATTTTTGAGAAACTTTTCATGGCAATTTTATTTCAACACTCAGAGTTTTTGCCAGAAATCTGCTGAGAGAAAGTCGCCGAAGAAATACTTTTTGTATTTTGTTTGGATGTCTGGCCTGGGGCTCGAACCCTGGCTTTACGTCTAATAAGCCAACACACTACCTACTAGACTACGGCGACTTCATAGGCATTAGATCTGGATTTGTTGAAGTATTATTCACTTACGGCTAATGTGGCTAAAGAACGAATACTCTATGTAATCCATTGGCTAATGGCATAAAGTATTTGGCATATAATAGACACATTATTGTCAAGGTTGATATAAAACATTTCATATCATGATTATACGATGTGACGATAAAAGTGAGTGCCTTTAAAACTGATTATGTGTGAATGGCATTATGTTCATATAAAGTGTTAATTAATTTATACTATAACGATATTTAACGATTTTTATTATACGTTTGCTTATCTGAAGTGTGCCAAATAATTTTCAAAATGAGACAAACTCAACAATGCAGATAAATATTTTCCAGGCTGGATGTTATCGAACACAATTACCAATTTATGTGCGATATAAAGCGCATATATTGTCAAAAAGTAATGCTATTTGCATATTTAGTAAATTCATAAAAATTTATTAATATTTTTAATTCAAGATTAATATGTAATTACGCACGAGGTGTTAATTAGAATTTCTTTGTTTCACAAAATGCTAATAGAAGCAGCCGCCTTACGATTATCAACGATAAGATAATGGAAATGTCAAATTTTAAACGATAATCAGAAGTTAACGATTATAAATACTTTAAAACAAAGTTATGCTAACATTGTTAAATAAGTAGCTAGCTGCTGACAAAAATTTGGAATAATCAAATAATATACACGTCAATAGAGTTTTCCAAGAACCAAAAAAACCTTCTTATTTATTAGCCATTAAACGATAAGATATGATTAAATTGCTTAAAAGGAAATCTATTAAATGGTAAAAGTCGCATCAAATAAGATCTACATGTAGGAATTTAATTAAAATCCAGCTTTAATGCATTGAGTGGTTGATACGCAAGTATTCTGTATCAGAGGAATATAGCGACCGTTTTTGTTACTAAATGTAAAAATTTGATACTAAATTTGATACCCTACTGTATTTTTGACTGTTATCTTTGCCTGAGTAATGCAATAAACCAGATGAATAAACATCTGCTTGGCGGGAAAAACTTAATTAATAAAACTGTAATAAAGCAAAGAAAATAACAAGGCAATGGCAGATAAACTTCAGTTGGTGATCTTGCGAATATTGAGAATAACTAGACACTTTTTGTGTGAACAAATGAATTAAAATATAAAGATTTGAACAAATTTAGAAATTTAAAGAAAAATAGAGGGGGAACATGAAGTCGCAGTAGTCTAGTAGGTAGTGTGTTGGCTTATTAAACGTAAAGCCAGGGTTCGAGCCCCAGGCCAGACATCAAAACAAAATACAAAAAGTATTTCTTCGGCGACTTCCTCTCAACAGATTTCTGACAAAAACTCTGAGAGTAAATAAAATTTCCATGAAAAGTTTCTCAAAAGTTTCTCGTTCGGAGTCGACTTTAAACTGTAGGTCCCCCACCACTCATGTATAAAACTAATACACACAACATAAGTGGTGTGAGAAACTAGGTCGTAATCCTAACTGAAGGGTTGTAATGACCAATTATATATGTGTAGAGGGGGGGAACATGCCAACATTATCACAAATAATGTAGGGTAACATTATAAAAAGTTTAAGATTACATAGTAAATCAGATAAATTCATATAAAACATATACTAAGTGTTCTAATCAAAACAATTTAAGCCAATATGGTCGAAGAATTCACGTTTAATAGTTTTTATTTTTGAAAATTAGTAACATACGGACACTTGTTATGGCAACAGGTGCAATTAAACTATTAAGACGAACAATTAAGAACAACTATTAAGACCAACTATTAAGGCCAACTTTTAATACCAACTATTAACACCAACGTGCAGAAATAACAACGTGTAAGAAGAGTATAATTTTTTCAAACACAGTTTTACTTTTGAAAACAGAATAATGGTTAACCCCGTATTATACTGTATCATTCTCATATAAAACATTCAAAAATAATTATAAAATTAAATAATAATTAAATTCAAATCGATTGATAATATACGAAAAATCTGCCATGAACAAGAACAAGAAATTTTAAAAACGCATTACGTTGTGGCCTCAAGTTTTTTACGACAAAGTAAAATACGTTATATTTTATACAGAAATATCGATAATTTAAAAATAATAAAAACATAATCAATTTATAGCTTTTGATTAAATTAAAGAATCGATAATTTTCTGCTAAATTCCAGTATAAATGGATAGAACACCACCACCACCAGTTGATGGCGAAATCAATAAGACGTTTTCCATGGAAGGTGAGCCATTGGAAAATGGCCGAACTAATCAGAAATCTCAAATTGCAGAATTTGAAGATGAAGTTAAAAACGAAAAGCCGAAAACAAAACTACAAATATGGATAAAGAGATCACTAATCTTTTTACTGTACGCTGCTGTTGGTTCCTATACCGGCTATGCCACCTACTACTTTATAGACATAAGTAAGTACATATTTTGCAATTAAAAGGGAAATTGTTTTAATTTAAAATTCTATTATTGCCGTGTAGGAGATGGCAGATGCGACTATGAATATAAACTGGAATGCGAATGGCGTTTTTGTACCGGTTATGGATTTTTGATATTGTTAGTGGGCTTTATAAACTTGGGTTTATTCTACTATTTAGTATTTAAGCCAACAATAGGACGACGATTTCATAGACAATGTCTGGCGCCAATAAGTAAATGGTGGATGAGAGTTAGCAGAACAAGGTAAGCAGGAAAATCGTGCTGTATTGCAATTAAAAGCTTATAATTACCGAGTTCGGTGGAAAGAAATACCTTTTTCGCTACTCATTTTCTTCTAACAAAGTAGAAGAACTTAATTTTTCGTAACTGTTCTCAATTTCGAATCATTTGTATACCTTAAAATCAGATGAGAGCGGAAATTTTTAAAAGAATATTATTATTATTATAATATCAGATATTAACAACCATTTTATTTGTAATATTTCCAGGCTGATATCTACGATAATGATGATATTGTTGGCATTAGCTTTAGCCATTTTCCTATTCTTCGAAACCAAAGATGAACCACAAAAGTTAACCTCTCTAATAGCACCATGTGTTTTCATTTTAACCGGATACATATTCTCTACAGCACGATCAGCTATTAAGTGGCGCATTGTCATTACGGGCATAACATGTCAATTCATTTTAGGTGTTGTATGTATACGCTGGAGTGTTGGACGCAGTATATTCGATTGTATAGGCAATAAAACTGCAACATTTTTGGCATTTGCTGACGAAGGCAGTCGTTTTGTTTATGGCGACACGATTATCAACGAAGGAGTATTTGCATTTGCCATTTTATCGGTTATCTTCTTCTTCAGTTTCTTTATATCAATACTATACTATATGGGTGTAATGCAATGGATTGTTCTAAGGTTGGGTTGGATTCTACAGCAAATGCTAGGGACAACAGTCTGTGAAAGTGTTACAGCGGCTGCTAATATCTTTTTGGGCATGTCAGAGAGTCCTTTACTGATAAGACCGTATATAAAAATCTTAACTGCTAGTGAAATACATTCAATAATGGTCTCTGGATTTGCAACAGTTTCCGGTACTGTATTGGCAGCTTATTTAAGTTTTGGTGCATCGCCAGCTCATTTAATAACGTCTAGTGTTATGGCAGCCCCCGCTACATTAGCTATTTCGAAATTATATATGCCCGAAACTGAGGAGAGTAAAACAACTTCGGACAATATCGAATTGGAAAAATCGTAAGTAAAGTTTTGCCCATAAGAACTAAGAATTTTGTAACAATTTTTATTTCTTCCGTGAATAGTGAAGACTCTTCAATACTGGATGCTGCTACGAATGGCGCCAGCAATGCTGTGCCAATTGTTTTAGGCATTATTTCCAATATAGTGGCATTTGTGGCTTTTATTGCTTTCCTTAATGCTGTGGTGGCTTGGTTGGGCACCCTGGTAGGCTTAGAGGACATAACATTCGTGTGGCTTTTTTCTAAATTATTTATACCGTTAGCTTGGTCCATGGGTGTACCATGGGATGACTGCGAAAATGTTGCCAGAGTAGTGGCTTATAAATCTATTATTAATGAATTTGTGGCTTATGAGAAATTGGGCGAATTAATTGCCGAAAAAGCTATTGGGGTAAATGGCGTTTTATTTATTTTTTTTTTTACGAGGAAAAACAGATAAATATTTTCATTTTATTTATAATTACAGGCTCGCAGTGCCGGTATAGCAACGTTTGCCATTTGTGGCTTTGCAAATCCCAGTTCTTTGGGTATACTTATTGGTGCTTTGGGTGCCATGGCTCCGAAGAGAAGAGGTCTGATTACATCTGTAGCCATAAGAGCTTTTATTGTTGGTAGCATTGTATGCTTTATATCAGCTAGTTTTGCAGGTAAGGACAACTCATATAGAAAATCTGAAAACTTTATTAATTCTCAAATGATTTTTGCTTCATTCAAAGGTATTTTAATGCAAAACGAAGAAGAAGATAGATCGTATGAACGAATATTAAGTTCTTTGCAACGCAAAAATATCAGTATAGTTTTATTTCAAAAACAATCTTAGTTATTAACAATGTAGATAATAATTTACTATAATTTCCTTATTTTATAGTTTAGATTAATTACAAATTAATTTCAATTAATACAAACTAATTATTTAGCATTTAGCATAACTATAATAATAATTAAAAAATAAAACTTTTTTGTATTATTTATGCAACACAAGGATTTTTGATTGTAAAAAAAAAAACTTTTCATTCAAAATTAGTTTACATATATAAATACATACATTTTATAAAAGATAATACATTTTATATCAAATAAATAGTGAATAAAAAGTGAAGGCATGAATAATAGCAGCTTGTTACCACATATGGTTTAACCTTCTAATACGCTTTATGTGAACATTTTGTGAATACCATGGATTTTAATTTCTCATCGTCTCATTAGTATCAGAAACAAAATTTTAATTGTAAGCTTTTTTAAAGATTCAATTATAGATTCAAACAAGTATTTTATATTTTAGGTATTTATAAATCAAACTTGTATTGTTCGTTACAATGTTTCTTGTTCTATTTTCAATAGGAACTCATTATTTAAGCTAGAACTGCATAGTTTAAATTGTTTTTACGTAAATTATAATATAATTAAGCTAGGCATGCTACAGAATAAAAGGAGAAAGCCTAAGAGCAGTCAAGCTTTTAAAGATAACGCACATAAAACGCACTTTTAGAATTTACTGTAGTCTACCCTTTTTATACAGTCCAGTGGATTTTATAGTAAAACCATTGGATTTCAAGTATACTGGTGTGGACATGCTGTTATCGTCCTATATAAGAAATACCATGAATGTTCAATAGTATGTACAATACATTATGTTACCGTATATAAAATGTGAAATGGACTTCCAACTAAAAATAACAATCTGACTCTAACCATAGCCAACCGCCTTTAAAAGAAAATTGTCCTAAATTACCTACAAACTGCTAGAAAATTTTAGCTGTCATATACGAAAGCCATGTCTTTAAATAATACTGGGCCTTCTTATTCTATTAAAGCCTCTTGGAGAAAAAAACAGTAAAACGCTGTGCCAAAAACTTTTCGACTCAATGAAATGACTATGAGACGCAGTATAGCTCAACTTAATATTAGTTTATGCATGGTATTTAGAATTTGGAAAAAATATCAAAATAGCGAATCTCTCGGCAACTCCAGCGTAAAAGCGATTAATCTCTATGGAGTTTAGAACATAAACGAAAAGTTATAAAAGTAATCGGCAAACAACAAACCAAATTCTCAAAACAAAAATCAATCGCTTAAACTCGTTTGACAGAGATTTTGCTGCAACACATATGTATAAAAGCCATAGATAATAGAAATTCCTAGAGGGTTATTTTTCATTCAAAAGAAATTTCATTTGAATCTAACGCTGTAAAACCTGGAACAGAATTAAGTAATTGCAGTAAAAGATGCAGCTTACGACGTAACGAGTAGCGTAGCAAGAAAAAAGGTGAACAGAATAGACAATTGAAAAAAATTCATACAAAAATAAAATTCAAAGGCAACAAAAGAAGATTCTATGGATGATTGCAACAACAAATTAGTTCTTCTAAAACTATATAAACATCTAGATATCGAAGCAGTGGAAACTGCGATTCCATATAAATTTTCGGGGTCATAAGAATTAGTATATACCGATTCTGATTATAATTCAAATTGTTTGTTATGTGTAAGGAAGTAGGTAATCAATACACGAATAGATTTTTTGCATTATTTTAAAAACATTCGCATTAGGCAGATATTTATCGGAGAAAATGCAAGCACTAAACATTTACTTGGTGTAAGAGAAGAAACTATTTAACGTTATTTGTTTTTACAAAAAGTTGCTCATATTGTTTCGCGCATTGTTAACAATATTCTCAGTAAAGATTTGCTTGGTTTATTTCCTCTTTAACAACGAGAATTTGTTAAACACTTATCGATATTATTTTTTATCTCATTTAATAATTCAAAATCTTTGGCATCAAAATGTTTGTGATTCAGAAGTTTTTGTAAATTCTGTTTCATATCATTTAAAATCAACTGTACATCCGAAGAACTTATGTCTAGTCGTGGCCTCTTACTGATTTGTTCTATGTTCATTTGTAAAGTATTTGTTTGTGGTTTTTGTTCGATTAACTCTTGGATTAGCATTAAGTCCACAGTAAACTTATCACCAGATGGTAAATTGGAACAGTCCATTAAACATATAATTTGTTTTGAAATCATGTCTGTGGTTTTCAGTGCTTCTAAGAATTTATTTGATTGAGGTCTTTGTGTAAGTAAAAACTGAATTAAACTTGTACTGTGTAAATTGCAACAATGTTGCATGTGCTGTGTTAAGTGTTTTAGTAATTTCTCATTTAGTTGTTCGTCTTGCAATAGGCAAAAAATTCTTAAACTTTTATTTAAGAATTCACGAAACTTAACTAACTCCGTTTTCTGTAGCGTAAATAAGCTAGTAAAAGTTTCAAATAGACTTACTTTCATAACACTGTTGACAATTGCAGTTCTGGAAGCAGCAATGTCCATTAAGTTTAGCTAAAGAAATAGAAAAACGAAAATAAATGATTACATGAACTTAAGGCTGCAAACAGTATGCTGCTAGTTTCTAAAGACTGGCATATATGGCATATCACCATTTTACTTACCAATTCCTTATAAGCCAATCTTTTAATCTTGCGTTCTTGTAATTTATTCAAATATTTTACTAAATTTGTTTCAAAATATTCTTGTAGTTTATCATTATGTTGATCACTTTTCAGTAATAAAATTTCAAAATTTTCAAATTTATTGCTTAAATCTTGAAGTATAACATCTTCTGTATTTTTTATAATGATTTTAAGTAATTGTTCTACCAGATGTTTTTGATTTTGTACGGGCTCTGTAGATTTGTTTATGTTATAACATATTTTAACCCAATATTGTAAGCATCTTGTAATTATTTCTTTCCTTTTTTTGTCATTGAATATAAAACTAAAATAAAATTTAAAAGTTTGTATCTCATTAAGTACAAAATACTTTTAATTACTTTCAATTTTAGTAAATTAAGCAATTTATATTACCTATAATACAATGATAAGATCTCCATACTTGTATATGCCCGTGTCCATGTTGAATCCAAGATATACTCACAGAATTTCTGATGAAGTTCACCCGTAGTGTCTAATATGCATAAGACAACATAACTTTCAACCACTTTGTAATACTTATCGCCATCAATAAAAATTAAAGAACCTTTAAATACACATCATTTCAATAGAAATTTACTAAGGAGCATATCAAAAAAGTACAGGGTTCTACAAAATCAAGTTTCTTTTTTCAAATATAAATTAAACATAAATTTTGAAAAGAAAAATATATTCTTAGGAATTATTTGAGCAATTATTTGAGTTATTAGGAGTGCTAGAAAGTGCAACATGTAAAATCTTAAGTGTTTGAGAACCTTTGTCTTAGCAAAATAATACTCATCATTTGACTAGGAACTCTGGATGCTCTGGAAACGATGGCCATTGAAAAAATAACGCAAATGATGCTTGTCTATCCGTAAAAGATAACAAAATATTGTTACTTGGATTGCCATAGACTAAAAATCGAAAGAAACCCGGAGAAAAGGTCACTCAATATATGTATGAAAAAATAGATACAAATTAATTGTATCGTGGGGTGGCTGCTATGTGGTAAGATTTGCTCAATTTTTTTTTTTTTAATTTTTTAGCATTTAAAAAAGAAACTTAAACTTGAAAGCCTGTATTATAACATACTTATATTTAAGCAAATTATAGAACGAAGTTTATCAAATAAAATCAATGTTTATATTGCTTCATACAATTAAAGTTTTGAACGTTTACCATTAAATAATTGATTGTATAAATTCAGTAGAAATGAATTTTCAAGTCGTCCAGATTTTTGTGCATGTTCAACAGTTAATTTAAGAAAATCAAATAATAAAGAACATATCTCTCGTTTATCCTGATCCTCTTTAAGATGTTGCAGTATTAGCTTAAAGAAATATAAATTAAAACATTAAATATTCTAAAATGCAATTTAATATTATAAATGCATACCGTGGGCATGGAGTTTTCTTTAAATACCAGTGAAAATATATCAATTATGCTTTGATTTAAAATTATTGTTGCTTTTTCTCTTTTATCCCTTGATAGACAGCTGAAAGAATATTGTGAACTTTATAATTAGTAAAATATTAAATTTCAAATTGCAATCATAGACTTACTGCTGCCATAAGAAATAAAAGTCAATCAATCCTTTTATAACAGGAAAATTGTTGCGTTCAAAACCCAAATATTGTATTATTAATATTAAAGTTTTTAAATAAAATTGGCACACTTGCAATAAATTATCCGTTGAGCCATCAGTTTTCTAAAGTATATTTGTATACATATGTAATATAATATTATAATTAATTGTATTTAAGTGATCAACTTACTTGCTTAAAAATATTTATCAATAAATTTAACTCCTTAAATATGCCCAAAATAGCCGTTGAGTACCATTGCACGTTGTCATTTGTATCTTTAAATGGTAGTTTTTTGTACTTTTCACTTAATTTGGCTACAGTACGCCAAGTTTCTACAGATGTTTTAATATCGAATGATGAAATCGCATTTCCAACTTCACATATTGACGAAATAACTGTAATTAAAACTCTGTTTTTAAATTTTTCATTAAAAAAAGCTGGCAAATAGTCTTACGTACTCTCATTAAAAATTTTAAATTCAGTATTGGTATCAATAGACTGTTTCGTTACGTAGTTATTACAAAGTTTTACGATCAGTTGTTGTGTGGCTAGTATTGGCATAACATTTCTGTAGAATACAAATAATTAAATGTGTAATATATATATACATACATGTATAAGGTAGGGGTGTAGTAAAATGAAATCCATTTATCAAATAGACGAATTTATCAAAAGTTAAAAAAAAGATTCGAATCTAATTTTTCTATTACCTGCCACTTGCATATTTACAAGTTTTAATCACTATTTCCAAAGCAAGTATCATAAGTAGGTATACAATTTCAGCATCCACGGAATCAATAATCGACCATATCCAAGTTAGTAAGTCTTTTGTATCCTGCCACCACTGATTTAGCTGTTGTCTTGCTGTCTCCTTCAAAGGATCTAAATTTTTAACAAACTAAAATGCAAGATATTTATTATTATTTAAGTATAACGTAAGTATTATTATAAATTGAAATAAAAAACAAGGGAAATAATTTTGAAACTCTTTAAAAAGCTGCATGGGTAGAGCATTATAATCAACAGTAGTAAGTAAATAAGAATGGGCCTGTTTGGAAAAGTATCATGTAAAAAAATTATACACGAAGAACAACCTAAAAATTGGCGGATGCGGAAAGTCTGAAAAAATACCATGAGACCGCTTTGCGTCCACCCTTATCTACATAGTCAAAGCGATCAGTCGTGCTTTAGGTTACTTCTTTCAAATGTAAATTTTTCTTAAAACTTGCCTATTAAATCGTAAAATGCAATTTAATATTAAAATGTAAAATTATTTTAACTTTTGGGACTTAACAACACTGTTCCCAAGGTCTGTTATAGCCCGGGTTGTAATAAGGCCAAACTTATCCTATAACCTTTACCACCCACAATTAAATGTTTACTGTTTTTACTCACTCCATCCAATACATCCTTTAAGTATTCAATAATAATACGCCAGTCATTGTTAGTAAATTCCTTTAAATCATAAGCTTTAAACAATTTTTGCACCCACAGATTATAAATTTCACTGGGCTCAGCCGAACTTTCCTTGCATATACTCAGTGCATTGTATTTATCAGCCCACGCAGGAACGACATCTATTTCTAGTTGTTTTAATTCATCGAAAGAAATTAAAAGTTCCACATCATTTAAATCAGACATAATGTTATAAATTAAATATTTATTTTTCACTTAGGGAAACTACACAATTTTTCGTTAAGCGCGCCAAATTAACCAGTGCTGAAGGTATTCACTGCGTCAACGTAAACAACGGCAGCACTTTAACGCCGTCGTTTGTTTGATAAAACTTCAATGTTCACTAACATAAATACCACTGCCCATGAATGCATATTTATATTTTCAGCTGTATATATTAAAACTATCTATATTTATAACTGAACTAACTAAAAATAACGTCTCTACTTATGGTTTTTCTTAATTTAGTAATAATTCTGGAAAAAATAGGCCTCACTCTTTTCTAGAAAAATGTAAACAAATGATTTTAATACCATCCCTGTTTTAGTTATTTTCAAAAACTACATGTTGAGGAGGGAAAATCCTTTAACCATTTGTTTAAAAGTATAGACTGGTTTTCTAAAAAGCTACTAAAAGCATTGAATTATCAATGTTTATGATATGTAATACTCTGACTCTATTGGTCAGGCTATTCGTTTCCTCATTTCCGATAACACGCTGACGACTAGGCACCCATATAATGCATACCATACTATGCCTAGAAGAATTGTTAGTCGGCTTTTTGCACTCTAGGACAGTTCATGACCCTAATCTGTGGGTGTGGCTTTAATTGACATTTAGCTATCAGTCAAGATATTCAAGTACCAATATGACAAGGTTTCCAAATAATCACTGGCGGAGATCAGACATTTACTAATCGACGTACATATTTCCGTGTGAAAGACCGTATTATGGGCAGGTGCGGCCCAGTCCCGTCCTATCCATATATTTAGAGTCTGTCGCCCGTTTAATAGTTCCATTTAACCAAGGAAGTCGATCTGGTATCAAGGTGATGCAATTGGTCGCGACTGATACATTAGGCATTGTCCCTATTATTCCTTGGTGTTGTGATTTGTGGCTCTTGTTGATCCACTTCCTCCACGGCCTGTAAGTGGCACGCCGCGAGTGCAGTGTGTGTCCACTTTATCGTCATGATAACATTCATATTTTATATAATAAATAATTCATACTAAAAACTTAAATAATATTTTTATTGAAAATACAACTTTCATATCTTCAACAAATCGTTACTATTATGATTTACTTTGAGCATATTTTTGACGTTTTAGTTCTTCCCACTCTTTTGGATGAGCATTTTTGCGATGATTATACATATTACCATTGGAAATAAAAGTCCTGGGGCACCAAAGGCATGAATACAATGCGGTGCCAGTATGTGTAGCCATATGTTCCTTCAAAAAAATAGTTAAAATAATTAAAACACATAATGGCTGATTCATGTAAAAGTGTGGAAAAACCTCCCTTTACTTACTTTTAAAACTGTCGGCCTTTTAAATGACTTTTCGCATAAGCTACATTTGAAATCAAAACCCTGTTCATGCACGGAACGTATATGGGATTTTAGTGCTCTTTCTGTTGGCGATACTTTCAAACATATATGGCAGGCATGTCCTTTCTTGCCTCCCTCTGGATGTTGTGAGTTTTTATGACGTTTTAGGCCCTCCTTATTGGATAGCAACAGGCCACAAACGTCGCAACTAACAGGTATCGCTTTGACATCATGTTTTTCCATATGGCTGGCGAAAGCAGTTGGGCAACGTATCGATTTGCCGCAAATATCACAGATTTGAACGAATTTATTTTGATGCACTGCTTCTATATGGTGGTTTAATATAAATGAATTGGTAAAACTGGAAAGATAAAACTATAAATTTTGTAAACATGTATGTATACACTTGTAATATGTACTTACAATTTGCCACATATTTTGCAAGGAAACGGTTTTTCCGAAGAATGCGTCAATATGTGCTTCTTTAAAGCACCTTTATCTGCAAACAATTTGCCACATTTCTCACATTTGTCCAACTTACTGTCGTCTTCATGTAATTTTTTATGGCTTTGCAAACGACTGCGGTCCGAAAACACTTTGCTGCACTGTTGACATTTAAAATGTTCTGGATTGAGGTGAACATGAATGTGATCAACCAAAAGTGAACGGGTGAAAAAATTCCTTTTACAACAACGGGCATAACCACGTTGTTTGTGTTCCACCTTAAAATGTTTTCGTAGCAAGAGAAAATTGCCGAATGCCGTTTGGCAAATATCACAAAATATTTTAAAATTTTCAGCTATTATTCTATCATATTCCTTAAGTGTTTTTTCATCCAAATTACGATGATTCTTCTTTTTTGTCACCAGAGATTCTTTCGCATTTTCTGGATCAGTGTCGGAATCGTTATTAAAACCAGTTGAGTTTTGTTCATCATTATTTATTAAACCATCGTCTTTTTGTTCCTGCTCTTCAGTTTTGTTTCTTTTATGTTTAGCTTTTCTGCTTTGTTTTACTGATTTCATTAGGGGATCATCGTCTTCCGTAGTGAGTGATCGTTTTGCTGGTCTACCTCTTTTACGACGTTTGGAAAAAACGTTCTCTGTATCAATATCTTCTACCTTTTCTGTTTTAATAAATGGATCATTTAACATAAACTCGTTAACAATAAGCGGTTCCACTGGAACATTTTCCTCCAAAGCATTTTTATCAAATATGTTGTCCTTACAATCTTCTTCACTAAGCCTAACACTATCAGTATCATTGAAATCTTGTTCCTCTAAGAATGGCATTTCGTTTTCAGTTTTGCAAAGCATATCAAAATTTTTATGGGCCTCCTCTATGCGTTTGTAAAATTTATGAAAATTAAATAAATCTTCTCCACACCGCCTGCAGATCCAAGAATTGTTTTTGATTTCCTGAAAGAAAAAATTTTTATAATGAAGTTTTTTATATCGTATATCAAAGACTATTTAAAATGGGCTTAAAACAACATATAGGGTCCTTTTTCATTTTCTATACGTTTTTAATTTCTTTTAGTTACGGCAATATTATATTCTCTTATCACTGAATCCATACTTCCAAGACTTTCAAATGTTATTCCAGCCTTATTTGGGATTCTTACTGACTGATATATTGGCCTATAAATATGAATTCTTGAGTCCACACAGATGCAAATAATGCTTGTTGTGCCTTAAAAGTTAAATGGATGAATATGCAGTGAGTTCTACAAATACTACCAACATTTTTTAGTGTTCTTTAATATAATAATGTAGCTTACGCCACATAGACTGTTTGTTCCCATTTACATTGAACTTTACCTATCAGTGCGAAGCTTTAAGGTCCAGCCATTGTAAAACAAAATACCAAGGTGGCTATAAACTCAGGTTTTTTACATTGCTGAGGAAATTCAACTATTAGCGTTTTAGGTAGTAATTAAGTTTATAGCAATCGTCAAGCTGTCTTCACCACTTCCAATTCATTACATTGCTTACCATTGGCCACAAGTGTTTTTCTATCAATTCTGGCAAATTTCGTTCGTTACATTTATCCGAATTTATTTCCAAAAAGTCAGCATTCTCCAGATTTCCCTCCAAACAAAGTAAACAAATATGCATAGTGGGAAACTTTGGAATTCAAGCTTAAGAGCACAGTTAAAAAAAATAAATTGTAAACATTAGATTGTAAACAGTAAACAAAATATAACAAAGTCAGAGTTGTTAAAGGGGGCATATGTTAAAGAGTTTAAAAGGGTATTCAGGAAAGTACATTTATTCGAATCACGGATACAACTACATCTTGGAACAAACCCACTGTTTTGTTTTAAAAATTTCAATATGTCAAACATAAACCTACTAAAATTGGTTTCAATAATGGAGCAAGGAATATTTGATTTTATGCTTGCAACAATAGTTATAATATATATATTGTTTTCAAATATGCATTCGGTTAACGGGGTTGTTTTCCATAAAAACAGTGATAGTGATTTCACGCTCATTTTACCGTCACTAACCATGTAGTGCCTGACTTTTTAGAAAATGCAACTCTGTGGTCGAAAAAATAAATTATAAGACGCTTTACATATGTATACATATGTTTAGTAAATTAATCTTGTATGCTTTAGTTAAAGTCATTAATTTTTTACCGATTACAACAAATACAGCTCGTAATGAATTGTTTATTGTGCTTGGAAAGTATTGACAACTTTACGGACGGCATTCAGGTTAATTCCGAAATGTGGAATAAACAAAATATGAAATATTTAATAGAAAAACATTTGTGGCCAATGAATACGACCAAATTGTATTCATCGGTTTGTTCAGACTGTGGCCAGGAATTGTTTACCTTTCACACATTTTATAAGCGTATAGAAAAAGCACATACAAATATGTCAATAATGGTTGAAACAGAGAATGAAAAGTTTATGGAAGACATTGACACTAACCATTTCAGTGACACCACACAAGACAATGAGGAAGAATTAGTTTCTAACGTCATTTATCCTGAACATTTCAATGACAGCAGCCTTGATATTAAAGATAATGAGAATTACATGGTATGTAGTACTGAGATAGAAATTCTCGAGGAAGAATTAATTTCTGACAAAGATAACGCTATTAAGATTGAAGTTGAGAAAAATCAAAGAATAGAGGAATGTTTTTTAAAGAGTGGTGCTTCTAAAGGTACACCAGAGGAAAGTGAAGAATCTCTCGAAAAAAATAACAAACAATTAAAAGATGCAGACTATATAACAGGTATGCCTAGGCAACCAACTAATAAAAGCTTTTTTAAAGAGAAGAATAGCCCATCTGCAAACGAAGACAATTCAAAGCTAACTTCCTCGGATGATCAGAAAGTCGAAAAAACAAATACAGCTCAACATATCAAAAGTGATTTTTCCATAAGGAAAAATCGAATAGGATCTATTAAAGAATACGATCGGATTATAGCGAAACATTTTAAAATTAAATGTAATTTATGCCACATTTCTTTAGAAGATTTTATAGCCTTGCGCGAACACTTTGAAGTCGAACATAAACAATGCGGCTATGTTCGTTGTTGTAATAGAACTTTTTATACGCGTGCCGCTTTAGTAGATCACTTATACGGCCACATAAAACCTGACGAAAATAAGTGCAAAGTTTGCGATAAGGTTTTTGCTACCCGCTACAATTTAATAGCTCATTCTAGACTTCACGACGAAAGTAAATTATTGAAATGTGATAAATGTGACAAATCGTAAGTAAATAGAGAGATAGAGATATTTTATGTCTCTGTAAATAATTTTCTTATTCTAATAAAAAATTGTCCAAGAATTTAATAAATTTTTTAACATTTAATCTAATTTTAGTTTCACAACACCTTCAATATTAAAACATCATATTGAATCCGTACATGAAAATAAATATGTCAAAATCTGTGAGATCTGCGGCAAATCTCTACGCTGTCCCAATCACTTTGTCCAACATATGAAAAATCATGAAAACATAACAAAGCACATAAGCTGTGATATATGTGGTAAATTGTATGTAAATGAAAGGGGTTTGAAAGTTCACAAAAAATATCAACATCCTGAAGGTGGGAAAAAATATCGTAAATGTGATGTATGTGGTCAGTTACTTTTTAATGCACTCTCTTTGAAAAGACACAAACTCTCTCAACATCCTGAAGGTGGAAAAAAAGAACAAAAATGTCCTATATGTTCAAAAGTTTCAGCAAATCCAGTAGCTCTCAAAGAACACATAATTACTACTCATGAAAAGGGTTACAAGTATAAATGCACTATGTGCGATCGAGCCTTCACAAAACCACGTTATCTAAAAGTAAGTTATAAATTATTATGTTAAAAAAAAATATTTTCAATCGTATAATTGCAGGAACATTTAGCAAGACATACGGGTACCGCTTTATATAGTTGTACTTGGTGTTCCAAAACCTTTACAACAAGTGGCTATAGATATCTGCATAATAAAAAGGCTCATCCTGAAGAATGGCAAGAGCATATGCGACAATTAAATGAAAAGAAATACAAAAAATAAAATAAATTTTAGTTTCGTTGCAAAAAAAAATAAGCTTGGTCATTAAGAGCTCTAGTCAGTTTATGACCTGTAGGCTGATACAAATAAATTTGTGAAAACATACGGTATTTCAGCGAATGTTATCATTACTCTCAATCTTGGTAGTTGGAGAGTAGTAGTTGGTAGGACTGTGAATTTGTCTACGAAACTAATAAGCAATTTCAAGGCACCAACCCATACATCCTACATCGCCTTATGAAACAAAGGCATTTAAATGTTTCTTCCAACACTTAAAAAATCAGCTGCTTCCAGACAACTTTGAATTTTCATCCCCATAACATCAGGAGCTTCTGGGTATCCATTGTTTTCCCCATCCAAAAGTACAGGCAATGTAATATTATTGTCGTGCTTGTGAGTTTGTTAACAAAAATAAACAATATTTTTTATATTAAAAACATGAAATTTTTTCAAAATTAAACATAAAATTTTTGCAAAATTAAACAAAATTTTTTCATTTTATTAAAATAACGATCCTGTATTTGCTAGTTCACAGCTGATGAGTTTAACCACTCTGTTATAGAAATTTTTTGTTTACATTGAATTTTTTGTTGTTCTGCAATAACAACCACTTTTATCAACAACTTCTTTCAAACGATTTGGGAAATGGACTCCTGTTTATTATGTTTGGGAATAAATAAGCAGTTAATTGGTGCTATTGAAGTCAATTCAACTCAATGGAAGGTAGACAATATAAACCAAAAAATAGAGAAACATTTGTGGCCAATGGTGCGTGATGCAATTTGAGGAATCACAATATAATTTACTTTATGAATACTTTTAGAATACTATTCAATCAAATGCTTGGATCTGTTCCGTTTGTTGGCGACAATTATACGACTTTAGTCAATTCTATACACGCATAGAAGAAGCGCATTCAAATTTGGCAACTGTATTAAAAGTTACAGATGAATGTAGAACTGATGTTTGTTCAAAGAATGAACACGGCAATGTAGAAGATGATTGTAAGGAAGACAAAGATGGTATTTACGTGGAAGCAGAAGTTTTAATCGAACAGCCCATAACTACTGAATTCGATAACGAGAATGAAAACCCTTTAATAAAGCAAGAACAGCAAGATGAGTCTGATTTTGAAGATGTGCCATTAAAACAAAGACGCAGAAGATTTCGTTCTGAGAGGAGTATAGCAAATGTTAAAACAGATCCTTTAAAGAAGACAAAAAGAACAAAAGCTCCCAATAAAAATAAATCTGTTAAGGGCTCAATAAAAAGCCCTATAATTGAAAACGAAGTTGAGGAAAATTCAATAAAGCAAGAATCAATTGCTTTAGACACTTGCGATATAGCAGATGACTATAATACTGACACGGAATCTGAATACCATGATGGAGCAAAGTATTCTGAAAGAGGCAAAAAGAAACGCAAGAATCCTGATGAGAAAACTTGCCAGGAACATGATAAAATTATTGCTGAAAATTTTCAAATTTTCTGCAGCATTTGTCAAGTATCACTTGAAAACTTTATAGCACTGCGTAAGCATTTTCGAGAAGAACACAAGAAACGAGGTTTCGTTGTCTGTTGCAGGAAGAAAATATTTACGCGGCCAGTACTAGTCGATCACATACACTTTCACATGGACCCCAATTATTTCAAATGTAAGTTTTGTGAAAGAGTGTATTCGGAACGAAGTACATTGGAAAGTCATTTAAAATATCACGAAGACAGTCAAAATGGTCGCACGCACTCATGTGAGACGTGTGGTAAAACATTTGTTGGAGCGGCACAATTAGAACATCATAAGTTAACACATGCACCAGATTATGAAAAGAAGTTTTCCTGCACAGAATGTGGTAAATTGTGAGTTTAAATAGATCATTACAATTTATACTTACAGAAAGTCACAATGAACACTCTTTACACCATAATATTCATTTTAAATATTTCAAGGAATATATTTTTTAATCTCAATAAAATTTTATAGAAATTATTAGAATTCAAGTAAAAAGAAAACCTAAACGTTATCTCGTAATCGTAATGATGGCTTCTGTTAGAACAAGCTAATAAAATATATTGAAACAGCAACATGCGTGAAGGATATTTATTTATTGTTGCAAGCACGATAATACTTTTTAATGATCGCATTATTAAGAGAGTTTTTGTAATAGTATTTCCTTTAATTCAGGAGATTTCTTAACGAAATCGAAAAGATCAAAAGCGGTTAACTTAATAATTAGAATTCTTATCAATAATTAATATTTTTTTATCTTTTTTAGTTTCACTACCTTATACAGTCTCAACTATCATAAACAAGCTATACACCATAATAAATATGTAAAAATATGTGATATTTGTGGGAAAACATTGCGTTGTCGTAATTCATTTAAATTGCATATGGAAAGGCATGATAACACACGAAATGCACCTATAAACTGTGATATCTGTGGCCTGCGTTTAGTTGATAGTAGAGGCTTACGACGACATAAGAGTTTGCAGCATCCGATCGGTGGCAAAAAGGATTATACATGTCATATTTGCTCCAAAGTATCTCCAAATCTAAAAGCATTGCGTTCACATATCCGTCTAGCCCATGAAACTGGCTACATACATAAGTGTACAATGTGTGATAAGGCCTTTAAAAGGCCAGAAGCATTAAAGGTATGATATTTTTGAAAAGACGAATGCATTCTAATATATTCTCTTTTTAGGAACATGTGGCTACACACACTGGTATAGCGTTGTATACATGTCCTTGGTGTCCAAAAACCTTTATATCGAATGGTAATATGCACAATCATCGCAAAAAATCTCATCCCAAGGAATGGGAAGAGGCCAAAAGACAAAAATATGCTATTACAGCAAATTCAAATAATACAACGTAATTGTTTCCTCAAAAAAATCGTTTTATTGCATTATCAATTAATTATAGACTTTGAATGCAGTTTAGTTTTTGTTTTACGAGTATATTTGGAAGTACGATTCGAAGATTCGCAGAAAGCTATGGAGGGATTAAAGAAAATTGCAGTTTTTAATTGTTTAGTTTCTACTGAAGAACTGTTGAAGAAGTTGGAAAATACAATTTTGTTTAATAAAAGGGTTGAAATTCTAGGAGAGTATTTAGGTGTTAATAGGTTTGATCAAAGTGTTCTATAGAATTGTTATATTACTGAAAGAGTTGCAGATTGTTAGCTTCACAACCGAACGTTTTTCCCTTTGACATCTGAATTTAGTATTCAGCTAGCAACCGTTACTATTCTTATTCTACGGGTTAGAGAAGTCACAACCACAATGTACATTGTGGAATAGACTTACGTCTGAACAACGCTTGCAAATAGTGCAATTTTATTTCGAAAATAATGGTTCTGTGCGGAAAACGTATCGCGCACTACGTCCATTTTATCGTCGACAAAATCGTCCATCAGAGCAGTTAATTCTATTAACCATGGAACGTTTTCGCACCACGTTTACTCTTATTGATAACTCGCATCCCCAGGGACGCTGTACGGTGCGTACAGAAGAAGCTATTGCTGCTGTAGAGCGTAGCATTGAGGAAGACCCGAATGAGTCCATCCGCCATCGAGCACAGGAATTGGATCTGTGTCCATCCACTTTATCGAAGATTTTGCGGAAGGATCTTGGTTTGCATGCTTACAAAATCCAACTCGTGCAAGATTTGAAGCCAAACGATCATCAAGTAAGGCGTAGTTTCGTCGAATGGGCCCAAAACGAGATTACCGTTGTTCCCGATTTTCATAAGCGAATTTTGTTTAGCGATGAAGCGCACTTCTGGTTGAATGGCTACGTCAACAAACAAAACTGCCGCATTTTGAGTGAAGGTAATCCTCAAGTGTATGTGGAAACACCGTTACATCCAGAAAAACTGACTGTTTGGTGCGCTTTATGGGCTGGTGGAATCATTGGTCCGTACTTTTTCAAAAACGATGGTGGCCGGAACGTTACAGTCAATGGTGATCGGTATAGAGCCATGATTACTAACTTTTTCATTCCTGAATTGAATAACCATGATGTCCAGGAGATGTGGTTTCAACAAGACGGCGCAACATGTCACACAGCTCGTGCCACAATAGATTTATTGAAAGACACGTTTGGTGACCGCCTAATTTCACCTTTTGGACCTGTGAATTGGCCTCCAAGATCTTGTGATATAACACCGCTAGACTACTTTCTGTGGGGCTATGTAAAGTCATTGGTCTATGCGGTAAAGCCACAAACGCTTGACCATTTGGAAGACAACATTCACCGTATTATTGCTGATATACGGCCACAAATGTTGGAAAAAGTCATCGAAAATTGGACGTCCAGATTGGACTACATCCGCGCCAGCCGTGGCGGTCATATGCCAGAAATATTTAAAATGTAATGCCACAAGATTATCTTTCGGATAAATAAAATTCATGTCAATCGAATAATCCATCGTTGTTTTATTGCAACTTAAAGTTCTATACCTCTATAAAAAACACCCTTTATATCTGATCTTGATCAAACTACAAAAATTAATACGATTAAAACATAGAGTAAACCTAAGGTTCAACCCCATAAGATATCAGTTTAAAAGACTCGACCAAACAAATCTGTTATATAAAAAGATATCAGTTGGTAAAATTTGACTTTAAATCCAACCTAAACAATAACAAAGGAACATACAGAACTTTTCATCCTGCTGTAACCGAACTATTCAATTATCAGAATCAGAAACTAACCACATCCTTAAACTAGTATACTATACACCTGCGTCTTCGACCAAAATTTGAGTATAACATATTTAATGCAACCATTGGACTTAAAAGAGCAGATTAGTCATCGACGGTCGTACGAAAGAAATTTATCCTTATTTTTTTAAATAGTAAATCCTAAATCGTTTTTATAAGCAGCTGACAATTGAATAGTTTTCGGAAGAGTTTACGAGGTAGGCAGGAGTGTATATCCTCCTCATAAGCAATGATTTACATTTATCTTTTGCCTAAATTTATCCCCTATTCTAGTATGTTGGTATTTTCTTTTTTCAAAATGTTTTAAAATTTAATTTTCTTTAATACACAAATTTTATTATTGACTATAATGCTTGTTGTTTTGTGTTTTATAATAAATATTCCACAAACAATAAATATCTATACTGCACTGATGTCTTTAGTTTTCTTTTCTGTTTGTTCAGACACAAATTTACTAGAAAATCGCATTTGATGAGCTTCCTCCCATTCTTTAGGATGTGATTTTTTACGATGATTATGCATGTTTCCATTTGATATGAACGTTTTTGGACACCACGGGCACGTATACAGTGCAGTGCCGGTATGAGTAGCCATATGTTCCTTTAAGATCATTAACAAATATGTATGTATATCATAAACAAGATTTCAATTTCAATTCTTTTATAAATATATTCTTACCCTTAAGGCATAGGGTCTTTTGAAAGCTTTATCACACATTGTGCATTTGTGATTAAAATTTGTGCCATGGGTAAGGCGTATATGCGTTTTAAGAGCTTCTTGATTTGGTGATACCTTTGGACAAAGATGGCAGTGGTATTCCTTTTTACCACCCACAGGATGTTGGGAGTTTTTGTGCCGTCTTAAACCTCTTCTATCTGTTAAAAGTAAACCGCAAATATCACAATTTATAGCTGCTGATTGTTTACTCTCATGTTTTTCTCTATGCAATTTAAATTGATTACGGCAGCGCATTGTCTTGCCGCAAATATCACAGACATTTACAAATTTATTATGATGTATAGCTTGTATATGATAATTCAAGCTATAAGATGTTGTAAAACTAAATAGAAGCAACTTATTTTTAGATCATTTAAAATATATAAGTGACTTTTTTGATAACTTACTATTTACCACATTCAGAACAAGAGTACTTCTTTTCATAATCTGGCGCATGTGTTAGTTTGTGGTTTTCCAATTGTGCTAGACCCACAAATGATTTACCACAAGTTTCACACGCATGATAACGGTGTTGTTGTCTATCTTTGTGCATTTTCATGTGAGTCTCCAGTGTACTGCGTTCAGAGTATACTTTTTCACATTCCTTACATTTGAAATAGTTCGCATCCAAATGTATATGTATGTGATCTACGAGGAGAGGTCGTGAAAAAATCTTTTTCTTACAACAAACAACAAAACCACGTTTCTTATGTTGTTCTCTGAAATGTTTACGCAATGCTATAAAGTTTTCAATGGATACTTGACATATGCTGCAAACTATTTGGAAGTTTTCCGATATAAATTTATCGTATTCTTGACCAGTTTTTTCATCAGGATTTTTACGTTTCTTCTTATTATAACTTAACGAACATTTTGTGTTGGTAGTATTTTCAGTGTTTAAATTAGAATCCGTAGGATTACAAACATGCATAGATTCTGTAACTACATTTTCTAATGATTTTTTAGCGTTTTCTTTGAACTTTTTAGGATTAAATTGTAAATCTTTGGAATACTTCTTGGCTATTTTAATTTTGTTTAGAGGGTCTTCTGTAATTTTATCGCATTTGAGTTCAACCTCTTGAGAATCAATACTTTCACCCTTTTTAATGCAAATATCATTATTTTCTAATACAAATTCGTGGCTTATAGGTGGCTCCATTAAAACATCCGGTTTAATGTAATTTTCTGACAATTCTTCTTCCGTTTTTAATATGTTGTGCAAGTTTGTATGGGCTTCCTCTATACGCATATAAAATTTATGAAATTCATTTAATGCACGCCAACAGCTATCGCACAAAAAGGATTCTGTTTGAACAGTTTCCTAGAAATATAAAATAAGCTTTATTATCTTTATTCCACTAAGCAACAATAGACTTTACGTAGCCTTAAAAATAAAAGCCTTCCTTGAAGTTAACAACATCCGGCGAAAGTCTGATATCACATTTCATTCTACTTTCTTTTCATTATCAATCTACCCCTCGGGAAAGCTTCTATTCTTTTTTATTTAGAAATATTTTCTATATTACCATTGGCCATAAATATTTTCCTATTAACTCTTTAACCTTATTTGCTAACAATAATGTGGAATTTACATCCAACATTTCAGTTGTATTAGTTTTCTCTAGACACAAAAAGCAATTCTTCATCATTGTACCACAAAATTTTATTTAAAAAAATGTAAACAATAACATTCCTAATACAGGGCTGTCGCATGCTACAGAGAAAAGCAGAGATGTTACAAAACATGATTGGCGCCATTAAACACAATAAAACCCACCCGGAGAAGGCACATTTAGAAAAGGAAGCCAGGGAAAACATATGCGTGGCTGAGAGGCATGGTAGTGTGTCAGATGGAGCTGATAAATCGAAATCAGAAACATAAATCAGTAATGAAATTGTGTTTTATTTGATATAAAAAACTTATTTTTTTAATTTTTAATGTAAAATATTTAAATGAATCCAGTAATTTATAGTTATATTAAAAATAAGGCTATCAGCCAGACAAATAAATTGTTTTTAAAATTATAAGTTTAAATTTAGGTATTAAAGTTATTATTCGCATTGGAATGTGTTCAGATTTCTTTAAAACTCAGTTATTTGCCAATACTTCCTTGTCCAACATCTTAAAGTGTTCACCTAAATTAGATTCATTTTTTTATTGAATACATAGAATAACAAAAGTCTAAAGGAAAATGCATATTTCGTTATTTTTTTATAAAACTCATGCATCGAACACTTGTTGCTATATAGTTCCGAATTAAAGTTTTATGTTTACGTTTACGTTTCTGAATCATACCAATGTGCTTCTTAAAAATAAAATCTTTGCTTTTTGCTTTTTCTATTACCAAATCGGTCTTTTGTGGTAAAGTTAACGTGAACGATTGTAATAAAGAGTGCTCTGAATTGACAGGATTTTCCGTTTCATTGGCAGTTTCTAAACAATCCATGTGTTCATTAACGCGCACTTTACGCGGTCTTCCACGTTTACCCTTATTTTTAACGTCTACCACGTTAATTATTTTGCGTGGACGTCCTCTTTTACCGGCATTAGGTTTTCTTATATCCTCGCTATTATTATGTATCTTCTTGGGGCGCCCTCGTTTCTTTGGATTCTGTAGAATATTACATACACTTACTAACTTGCGCGGACGACCTCGTTTACCTTTTGGTTTTATCAAGGTATTTTCTACATGTGTAATATTATCGTCATTAAAATTATTAGTGTGTGGTGCACATGGGGAGCTGTTTGGAGTTATTTTTTCAATGATTTCGTCTTTAACGCGAATATTATTTAAACCAGCGTTATTTGTGATTATATCAAATGGCATGAGCAGTTTTTGATCAATAATTATTTCGTCTCTGGGTTCTTCATTTTGCGGTCCAATGCCAGTAACATTGTTCTGGGTGTTGTCGAAATCTACGGCATGAATCCAAGTAGTGAATTGTTGTTGCTTAGCAATTTCAATATTCCTTTGATGAGCCTCTTCAATAGTCTTATGAAATTTATGGAAATCATTTAACTGCTGCCAGCATAAATGACATATTCCCACATTAGGATTCAAGGCTTCCTTAAAATAAAAGATGGTTTATATTTAAAATGTCGGAAAGAATTTATTATCCTTACCATTGTCCAAAAATGTTTTTCTACAATTTTTAATACATTTAATTGTATCCATTTTGGAGACTGCAATTTGATGCATTCACCGGTTGTAATTTCTTCAAGACATAATAGGCAATTATCCATTTTAATGTTTGTTTCCGTTTAATTGACATTAAATTAAAAAAGACTCCTTTGGCGCAGAGTCTCTAATTCGGCAACAACAAATGTGGATAAAATTAAATGTCTACTAATTTATAGCTATTAACAGTAATGATAACCTTCTTTAAAAAAAGCGCTTAAATTATTATTTACTTTGGTATTACACAGCAGTTTCACGTACAATATTCTCTTTCTATTTTCACTATATCAATTTCAAACAAGCGAAGGGATTTTCTGAAAGATGCCTACTTTGGTCGTACGATTCTTTTAAAGGAAATTACATTGCACAAATATTAGGATTAGTAGGACCTTGATTATCCGTGATGGTCGTGACCGGAAGCATTCCGGATAATCGATTTTCCCGGTTAATTGAGTACCAATTTTGGCTAGTTTTTTAATAGATATTTTTATTAATTAATAAATTAATATGTACATATTTATATAAAAACTAAATAATTCAAGGATTTTATATACATACATGTTTCAAAAATATAAAAAAGCCGCACTTCTCAAAAATGTTTGCTTATAATCACGGATAATAGAGGTAATCACGGTTAAACGATGCAGAAAAATTTAAGTCATTCCAAAATAAAATTAAGTCGATGCAAAAAATTTTCTTTTCCATCCCGGATAATTGATGCTACCAGATAATCGAGGTCCTACTGTATATGTATATACATACATATGCATGCAAAATTGTGTGCAGCCTATGCCAAAGCATAGTGCATTAGCTGCTAAAAAATAATATACAGTTGTCATCACTGTTCAAAGACAATTAAATACTTTTATTCCAGGGTGGTGTTTTCATCATATTATTTCGGTTACCGAGTAAAATTTTGGTATTTCATTATTGATTGGTATAAAAAGTGGGGTTTCCTGAACTTATTAAACAATAGCTATGAACCGTTGTCTATTATGCTTAGAAAGTACTGTTTATAACAAGTGCTGTATTCCAATTAATTCCACCGATTGGCAGAATTTAAAAATCGAAAATATAATTGATATGCATTTATGGAGTGTGGTAAGTTATCAGAAGAACAAAGAACATAGTTTCTTACCCAAGCTATGCTACAGTACACTTGGTGTTAATTATATTCATAATTGTAATACAAATATTGTAATTATACGTATGTATGGGCATCCGGAACAATGCATTTATAGATACATACATACATGTATAGATACACAGATGCTCAAAAGTAAAGCAACTGATGTGGTAGCGTTGATAACTAATATATAATACGTATCCATCATGTAATTATCATGCAATTACCAACATTACTCAGGGACTTTGGTGAAAATCGAATCCCTGACTTCGACACCCACAGTTCAGCACACTATCGCGGCACCCACATACATTTTTCGTTTCAATGGTTAGAAATTTTTGAGTGCAGAAATGGGTTTGGATAATGGATTGGAACTAAATTTCAGTTGCGATGCTAGGTGTCAGAAATGGCACTTTATATCGCAACTGATAACCAACATTAAGAAATTTCACTCGTAGTTCCTTTTCAGCATCAGCAAAGTTTTCTTGTTAACTATCATTGGAACTGAAGTTTGGTTGATGTTTGATATATTTTGCTGTAGCAGAATTTAAAACATTAAAAAAGCTGCATCTATATATTAATATTTCAACTAGGAATTCACTCTTGAGTTGATTTTCTAGTTTAGTTGGAAAAGCGAACTAGGATTTCTTAATACCTATTTGGTTACACAAAATCCTTCTTCAAGAATGGACATGATTTTTGTTGAGAACACGCTACATGTATATCAAATACCGTAGTTTTGTTTTTAAATTTATAATTATTTTATTTAATTATGTTTATTATTATATATTACTTAAATAAATTATATTATACAATACATGTATGTAGTATTATAATTTATAAGTATAATCTGGTTACTCGGCATTTAATTTATAAAGTATTTAAAGAACCAAATATAATATCAAATAACTTAAAAAGTAAAGATTAATGGAAATAAAGAAGCATAGCTAAAGAAAACTTGCACGGGATTAGGGAATTTAAACATTCTACTCTGTTTTAATTAATAGTTTTTTCCATTTAATAGGAAACTATTAAAACCTCTTCCCATATTTGTGAAACGTGTTGGAAAGAACTGTATAGTTTTCACAATTTTTTCAAAACTATACAATATGCTCATCAAAACCTTAATGTTGTTATAAAAAATGAACCTTGTTTTGATGAATACTGCGATAAAACTAAATTAACTGAAACCAACAGCATCTCTAATTGTCCCATTGAAGCGGAAGTATTAATAATAAAAAGTGAAAAAACAATTGATTTCTTTGAAAAAGAGGAAGTCGAAGAAAGCGCACATATACAACACCATCACAAGAGAAAATATGAGCTTATAAAGGATAAAAGAGATTGCTTTGAAGAGAAAGAAGTTGGAAAAAGCGCACCTCCACAACATCAGCAAAAGCGAAAATGTGAATCTAAGAGAACTAAAAAGTGTAAAACTAAAACGGTCAAAAACTCCAGAAATGAATGTGAAAATTCAGTAGAAGCCAAAACTGAACCTCATGATTATACTGTTAATAAATCTGAATTAACTCAAATCAAGGATGTTCCTATAAAAGAAGGAGATTTGGTTAATATGGTGGAAGAAAATAAATTACAATTAAAAGACAAACCAAACACATATGATAACCTTTTCCATTTAGGAAAAGTAGATAACATAGATACAGACAACGATGAAATTTTTGATAATGAAAATTCGTCACAAGGTGGTAATAAAATTGATATAAAAACTTTAAAGCAAGATGAATTCATTAGTGAACATCATCAAATAACATGTAATCTTTGTCAAACACCTTTGGAAACTTTTACATTAATGATAAAACATTTTAAAGAGGAACACAATCAACGTGGTTATGTTATTTGTTGCAAGCGGAAATTCTCCTATCGTACAGAATTAGTTGATCACATACAGGTGCATCTAAATCCAGAATATTTTAAATGCCAGCAATGTGATAAAAATTTTGCTAGTCGTTCGTGTCTTAGGATTCACGTAAGGAAGAAACACGAAAGAGTAAAAGAACAAGGCTATGAATGTGATCTATGTGGCAAGATTTTGGGAGATAAATACAGATTAAAATTTCATAAACTAATACATGAAGCGGAAAATCAAGAAAGGTTACCCTGCAAAGAATGTGAAAAAACGTACGTACATATTTTATATTTAATTTGTTTTAGTTTACTGTACCATATCTGAAATTGTTTTCTAACACAGAAAGTTAGTAGTAGTAGTAGTTAGTAAATCGAGATAAAAGCGCACTCTTGAAGTCAAAACTAGGAGTAGATCCATACCGTTGTCGATGTGGATATATGTATATATATATCAAAGGGCATACAGACAAAATTTAATTCATAAAGTTAATGACTGTATGTATTCCAATAAATCTATCGATTAGGTGACATCGGTATTAATATTCTTTTATTTTCTGCAAATCGATTTAACATTTAAGATATTCAAACATAGCACAAATTCTTTAAAGAAGTTTTACAATTTCATGCAGAAACTAGTGCTTGCTTAGAGCTTCCAATGACGATTTAATGTTTTTTGTTCCTTTGTATTTTTTTCTATTTTCTGTTACTCCTTATGGTGTTATCTTTATGCTAGGAAAGTAAACAAGAACTCCTTATGGCTTATTTTCTTAAACTTTTTTGTCTTTAATTTATTTTTAAAGTCTCTGTCCAAATCATGATTTGTCTACGTTTAAAATTTTAAAAATAACATATGAACGTTTTCCCAGTTTTCGCAATAGTTTTTCGTTAGCCAGTCATATACGCACGGTTCATTTAAAAAAGTATAGTAAAGTTTGTGATTTATGCGGTTTATCGATAACGGATAAAGAGAAATTTAAACATCATATGTTAGAACATGAAGGCAAACCGATACCAATGTTAGCCTGTGATATTTGCGGAAGGCGTCTCGCTGACAAAAAATCTTTAAAGCGTCATATGAATTCACATCATCCAGTTGAAGGAGAGAAACAGGAATCTGAGTGTCATATCTGTTCGAAAAAGTTCTCAAGCCTCGCTAATGTTAAAAAGCATATTAAGGACGTACACAATAATAATTATAAATATAAATGTACAATATGTATAAAAGCATTCAAACGACCAGATGCTTTAAAGGTGTGTGTGTTTATTTGAAAAAAAAACTCTTTAAAAATATTTTTTCAACAAAGTTTGTATTTTAAGGATCATATAGCTAGACATACAGGCACACGTATACATACATGTGGCTGGTGTCCCAAAACATTTTATTCTAACGGTCAGATGTATGCTCATCGAAAAAATGCTCATCCAAAGGAATGGCAGGAATCCGTACGTGAAAAGTTTTCTGGAAATTTACCAGATAAATATAAAATATTAGATAATGTTACATGATAGATGAATAATACAGAAAATGTACAATTTTTTTTAATAAAACTGAAATGGTTTAGGTATGCATTTTATTATTTTAATGTTTTGTAACAAATATATCCATTTTACTTTGTATTTCTATTATTTTTACCTAGTGCTTCTTAATTTCCTTCTTAGATTTTATAATCTAGTTATGTTTTATTGTAAATAATATATAATAATAATGCAGTGAAATTTTGTACAGTAAGTTGAATCATTGATATTTTATTTATAAACGCAGGTATATATAACAAATATCCTAAATCACTATTGGCTAACTTAGAGATTGTGTCATCCGATCATCATAAGATATTTCTCTATTGAAGATGTAAGTGTCCCTTAATTAGCACAAAATAACCTATCATATCATTCATACAGCATCCCATCCTTATGCAAATATTTACAATCCTTCGCGAATGGGTAGTCATCTTGTCGCGATGCGAGGGCTTAAGTGCAGTGAAGTTTAGGGTTGAACTGTCTTGCTCTACCCTAAACGGAGCACGAACTAAGAACTACCCCTCCCATCTATTAGCGTCTGTTTTCCCTAGTTGGGACGGCTATTAGATACCAACCTCTATTTCAGTTTCCTGTAGGCTAATTTGTCTGCAGAACCTTAAACCCATCAGCGTCTGTTTTCATAGTGATCGGCTGATGGTCTGCGTCTGTCTCTAGAAGAGCGGCAGTTTTTAACAGCCTGGCAGTAGGCATAAAATGCAAAACCCCCCGTCGAAATCCATAATGTCGGAACAGAAATCACGCCCTGCGTATCCGGTAAGGGGCTTCATAATCTCCGGAGACCCAACTACTACAGTGTCGGTATCAGGCTGTAGGAAGTTGTCTGCTACTGAAACCTCGATTCGTAGAGTGGTAGCGCCAGGCTCTGCTAATCGATATGCTACTAGTGCGCTAAAATCAACTTCGATCAAGTCAATAGGCGATGGAAATCGGAGCTTTATGCCATATGGTTCTTCGGAACCAAGTACCTCTAATTTGTCTAATATCTACACAGAATACAATTTCGTCAAAAACCCTATCTCGGGTGGGCAGACTAAATTTGCAGCCCATGTCTCAAATTATAAACAAGAAGACCACATAAATCACAATTCAAGGATATTTGAAACATCGCTCTCGGTTTCCCCGCCCACAAATTCCGCACCCGTAAAGCACAAATGTCCATCAAAGAGGGCCTTCACCACCAGGCGTTCTGCGTATAAAATAATGGATCGGTTTGGTGGAAAACCTGCTGATGAGCTAACGGAGAAAGAGAGAAACTCCCTCCAATGGGCAAAAACTATAATTAAAGAGTTAAATCGACCCGCTCCTACTGCTATAGATGATGGAGAATCAAATTCTGCGCCTAAGCGGCGGAGGACTGAGGAGGTAAGCTCTATTTCCAAGCCAGCACATTCCAAAAATACACATCCAAGACCGCAGGCGAGATCGTATAAAGATTTGGCAAAAGACCGTATTATTTGGGCCATAGTTGACAGCAGTACTAGCGATGGCACCATTTCTGCAAGTAATTGGAAGTCGGTCGTTACCCCAGCTATCACAGCAAAGTTCCTTAAAATTATTCGGGATAACCCAGGTCCTCCACCCCAATGTGAAGATGTTGGCTGGTATCAAGGCCATATCAAGCTGATAGCTTGTGCAGATGAGCATTCAGCACAGATGTACAAAACCGCTGTAGAATCGCTCGGGGAACTTTGGCCGGGCGCGAAACTTCAGGCAATTCCTCTTGCCAATGTAGAACAGAGGCCAAGATCAATTGGCAAGTTTCCTGCCATACCATCCGACCCAAAGGAGATCCTGGAAATTCTAAGGGTCAGTAATCCTCAACTACCTACATGGAACTGGAAAGTAGTTCAGGTTCATGAAGCTGTAGGAGGCATCAGGAAGGCTACTGTTATTTTAAACAGTGACTCCCTGCCGTTACTTCGGAAGACTGAGGGTAAGGTTTTCTATGGGTTTGGAACTGTCATCCTCAAAGTATACAAAAGTGATGAAAAAGAGACGCCACAAGCTCCGGAGAGAATCATAAACCATAATTTTGGCAAAGAACATTCTGACAATGAGTACTTTCCATCAGTTTCTAGACTAGTTGGTGAATGGGACGACAATTGCGAGGACATCAAGTTTACCGTCATCGACTATAGTGAAGGTTATTCGAATTAACACCTTCATTACTCAAAGCAGCCATAGCTGCCCTAATCCTCTGGTTGTCTTCAGACACGGAGGAACTTATATATGTATATCCATGAACCTTTGCCGTATAAAGACATGGTTTGCGAAGTAAACAAAGAAGATGGCTAAAGTATTTTGTGAGCAGCCAAACCAGGTAAGACTGGAACTTGAATTATGATCAAGAACATTCCTAAAGTAAGTTTTTATCCGATCTGATTTCAGCGATAAATATATTTGCACTGTTACCATCGATTATAAGTGGTGCATAACACAAGGCAAGGATAGGGCCACCAAGCTCTATAACTACATAACTAATGCTATCCTTTTATAGCATAGGAAACATATTTTTTGTATAACCTGTACATACATATAGCAACGTAGACAGATATTGACCTAAGAGGTAAGTTCGTTTTTAAGCTTGCAGACAATAACAAACTAACACTTGGTAATGAGAGTAACGAGCAGACTTTTTACTGTAATTAACAGAAAAGTTTCTTTATGTGACGCTCTTTGGCAACATATACTTGATCAGTGATTGGAATGAGTCGGAAGACTGTTCCTTTCCTGAACAGATATATATCGATTGCGAATTATCTCATTCGATTTATATTTTCTTAAATAGGAAGAAATTCTTGTTGGCCTATTGATGCTGTTGAAAACTACCTATGTGTTCAGCTTTCAATGACGATAGGCCCAATTTAGACTAATGAGTCTTAACAGAAGCAATAGAAAAATCCTCCAGGTATGTAAAGACAAGACAAATGATGCAGGAAACTACGGAATGATCAGTGGCCCTCGTATAATGTATTTAAACATCTAATCTAATCTTCGGAAGTAAGTCGACTACGAAACATTTTATCGACAAATTCAACAATACCATCGTCGCTCACAAAAACAAACAGCAAATAAAATATAAACAGAGAAATAATGTAGAATTATCGTCACTATTTCTAAAATGTATTAAAATTCGAATTTATTAAAATTGATGTAACAATGTTTGCACTTAATAAACATAAAATTTTTATTGATTCTAATGTTTTTTCGATTTATAAAAAATAAAAATAAAAAAGGACATGATTAAACGACATGTAAAATCTCACGTTTTGTAATAAATAAATTGAAAACATTTTAAAATATAAGCTTAAAATATTTAAATAATTTTTAATAAATTAACATTTTAGTTTATTACATATTATACAAAGGTAATTCACAGTCGTTAGTATTATTATTATTATTTGTAGCTGGTGGATTATAATTGGGCGGCAATTTACCGGAATACTTTTTTCGCGTTGCTTCTTCCCACTCTTTGGGATGGGCTTTTTTACGATGACTGTGAAAGTTAGCATTAGAATTAAATGTTTTTGGACACCAAGGACATGTATATAATACAGTACCGGTATGAGAAGCCATATGTTCCTGTTGTTAAAATAAATGTATTAATAACAAACTACAAATATACATATATGTATATTCTCCTTTCTATATATTTACCGTTAAGGTGTGAGCAGTTTTAAAAGCCTTTTCACACATAGTACATTTATGATCATAGCCCCATTCATGATTGTATTGTACATGCTTTTTGTGGGCCTTCAGGTTCGGTGAAATCTTCGCACATACCGGACAAGTGAATTCTTTTTTGCCACCCTCTGGATGAACCATTAGTTTGTGCTGCTTCAAGCTATGCTTGTTAGCCAAAAGCAAACCACAAACATCACAACTTACAGTAGGTAATGGCTTGCCTTCATGCTGCAACATATGACGTTCAAAAACTTCTTTGCATCTTATCGATTTACCGCATATATCGCAAACGTTTATATATTTCTTAAGGTGTACAGATCTTACATGGTTGGACAATAGCGACTTGCTGGCAAACCTAAGCAATAGTAAATGGTAAATGTGTATAAATCAAAAATAGGAACATTTTAGAAGCGACTTACTTTTTGCCACATTCTGCACAGGGAATATGTTTCTCTTCTTCTGATAAATGGGACATTTTATGCAATTTTAAAGACAAATGCATGCTAAACTTCTTATTACAAATCTCACAGGCATGAGTTTTTTCTTTCTTATCATTATGAGTTTTATTGTGCATATTCAGACATTTTCTATCGGCCATTACTTTATCGCAGATGGTGCACTTGAAATAGTTGGGGTCCACGTGCTGATGCACATGATCTACCAAAATACTGCGCCGATAGAATTTCTTCTTACAACATATCACATAACCAATTTGCTTATGTTCAATTTTAAAGTGTTTGCACAGTGCATGGAATGTTTCCGCCTGAATCTGACACAAGCTACAAATAATTTTAAAGTTTTCCACCAAAAATTTATCATTTGCATGGTTTGTTCTTTTCGTTTTAACTGATGTTTTTTTCTCATTATCTACAGTCACATCCTTGTCAGGTTCATAATTAGAATCTGTATCAGTATCATCATTTCGAATATCATCCGCCATTTCCAAGGTTTCCTCCGGATCGTGCTTAACTTCTAACGGCGCTAATTTTTCTTTATCTAGTATTGAGCTCTGTGTGACTTCACTTTCGGGTTTATCTTTTGATTCTTTAGGTTTTAAAATTTTTCCCTTTTTTGCGTTGCTTTGTCTAGTTTGTCTTCCTTTACTCAGGGGATCTTCGTCAGCGACACACTCATTTTTATCATTCCCTACTCGTTGACGTCTTGTTCTTTTATTCCTGGTTGTGGCAATGCTTTCACTTTGTTCTTCAATTTCTTCCTCTTCTTTTATAACGATTTTGTCCTCAACTAAACCCTCAGACTGATTTGCTTCTTTAACAGAAATTTCAGGTTCAAAATGAGTTTCATTGAATAAAATATTTTCAATAGGTGGTTTGAAATCTACTTCGTTATTTATACTATAATCATCAGTCTTAATGCATGCTGTATCAATTACTCTTACTGACGATCCCAGCTCCGCGTGAGCCTCTTCCACACGTACATAAAACTTGTGAAAATCATGTAATTCTTGCCAGCAGCCTGTGCAAAGCCAGGAGCATGATGTATGCAATTCATCCTATGTAAGAATTAATAGAAGTCGAATTAATAGGAACAGTTTCTACCTTGATGTACTTACCATTGGCCAGAAATGTTTTTCTATTAAATTTCGTATGCCCAGTTCTTGCCATTGCATTGAATTTACTTGAATACTGCCAACCAAATCCTGACATATTTCCAGACATAATAAACAACCTTTCATTGTTTATTTACCCAAAGTATTTTGTGAACTGTTCCTAGAAATTTATCGATACTAATGCAAAAAATTATTGTATATATTTGAGGTAAACAATAGATGTCACCAATGACACTTTCATAAATGTAAACAAAACTTTTTACTAAAACAGTGATGTTAAAAACAGATGGTCGCTGGTGCAGCGAAAAATATAGCAAACGGAACGTTAATGTTATATTGTTACGTTAATACGGTATAACGATTTCCTAAAAGATTTGGATGATATTAGACGTCATTATGAATGATAGGGCTTTGTTATTTTGATAAGCCTGTTGGCAATATGTAGTAAAAAACCATTTCTTTTCGTTTCATTCTTATATCATTTAGTTCCTAATCCTTGTAAACAAATTCATGTTTTTATTTCTTACTATTGGGCAGCTCTGTTCATAAACGTTTGTTTACATTTGAATACATCTGTCATATTTTGAAAGTGCAAATAAACACTTTTTGTTTTACACGGAATAGCATCAACATTTGGTTAAACAGGACAATTGTCCTTTACTATACACCCCGATTATATATATTTTGTAACTATACATATTTACACAAGCAATGAGCGGTTGCCTACTATGCCGGGAGTTAAATGAAGAGGGTATAGCTGCTGAGTCTGGTCAATGGCATGAGTTAAACATTAAAAATGTAATAGAAAAACATTTATGGCCTCTGGTAAACTGACTCCTCCTTGGTTTCTTAAATATCAATTTCTTATGTTTATTAATATTACACAGAGTTCTATTGAATCCGCATCATGGGTGTGTAACACTTGTTGGCAAAAGTTGTATGATTTTCATCAATATTATGAACACATAGAGAAGATACACACAAGTACCTTTTTGATAACGAATATAACGCAGGAAGAGAAATACAGTGGACCTCTGTCAGTTAAAGAAGTAATTAAGGAACAGGAAATAATTATTCCCGAGAACGTGACACAATTTGGGGAAAACCCTATTTTACCTTTAAATTTGGCTATTGAAGAACCAGAACTTCATATTAAAACAGAAATACCAGATGACGACATGCCCTTATTAGAACGATACAAACAAGAAAAGTCTCACAGGAGAGCTGGTGATCCCTTAAATAATTCCCTAAACAGTAAATGTAGTCAGGAACAAAAGATCTGCGAATTAAATGTTAAAAGTGCCGAATATGAAAAAATTTCCGTAAATATTAAAAAAGAACCAGGCTTAACAGATGATTCAGATGAATCAATTGATCATTTAATTAACGAAACAAATTTAAATGGCGATGCTGAAGACCTAGATCTATCAATATCATGTCCTCAACGTTATACACCAAAAACTAATCGCCATCAACATGACAAATTTATAACGCAACATTTTAAAATCACTTGTATTTTGTGCCACATTCAGGTGGAAACTTTCCAAGCATTGCGCAAACATTTCGAATTAGAGCATAATCAGTTGGGCTATGTTATCTGTTGTAAGAAGAAATTTTATAGACGTAGTATTCTTGTTGATCATATAAATCGTCATTTGGATCCCAACTATTTTAAGTGTGACTTATGCGGTAAGACTTTATCAGACCGACGTTGTTTAGAACTACACCGTAAAATACATTTCGAAAAGCCGAAAAAAACTCATTGTTGTGATATCTGTGGTAAAGGATTTTCAACAAATAGTATTCTAAAGAGGCACAAATTAATACATTTGCCGGAAGTAGAAAAGCATTTTTCATGTTCAGAGTGTGGTAAAAAGTAAGTAATTCTTGAATGAATATAATTATAAAATATAAACAAAATTTTATGTTCACTTTACAGCTTTGGCAGCAAACCCTTAATGTCTCATCACTATCGTTCCGTGCATCTTAATAAATATGTGAAAATCTGTGATATTTGCGGTAAGCTACTGCGAACTAAGGATGACTTTGAGAAACATATGTTAGAACATGAAGGAAAACCGATAGCTTTGCTTAGCTGCGATATATGTGGTTTAATGTTAAATGGTAAGCGAGGTTTAAAACAACACAAAGATATGATACATCCAATTGGAGGTCAACGAAAACATACCTGTTCAATATGCGGTAAAATCTCACCAAATCCTAAGGCCCTCAAAAGGCATATACATTATAAACATGAAATGGGTTATGATCACAAGTGTACAATATGCAACAAGGCTTTCAAAAGAGCACATATATTAAAGGTTGTCAATATAATAAGCACATATGTCTCTAGATATCTTTTATAAGTAACCATTTACTCTTAAATTTACAGGAACATATGGCCGCGCATAGTGGCTCTTTTTTATATAAATGCCCTTGGTGCCCAAAGACCTTTAATGCAAGCGCAAATCTACATAGTCATCGTAAGAAGGGTCATCCCATAGAATGGGAGGAATTGAAACGAAAAAAATATTCTGGAAATTTGCCTCCAAATTATATAGCATCTACCATCGAAAATCCTATGAATATTTCCGCACCAATTGACATTTAAAGCTAACGGCATTGATTTTTCAATAAAGCTAAGTAAGACTTTTTATTTTAATAGCATATTTAAATAATTTTTTGTCATAAAATTAAGGCATTTATTATACTTGCAAATTAACTTTCAAAGTAGCAAATCTATAGTTACGACTATTTGTGGATCGTAGTAAACATATGGTTTGTTTTAAACGACACTGTTGACTTAATTTAAGTAATTGTTTTAATCCTTCGACAGTAACATAACCTATGGCACCTACTGTACCTTCTGTCAAACAAAAGCTTGCAGTTGAAGCATAACCAAAGCAGTCACGTGTTGCTTGTTTTCGTACGCTAAACAGCGTCGCTGTGTCTTCTGGTAACCACAACTTGCACATTCTTTTAAATTGTTCCAAACAGATGGTAGACGTGCCAGCAGGTCTTATATAAACTCTGGTACAACTTGTTTCCTAAATTCAATAGAATTTATGCTTAATTAGAATATTTTTGTAAACAAAAGAGGTTAACGAAACACGTACTTGCTTTTTCCTTTTCTCTCTAACTCTTTGTGCTCTTAATCGCTTTAGTAACTTCTTATGTTGTAAGCGTAGATTACATCTTTCCTTTTCATTGGGGTCTTTCAACAGTGGTTCGATATAAACTGGCTCTCGATTATTAAATTTGATCTGTTTTAAATTGCGCTTTAAGTCTTTTCTACTTGGCAAACATAGCAGGGCAAAATCCTTAGGATTACCTCTACACTTCATCGTCAATTTTATTTGTATAATGCAATTAGAATTCAAATCTAAGGGAAATTTCAAAAGATTGCATCTTTTGACACACTCAGCTATATCTTGTAATTTTTGCCGTTCTCTTAAAATATAAAAATCTTTGGATACATTTTCATCTGGTGAGTGGTTAGGTGATGTTGGACACCAATCACGTAAAAGCTGTTGAAAAGGAACTTTAAATGGTGATACTACAGCAAATTTTCGATAGTTGCAACGCTTGTTGGGAGGTAAGCGAAAATATTTCAAAAATAATTCATTATAACGATCACCAGCAGTTTGAAGACCTATTAAATTTTTAATGAAAAATTAAAATAAAGTTTTTTAGCATAAACAATATGGAGGAAGGTGCAAATTAAAGATTTCTTACCTGCCACTGTATCTGGTAGATGCTCTTCAGTGCCCATTTCTCTTGCTAGGGAGTTAAATTCACGCAATCCGCCCGGTCTTGCGCCCCACATAATTAAAGATAGCCATATGGGCATACCATAGCCAGCGGGTGCTATTATATCCCAGCCACAACCATAACCTAAACGTTTATATGCACCATCACTAGAGCCGGGCCTTTGAATTAGTAAAACTGGAACTGGTTGCATATTTTCTTCAAAATTACATGATTTGCCCGGTACTATGACATGTTGTGATCTCAATGCACAGTATTCAGGAGTACTTAACATGTCTGAAGTAATACGATTTCTTAGCGTTTCATTCCATAGCACGGAGGAACTTAACGAAGGCTGTACATCCAATAGTAGATCATTATAATTAAAGAATTCATGAGATTTACTTTCACACACTGCTTTCGTTCTTCTTTGTGGTCTATTTAAGCGAGGATCCTCAATGTTTAAGGCTAATATCATATTAGATAATAATTCTCCAGGAGATGATATAAACTCCACGCATTTCTTCCAAAATTGTTGTTGTTTTTCATTATAATCGACAAAGTTTTTGCTGTCCTTAGCCTCCTTCAGCCAAGAGTTGTTTTGTTCAAAATTTAGATATTTGAGTTTAAATGCCTTATTCAAAATGCTCTGTGCTAAGGGACCTGTTAATCTAAACCTATTAAATGTATCTTTAAATTCCTTAAGTTCCACTGAATTCGTAGAATTTTTATACATTCGCACGTTTTGTCGAGCAGTAGAATTTGTCGTAAACTGTAAACGTCTTTGTGATTTAACAGAAACTTTTTTGACCTTTTTATTAGTTTTTATTTCTGTTGACTCTAAATTTTCTGCTTTTTCCGCTTGCCTTATCTCTTTGGAACTTTTACTGTTGTCTTTTCTATTTTCCAAAGCGGTTTCGTTAAGCTTCTCAGGTTGTAGTTTAAAAACTTTAATAATTTCTTCTAAAATAGCAATATAGGACGCTGGATGTAACCATAACCATAAAGTTCTTTTATCACTATTTTCGATTTCGTCTGCCTCCGTTCGCCACATAAATGTTATCTTCCCCAAAGCCTTAAAGGGATAAGAATCTGCTTTAAAGAAATCTATACATCCCTCTCGGCGTCCCGTGAGAAAAGTTTTCGCTGTTACAGATAACCCGCATTCTTTACTTGTTAATCTTTCAAAACCTAGAGCTAATTCCTCTACAACCGCTCTTATTTCCAGGCAAGCATAGAAGGAAATGTCTTGTAGCAAACAATGTTCTGTCGTAGCCCTGTAGCAGGCTCGAAATGTTTTATCACAGCTAGCATAAGGCAATTTATAACCCCATTTCTCTATCATATGAAATCGTTTAGCATGCCAAATATGTGTCTCCAGCCATTTATGCTTTCTTTGCCTTCTCAGGTAATCTTTTAGTAAATTTTGTGGTCTTCGCCTATGTTTTCTAGAGGGTCTCTTAGTTGTCTGCGGCTTACCAGATTTGGACATTTGATGAATATGAGCAGTTCTATATTTACGAGGTAATCTTTTGGGATGATGGGACATTGCCCGGCGCCTCATGTGCTTAGGCAGTGTTTGGAATACCAATTTGTTGGAATGGCTTTCTTTATTGGCATTTATCAATTCTTTCATTTCCTTTAATGCCGAAGCAGCATATTTATATGTGGGCATATGGGTTCCCAGCACTACTGGCCCGCCCAGTGATGAATCGTATTCCAGCTTTTTGGAACTCATTGTATTTAAAATTGAAATAAAATAAAAACAATAAATAAATCAAACGCCTCTTTTGAAAATCACATTGTTAAATGTCTTGGTCTTTTTACGTCGAACAATTCATATATAAATGATAACTTGTTAAAAAATGTTACCGGATGGTAAAACTAATACTGCAGGGCAATCAAGAATACCTTGTCAAAAACTTATCAAATGAGACGGGTTATCTGTGCAAGAATATTAATGAAAAAATTAACTTCTAATTTCAAATAAATTTAATGAAATAATACATTTTTTAATAATATATTTGTAATGCTAACTGATACTATCCCAGGGAGCTTTATGGTTCTTAAACCAAGGCACAAAGCCTTTTACTTTTTTCATTGTTTAATACTAACCAAAAACGCCAACTGAGCTGCTTCAAAATAAATGTAAGTAAAGGGTATTAATTCAGTGTGATTGGCCAGACGCCGTAAAGTTTTTCTGATAACTTTGTTTTCTCATTAAATATTTGGCTTGTGTAGCATTAGAAAAAAGGAAAAAAATAAGTTTTGTGCAGTTTTTTTACAATTAGTATGTATTTTCTATGTTTTAACTGATAAGTGATAGTTAATAAGTTATTATATTAGTTGTAAAATGTATAAACAACACAAATTATTAAATAAATAATAAAAAAAACCCACAAGAAGGAGTTGTAAAACTTAAAAAAAATCGAAGCCTCTCAAGCAATAATTAACAAATAAAAAAAAACATGGTGGTTAAATGCCTACTATGCCTTGAATATCCGACTATACCGGGTCCGAAATTTTTAGAAATATTTGGCGAAGAAGGTCTACGTCTTGATATAAGTGCTATTATTAACAAACACTTTTGGATAAAGGTAAGTCTACAAAACACTCACATACAAACCAAGGCGATAGATGCCAAACGAATTTAATTTTTTCAATTCTTATATCTAGACAAACAGGAATAATGAGGATGTGGAAAAGATATGTATGACATGTTGGGAGATAGTGAGAGACTTTCATATACTTTATCAGAGAGTAGAAGAAGTGCATAGACATTTGGAAATAAGGACTATAGAGTTAGATGATCCGTTACCTCAAGATGTTCTACTTAAATCTGAAGAAGATCCCTCTACAGTGCAGGATCCTATTAAGGAAGACAATGCTGCCTTGTTTGATTCAGAAGTAAAAGTTGAAGTACATGATTTGGATCTATTGCCACAAATAGAAATACTTGAGTCTGAAGAACATAATGTTGTTGAAAAACCGGTAAGAGCAAATAGACGCGGGCGTCCTCCGGCAAGAGAGCAAAGTCCAAATGTATCTGCGAAGAAAATTAAAAAAGAGCAATCTTCCAACGCAATTGATAAGGATGAAAATCTAGACGATTTATCAGACAGCGAACAATTAGCGAATGATGCTTTAAATACATCAGGCTCACTGGAAGAAATAAATAGAACGTTATTATCCACTTCTTTAGATATGACAGACAAGGAAGAGGTTGGTAGTGTTAAGAAAAGAGGTAGACCTCGTAAGACTGATGTTGAAAAAACAAAAGTACATGCGACTCGTACGAAGCGCACAAAAAAACAGCAACAGCATCAAACCTTACAAACAACGGACACTGCAATCAAAAATGAAAAAGATTCAGAAGAAGAACCTTCATGTTCAACAGCACAGCCTGGCGCTGTCGAAGAACCGCAAATTAAAACAGAAAGTTCTGCAGAAGAACAGAACTACAATGAACTATCTGCGGTAGCCGATCAATTCGATGATGATGCCTATGCACAGGATGACTATGATGACGATGATAATTATCAAAAGCCTTCTGATGAATCCTCAAATTCCGACTCTGAATCAGAAGACTCCAATGCCTCCGATTGGGTAGAAGATAGTGAACGAAAGGACAAATTCGCTGTCATAACAAAAAAAGAACGCAATACTCCTAAAAAATATAAAAAGAGAGAAAAACGTTTGGTTGAACCAAAACGCATGAGCCGAGAAGAAATAGAAGCCAGACAAGCTCAACAAGCCGAATATGACAATATTATAACAAAATTCTTTGAGAAAATACGTTGTCCCAAGTGTGAGCTCTTGGTTCATACATTTGGTGAAATGCGTGCTCATTTCCGTTTAGATCATAATGATGATCATGGTTTTGTTGAATGTTGTGGTCGTCGTTTTGCTACCCGCAAATTTTTAGCCGAACATATTTTAGTTCATTACAATCCCGAACATTTCAAATGTAAATCGTGTGATAAAGTGTGCCGGGACTCTACACAGCTAGAAAGTCACGAACAATCCCACTTACCTAATCCTCCTTCAAAGTATAAGAAAACGTTCCAGTGTGAAAAATGTTCAAAAACATTTTCCTCCAAAGCTTCTTTCGAACATCATATGGTGGCGAAACATGTACCACGCGAAGAGTTCAAATTTGAATGTCCCGAATGTAAGAAAAAGTGAGTACCAATTTTTATTTTTAATATTGTTTTGTTCAACTTTCTAATTCCAATAAGTGATACTGATTGAAATAGGAAGAAGATTTAATTCCCTACCTTAAGTGGCCTATCTTTAAATAAATCTAATAATGATGTGGTTTTAACTAAAACAAGTTAATTATTTGTTCTTATGCAAAATACTATAGGAATATATTTTTATTGTTTTTAAATAGAAAAATTATTCTATTACCTTCTTTACCATACACATTTCTACGTCTTAACAGATATCAAAGGTTAATAGTTTTACTATAACAAACGAATTGTTGGTATTGCCACTAAAAAAATGAAAACTGCTAGAATGAATAATTTTTTTTTATGAATATTTAGACGTATTGAATCAGTGTATGTATGCAAAAAAAAGGCTAAAATTAATTAAATCTAAATATCGAAATTATTTGAAAATGTGATGTGAAAGTATTTTAATTTGTATTTTATTGGATAGCTAAAAAAGCCTACTAATAGGGAAAAGCATGTTATTGAATTAGGGAAACATTTTTAATACTTTTAATCCCACTTAGTTGTAGAGCTAAGGCATTCATATCTTCTTATCGTTATAAATATGTATCATTAAAATTGACTAAATATATTCAAATAAATTAATTTAATTATAAAACTAGATAAACTCTAATAAATTTAAATTCAGGAATTTTCCTGCCTTTGAACAAAAAACATTTATCAAATGAGAGCCTGTAACTTTTTGAATATGAATTCAATGCCTCGTTTATCTACTAATGCTCAATTGAATCCGTTCTAAGATAGTTGACTTTTGTAATTTGTTTTCCCATTTGTTTTCCCTTAATTTTACATCGATTGCCGAATCTGGTAGTAATGTTCACCAATAATGTGTTACAGAGCAAAAGAGAAAAATTTTAAAATTTATTATTACTAATTGAACACCTCTGCAAAACGTATACGGCTTTAAATATTCTATACAAAAATGTTTGAATAAATAAAAATTAAAACAAAAAATCATTCCATTAAGAATCCTGTCTTTCATCGTCGCTATTTATTCTATTTTACACATTTTTAATTTAAAAAATCGAATTTTATTTTGAAGCATTTAAACCATGTACTGCAGAACTAAACAGAATCTTCATTGGCAGCAGGATGTCTTACGTTTATTTATTTATCAGAGCAGTCAGGCTGTTACGTAGAAGTTGCGTAAGTCATTACAAAGAAAATACTTTGTTTATCTGCACTATTCATATGTGGAATGCTTTCCTGCATATTCTAGGCCCAATACAATATAGATCCTCTGAATATTGGTCCAATTAATAAAATAAAATGGAAAAGATATACATACATACATAATTGGCCATTACAACCCTACAGTCAGGATTACGGCCTAGGTTCTAAAAAAAGACACTTTTTCAAAACTTTTTTAAACTTTAAGGTTCGGCAAAAATTTCTTCAGGAGTTGTGTGTATACCTATAAAAATTGTAGTGAATATTTCATTTATAGGCGTGATCTTGTCACAATGTTGTTATAGGAATGCAGAGACTTAATGCATTAAAGTACAGTCCAACAAATTCTATCGAAATGCAATCGGGTTTTTTGAATGATGCACATGGGCATATATACAAACGCCCCATATAATTTTCAAAATATATTTTATATACCGATTCGGTCTTTTTATATAAGAAAACTATATAATAATTCTAAGTGTGTTTGCTATAAAGTGATTTAAGCAAAAAAAAAAAAAAAAAAGAAAAAAGAAAAACAAACAATTATTGTATGGATTCTGTCTCTCTTTGTAAGTTGTAATGCAATTTTTTAAAATTTCAATAAATTTCTACCTTTTCTTTTATCCATTTTCTAGATGTCCAACTGAGACCAAACTCAAAGATCATATGCGTAGTGTACACGATCCTCAAAGGACAGTGATATGTGATAAATGTGGAAAGACATTTAAAAGTACCTATAGCCTTAAGAAACATCATGAACTTGAACATTCGGATATGCCTAAACCGGTACCCATTCCACAGCAATGTGAAATCTGTGGTGCATGGCTGAGACATTTGTCGGGCCTAAAACAGCATATGAAAAATATTCATGAATCCGTTCAAACCGAACATCGTTGCCATATTTGCAGTAAGGTCTCTTCAACAGCTAGAGCCTTAAAGAGACATATTTATCATAATCATGAATGCATAAGAAAATTCCAATGTACAATGTGTGATAAGGCATTTAAAAGAGCACAAGATTTAAGGGTAATTATTAAATTGAAAATGTATGTGTTTTTTATTTGCAATTAATTTAATTTTTTTTTTGATTTCTGTAGGAACATACATCTGTTCACACTGGCGAAGTTTTATATACCTGCCCCAATTGTCCCATGACTTTCTTTTCCAATGCCAATATGTATAAACATCGACAACGTTTGCATCGTGCCGAATGGGAGGCTGATCGTAGTAAGCCTATACCGCCAAATATTATGAAGCAAGCTAAACAGGGCAGCAAACTTGTGAAAACAAAGCGTGGCACTGGAGAAAGTTCTTCCTCTCAATTAATAACACCGTTAACCTCAATGCCAGCAATACCCTCATCGGCAAATGCACTTCATCCAATTATAAATCCCCAATTACTATATGCAAACATGACTTTACATTGAAAACATTTTGAAATAGAAGATAATGGACATAAATATTAAGCGTATATGCATGTAGGTGGTATTAAACGTTGAATTACGATTGTTTAGTTATTTGTTTAAAAAATAAAAAAACAACATCTGCAGCTTGTTTTAACATTTAATATTATAATAAAAAAATATAAATATATACAATAAATATATACAAATACAATTAATTTTAAAAACACTTGGTCCATTACAAATTCATTAAGAAATCATTATTTGCTAAATATTCTATCTTTACACAAATTATTGTTGTCATGGTTATCGGTCACTTAAGGGTAAGGAGATTAATAATTACACAAGTTAGGATTAATTTTGAAAGTAATAGAATTACGATCTTCAATAACATACATAGTATATGAAGGAAAAATACATTTACGTACGTTAAATTTTATTATTTTTTAAACACATTTAAATATTTATTTTTATTTTTAATAATGGAATATTTTCGTAAATGATTTTTTTATATTTAATATACCTTTAAAACATAAGTGCTTGGTTGTCCGTCCTTTATGTGTACTTTGTCCTTAAGTGTACTGTCATTTTATTTTGTCTACCAAATTAAAACATTCACTCTCCGATATACAAATGATTTTTATTATAATTTATTTTCCAAATTGTTTATTTTCATTTTAAAATACCCACGGAAAACTTTATTATTTCTATGTAAACAAAGTATGTAAATAATTTTACCGAGCTTTTCAAGAACGTTTTACTTTAGTTTACGTTTAGTGTTACTAAATGAAATTAAGTTTGAAAGAATATTCTGTTAAACGTGCCAAAGTTTGATTTTGCTTTACAATTAAAGATTGCCATGTGTGTGTATTGATATACGTATAGTTGTTATGGCAAGCTTGCTAACTGTGAAATAACTTATAAATTAAATATTTAAACAAAAATACCATCTCTACAAAGCCACTTAGGGTAAGAGAAATTTTATTTTAAATTTATGAATTTTGTAAGCTTCTAAACATTTTCGTTTTCTTGAATATCTCCTCTTCTACAGATGGCCATCAAAAGCGAAACTGCGTAAACATATGTACTGTCACGATACCAATCGGCAGAAGATATGCGATCAGTGTGGCAAAACGTTTGCCTGTAATTCCAGCATGCGTAAGCACGTCGATGCAGAACATTCCCATGTAAAGCCAGAACCTCAACAATGTAAAATATGTAACACATGGTATCGCAACATGTCTGGTTTGAGGACTCACATGAAATTTATGCATGAAAACATTGGTGGTGAACATCGCTGCAATATATGTAATAAAGTTTCAACAAATGCGCGTGCTTTAAGGAGGCATATTTATTTAAATCATGAATGTGAAAGGAAATATAAATGCCATATGTGTGAGAAGGCCTTTAAAAGAGAACAAGATCTAAGAGTAAGTTTCCTTACAACACCCTGACAATTACAAAAGACTAAATAATTAATTTTTCCATTGGCTTATTATTAGGAACATATTTCTGTACATACTGGTGAAGCTTTATATACATGTCCCAATTGTCCCATGACCTTTTCGTCCAGTGCAAATATGTATAAACATCGTCAACGCTTACATAAAGCCGAATATGCGGCACATAAACAACAACCCATGGCTGTAAATATTATTAAACAAGCTAAATCTGTACCAAATACAGTGCGTACTAAAAGAAGAATGATTGTTGAATCACAAACAACGGAAAATCTTTTACAGCCACCAACAGCCACGGCAGCTTTATTAAATCCTCAAATTGTATTAACATCACAGTATAATTTGACAACAAATTTATCGAAAATGCAAAATTAATTGTATTGTGTGTAGTTTAATGGCAGCCAGTATAATTTAGTATTCCATTATGTGTTTGTTTTAATAATTTATCGATTTTAATTTGCTTTCTAGGAAAGTTACGTATTATTATAACTGATTTCATAAGTTAAGTTATTAAAGAAATTCTAATCATGATGATGTCTTTATTAGAATTGGTATGTATACAATTATTTATTTTTTTTATTCTTGACCATAAGCCGATCAAAATAATATTTTATTAGATTTTCGATTCGAAATTATCGTAAATAGAAAATAGTTTTTAATAGTTTTATTGTAATAAACGTTATAACGTCACAAATATAAAGTTTGGTTACATTTTTAAATTGTATTTGTCAGCAGTTTATTGTTTATCCTGTTGGACTCCTACTGATTCTCGAAATGAACCACAATAGTTTTCGAAAGTCTGTTTTGAAAGACATTTAATTTAATTGTCATTTACCATATACTCAAGTACCTTAGCGTTTAAATTAGGATAACACTACAAAGGGTGCACAAATTATACAAAGTGGAATACATTTGAAATAAAATAAATGCTCCTCGTACCGCCTTACATTCTTAAATGGAAGACAGGCTAACTAACATGTCTAAAATGTTAAATTAATTGGCTTTTAAATATAAGAAACTAATAATTGCTACAGTTGGCTATTGCTAGCGCCCACACCATCGCCAATCAACAGTAAACTTTAAATTCAGAACTGGTTTGCCATAGGGATAAGATAAATATCAAGATTGTAGTCATATGTAGCCAGTAAATGTGCCGGAATAATAAGTACGTAGTACGAAAATCGAATCATCAGCTTACTCTGTGAAACTGAAATCAATGGGTATAAGAATTGCTACTAAGGAAAAAAGGTCCTGTTGTTGAATATTATTTAAGACAATTTAACACCCGTATCAAGACTGATTATTTAGAAGTTGAAACTAAAATCTAAAACAAGTGTTTTATACTAAAATAAATATAACAAAAAAAACGGTATATATCGTTGGTCTCATGTAGAAAGGCCCTAACTCACACTTTTTCGAAAATGATTTTTTTTTGTGATTCCAATGCATTTAACACAAATACACATTGGAATCACAAAAAAATCAATTTCGAAAAAAGTATGAGTTAGGGCCTTTCTACATGAGACCAACGACATGTATGTATACTTGCTTCAAGGGCCACTTAGGGTAAGAGAATTTACAATTTTCCTTCATTAAATATCGAAAGTAATGAAAATAAAATCAATATTTAATTTTCAGATTACCTTCTGAAGGTAAACTACGAGAACATATGCACAGTCATGATGCAACAAAACGACCAATATGCCATAAATGCGGCAAAACATTTAAAAATAATTACAATATGAAAAAACATGAAGAAAACGAACATGGTGAAGTTAAACCAGAGCCCCAACAGTGTACCATTTGTAATACATGGTATCGTAATATGGCCGGCTTAAAGACTCACATGAAAAATATGCATTATAATATGGAAACAGAACATCGTTGTAGCATTTGTAATAAAGTTTCAACAACACATCGTGCCTTACTAAGGCACATTTATTTGAATCACAAATGTGAAAAACGTTTCAAATGCAATATGTGTGAAAAGGCTTTTAAAAGAGGACAAGATTTACGAGTGAGTTTCGATTTATACAAATACGCTTAGAACAATATGTTTTAATAGTTTGAAATTTTTTGAATTCGCAGGAGCATATATCAGTGCATACGGGAGAAGCTTTGTATACGTGTCCGAATTGTCCAATGACATTTTCATCCAGTGCCAATATGTACAAACATCGCCAACGTGCACATAAGGCCGAGTATGCTGCTTATAAACAGCAATGTTTTCCGCCAAATATTATAAAACAGGCTAAATCAGGTGCTTTAAATAAAATACACGATAAACAAGGAGACCAAGTTGGACAGCTAAATAGTAAATCTTATGAAAATATTGTTTCGATTTTACCTAAATGTAAAATATCTTCAGAATTACAAGCCAAAACTAATCTAATAAATATGCAAGCTTTAGCAGCAGCCACCCAATTTGGGATAGAGTAGTTGTAACATGATTCGAATGTCTTAATTTGATATGATAATATCGCATATTTGTATATCGAGTAGTTTTTAAAATGAATGTATAATAAATATGGATATAATGTGTATTAGGATTAAATAGTATTCAAAGGTTAAAAAGCTATTAATACAGTAGAGCTTCATAATATTTTAGGTAGTTTAATAAATATTTTTAAAAAGTATTCTTTTGAATAATAAACTTCTTGTAATAATTAAAAAAGAAATGATAAACTAAGACACGTTTAAACTAAAGCAATTGAGGTCCAGATTTACAAATCAACGTCTTCTTTTTCTTTTCTGTTTTATTTTATAACATTTTGTATTAATGTCTTGTATATTTTAAGTGTAATTGAATATAATTGAAATCTGCTGGATAAAAGAAACTCTATTATGTAAATATAAATAAGAAAAAACAATATTTTTTATGCTACGTACATTTTATTTGTTTTTAGATTCCCATCAAAGCGTAAACTCTCTTCTCATCTGAGCGTCCATAGTACCGTGTACACTTGCATGTGTGACATTTGTGGTCGAACATTTAAAAGTAAATTTACATTAAAAAAACATATCGAACTAAAGCATTCAGAAAAACCCCGCCTGGATAAAGATCCCCAAGAATGTCCCATATGTTATAAGTTGCTAAGAGGTATTAAAGGCCTGAAGGCTCATATGAAAAATATCCATGAAGCTGGGGAACAGGAACATCGTTGCAAAATTTGTAATCACATATCAACAACGGCCAAAGGCCTAAGAGTTCATGAAATATTTCGGCATGAAAAGGAGCGAAAACATAAGTGTTACTTTTGTGAGAAAGCGTTTAAAAGGCCATTGGATTTAAGAGTAATTAGGCGCTTTAAACAAATAATATTTTGTTGTTGATCTATTTTCTTAAATGTTTTAGGAACATATTGCAACACACACGGGTATCTCTCTATATAAATGTGGGGAGTGTCAAGCAACATTTAAATCCAATTCAAATTATTATCATCATACCAGACGATTTCACAAGGGAAAATCTAAAAAAGATTTAATGATTAAAATGCCAGACTGTCCTTAAAACTATAGTTTTATAATTTATTTATTTATTTTATTGTTATGTTGTTTTCAATATATTTGTGTAAATAAATGAAAAATATTTTTAACATCAAATGCTTAAAGATAAGTTTTTGTTTATAACTGAAGTAGAAGAAGGAGAAGAAATTTAAATCATTTTATTATTAATTATAAAACAAAACATTATTGTTGACATTATTTTCTGTTTTGATGTTTTTTAAAATATTTTAGATTTCCGACAGCTAAACGTTTGAGTGCCCATGAAAATACTCATAATCCGCAGAATATTTTAATTTGCGATAAATGCGGTAAAACATTTAAAGACAAGTGTCGTTTAAGATTTCATCATCGGCACGATCATTCCAGTGAACCAAAACCCGAAAAAATACCAGAACAATGTCCGTTCTGTAATAAATGGTACTCATCCAAATCAAGTGTACACGAGCATGTACGAAATATGCATACAAATAACGATATTGAACATCGTTGTCCAACGTGTGGTTTTGTTTCGACCACAGCCAAGGCACTGAAAAAGCATATACTCTATAATCATGATGTTGTGCGACGGCACAAATGTAATCTATGCGAGAAGGCCTTTAAAAGGCCACAGGATATAAAAGTTCGTATTCCTTTTCTCTTAGTAATCAATAAAACCTTAATAAATAATATTTATTTACTTAACTTGCAGGAGCATATGGCTACACATACGGGTGAACCATTGTATACATGCGTGAATTGTGGTAAAACTTTCAAATCCAAAGCAAATATGTTTCATCATCGTCGACGTTTTCATAGAGCCGAATGGATTGCAGATCGTACAAAACCGCCTAAAGAGAAATATTCAAGAAATTAATTTAAAAAAAAAATATAAGAAAATTATATTCAATAAAAAATAGTAATAAAAATGAGTTTTATTTTTAAATATTACAATAAAAATAAGAAACATTATAAAAATTAAGTTATTAACTAGAAAAAACAGAGTGTTAAATTATTGTACACACTTTTGGGGAAAATATTCTTTCTTTTTTGAATTGCAGAGGGAGGGGGTGTATAAAAAATATTCTTTTATTTTGTTTTTTTGTTTTTAATTAATGAAATATTTAATACTGGTATTACTACTACTGCAATTTATTAAGCAAAACAGTAGTTGAAAAAAGATTTTCCTTTATCTAACCAGTTTATTGTTTTTGCATTTTACAAAATTTTCAGATTGCCAACCAGCCGTCATTTAGCACAACATCGTTGTCATCCAAATGCTATCAAAGCGTATACATGTGACATATGTGGTGAATCCATTGTTACACTTAAGAATCTAAACGAACATAAAATAACGGTACATGGTACTAAGAACGCCAAGGATCCGAAACAATGTAAAATTTGTCACAATTGGTATAAAGATTTAAAATATCACTTACGCAATATGCATAGTGACAATTCGGATAAACGTAACGTATGTGAAATTTGTGGTTTTGTATCCACTACCAGGGTGGCTAAAATGAAACATATACGTTTCAAGCATAAATCAGAGAATAAATACAAATGCTCTATGTGCGATAAGGCATTTAAAGTGCCCATGTTGTTAAAGGTAAGTTGAATAGATTTCTTATAAATTTAATGCTAATCATTAATAAATTCTTCTTGTATTGTATAGGAACACATGGCAATACACACGGGAGTAGATTTGTATTCATGTGCACATTGTACGATGACTTTTAAAGCCAAGTCCAATATGTATAATCATTGCAAGCGTATGCATCCGGAAGAATTTGAAAATAGTGTACAGAAACGTCTACGCATACCCAAAACTTTGTAACATATTATTTAACTTTTTAATTTATTGTAATATTTATGATTTGTTTTTTTTTTATCGATAATCGTATACGATATACATTTTAAAATAAAATTAATAGAACTGAATTTTAATGTAATACAACAAAACACTGGCATTGTTTTTTTATTTAAGAAACAACACAATTTTCTTTTCTATTCCACTGAAGGGTTATAACATACATACATAATTGATCATTACAACCCTTCAGTCAGGATTACGACCTAGGTTATAAATTATTTCATAAGTAATTTAGTTGTAAGCGAATATTACATTTTAAGTTGTATTCCTGCTACCAACATATGTACATATGTAGTTACTTAAGTGGTTTGCATGCTTGATTTTTTGTTATATGCACCTGACCTGATTTCTTGTAAAATTTTCAGATACCCAACAATAAGACACTTGACCCAGCATCGACATCATCATAATCCTGCCAAAGCTTATATGTGTGATATTTGTGGTAAAATTGTTTATACAATGAATACCTTCAGCAAACATAAAAAGGCGGTACATGGTGTTAAGCGTATACGGAATCCCCAGGAGTGTCTAATTTGCCACAATTGGTATAAGGACTTATCCCACCATATGCGTAATATGCACGCCGACTATTCAGATAAACGTAATGTTTGTGAAATTTGTGGTTTTGTATCCACTACCCGAGTGGCCAAGTTGAAGCATATACGTTTTAAACATACCACCGAAAAGAAACATCAATGTACGGTGTGTAGAAAATCCTTTAAGGTGCCCACTTTACTCAAGGTGAGTTTTGTTTTGTTATTTTCTTTCTTTTTTTTATTAAAATTCAAACGATTAACTTTTTAAATTTTAGGAACATATGGCCACTCATACTGGTATAGACTTGTATTCCTGCTCATACTGTCCAATGTCTTTTAAGGCCAAATCTAATATGTACAATCACTATAAACGTTTGCATCCCATAGAATTTGAAAATCGTGATCAGAAACGTTTACGCATAAACAAAAAAGCTACCGATACCTAATTTGTTATAAAATAGATTTTTTTTAATTGTTAACATTGGTTGTTTTCTAAATGAATAAAGAATATATGAAATAATAGAATATTTTAAATGGATTTTATTATAATATTTATGAATAGTTTTAGATTTATTCTTTATTATAAAATCGTGTTATAAAATATCTCCTCCCGAAGACAAAAATCCAATCAATGTGGTTACCTACAGAAATGTGGAAAGACTGCAGCTCCCATCGAACAATTACTGCCGATGTTGTTATAGTCCTTTGATATCAAGGATATAGCTTTGTTCATAAAACTTTCAGGGTGGTTTCCAGCTTAGCGGAGTCGTGCTTTTAGTGTGCAACCCCTACGCTGACCAATTTCTTCGATGAGGGGACTGCGCTTGCCCCTGGCTACCAATCCAACCTAATCTAACATATAGGATAGGTGATCTAGAAGCGAAAAGGAATAAAAAAAGCAGAGTAATTTCACAAGCCAACTAATGCTAGATGTGAAGCTGTCAATATCCGAAATCCTAACTCACCAAGGTCATTAAAGAAATCCAGTACAAGTACCTTGAGTATTCGCCTCTGTACGCCGGGGTAAAGACAAGAATCTGCTTAATAGACTCGGGTTTTGCTACATTCTATAAATTCTGCAAAATTATGGGGTATTCCCGTCCTTGACCTGTGAACTGCAGGACAGCGAATGTTCTCTCCAGATTTTGTCTTTCCCACATTGCCACAAATATTGCAGAAAGAAGGGGTGGCCTTATCCCACATACTAGTGCTTAAGTTAGGGGAGAAATGTTTCATTAAACCTATCGGGGTCCTAATGAAATGTGCACCTTGAATAATTTGGTTTCTTTTCTATAAAATACTGATTCGAATACTTCTTTAGATAATTAAATTAATAATTTATTATTTTATAAATAAAAAAGGTATTTTATAAAAAAACAGTTTAAATGATTTCATATATCGAATGTTTTATTGTCTTGTGGTATATCTATTGTAAGGCTCATATAGGGTTCTTTATGCAATTCAGACCATCGTTGTGCCACTCTAGCATCACAGGCTTTACGAAATACCATGCATGTTATGTGTGGCAGTTTCTCAAAACGTATCCTTGTAAAGCCCATATAGCCTAATGTGTAACGCCAATTTTTCATTATGGCTGCATTTTTGCCCACATGTTGCGAATCGGGTGTTATGATTATTAAAATACCTTCGAATTTAAGTAAATCATAAGCCTTATGGCAACATTCAAGTCTTAGCTGCGAGATGGGTATGTACTCCAGTAATAAACTAAATATTACGCATTCATAATAGTTTTTTGGTAATGCGGTTACTTCCCCATTATCGAATGTAATGCCATTGCTGTTGTTAACTTGTATTTTAAGGAAATCTCCTTTGAAAACTTCATTTGTAGCGGGACACAAATCGATGGCAGTAACTTCGAAATGTGATGATTTGCCAAAGGGATTAAAACAACTGCCCACATCCAAAATTCTTAACTTGTCTGGCAAATTGTCCAGGTACTGGCATTCAGAACAATCATAGGCCTCGCATGATTCTAATAAACGCTGTTCCCGCAATCTTTTTTCCAAGTAGATACGTTCGGCAAAAAAGTATGCCATACAATATTCCATTGTCCATTTAATGCGACTTTGTGCCAATAAATCCTGATTTGTGGTGTTTTCCTCCCATATGTTTGCCAATTGATGCATGGCAGCCGCATATTCCCTTAGGCGATCGGTATCTTTGAGATGCTCTTGCCAGGCCTTCTCGGCTCCATGCTGTTTGGTTAGAAGACGTAATGAATCGTGACATGATTTAATAATATTGGCTAAGCGTTTATGTTCCTCAGTAGCCATTTTGAAACAATAAACTTATATTCAATAAAATCTTCGATAGCCCAGTTGAAGTAGCAGTGGACCCAACTATTAATGAATACCCCAGATGTTAAACAAAACAAAACAAAAAACATGTGTTCGATTAATAATGTTGCCATTTGAGTGAAAGTGACTTGTTATCAGCATGATTTAATATAAATGTGGCAATACTTATAAACCGTTAGACTAACAACTCGTTATAAAAGATAATTTTCGAAATATTCGAAAGTTTTAAACTAAAATTTTTTTGTTTGTCGAAAGGGTTCCCTCAGACTTTTTATTATGGTCGGGTACATAAAATCAAATAAAATTTCTGGACTGGCTACCTATTAATCTGAAGTCGCATAAGGGTAGCACTCAAATCTTGCCTTTAAGGCCGTTGACCAATAGATTACCGTCTGAGATTCCATATAAAGGCAAGTAGATTACTGACTTCCTACGCCCCCTTTTGAGAATAGATTTTTCTATCCCTTGCTGCTGTGAACTCCTCACAACAAAGAGGATAAAATGAAAGGCTTTTACAACAAAGCAATGAACAAGGGAATAAGGGTTATTCATTAATTAAAAGTATTATAAATTGGTTACGGTATTACCAAGTATGTGGTACGGGTATCTGAATCCTTACAGATGCTTAGTCATGGATCTTTGAAGGCCTACGATGAAGCTATAAGACATTCAATATCAAGATCAAGAAAAGCTAGGGATCTCTAAACGAGGTATACTACTTTAAGGCTTTCCTTGACACATGTAACTGCAGCATTGAAGACAATCTAATGGGCTAATAAAGTTAAGCTTACAAGGCTGATATGTGATAATGGCGGGGAAGTTGCTCATGCTCTAAGAAGGACTCCTACAAAATTCAGTCTTCTATATATTAAGTTTGCTCGCAATTGTCTACATTTCTATTGCTTTCTATAAGACTGGGAAAAAAGTTCATGATCATAAACATTTCTTATTATTATTCCTTTTAGTTCCTTTAAGGAGCATAGGACCATCAGAAGGCATCTCCATTTTCTTATTTGTATCCTTAATTCAGTTTCATAGACCAACTTTTTTCAGCAATGGAAGTGATTAGTCCTACCGTAACAGGGTTTCGTAAAAATAATTGTATGCAAAGTAGTGGGGAGCGATCGTGCTTATTACACCCTACACTTTCATAACAGACGGCGCTGCTTAATCTTCCAATGTATGTGTTTCCCTAATGATATCCTTTCTGGGGCCAGATGACATTTCGATGGTTTATTTGAAGGACGAATGAAGTCTTTCAATTCTTTTAAGATTCGTAGCAAGATTTATGAAAAATTGTTTACTTCGATTCGAGCATGGAATGCCTGAGTTTGCAGCCAGGCGGGGCAACCACCAAGCCACCGGTTGACTCAGAAAGAATCTTTATTAATAGGCTGGACGATCTAATATCAATTATTCGTTAGAACTTCGAATTAGTTCGGCTTAAAGGGTTTTGAAGCTGAATTTTTATGTAAGCTGAGGAGTTGCTGCTCGTTAAAATTTACAGTTATACGACCAGAAATTTACGGATACGAGGTATTTGACTTGGAGAATGTGATGTTATTTTGACGCAATAGGGAAAACTATAGCTTTACCATATGAATTTTGAAAAGTTAATTTTGTTAAAATGTAAATGTACCGGAGTATTTAACTCTAATGAGGCTGGATTGAGTATTAATATCAGAAAGACCACAGTATAGCGACTAATGTTGAGCACGATGCCTTATCTGCCATATTAATTTCCCACTGACCACCAGATTATCTATACACTAAGCCAGTGTGAGGCGAATTTTGTTTTTTCATACACTAGAGATTTGCAAATGCTTTTAAATCTTGCAATTATTTTTCGCAAATTTATCTGTTGTATACATATGTATGTATGTATGTACATAGTATGTATGAAGGTAGTAAGCAGTAAATGAATGAATAATAAACGAATGATAAAACTTAAAATGGAATTAAACATTTACTGTGTCTATTTGCTGAATACTACAACCAGATGTGGTTAAACCTGTCTTAGGCAAACAACCTACATTGCAGTTACATGTAGACATTAACCTTTACTATGAAGTAAGTTTTAATTTTTTTTTAATTTTACAAATTTATGAACGATTTTTGTTTTTTGCAACAGTAAATAATACTTATTGCCTTTAACCTAGAGGAGGAGTTTGTTATATTGATGAATAATTACGTTTTATAAACTTTTTGGAAAATTAAAAACATATTTATTTATTTATTAATTACAATACAATTACAAATTATATATCAATATTAAGAACGAAGTGATAAAAACCATGATCACAACCATAGCCCAGAGACTGTGGTCGGAATCGAATCCACAACCCTCACGCTTGGTTAGCACACTACCACAAGACAGACTATCAGGACATCTAAGATAAATATTTATCGATATTTCAACAACTGCAATATGGATGGTTCTGTAATAAGTGATATTATGGCAATGATTTCAAGAAAGTTTTTAAAAGGATTAAAGATAAACGAACTGGGTGCCAAAGCATCGGAAACAATCAAAATTCCATTCCATAGCCTCTGGTCTAAGATTATTTGACAATTTATATGTTTTCAACACTGTTATTTAAATTTATAACACAAACAAATTAATATTTATTAGTTTAATAAAACTTTCCCCTATTGGTCCACTGTTTTTATAAGATCTCCAGCAATTTTAACTTTATCGGTTATCGGTTATCGCAATTGCAATCGTGTTTCGCAGTTTTATTTGCCAATTACATACTCGTATCAAGCAATTGAATATCAATTTCGATTAAAAATCTACGCGTGATGTTTGCCTTTTTGTTTTTCCTAAATGAAATAAAATTTATTGAACAATTTATTGATTAATATCGCTAGACTGGTTAATTTTAAACACCTAAAATCAGAGAAAAGAAAATAACAGTGAACTTATCTCATCTACAGTAAACATTATAAGTGAGCAGATAGGGAAATTCAAAATAAGTAGTGTTTGCTAAAGGCCTGTTTTGATTAATAAAACTTTGTTTAATAAAACTTAAACAAAGCTAAGAAATAATATGAAGATGGAGGACGACAAATGTTGATTATTCGGTCTTGATAATCAGAGTAAAGTCGCCGTAGTCTAGTAGGTAGTGTGTTAGACGTAAAGGGTTCGAGCCCCAGGCCAGACATCAAAACAAAATACAAAAAGTATTTCTTCGGCGACTTCCTCTCAGCAGATTTCTGGCAAAAACTCTGAGAGTAAATAAATGTAATGGCCAATTATGTATGTATGTATGTATGTAACCCTTCAGTCAGAATTGCGACCTAGTTTCTCACACCACTTGCGTTGTGTGTGTTAATTTTATACATGAGTGGTGGGACCTACAGTTTAAAGTCGACACCGAACGACAGATTTTTTGAGAAACTTTTTCATGGCAATTTTTATTTACTCTCATAGCTTTTGCCAGAAATCTGCTGAGAGGAAAACGCCGAAGAAATATTTTTTTTTTCATATTTCGTTTTAATGTCTGACTTGGGATACGAACCCGGGCTTTACATCTAATAAGCTAACACACTACCTACTAGACTACGGCGACTTCAGAGTACAGGCTTCATATTTAATTCATGACTACCTTGGAAATAATTAACCCGCTGGAAAATTCGATGAATTTGGTGATCGATCATAAAGGACAATATCCAAAAAAAAACGATCTTCTAGTCTTGATCATAAATTTAACATGGAATATGCAATATATCAATATAATTCGCATTTTCTTTTTCCTAAATTATTTACCCTACACTTTATCGAACACGTATTGCAAATTTGTTAGTTTTTGATTTTATTGCTGCTTCAAAATAAATTTCTTATCAAAAAAAAAAGTATAAAAAAACGCATAACAACGATTTAAAAACGCATTTGACTAGAAATTTCTTGTTTTTTATGAAGTAAATAAAAAAATATTTATTATTTGGAAAAAAAAAACAAAGACTAATAAAATTGATAATTGAAACCTTTAATTCGATTTCTTTGAAAAAAAACTTTTTAAACTTTATTTCACATTGTCCGATTATTAATGGAACCACACATGTCTGTTTTTAGTTAATGACTAAGTAACGTTGAGTAACATTACTGGAATGCATTTTTGCGATATTAATCAAACCTGCCTAGATAGCGAGATATTCGTGGTCATCCAAAGTCTTTGCATAAGGTACATATGCTTTGGTCCAAGTCATTAAACCGCCAGGCATATGGACCTTTCCCTCGAGGGAAAGGCATTCAAGGCGAACATAAACTCTTTTCTATTCTATGGCTTTGAAACATGGAACATTGTTCATCGATATACTCAGAAGTTACAGGTGTTTGCTAATGATTGATTGCCTTCACAGAATAATACAAATCTTCTGGTCAAATTTAATTACTAATAACAACTTATGAATCGAAACAAAACAACTGTCAGTTGCAACTGACATAAGAAGGCGTAAGTGCAGACTACCAAATCAGATCACCATAAATGAAGTCGACTGGAATTTACAGGGGAATTGTAGAAGTAGAATACAGGGAAGAATACAGGGAAGTGTTAAATAGTTATCGAAACTCCAATCATGAATGATGTTGCAGTGATAAAATTACTCCTCCAAATGCCTCCTGTGTCCCCAGAGAAAATTAAATGTGCAATGGTTAACATAAGAGGATCAGGCAACGACACTTCTTGGCAAAGAGTAAACTTCCTCGTCACTATACCCAATACAACCATTCAAGACATTATCACAGAGGCCACTGTGCTTAGGCAAAGTAGATGGCAACCCTATTATTCTAGAACCCGCCACATTAGGGCAGTTATTAATTGGAAAAACTTGAAACTGAAACAAGGCAACGGAAATGAAAATGTCAAGATCTGACGGCTTTTAAGCACATCCAGGAAGCAGAGCAAATATCGAAACTATTTGTATTGTAATTTAATTATCGATAAACTAATTATGGATGTGTAAAGGCAGTCCGAAATCGGTCAATCACGTTGTTATGGGCCAGTTCAGTAAGTAAAGTAATTGAAATAAAGAAAATAAAAGCTTCCAATGCATTTTGTCAATACTTTATTTTACAATTTGTGTAGCTTACAATTAAATTGACACTAAGGAGCATTCAAATTAATTGTTAAATTACCGTAAATGTTTATTTGTTTTCTTAATTATCGATGAATGAGTATTTGATAGAATTTCCAGACCAGCTGTCTGGATTACAAGCAGTGAGAACATGACCAGGCAAAAACTGTATGTACTTCTGCGAAATTGTTATCTCTATCAGGCTAGAAACATATTTATATAGAACATTGTAATGACGACAATGTTATCAGTACTTTCGAGGCAATATACACGAGTGCAAACATACATATGTAAGTATAAGAATAAGACTGGATGTATGACTAAATGTATGAATAAACAAGTCATTGTTGAGCTGGGTTGATGACGAAATTGTTAATGTTACATATCAAATTAGAGTTCAAAGTTTGAAATTTATCGTAAGTATTTCACCGTTTTATATACAAGCTAAGGCAAGAGTAATGTCGCAACATGGATTGCCATGAATTTGTTAGAAATAAACAAAGAAGCTTTATTTCCATAAAAAAGTTCTTTGAATATCTGAAATTAGAATTGATGAATTGCGTTATTTGAATAGTTGCTTACAAAACAATGAGCTGTAGAAAAAAAACACCCAGCGTAGAGGTATTGCGCCAAATTTTTTACACTAGGCAACACTTGACTCGGTGGTAGGAGTCTTAATATTATTTTCATTGTAAAATCTATATGGTAGAATACGTGGCCTTTAATACACACCTGACTCTCTAATTACGGCTTCAAAAACAATAAAAATTCATTATACGACGTGGGTGCCCTTATAGTCTAGTGGGTAGTGTGCTAGACTATTAGCATGAGGGTCGAGGGTTCGATTCTACACTACACCGACCATACGTTCATAATTAAATAGATAATTAAACGACATAATTACCCACACTGACATAGCACTAAAAGAAACATACATATATAGTCTGCTTTAAAGTCCGGCTCCAACTGTGGACAGTATTAGTTTTGTCCATGCGTCAACAGTTTACTCTTTCTAGGGGTATGGTTCATGTTTTTCAACAAACTCGATGCAAACTCGATATGGATCTTGACGACAAGTGCTTTCAGCAAAACTACAACACCTGTCTCCACGTTTGCAGCAATTGTTTTATCATAGAAACGCTTTCTAGTAAACCTTAGCTGAAGAAATTGTGGCAACCAAGATTATGCGATTTAACGCCATGCGAATAATTGGTCATTACAACCCTAAAGTCTTACGACCTTGCTTTTCACACAACTTATGTTGTGCGTGTTAATTTTATACTTGAGTGCCACTACTTACAGCGTAAAGTTAATTCTGAACGACAGATTTTTGAAAACTTTCATGGCATTTTTATTGCCCTTCAAAGTTTTTGCCAGAAATCTGTTGGAGAGGAAGTCAGCGATGAAATATTTTTTTCATATTTTGTTTTATTTGAGATGTCTGACCTAGTGTTTGAACCGTGGCTTCACGTCTAATAAGCCAGCACATTACCTACTAGACTCCGGCGACTACGAAAATATCGTAATTCCTGAACTAAAGTCCGAGATCCAAAGCGTTAGCGATACCGCCACATCTCTGTGAAAAAGATATGGAAATATTTCACTGCCTGTCATCATAGCTATGGCGGCCATTACACGGATATTTTATTCCATACTTAACTTATCTTATCAAATAAGACGTGTTAGTATTTTATAATGAAAAAGTGCATTCTTACTGAGACACTCTTTATTACAATGCATGATTTTATAGATATTTGGATAATGATTTAAGACACTTTAATAATAATATCAGCGAGGTTATAAACTCTGGCTAGTTACACAGTGTCTGCGGTTTAAGAACATATTGTAGAAACAATGTAGGAAATCATTGCGCTACATAAAAAGTGAAGAGACAAGGGGAATGGGTATTTTTAATGATTGAGACACCGATAACAAGAGTTAGAGGCCATTATGAGATATTCAAAATTAAAACTCTCAAGAGAATAATTGCCATTTTCAATACGTCTTATAAACTATACCTAGTATTCTTCGTCTCTTTTTTGCCAGACATGAGACGTGTTTAATGCACATTGTGCTCTACACTGCACTGCACTGAGTTAAATGATAACAAAAATAAATTATTTTAATAGAACATACTGACGTCATTATTTGCAGTCTTTTTGTTTTAAATGATTGTAGAAAAACGAATGACTTAATAATTATAGGAAGGCGTTGAACTGTGACTAATCCAATCCAAGTAATTGTGCAAGCTAAGGACGGACGTAGAATGTTTGTTTTTAAAGGCTGATTAGCCAAGGTTTAGCATAGGTTTCCTTTTTCTGATACAGGAAGTAATTTTACAATACAAAATTAAATTCAAGACATAGTTTTTGTTTTTGAAAACTAGTGTGCATAGGTAAGAAAATAAATATGCATTCTGTTCGATGAAATCGCCTCTGAATTTAGCGGTTACTGATTAACAGCAAGTTTGACAGATATAGACATAGATAGGTTTGACGAAGAAAAGATATAAAAAACTTCTAAATAAGGTGCAGAAAATGAAGCATACACCTACAGTGAGCGCCGTAAGTGAGTCAACACTTTTGTTCTTGAGTATAAAACAGTTTTGTTCTTAAGTATAAAAAAAGTTCCTTTATCATGAATTGTTGTTTTTGTTTTAACATTTTATAAGTAATAAATAAACGTTTTTATTTTTGGAAATTTATTCGACTATTCTCATTTACTTTTCTCGCTATTCTAAGAAAATGAATTATTTCAGTGGTGTTTACTCACTTTTGGCGCTCAGTGTAAGTCAGTTCAATTTTTTATAGAGCTCAGAAGAGCCATAATATTAGCTCTCGACAGAATGTTTAAACTCTCACAGAAATTCTCTCCCACGGTATTGAAACTTCTGCTGTAAAAAGAGCTGAACAGTCATAGTGGAGATCCACTATAGGCCTCCAATACTTCTTCATCGCCACTTATCCAGCAAAAAATCCATCTGAGATCTGCCTCACTTCACCGACAGCGATTTGATAGCAGCATATACATATATACCGCTCGCGATAGGCTTACAGAGTCCTAGCAGCGAACCCGTTCTACCAAAGTTGATAGCTGGATAAAGCTACGTGGTACGCCGATTTATCCTGCTAACGATTTATTCAGACCTATATCCCGATAAGTCCGTAGTGGCAGTAGATTGAAGGATTAGGACCAACTATCATACCATTAATCGAATGAGAATCTTATCTCACATAACCCGAAACTCAACAAGAACTCTCGAACAATTTGGGAACAATCGGTTTCATTGTTCAAGTTCTTTTACCTAAGCAGGGAATTTATTTTCTGCAACAATTTGTAGAAGTATGGAATTATTAACTGTCGTTTTATTGCGAGTATATCCTCTGTGAAAATGTGATGTGTTATTATCTTTACGCCAATTTCCCAATTCCCAGTTAAAAATCCTTTTTCATGTCCGATTTTCGTTTGACATATTAGCCATCAAAAATTTCGATGTTACTGATGTCAGTTAAATATTAATTCCTACAATACAGAACCTTGTAAAGCTTATAAGACATGTGACAGAACGCTTTTGAAAAACAAACCCAATTTTAAAAAACCCTGTATATCAATAAAAATCATTTCATAGAGTATCTTACAAGTCGTATAGAATTTTTCAAAATAAATTTTCAAAAGAAAATTTGCATTTCGATTCTAAATATAACAACACGTTGTTGTTATTATTTTTCATCATGGAAATATATAATGTATGTGCAAACTTATATACATATGTACATACACTGAAATACTTGTGTTGTATATATAAAGTGATAGTGACAGTGAATCGACAACTATTTACAATAACAATAACAACAATAAATAATAAGAAAACCGATTTAATTGATAGTAAAGGCTTCAGTCATAATGTTTAGAATTTCAAATATGTTATCGTGCCTAGATATTGTATCGAAATAACAACAACAGTAACGACGACATTAGTTTTGAAATAAAATGAAATTTTCATTATGATTTTATTATGGAAACAGGAAAATAAATTAAAAAAAGAAAAATTAAATTTCGATGTGAAACAACAACAAATCCCACAAACATGAAAATTTCATATAAAATTAACAAAAAAAAAAATGAAAAATGAAAAACAAAAATATCATTATGGGCGGTGGTGATAAGGTTTAAACACTAAAACTTAATCGAACTGAAACGAAGTGAAGTGAATTGAAATGAATTTTTTTTAAAGTACGAACATGAAAAAAAAATTAAACAACTTTAGATAGACGGATTAAATAATGAAAAAAGCAACAAAAAATATTTAATTTTTTTTTATAAACATTCAACACATTCAGTTGTATTTAGAACTTGAACAAGAACAGACGGCAAATACATACATTACTTGCAAACCGCGTCTAGTGTAAAAATTATTGTTATTTTTTCTTTTTTATTGTTTAATTACTTTTGCATTAATTTATAAGTTTTATTTGTGTTATTTTTAATAAGTTTTTTCTAAAAGGAACACAAAATAAAAACAAAAATTTAATTGAAAAAAATGGAAAAAATAAAGAAACAAACGAATCAAAAAATTGCCGAAATTACTAAAGAAATCACAGAAGATGTTCATGAAACGGTAGAGCATTTCATAGAGGGAATTTCGAAAAATATTAAAAAAATCGAATGGGCACCGGTTAAAATACCGCCTAGACGCCGTATACAAACATTGGCGGTTGGCATGTATGTTTACATATTCATGATATTGCCCTTCCTAGCAATGATATTGGCGGGTCTAATACTGGTAAGTAGAATAAGGAAAACCACACTAATTGTGTAAACTTAATAGACCATATTTCCCTTCCTTTAGTTATATTTCAATCATATAGGCCGTGCCTTTTTATTAATCTATATGGCCTACATTTACTATGATCATCACAAGCGCAATTCAGCTGTAAATGGCAATGGGTATGGATCATGATCATGATTATAACGATTAATGTTTATATGACTAAATATATTATTTATTATTTGTTTACTTTTAATTATATATATACATATGTAGTTGGATGTTTTTGCGTAATAATTGTATGACGAATCATTTGCGCGACTATTTTCCTGTTGAATTAATTAAGACGTGCGATCTGGAGCCAAATCGTAATTATTTATTAGCCAGTTTTCCACATGGCATTATTGGGTAAGTGCATATTAAATAAAACTACAAATCTATACAATTTAAATATGCATTGAATGTTAACAACAACAATAATAACATATAATAACTTATTTAGTTAACAATGTTATAAATAAGGCCATAATAATTATTTTTTTTTATTGAAGTTTTAAAAGTTTTTGTTATAAAATCATACGAATTTGTAAAGTTTGATATTAAAAAAGATTTTTTAGGTTGTAGCAAGGTTTTACTGTGAAGCCATAAAGAGAATAGGCTATTGTAGGGTCAGTTAAATTGCTAAATTATTTGGCAAAGTTAAAGCCTTCGAAAGTTATTTATTTATTACTATAGTTCCAATACTATAGCTTCCAATATTTCTTTATGGCCACTTACCCTGCAAAAAACCATCTGAGGTCTGCCTCATTTCACCGACAGCGATTTGATATCACAATATATCCCTCACGGTAAGCTTAAATAGTCCTAGCACAGTTGACAGATGGCCAAACCTACGTAGTACGCTGATCTATACTGCGACCCATATCCCTATGAGTCCATAGTGGCAGTATATTGGAGAATTAGAACCAACAATCATATCATTAATAGAGTGAGAATCTAATACCGCATAACCCGAAACTCAACAGGGACTGTTCGGATTTGATCCAAAGGGTGCTGTGGATCTGTCAAAGTTAAAGCTTTCGAAAGATATTTGCTTAGTAAGACGGTTCTTTTTATAAATCTGGCTCGATCGGTTGTAAGTTATAAACGTAGATCTGAGTAATTTTGTCGCTGGTATTATCATCATCATTAGCATCTTATAGTGTTAAAGATCGCGCTGTAGCTTAGTTACGAATACCTATATTTTTTTGTTGTTTATTATGCAGTCAATACTATTTTGTCGTGGACGTTCTAGTGTCACTAATGTCGTAGTTAAGCATTGAGGTCGATGCTGGTATAGCTCGACTAACTTATTTCAAAACAACATTACTGATTGACCGAGTAGTCGCCGTAGTTTAGTAGGTAGTATGTCGGCTTATTAGACGTAAGGCCACGGCTCAAACCCCAGGTCAGATATCAAAACGAAAATATGAAACAAATATTTATTCGGCGATTTCTTCTCAGCATATTTCGGGCAAAAACTCTGAGAGTAAATAAAATTTCCATGAAGAGTTTTTCAAAAAATCATCCGTTCGGAGTCAACGTTTAACTGTAGGTCCCGCCACTCATGTATAAAATTAACTCACGCAAGATAAGTTGTGTGAGAAGTTAGGCCGTAATCCTGACTGAAGGGTTGCAGTGATCAATTATGTACCAAAAGGTTTTGAACAAGAATCTATTTCGTCTAGGGATCTCTTTTTACTGCTATCCTAGCCGTATTACCTATCTTTAGCTAGCTGAACTAAAACTTTTGAATTGTTGTAATAAAAGCAAGATTCTACAAAAGAAGGAGACAGGATTACGCAGATCGGTTCGGAAATTGGTAGTCCTTAATGTTGGATGACCCATTATAAAATGGTCACTTTAGTAGGATAAAAAGCTCGTTTTATATTTCAGTTTTCTCGTTATATTTCCTTTTTACAGAAACGTAGATATCGTTTGTTGAGATAACAACAAAAGTGTGAGTGGTCTTAGAGACGCTTATATTAATTATTTTGTTTACAAAGTTATTTCTGCAATTACCAAATCTAATATATCGACGCCACCATTCTATAACATTCTAAGTCGAAAAATTGTGTTTTGAGTTATGAGCTCTCAAAGTTTTCACGTGATATACGACTATATGTGTATTCTAAGTAGATTTTTCCCTATAACTTCGGAACGGACCGGCGCATATTAACCAAATTTTGACAGTATTTAAGTTAGAGAACGTAGAATTTAAAAATGCAAAAACATTAAAAACGTTCTAAGTACGTTATAGAATGGAGGCGTCGATATGTACCATGCATGCCAACATAGCGGGGAACATAGCGTAGATCCTTCACTAAAATTCGTTCCAATAAACAACTGCTGATGCGTTGCAATTATCGTTGTCCAAGTTTCCATATTTTTTCTAAGGTTGTTAATGACAGTATTAATAATATTTTCGATAGGGAATTTGGTTCATAATTCCATAAATTTCGATTAAGTCTCCCTATTAGTTGCAGTCAACTAATTCTCGGTTCACGAAGTTAAGTTCATATTTTTACGATCTTCGCAGATTATCCAGTGATCCAGGTGATATAGAAATTGAACTCATTTTAGTAAAATGTCAAAGGAGGAAAATACTATTGAAAAAGGTAATCGAACTTGACACACCATGTATATTTTATATATACAGAAGGTACATAAATCTGCTTAGGTACTATTTAAAGTCAATTAAAGCCATTAATGGCAAGTGATAATATAACGTCAATATGTTTTATCAGTGTGATTAAATATTTTTACATATTTTTACAAGCTATTAATAATAGTTGACTAGTTTTAGCTATTATTAGAATGAATTTAATTGACGTTTGATCTTTGAAATAGTCCAAGTCTAGCCCAGCAAACAATTTCTCGTACTTTTAATTACTTTTTTCTGATACTGAGCTCTGAATATTAATTATTGGTTATCGATTTTATCTATTTTTTGTTATTTTTCCCTTGTTTTATTCACATTAAAGCAATTGGAACCCTATTTCAAGTCCATTATTTATCTCTAAAACTATAAAGAAATTCAAGCAAGGCCTTGAATTTTTTTAAATAAACTTTTTCTTTTTCAAGATAAGAACTATTAAATCATTTGACATTCAAATTATTGTTCGATTAAACTAAATTTCATTTATTTTATACATAATTTTTGTTCTGTTACTGACTGAACCAGACATAATTATTGTTTCTAAAAACGTTTAGAAACTAACCAAAATTGAATGCGATAGTTTTGTTATCACTTAGTATTGTATTGTAGTTTATTTTAGGAAATCTGTTTTGCAGTTTATGATACTTTGTTTTGAAACTTTAATAATTAAAGTTTTTAAGTGTTCAAGTACAAAGGTTTGCCAAATCTTATCATACATTGTACATTGAGGTCGATGTGCGTGTTCACAAAATCATTTTAATTTCATAAGCCTTCCGATAAAGTTCGATTTGTATGACACATACTTGAGCAAGTTGTATTGCTTGATAAATAGGAACGAGTAATTACAAATTCTAGACTAGACGACAGCAAAAAAAAAAAACAAATATTCCCGGAAAAATGATAACTAAAACATATTTTGAACATGTAGTCAACGGCTAGAGATAATGACCTACCCTAACACAAACTTATGTTGTATGTAAAGTATCGATTTAGTTTTATTTATTTATTTATTTATAATTACAATAGAATTACAAATTATATTCTAATTATATACGCGCTGAAGTCGCCGTGGTCTAGGTACTGTGTTGGCTTATTAGACGCAAAGCCAGGGTTCGAGCCCCAGGCCGGACATCAAAATAAAATACAAAAAGTATTTCTTCGGCGACTTCCTCTCAGCAGATTTCTGGCAAAAACTCTGTGAGTGAAATAAAATTGCCATGAAAAGTTTCTCAAAAATCTGTCGTTCGGAGTCGACTTTAAACTGTAGACACTAAGTGAGACACTAGGTCGTAATCCTGACTGAAGGGTTGTAATGACCAATTATGTATGTATGTATGTGTATACGAGCTGAGTAACTTTGACCATATGCTCGGTATAGTGTCACAGACCAGAGTGTCTGGTGGAAATCGAACCCACGACCCTCACGCTAATAGTCTAGCACACTACCCACTAGACTACCAGCGCACCCTACTTGACAAATATTTTTATGCATTTTAAGCAATTGTGAATCACAAGTTAAATAAATCGATTTGTAGAACTGATCTACTGATGATCAGCGATCTAATCCTTTTTGAAAGCGTGTTAATTTTAGAGGATACTGTTAAGAAAACATATCATTTTTAAAATAAATTCCTTTCTTTCTTTTACAGCACCGGTATTTCCGTTAACATGGGCAACAATATTGGCAAATGGCTGAAAATGTTTCCCGGCATACGACCGAAAATTGCCACCTTGGATATGCACTTTTACATACCATTCATGCGTGAGATTTTCCGTCTATGGGGCTTAGTGTCATGCTCAAAGGAATCGTTGACCTATCAGTTAAGCAAATCAAATGATCCCGAACATGCGGATAACAAAGATGGTTTCACTTCAAATGCCGTAGCCGTGTTGGTGGGCGGTGCACAAGAATCACTGGATTCTCATCCTGGACGTTATATTTTAACATTGAAAAATCGTAAAGGTTTTGTGAAAATTGCCATAAGGACAGGGTAATTATTTGAAATTTTTCTGAATTTAAAGGAAGTCAGTAATTCTCAAAAATAATTTTCTTTTATTTACCCAGATCACCCATTGTACCGACCTTTTCATTTGGCGAGGTTGATATATACGAACAAGTAGCCAATCCACCAGATTCTTTGCTTAGAAAAGTGCAAACCGTAGTTAAACGCATAACGGGTGTGTCGCCCTTAATTGTTTTGGGTCGTGGTTTCTTTCAGTATTCCTTTGGCTTTCTGCCACAACGTAAACACATTGTGCAAGTTGGTAAGTTTTTCTATTTACTGTTATTGCGTAATTAAATAATAATCAACCAACATACTTATTTACTTATCATTATAGTTGGCTCTCCCATTGAAGTTGAGAAAATGGCCAAACCTAGTGCCGAATATGTCGATGAAATTCATCAAAAAGTTATCGATAGTCTGAATGATATGTTTGAAGAATACAAACACAAATACATTGAAAATGCCGATAACGTTAATTTGATTATCAATTGAGTAGTCCTATCAAACTTAATATTTATAGTTCCGTTATTTGTTTTGTTTACATTTTAATATATTAAGTAATTTATTGTTGTTTTTTTATTATTGAGAATGAAAAGAAGAAGAAGAAAATATTTTAGTTTTTTAATTTTTATAAAAAACCACCCAATTATACTTAGGTTTAGAAATTAATTAAACTGTACAATTTCAATGTGGAAATGTGTTGTAAATATTCTATGAATAAAACATAAGTTTTTAATTAATTTTAAAAGAAAATCTAATGTCTTTTTAAGTACAGTCAAAGAAAAAAGTCTACATACAGTGGTATATGTAGACTTTATTCCCGGTGATTTTTATCAAATTGAAAAAGGTGAAATTGAAATAGCGTTTAAGGCAGTTACAATTCAGAATGTTTGAAGACAAAAACGAATATAAAAAATATCACCTAGAAATTATTAGAAAACTACAAAAAAAATTAGCAGGAAAAGTCTACATACAGCGGTGTATGTAGACTTTTTTCTGTGACTGTATATAAAGTAACTATGCTACTAAAGGACTAATTTATTAATGCACTGAAACAAATTATTGGTAAGATTTAGGAAACTACTTTCACTTTCTTCATGTCAAGAAAGGAAAACGTGCCACTATGTTTAAACAAAGGAAATTGAAGTGTAGTACTCCTACAATTTAGGCCGAAATTACGAAAAATATCGCATGGTAAGCAGAGATATAGTTGACAAGTACCCCGGGAAAATGTCATACTGCTTGGAAGCGTTGTGCATGCTCGAAAGAAAGACATCCAAGTACCATACCCAGCTCTCATTAGAATTTAAAAATCATATTCCTTCAACATGATGAATCATACAAAAAAGTCTGGCTTATCTACCTGCAAAACAGTCGCTGTTAATATAAAGGAAGGTTAGGTTAGGTTAGAGGACGTGTACTTGTCAATTAAGACAAGTACAGTACCGGGAGATCGAATTGACCCATTGTACAACGTCCTTAAAGAGGGAAGGATAATAGAGGGATAAAAAGGAGAATATGTAGGAAAGGGGAGAATGGGATAATATAAAGGAAAGAAGCAAAAGCTAATGCCAACCGCAAGAAAATACTAGTAGAACTCCGGACATAAAAGGCTAGTTGTGTTCTTGAATTTGTATATGTTTTGTTTTATGGGTTAGGTTGGGTTGATAGGTTATGTTTTGTTTGAGAGGTTAGGTTAGATTAGGTGGCAAATCTTCCTTAAAGTGTAAGACTCCACTGAGGCCAGAGGTTACTACGACAAAAATGGTAGAAGCTTAGTACAATTGTGGCATTTAGAACACCTATGCCTTGTAATATGTAGAAGACTGTAAGGCCTTGCTAGTTCATCAACAAATTAATTTTATTTAAAATTTCTTTGATTGTTCTGGAACCCTTATAAGAGTTAACTTTGAATGATACAAAATTTCACTAAGTGTCCCACTGAGTACCAGGCCTTGCTAGTTCGTCAACAAATTCATTTCAGTTAAAATTTCAACGATTGTCGTGGAATCCATATACGAGTTAGCTTTGAATAATCCAAAATTTCCTTAAGTGTTCCACAGAGAACATCTAGGTTATAAGACCAGAAGTCTCTAGTTGGAATCCTAAAATATGATCTTGTCGAATTGCAGCATAACTATAGTCGAAGTTGAGTCAAGATGTAACTGCTTTGGGCCTTACTACCGAATTAGACGCGAACAAATGCGGCATTAGACCTTCAAGAATTAAACAAATTACGATTTTTTTAATTAAATGATTTGTTTTTTATTCAATTTTATTTGTTTTTATTGGTTTTGAAAAAAATGTCTCATTTTATTTTATTTAACGCAAGCATTTTAATTTTATTTTTAGAGATTTCTTATGTTAATTTTATTTTTTTAATTTTTTAATTTAAATTTCTTTTCTTATTCCAAAAAAAATTCCTACAGAGGATTTTTATATGTTTTTTTGTTAATTTTTTTGTTTTTTATTTATTTATTTACTTATTCATTTATTTAATAATCTTTTTTTATATACAAAAAGGAGCAACAATTAATTAAAATTTTTCGACAACCTACTCTACGTTTTTTTTTGTTTATTTTTTAATGTTTTTTTTTTTTAATAAAACTCATATAAAACAAATATTTAATCAAAAAATTTGTATTCTTTCACTATAAACTACACAAAACAAAAAACAAAATTTTTTATTTTTAATTTATTTATTTAGTAACCATGGTTTTAATAATAATTTCTTTCAGTGTATAAGACTATTTGAAATAGTTTTGTAACGTTTTTCATTTTATTTTAATTTTCCTTTTTAGTTTTTATATGTATTTTAATCGTTTGGTTTACTTTATTTTTTCTTTTCGTATTGTTTTCTTTACGTTTACGGTGAGCTATTTTTTTATTATAATTTTTTCTTCTCTCTTTTTTTATATTTTTGTTTTTTTTTTATGATTTGTTATTAAGTTTTGCACATCAGTAGAATAGTATTTGAAATATCAATTTAAAGTTTTAGTGTTTTTTTTTAATATTCTGTTCAAAAGCTTGTCAATACTGTTCGCAGCTACTTTAAGCCTATTTTTTTTGAATTTAAATACTGGAATCAATGAATTATGCAGATAAAGTACGTATAGTAGCACGTTTTTATAGCAGTGTTCAAGGCTCTGCGGCTGGTCTCTATTTATATAGCATATCGTTTGGAATACGACCAAATAAACTGCAAAAGAGTGCAAGGCAAGTCCACGCTCCCTAGATCCAGCAATTACTACTTAGTATAGTAACTAAGACTGTAGTAATAGTTTAGAAACTGCTTTTGGATCGAATTATATCGAAATCTTTTACCTTTTCAAATTCCTGGAAATGACAATCAAAAGCAGCTCTATAAGGGGAGGGGAGGGGGTAACAGATAACATAAATATAAATTCGTTATAGGACTTCATTAACTTGGACAAATAAAATATAACACAGATTTCATCTCCATCCTTCTCTTTCGTCTGAACTTTAATTAAGTTTTCCAATCAACAGGGCGATGATTACATAATCCTGTGGACAATATAGTTAAGTTTGACAGCCCATTATAAGACTATCGAATAGACGATTCAAAAGGTTGAATAATTTTTGTATTGCAATAGAGAGTTATGTATGTATATACCATAAAATGGTTTACTTTACTATATCTATTCTTTATTAATTTAATGAAAACGTTCGACGCTGTAAGGTAGAAAGAAAAGGCAATGTCTGCTCAGGGAAGAAGTAAAATTATATGAGTACATATTTGGATTATGTGGTGGACATTTGTTTACTCACAAAATGTTTTCTCACCGTTTGGAGTAGAAAAATTAAACGTAGAAAATAGAAGAGGATATCATAACGAGTATGGCACTAGAATGGTATTTTTAAGGTTCGAAATAGCAAGTTCGATCAAAGAATATCTAGAATCGCACGATTGAAGACGTAAAAATAACACCGGCATATATTTTATGATAATATTTAAATTTAATCTGATCGCCGTTATCTCACTTTTTGAACGTAAAAGGGAAATAAAAAAAAAAAAAAACTTGAGCAAGATAATGAACTCATGAGAAAAAACTAATGCGAGTAAGTATGTTTGACTAGAATACGGCATAAACAACTTAGAGGTTCAACACAACATAGATTTCCTGCTCTTAGGTACTGTACACATATTCTCTAATCGTCGAAGGGTTCTCCTCAACCTCATCTTACTTTCCGACGCCTGAGTCTGTAAACTCCCCGAAGATCACATTGTGAGCACTGTGGCACTCTTGTAGTGTAACTTGGGCATCTGTTGAAGGTAGAGAGCTAACATATGCAGCACGTTTATCTATAAGAATAATAAAAAAAGGGCCAGAGTATAGGGCTAGTAACCCGCATTTAGAAAAGTAGGCTTGCTATGGGAAAAGCAGAAGAAAAGACTAAAGCGTGATACAGCATTAGGATAAAAATAATTAAAAACATAATTTGTGGATTCTTTAAATAGAATAATTTAGAGCTCAATTTCATTATGTAGAGGTTCAACACAACATAGATTTCCTGCCCTTAGGTACTGTACACATTTTCTCTAATCGTCGAAAGGTTTTCCTCAATCTCATCTTACTTTCCGACGCCTGCGTCTTTTAACTCCCCGAGGATCACATTGTGAGCACAGTGACATTCTTGTGGTGTCACTGGGGCATCTGTTGAAGGTAGAGAGCATACATATGCAGCACGTTCATCTATAAGAATAATAAAAAAGGGCTAAAGTATCGAGCTAGTAACCCTAGCTTGCTATGGGAAAAGCAGAAGAAAAGACTAAAGCGTGATACAGCATTAGCATATTATTAAAAAATATATTTGTGGATCCATTACATCAAATAATTTAGAGCTCAATTTCATTATGAACCTTGGGTGTGGTTCTAAAAGATTGTTTCGTTAAGCACATCGTCATAAATTTTTGATCAAAGTGCCTGTCAAATAAACAGCGTTTGAAAATGAATTCAAAAATTATTAAAAGATTCCTTTAATTTCATATTTTTTTTTAAATATTCCCTTATTTTAAAAAGGTCTTGTAACTGATTCAATAGTAAATGGGTTTGTTTTTTTAACCTACACAGCTAATGACATTGGCTTACTAGGTGGACATGTTATTTTAGGTTTTTTTTCTTCTTAGCTTCAGTATTAAATTTATTTTATTTTCTTTTTTAATTAATTTTTTATTATAGTTAAACTAGATTAGTTTTGTTGTAGATGTAGATATTTTTAGAGCTTTTTATTGGTATTTAAAATTCAATTAATTTTTTAATCAGTTTAATTAATTTTTTTTAATTATTTTGGTAGTACTAAAAGCAGTTTAGGTTTTCATCTAGAAAAATGCTTTGGTTTCGTTTAGAAATAAGTTTTTTTAAATTTTGCAAAAACAATTTAAAACAAAAATTAAGATTTTTTTTTTAAATTTGTATTTATTTTATTTGTTTTTCTACTAAATTTTTAATTTTTTTCTTTTGTTTTTTTTTTTTTAATAATAAATAGGAGGGACCCTGTGGCATATATTTGGAGTTAAACTCTTTGTTTGTTGTTGACTATAATACAACAGTTATGGTTTGTAGTATTAATTTTTGAATAATAGTGTGTTGTTGTTCTTGTTGTTGCTGTTGTTGTTGATATTTTATTTTATTTTGTTTATCAGGAATTATTATATACTTTAAGATGTTTTGTATTTTGTAGGTGATGTTGGTTGGTTTTCAAAGTTCAAAATTTTTAATCCCTGAGGTGCAAAAAGTATGTTGTAGTACTTGATTCTTTTCTTTTGTTTGTTTTTGTTTATAAGTTGTTGCTGTTATATTATTTAACATTGTTTTGTTTTGTTAATATTGTATTTATTTTATATATAAAAAGCTTATATTCTTTTTAACAAAATAATATTTTTTTTAATAGAATTTTGTTTTTATTTTTAGGCCAAAAATTGTGTGTTTTTTATGTTTTGTTATTAAATTTCTATCAGGCTTTATGGGTGCATTTTATTCGCTTTTTTATATATAATAATTGTCTTTCATATATAATATTATTATATAATCATTTATTATATATTATTTATTATATTTATATAAATACATTTTTTTTAATAGGTTTATATATAAGTAGTATATATATTTTAATAAATGTTTCTTGTCAATAAATGTTTCGTAAAAAAGGGTGCTTATTTAGTGGCTTTTGGAAGAGGAGAAAAAACACTTCTTTTTATCTAAAAAATAAAAAATTGCGTTAATATTTTTATATTTTTGACAATAATTTCAAAATGGGTTTTTATTTATGCAATTTGTTTTAAATGTATGTATGAAAAAGGAAATATTTATAGGTTATACTATAGGAACTAATTTGTAAGTAATTATTACGGTGTCGGTGTCGGTTGCGGGATTTTTTCATTTTGTAGCCATCAGCTTACAACGCGTGTTTCATATATATTCAACTTATTGGCATATTAATTTAAAAGTATTGTGTACATAAGAAGATTAATCAAATAATTAAATACAATATAAAGTAACTTTGTAGTGAAATAGTGCAAGAGGTGTCTAAACTTACATTATTTAAATTCTGATTGACTCTTATCAATGAATTCTTTAAAATTGAACTTGGTTAAGGTATGTTTTCCATTTACCTGTGTGTTTTCCGTTTTTGTGTATATGTTGGGTCGGTTGCGTTTTTGTAGTTTTTAGCCACCAGCCTTTTAGGAAATTTTTTTTGAAAACACTATTTTTTTACAACTTTTAAAAATAGTACTTTTCGAAAAAGTACTTTTAAGAATATATGAATTTCTTTTCAGGTACTTTAGAAAGGCTATATATACATTGCCTATGTCATATTATACATATTATTTTCATTAATACAACGAAATAATTTGCAATTCAGAACTTTTGAAAGCAAATGTTGGCTAAAAAGTCCAAAAGGAACTGGTATTCCAAAAGGAACTGTAATAACAAGTACTTAATATTCGAATTTCAAAGAATATGGCATCGGATTGTCGTTTAAATTCAATTAAGTGCTGTAAAAATCAAACAAGAAAAACCCCCCTAAGGAATCGCTTCCACATTTGCCATTAAAAGATCAATGGATGTGCTCAGTAGTCTTCTGGGTAGCTTGGTAATCTGAGAATGTAAGATTGTGAATTCAATTTTCACCAGATAAACTTGGAAAAAGTTGTGATTTATTAAGAAAAAGTAAGATATGGAAAAAAAATAAGACAATTGCCGCCCCAGGCCTCCTTTTTTCGCCACCTACAATCTGTTCACTACTGTTCTAATTTCAACACAATATCGTGCAAAAATATATTCAAGCTCCTGAGGGTTATGTAGTTATGTATGTATGTAGTTGGTTATACAATCCAAGAGGATGGGTTAGATATACCGTATATAGCCGATTATTATACCACAGTCATCCATTTCCCGGAGCCCTGGAACTTGGAAAAGCTTCTGATAAAGCCACGTCTAATTAGTGACATCGTTGCCAAAGTCGTAACAAAAATGCTTTCTCTTTCTCTGACCTGGGTGCGTTCCTTATTGTTGCAATTAAAGAAATTATTCTATAGAATGAATTTGTCAAAACTAATTGGTGCGATTAGCTTAACAGCAGTCAAAATATATTACATTTTTTGTACATCCACAAAGTATACATCATTGCTCTCTTTCAATGGGTTACAGATTTTAAAAAATTATTTGTTTTGAGCTGGCAATAGTGAACGGTTTACGCAGATACCTCAATGGACACTGAAAAGGCTCGATGGTTTATAATTATATCCACAGTTTTAAGGATTTTCAATTAAAATAAAGAAGTATTGATGAACTTTAAAAAAACTGCTTTCCTTTATATAATTAATACTTCTTTTATACGTTAAAAGGGTTTTCATTGAAGTACTTTTTGGAAATGGTACTTTATGTATTGATGAACTTTGGTATTGATGAACTTTAAAAAAAAACTGCTTTCCTTTATTTAATTAATAATTTTTTTATACTTTAAAAAGGTTTTCATTGAAGTACTTTTTGGTAATGGTACTTATTTTTTGTAATTTTAATCTTTTTAAGAAAGGTACATTTTAGGTTATTTTAATCAATTATTTATTGGCTTGCAATTTTTAGAAAATTCTTTAAGAAGGTAATATTTTTTGGGAATTTTTAGAAATAGTACTTTTCGAAAAAGTACTTTTAAGAATATATGAATTTTTTTCAGGTACTTTAAAAAGGCTATATTTACCAATATCGTTCTCGAAGGATTACCATAAGATTTTACCATATGCTGCATATATAGGTACATTTGTTAGCTCCTCTTTTGAAATTGCTTATTAAGAAACTGTTATAGACTCTGAGAGGAAAAGAACCTACAACCACGCTTTCGCAAATTAGAACTCAATTCACAAGAATATATAGCAGACAAGTAACTTTAATTCTTTTTTTAAATTAAGAAAGTCTAATAGTATCTGATTGGAATCGAATTCTTAAGTTAGTACGCTATACACAATAATATTTAGAAAACAGATGGTTATTTCAAGTCCCTGCTGTTCTTTAGTTCTTCTTAAATAGATTCAAAGATAAATTTCTTTATTTGGATTTATTTTGTTGCACTAAAGTGTACCTATAAATATTTCCTATTTCGGTTAGAGGCAATTTTTTTTGGATTTCTTTTGAGTTTCTTTGAATAAAATAGTTCAGCGTGTTGGCTCTTATTAAATTTAAGTTACATTTAAATTAAAAAAGAAAAATAAATAAAAAATAAAATAATTTATTAGGATTTTTGGTTTAAAAATGGGGAATTTTTATTAATTTTTTTATTTTTTTATTTATATGTAGTTTTTATTTTTATTATGAAGAGTATAAAGGAGTTGGTTAGTTTTAAATGTTTTTTGAATATATTTTTTATTTTTTTGTATTTTTTTGTTCGTTTTTTTTTAATGTAAATTATGAATAAATATATAAAGAGTTGTTGTTGTTTTTTGTTTAATAATGAATTCTCGAATTTACAATAGTAGGAGGTTTAGTTTAAGTAAAATGGCAAAATAATAGTATTAATAATAATTATATATCAATATAAAGTTTTATTATTTGGAATAAAATACTTTTCATTTTTGTTTTCTTATAAGATGATTTAACAATTTTGTTTATAATTTAATTATAATCATTTAGTTTTTACTTTTCTTTTATCATTTATACTTTATGCAATAACAACAAATTTTATTTCATATTAATTAATTTCATGTTTTTTGTTCTAAATTGGTACTAAAACATATCGCGTTTCATTTTTTTTAAATATTTTTTTTTAATTTGTCAGATTGTTTTTAAATTTTTTATTTTTTTTTTTGAATAGGGACAGGAATTGGTTTTAAATAAAATTTTTAGTTCATAAGAATCATTAGGATTTTAATAAATGTTTATTAATGAAAAAAATGTTAAAAAAAAGAAATGCTTATAAATTATAAATATTAAATAATTTCTGTTTTTATTTTTTATATATCTTTCAACAAATACAACTTTTGTTTATTTGCTATGATTATTTGTGCTATTTCTTTGTAAATTCTTAGATTAATTTTAGTATTATTTGAAAGTGCAAATAGCACAAAAAAATCATAGCAAATAAACAAAAGTTTTTTTTAAAATAATTTTATTAATTTTTTTAAATTTTTATTTTTTATGTTTTTGTTTCAGACCTACAACAATTTCAGTTTTTTTTTAATACAATATATATTTTATTTCTTTGTTAATTAATAACTACAATCTAAATATTAGCATTTGTTTGTTAATTATTTTTAATAATAATATATTTATGATTCATTATTATTTATCATTTTTAACAATATATTAAGTGGAGTTATCATTTTTTATTTTATCATTTATCATTTTGTTTAAAAGGTACATATTTTTGTTTATTTTTTAAATATTTTTTTTTATAATAAATTTCGTAAGTACATTACATTACTTGCAAAACAGTTTTAACTTTTTTTAAATATTGATGGGCTATTTGTTGTTATTGTTATTCATTTATTATTATTATTAGTTTTAGTTGGTTTAGTTTTTTTTTAATTCTACTCATATGTAGATGCTATATCTCTATCTGCTAGACACTGGGTATTGACGTTAGAGTCTGTCTAATATTTTTATACAGCCTCTGGTCTTATGATTGTAGTCTATGATGGTGTCAATTGGGGTTGTGGTATAAAATAATGTAATCCATTTGTGGCCATATCATATTCTGTTATATATGCTGGAATTTCTAATTGATCTTTTGATATTGCTGAATATAAATGCTCAACACCAGGCAATGAGTGAACTTTGGCTTTGATGGCCGGTGCCATAAATGTGGTAAACCACCAGGTCATCATCTACACACAAAAAAAAGGAAATTAAATTATATTCTCAACAATACATTATTTAATAGGAATCTATTTACTTACCTTAGTCCAGAATGTTGGATGTACAATATAAAAGGCTTTAAGATTTTTTTTGTATCTGGAAAAAAAATAAAAACAGAAAAAATTTAACATTTTATGGTTAAGAAAGTTAAGACAAGTATGTTAAGATACATTTGAAAGAACTCTAATATTTTTGATTTGACACATACGTCCATACATTCATAAATGGTCATTACAATCCTTCAGTCAGGATCACGACCTGGTGTCTCCCACCACTTATGTTTTGTGCGTTAATTTTATACATGAGTTGCGGGACCTACAGTTTAATATTGACTCTGAACGACAGATTTAGAGGAAGTTACCGAAGAAATATTTTTTCATATTTCGTTTTGTTGGAGATGTCCTGGGTTTGGTTTGAGCGGTTCGAAAATCGATATTCTACAGTGTTCTTTGGTGTGGAAAGCTAGTGCCTGATATTTTATCAGAATAACGAAAGTGCTTGAGTCTGACTGACATCTAACCATAGTTTCGATTGTATGAAATCTATAGATTTCGACTAAAAACAAGTAAAAGGAACGGAACCGTTGGAAAACATCTCCAACTGACTGGTGACAGAGTGAGTCATTTAAGACTCAGTATAAGTGTGCTTCAGTATAAGTGCTAATCAGTTTTATTCAACCGTCGTGTATACTTATGGTAGCTTGCATCTTCTTCGTCTCAGTGGTACACAGCTGGCGATCAAGTTCTTCACCTATTCATCGTTTCCACAGAATAATCTGAAGGTACTATTCTCATCCTATAATTGCTGCCATAATGGCTTGTAGGTTAGATTAGGTTAGAGGACGTGTACTTGTCAATTAAGACAAGTAAAGTACAGTACCCGGAGGTCGAATAGACCCATTGTACAACGTCCTACTTTCTCACACCACTTATGTTGTGTGTATTAATTTTATACGTGAGTGGTGAGACAGTTTAAAACGAACGACAGATTCTTGAGAAACTTTTTCATGGCAATTTTATTTACTCTCAGAGTTTTTTTTGCCAGAAATCTGCTGAGAGGAAGTCGCCGAAGAAATACTTTTTGTATATTGTCTTGATGCCTGGCCTGGGGCTCGAACCCTGACTTTACGTCTAATAAGCCAACGAACTACCTACTAGATTGCGGGGAATTCAAATGGCTTGTAAGTGTATACGAAAGTGTTCGCAAAGTTTGTGCGCTGAACGTCTGAAATGTTCCAAATGTTTTTGCCTATTTACTCCATTTCAGGATATCCCTGCTGAAGCCAAATATGAGACGGGTCCAGTAGATCTTCTCTCAGTCATCTTCTTGGCATATACATACATACATATATCAAACTCTTATATGCTCAGGATATCCCTGCTGAAGCCATATATGATGCGGGTCCAGCAAAACTCTTGACATTCTTGACAAAGAAATTTAATTTTGTGTCGCCAAGTCGTTGAGCACTTTGTGATTGTCCAATAATACCCCAGACATACATTTGTAACATATAAGACTCTTAAGATCGTCTAATCAAGATTATGTACTCAAAGTTATGGTTATTCGTGCTACGGCCTCCACTATTTCGATGCCTGCATTTATGACTTTTGTGAGTCATTCACATTTTTGCAGGAAAAAAGGTTTATTTGGTGGGATTGTGTTGAATTGTGTTTCTACCAGCTAATGAAATCAATGGCAAAATTCTAGTCTTGGGCAAGACCAGAAGAAACTTTTTCAGGATAATGCCAGTGCAAGGTAGTTACCCGTCAGAGGCTACGAAAGGCTAGTTGGGAGATTTTCAAACATACACCTTAATGGCAATCCCATTCTTTTGGAAATAGATTAGTGGATTTCACTGAGAGGGCTATTTCTATAATAAAGCATATGAATAATTCCTGCAGACCGCTCATACCACGCCAAAATTCAAGTTGGCAGCATAGTTTTGTTTGAAATCTTTTTATGCCTCCGCTTTACTTCTCTTTTGTTTAATGTTTGGGGTACGATTTGAATTATTTCTTAAAGATAGTTTCAGTATTAAATTTCTGCTAAAATCAGACATTAACTAGAGTTAACAACGACACTCTGGTCTGTTTCATTACCCCGATATTGTTATTTTAACTAATTTTATTTATAATTTTTCGATGGAGAATACTTACTTGTAAGGCAATACACTGTAGACTTCACGTAACCAATGCAATGATGGATAATTATTGGCACTGGTTAAGGTATGGAAGTAAGCAATGACATAGTCTCCTTTAACGATGGGATCCAATAATTTAATTAAATATAATAAGGCCTGAATAAAAATTAAATAAAACAATCATTAATTAAAATTAATTAAAATTAAGTTTTTATTATAAAGCAGACATACTTTTTCCAAATCGACATTGTGGGCTGGAAACCATTTACCACAAAATACAATAACGGGTCTACCCAAACGATCAACACCGCTTTGATAGAGACAGCCGATACCGGAAACTTCATTTAAATCTTCGATCTGAGCACGATGCAAAAGCCGTTCATATCTAAAATTAAACAGAGCAAACGAGAGAGGGGGAGAGAGTTAGTGTAAGAGTGTGATACATTTTTTAAACTTTTAATTTCAATTTAAATTTATTAAGTAAACTTAAAGCAAAAAAAAGTTGTTTATTGGCTTAACAGCCATAATATTGAATAAATGAGTGAATGAATAATACCAATAAGCGTAATAACAAATATCAAGTCTGTGAGTAAATATTTTATTTGTTTAACAATTATGACGTGTTTCTAATATCAATATGAGTTCATGTTATATTTATTCCCTTCTAATGTTTCTTTTTTGCTTTATTTTCAAATCAATTTTATTTGAACATAATATGGTTTTTATAAAATAAAGACGTTAAGGAAAATGTACTCATAAATAGGCCATCGACAGTGGAATGTTTATTATGCTTTATTGATTCAAATCAGGCAGACGATGCCAATACAGGCTTGATAGTTAATAAAATATTGTTCCGTGCTTGGTGTGATTAACAGGAGCTGACCCTATACTACACCACTTCACGCCAATTTATGAAGATACATGAAGGGCCAATCCTGAAAAGGATTAATTGTTAGTAAAATATGGTTGCGTGATTGGTGTGATTAACATGTAAATCATCTACTAAAAGCTGCACCTTCAATATGGGCCTGTATTGTTTACAATTGAACCGTCAGAAAGAAAAGAAATCACAATTGTAGCCAGCTTTAGAAAATAGGTGAGAAGGATAGCGTGCTCACCAGAACAATGCCAGATCACAAACGTTGATTCAACTATGGAAACAGTCCCAGAAACTTTGCTGGGAGTTCTTTTGCAAACCAATTGTTACAGTTTTTTGTTTAATGGGCATAGGGATGTCTCTACATTTTTAAAAGGTTAGGTTGCACGGGTTACCCTGCAAATTTTAGAGAATTAATTCTGAAATCTTATGTTCTAAGGAGATGATTGCTTGATAATTTTCCATACTTTCCATTTTCAATATATTAATTCGCCTATAAGCGGAATAACCTACTGTTTAGAGTCAACTCCGAAAGATAGATTTCAAACATTACTTCTTGGCAATTATTAGGCAAGTCGCCATAGTCTAGTATATAGTGTGTTGGCCTATTAGACGTGAGGCTACTGTTCAAACCCCAGGTCTCATATCTCCAACAATATGAAATACATATAAAAATTATTTCTTCGGCGACTTCCTCTCAGCAGATTTCTGGCAAAAATTTGCAAGAAAAATTTCTCAATAAACCATCGTTCGGAGACGGCTTTTAACTTTAGGTCCACATAGCATGAGTGGTGTGAGAAACTAGATCGTAATCCTGTAATGAGCAATTATGTACGTATTTATTTACTTTTAGGGCTTTTGAAGTCGCCGTAGTCTAGTAGGTAGTGTGATGGTTTATTAGACGTAAAGCCAGGGTTCGAGCCCCATGCCAGACATCAAGACTACCTCTCACCAGATTTCTGGCAAAAACTCTGAGAGTAAATAAAATTGCCATGAAAAAGTTTCTCAAAAATCTGTCGTTCGGACTAGACTTTAAACTTGTAGGTCCCACCACTCATGTATAAAATTAACACACACAACATAAGTGGTGTGAGAAACTAGGACGTTGTATAATGGGTCAATTCGACCTCCGGGTACTGTACTTGTATTAATCTATAAGTACACGTCCTCTAACCTAACCTAACCTAACTTAGGGCTTTTGACAGAAGACTACTGAGAAGAGCTGTCGAATGAAATAGTTTTCTCATATTTTTTTTAAGATTTCAGAGTAGAGTCAACATACTACTCACTAGCCTATTAAGCCAAAAGATTTATTGTTTTTCTGCTTTATGGTTGTCTATAAATTAGATTTCTAGCATACTTTGCTTCTCTTGACATTTGCAATACAATGTTCTTGAATTAATAAAAAGAAAAAAGATTCATTCTCAAAAAATTTAAAATGTGTTGCTAATTAGAGTTGAGTGCTATAAAATGTGCGATAAAGTAATTAAACTTTTGGAATTAAATTAAAAAAAAATAAAATTTGCAATAAAGAAAGTCACATTTATTTGAAGCATTTTAAAATATTTTGTTTCAAAAAAATAATGAATATTTTATTTTAAACAATAAAAAAATCACGTTCTAAAGGCTGTTAAACTCAACTTTTGTATGCAAAGCTGTCACAATAAATATGTGCAAACGAAGATTACCTCAATTAGTTCAAAATAACAATAACAACAATATATAATTGATATATTTTAATATTTTGCATTGAATTGAAATAAAAATTTCTTAAAAATATTCTGAATTTTAAACAAAAAAAATTTACTTATACGTTTGACAATTGTGGCAAAATGTTCCATATCCAGTCATAATTGTTGTAAGTTGATATTGAAGAAAACAACAATAACAATAACAACAACAGCAACAATAGTAACAAATAATTATTTTTGTAAAACACAACAGCAGCGTATTAAATCGCATTAAATGTGCGCAGGTGAAATTCAATTTCATTTAAGCATCTGAGACCATATTTGAACGAATATTGAAAGTTACGAATCCAATTAACAATATACAGCAAATAGGTAGTGGCAGTGGCAGTGGCAGCAGCAACAACAACAACAATTTATTATTTAACAATTAGATACTGTTTGAGAAAAAAAATACGCCTTTAACAACAACAATAACATCCATGAAATAAATCTGATTTATTTAAACAATAAACCACCAACAGCTGTAAATTAAATCAGTTCAATATAACAATAACAACAGAACAACAACAATAGAAAAAAATATTCATAAATTTTTTTTTTTAATTTATTTTATTTTATTTCATTCAAATGTTCCACAGATGAATCATCATCGTCATCATCATCAACACAACTGAACACTACTGTAACACCGAACGCGTATTGTGAAAAATGCGTAATCAAACGTTAGAAGAGATGCCAATTAAACACAAACTGACAAGTAACATTCGAAACTGCAAAACAGTTACTGCAATGCGTATAAACAGCAAATGGAAATCAAATTATCATTATCCGCATTAAATGCAAATGCCGAAATCTTATCTGTTTGTCAGTTAACGCTGTTATATATAGGGTATCTTGTGTGCAAGAAAGATAACAATGATGCTGTATGTCTTAGAGTTTCATCAGCCACAACCATTTCATAAATTAAACACAACGAGTCACTGTGTTTATCTAAGATTTTTTGGTGTTTGGTATAGAATTTTATCTTTGTGCCTTCCCCTTGAAGGGCTATGCAGTTGTTTTTAAACTCCTCTATCACTGACAGTTTTATATATAAAGCACTGATAGTATTTTATTTACTTGGCCCATTAAATAAGCTTCTGATAATTGCTAGAAATTTATGAAGGAAATAGTATTAAGGTAATGGTATAGAGAATGCTTAACACATGAAGGTTATAAAGTAGACAAAATATATAGGGTGTAGTAAAAAGAAATCCATATTTTTTGGGAATATTCCATATGCTGTATGTTCCACAGAAACTATTGTCAAAAAACTAGGTTAAGCAATTTGAAATTTGTTTAACACGTTGACTGCCGACTACGAGATAACTCGTAGATTACGTGCCCATATAGGGAGCCAATTACGAGTTGTCTCGTACTCACTAAACCTGCCATTTTTGTGCAGCTACGAATAAAATCGTATTATATCAGTGCTAGTATCGATAAATGGCTTCTGGGAAAAGAACAAAAAGTCAATGTTAGAGTGCGTGGCCAGTTTTCTGAAAATTGCCGCGCCAGTCAGCGTGTTAATTAATCTGGCTAGCCATTAACTTAAAAAGTGAGTGAAATTTTACAACTGATGGAGCATAACTCTTGCAGTCTATCTCCTGATAGTTTCTATTTAAAAAGTCTGAAACGCCTCCGGCATAGTTGGATAAGGTTTTGTGTAATAAAAGTGAACGCAGCAGTTATGCAGCTACATACTGTTTTAGGAGAGCAATCGTTCTTTGATATACAGTGGAGGCCTTATAATTAGAAACGACTTAGCAACATGTATGTTTGTTAATTTGTTTTACAGTTTTCACTGTGTACCTGGGATCAAAGGCTTTGTTTGGAGGACGTCTTACATACGTTTTTCCATCAGATCGGCACAAATTAAACTTAGATTCGTCACTCCAGAGAATTATGTTTCAGAAACATAGTTTCTAATTATATGGCCACCACTGTACGAATGGATTGATGATTGTTGGTGTTACAGGAGTCAGTATGTTAGTGCTCAAAATAAAATATTCAGAACCCATAGGGGACTTCAAGGCAATTTTGCTATTGGAAGTTTACGCCATAGAGAAATGTGCACATTTCTACTTGACGTTGACTCAAGGTTAGCATGGGCCTGTTTTGGCAATCAGAATCTGCTATGCACGGGAGATTGGGTCACCTTTTACTGAGTCTCAGGCGGAATATTTTTACATTTTGCAATGAGGTTGGCAACTTAAATATATTTAGGGAGGTACCTTACTGACACCGAACAGCGTTCTGAAGTTACATAATTGATCAATACAAGCCTTCAGTCAGGATTATTTCTTAGCTGCTCACCCCATTTATGTTGGGTGTGTTAATTTATTCCGTAAGTGGTGGGGCCTTCGGTTTGATTTTTGAGAAACTTCTCGTGGCAAATTTTTATTTACTCCCAGAGATTTGCCAGAAATCTGCTGATGGAAAGGCTTCGAAGAAATATTTTTAATATTTTGATTTGTTGGAGATGGCTGACCTCATGTTGGAACCATGGAATCATGTGTAATAAGCTAACATACTACCTATTAGACTAGCCACTTATCGATTTCAAATAAGGAAGGTTAGGTTAGGTTAGGTTAGGTTAGGTTAGTGGACGTGTACTTGTCAATTAAGACAAGTACAGTACCCGGAGGTCGAATTGACCCATTGTACAACGTCCTAGTTTCTCACACCACTTATGTTGTGTGTGTTAATTTTATACAGAAGTGGTGGACCTACAGTTTAAAGTCGACTCCGAACGACAGATTTTTGAGAAACTTTTTCATGGCAATTTTATTTACACTCAGAGTTTTTGCCGGAAATCTGCTGAGAGGAAGTCGCCGAAAAAATACTTTTTGTACTTTGTCTTGATGCCTAGCCTGGGGCTCGAACCCTGATTTTACGTCTAATAAGCTAACACACTACCTACTAGACTACGGCGACTTCTCAAATAAGGAAAACTTTGCAATAAAATTTCGCCATATCATACTTGCCTACAGGGTTATTTAGATAACTTTTACGTTTATTCGAATGTCGATGAAATGATAATAATTTTTAATTAGCCTGTTACAGGGTAATAGACCTCTTGTTACATAAATGTATGTATTTATGCATATAAATTTGCATAACAGTTTTAATCTGGAAAAAATAAGCATTTTATCTCTAATTTTCTCTCCAGGAAGTGCACCTGTTTTGATTTTTTTTAAACCAAGGGAACATTAATTAAATAAATGTACTTACAAATCAAATTATACGAATAGAGATTAGAAATATACCCTTAATTTACATTACAATTACATTGTTTACATTTAACTATCAATTTCAGCGTATTTTTTAAATGATCTGTTATAATTCAATTACAATAAGCTGTAGTGAAATTTAAATATTAAATACGGAAAAGTACGAATTAAATTATTTAAAATTAAAACAATAACAAAAAACAATGAAAACAATCAAATTAAGTTGTAATTGGCATTTTCTAATTTGCAAATATTTGTTAATAAATATTTAATCATAGCTCAGGATGATTTAAACAAATGCACTGCTAATGTCAATCGAATAATTACCATTACTAGTGAATAATCAACCACAAGGAAATTGTAAATAACCCAGCAAACAATTGTAAAAGAAAATTAAAGTGATTTTAAATGAATTTAAAAAATAATTATAATTCATAATTGTTATCTATAACCCAGCAAACAATTTTATGAGAAATTAAAAATTTTTTTTTTATATTTTAGAAATTTTAAATATTCTTTAATTAAAAATGTTTGCTAGTCTATTACACTATACAGTAAGCAAGCAAAAAAAACTAATCTAAGCTTCTTATTTTGATGAGAACATTGAAAGAAAATCAATAAATGTCTTCTTTCCCTCTCTATTACTATTCGTAAAAAAATTGTTGTAATTCATTGGTAGACAATGTTGTACGAATTAATGTCAATTGTTGTGTCCTTAATTAAATTAACAACGTGGTATTGCTTGTAATTTAAGTTCACAATTACTCAGCTGCCTGTACAATATTACTTTCTTATTGGCAAATAATTAGCTGTTACGGTATAGAATATAGACTATTTAAGCAGTAACCTTGAAAAATATAAGACAATGCCATGAGAATTATAACGAAAGTAAACAATTACGAAATGTCTGGCATTTAATAATAATTTCGTTGTTTTCGTTCTTACAATCAAATCGATTTTCTTACAATACTCGTCTCAGTGACGTCAAGTTCATATGGTAAGCAAAATAATAGTTTCTTGCTTCAAATATATTTATTAAGTAGCTTGGGAAGTAATGTTTGCATGTTTGTATGTAATAACGTCATAACTTTAGTCACAATACTTAGTAGTTACTCAAATCATTAAAAAATGTAAGGATATTTTAACATTGTATATGAAATAAAAAGTTAGATAGATAAGTACAAATCATTTCCGTTCAACGGTCGTTAAGTCCCTAATTAGACAGAGACTCTGCGGTAGAACCAACCTATGTTTCTTACGAAACTCAAAATACTTTGCAAATTCACATCCTATCCTTGCCATCTGATTAAGAGATGAGCAATACTCGGGCGCAGTTTCGAGTTTCATTTCTCAAGTACGAGAATTTTTAAGGCTTTAACGTTGGACCTGCTATGCACAGAGACATCAATTAAGTTTGCTAAGCCTAGCTGTAGCAACCAAGATTACAAGTAAGTCTGGCTGGTTGGTAAAATAATCTCTTGAAATCAAATTCGTTCGTTGATGTGCTTAAATTAGGCTCGTTTAATACATTTTAAAACCTACACTTTCAGCAGTTTTATATCCATTTCTAGAAAATTTAACACCTTTGCTTCTGCTCTAGTTATGCTTCTCCACGTCTGCTAGGAAATCAGGAGTATGTGTATTGTAATATAATTGGGGTGCAATGATCATAATATTTTGATCTTCCATTATAGGATTATTGTTCCTAAAGTTGTTTATTTTTGAAGTACGATCAACAATCAGGAAATGATTCATGCTAATGCTGTGCATGATATTGGAGCTTGAAAAATTTGTTATGGGAAGGAGAAAAGGGCGGGTTGAATCTGTTTATACTGTAAGTGACAGATAAATGCAAGAGAGTTCCAAGAGAGTTCGGCTAAAGACTGATCAGCATCATGGGAGCTAGTGTACGTGATATATTTTGCTTTATTTTAGTTGCATTAATCAAGACTTTCCAGTAAATTAGTTAACTGTCACTGCTATTAGAATGTTAGAGAGCTCTGAGAAAATGTAAAGTGTGGTTAAACATGTTCCGTTTTGTTTAATCGCCGATAAAATAATAAATATTTGATAGGCTACGATGCGGGCACTTTATCGGGGGCCATTGGGACTTGCATTATGAGGATATGATAAAAATATTTTTTTCGACGACTTCATTTTAGCGGTCTGCTGGCAAATACTCTCAGAATATATAAAGTTGCCATGATAAGTTTCCCAAATCTGTCGTTCAGAGTCGACATACATAGGTGATGTGAGAAGCTAGGTCTTAGTCTAGACTAAAGGGTTGTAATGACAAATTAAATATGTATGTAAGTGGGACAGTGCAATCTTACATGAAAAGGCAAAAAATAATAACAGCAAGCCCATGTAAGATTGTGATACTTTTGCTTTTGAGAGGAATATTTGTTAAAAAGGTCATCGACAGAAGGATATTGAAATCGATTGATTGTCTTTTCTCTCTCTCTCTCTCTCTCACTTTACTATTAAAAATATAATTCACCTTTTGGAACGATTACGATTATTTGACTTTTTTATACATTGAATTAACTTAGTCCCATATTTCGAATTCAATAGTTAGTCCCACTGTACGTACGAAAAGTTGTCTTGCTGCAGAAGCCTTTGCTGTCTCTTAAAATGTAAACAGATTTAAATTTCTAAGTCCAAAACATTTCCCTACAACGAACCATTTTCTTAACTCTAACACAACATACAGTATGAATATGGATCGTCCTATAAATATTGATCTAACGGTTTATTTGTTTTTTAAAACAGGCTTGCCATAGTGACAAACATGTTAATGAAGATTTTGCAAGATTTTGAAATAAATATTGAAAAGTCGGCAGCTTTTATAATTATCGTAAAAATGTAGACAAAAAATTAATTAAAATTTTAAAGTTCGTGAGATAAAATTATTATTTATCAGCACACAATAAAAAAAAATTAATAACAATTAAACAAAAAGCCTTTATTAAATAAAATAAAAACAACAATAATAATGAAAAAATGTCATTTCAATTTGTTAGATTCAGAGCAAAGCTTTGAAATATAAAATTAATAACAATAATAAAAAATAAAAATATACTTCTACACCCAAATTAAAAAAAAAATAAAAACAATAAAACCTAAAAACTACGTAATAAACACTGAACTACAATAAATTAAAAGGAAGACAAAGGAAAAAGGAACCGACATAATGACCCCATTAACTGGCAGGCAGGCTGGCGAGTCAATAACGATGACAATTTATAATTTTTGTTAATATTGCCAATGACGTCAGGATTTCGTTTTTTTTTTTAATAAAAAAATCCCTTTCTTAACAAATATTGTGAATTTAAAATGTAGAGAAACATGATATTCCAGAGGAAGATTGTATTGGCAAAGGCAACGTAAAACACGTGTGAAAAGCGAAAAAAATCAATATTAGGTTGGTTTGCCATTATTAGTTAACCCCTATATACGGAAGTTTGCTTAAAAGAAAATGCCCTCATCACCTCACTTATTACAATGTTTGTACAGACCTTTCTTCGGGTGTTTCCATTGGCTCATCAGGCGTAATGTCGCCAATATCTCTGGTTGTTTCTTGCATGGGACTGGTGCCCAAATCTATGGAAGTCATACCCTCAACCATTGTCATAATCTTAAGGAAGTACGTTTGTAAGCTAAAAGGCTTTGTTTTGTGTTTTAACACCCGGTACTAATCTAACGGTGGTTATACTCTACAAACTTTTTTCTTTGAGTGTAATTTTTCGTTTTAGTACTAAGGGGTGGGAGTATTTAATTAATATTGAATCACTTTTCAATCAATTTTGTTTTGTTTCTTTTGCATTCGATTTCGATTCTCTCACTTTTTCTATTATTTTCTTTGATTTTCTTTCTTTTTATAGGAATCTCAAGTATTCGTTTTTATTTTCACTAATTACGTCAATTTTTCTTATTTTTATTTTTATTTTCATTTAATATTTATTTTCTTGAGGTTTTTCGGCTTTTCTTTTCTTTTACATACAAAATAAAATCCATTAAAAATTTTTTAGCGCATTTTCAGTTTTTCTATAATTTTGTTTTTGTTGTTTTATTACAAAATCTATACTAAAAAAACAAATACAAAAAATATTTTACACAAATTCTCCAATTCGCACTTTAATTTCAAAATTCCTTTACTTGCTATTCTGTTTTGTTTTCAGTTTTATTTAAAATTATTTTTTTTACAAAAAATCGACCGTTTTCAAACGTAGCGTTTTATCGACTAAATTCAGTTGAGCATCTATTCGTGTCAAGACAGTTTTGAAATGCGTTGTTGTTATTTTCGCTCACAAGCACGTAGCAGTATTTTTAAACAGTGTTGCCAACTGTTTGTTTGTTTAAGAAAAACGTTTATTATCATTATGTTTTTTTTGATGACTAAACTGTCAAAAAAATATTGTTTACAAACATAACAAAAATACAGAAGTCAAGATGAGATAAAAACACTACAGGAGGTTATGGAATGTGACAAGCATAATTTTTATCATTTTGTTTTTAAGGTTTTCAAAAAAAGTTTAAGGTTTTTAAGCATCCAAAACAAAAGAAGTGAATCATGGCAATTAACAAATATGACAAGTAAATTTAAATTTGATGAAAAATAAAAGATTAAAGAATGACAAGCTTTCTTCTTTTTCTAATGTAAACACCATATGTACTTAGGAGTAGAGGTCAGTCCCGTCTCTGTTGTATGCCAAGTAAATTTGAATTTTTCAAATTTCTTCTCGCAATGAATGACATTTTGTTTGATCATAATCACATTTGCAACTTGCTCTCCTATCATGCTAGCGCTTTATATCCTCTGGGAACTCCTCTAGCTTATCTGAGAATCCTCCAGACTCTGCGTGAAATTGAGAATACCTGTTTTGCAGCCGGATTTGATAATTAATTTCACACAAGAATTCAAAGTAGGCCCGCTCTGAGGATTCTATGGAAGCCTATACTGGCTGTATGGTAAGCTATGGAATTTTCTCCAGAGGACTTACTCTTAGAATATCTTTATGTCTCTGTAACTACTGTATAATGTTTCAGGACGAAGCTACAATCATGAAGACTATACAGGCGGTAAGGTAAGCTAAGGTGACTTAGCTTGGCTTAGAGGACTTAATCCTAGGATATCTTTTCGCCTCTCTAATTACTGAAGAATGTTTCAGGACGATGCTTTAATCAAGAATCAATCTGCGAAACTGATACAGAGTACGCGATCTTCAACTACAAGCATTTCTTTCCTCTGTGGTAGCTACTCGGTAAGCCTATATATAAACTGTAGCAGTATCAACGTACATATTATTGTAGGAAGTTGATCTGACGCTTTTCTTTAAGGAACATAATTAGACTGGCTGTCACATAGTTTCTCCGGCATTTTTTTTATTGTTTTCTTTGGTTTATTCCGGGTTTATTAAATCTGTTCCTGGTTACTAGAATGATAGGGTTGCCAGCTGTCTTTAACCGCTGTGCATAAGGATTGCCTATAGTGTGAGGAACCTTTTGTTGATTGAATTATACTTCTTCACGAGAGGTATCGCTGCTTGACCGCGTTAAGTCAATTTCTATAATGGGTACAGGGTCAAGAATCAGAGGGCTTTATGGATGGATTATTTGAAAGTCAGATTTAATCTTTTGGACTAAACTGTGATAGGATATTTCGTTAAAACAAACGAAAGGTTGGCCACCCCAAGTATAACAAGAAATTATTCATAAAATAAAGTCTTCTTTAAGGAACATACTGTAACTGGCTGTCACTTAGTTTCTCCGCCATCCTTTTATAGTTTTCTTTGGTTTTTTCTGGGTTTATTCAATCTGTTTCTAGTTACTAGAATGATAGGGTTGCCATCTGTCTTTGCCCGCTGTGTATAAGTAGTGGGTATATGTGAGGAATCTTTTGTTGATTGAATTATACTTAAATGAAGGCTTATTAAACGCGATAAATTTCCAAGCAAAAGTATAATTGAACTTGATTGGGGCTTATATTTTTGTGCATAACTTTGTTATTAATAAATTAAAAATTTAGCATATAAATGTGCTAAAAACTGCTTTCTTTCGGCTCAACACTAGATTTTGGCGCTTTTCGCCAACCCAAGTGTAGCAGGTTCCATTTATTTACTCTCAATAATACGAGTATTTTATTGAATATTTTACTGTGCTCATGATGGGGAGACGTTATAGTGGGGTTTGTTATTGTTTTTTTTTTTTGTTACTATTTACTCAGTATCTCCTGTTCAAAGAGAAAGAGCATGGCTATGAAAATATGTTTTCTAGCGCAGTCTCACTCTCTCTGTGGTCGATTGCTTTCTCTCTTTAATATTGTTTTCATTATTGTTTTTATTATTATTTGTATCATTGTTGTTGTTGTTGTAATTTGTTTAGCTGTTTACAAGATACATTTTAAGTTTCCATGCTGCACTCATTTCCTTCTTTTGTTTGTATTTTTGATAATTTTTTTGTTGTCGTTGTTATTTTTGTATTTCAATTTCCAAAAATACTGCTCAATGCTCATGTTATTATTCATCACAAGGAAATACGTCAATAGCCTCTTATTTCCAAATTTAATTTGCGTTTCAATAATTTCAATTGATGTTATAAAAAGTCATTGATTTACGAGAATTTCCAGCGTTATAGGCGCCAATTTAAAAGTGTTTCTAGGTATATAAACATTATTATTAGTGCGTGGCAATTTATCTTTAAATCTACGTTAATCCTTCTGTAGGTGGCATTTGAGGTTAGGCTCATTTAGCAGCCTTTTTTGGTTGATTCATTAATCATGGAACGGAAGAGATACTGAGCATTGGATCTCGTTTTAACACTATTTCTTTCTTTACTGACAGCTGATGGCAATCAGATTTCCTTTGAACGCAATTTTCAAATCAAAGCTGATGGGTTTGTGGCAATCTTATATGAATTTCTGGCCGCAGTTACATTTTGGGTAATTGTGGAGACGATAAACTTACTGAAGCGAGGATACTCTTAATGAGCAGCTCTTAACTCCATTAAACTACCCCTCTTGGACGCTGATACATCCTGCGTTGAGGAGGAACCTTGCTTCATTGCCAAACTCACCGAACCCAAATCGTATAGGAAAAAAGGAAATCAATTACTTAAACTAGACTGCAGTGACATCTCTGCCATCGTATCTATTTTCAAGGATCATTGTGTATTGGATGGTCATGCAAACAGATTTCCCTTACTTGCTAATGGCTTTTGCAAACGTTGTAGATATATCAAGAAGGAAGAGAGTACTCTCCACGTTATTTGTTGAACCCCTCCCGGGAACAATGCAGTCTTCTCTCATTTGGGTTGCTCTTTTGCTATAGCCTTCATGGAGCAATTAATACTTGGTAACAAATCGATTACTGCATGCACTATACGGGCAAATAGTTTTCCGGTTGATTTTAAGGGAGTCAAGCTTTAATGCAGACAGGCTTAAATGTGAAGACATGCTTTGATGTCGAGACCGGTTAATCAGGATTTAGAAGTTAGCTTTGTGTGGTATACCAAAATTTCAACAAAACTGCCACTCCTTCTCATCCCAAATTTTTATCATGAATATGCTGCGATGAGTCAGCACATGTGGTAGCCAACGACGATGAGTTTTACGTGGGGACATGTCCGCGTGGACCTAATACCACGGTGCTCTTCGCACAGGGTGAAATACAATGCATCTACCAACGCAGACTGCTACACTTGAGTACCAATTCGAAGACATGTATTTGATCATGATTTCCGCCTTGGTTAGGAGCGGAGCCTATCTAAAACTCCTTCTGATCTTTGGGTCACGGCACCCGGTTGAAAATGCAACTCCACGCCGAGCCTACTGACTAGACTCTTCCCGTGATTTGGATCCAAACCACAGCCAAAACGATGGTCCCAAAACGGGCCACACCAACAGCCAGGCTGAAACCGAGGTTCCAGGGGCTCCTGCACCCCGTGGTGCCAGAATTAAGTCTCCGGTCAGACCTCGTAATCACATCGATTACTACCACTTGAACTCCAAACAGTTCGGGACTGGTGGCATGTGGCAGCCAAGTCAGACTTAGTTGTATGAGAGAGAGATAGGAAACTCTTTACTGTGAGCTGTGTCCCTAAACTCAGATTTAAGAAGGACAATGCCAGGCCACGCAAATCAATTGTGACTCGTTTGAAGATAAGCATTTTGAATTGGTGTTTTGACTAAAGTGAATACAGAACAGGATTTCATGCAAGATAATGCAATTCAGAAGCATGTGATTTAAGTTTTTTTATTTTTTTTAATAAAATGACTTCCTTGTATAATTTAAATTAAATAATCATATTAAAAACAAATAAGATTTTTATAATCGTAAAAAACTAATTACAAGTAGCGGCTGGAAGATTATAACAGATTTTGTACGTGTAAACGACAAACAAAAATCCCCATGACTTTCAGCATCTGTCAGTAAAATTTATGTGAATTTAGTTTATTTTTGCAATGTAATTATATTACAGTTATACGGGTTATTTTAAAACAAAGTAGCCAGTAAGTGAGATAATGGCTGCAGAACTGAACGACTGAACAAATCAGAGACGTCAACTGATAAGAAAGAATTTTTTTTTTAAAAACAACACAAAATTTTTAGAGAATTTTTTTTTATAAAAAAAGAAAACAAGAAGATAAAATTGAAGGGAAAAAAATATTTTAAATGATGCTGTGCGAACTAACACAAGACACTCGACTTCAATCGCAAACGTTTATATCACAAAGAAAACGAAATAATTTTTTTTATCAGGATGCTGTTTATTGTTGTTGATGTTTTCGTTGAAATTTCAAGATTTCCAAATAAAATATTTGAAAAACTGACAAAAATGTGTTTATTTAAGAAATTTACTTTTCATTTGTATTATTTTTAATTGAAATTTTAATATTTAAGGCGTAATTAGCACGGCAAGAAAAAAAGGCGAAAATGAATATTTTTGGAGCCACAACAAGCAAGATTTGTTTACAAATCGTTTAATTTGTTGGTCTGACGTTTATGAATCATTCAGAAAATACTTGAAACATTTAAACTAGCAGAACTATTTTTCTTTAACCCAATATTTATACAAAATTTTCAAGGTTTCCATTTAATATGTATGTCTGCGGCCAATAAATTCAAAATCAATTGTATTTCTTGTTCTTTATTTAATTATAAATAGTTCAGGGAAATCATCTTTGAAACTTTGTAATCCAATTTCATTTAAACTTGACATATTATATTTCCCAAAGTCAGTGATTAAAAATTTATAAGAAAATCGTATGTGAAATGCTACAAAAACATTGTGTTTTTAAGCACTCAATTATAAGTTTTTTTTTTTAAATTTATTTGAACACAATTATTTGCGTATGACCATCAAATATGAGTTCATATTGGCCATTAATATGCAGTGCAAAAGTATCAACCGAAAAAAATATTTTTTTTTGTTTGTTCACATAAGAGAGTGACTATTTGGCGTCGATGAAAAGAATAGTGTTGTCAAGTAAATGAAAATAAAAACGCTTAAAAAGGCACCCAATAATTTACTTATTTTTTTAAGCCGCGATATTTCTATCACTATACAGTGTTGATGCTCCTTCAGCCCTAAAATTATTGTGTCAAACAAACATGTGCTTGAAAGGTGTCATTGCTAGTAAATACATTTTCTGTAAATACAGTTGACAAACTTATATTGACTAAAGAAATGGGCTCACTGAAGCTTTTTTCCACAGAAAAGAAAAAACTCTGTAAAAATCACTGAAACACAGACGCAACAAATGTCAAAAGAAGAGAGCTATGGAGGCTATGCTTAAGATAATTATAGGCTAGGCTAACTCCGGAATTTATCAGAAGACATGCTCCACCAACAAATCAAGAGGCAATCAGCTCTTTACTTAACTGTCTACTGGACAGAAGCAGTAAACCCCATGACTTTAGGAGAGGCTTATCAATAAGACTAAACAATAAGCGTGAATGCAACAATTTGAAGGGGCTACATACTCTATTATGAGAGAAATCATTCTATAGTATACACAGGGGTGTGCGGTCTCATAGTAAAATATTAGAAAACTTGCGGATATACTCCAAGTGGAAGTCTATGTCTTCAAGAGCTGCGCTTAATTCAACTTGGGTAGGAAGTACAAAGGATGAGACCTAGCAGTACTACTTTGATAATCAGGTCTCCATCCATATCTCTGCTGGATTCCAAATCATGGTAATTAATGGTAATTCCTAGGCATGAAGTCGTCGTGGTCTAGTAGGTGGTGTTTTGGCTTACTAGACGAAAAGCCAGGGTTCGAGCCCCAGGCCAGACATCAAAACAAAATACAAAAAGTATTTCATCGGCGACTTCCTCTCAGCAGATTTCTGGCAAAAACTCTGAGAGTAAATAAATTGCCGTGTAAAGTTTCTCAAAAATCTGTCGTTCGGTGTCGACTTTAAACTGTAGGTCCCACCACTCATGTATAAAATTAACACACACAACATAAGTGGTGTGAGAGACTAGGTCGTAATCCTGACTGAGGGGTTGTAATGACCAAATTATGTACGTACTAGGCTGGTAAACTGGAAATAAAATGACCTTACTCGCTGCTGATAGGGTTTTTAGATCAAAGGGAAGATGGAAGGTTGTGTAGATTCTTCTCAAGCCAAATAGATTTAAGACAATCTAAACTTTTGGAAGAGTTTTGAATCTATGCATCAGAAGTAAACTTATCCGCATTCTGAGCGAGAACTGCAGACTCAAAAGGATGGTTGTTCAGAACAGGAATCGTTTTAAACCTAATATGTGACTCTGTAGTTAAGGGAACTCTACACTAGATAACACATGTTTGGAACTCCTTGGTGGGAATTATCTTATGGCCCCAGTACTCTAGAACCCCAACGCAAAAATAATAAGAGTGGTTACAGTACTTATGCCAACTCTATCAGTATTTTTCATTTCAAGAATATTTGAAGATTAGCCACACTGTCTGTAAGAAATATTTTACGCATATTTGCTGGTCGTACGTTTTTTTATTTTTAATCATTCTGAAGGTTGACTGAACATATTTTTTTTTTTGTTGTAATTTGTAATGATTTGTAATGAGGTGTGAGGAAAATATGTTGAACTATTAAGCAGTGATTCCCAAATAGTTTTGTAACATACAATACTTATGTGTTCATTATAATATTTTTTTTTATTTAATAGGAAACACCCACAGTAGCAATAAATAAAGCTTTTAAGGCTCGGCGTTTATATTACAAATATTTTTCGTTTAAAATAATTTTGTCCTTGATAAAGGCAAGCTTAGAATAATTCGATATCATCGTTGCCTATGATCAGCCTAATTTTGAACATCTTTTTAAGGAAATTTGAAATCCTGTAGCAAAAAATAATTCCATAAAGTTGCAAAGAACGCTTATTTTGAATAATCACATCAAAGATTAAAGGTTAATTGAAAATTATAGAGAAAGACAAGATGGTAAAAAGTTGAATAAAAATAAATACTATTTAATTAAACATAGTCTAAGGGAAATAAAAATAGTATCCCATTAAATTTAAAGGCGTGTTGGCGCTGAAAAACTATTGTTTAACATTTTAACAAACATAAGTTTTCAAGTACAATAAAACTTTTGCTTTATTTAGCATATAAAAATAGATTTCAAATACTCTATCCATTCTAAAGGGCTTGGTGTCTGCATGCAAAATACCTTGCTTTCCTCAGAATACATTATTTAATGGCGGCTGGTACAAGTGTCTGTCCTTCTAACAATTGAAATTGAAGGAGTTCGTGTCCTTTAAGCCATTCATACGTAATACATTTTTGAATTGTATTTCCTTCCATTAGCTTGATGCCTACTTTACTCGTGTTGCAATTGTTAAATGGCGTTTCATTTAATGACGTCAGTGTTATACCTGCCTGCCTGCTTGCTTTCGTCATGAAAGTCATGACCTCAATAGTTTAAAGTGTTGTCGTGATGTGCATGGAAAAGTTTCATTTTCGAAAGTAAATTAACTACAGGATAAAAAAACATTGCTTCAAGACAATTGAAATTGACACGGTAACTACACACACACATATACATATGTATGTATACTGTCAGGCAAGAAAGGACATTGAAAGGAAGTGCAAAATGTCACAAGGTTGATAGTCGTTGTTGCACAAACATTTCCCACTAAAAATAGCCCAAATTGATATTGCAAACGTTAATCAAATTATAAGTGATAGTGACGATGATGGAAAATGTGGATGAGAGCGTTTTTTGCATGGCAAGGAAATTTAATTTAAGTCTTCCTTAAAGGACTCATTTAACTTTTGAATTCGTTTAAATGCAATCAATTATTTAGAAAGTGTGTTAATTTCTTATAGTTCAAGATAGAAATTGTTCGTTAAGCATCCAAAAATAGTTTGATTTCATCTGTTGCTAAATGGGTATTAATTGTCGACATGCTTGAGGCAAATTTTCATCATTCAAATAATTCAGTAGCTCCCTGATCCCCCAGAAGAAGAAGGGATCGGTAAAGCAGTGTTACCTCTTAGGTAACGAGTAGGATGAGTATCTAATCCAAAGACAAACAATATTTTCCCACAGGGAATTACCTCTAGATAATAAAAGGTGGCAACCCTATCATTCTAGAACATGTTATAGCATAGTCAAATGGAAAAATTTGATTAATAAAACTGAAGCAAGGCAAGGAAATTAACGAAAAACCAACGATACTGTGATTTTTAAACGAATAATAATAAAATAATCCAATGGAATCTACACCTGGCATATATGAGCCAGTATTTCGGAGTCTTATTTAAAGCTTCTTGGTCATTTACAACTCAATGTTAAGGTTAATATCCATTCTTTTAACAGGGAAAAGTAGGCCACTTCGAAAAGTGCTCTCCTGAAATCCATCTTTAAAAGAAATTCGCAGAATACTTCCTCTAACTGGTAATAAATTTTCCTAAAATTTATTAAAACTTATTTTATTTAAATGATTTTCTTTTGTTTTTTAAATGTCCATTATATCACAATTGAAAGGCAATCATTACCATATGTCTGCAACAATTTAACGTGAAAATAACATGAAATTAATGACCAAAACACGCAAATTTTATGGTTAAAAAATTCGGCGATTACGTATGAGTGTGAATTTTTAAAACCTCAAGACTTTTTTTCTCTGTTTTTTTTTTTGATCAAACACACGATCTTCATTTAAATTTAGAGAGGGAAAAATAAAAATATGATGAGAATATAAATTAAAAACAGAAAAAAATCAAAATAGAAAAAAAAACAACAAATATTCGTCATCTAACGTGCAACGATCCATAAAAAATTGTTTTTAATATTCAGTGAATTCGATTGTTATCGAAAGTATTTGTTTTTTTTCTGTTCACAAAATATCATTCGTTTTGTGTGTGTTTTTGTACAATTAAACTTCATTTGTTATAAACAAAATCCCCATCTGGCAGAAATATTAAAAAAAAAATTAATTTAAAAAAATGTTCCTTTTTCTCACATGTTTTTCAAAAAATCATAAGATATTCCGGAAATGTGGCCAATGATGCGGTTTTTTAAATACTTTTTTGAGATTGTCTTTTTACAAGAGTTAGATTATGTAGTAAAGTAGATGGCGATATCTTTTAATATTATGTTTGCCTGAATGAATACACACACGGCTAATGAGGTAGGCCAAGTTCCTTATATACTAGCTTAAGTAGTTGCTTAGCTGCTACTTATGGTTTTTAATCACATGATTGGCGCTCTTTACATAAAACTAAGGTAGATAGCGTGCTATGCTCATGAAAAGTTTGTTAATAAATCTACCAGTTGGTGTAACTGCTTATGCGATCAAATTATATCTTCCTCATCACTTTTATCGTAGAACCTGAGATGATGTGGGAGATAATGTCACTACCACCCACTTCCTTTCACTGGCAATGTTAAGTAATAAAGAAAGGTTCTGGCATCTGAAACCTCTGGATAACTTGGATGACCTGAAATTTGTTTTTGTGTCGATCCTAAGATAATTACAGTAATATTGTCTCTGATGTATTTCGATCATTTCATTTTGATACTGTCTAATGCTGTTGGTGTCAGTGACCTCTAATGGTTTAAGTATGACTAGCTTATTTTCGATGATGATTCCTGAGGACGTTGTAAATCAAGATTGACTAATCGATCCTATTCAATGGTTTAAACATCCTTGTTTCCAAAAACTCTCTTTGAGTTTTTAACGTTCTTAAAACAGGGTTAGTATTAGTAGGCTTATGCTTAAATTATTATTGCAAATTTAGATTGAAATCCAATGGGTGTTTGGTTCAATGTTTTCCCGAGGTAATGAAGGCAATTTCCATCTGTTCGCAAATAAATATAAGTCGAGGAATCAAAGGTGCTTCGATAAATATGTACTATGAACATGCAGATTATATAAATACGCATCCTATCCTTGCACCTATCATTGAGAAACTTTCACTTTTTGCTAAGTAATGAAACACAGCGGTGTTGTTGGGAAATGAGGGCGCTCACCAGATTCTGGAACCAGAATCAAGGCCCAAGTGAAATATTGACGAGTGAGAATATGAACACCAATCGCTGTATTGACTAAAGTACATAAAGTAGGCAGAACTGCTTTTAGCTATATTAGAAAAGTGCTCTAGACGAGCAAGGATAACATAGCATAAGGAAACAGGGCACCGTTAACTAATACGCGATCTTTTCAACTTTAATTAGATACCTGACTTAAAATCCCGGCTGTACAGAGAGGAGAAATGCATTGTTAAAATGTTTGGACCCATTCGTTGACAAGCCATCAAGGGGATTGTAGCCTACATACGAAGGTTTGAATGCATTCTTCTGGAAACCATAGCGAATAGTGTATCCTGTCTGGGGCAACACTTAATTTTCTGTAATTGTGAACTCTGTGGACTTTCTTCTAAGTGATTGTTACTAATTGAGGTATGTGAGTAACCGGGTCAGGCCAGTGCTTTGGCTATTTAGTAAAGCCCCTTCAGCTCTAATAATAATACAAATGTAGCTGAGAGAAATCACCTAAAAATTAAATAAAAAAATCAGATTGAAAATGATTTTTCAAAACTTAGGGGCCTGGCAACACTTAATTTTCTGTAATTGTGAACTCTGTGGACTTTCTTCTAAGTGATTGTTACTAATTGAGGTATGTGAGTAACCGGGTCAGGCCAGTTCTTTGGCTATTTAGTACAGCCCCTTCAGCTCTAATAATAATACAAATGTAGCTGAGAGAAATCACCTAAAAATTAAATAAAAAAATCAGATTGAAAATGATTTTTCAAAACTTAGGGTCATTATTACAACTTGCCGTTAACTAAAGGGAGGATTTTAACGGGCAGGTAAATTGTTTTTCCTTTTTATAAGTGGACAATATGGTAGAAGTGAGCGTTAAGCTAAATGGAGGATCATTTTACCGGTAAATTTTAAAGTTAAGTTTATGTTTGAACTTGCCGTATTATACAGTGAGCGTCAAAAGTGAGTAAACACCACTGAAATAATTCATTTTCTTAGGATAGCGAGAAAAATAAATGAGAATAGTCGAATAAATTTCCAAAAATAAAAACGTTTATTTATTACTTATAAAATGTTAAAACAACAACAACAATTCATGATAAAGGAACTTTTTTATACTTAATAACAAAACTGTTTTATACTTAAGAACAAAAGTGTTGACTCAGTTATGGCGCTCAGTGTATATTATTTTCAACAAAATGAGCATAGACAACAAAAAACGTCGTTGCCACTGCGTTTAAAAAAACTTGAGCAGTGTTACCGACATTGCTCCGGCACTGCCATATTTTTGAAAAAATTAACTTTATTTTATCATTAGGTTGTAATAACGAAAAGAAGTTAAAGGTGACTTTAAAGTTCAATTTAGCTAAAGTTACCTTTAACTAAAACCAACTTTAACGGCAATAATGGCTCTTAATGTGAGAGATTGTCTAATGCAAGCTAACGACTTTTAAAGAAAGCTTAAGAAGAAGCTATTTAGAAGTAGCAGCTAATAATAGTAAATGAATTCGGATAAAGTTTTATTATTCTTACTAAATTATGTTTTAAATTTTCATGACATGATAATCATGTGTTTTGACAGACGTGTACAGATTACTTCAAATAAATCATACATTAAACAAAACTATTCAGTTGTCTATTTCTTTTTGCTTTATCGTAAACAAATAAATTAAAATTTTTAAATTTTCCTTAATTTCGCAACTGCACAAAACTATGATTTCTTTGTTTTGAAATTGAAAACTTAATTACTGTGTTGGATGGATGGATGGTGCCACTGTCATGAAGCGCACAAAATGAAATTGATACTCGTCAGGAAATCATAAGGCGTAAATAGTTGCTTAAAACTTACAAAAACAAAAACACCATAAAACTTACAAAAGTGACAACAACAAATTTGTTAAACAAATTAAAAAAAATGACGTTGCAACGCGCTTATTTAATTAGTTGACAGACAACACAAACTGACTTAATTAAATACATTAATGTAAACAATTACACTCAACTTATTATATTTATTATTATATTACATAATAAGTATTATGTTATATTTTATTATTAAAAAAACAAATTAAAGAGGAAGTATAGATGCTCGAAAAACTTACCTTTCTTGATGTTCTATGCCTTCAATGCCATCGGCTACCACGCTTTCAAAGACACCATTACTGGGACGATTGCCCAACAGATGTTGGCGATCTAAATCGGCCTTAAATAAGAAAAAGAAAAATATTTTGTTAAGCATTGTTTAGAAATAACTACACAAACATTTCTTATTAAGTAATTAATACTTCAAAGGGAAATTGTGTAGAGTTTATTTGAAATCATATGTACCTGTATTTGCGATTGCATGCCACCACTGTATGAATTAAGATTTAAACCATTTAAATCTGCCAGACCGTAGTCAAGATCCGAACCACCACCTTCAAAATCGTGCGGACAGTTATCAGAGTCGTCGTCAGCTAGAAGGAAAGCAAAAAAATAAACATAAGTAAGCTTTTAGCAAAATTAAAGTGTAGTATTAGTATATGATAAATATTCGCGACATGTCATAATACCAAAAATACTAAGTAAGGTTTACATTCCTCTTGAATAGACTAACAAGCGAACAATGTTTAACGAAAAATCATCTTCAGTTGCGAACCTCAATTTGGATCCATGTTCACATAAACAAATAGAATTGCCATAAAAATAGATGGTGAAGGGCAGCTAGAGGCGACTCAAGAACTGCCAAGAGCTTGTTTAATATGCACCTTAATAAGCATTCTTATAGTACGCTGAGGGTGGAGTATGATGGGTAACTAATTTCGCGTTTTGAATCAGTCAATATCAAAATCATGGGATTTGACCTCACCAGACTATTTTTGTGAACTGCATATATGAACTCTCTAAAGTACAGAGAGAAGGCAGTCACAATTTCAGCTTTCAAATGCAGTACTGCAGCTGCTTTTGATGAGGTACAGGAAACATTTACATGAAATAATATTAAAAGAGGGAATGGCAGGCCCTTTATTTATTGATAGCATGAAAAGGGATCTTCGATTATTTTTACAGGGATCTCCAGATTACGTATAATCATTCATATATGTCAACTAAACTCGGCCTAGTTTCTCACACCAACCACGTTATGTATGTTTCTTTCGTTCATAAGTAGCTCTAAACGACAGATTTAAGGAGCTTTTGCTGGGCAATTGGTTGCGCGAGTTGTTGCCGCAAGAAGGTTGAAAGTGGGTCATTATTTTCGTTTTTTCAATGTCGAAGCTGAGATTTGAACTCAGAGCTCTGGTCTAGTAAGCCCACACACTACTCAATACACTATTCTATGGGTACCACAGTTCTAAGATTTATAGAACACAATGGAAGACTCAGGCCTCTGTAGACGCTTCATGTTTTTTTGGAACTCATAAGCTAAGTTGGTCATATAAGGTAAGCTGGGCATAAAGGGTCCGCCAAAAAACTTTTTTTTTGAAAATGCTTTAAGAAAAAAACTACTGAATATTTTCTCAAATTTCTTTTTTTATTTGAAAGTACAATCCTTCCGGTTAATAATGGAAAATAATTTCATGCAAATGGCTGCCTCGGCTGGCCATGCAGTAGCCTACACGATCGGCCCAATTTTTAAGCACATTATCGATTGTGTGCAGCTGTATTTCACCAATGGCTTCATGAATATTGTCCTTTAAAGCGTCAGTTGTCTCTGGCTTGTCGGCGTAACACTTATCTTTAACGGCACCCCACAAATAATAGTCCAACGGTGTCAAATCGCAGCTCTACGGCTGATAATGCGATCTTAAAAAACAGGGCGCAAAACATCGAGTGTAGCTTCGGCTGTGTGGCACGTAGCGCCGTCCTATTGAAACTAAATGTTGCCAATATCCTCCTCTTCAATTTTTGTGAACAAAAATTTGTTCAACATGGCCCGATAACGATCGCCACTGACTGTAACGGCCACTCCTTGCTCATTTTCGAAGAAAAATTGCACAATTATGCCTCTGGACCAAAATACGCACCAAACAGTGACTCGTTTTGGGTGCGTCGGCTTTTCAATGTATACGTGCGGGTTTTCTGTGCCCCAAATGCGACAATTTTGCTTGTTTACATACCCGCCAAGATCAAAATGAGCTGCATTTGAAAAGATGATTTTTTTTTGCCAAAATCGGCATCTTCTGTAAGTCGATCGCAGGCCCGCTTAGCGAAGCGAAAAATCTTTGGATGGTCAATATTCGTTCAGTGGAAGGATAAAACTAATTATCTGTCAAATCAGGCATGAGCTAAGTGTTACCATTCACGAAGTAAGCACTAGTTGAAAAAAAAAACGTTAGATGGCGGAACCGATATAAAGCAAAGTCTATTAAACACGATGTTCATCGTTTTTATTTTAAAACTTTATATTTGATTCTAACACTTCATTTTTATATGCTTTATTGAACATAAACTCTTAAATTGAATAGGATTTCAGTATTAAATTCTGGTTCCACATATTTGACAGATAATACGCGAAGATCTAGCTTAAATACGGTCATAAATTTAAAACTTTTTGTTTTGCGTTACTTTCTTAAGAGCTTTAGAAAGTTTAGAGGCTTTGGTGAACACTACTAATGATTGTTTTTAAAGATAATCGATTGTAGGCGCTCGTACTATAAAAAATATCACATATTTTTCATTATTCTTTAACCACGGAAACGAAAAAATTAAAATGAAAAATATGAGAATGTTTCATAGCGATTAAACGCTAACGCCATCTATGTGTTTGCGTTCTTATAATTTATTTAATATTTTCCACAGAAAAAGCACGAATAAATTGAACGCGTATAAAATAAAGAAAAAACAAAAGAAATTTTGAATTATTACATGAAAATTGAAATGAATCGTTTATCATATCGTTTCCTCTTCGTCACAAACACACAAGCACATACACAAAGATTCCCGTTTTTTAAATTTTTTTCTAAGTATTTAGTTTTGTTTTTCCACAGAAATTTTCCACAAAAAACCGCGCTGCTTCTACAGCATCACCACACTTTATTACGTTTTAAATGTTCTCTACGGTATGTGGAGCAACAATTTCAAAAAGTTAGAAATCTCCGTTGAAAATCGTATTTAATTTTTTTCTTCTTAATATTTAAAATGTTATACGATCAGATACTAAAAGAATATGTAGCTTCTGTTAATGGATAAATGTTTGTTTTTTTTGTTTCACTTTTTTTTTGTATAAATTTTTAATAAAACAGTCAGCCAGTCAGTTAGTTTGTTTGTTTGTTAGTGTTCTCAACGCCATCTCTCTGCTAAACTTTCTTAATGCAATAGAGTTGTTATCAACATCAGTGGTTTTTTATTTTTGGTTGGTATGTTAAGTTCGTATTTATGTTTGTACAATTAAAATTTGTTATAAGGAATCTAGGACATCTAGTCATTCATTTGAATTACAATACCCAGCAGGATTTCCTAAAGATTCGGCAAAAGATGTCTGAAGGTCTTGTTACGTTCTCAAAGAGAGAAATATGCAGCGCTACAGACATTCTCTGAGTAGAGTGTACTATTAAGCTGTCTTTGAAACCGAAAAGAGAAGAGAGAAACAATAGAGAATCATGTTGCTGCGACAGATACAGAACACATATAAATTCTTCCAAGTCCATCAGGTATTCTTCAAAAAAGTCTTCGAATAAGTGATGGTGTGGAGTAGTCGGCATGGTCTAGTAGGTAGTGTGTTGGCGTGAGAAACTAGGTCGTAATCCTGACTAAAGGGTTGTATTGATCAATTATGTATATATTACTGATTGACCGGTGCCCTTGACCTCAGTAAGCTCTCGATTTCCGTTTGGTACCTAAAGTTTTTGAACGAGAATCTACAATTTCAAGCATCTCAGCAAAGGACTAACTAACTTTACGTTGGTTGCCACGAATAATAATTTCTTTCTTATCTAAATTATCCATCTACAGGCATCCAACCCACACGCCAGGCAGACCAATTCTTTGTTTAACTCTGTGAACAGAATTTCTTACACATCCAATTTTAAGCAATCGGAGATGGCAACCCTATCATTCTAGAATCTGCTACAGTAGCTGAAAAAGCTGAATTTAACGAAACTGAAGCAAACCGAAAAAGAAGACATTTTGGAACAGTATTAAATAAAATTGCCATGAAGAGTTTCTCAAAAATGTGTCGTTCGGAGTCGACTTTAAACTGTAGGTCCCACCACTCATGATAAAATTAACACACACAACATAAGTGGTGTGAGAAACTAGGTCGTAATCCTGACTGAAGGGTTGTAATGACCAATTATGTATGATTATCATCTTGAACAGAATTATTATTGCTATGTATGTTGGACCATGCATAGTAACAGGACACTGAAGCCTGTTGGTCCTAATAGGCTTATCCATCTAGTCTATAGTTTGTTTATCACATCCACGGCTTTTCAAATGAACATTAGTAAATCCGAAACTTTAATGCTGGAAATGCTCCACATTGCGACACTTTGTTACCATAGATATTACCACCGAAAATACTATCCAGGGCACCATATGCTTTGCTATATGCTATATGTTTCTCTATTTGCGACACCAAAATCATAAATCTGCAGACATTCACAGCCGTGATTATCATCCTCTGTAGGAGCGCTCTGAATCCACAGTGTTGCGTAAGAACATTTATTAGGAGTTTAAGCTCCTAAATGACTTCCAAATAGGTGGCTGAGCGCTTCGTTTGTGTGTCTATACACCCTTCAAGCATTTCAGTGTTCGTTCTACTGAGAATTGTAGAAAGTGGTCTCCAGATCGGTAGTATATTAACATTGCAATGCTTGTTAGCCAAAGATCTCCACAGTAGAAAGTAATACGTGCTGTCCAGGTAAACAAAAGTACGGGACTTTACCAAAACTAGCTTCCACAACTCTTTATGGCAATATTTCATTTCAATATTTCAATTTAGACAAAGGAAATGAAGCAGATAAGGACAACCGTGGAAAAGTAAAAAATTTGTTTCGTCATGCAAATTAAGCTACTTATTGAAATGTGATGGAAATCAAACTATTCTGCTAAGGCAGCAATTATTTCCATAGGTATAGCGGCAAATTATATAACTGAACTACAGAATCTCGTCTAGGGACCGATGACAACGAAAAGTCTATTCAAAAATGGCAATGACAATGGAAAGCATATTAAATGCTCAGATTTTGAAGGCCACTCTTTGCAAATTAAACTGAATCTTCTCATTCAGACATACCCGTAATTTTAATCAAATGCGTTGAAAAGTTCGTAAAAGAATACATTGCCCTCAGGGAGTAAAACAAGGCTTCTTCAGTAATTAAAAAGTATTGAGGTCCTGTAACGGCCGTTTAAGCCAGACATACATATCTCAAGGAATATTTTTTTATTTTTTTTTTTGATAATTGTTTGTAGGGTATTAGAAATTCGTAGCTATTGAGTATTCATTTTATTTTTTTACATTCTGTGCAATTTTGTAGGAGTAACATTCGCTGATAACAATGTATCAACAATCAGATAAAATCTTTACTTTTTTTTTCTAGATTTCTTGTAAGAAAGATAAACACTTTGATAGATTTATACGTTATTTTGCTACCCTAGAAAACAAGAAGAGCGAAGAAAGAGACAAAAAATGAGAGATGAAAGAAAAAATTTTCAAATATTCTTATGAGATGTTTACATACGGCAAACTAATGACGAATACGCGTAAACAGACCTTTACTGGAGCACGTTGGTAGTATTTAAATAAAAACAATGATTTGCTAAAAATAAAAGTCGGTGATTTACACAGGCTTTAATATTGTGAGCGAGTTTATTTAATGCAAAGCGCTGTTGTCTATGATTTCATAAATTTGAATTGCAAAACCGTCGTCTGTAATTATAGTTACCGATAATTTATGGAACAAATAATATTAAAGTAGGAATTTTTTTTATTACACCCTACATCTTAACACATACTCAGTATATATCGGATCTTTCATTAAGCGCTTCATACATACATACATAATTGGTCTTCAAAACTCTTTAGTCAGGATTACGATCTAGTTTCTCACACCACTTATGTTTTGTGCGTTAATTTTATACATGAGTGCCCGGACCTACAGTTTAAAGTCGATTCCGAACGACAGATTTTTGAGAAACTTTTCATGGCAATTTTATTTCAACACACAGAGTTTTTGCCAGAAATCTGCTGAGAGAAAGTCGCCGAAGAAAAATATTTTCGTATTTCGTTCAGTTGGAGATGCCTGGGCTTCATATCTTTTTATTCGTCTGTAAGATCTATTGATGCCATTATGTGTGGAATATAGCAGCTTATGAATGTACGTCTCGCCTTCTAAGGGTCGAGCGCATCCATTAGTCTGGAAAATAAATCAGATTGACTTTGATCGATGTTGGCCTTGAAAACGGCAGTGGTTTGTGGGTTCCAACTGCGGCTAAGGAAATTCCCACAAGAAAAAGCCTCACTGAGTCAAATTACACGATCTCTGTGGACAGTTCACAGTACTACCACTTAGGATGCCTATGCCCAATAACCGTTGATTCAGAATATCCAATGACGTTCTGTTAAAGTCACATATCGTTGGTGCCTAGATCATTCAATTTAGACCAAAAGAAGTTAGTACTGATCGACATATAGTGCTTGTCATTGACAGTGATGACCTAGCCAACATTGTTCTCAAAGATATATGAATTTAGTCGCCGTAGTCTAGTAGGTAGTGAGTTGGACTATTAGACGTAAAGCCAGGGTTCAAACCCCGGACAAGACATCAAAACAAAATCCAAAAGTATTTCTTCGGCGACTGCCTCTCAGCAGATTTCTTGCAAAAACTCTGAGTGTTGAAGTAAAATTGCCATGAAAAGTTTCTCAAAAATCTGTCGTTCGGAGTCGACTTTAAATTGTAGGTCCCGCCACTCATGTATAAAATCAAAACACACAACATAAGTGGTGTGAGAAACTAGGTCGTAATCCTGACTGAAGGGTTGTAATGACTAATTATGTATGTATGTATGTACATGGATTTAAGGCGTTTGACAGATGTAGCCGTTTTCAACTGTCAAAGTTCGGAAGTCCCTGTTGGAAGACCCGAAAGTAAGATTTTATCATAAAAAATAAAGAAAAACGTCATGGGATCAGGCAACACTACTTCTTGTACAAAAGTGGTATTCGCTGTGCTATCCCCTTAGGTGGTATGGTTAATGCAACCATTCAGAAAATGTAGTTGGCAATCCTATTATTCTAGGACTCTTTCAACAGTAGTTAGCTGAAAATCGTGATTAATAAAACTAAAACAAGGCAAGGAGTTACAATCATTTGCTATGGAGAAAAACTACAGGAATATTAAATGCTATTCCGTCAAGAGGTTACAGTATGGATGATGTGTTTATTAGTCTCGATCTCTGAGTGTATTTAAAACAAATATTAAATGATAGAAACAAAAAAGAAACTTATCACGACCATACCAATGACAATAGCAGATAAGAAGGGAATATACAGGTGCAATTCGGGACATACATATGTATGTACATACATATGTATATAGTCACACAGAATTGAATTTTTATTAAAAATGAATGGTTTTTGGTATTTGAAATTCGATTTTTATAGAATTTTCTAAAGTAAAAGATTAAAAGTCACCGTGATTTAGTAGTCAGTGTGTTGGCTTATTAGACGAGAGCCTGTGGTTCAAACAGCAGCTCTGATAGGTCGAACAAAACGAAATGTGTATGAAAAAATATTGCTTTTCGCGGGTTCCTCTAAGCAATGTGCTGGCAAAAACTCGGAGAGTTAATGAAATTGGCAACGAAACTGTATAAACTGACCTGAGTTTGAAAGAAAGACGGGAGTAGATTACAGGCTGAGATATCGGATGGAACGATCAACTTTTCTGAATACTTTTTGAGTCATTCAGTTACTTGAGTGATGTTCAATTTTCTAAACAAAAGTCTAAACATTTACAAAATGGGGACCTTTTATGCTAGATTCAATATGTTGGCTTACTGGACGTGAGCTCAGACTTCAAGAGTCAGTTTTGACATCTTAAAAAGAAACATACAAAAATGTACTTATTTCGGTGACCCGCCTCAATACTGACTAATTGTCAGATAAAGAGATTCTCAAAATCTGTCGTATAGAGCCGTTTAGTAAATGGCAAGTTCTACCATTTCCGAATAAAATTACACATACAAAATGGTGCCAGAAGCTATCAGGATATTGCCGTGGACCAATCGGCATCCGAATGAGTTTACCAAAAATATGCGAACCTAAGTTCGTTAACCTAAGTTTAAGTGGAACAACCCACCGGGCAGTTGGAATGATGAAGACACTGATTTATTTATAAAAATGAAATGTCGGACGAATGTGCTACAACTATAATGGCTTTAGAACGTTTTGAGAGAGATTTGAAAAACTAAAAAATTATGGAAAATGAACGAATCTAAAGTAAATAGATTCCAGAATTGCTTACAAACCATTAACCTAAGGAAAGTTAAGAGGGGATATTGCCCTTTGACAAACTTGTTGAAATTTGACAAATAAACGCCACCGGAACCTACCCAACTGGCCTCTCTAGCAATAACATATGCAGAACCAGCTATGTTTTTTGAAAATCATTTCCTGGACCTTCATTAAAAACAATTTTTTTAGGGTTGGGCTTTCTAGGGGCTTTCAAAGGTTAGGTTAGGTTAGAGGACGTGTAGCTGTCAATTAAGACAAGTACAGTACCCGGAGGTCGAATGACCTATTATACAACGTCCTAGTTTCTCACACCACTAATTTTGTGTGTGTTAATTTTTATACATGAGTGGCGGGGACCTACAGTTTAAAGTCGACTCCGAACGACAGATTTTTTGAGAAACTTTTCAAGGCAATTTTATTTGCCCTCAGAATTTTTGCCAGAAATCTGCTGAGAGGAAGTCGCCGAAGAAATACTTTTTGTATTTTTGTTTTGATGTCTGGCCGGGGGCTCGAACCCTGGCTTTACGTCTAATAAGCCAACACGCTACCTACTAGACTACGGCGACTTCACAAATAAATGTCACAAGTAAATATGTATGTATGTTTGAACCCATGGGCCTCTCTGGCAATAACATAGAACCAGCAATGTTTTCTTAAAATTATCTTCTGGATCCACATTAGAAACAATTTTTAAATTGTATATATTTTCTAGGGGTGTTGGAATAGGTCTAAAGGCTTTCAAAAGTGAACTTGATAATTCTAAATTCCACTTGCTAAGGCTTAAAGTCGATTTAAATATAGCATAGAATGTCAGAAGATCAAGAATCACACAGTATTTAATAAGTGTAGGTCCATAGCTTGGCTTAGTTATGTTTTTTCAAGTTCTGAGAGCTGCTTAAAGTTGCATTTTTTTGAAATCACTTTATAATGAAATTTGCTTTGGAACTCCTTATTACCGTAATGCATTTGAAGGCCCCACAGCTACCTCTTATTTATTTAATTATTCCAAAACCGTATATCATTCAAGATGATTTCACTATTTTACCATTTTTTTATACTTTTTGTTGTAAATATTTTTAGAAATTATTAATTTTTAATGCGTTTTAATGATAACTAGAGACACTATTAAACGATTATCTTTAGTAATGATTCATGGTTTTTGTATAAACAAAGAAAATGTATTTTATTTACGTGTAATTATTCCACAGATTAATAGTACAGCACAGAGTATTACTTTCCAAATTTTTGTACACGAATAAAATTTTTTTTAAAATTTTGTTTTATCGACCGATTTTCAATTTACTGTATACCCGCTAGTGGTTTCAAAAATTTATTCAAACTGTTATTAATACCGTTCAACTGGTGCGACAATCAATTAAAAATACTTTCGAAGTTGTGTCTTTAATCTTATCAAACTAACGACAAAATATTGTATTTAAAAAAAATACACCAACAACAGCAACAATAAAAAAGTGGTTAATTACTGGTAAGAAATGTGAGTAGTACCGAGCAATGTTATAAACATAGAATAGCATGGAATGGAAACAGCCCAGCAGTGAATTGATATTGGAATTGAACCAAAAGAACCACTTTTTTCTTTTGCTGAAGCTTATCAACCAACTTGCATTGTTTGTTTGCTCAGTTCAGTTCAGTCAATACGTTAATTTATCAATTTTTTACAATCTGTATGACAGTTTTTATATGGGAGGGGGGCATATAAAAAACTATAAAAAATCAAAAGATATACAGTGAGCGCCATAAGTGAGTCAACACCCACTATAATTTTAAATTTTCTATTATGTTCTTAAGTATAAAAAAAGTTCCCTTATCATGAATTGTTTTTTGTTTTAACATTTTAAACGTTTTTATTTTTGGAAATTTATTCGACTATCTACTTTTATTTACTATATTTACTTTTCTCGCTATCCTAAGAAAATGAATTATTTCAGTGGTGTTTACTCACTTTTGACGCTCACTGTATATGAACATATGTATTTATGTGAAGGTTTATTTATTAAGCCCTTTACACTGTGTGATAGTTTTATGTTTATTGCCGGTAATTTCATGGCAAAAATAAAAGAACAAGTTATTCGAATGGTTCTATGGTTCGGAGAGTGACAAGAAGATATCAGAAGTTTATAGTCATTTCTAAACTGCTTTATATACCTACAACAGGTATACATAGATAGAATGCTTTCTATCTAACAGAAACCACTTTAAGCGGTCTCGTTTATAATATTCAATCGAAAGATTTTGTTGTTTTTGAAACTCTTTATGGCCAATAAATATGTGCCTTAAAACAATTGGTACTGATGGCATCGTATCTAATAATCTACAGAAAACATCCTTGGCTGCAGAGAAGATATTATGCCTGTCTTAAGTGGTCGCCGTAGTCTAGTAGGTAGTGTGTTGGCCTACTAGAGTGAGGACACAGTTCAAACCACAGGTCAGGTATCTCTAACCAAAACAAAATATGAAAAACATATTTCTTCGGCGACTTCCTCTCAGCAGATTTCTGGCAAAAACTCAGAGAGTAAATAATATTGCCATGAAAAGCTTCTCAAAAGTCTAACGTTCGGAGTCGACTTTAAAATGTAGATCCCGCCATTCGTGTATAAAATTAACGCTCACAACATAAGTGGTGTTCTGGTTATCATGCCCTTGTTTTCATTCTTAAGGTTGGGACACCATCGATCTCTACTGAGAAAGGTAGCAAATCTCATTCTTTCTGAAAACATTGAAAAGGGTTGGGGATAATAAGATACGATCCAATTACAACACGCACACAAACTGTAGTAAGCTCCTGGATGGGGAATATTGATCAAACATTTCACACAGACATGGACACCGCTTGCAATATTTGGAGTTATTGATAGGACTAGATATGACCTGCAATACTAGTAACTGTGTTCTAAAGTTCGTTGCTGAACTTTTTACTTGAAGAGCTATTACTGCCTGTATTTAGGAGGCTCCTAGGGCAGGAGAGTGGATGCAATGATGTAGCTTGAGATCTTTGGTTATGCGGATGATCTAACCATTGTGGTATCAGGCTTTGATCTGCTCAGTTACTTTTAAGGCGCAATCAGGACTTAAATATTGTAGCAAAATGGTGCTCGTTGTGAGGATAAAGCGTCAATCTAGGCAAAACGGAATTGGTTCACCAAATAATACAACTAAGCGTGAGACATGAGAATAAAGTAATACGTTAAATAATGACTTCTTACTCCAATAAGATGGGTTGTCATTGATAATTATATTGAATGGGCCAGTGCTGCTATAGAGCTCATAATCTCCCATACATTGCACGCCATAGGTGTTACAGTTATCTCAGTTAAACTGGGCAATATCCGATCGTTTTACAGAAAGGCTCAACTTTAATGACAGAGTGCTATGCAATATTGCTAGGCACTGCGGGGCTGATATGGATAAAAGGCAGATTGTACATACATACTTAATTGGCCATTACAACCCTTCAGTCAGGATTAAGGCCTAGCTTCTCACACTACTCGTGTTGTATGCGTTAATTATATACGTGAGTGGCGGAACCTACAGTTTAACGTCGACTCCGAACGACAGGTTTTTGAGAAACTTTTTCATGGCAGTTTATTTTACTCTCAGAGTTTTTGCCAGAAATCTGCTGAGAGGAAGTCGCCGAAGAAATATTTTTTTCATATTTCATTTTGATGTCTGACCTAGGATACGAACCCGGGCTTTACGTCTAATAAGCCAACACACTACCTACTAGACTACGTCAACTTCAAGGCAGACTGTATTATGTTCTAAAACTGCATAACCATCCATGGCACTATTGGTTCCCACAAACCGCAGTTCTATTCAAAAGCTCCGAATGTTGAAAGCGACCAACACGCATCGTACTTATTAACCTACAGAAAACATCTTATTCAACAATAGATTTAGCGTTTACTTGTCGGACTCTTTCAGAAACTGTGAATCCGAGCAGAAGGAATTGTCTTTTACCTCAATTGTCAGTACCCAGCTCTTGCTATTAAGGGCCAGAGTATATTGATTTGTCATTGCCTATCGTTTTTAACTGAAGTCTTGAGGCTAATGATAACTGCAAAAGCAATATTTATTTTGGAATCGATATGATTCCCTAACGGAATTGTTCGAGCGTCAGCTGAGATACAAATTAGGATTAAAATAAATCTAATATCAGTTATAAGTGCTCTAAGGAGGATCGGGCACATGACCTAACCTTACTTAATATCATTGGGAGCCCTGTTTTATAGATTTTGTGCTAGACTGTTAATGTCATGGGTTGGGGAAAGAATCTAGCTTTAGAAATATAATAAACATGCAGACGGCTGTATTAAAATCTATTCAATTACCCGACGTGTACATACCATTATGACGCATTAATACACTGTGCTGTGGATTGCGTATAATACGTATCTGACGATCAGGATGCTGTGGTTCACCATATTCACCGCCAATATCTTTTGGCAATTGCCATAAAGCACTGCGTTCTTCTAGATTATCACGCGGAAAATATAGAGGAGCTAATACCTCATATATGCCCCGTTCATGGGGACTAACACAAAATATCACGATTTGTGTGGTGAATTTATCCAAATAACGGCGTATGGTTCCTGAAATACAAAGAATTGGAATTTAGAAATATCTTTTAAGGATTAAAAGGAAAGCAAATTTCAAAGTATACTTAATGCAATATGAGCGGCTAGATCAGCTGGAAATGTCTTTTGATTGATGCTGATATTGCAGACAGCTATTGATTTTAAATTCAGTTCTTTGGCTTTACATAAGACGTTTCTGTCATGGGGAGAGATTAAAAATATAATTTTAATTTTTATTTAATTTAATTTAATTTATTTACTTACCTATAACAACAATGTAAAGTATTTTCGGCTGCTGTTTTAAATTTTTCTTTATACGCAGGACCCACTGTATGTAGTACATAACTAGCGGGTAAATTGTAGCCCTTTGTTACACGTACTTCGCCAGTGCGGCATTCTGTAATAGAATTACAATTAATTCATGTATTTTAGCTAAACAAGGAATGTCAGTATTGGAGCCATGGCAATATTTATTGCATTAGACAAGCTTCGTTTTAATATAGAAAAGTTTAAAAAAAATGCGTCGTAGGCCATTGAAAAGATTTGATCGCTTTGCTTCACTACTCGCTGAAAAAGTCCATGAACTTATGGAAAAATTTCTAAAAGACTTCCTAAATAAGCAACGAAGGCGTTTGCTAGGAATTCAAATTCGTCATCAAACAGTTATCAACATTTGAAGAAATCTAAATACACACAGAGAAGTTCAATGTGAGAAAGAGATCATGGACAAAGCAAAGTAAAGCTTCACAAACGTTGACAAAGCCATGATAGACACGAAGATAGTTATAGCTTTGTGGCTAGAGACATTGGAAGGGTTCCTACGATAGGTTCTGTTAACATTTAACAAGTTTGATGTAAGTAATTGAATTCAAATCGTCAAGATGGATCAACTGATCACAACGATGATCAGGAAGTCAATGAGGAACAAAAGTCTAACGAATCACATGATAATGGTTGATGTCAATTAGAACCTGTTATTGCTTTCTCTGGGAACTTTAATTAAATCAAAATCGATCCGGTTGTGTACATGGTCGTACCGCTCAATATACAATCTACAATTATAGGCAAAAATAAAAGGTCTTTATGCTCGAAATTCAAGGCAACGCTTCTTCTTCTTCTGAAGTGTGTGTGTTGGCTTATTAGACGTAAAGCCAGGGTTCGAGTCCCAGGCCAGAAATCAAAAACAAAATACAAAAAGTATTTCTTCGGCGATTTCCTCTCAGCAGATTTCTGGCAAAAATTCTGAGAGTAAATAAAATTGCCATGAAAAATATTCTCAAAAATCTGTCGTTCGGAGTCGACTTTAAACTGTAGGTCCCACCACTCATGTATAAAATTAACACACACAACATAAGTGGTGTGAGAAACTAGGTCGTAATCCTGACTAAAGGGTTGTAATGACCAATTATGTATGTATGCTTCTTCTAGGCTAATTTTTGAATGACAATGACACCTCCAGGCTAAACAATCACTTTTTCTGGATGCAAGAGTTACCAACAAACACTTCAGGGTTTTACGGACTGCATATGTGATAACTTTGCATGCTAACTTAGCCACCACTTGGAAAAGAGTTTCATTGCTGAAGAAAATTTTGTGCAAAAAATCAGAATTGAAGAACTGTGGCTCTAGCATTCAATTGGCAAATTCTAATTCAAAATATGCCATACTTAGCCGTAAGATAGGCTCAATTAGTGAGAATGCTAAGGAATCAACAAATTCCGATTAGGTTTAGGTTAGAGGACGTGTAATTGTCAATCAAGACAATTAAACAAACGTCCTAAAGGGGAGAGGATAATAGGGGAGATAGGGAAAAAGGAGAGGAAGTAGAAAAGGGAGAATAAGGAAACAGAGGAGTTACACAAACTAACAAAATACGCAAGAGAGCTCGACTACGCTATTAAGGCACTAGCACTTCTCAACCATCTCAAACTAATAATGAATCTATGGAGAGCCTTGACGTCGGCTCTCGACACAGAATTCAAACCTTCAAAGAAGCGTCTGCCAAGGGTCTTCAACCTTAACCTACTAAGGGCTGGACAGTTGCAGAGGAGGTGTTCGATAGCCTCCAACGCCTCCCCATCGCAACATAGCCTGCAATAGTCCATCTGGGATCTGTTCCAGATTGTTGTCAGCGATGTAATCTCGCAATGCCCCGTAATAAACACTTCAAACAGTTTGCAGCTTTGCCAGGCCATCGGTTTAGGTTAGATTAGCGGGTATCTTGCCATTCACAGGCAAGTTCACTCGGTGGCTCATATGGTCCATTGTGTTGCCCAGCGTGAGATAAGCGCCCTTGACATGATCCGTCAGTAGAGGGTTTGTTCTACCCCGAGCTCAAGATGAAACTGGCCAGTCCCCTTAGTGGCACGTTCGTCACCATGCCCAAATTTTCAAACGTTCTGTCGCCCAAAAACCGATGACGTTTGTTCTGAAGTGAAGTGCAGTGCACAACAATGTGTTGTACCGATTCCGTTTCCTAGACCATCGGTTTACTTACATAATTGGTCATTACAACCCTTCAGTCAGGATTACGACCCAGTTTCTCACACCACTTATGTTGTGTGTGTTAATTTTATACATGAGTGGTGGGACCTACAGTTTAAAGTCGACTCCGAACGACAGATTTTTCAGAAACTTTTCATGGCAATTTTTATTTACTCCCAGAGTTTTTGCAAGAAATCTGCTGAGAGGTAGTCGCCGAAGAAGTATTTTCATATTTTTGTCTTGATGTCTGGCCTGGGGCTCGAACCCTGGCTTTACGTTTAATAAGCCAACACACTACCTACTAGACTACAGCGACTTCAGAGACCATCGGTTTAGTTCTTCAAATAATTGCTTATGGTATGATGGAGTTACGAAAAGCTTTCTTAATGCAATACAGGACATACATAAATGTAATGAATGAAATTTACCTCTTATATTATGTGTTAAATCTTCTTTTAATTGATTACCAGCTACATTTAGAATACGTTCCGATATAATATTGCTTTCAGTTAAAGTCTCATCGGTTGTATTGGTAATGGCGTCCACTTCCAAAGTGGTTATATCGCCATCCCTGTAAAATAAAAAAAAAAAATTAAGAAAAACCTCCTTTATTTGGAAACCACGGTTTGGCTCTACCATAATATAAAACGATTATTGACATCACGGGATATGGGAAAGGGACTGCAATTGTGACGGGGGCCTCCTAAAGTTGAATAATCGGTTATTGGCAGTCTTGTATCTTGTTTGGCAGAACCACCCCAGGTGGATAGATTTTCTGGTTTAATTTTCTACAAAGACACAAAATAACAAATTATTAAATGAAATATGTTTGTTTTTAATCTTTTTAACTGGGTTTACATACACAAAACGCTGTTCCTAACGCTTTGAAGTCCTCATTTGAATTTGTGTCCAGTCGCATGTTGATTGATGGTTGTTTTTGCTAAAAAATAATTAAAAAAAACAGAGAAACGTATGAGAGAAGTTTAAATAAAATAAAGAATATAAATTTTAAAACAAATTGTTAAAAAAAAATATCTCCTTCAAATGCCTTTAATTGTTAAGGGAACCTGTGATGTTTTTCTTTTTAATTTCCGTTAAATTGAAACTTTAATGCTTCACGTCAAGAAGAGAGAGAGCAAAAAAACATGAAAGTTTATGAATAAAGTGGTTTTGTGGAAACTGTGGCTGTATGAGTGTGAAACAGTTGATAAATTGTTTTAAACTTTTCTTACACCAACACACACACACACACAGACTCTGTAAAACATATTTTATTTCCTCTACACTAATACAGTTTCACACATTTATTATGAAAGGGGGCAAAAAAGAAAGTATACATTGAACCACATGTTTCTCTACGCATACACACACATACATACATAAGCATTAAAAAACATTTACTCATTTACTGACATACAGTTGTGGTTAGAGGAATAGAGACAAGTGTTCTGTTTTTAATGTAATTTTAAAAGATTTTTAAATCTTAAAACATTTTAATTCTATTGAAATTAAGATCGACGGACATATTATTAAGGTCCATAGGAGGTTCATGTATAGCAGCTCAGACAACCGAAATTAGTTTATCAGTGACGGCAAAGGGAAAAACCCTTGAAAGAGGTAAATATTGTAATCGTGTGGCCCAAATTATTGTGCATTAAACAGTTTTCCGAGTAAGGATTAAAATGAAAAGCGTGATTGGCCAACGGGATTGTTGAGATGGTTAAAGAAGCATTGGAAAGGAAATGCGGATAATTGTAGAGGAACAACGAAAGCATTATGTGTACAAGAGTCACTTTAAGCCAGTCGCTGCCCAATTTCCTCATCCTACGCACTGTTTTTGCTTTATGCGAATTGGAAATTACTTTATTGCTCACTGTATTCTTTTAGCCGGAATCCCTACCTAGCTTGTCGCACCACCTATGTTGTATGTGTTAATTTTAATTATGTGTCAATGTCCACTTCGAACGACAGATTTGTGAAACTTTTCATGTCAATTTCTCCATTTTTACAAGAAGACAGCTGGGAGTTTGACCATGAGCTCTCGCCTTATAAGCTAACATACTGCTACGCAAATCGAAATGACCTAATATTAACGACCTAACAACAAAAACGACAAACAAAAGCACACGATACAAATACACACTAACACTAAGAATACAATGAACGTGTTGATTATCTAAAGCTGTACACACACATATGTACAACGAACCTGGTTGCGCCTGGTACCAACAATAACGTGTGTGTGACAAAAAGGGATGGACAACGTAAGCAAAGTACACAAACAACAATGTATTGGCAATAGAGCTCTCGAGAAGGCGAGATTACGAACCTTCCACTTCAAGAATGTTCGTTAGACTGGTTGTATCGAACTATAAAATGGCTGAACAAAGCAGGCAGCAGTCAGCCTTGTGTGAAGTTGCATGTGAATAAAATAAGTCGTAGCTGTAAAGATCTAGCGTGTGAACTAGTTAATAATCAGATCAGTGTTGCAATATTGTAATTTTGAAATGGTACTGAACTATAACGGAAAGAGTACTTTTTTGCATCAAATGGTACTTTTTTAAAAAATAATTTTTATATTTCACTTACTGAACGGAAAAGAAAAACTAACGACTAATACATGATTATCATATACAAAACAAAAACCGTTGATTTGGAACTTAACAGAACAGAAGCCCCGTTTAGTCAAAAGTCGACGGAACGTACGTTCATTTTAGCGTATGTAGAGCAAATTAAATACTTATCGAAATTACATTTCGGTTCGGCAAGCGTTCTCATTGCTTTTCGTATTCTGGAAACGAACATACTTCGCATGGACGTTGGGCTAAGCATTAATTCTAGCTTTAGCATTAGCTGGAAAGCGCTAACCATAAAATGTATAATAATAAAAAAGTACTGAAAGCGTCGCAGGGGTACTGTAGTATTTTTGAAATGGAAAAGTACTGAAAAAAGTACTAAAGTACTGAATTTTTCAACACTGAATCAGATTATTATTGTTGTATCGTTAAGTTGTATACGGTGGCACACAAAAGTAGTGTAAAGAATAAAGAGAGTTTAACTGAAATTAAACACATATTTGCTTTTACTTTGTTTGCAATTAACGAACTCATATTTAAACGTTTTTAAAAAGGTAAAAGCGTAACAATACCAACGACTAGCCTATAGCGGCTTCAATATGTAATCGCGAGAAAAAAGTGAAAAGAATGATCGAAGAATGTATAGAGATGATCCATGGAAGCCTTTCAGGAGATGTTAGGCATCAGAGAGGTAAATATTTGCGCTTTTCTCGATATTAGAAGGCGCACTTAATAACACTTCTCACGGGATTGCGTATAGGGAATTGAAGGAAAGGGTTACAGGCCCTTTTTACCCGGATGGATGACACGATTACTATACACACGATCTGCGGAAACAAACGGAGGGAAACGAAGTAATAAGGACTTACCTCAATAAAAGTTTGCTCACTTAAAGGGATTCTTACATGGCTAACGTGAAGCTTGGTTGTGAATGAATTCTTGACGAAAGTGTCTGCCAAGACTATGTAGAAAATATTGGAGATGCCACCAGAAAATTATGTTTTGGATGTATAACATGATAGTCTGGCTATTTTTTTTTTTGAGACTAACACTCGGAAGATGTACCGTAATCGTGAAGTGCATTATTTTAGAATGCAGGTAAGATAATTTATAAGAGAAAGAAAAGAAAGGGTAGTGGTAAGTATAACCTATAGGGCCAGTTTTTGAGCAGGCAGAAGGAAATTGGAGACAGCTCAGAAGAAGTTGGATTAAATACAGGCAATGCTATGCCTTGGTATAACCAGTTCAATGAGAGCCTTTAAGCTATTTCTAAAAGCTTAGAAATAATTATTCGATGCTAACTTTAAGGAAAACAGCTGAGAAGGATTCGAAATTTAATCATTTGATCATTGGTTGGGTAGCACAAGCTAAGCAGATGCCAGGTGATAGAAGTAATGCTGCTTTATCAGTTGAGAGGCTGGAAATTGAAAAGTAACGAACTTATTGACTTCCTCTTCTAGAATTTATAAGTTTCCCCATAAGACACAAGAGAACTAATAAAAATTAAACTTAATCATGCCATTTATTTTATTAAAGTTTCGTTATTATATTAAGATTTCACTCACCCTCCCTGGACTATGTAAGAGGGGCATTCGATTTTGCTATTCTTTCAATTTTAAGTTAATTTTTATAAGCATGTTTGCAATTATCTGCTTAAAACTTTCTAAGTATGTATGCACATGTATGTACATGTGTATGTATGAATATGTGTGTGTGTCTAATATTAATTAAATGACAACCTTTTAACTTTTCATAGCCTTTGCTTTGCATAAATTGAATATCCTCTTTAAAATAAATTTAATTATCATGTTATTTAATGTGTTTAAATGTTTTTCCTTAGAAAATTTCAATTAATTATCAACACTGTTGCATGTTCAGCAAAATGAATTTGAAAATTTACCGCCCTCCCCCTCCCAACAAACCATCTTTCAAGTGTTAAAACTGAACAGCCAAAAACCCAACCATTGCAACCGAACCGAATCAAACCACAGCTAGCTAAGCAACCAGCCAACACAAGCAAACCAAACCAAACCAATCAAACCCACCGAAACTGATATTTTGAAAACAAAAACGCCTTAAGTTATGCAGCAAGTTTGTGCAGTAAAGAAACAATGTTGTCGTTTGCCGTTACCTTACCAACACAGCTAACGATGAATGCTGAACGATGAACGACAGACGACACAATGTCATTATTAAAGTTTTGCATAAATAGAGGTACACATACCAACACACATGTACTCTGCTTTAAGTGGCATACGTATACTAAACGAGAGCGATAACAACGTGGGCATGAATGTATTGTTTTGCTTATGGTTTTTCGAAAGGTTGAGAGTACACACACATACAGCTGCTGTGCATTGTATTGTTTGGTATTTAAAAGAACATCCTTCACACACAACACAGACATATTCTCGTGCATTTTTGTTTGTATTTTGTTTAATGCATAGATTTTTATGTCATTGTTAATGTTGCTGTTATTGTTGTTGTTAATGTTTATTTTTTATGTTTTTCGCTGTTGTGTATTTTTGTTCATCTTTTCCACTTGTTGTTATTGTTGTTTTCCGTGCTGTTTATATAGGATTTTCTATTAAAAAATCGCTAAAAGGTATGCCACAGAAATAAACATGACAAATACTTAGTATTTTTTCGTTTTCTCTCTCTCTCTCTCGTCCTTTGTGTAGTTTTTTCTTTAAATAACTGAAGGACCTTTTCTTAAAAAAAAAAACAAACTTTTATACAGAATTTATTTCTTTTTCATCTCTTAATGCAACATAATGAAAATTGCATACAAAGTTTTTTTAAATGGTGCAGTTTTTTTCATTTTAAATGTCACTAGTTTGGCTTAAGGAAATTCCAGGAATTTGATTAAAATTTCTTGAAAAGAAAATTCATTCAATACTTTTAACAAATATTCTATGAACTTCATTTGTAATACGAGGAAAAAAGTACATTAGCAATGGTAATTGAATTTTCCACAGAAAATATTATAAAAACGTTAAATAAATTTGAGAATTAAATTTATTTTAAAGAGGATACTAAATTTAGGCAAGACAAAGTCCTAACTTTTGTAATTTAATTAATATTAGACAAAAAAGCTCATCTAGTTACACTTTACCTAATCATTTAGAAACTCTTAAGCAGATAATTGCAATGTTCTTCCCATTTTCAACACAAAAACTCATGGTACGACTTTCCAACATCAAAACGCTACAGATAGGCGACGGGTTTTCTAGGTTGTTTACTAGGATTGCCAATAAGGATGAGGGATTTTAAGCAAGAGGCACAAAAGAATTGTTTACAGTATGCTAGCAAGACTGGTGGCTTGGTGATCTGTATCAGTGCTTGACTACAAATCACTTCATATTCGAATACGGCCTTGAAGCCTTAATTCCCCATCTCTTTATGGAATTGTGTTCGGATGGACTGTAATCAGAAAAATTGCAATGTGAAGCTGCTTGATTAAGTGAAAAGCTCTGTTGCAATACAGTTCATGCGCATCACTAGTTCAAAAGCCCTCTTTGGAAGGCCTAACTGGCTTTAATCTAGTTTACTGGCAAGACAACTTGGTGTGTTTGTAGCAATGTAACGAAATGTCTTCAATTCCAAGCAGTAAATACTGAACTCTAGCGAGTTTGTTTGTCTCAATGCAACGAAATGCCTTCAATTCCAAGCAGGAATCAACTCGCTAGAGAAGGTACGGTCTTACCGTATACCAAGCCACACTTATACCTTTGTCAGGCTGTCCTTTAGGCAGAGGAATTTATTGGTCACTGACTAACTAAATACTTAAATTGAATTGCAGGGACATCTGTATCAGTTCTCATGCAAAGTAATAGGTAGGCATGTGGTTACATACATATGTACATACCTACATAACAACCCTTCAGTCACGATTACAGCCTAGCTTCTCACACCACCAATGTTGTGTGCGTTAATTTTATACATGAGTGGCGGGACCTACAGTTAAACGTTGACTCCGAACAACAGATTTTTGAGAAACTCTTCATGGCAATTTTATTTTAACACTCAGAGTTTTTGCCAGGAATCTGCTGAGAGGAAGTCGCCGAAGAAATATTTTTTTCATATTTTTGTTTTGATGCCTGACCTGGGATATGAACCCGGGCTTTACGTCTAATAAGCCAACACACTACTTATTAGACTATGGCGACTTCAGGCATGCAGTTAGCCTTTGTTTATTTGCAAATGGATTTTTATGAGTTTGATGAAATCGACGAAGGAGGAAGGGAGTTTTATTTTTTTTTTTGGCTCGAGTTAGACTTTTCTCTTTTGGCACAGACTTTCTTTATAGTCCAACTGAGCCATCCTTGCTTGATATATGATACAAAGTACAGATCATTCTGACTACAATTTATAATTTACGCATATTTATGGATTTATTTTTACAACCACTAATAGGTTAGGCTAGGTTAGAGGATGTGCACTTGTCAATTAAGACAAGTACAGTACCCGGAGGTCGAATTGACCCATTGTACAACGTCGTAGTTTCTCACACCACTTATGTTGTGTGTGTTAATTTTAAGCATGAGTGGCGGGCGGGACCTTCAGTTTTAAAGTCGTCGCCGAACGAAAGATTTTTGAGAAACTTTTCATGGCAATTTTATTTTCACACTCAGAGTTTTTGCCAAAAATCTGCTGAAAGGAATTCGCCGAAGAAATACTTTTTGTATTTTGTTTTGATGTCTGGCCTGGGGCTCGAACCCTGGCTTTACGTCTAATAAGCCAACACACTACCTACTAGACTACGGCGACTTCTACTACCACTAATAACAACAAGTTCTTTTCGAATAAAACTGAAAAATGATTTAAATTTTTCGAACAAACCTCGTATTTTTTTCTTCAATAGAAAATAATTTACTTGTTACTGCAGGTTATTTCTTTCATGGAAAAGAATTTAAAAAAAAATATTTCGAATGTAAATTTAATAACTATCCCTACATGCTCGTACACCCATGCATTTTTCCTTTCTTTTCCTTTTTCATACACAATATTTTAATTAACATTTTAGATTTTCTATTACAATCTCTGATTGGATTCTTAATAACTGTAGGCTGGCTGTTGCTTGCGACTGCTTTCCATTAATAAAAAAACGGGAGAGAAAAAATGAATTTGAATTTCATTTTAAAAAAACATTCGAACAAAAGCATATCAGATACACTCGTACAACAAAAGAATAGTAACAGCAGTTGCTATTGCTGGTGCTGGTGCTTTGTGCAGTTGTCGGTGGCAATGCAAATGGATTTTCTTTTTTTCAATAAAAAATTTTCTTGCCACAGGGAAATTGTAATGGTTTCTTGAAATTCTATTTTATTTTCTATTTTTTTGGGAAGATGTTGCATGTTATTGAAAAGCATTGAATTACTGAGCGAGTGAGCGAGTGAATGAATGAATGACTGAATGCTTGGGTATGCCCTAAATGGCAAGAAATATTAATTCATTCATATTTTCAAACAGACAAACAAACACAAGTAAACTTTTCCTCACAACACATTTTATTATCGTTGGAGGCTTTTGTATGCTGGCAAATGGAAAACTGCATGAAGAAGGAATGAATGAATGTGTGCCAGGGAGAGAGGATAAAATTGTGGCAATAATTTTTAGGGTACCATTAAAATGTTTTTTTTTTTTGAACAATTTAGATATGAAAAACCCGCATGCCTACAAACCTATATGCTGTATGTATGTATGTAGCCAGCTCTGTACTCATGTATTGTAAATACTTTTTAATATTGCTTGGGTGTGTGTGTCCAAAAGGAAGACCATGAGCAAAATTTGTGTTTTCTGCCAATATTACAGCATAGAACATTCCTCCCATGAGATGTTTCGTAAAAAGTGTTCCCAATGGTGCTGTTAGAATTGCTAGTTTTACACATACCCCTGCATATGTATGTATGTACATATACTTTTACATGAGCTACTCAATGCTTTATCTATTAAAGTAAGTATTAATGTGTAGTATAGGCTTGAGTCAGAGTACATTTATAGACTTGCTACTCAAATTGATGGGGGATATGCAAAATTATAAAGACTTTTAGCAAAGAACTCTTTCTTTGTAATGTTTTATGAATAAGTATGTATAAAAAAAATGGTACAGAAATGTGATAAAACGTATACGAATGATAAACTATTTCTTGGAATTCAAAAACAGAAACATTTTAAATCAAGAAATAATCAAGAAATAATGGAATTTATTTCGGAAACCTCAATAGCTTACTATCCCTTCATAATCCAAGGTAATCAGAGAATTGCAATCTTCCCGTTGGCCAGGCAACAACGGACAATTGGTCATTACAACCCTTTAGTCAGGATTACGACCTAGTTTTTCACACCACTTATGTTGGGTGTGTTAATTTTCTGCATGAGTGGCGGGACCTACAGTTTAAAGTCGACTCCGAACGACAAATTTTTGCGAAACTCTTCATCGCAATTTTATTTATCCTGAGAGGAAGTCGCCGAAGAAGTATTTTCGTATTTTTGTCTTGATGTCTGGCCTGTGGCTCGAACCCTGGCTTTACGTCTAATAAGCCAACACACTACCTACTAGACTACGGCGACTTACGAATTCAAGAACAGAAACATTTTAAATCAAGAAATAGTCGAGAAATATTTCGGAAACCCCAATAGCTTACTATCCCTTCATAATCCAAGGTAGCCAGAGAATTGTAATCTACCCGTTGCCCGGCCAACTCTAGACTTGAAGTACAGAAGTCCAATATACAGATTCTAGGCTAAGAGGAATGAGCTATACGAACACATACTTTGAACCATTTCAAGAAGAAACAATTGAATGTTTATCCAATAGTAGGTATTGAGTAGTCGTTGTAGTCTAGTAGGTAGTGTGTTGGCTTATTAGACGTGAGGCCTCGGTGCAAACCCCGGGTCAACATCCCTAACTAAACGAAATATGAAAAAATATTTCTTCGGCGTCTTCCTCTCAGCAGATTTCTGGCAAAAACTCTGCAAGTAAATAAACTTACAACGAAAACTTTCTCAAAAATCTGTCGTTCGGATACGATTATAAACTGTAGGTCCTGCCACTCCTGTATAAAATTAACACACACAACATAAGGGGTGTGAGAAACTAGGTGGTAATTCTGACTAAAGGGGTGTTATGACCAATTATGTATGTATGTAGTGGCATAAAAGTGGAGCTCTTTGATTTCAGCGTGAAATATTCAGAATTTATGAATATATTTTCCGAACGGAAGCGTACGCCTTCAAAAGTAGTGCCCAATTCAACTTGGACTAGAACTACAAACGACAGGTCCTACCAATACTATCTGGCAGTCAAGCTGGCATTGTGAGTACTTGGTTCGTATAACATTGACTAGAGAATAGTAGGGTTACACTTTGCTAGATCATGAGAGAATCTAAGTTAATGAGCAAGCAGATGGGTAAGCTTAAGGGGAAGCTCACAGGCCACTGACAGGGCCAGAGCATTCGTAATCCTGACTAAAGGATTGTTATGACCAATTATGTATGTATGTATGTAGTCATTGAGTTGCTCTTAATGGCTCCAAACAACATCCTGCTCCTGGGAAATCAACAGGATTGGGAGTGATTTATAGGGATACCCTATATATGGTAAATTGCGTGGAGTACAATAGATTAGGATTCTGGTACTCTGCACGGCAATTGATATCCAGAAGTTAGATAACAGTTCCAAGAGTCCATGAGCAGAACGTTAGAAAGTTCTTGCCGGAATCAATATCCTAACACCAGGCATGTTCGTTTGATTTTTAACTTCTTACTCCTACCATACACCGCTTCAAAGGAACACTAAGAACACACGTTCAAACACCACGAATCGCTGTAAAATCGCATTAAAAACAGACCAACGAAGACCAGTGATCGACTTGGTTAGACTTGGACGTTAGGCTGATCTGCTAGTGATAGATTTGCTGTCAGAGCTTTAGTACCAACAACCGAACAGCCTGCTATAAGGCTGTTATGAATGAAATACGATTAGTCAGGACAGCGCCAACTCCCACACCTTGATAGTGATTTGCGTAAAACTGCAGCGGTTGGGTGGATTGTGGCAATGTCCTGTTGAAACCACATACCATCCAGTGCATAATCTTCAATTACAGTCGGTTATCATACGGTTTTTACATCGCAATATTATACGACCTTAGCACACTGCATTGCAGGGTTATTTTTTTTAACAGAAACAGGAGTGCGTACATTATGAGGCTGTATCGCTGCCAGTTTCTTCAAATTTCTTTGCCAATTCCTTGCACGGTCAATCGATTATGCCAATCATAATCACGCTGTAATGCACAAAAAGTGCTAACATTGGCATCAACACTGCTGTATTCAATTTTCGTGTGATAAAGGCTCCATATGGAGATCGTAAATTGCTCAGCTATCACTAAATATGTACATAACTCAGATGGCTGACAGTCTTGCCAGATTTATGGTTTTAAAATCGCAAAATGGCGGAGTTTTTTTTAATAAATCAAGGATATGTAAAGCCACTTGGAAATTACTTCGATTCAATTTGAAATCTAGAGGCCAACTATTTTGAAACAATTTCAAACGTTATGTGAACTGCAATCGTTTTTTTTTTTGCTCGCAATTACAAGCAATTACTCGCGAATTATTTCCTTTAAATTTCTGTTTGACAAGATAATGATTGCATGTCCGCTTTTAAAAATAAAACGACAAACAACTACAAAAAAAAACAACAACAAAAAAAATAATAAACAAAGAGAGCAGGAATAATGTATCCAAAGTACTGGTGGATTTGGTTGTGGATGGTGTGGTGTGGTGTTGTGCTTGTGGTGGCAGTGTCAGTGAATATGGTGACTCTCGTTGCTATTAAAATTGTGTATAACCTTGACGATGGCAACAGTACTCTGTGTGTGTACGCGAATATCAGAATTAAACAAAAAGGATTCACTTGTTTTTTTTTTTGTTTTGTTTTGTTTTCATACGCAAACCTGCAAACCTGTGAACATAAACAAAAGCATGCGAATGACTGAGTGAGCGAGTGTGTGTGTGTGTAAACAAAAACCACTCGCCTATACCGCCGCCTTCAACTACGATTGACTGCTGCATGCAGCTTGGAATAGAGAAAAATTGCTTGGCTTTTATATATGTGCTCAGGTATAAATTTAAATTTAAATTATAATCATGTAGATTTGTTGTTTTTTTATTTTTATTATTATTTCGCCATTTTTTTGTTTTTTGCTATTATCGTAAGCAGTAGGAAGACAGGAAACAAGTAGGGCTGCATGGACTAAAGAAATATGCTATAATGGGGTGTACTTTGAACAATTTTGGACTAAAATTAATACAAAATTATATAAGATATCCTTATAATTTCTATCCAGTACTGTTGCTCTGATGGACTACAGTATGCTGATCTCTTTTAGTAGGAAAAACTGTTTGTGTAGTACCCAGATGTTTCCTTTATTAGCACCGCACAGAATCTACATACTGAGGCTAAGTTGATCAATATTCAGTACAAGCTTTCTTTAAGTGTACAGTAGTCCGGTTACTATTCTTACACTACTTTTGAATAGTCTGATGCATAACTCAAATCTTTTCCTGGTATAATAACCCAGCAAAAGTTTAGATTATCTTAAAACTATTTGGCTTCAAAAGAAGATTTTTTGCCTCCTTTCATCCTTCTTGAGACGAATATATCACTCCCCACAGAAAGCTCTTGCCCTGTCAATGGCGTATGAGCTTGCCCTTAATCTAACTCATCTGCCTGCTCATTACTTTAGAATCTAAGGCTTAGATTCTCTCATGATACTACAAAGTGTAAGAGTCAATGTTATACGAAACGAGTACTCATAATGCCAGCTTGACTGCCAGATGATATTGCTAGGACCCTTCGTTTGTAGTTCCAGTCCAAGTTGAATTGGGGTTTGGGTTTGAAGGTGTACACTTCCTTCCTGAAAATATACGCTTGTTATCCTCATGAATTCTGAATATTTCACACTGGAATCAAACAGCCCCACTTTTATTCCACTACATACATACATAGTTGGTCATTACAACCCTTCAGTCAGGATTACGACCTAGTTTCTCACACCACTTATGTTGTGTGTGTTAATTTTATACATGAGTGGCGGGACCTACAGTTTGAAGTCGACTCCGAACGACAGATTTTTGAGAAACTTTTTCCTGGCAAATTTTCATTTTACTCTCAGAGTTTTTGCCAGAAATCTGCTGAGAGGAAGTCGCCGCAGAAATCCTTTTTGTATTTTGTTTGATGTCTGATCTGGGGTTTGAACCGTGGCCTCATATCTAATAAGCCAACACACTACCTACTAGACTACGGCGACTATTCCACTATCTAGCACAAAGTCGTTTCGTTTCTCGCTCTTTGAAAAATTATAGAGTTTTCTGTCTGTGGAAACTAAACGAAATGTCAGTCACGGGATTTGAGAGGCCACAATGCTATCTATCTAACGTTAGACTTGTCCCCCGTTATGCTCACCATAGTCTACATAGCTCTGGTGCTCACTGCCATGTGTAATAAATTTCAGTCCAATAGAGCCTCTAGCGAACTTTGTATCATTGCGCCCAATGATGACGCAATGGTTCACAACCGGCCTGACTATCATGTTATACATCCTTGAGTTGCACCCCCAAGATTTTTGGCACGCGTTCTGTATATCATTGGGACATGGTCCATATGACACATGGCCCATATGACATACATATAAAGTTTACTGTCAATGCTTTGTCCTGTATATCGTAAAATGGCGAGGAGATAATAGCGTAACAGAGATTTTTAAAGATCCATCAGTTGGGTAGAAAGGTAGGTAAATTCGAGGACTTGTGTAGCCACAATGGCAAATGCCAAACAAGGCGGTGGTTGAGTAGTTACCTTCTAGAGTTTGATTGCCCTGTTTTTTTTTTAGTAAAATGTTCACTTTCTACTTGATAAGCGACTCTTCAAAGACCCTGTACAATAGGTTTTAAAACCACGATGTTTATTTTAAATACTGTAGGGTACATACTACGTTTATATGTTAAACCAACAACAACAACAACAAGAAAAAATCTCATTATGAAAATAAATAGCAGACGAAGAGGTAAAAAAAGGAAGGAACACAGTGTTTAATTATGAAAAACGTTCATTTAAATTAAAGGAGAGCAGAATGGAATGAAATACACTTTTTAAGTCATAAAATATAAAGGTAAAGAGGCAGGCCGAGGGTGATAGGGGACGGCATTAAATGAATCATTTTAAAACAGTTTCAGTCGTAATTAAATATTTAAACGAAATGAAACAAAATTAAAGGAAAAAATAGCAAAACGAAATTACAACAGGAACTGTGATACTAGAACTGTGACTGTGACTGTGACGGTGTCTGCTTTAATGATGGCATAACTATTTTTAAATAAATTTTTATAATTTATTTTTATTTTGGTTTGCAAACGAGACATTATTTTGAATGCAAATTGCAAAGATAGTTAGTGAGTATGAGAGGAGATAATTTTATTTTAATTTCCTTTTGTTATTATTTTTCTAATTCTATCCCTGAAAGGGTTAATTACGAAACAATGAACGCATTATTACTTTTCTCACCTGTGTTTAGCACATTTAACATCTACGGCCATAAAATTTAACACCAAAAACCTTTTTTTGTTTTCTATTTTCTTAACAAGATGACGAAGACAATGAACGAAATAGATAAAGTTTTGAAACTCAACACAATTGGCGCGATAAGCTTAAAATCTAAAGATGCCGTCAGCTATGTATGTGACATGATCTCCACATTTTGTCAACCGAATATCTAGTAGAAGAATAAGGGGCCCCTCTATTCACAAAGGCAATTCATTTTGCGGATATTAGGCGGTTTATTTAGTTTTTCAATTAAAATGAATTCATCATGTCAACTTGTAATAAACTAGGCAAATATTTAAATTAATTTATTTAAAAAGAAAATCTAAAGATCACGACTCATAACAACAACAAGGTATTTATTTTTAAAAAATATAAAATGAATTAAGAGATAAATAAATAATTTATGAAATCATCGCTTCTTTTTTTAGAGAAATAGAGATATCAGCGTCGTCATTATCATCATCATTATTTAATTTAACAAAAAAATAAACAAATTTAAACAAAAATTAACAAAAAAAAAAAGTAGCCACAAACAACGATGACAAAACTTTATTTATTCATATACGACGTTAAGTTTCTACGTTTTATTTTTAAAAAATTTATTAATTTTTGTTTATTTTTTTCTTAAATAAAATATTGAAAATATTTAATGAACAAATAATTGTTTAACAAATTAATAAAAAACTCAAACAAATAATTAATAACTAAACAAACATTAATCATTAGAGATTATGAATAATAATCTTTAAATTATAAAAATGCTTTAAAATAAACAGAATACCTACAGGAACTGTTCAAGGTAAACATATGCCTTTTAATGATCTCGCTATTTTGGTATCTGGAATAGATTGGCTGCCTTTAGGCGGAGATATTAGATTCCTAGAGTAAGATGGTAGTCTAGTAGAACCCATGGTCCTAAACCCGGCTTAGATATTTCAAACTAAACAAAATATCAGAAAATATTTCTTTCGGCAACTTCTTCTAGTAGTCATTTGGCAAAAACTCTGTCGAGTTAATAAAATTGTCCTGAGAAGTTTCCCAAATCCGTCTTTCAGAATCGACATTTAATTGTAGTTCCCTCATGTATTAAATTAACGCACACAATCACGAAAGGCGTGAGAAGCTAGGTTGTATTCCTGACTAAAGGGTTGTATTTAGCCATTAAGTAATTATTTAAGATGACAAAGGCTTATGTTAGGTTAGGTTAGAGGACGTGTACTTGTCAATTAAGTCAAGTACAGTACCCGGAGGTCGAATTGACCCATTGTACAACGACCTCGTTCCTCACACCACTTATGTTGTGTGTGTTAATTTTTATACATGAGTGGCGGGACCTACAGTTTAAAGTCGACTCTGAACGACAGATTTTTGAGAAACTTTTCATTGCAATTTTATTTACTCTCAGAGTTTTTGCAAGAAATGTGCTGAGAGGAAGTCGCCGAAGAAATACTTTTTGTAATTGGTCTTGATGTCTGGCCTGGGGCTCGAACCCTGGCTTTACGTTTAATAAGCCAACACACTACCTACTAGACTACAGCGACTTCGTGACAAAGGCTTCCTAACGTCACTCAAAATTCTCTTCTTTAATTCCAATTCTAAACACTCTTTAGCAGATGACAATCATATTTGGTATTAAGATTCTTTAGATCGTAGACCGAGCCCTCCAGAGGGTCTAATCCCAGCTACAGCTAAGCTCCGCACTATGTCTTCACAACATATTAATTCCAATATCGAGGCCATATATGTATAATATCTTCTAAAGGGGATTCTGAACTTTGACAGTTAATAACGGTTATCTTGTTAAAGCTATGTCTGTCAAGTTTGCTTTCATTTATTCATTCTGTTTTCCTAAATTACCATGGACGACCATAGACAACGACATGTGTTCAAAGAATCGGCTCTGAGAAAGTTGGCAACTGACCTTAATTTTCAGTCATCTACAGGGATGGGGCCCATTTCTAAATGAAAAGGAATGCGAACAAAGAAAGTTGTAGAATTTAGAACGATATCAACCCACATGAGATGAAAGAACACCCTATGCATTCTAAAAAAACCCCTGTTGAGTGTGGACTTTAGGCTGGCGATATTATTGGTCGATATTTCTTTGAGGACGACATTGTATAGGTCGTCCTTGCCAATGGCGTGCATCGCAAGTCGATGATTACCAACTTCTTTTGGTCTAAATTGGATAATCTGGGCATCAACAACATGTAGTTTCAACAGGACATCGTTATGCCTTAATTCTCACGAGTTTGGAACAAGTAGCGTTTAGTGTTTATAAACAAGGAAAAATAGGATTCCAAAACAGCCATCAGTATACACACTGCTCTGCATTCTAAATACAGCAGAAAAACCTATAAACAGAGATTCTTACAGCCACGAATAAATGAAGTCGTTAGTGCTGGAGGAGATCGTTTGAGAAAGTCGATAAGCTTTCAGAGCTGGCAAGTCTAACATTGCAACTCTAAAGGATGTTTTAGAGGTAGTGGAAACAGAATAATTTCTCAGACTGAAATTATATGTCCAAAGAATTTGTTCTCCTTGCAATATTAGATGCGAAGAAAAAGAAAAATTCTTGGATTCGTAATTTTTGCAAAAAAGTAATTCAAAAACAAAAAGAATAAGGGTAGTTTTAAATTTATTAATGAAATGATTCTTTTAAGAAGAATAAGGATAGCTTTAAATTTGTTAATGAAATCATTCTTTTAAGAAGAATAACGTTAGTTAAATTTATTAATGAAATAATTCTTTTAAGACTCTGTGTGTTATTGATCTTGTCATTCACTTAAGCCGAGTCATTCAGTCAGTCGGTGTTTGTCTTTCTTATGCAATGTGCTCGTAGTAAAGTGAAGAAAAGTTTGTACACGTTTTTCATTTTTTTTTGTGAATATAATTTAACTTTTTATTGTTTTATAAACAATCCACAATAATAACGACAACAATATTAAGAAAATGTGTTAAATAAATAAAGTGAATACAAAAGAAATTGTAAAACAAAAAATTGTTAAATTCTTGTGTTAAAAAGCTATAAAATGAGTGAAGAACAGAAAAAGCAAAAGAAAACTGAAAATAAAAAAGTGCCGTTTAAATTGGATTAAAAAAAACGAAGACGCAGAAGAAGCAGCACAGGCAGAGAAAACAAAGAAACAACAACCAAAAAACAAAGAAAAAAAGTGCAATAAAAAGAAAACTGAAAAGAGTGTTAAAAAGTCTTATTGGACAAATAAAGAACAATAATAATAATGAAAAAAAACAAGAACAACAACAGCAACACTTTTGTAAAAACAAAAGAAGTGCAATTAACTTTTGTTTCAAAAATCATTGTCGTCATCATCATCGTCCGCCAGTCATCACTTGATAGTTTCTGTTTTTGTTGTTGTTTTATTTCTTTATTTAAATTCTTTTATTGTTGTTTTTCTTTGTTTAAATGGTTGTTGTTTTTTTGTTTTGATTTCTTTTGTTTCTTTTATTCTACATTAAAAGGTAAGACATTTTAAACAATTTTTATTTGTAATTGTAATTGTTGTTATTGCCATATGACCTTTGTTATACCAATTCAACACATAACACATGTGGTTTAATTTTATCCGCTTAAAAGTGTTGTGTGGCTAAAAAGTGTTGTGTGTAGGTGGTTTTGGTGATGAAAACTTATGCAAATTTTTAAAGAAATAATTTTTTTCATCAAAACAAATGCATTTTTACATCAAACCCTGGTCAAATGGTGTAAATTTATTGTAAACAATTCAATACAACAATTTTTTTGTGGCCTTCTTATGTTGTACAAGGCTTATGATTGCTTATTAAATAGGGCTTCAATCGAAATCCAAGTGCAATTGCCACATCGCATGTTCCGCGTTGCAAGTATCGTGCTATAGAGCCACACTGCAAGTTTTGTGTTACAAATGAATTTTTTGTTGTGCAGTAGTCTTGCTGTGCGGTAGTCTTTTGCAGTGCGGAACTATTTTGTTATGAGGAATTTTTTGACTCCATAGAACGCGCTGTATATACTGCATAACAGAATATCACGCTGTTGAATATGCCTCTCTGTCGTGCAGCAATATGACAGACGGTATATTATCGCACTGCGATATGACGCCTTGCATTTCTGCGCGGTCTTCTGCGCCGAAATAGATCCCATTGCAACAATTCACAGAGCGTAGCGGCAGGTCGCGCAGCAGTTGTCTGCATTACAATGTGTGCTAAAGTAATAGGCCGCACGGCAATGGGACTTGCCACATCCCACTACATACAAATGGTGGTCCGAAGAGTCCTATTTCCAACAGTGGTTGTGTGATATCTCTGATAATTTTAAAACTGCAGAATATTGATCAACAAAATCTATTTTTGAGGTCGTCGTAGTCTTAGTAGGTAAAGTGTTGGTTAATTAGGCGTGAGGCCACGGCTGAAACTCCAAGTCAGACAACGCCAACAAAACGAAGTACGAAGAAATATTTCTTCGTTGACTTCCTCTCAGCAGATTTCTGGCATAAAATAAATAAATTTGCCTTAAAACATACATACATATGTAATTGGTCATTACAACCCTTCAGTCAGGATTACGACATAGCTTCTCACACCACTTATGTTGTAAGTTTTAATTTTATATATGAGTGGAGGGGAATTACAGTTTAAAGTCGACTCCGAACGACAGATTTTTGAGAAACTTCATGGCAATTTTATTTACTCTCAGAGTTTTTGCCAGAAATCTGCCGAGAAAAAGTCGCCGAAGAAATACTTTTTGTATTTTATTTTGATGTCTGGCCTGGGGCTCGAACCCTGGCCTTACGTCTAATGTTGCCTTGAAAAGTTTCCCAAAAATATGTCTTTCGGAATCGATATCAAACTTTAGTTCCCGCCACTCATGTATAAAAAATGTACACACACAACATAAGTCGTGTGAGGAACTAGGTCGTAATCCTGACTGAAGGGTTGTAATGACCAATTATGTGTGTTATGTACATATGTATGTATTTTTAGTGAAAATTCTGAAGAATCTCAAGGACATTAGTGGCCCTTTTTGGAAGAAACTGAAATATACCAAGTGTGGTGCGCATGATCCTCTTTCCAACCGTGCAGTCAGCTGCACTGCAGATGAGTTAATCTAATTATAACGCCAATAGTTGAGGTCTAAATTAACACGTTTATCCCTTTAGTTTGTTTGTTATTAAATATTCATTCATTATATGCGAGTAAATTAATTAAAAATTCATTACAAAATTTCAACTTCATTATTGCAAATGACAACGATTTTAATACTCAATTGTTTTATTGTGAAAATAATCCTATTACAGGCGTTTTTTTTTTTGCTAACAGTTTATAGGCCATTTAAGATTTAATTAATTTTGTATCCCCTTTTTATTTATAACGATAACAACGTAAATGTCAATGTAATATATCGAATCTTCTCTTCTATTTTTTTTTTTGATGCAGCAGTAAACTGCTAACCTTTAAAAGGGCTTTTCTACATACAAAACTGTAATGAAATAAAGACCTTTGCATCAAAATTTTAATAAAACTAATTAAAGCAATGTTTTTTTTTTTTTTGTAATTGAATCATTTCCAGTTAAATTGTTAACACGTTTGTGTTGGTTTTTCATTTATTTTTATTTTTTTAAATCTATTTTTACTTGCCCATTGTATGAGTAGCTAGCTAGCTAGCCGATGGTTCATGTATAATTAATACCGTTCGTTGGCTTTATTTTGTGTTGTTTGTGTTGAAAACTAAAATGCCAGAGATGGATAACTGCTTATAATTGGACAATTTAAATCTTTGAACTAAGAATCTGACCTCATTTCACTAGCCATATGCTTACAGGAAATAATATTTTTTTAATTGTATTTTTGTTTTTGGTTTTCTAAACTGATCTTTTGTTTGATTTTTGTTTTTATGTGGTTTCGAAAATGTATGAATAATTCATGAGATTTTTTTTTTTGTGAGTCAATTATCTTCATGTTGGCATTTTGGAATTAATTTTTAGCCATTTAGCATTTTCAGTTTCAACTAAAAGGAGGTACAATTTATTTTATATGTTAACCAGCCCTGTTATTATTTTTCACATAAAGAGTTCTCTTCAATAATAACTCAACTAACCATGAAAAAATAGTTTTTAGCCATATTCTTTAATTAACAACTATAGGCAACAGCATAGGCAGCAGTTTAAAGGATTTAATTGATGCATTGAAAAAAAAAATCGCAACAGGTTCTAGAATAATAGAGTTGCCATCTTTCGGTTGATTTTTCTTTTTATGTGAATTGAAAAATGTATGAATAATTCATGAGATTTTTTGGTGTGTCAATTAACTTCATATTATAGAATAATAGAGTTGCCATCTGGTTCTTGGAAAAGAAAAAATTTGTTCATTGAGTCCCAAAGAAATGGGACTTGGTACACATATCCCACAAACAGTGGTCCGGAGAGCCCCATTTCCACCCGTAATTGTAGGATATCTGGGATAATTTTTAAACTGGGGAAAATTGGATCCAAAAAAGTCAATTTTTGCTGAACGTTTTTGAAAGATCTCTAAGAGAGCATATGGCTTCCACATTTTTATTATTCCAGCTAAGCAGGTGATTGGTCTGCTGTAGATAGTTCTAGGCTAATAGGGCTGCCATCTATCCTTGCCTAGAAACAACGTCCTCGGAGGAATCTTGCTGATTGTGGATTCCTATCTGTTTTTCCACTAGGTTTCTTTTATGTTCGGATAATATTCGTGGTTGATATTGGCCCTTCTAAGCAATCAGGGGTTAGGTGAAGAACATTTTTTTTTCATTTGCTTCCCAAATTCGAACTTGAATTGCTCGGCTACGTATAAGATTGCGAATTTTTTGAAATTGTTACAACAGGATACTATGTAATGGTAAATGTGATATATTTTTTATGACTTTCTTTGTAAAAGGATGCCATTTTGAAAATCAAAATGATTTTGATGCACTCTACACTCCAGCTTAAATACCAAAAATATCAGTAAAACCTCATGCAAACATTACTTCAGAATCACTTGATTAAGACTGCAAAGAAGTTCAATTTTAACCACAAATAGCTACTGAATTGCAAAAAATGACTCTCCAAATCAGTTACGACAACATCAAGCAAGGGCAATAACGTATGAATCGTAGTGAATACATGCCCACAGTCTCCAAGCCAGGTTTGTCTGTTAGATTGAAGGGTTTGATGATTATTTGGTAAGAGTGACGGGACTAAAAACTGCCCTAACACCTCTAATGTACGGACAGACAATAATGTATTTACTCCTTTCCCTATCTTCATTTGAAGAAAGTATACCCAACACCGACAATAGTGTTTTGGCCTTTATAAAGGCAATTTGGTGTGATTCATTGAATATTAATATGAATAATATTTCGTAACTATTTCCTGTATTTACTTTGATACTCTCAACATTTCTCATCTGTTAACACGGGATACTGTAAACAATCACCATCAGTTAATTACCTCTACTGGCGGTAGTATGGTATTTCATTATTTGTCATAGAGCGGATCGCCCATCTGTACACTGTAAGAGTAGTTGTGTTTTAACCCATTAGTGCCAGCAGTACTAAGTACTAAGGTACTACCTCAGTTTTTATGCTCTGATAGGAAATTGAGTGTAAAAAACAAAACGGTAACCGTTAGAAAAAAAGTAATTCGGGCATTAATGGGTTAATAGATTATTCAAACTGCTCTTCCCAATAAATTCAAATTTTTTCTTTATTTTTATCCACTTTCTTTAATAAATTATTTCCAGTTAAGCGGGTGATAGATCTGCTATACCTAGTTCTAGAATCATAGGGTTGCCAACTGTCGTTGCCTGGACATTTTATATTAATTTAATATTAAAACCTTTTATAATTTACTGATTTTGTTTTTATTTCCAAAACATAAGAAACTAATACTAAAAAGATACCAATTATCGATACAATGCGTATTTATTTCTTAGCTTTAATTATTACTTTGTAAACCCTATAGAAAATATGTTTTTTTATGAACGTTTATGAAGGTATTTTTTTTTCTAAATTAGTAATAAAATCCATACAAATTAATTTAATTGCCATTTACGGAACAAAACATTATAGACTTTACGCCATAAAAAAGGCAGCCATAAAGAATTTTTTTGAAATTCTATCACGCATTTGAATACAAAATAAAAAATAATAATATTTCCATAAAAACATTCGGCTCCAAAAAAGGTTACCGAATATTTGGAGAAACATTTGTTAAAAGGCGGACTAAATTTTTTTCTTTAGAAGCAAAATTGTAAGAATTCGTTATTTTTTAGGGAGAAAATACTTACAAAAAGAGAAAGTTGATCTGAAAAAAAAACAGAAGAAAAAATAATTTTGTTAGTAGATGTCGATATTAGTATGTAACTATTGATTTAAAACAATATAAACAACATCATTTGAAATAAATGCAACTTCAAGAATGGATATTGTCAGTTATACTAATTTATTAACCCTCCTACGAATTGTTACTAATGATTTTTAAGAGCTATAGGAAAATTTTTCAAAACATGCATGAACTCTTTATTTGAATCGATAGTACGGTCCATATAATTTAATGTTTGAAGATTATTTCATGCAAATGTTGGCCGCGACTGCGCCTTAAATGGTCCATCCGCTTAGTCCATACTCTTTCCAACGTTTCGGCCGGTATCTCACGAATAAATGCTTCAATGTTGTCTTCCAATGCGTCAATTGAAGCGGGCTTGTCTGTATAGACATGAGCTTTAACATAGCCCCACAAAAAATGGTCTAAAGGCGTTAAATCGCACGATCTAGGCCGGTCCCGAACGTGAAATAAAATGTTCACCGAACTCGCCTCTCAATAAGTCCATTGTTACGCTTGCTGTGTGGCATGTGGCACCGTCTTATTGAAACCACATGTCATGCAAGTCAAGCTCTTGCATTTTGGGCAAAAAAAATTTGGATATCATCTCACGGTAGCGCTCACCATTCACAGTTACGTTACTATTCGCAGCATCTTTGAAGAAGTATGATCCAATGATGCCACCAGCCCATAAACCGCACCAAACTGTGACTTTTTCTGGATGCATTGGTACCTTTTGCAATGCTTCTGGCTGATCTTCACTCAAAAATCGACAATTCTGCTTATTTACGTATCCATTGAGCCAAAAATGAGCTTCGTCGCTGAACGCTATTTTTCGATAAAGAAGTAGATCTTCGGCCAACTTTCCAAGAGCCCATTGACCAAAAATTCTGCGTTGCGGTAGGTCGTTCGGCTTCAATTCTTGCACCAGCTGTATTTTGAAAGACTTCACACCTAAATCCTTCCGCAAAATTTTCCACGTTGTTGAGTAACAGAGGCCCAATTGCTGCGAACGGCGACGAATCGATAATTGATGGTCATCATTAACACTGGCCGATACAGCTGCGGTATTTTCTTCAGTTCGCACTCTACGTAAGCGTGTTGGTGGTTTAATGTCCGAATAGCCGCTTCAGTGGGTCGATTAAACTGACCATAAAATGGAAGAAGCGCGCGATGAACTTTCTTAACAGCGCACGCATTTTGATAATAAAATTCAATGATTTGCAAGCGTTGTTCGTTTGTAAGGCGATTCATCGTTAAATTATAGACCAAACTGAAGATGTTTGACAGTGAAACAAAACACGAAACGTGCATGAGCTGTTTAAACCAGTGTTGCCAAAAAGATAATAGCTAAGAAATCACCCGTTATCTGTCTGTGTGTTTGTCTTGTTTCATGAACAAATAACAATTTCTTTGACCACTTTTGGTAAACTGGGTCTATAGTCTCACGAACTTTCCGCTTTTGTATTCTAATTTTCAATTTGCAACCGCGATTTTGAAGCTTTGGGCCCACTGTGCAGAATAGTTTTTATTTAAATCTCATAATTATCGCTTCAATTTGAACTGTTTTAATGGAATTATTAACACCGGCATTATTAAATCAAATTTAATAGAATCATTCATTAAAAGCCTTCATAATATACCTCTACAACATCCCACACTCCATCATTCATTCGTTCATACGTTCATTCATTCATTCAGATGAGTTCATAAAGGTACCACAACCGGTTCAAATAATTTAACATGGTTGGATGGTTCGGTTCGTTGGATTTATTTTCTCTTTACTGGCTGACCCAGCAGCTAACTGCTGCTTGGTTGACTAACTTCACTAAAAGAGAAGAACTTGGAATTATAGAAGAACTAAAATGATTATGAATATATGTATGTGGGCCATAAAGAAATGAAAAAAAAAAATTAAAAATAATGACACAAAAATAAAAAGAAAAAAACGTTTTTAATTTTATTACTTTTACATCATGGTTTTTGTTTTGTTGCTTTTTTGTTTTTCTTTATTTTTGTAATTTAATTTTGTTACTGGGGTTTGTTTTTTTTTAATGTTTTTATTTCGTATGAAAAAACAAAACTTTATAAATGAGTAATTTGAATGCAAACATGTGAATCACATGTGCCATTATTTTGTTTAATTAAAACTCACAAAAATAACAACAACAACAACAACAAAAGTAACCAACAAAAAGTAGTAGAGAAACAAAGAAACTCTGACTGTTTGTTTACCACCGCATAATAAAAGTACATTAAAGAGACAATTTTTTTCCTTCATTTTTAAATTTTTTATTTTTGTTTTGTTTTTTCATTACGTGATTAAACAAAGGAATTGTTGTTAATTTAATTATTTTCTCTTCCCTTCTAACCACACACACTCTTTTTTTATTATTATTATCGTTCGTTCTATTTTTATTATTATTTTGTGAGGTGATTTAGAATTTTTTCGAAATTAATGAAATCAAGTTAATGAAAAAGATCATTTAGCTCGTACATATACACACATGTATATAGAGTCTTCCAAAAAGGACTTCCAAACTGTGATAGCTGACAATGGCCATCTTGTTCAAGCTGCATCTGTCAAATTAGTTGTCTTTTGTTTAGTCTGCGTTGCAAATCAGCATAGTCCGTCCGATACAGCATTCAACAACAGAACGACTTGAGTGTGCTGAATATGCTCTGGAGATGTAGACAACTGACCCTAATTTTCACCGAAAAATCATCTTCACCGAAGAGAACCATTTCCAAACGAATGGGTGTATGAACAAACAAAATTTTCGAATTTGAGACGCATCCAATGCATCCACAAAAAGTCTCTGTTAGGTGTGGATCCATTTTTCTTTGAGAACGACGCTGACCAGACCATCACTTTGAACGGCCAGCTCTGTAGGTCGATGTTTACATACATACATACATAATTGATCATTACAACCCTTCAGTCAGGATTACGACCTAGTTTCTCACACCATTTATGTTGTGTGTGTTAATTTTATACATGAGTGGCGGGACCTACAGTTTAAAGTCGACTTCGAACGACAGATTTTTGAGAAACTTTTCATGGCAATTTTTATTTACTCTCAGAGTTTTTGCCAGAAATCTGCTGAGAGAAAGTCGCCGAAGAAATATTTTTTTCATATTTTCTTTTGATGTCTGGCCTGGGGCTCGCACCCTGGCTTCACGTCTAATAACACACTATCTACTAGACTACGGCGACTAGGTCAATGTTCACCAACTTTTTTTCGCCTGAATTGAATGATTTGGACACCAACGACATGTGATTTCAACAGGACGGGTGCTACATGCTACCCAGCTTATATCACATTATAGATTCTGCACGACCAGGGCATTATCATATCAAGTGTAAGCGATATGGATTAACCACCGAGATCGTGCCAAGAAAAAGCTTCTCAAAAATCTGTCGTTCGGAGTCGACTTTAAACTGTAGGTCCCGCCACTCATGTATGAAATTAATACACACAACATAAGTGGTGTAAGAAACTAGGTCGTAATCCTGACTGAAGGGTTGTAATGACCAATTATGTATGTATGTATGTAGACTTCAGCAGATGCTCAGAAGCTTCAGAATAGCTCTTCGTAAATTACACGCGGATTTTTGGTGCGCCAGTTGACAATATAAGCAAGAGAAGAAAATTGTTTTGCTCATGGACGAGATTCAGAATTTCATTAGAGTGTCTTGTGCCCGTTGTTAGAACCGTAACCTTATTTTGGCTAGACAAGGTAGAAGGAAGTCATTAAGTATTCCTCTGTAGCCTTTCGATACAAAGTTATCTTTCTTGTGCAAGTGAACATTCTCAAATCTTTCAGCAAAACTTCATTGCGGAGATTGCCGTTTGATGTTTAATTTGTATGATATTCACGGTGATCGATCGCTTTTCTACTTAAAGAAGAAGAATAATTTATATTTCTGTAGGCGTATCGTGACTTTAAACTGTTCTATGGTATTTAGCTGATCTGTTAGAATATTATAAGATAATAAATTGAGTGTTCCCAGATCTAGGCGATCGCGCTGCAGCCGTACTGCTGCTATTGCCGATGATTTTATACCCTACAACTGCTTACACTTTATTAATCGCGGGTTAGATAATCAATAAACAATCCCATTATGGCTTCCTCAATTGAATTGGCACAAATTACTTACTTACTTACTTAATTGGCCATAATAACCCGATTAACGGGTTTCGGACTGCCGCAACACATCCTTCCAGGCGCCTCTGCTTCTTGCGCGCCTACGCCAGTTGGTCACACCAATCGATGACAGGGCTTCCTCGATTTGGTCCTTCCAACGGATACAAGGTCGTCCTCTTCGCCGACTTCCGCAGATCCCCGCATCAAATACCCGTCTCGCTGGAGCATCCTCCTCCATTCGAACGACATGGCCGAGCCAGCGTAGCCGCTGGATATTAATACGCTGTACAAAGTCAATGTCGTTAAGGAGCTCATGCAGCTCACTGTTGGATCGGATACGGAAATCATCGCCAACTCGTACTGGACCGAATATCTTACGCAGTACTTTTCTTTCGAACACTCTCAAGGCTGCTGCATCAGTACTGAATAGGGTCCATGCCTCTGCGCCATAAAGAAGCACGGGTAGGATGAGTGTCTTTTAGAGTGTTAGTTTTGTCGTACGAGAGAGGTCTCTGCTACTCAATTGCTTATTGAGACCATAGTAGCACCTGTTGGCAAGATTGATCCTGCGCTTGATCTCCAGACTGACATCATTTCTGGTGGTAACGGCGGAGCCAAGATAGATGAATTCCTTGACCGTATCAAAAGTATAGTTATCGGCCGTAATATGAGAATCAATACGCCGCGCGTCTCTACTCGTCGATAACATATACTTTGTTTTGCCCTCATTTACTGCCAAACCCATCTTAGTAGACTCGCGTTCAATAGCAATTGGCACAAATTAAGAAATCAAAAATCCCAGTATTATTAAAAATTTCTTCCCATTTGACAACCTTCCTTTCCTTTCTTTCCTTTTCCTTCTTCGATTGTTTATACCATCAAAAGAGAAGGTGGAGGCCTAACGTAAAAGGAAATTAAAAGTTATTTGTCAACATCAACGTGAAGGAAAATAAGGAAAAGAGGGAAAAATTCATTAATTTTTTATAGAAAATTTTCCAGGTCACATAAATAATTTAAATGTATTGTTGTTGTAGGTCATTTGAATAGTTTTGAAATTATTTTTTTGCTTTTACCGCACCGCACTCGCTGTGCTTTCCCCCTTAGCTTAGTAGAGTGAGCCAGTAAGTGAGTGAGTGAGTGAGCCAATAAGCGCATTAATGTTCATATATTGTTATTGTTATTATTATTCGATAATGTCAACGTCATTTGTAGGTTATTTTTAAATGAACGATGTCTGTCTGTCTGCGTGTTTGTCTGTCTGCCTGTCTATCTATGTACGTCTGCATATTTATCAATTGCGGTATGGTCTACGTTAAGTGGCCATGTCTAATGTTGGTTATTTCGTGTTATTGTTGGTCTTTTTTTTAGATTGTATTGAATGGCTTCAAGGCGATAAGAAAATATTTTGTTTGTGGGGGCATAATTACGTGAATTGAGTGGCACGACTATACGTTGTTGTATTATGCACTGCCGAGTGTAATCGATTGCAGCGTAAAACCATTTTTTAATTTAATTTATGCTGAAACGGAAAGCCAAGATACTCTGCCAATATTTTGTAAACGTTAGCTGCTCTGGTTGGCTAATGACGACAATATTTCAATATTCTATTGAAGTTTTAGTTTTACACGGGAGAGGAGGCCATAGAAGTTACAAAATGAAAAATAAAATTTCTCTTTAAAATCAGGTCGTAAATAGAAATTTTTAAACACATTCTGAAATCCTCTTATTATTCATTTTTTTTATTTGTTTTTTAGTTTTTAGTTTTTAAAATAAAAAAAAAAAACATTTTTTAAGTATTTCCCCAGCACGTATTGCACAATTTTAACGCTTTTTTGATGACACACAAGGGAATACATTATTTGTTGTTGTTGTTTTTTAAAAAATAAATTATTTTAATGAAAATTGTTTACAGTCAAGCACAATAAAACTATTTTTTTTTGTCAAATGATTCACACAATATTCCACAACACGATCATTTTGTTACAAAATCTCTCAAAAACTGTCCTATAGTCTTTAGCTGATCGGCTATGATATTATAAGGCAATAGGAAGTGTTCCCAGATCTAGGAGATTCCGCTGCAGCAGTCCTGCTGCGATTAACGATTACCGTATACCCTACAGTTGCTTACAATTTATTAATCGTGGTTTGTAGAAGGGATTTCGGTTGTTGGACAGCCTCAATATTTACGAGAAAAAAAAATAGCAAAATTTGCTCCAACATTTGTTTGATCATTTGGCCAATACGGCCTCTTGGTGTAATGCTTTAAATGGATAGACTACAAATTCCAGCAAATTCATAGTTTTAAAATTTTAAAACGCTTTATTCCACCCTACACTCGCGTAAGCAGGCGGTATCGTCCTTATTGTTGAGAGACTACAAACGCTCCATCTTAAACTACAGAACTTTGAAAAATTTTGAAAGTTACCAGAAGGAAGACAAATTGTTTCAGAATTTGTATGCGGCGTTGTTGTAACCCCCCATGTTTTCCAGCTAAAATTCGTCCACATTCATACATACATACATACATAATTGGTCATTGCAACCCTGCAGTCAGGATTCCGACCTAGTTTCTTTCACGTCCACATTAGATGTGAGCAAGTGAGGTCAAATCGATGGCTGCCTCACAAAGCATAGCTTAGTGACTTCAGGATTCCCTTAGTGACAATCGAGGATTCCCAACTAGCTTCTCACACCACCCATGTTGTATGTGTTTATTTTATTATTTTTTTGTGAAACTTTTCAGTGTTTTTGCCTACTAGACTACGGCGAGATCATAGCATAGTTTACTTAAGCCCTATAAAGTCATATTGTAGTACCGAGAATTCCGGATGAATTCAGTTGCTTGCAAACGTTTTTGTTACTGCAAAACGATTGAGTTGGCATTGGAGTGGCTTCCAATGACTTTACTCTTCTTCGTTTAAAGATGAAAGATCGGCCATTCCTCCGCCTTAAATCTACAGAGCCTCTAGAAGTCGTTTGAGGGAAAACAAAGTTTTTTGGCCTCTTTTTCTGCCAATAGGGCAATGGCCTGTGATAAACGCAATAATGTAAGGAATGGTGGCCTTGTGATTTACGGGAAGAAGACAATCGATCCGCTAATAATCCATATTTACCCAGCGGAGCCTAGTAATATTATAACAAAATCCCAGTGTTTTTGCCTACTAGACTACGACGAGATCATAGCATAGCTTACTTAGGTCCTATAAAGTCACATTGTAGTACCGAGAGTTTCTCTTTCGTCCTTCACTGTAACTCCTGGCTGGCTTTTCTCAACAATCCTGATAGTTTTATGAGAGTCGCCTTTGCGCCTTTAGATAACGTCTGCTAATAAATTCTGGATGACCAATAATCCTTTGTTCTAGGTTTTCAAGTGCTACACAATGACAGAGAAAATGTTTCGGGAGGTAAAATAAAGTCGTTAAGCATTGTTCTGTAGCACTCGCCGCTCTAAGTAGTCATCATTGGGCCTGCGGAAAAATAAGACCGAATGATGACTCTTGCTTAAGCCAAATTTGGCCACATTGAAGGCTTGAAGATCTTCAAACAAAATTCTTTGTAGGCACCACCAAGTTATGCCCAACTTCAGGGGGCGTAGTATGTTAAAACTCCTGCGTTTCATTGTGAATTAAAACGAAAAATGATTTCAAAACAAACAACAGGATGCCAAATCATATGATAATTAATACCTACTACCGCCGCCCTTCTAAATATAGGCAGAGTAGAGTATTTCGATATGTAGGGGGGAACACGCTTGTAGGTATTGTTAAAAAATACTACGAAAGACAAGAAAGATTTCGGATTACTATGTCTAGGTAGTCTAGTAGGTAGTGTGTTGGCTTATTAGACGTAAAACCAGGGTTCGAGCCTTAGGTCAGACATCAAAACAAAATACAAAAAGTATTTCTTTGGCGACTTTCTCTCAGCAGATTTCTGGCAAAAACTCTGAGAGTGAAATAAAATTGCCATGAAAAAGTTTCTCAGAAATCTGTTGTTCGGAGACGACTTCAAAACTATAGCTCTGGCCACTCATGTATAAAATTAACACACACAACATAAGTGGTGTGAGAAACTAGATCGTAATCCTGACTGAAGGGTGGTAATGACCAATTATGTATGTATGTATGTCTAGTCTGGAGAAATCATAAATTCGTTTCGGATTCTTATACGGTAGGAGATTCAGTCTTATGGCCTATCGTACCATACACTTAAGGTGTAAAGTATGTTTGCTTGTGTGCTCTATAGGAAATCTGTATTCTGTACACCACTTCCTTAACTTCTTCCAGTCCAGTTCTCTGAGATGAGTTATGTCTGGTATAGTATACACCTCCCCTAAATTAATATGAAGGCAGAGAAATGCAATAAAAATTGTTTCGATATGACTTTCTTAGAATTTCAGTTTTAAACTTAATGTTCCTTTACTTTTGTCATGCACTGTAAAAAAATAGTTTTTTTTTCTAATTTAACTAAAAGCAAATATAATTTAAAAACAAATGCTTTAATGTTGTTGTTGTTGCTTTTTTTCATTCTTCTCCGTATTTGCTTTCAGCGATTATTTAAATGCAATAAAGTTCCATTGACGTCAAGTGGTTTTTAGGCCGCAAAAATTTTTATTTTCAGTTGATGTTGCTACTATCACGGCTGCGGCTGATTCTTGCTGACATTTGCACACTTTTTTTCCAGGTGTGCTCAGACTAGAAAGACCTTCTTTCTTTAGTTTTTTCTGTTTTTTTCAGTTTAAATGACAAATTTAATGCAAAAAAAAAGAAATCCCCGTACTTGAATTATTTGTTTTGTTTTGTTTTTTTCATTTAATTAATAAAAATATTAATAAAATAAATATAAAATGGGGAGAAGAGAAGGGAAAAGAGAGCGATAAATAAATAAAATAATATTTCATTTCTTAACAATAATAATAATAATAATAACAATAATGCTGTATTTATTTTTCATTTGAATTTAATTCTTTTTCTTCTTCAATTGCCAGCTGTGGTTTTATTTTTCAACTCCGTTTTTATTTATTGAGGTTTTATTTGTTTTTTTTAAATAGAAAACGAAAAAATAAAATAAAAAATTTTTATTACGAAGCAGAAAAAGAAAAATCAGTTTAAATGTTAATCTAGTAGAAGTGTTTTAATTGGTATTTAAATAGTCCACAATAGAAAAATTGTTAATAAATTATTTTATATTTTTTAAAGCTGCTTTAAAACAATTATTCAAACTATTTTCGTCGTAATAAAAAAAATTAAATGAAATTAAATTTTAATACGATATAATTTAATTAAAAAACAATCTAAAAATAAATTATTTTTAACATCAACACGGTATTAATTGTTTTCCATGCCATTTCCATTTCATTACCATTTCCGTTGGAAAACATTTTCAATTTTTTTGCCTTTTGGAAAATGACGCATTTTAGCGAAAAAAAAGTAATTTTAAGCCTCCAACGGAAGTGAATTTTCTTTACATCTCCCCCTCTTTAATATTTATTGTCATCATCATTTCATTTTTTGTTGAAAAATTTTAAACAGCTTAATAGTTATTTATACGACGTAATTTAAGTGGACTGTTTGCAAAGTTATTGGCATATGCTTTAATCATTTGTCTCCCTCATGGTCACCCTTAGCATAAGCATCAGTGCAACTTCTAGAGAAAATTATATCCAATAATCCACAAATTCATTCCACTCTATTTTAACGATAACATTCCTCTCAAATGTTCTCGCAAAAATGAAGGAGTTGTTGAAAGTATTTTTTTCAATAGCAATTTCTCTGCTCTTCAAATGAAGTTGAGTAATTCTCTGTATAAATGGGGCTAAATCGGATAAAAACGGACTTGTGGAGAAAATGGTCCTAGTAGGCTGGATAGCCATAGCATCAGTGATTCCAAAATACTTTTCGTTACGTCCAGGCGTTACTTGGGACCGGAGATATAGGCGTCGACAGTAATGCAGGCAACGAAGCTAATATCCTTCTCATTGACAAAAATCAAAAAAATATAAGTCATCGACCAAAGAAATGCAATTCATTGTCCAAAAAATTCAATTCTTCGTCCAAAAAAATGCAAGTCATCTACGGAAAAGATGCTAGTCATCGACCAAAAAAATGCAATTCATCAACCTAAAACATCGTCTTAAAAATGCAAGTCATCAACCAATAAAGGCAGATCATCGGTCCAAAAAAGGCAAGTCATCAGTCAAAAAAATGCAAGTCATCGTTAAAAAAATTTAAGTCATCAACAAAAAATTCATGTCATCAACTAAAAAAGTGCAAGTCACCCACCAAAGAAATACAACTTGCGAAAAATACAACATTTTGTTGGATGCATATAAATGCATATGAACTCAATGAGAATTATTAAAATTTTTAAGTTCATTCTTAAAATTTTAAATTTTTCTTGCTCATATAATAAAAGTTACCTACGTTAGCCTATATCTCCGGTCCCAAGAACAGCCCGAGCCTAGGGAAAACTGTTCTGGAATCATTGATGCCACGTCTATCCAGCACACTAGGTCCACTTACCCCCACAAGTCCATTTTTTATCAGATTTTGACCGATTTCTTCCTAATTCGACAAAATGTTACCTTCGTCGGCTATATCTCCGGTCCCAAGAAAAGCTCGACCCTAAGGAAAACTGTTTTGGAATCTTTGATGCCACGTCTATCCAGCACACTAGGTCCACTTTCCCCGACAAGTCCATTTTTATCAGATTTTGACTGATTTTTTCCTAATTTGACAAAATGTTAGCTTCGTCGTCTATATCTCCGATCCCAAGTAAAGCTCGACCCTAAGGAAAACTGTTTTGGAATCATTGATGCTATGTCTATCCAGCCCACTAGGTCCACTTCCCCTCCAAGTCCATTTTTTTTCCGATTTTGAGCGAAATTTTGTTGCTAATTTGACAAGAAGTTAGCTTCGTCGTCTATATCTCCGATCACAAGTAAAGCTCGACCCTAAGGAATCCAAAAATGTTTTGGAATCATTGATGCCATGTCTATCCAGGCCACTAGGTCAACTTTTCCCCACAAGTCCATTTTTTGTACGATTTTAACCGATTTTTTGCTTGATACTTGGCAAGAAGTTAGCTTCGCCTGTATATCCGGTCCCAATTAATGCCCGACAGTAAGTAAACAAGCTTTGAAATGGTTGATACCATGGCTATCCAGTCCACTAGGTCCACTTTCTTCACAAGTCCATTTTGATCCGACTTTGACCGATTTAGATAAATTATAAAGAATAATACAATTTGCTTCGTTGGCTATATCTCCGGTTTCAAGTGTTAATCGACCGTAACGAAAACTGTTTTGGAATCCTAATAGCTATCCAGCCCACTAGGTCCGAACACTGTATCTTTTTAAATTTTATCGAATTTTACCCAATTTATTGAGAGCATATCGACGCCTCCGTTCTATAACATTCTAAGTCGAAAAAGTGTGTTTTGAGTTATGAGCTCTCAAAGTTTTCACGCGATATACGACTATATGTGTATTCTAAGAAGATTTTTCCCTATAACTTCGGAACGGATCGGCGCATATTAACCTAATTTTGACAGTATTTATGTTAGAGAACGTAGAATTTAAAAATGCAAGAACATTATAAACGTTCTAAGTGTACTTAGAACGTTATAGAATGGAGGCGTCGATATTTGGTAATAATTCTTGGTTTTTAAAACTTTTTCTGTCTCCCATGAGCAAATTGTTATTTTCATTATATTTTCTCTTTTTTAATTTAAAGGTTTAACACCGTCTTCCAGTCGTGTAGAGTTTACGTCTTTATAATATGGTAAGTGTTGAATTTTATTGCTGACTGTAAACGATTTACAATTTCTTTTTACCGAAAACTGTTAAACGTGATCGATTGTTAATATTCGGTTTTTTTGAATAAAGTGTGTACAATTTTTTGTTGTTGTTGTAAAATTCAGTTCTAGAGTTTAGTTCTAGAATGACGTACGTACAATAGTTTTCCGAAGCGTTTAAACAAGCATTTCCTTATACATTTTACGAGTATACACTCATGCAATACACTTGCAATTGTAAATATTTGAAATTATTCTGTGTTTTTTTTTATTTTTTTTTTTGAGTAATGAATTTAAGCTTAAATAATTAGAAAATATTTTTACAAAATGTTATTAATGACTCTGTAAGTTTTTTATATGTTTTTATTTTATTTTCAATTGTTTAAAAAAAAAAACAAAATTTTTTTACTGTCGATAATTATTGCAATTTTAAATCGCGAGTCACGGTTACAGCAACAGTGAGTTACAAAACACTACGTCAGAAGAAATAAAAATTTTCACAAATGTATTATAAACTTATTAGAAAGCCACTGTAATCAGAATGAGGCACTGTTATGAGTACCATTTCAAGGAAAGTTAGGGAATTTACAAGTGCAGTGTTTAATACCAAAAAATCGATCGATGCCAGAGTTTAGTGTGATGAAATTTTCCGTTTAGAAAAGAACAATAATTAAGTTCACGCATAAACACCTTAGGTTTACACCTTCACAATTCAATCAATCATGGATACCAACTAATTAACTGCTAAACAATACCTTCTTCTAACGTTAGACTGACAGATAATAGACCACAACCAAATAAATATTGCTTCTCTAATGCCAGTTAAAATGTAAACTTAAGCTAATCCATCAATTCATGCAATTCGTTTCGTTGCAATAATTGATGCAATAATATAATAACGGTTTATAACTACAACAACAACAACATACGCATGTCATGTCAGGCATATTTTAGTATCAATATTGACATTTTCAATTGAATTGCAATTTGAAACTGAACGCAGTTTAATTAAGACCAGAAATCATTTGGAAATAAATGACATGTAATCGTACGTAGTGTTTACACTGGCAATTGCCAGTATATTGTATTTAATTTTTATAAACAATTGCTATTTTTATTGTTTATTTTTGGCAGAAAACAAATAAATTTGAATCAAGCGATTATCTTTCAATTCGATCGGATTCGTAACAATTTACTCGCATGTTGATTGAAGAAGGGAGTGTCCGTGTCTTTTTAAATTTTTTATTGTCATTTTATACGTTTAATTTGTTTACAAAATTTATAGTAAACTATTGGCGTAACTTATTTCAGTGATTTTGTATAGGGTTTTGAGATGAGGTTTGTTTTTCTGTAAAATGGAAATTTTGGCGATTTTTCAAAAATATTTGGGAATTGAAAATCGCTTTTAAGTTTCCGTCATATAGTGTTTAGGGTTTACTTTAGTTGTAATATTAATTATCTTAGTTTGTTAGGAGTACAATGCTTTGTTTTTGGGTAAAAAAAGGTTCGTGACATGTGACAACGCAAAAAATTCTAAGTAAAGTTAGCCATTTAATCATGAATAGTTTAAGCAATGAACAAAGCTTGCAAATCATTGAATTGTCAAAATCTGTGAAAATTTTTGCTGTGTGAGAAATATGTTTCAATCGAAATGTTATCTACAGTAGCGAATCGTAATTTTGTCCCAAGTTGTATGTCGACAGAAAAAATTGCAGAATCTGAGGAAAAGAGCAGTTAGAGGCAGTTCAAGAGCTGCCAAGTCACAATGAGAAATGCACTGTTGGATGCTATTGACGTGTCAGTTTGTAGGCATTGGTCTGCGCTTTTTCAAGAACAAGGAATATCGCCATATTATAGCCTATGGAGCGAAGTACTCTGCGATTGTTACAAGAGCTGCCAGGTCACCAAGAAAATGCACTGTTTGATGCTATTTACGTGTCAGTTTGTAGACATTGGACTGCGCTTTTTTTAAGAACAAGGAATATCGCTACACTATAGCCTATGGAGCGAAAGTACTCTGCGATCGTTACTGACATTTTGAGTCAACATAAAATAATTTTTAGTTGTTTGTCATTAAATCAATCAATGCGATTTGATCCCACTAGACTATTTTGTTTTTGAGCTGCGCGAACTCTTCTCTGAAGGTATAAATCAGCCATAATTCCAACCCTGGAAATCAACATCGCAGCTGCTGTTGGTGACTTACGGGGCGAAATACTTGGAAAAGTATGTCAAAATTAAAACTCACTGAAGTATCATCTACAATGTAGCCGATGTTCTTTTTTTAGAAAATAAGTTAGGTTAGATTGTGGACCCTTCTTGATGGGTAAAGTTCGACTTTGATCAGAGTTATGATACGATATATTAATATACAACTCCTAGATCAAAACATACTTTATGGGAGACTATCCCGATTCCAAAATATATGTTTCTATTGCATTCATTTTTATTTTAAAAAGTTCTGTCAAAGATGACAGAAAATCACAAGTCAAAAATGTATGCCTCTTAATGCAAGGGTCCTGGAATAGTGACTGGAATAGTCTTTTAATGCCTATGACCTATAAATAATGTGGTATCTATTGAGTTCCGGATAAAATCAGTTGCTTGCAAACGTTTTTGTTACTGGAAAACTATTGAGTTGGCATTGGAGTGGCTTGCAATGATTTTACTCTTCTTGTTTTAAAGACTGCTTAGGCCCACAGAGACTCTAGAAGTGGTTTGAGGCAAAACCAAATTTTTTTGGCCTCTTTTTCTGCCAATAGGGCAATTGCCTGTGGTAACCGCCATAGTGTAAGGAATGATGGCCTTGCGATTAACGGGAAGAAGACAATCGAACAGCAGAGCCTAGTAATATAACAATAATAACAAAATCTCATTTTGTCTTAAAACTGGTAACCCTAACTCACGTTACAATAATTATTTTCGATGATTTTCGTCATTTTAAGTAAATGACGTTGCCGTAGGCCGCCATAAAAAAAAAACAAAAAAAAGAAGAAACAATTTCTGAATAGATCATGTTTTTCGTTTTGAAGCGTTGTTAACTTTAACGAATGGAAAGTTTTTAAGTTTAAAAATAAATTTTTCTTCTTTTTATTTTTGTGGCTGCAAATAAAACTTAAAATTCTGTTTTGTTTTGTATTTTTTTTTTATAGAAATTGATTTAAAACGAGTTTCTTTACATACCACCAAATCTTTGCGAACAATCGCAAAGATGTTGTTGTTGATCTTTAGATGACGAATTAAAAATAAAATTTGATTTTAAAAATAAACAATACGAGGATAAAAATAAATTCAATTTGAAAAGAAAAAAAAAACTTAATGGTCTGAGGGTCAAGTACTGTCCGGACAATGTTTTTGTTTTTTAAATTAATTTCAATGGTTTTTGTTTTTATTAAGTAATGTGAGTACTTATCTAACCCACATACGAGCAACTGGATAGCGTATCTGGTTAATACTTGACTTGTCAGGAAATCGCCGTTTTTTTTTGCAAATGTTGACTACTTTATTCGCGGGAATAATATTTTCATTTGTAATTAAAGAATTTAAGGAATATTGATTATCGATAATAATCGATTGTCCATAATAATCGATATTATAATAATCGATAATAATCGATTATCGATAATTATTATCGCGGGAATAATATTTTCATTTGTAATTAAAGAATTTAAGGAATATTGATTATCGATAATAATCGATTATCGATAATAATCGATATTATAATAATCGATAATAATCGATTATCGATAATTATTATCGCGGGAATAATATTTTCATATGTAATTAAATAATTTAAGGAATATTGATTATCGATAATAATCGATTATCGATAATAATCGATATTATAATAATCGATAATAATCGATTATCGATAATTATTATCGCGGGAATAATATTTTCATTTGTAATTAAAGAATTTAAGGAATATTGATTATCGATAATAATCGATTATCGATAATAATCGATATTATAATAATCGATAATAATCGATAATAATCGATAATAATCGATAATCGATAATTATTATCGCGGGAATAATATTTTCATTTGTAATTAAATAATTTAAGGAATATTGATTATCGATAATAATCGATTATCGATTATTATAATATCGATTATTATCGATAATCAATATTCCTTAAATTCTTTAATATCTTTAATATCTTTCAGATAATAATTATCGATAATCGATTATTATCGATTATTATAATATCGATTATTATCGATAATCAATATTCCTTAAATTCTTTAATTACAAATGAAAATATTATTTCCGCGAATTATTTCGAAAATGAATTTCCATTGTTTGCTTTCAATAACAATTTTTTTCTTTCTTTCTATAGTTGTTGTTGTAGTTCAACAATACTTGTCAATTGCATTAAATTTTAATTGCCTACGAATTTCTTATAATTCCGTATTGTTGTGTTTGGCCTGTCACCTTTTAAATTGTTGTTAAGAAACGTACAACAACAAAATATTTTAATTTAATCAATACAAACAATACTTTATAGCCAATAACAACCTTCACCTTTAAATAAATAAAAAGAAAAAGAAGAAAACTTTTCTTTACATTGTTTACATTGTTGACATTTGTTTACACATTATATACCTGCTTAGATGCCAGGTGAAATTGTTTTCATAATTGTAACCGCAAATTGCATTCAATTGCTGAGACGTAATCGTACCAGTTGTGCTTATTTAGAGAGAATTTTTTAATGACCTTCTCTGTTTAATTATTGTATTATTAACTGCATAAATAGTTGAATAACTTACCTAGAAAAGAGAGAAAGAGATTAGAATAGATTAGTATTGATTGAATAGATTGACAGATGTACATATAAATGTATTGAATTAATGAATTATTATAAAATAAGCAACAAATTAAGCTAATTAAAGCGACATTAATTCATTTAATTTAGGGTAATTCCTGTTTGGAATTAAATTAAACAGAAAATAAATATTCATTGTAATTTTACGGAAGACTGCTAATCAAAAATCATTGCCCATTGCAAAATAATACAGGTTAAACACTTTAATTTTCAATATTTAAATTTTTCAATATGAAATAGACAAGGTTTTCGATTTAAAACACTTTCTAATGTCATTAAATAATAACAAACAAACAGTCTGTCTTCAAAAGTCAGCAATAAGTTCTAGAAGTTGCCAGACCGAAAACAAATGAAGTATAAAAAGAGTAAGAGTTAATGTGGCCAGACAGATGCATTAAGAAGCGTTGTTTTATTATAAACTGATAAAAAATGTATCGAAAATAGAAAGAAAATCTCAATAAAGAAGCTTGTTTTGAACAGTTTAGTACCCTATTTATAAAGGTCGCTGGAAAATGCTTATCATATAGATCTGCTTGAGAGCTCAGTTTTAATTTTGAGGAAATGAATTGCGATAACCTTGAACCTCTTCATCAAGTATATGAAGATCTTCTTAGTCGCTGCCACATTAAGACTTCTAATTATCTGGAGTCATCTCAAAACATAGGCAGTCTAGCTTTATTTACTTTCAATCCAGTGCGTTGGATGCATTGGAAAAGTTGTGCATGAATAGAAAAATATCATCCGCATTGTGTAAACCTTCTAAAGGATGTTTTTTATAGAGGTATAGAACTTTAAGTTGCAATAAAACAACGATGGATTATTCGATTGACATGAATTTTATTTATCCGAAAGATAATCTTGTGGCATTACATTTTAAATATGATTTCTGGCATATGACCGCCACGGCTGGCGCGGATGTAGTCCAATCTGGACGTCCAATTTTCGATGACTTTTTCCAACATTTGTGGCCGTATATCGGCAATAATACGGCGAATGTTGTCTTTCAAATGGTCAAGCGTTTGTGGCCTTACCGCATAGACCAATGACTTTACATAGCCCCACAGAAAGTAGTCTAGCGGTGTTAAATCACAAGATCTTGGAGGCCAATTCAGAGGTCCAAAACGTGAAATTAGGCGGTCACCAAACGTGTCTTTCAATAAATCTATTGTGGCACGAGCTGTGTGACATGTTGCGCCGTCTTGTTGAAACCACATCTCCTGGACATCATTTGTAAGCACGCAAACCAAGATCCTTCCTCCAAAATCTTCCATAAAGTGGATGGACACAGATCCAATTCCTGTGCTCAATGGCGGATGGACTCATTCGGGTCTTCCTCAATGCTACGCTTTACAGCAGCAATAGCTTCTTCTGTACGCACCGTACAGCGTCTCTGGGGATGCGAGTTATCAATAAGAGTAAACGTGGTGCGAAAACGTTCCATGGTTAATCGAATTAACTGCTCTGATGGACGATTTTGTCGACGATAAAATGGACGTAGTGCGCGATACGTTTTCCGCACAGAACCATTATTTTCGAAATAAAATTGCACTATTTGCAAGCGTTGTTTAGGCGTGAGTCTATTCATGATGAATTGCCAAACCAAACTGAGAATAAATCACTTGACAGCTGTTAAATCGGTCGCCATCTTGAAAAGTAATGACAACTTAAAGTTCTATACCTCTATAAAAAACATCGTTTAGTTGACAATCGACACTTCCTATATTTCTATTTCTGATACAAGTTGCGTGCAGCAATACTGAGCCCATAGCGATAACGTAAAACACCACTGTCTCAATCTAGTGTTAACTTCTAATATGGGGTCACGCAGTACTTGTCCTGTAAAGTTCCGCTACAAAGTTATAGTTTATCTGGCACCTCAAAACATGGTCAATGTAGATCTATTTTCTCTCAATTCAATGCGACCGATATTACAGAAATATCATAGGCATAGACTAGATCCGTCTAGTCGAAGTATTGCTACTTATAATATTGATTGACAGCGATAATAAAATGCACGGCTGTACCATCCAATAATACAGGATCGCTTAGTAGACATTCACACAGTACTTGTCTTGCTAAGTTCCGATACAAAGTTATAATTTATCTGGCACCCCAAAAACATGAATATCTTGCGCTATTTGATCTCAAATGCATGCGGATGATATAAGGGACAAGTTAAAGATGTATAGGAAAATATAATGGACTTAGACTAGATCCTAATAGTCGCCTGACTTATACTCCAAATCTTTCTACTTTTGAATACATGTGTACACAGTACTTGTGTTGTTAAGTTCTGGCACTTGTTTGCAATTAAATGAGTCCTCGATTGCCTGCTAATGAAGATGAGTTATAAAATCGATTGCGATTGTAGTTTTTTGCAATGGGAACGAATGGAAACGAAACACTAATTTAAACTTGTTACTGCACAATGGGATTAAAAATTAAGAACTGGGAGTAAAAATTGAAAGTTTTTAATTTTATGCCTGTAATGTTTAATTAATTAAGGCCTAAAAGCATGTGTGTTATTTAAGCCTGTTTTTCTCTCTAAAATCCTTAAATTTTCCCATGAAAAAAAAAAGGCAACCAAGTTCTTTATTGAATACATTAAAGAAAAGAATCCTATGGGTTTACTTTTCTTTCTTTCCGATGCCATAAAATGTAAATTTTGAAACTTTTTAAGCCGTTTTTTTAGAAAATTTAAATATTTCGAGAACAAACGATAAAACAATTGAGCTGAAGATTATTTTACCTTAGCAGCTACCCTTAGAAGATTGGAATTTTTTTTTGTTTTTGTTTAATTATTAAATAATTATACGACAGCAGCAAGAGAACAGCAATAGATGAGCAACAATAAATCGAAACAATGCCAGATTGACAGTGGCAATAGCAACAATAGCAGCAGCTGCTCGCTCTATTGTTGGCAATAATTTTAGTCTTCAAACAATTGTTGTTGTTTTCGTTGTTGTTGTTGTTGTTATTTTGTATTGTATTTGTGATGCAATTTGAAAAACCTTGTAACACTTAAGCTGAGATTTATTGTTTCAGCCGTTTTGATGGTTTGTTGAACGGTTGAGTTTGTGGTTGTTTGAGTTTGGTTGGGGTCGAGTTGAAACGCTTAAACTTCTATTATTTCCATACAATTTGTACACCCATGCACAATCACATGTACTCAGTTTAAATTAAAAGACGACAGTCTGCCTTTTTTATTCGCATGTATCTCTCTCTCAGCCAAATATCAAGTTTCACAATCTGTGAACAGCATTTACTGTTTGTGTCGAATATTTGCATATTTTGAGACGCTTTTTTTGTTGTTGTCTCTCTGCTCTATTCAATTGCATTTGAAATGAAACTTTTATTGTCTACACCGTTGGTTAGATTTTAATTTACTATACATTGCGACCTTTGATGTAAAAATGAAACAAATCACATGAAAACTTTTCTGAATAAAAAGGAAAACATGTAAGATACACTAAAGAAATTGGAATAACATCCACAACCTTTAATAAAGTTTGAAAGTTGTTTCTATTAATACGAGTCCAACATTTCATTATAAAGAAAATAATAAGGAAACCTGGCCCCCGAGATAAGATAACATCAAGAAAGCGCACAAACTTTAGAAGTAGTAGGATTCGATAAGCACAGTTCTTCACCATTACCTGAAGTCGCCGTTGTCTAGTAGGTAGTGTGTTGGCTTATTAGACGTAAAGCCAGGGTTCGAGCCCCAAGACAGACATCAAAACAAAATACAAAAAGTATTTCTTCGGCGTCTTCCTCTCAGCAGATTTCTGGCAAAAACTCTGAGTGTTGAAATAAAATTGTCATGAAAACTTTCTCAAAAAAAATCTGTCGTTCGGAGTCGACTTTAAACTGTAGGTCCCACCACTCATGTATAAAATTAACACACACAACATAAGTGGTGTGAGAAACTGGGACGTTGTACAATGGGTCAATTCGACCTCCGGGTACTGTACTTGTCTTAATTGACAAGTACACATCCTCTATCCTGACCTAACCTAAGCCGACGGCTAAGCACAGTGACTGCGCGTTGGTCTTATTATTTTATTGGTATAGATTTTGAAAGGAATAACAATTACGCATAATTGTCTGCGATAATATCAAAACCATAAATATTATCAGCAACTTAGCCTGCAATGAACCTTTAATGCAGTACGACAAGTACACGGTATTTTTCGTACATTGGTGAACATTTTTTGGAGGCTCTAGGGTAAAGTGCAGTGCGGAAAATACGCCGTAGCTTTCGCATACTAGTGTACATTTTTAAGAACTCTAGGCTAAAATGCAGTACGGAAAGTACGCCGTACCTGGTGTAACGTACTGGTGTACATTTTAAAGGACTCTAGGCTAAAATAGTGACTCAATGGCCCACGAAACTATAATACAGGGTCTGTTTTTCATGTGCAGTTTGTGGGCGGAAAAATTATATTCTTTTTGGACATCTTGTACATGCTGTTGAAGACGTCGTGGTCTACTAGGTAGTATGTTAGCGTATTAGCCTTGAGGCCACGATTCAAACTCCATGTCAGACATCTCGAACTAAACGGAATTTAACGAAATATTTCTGCGGCGACTTCCCCTCAGCAGATTTCTGGCAAAAACTCTCAGAGTGAAAATAAAATTGCAATGAAAAGTTTCTCAAAAATCTGTTGTTCGGAGTCGACTTTAAACTGTAGGTCCCACCACTCATGTATAAAATTAACACACACAACATAAGTGGTGTGAGAAAGTAGTTCGTAATCTTGACTGAAGGGTTGTAATGATCAATTATACATGTGTGTATGTATACAGATAGTATCAAAGCTACTTCTTTGTTATGTCGACTAGCAAAATCGACATTGAAACACTTTTATATCGCACTGTATTTTATTCACATATTAATTCCGTATAATTGACCCGGGCATTTTTTTCATGAAACAGTAGGAATTATTAGGAAGCAATTAATCACTGTAATTAAACAGTTTTTCCTCTTATAAATCAGCATGAAGTGATTACATTTTGAATATTTATTTGAATTCTTCGTTGCTACTTTCTTTGTATATCCGGTCCCAATTAATGCCCGACAGTAAGTAAACAAGCTTTGAAATGGTTGATACCATGGCTATCCAGTCCACTAGGTCCACTTTCTTCACAAGTCCATTTTGATCCGACTTTGACCGATTTAGATAAATTATAAAGAATAATACAATTTGCTTCGTTGGCTATATCTCCGGTTTCAAGTGTTAATCGACCGTAACGAAAACTGTTTTGGAATCCTAATAGCTATCCAGCCCACTAGGTCCGAACACTGTATCTTTTTAAATTTTATCGAATTTTACCCAATTTATTGAGAGCATATCGACGCCTCCGTTCTATAACATTCTAAGTCGAAAAAGTGTGTTTTGAGTTATGAGCTCTCAAAGTTTTCACGCGATATACGACTATATGTGTATTCTAAGAAGATTTTTCCCTATAACTTCGGAACGGATCGGCGCATATTAACCTAATTTTGACAGTATTTATGTTAGAGAACGTAGAATTTAAAAATGCAAGAACATTATAAACGTTCTAAGTGTACTTAGAACGTTATAGAATGGAGGCGTCGATATTTGGTAATAATTCTTGGTTTTTAAAACTTTTTCTGTCTCCCATGAGCAAATTGTTATTTTCATTATATTTTCTCTTTTTTAATTTAAAGGTTTAACACCGTCTTCCAGTCGTGTAGAGTTTACGTCTTTATAATATGGTAAGTGTTGAATTTTATTGCTGACTGTAAACGATTTACAATTTCTTTTTACCGAAAACTGTTAAACGTGATCGATTGTTAATATTCGGTTTTTTTGAATAAAGTGTGTACAATTTTTTGTTGTTGTTGTAAAATTCAGTTCTAGAGTTTAGTTCTAGAATGACGTACGTACAATAGTTTTCCGAAGCGTTTAAACAAGCATTTCCTTATACATTTTACGAGTATACACTCATGCAATACACTTGCAATTGTAAATATTTGAAATTATTCTGTGTTTTTTTTTATTTTTTTTTTTGAGTAATGAATTTAAGCTTAAATAATTAGAAAATATTTTTACAAAATGTTATTAATGACTCTGTAAGTTTTTTATATGTTTTTATTTTATTTTCAATTGTTTAAAAAAAAAAACAAAATTTTTTTACTGTCGATAATTATTGCAATTTTAAATCGCGAGTCACGGTTACAGCAACAGTGAGTTACAAAACACTACGTCAGAAGAAATAAAAATTTTCACAAATGTATTATAAACTTATTAGAAAGCCACTGTAATCAGAATGAGGCACTGTTATGAGTACCATTTCAAGGAAAGTTAGGGAATTTAAAAGTGCAGTGTTTAATACCAAAAAATCGATCGATGCCAGAGTTTAGTGTGATGAAATTTTCCGTTTAGAAAAGAACAATAATTAAGTTCACGCATAAACACCTTAGGTTTACACCTTCACAATTCAATCAATCATGGATACCAACTAATTAACTGCTAAACAATACCTTCTTCTAACGTTAGACTGACAGATAATAGACCACAACCAAATAAATATTGCTTCTCTAATGCCAGTTAAAATGTAAACTTAAGCTAATCCATCAATTCATGCAATTCGTTTCGTTGCAATAATTGATGCAATAATATAATAACGGTTTATAACTACAACAACAACAACATACGCATGTCATGTCAGGCATATTTTAGTATCAATATTGACATTTTCAATTGAATTGCAATTTGAAACTGAACGCAGTTTAATTAAGACCAGAAATCATTTGGAAATAAATGACATGTAATCGTACGTAGTGTTTACACTGGCAATTGCCAGTATATTGTATTTAATTTTTATAAACAATTGCTATTTTTATTGTTTATTTTTGGCAGAAAACAAATAAATTTGAATCAAGCGATTATCTTTCAATTCGATCGGATTCGTAACAATTTACTCGCATGTTGATTGAAGAAGGGAGTGTCCGTGTCTTTTTAAATTTTTTATTGTCATTTTATACGTTTAATTTGTTTACAAAATTTATAGTAAACTATTGGCGTAACTTATTTCAGTGATTTTGTATAGGGTTTTGAGATGAGGTTTGTTTTTCTGTAAAATGGAAATTTTGGCGATTTTTCAAAAATATTTGGGAATTGAAAATCGCTTTTAAGTTTCCGTCATATAGTGTTTAGGGTTTACTTTAGTTGTAATATTAATTATCTTAGTTTGTTAGGAGTACAATGCTTTGTTTTTGGGTAAAAAAAGGTTCGTGACATGTGACAACGCAAAAAATTCTAAGTAAAGTTAGCCATTTAATCATGAATAGTTTAAGCAATGAACAAAGCTTGCAAATCATTGAATTGTCAAAATCTGTGAAAATTTTTGCTGTGTGAGAAATATGTTTCAATCGAAATGTTATCTACAGTAGCGAATCGTAATTTTGTCCCAAGTTGTATGTCGACAGAAAAAATTGCAGAATCTGAGGAAAAGAGCAGTTAGAGGCAGTTCAAGAGCTGCCAAGTCACAATGAGAAATGCACTGTTGGATGCTATTGACGTGTCAGTTTGTAGGCATTGGTCTGCGCTTTTTCAAGAACAAGGAATATCGCCATATTATAGCCTATGGAGCGAAGTACTCTGCGATTGTTACAAGAGCTGCCAGGTCACCAAGAAAATGCACTGTTTGATGCTATTTACGTGTCAGTTTGTAGACATTGGACTGCGCTTTTTTTAAGAACAAGGAATATCGCTACACTATAGCCTATGGAGCGAAAGTACTCTGCGATCGTTACTGACATTTTGAGTCAACATAAAATAATTTTTAGTTGTTTGTCATTAAATCAATCAATGCGATTTGATCCCACTAGACTATTTTGTTTTTGAGCTGCGCGAACTCTTCTCTGAAGGTATAAATCAGCCATAATTCCAACCCTGGAAATCAACATCGCAGCTGCTGTTGGTGACTTACGGGGCGAAATACTTGGAAAAGTATGTCAAAATTAAAACTCACTGAAGTATCATCTACAATGTAGCCGATGTTCTTTTTTTAGAAAATAAGTTAGGTTAGATTGTGGACCCTTCTTGATGGGTAAAGTTCGACTTTGATCAGAGTTATGATACGATATATTAATATACAACTCCTAGATCAAAACATACTTTATGGGAGACTATCCCGATTCCAAAATATATGTTTCTATTGCATTCATTTTTATTTTAAAAAGTTCTGTCAAAGATGACAGAAAATCACAAGTCAAAAATGTATGCCTCTTAATGCAAGGGTCCTGGAATAGTGACTGGAATAGTCTTTTAATGCCTATGACCTATAAATAATGTGGTATCTATTGAGTTCCGGATAAAATCAGTTGCTTGCAAACGTTTTTGTTACTGGAAAACTATTGAGTTGGCATTGGAGTGGCTTGCAATGATTTTACTCTTCTTGTTTTAAAGACTGCTTAGGCCCACAGAGACTCTAGAAGTGGTTTGAGGCAAAACCAAATTTTTTTGGCCTCTTTTTCTGCCAATAGGGCAATTGCCTGTGGTAACCGCCATAGTGTAAGGAATGATGGCCTTGCGATTAACGGGAAGAAGACAATCGAACAGCAGAGCCTAGTAATATAACAATAATAACAAAATCTCATTTTGTCTTAAAACTGGTAACCCTAACTCACGTTACAATAATTATTTTCGATGATTTTCGTCATTTTAAGTAAATGACGTTGCCGTAGGCCGCCATAAAAAAAAAACAAAAAAAAGAAGAAACAATTTCTGAATAGATCATGTTTTTCGTTTTGAAGCGTTGTTAACTTTAACGAATGGAAAGTTTTTAAGTTTAAAAATAAATTTTTCTTCTTTTTATTTTTGTGGCTGCAAATAAAACTTAAAATTCTGTTTTGTTTTGTATTTTTTTTTTATAGAAATTGATTTAAAACGAGTTTCTTTACATACCACCAAATCTTTGCGAACAATCGCAAAGATGTTGTTGTTGATCTTTAGATGACGAATTAAAAATAAAATTTGAAATTAAAAATAAACAATACGAGGATAAAAATAAATTCAATTTGAAAAGAAAAAAAAAACTTAATGGTCTGAGGGTCAAGTACTGTCCGGACAATGTTTTTGTTTTTTAAATTAATTTCAATGGTTTTTGTTTTTATTAAGTAATGTGAGTACTTATCTAACCCACATACGAGCAACTGGATAGCGTATCTGGTTAATACTTGACTTGTCAGGAAATCGCCGTTTTTTTTTGCAAATGTTGACTACTTTATTCGCGGGAATAATATTTTCATTTGTAATTAAAGAATTTAAGGAATATTGATTATCGATAATAATCGATTGTCCATAATAATCGATATTATAATAATCGATAATAATCGATTATCGATAATTATTATCGCGGGAATAATATTTTCATTTGTAATTAAAGAATTTAAGGAATATTGATTATCGATAATAATCGATTATCGATAATAATCGATATTATAATAATCGATAATAATCGATTATCGATAATTATTATCGCGGGAATAATATTTTCATATGTAATTAAATAATTTAAGGAATATTGATTATCGATAATAATCGATTATCGATAATAATCGATATTATAATAATCGATAATAATCGATTATCGATAATTATTATCGCGGGAATAATATTTTCATTTGTAATTAAAGAATTTAAGGAATATTGATTATCGATAATAATCGATTATCGATAATAATCGATATTATAATAATCGATAATAATCGATAATAATCGATAATAATCGATAATCGATAATTATTATCGCGGGAATAATATTTTCATTTGTAATTAAATAATTTAAGGAATATTGATTATCGATAATAATCGATTATCGATTATTATAATATCGATTATTATCGATAATCAATATTCCTTAAATTCTTTAATATCTTTAATATCTTTCAGATAATAATTATCGATAATCGATTATTATCGATTATTATAATATCGATTATTATCGATAATCAATATTCCTTAAATTCTTTAATTACAAATGAAAATATTATTTCCGCGAATTATTTCGAAAATGAATTTCCATTGTTTGCTTTCAATAACAATTTTTTTCTTTCTTTCTATAGTTGTTGTTGTAGTTCAACAATACTTGTCAATTGCATTAAATTTTAATTGCCTACGAATTTCTTATAATTCCGTATTGTTGTGTTTGGCCTGTCACCTTTTAAATTGTTGTTAAGAAACGTACAACAACAAAATATTTTAATTTAATCAATACAAACAATACTTTATAGCCAATAACAACCTTCACCTTTAAATAAATAAAAAGAAAAAGAAGAAAACTTTTCTTTACATTGTTTACATTGTTGACATTTGTTTACACATTATATACCTGCTTAGATGCCAGGTGAAATTGTTTTCATAATTGTAACCGCAAATTGCATTCAATTGCTGAGACGTAATCGTACCAGTTGTGCTTATTTAGAGAGAATTTTTTAATGACCTTCTCTGTTTAATTATTGTATTATTAACTGCATAAATAGTTGAATAACTTACCTAGAAAAGAGAGAAAGAGATTAGAATAGATTAGTATTGATTGAATAGATTGACAGATGTACATATAAATGTATTGAATTAATGAATTATTATAAAATAAGCAACAAATTAAGCTAATTAAAGCGACATTCATTCATTTAATTTAGGGTAATTCCTGTTTGGAATTAAATTAAACAGAAAATAAATATTCATTGTAATTTTACGGAAGACTGCTAATCAAAAATCATTGCCCATTGCAAAATAATACAGGTTAAACACTTTAATTTTCAATATTTAAATTTTTCAATATGAAATAGACAAGGTTTTCGATTTAAAACACTTTCTAATGTCATTAAATAATAACAAACAAACAGTCTGTCTTCAAAAGTCAGCAATAAGTTCTAGAAGTTGCCAGACCGAAAACAAATGAAGTATAAAAAGAGTAAGAGTTAATGTGGCCAGACAGATGCATTAAGAAGCGTTGTTTTATTATAAACTGATAAAAAATGTATCGAAAATAGAAAGAAAATCTCAATAAAGAAGCTTGTTTTGAACAGTTTAGTACCCTATTTATAAAGGTCGCTGGAAAATGCTTATCATATAGATCTGCTTGAGAGCTCAGTTTTAATTTTGAGGAAATGAATTGCGATAACCTTGAACCTCTTCATCAAGTATATGAAGATCTTCTTAGTCGCTGCCACATTAAGACTTCTAATTATCTGGAGTCATCTCAAAACATAGGCAGTCTAGCTTTATTTACTTTCAATCCAGTGCGTTGGATGCATTGGAAAAGTTGTGCATGAATAGAAAAATATCATCCGCATTGTGTAAACCTTCTAAAGGATGTTTTTTATAGAGGTATAGAACTTTAAGTTGCAATAAAACAACGATGGATTATTCGATTGACATGAATTTTATTTATCCGAAAGATAATCTTGTGGCATTACATTTTAAATATGATTTCTGGCATATGACCGCCACGGCTGGCGCGGATGTAGTCCAATCTGGACGTCCAATTTTCGATGACTTTTTCCAACATTTGTGGCCGTATATCGGCAATAATACGGCGAATGTTGTCTTTCAAATGGTCAAGCGTTTGTGGCCTTACCGCATAGACCAATGACTTTACATAGCCCCACAGAAAGTAGTCTAGCGGTGTTAAATCACAAGATCTTGGAGGCCAATTCAGAGGTCCAAAACGTGAAATTAGGCGGTCACCAAACGTGTCTTTCAATAAATCTATTGTGGCACGAGCTGTGTGACATGTTGCGCCGTCTTGTTGAAACCACATCTCCTGGACATCATTTGTAAGCACGCAAACCAAGATCCTTCCTCCAAAATCTTCCATAAAGTGGATGGACACAGATCCAATTCCTGTGCTCAATGGCGGATGGACTCATTCGGGTCTTCCTCAATGCTACGCTTTACAGCAGCAATAGCTTCTTCTGTACGCACCGTACAGCGTCTCTGGGGATGCGAGTTATCAATAAGAGTAAACGTGGTGCGAAAACGTTCCATGGTTAATCGAATTAACTGCTCTGATGGACGATTTTGTCGACGATAAAATGGACGTAGTGCGCGATACGTTTTCCGCACAGAACCATTATTTTCGAAATAAAATTGCACTATTTGCAAGCGTTGTTTAGGCGTGAGTCTATTCATGATGAATTGCCAAACCAAACTGAGAATAAATCACTTGACAGCTGTTAAATCGGTCGCCATCTTGAAAAGTAATGACAACTTAAAGTTCTATACCTCTATAAAAAACATCGTTTAGTTGACAATCGACACTTCCTATATTTCTATTTCTGATACAAGTTGCGTGCAGCAATACTGAGCCCATAGCGATAACGTAAAACACCACTGTCTCAATCTAGTGTTAACTTCTAATATGGGGTCACGCAGTACTTGTCCTGTAAAGTTCCGCTACAAAGTTATAGTTTATCTGGCACCTCAAAACATGGTCAATGTAGATCTATTTTCTCTCAATTCAATGCGACCGATATTACAGAAATATCATAGGCATAGACTAGATCCGTCTAGTCGAAGTATTGCTACTTATAATATTGATTGACAGCGATAATAAAATGCACGGCTGTACCATCCAATAATACAGGATCGCTTAGTAGACATTCACACAGTACTTGTCTTGCTAAGTTCCGATACAAAGTTATAATTTATCTGGCACCCCAAAAACATGAATATCTTGCGCTATTTGATCTCAAATGCATGCGGATGATATAAGGGACAAGTTAAAGATGTATAGGAAAATATAATGGACTTAGACTAGATCCTAATAGTCGCCTGACTTATACTCCAAATCTTTCTACTTTTGAATACATGTGTACACAGTACTTGTGTTGTTAAGTTCTGGCACTTGTTTGCAATTAAATGAGTCCTCGATTGCCTGCTAATGAAGATGAGTTATAAAATCGATTGCGATTGTAGTTTTTTGCAATGGGAACGAATGGAAACGAAACACTAATTTAAACTTGTTACTGCACAATGGGATTAAAAATTAAGAACTGGGAGTAAAAATTGAAAGTTTTTAATTTTATGCCTGTAATGTTTAATTAATTAAGGCCTAAAAGCATGTGTGTTATTTAAGCCTGTTTTTCTCTCTAAAATCCTTAAATTTTCCCATGAAAAAAAAAAGGCAACCAAGTTCTTTATTGAATACATTAAAGAAAAGAATCCTATGGGTTTACTTTTCTTTCTTTCCGATGCCATAAAATGTAAATTTTGAAACTTTTTAAGCCGTTTTTTTAGAAAATTTAAATATTTCGAGAACAAACGATAAAACAATTGAGCTGAAGATTATTTTACCTTAGCAGCTACCCTTAGAAGATTGGAATTTTTTTTTGTTTTTGTTTAATTATTAAATAATTATACGACAGCAGCAAGAGAACAGCAATAGATGAGCAACAATAAATCGAAACAATGCCAGATTGACAGTGGCAATAGCAACAATAGCAGCAGCTGCTCGCTCTATTGTTGGCAATAATTTTAGTCTTCAAACAATTGTTGTTGTTTTCGTTGTTGTTGTTGTTGTTATTTTGTATTGTATTTGTGATGCAATTTGAAAAACCTTGTAACACTTAAGCTGAGATTTATTGTTTCAGCCGTTTTGATGGTTTGTTGAACGGTTGAGTTTGTGGTTGTTTGAGTTTGGTTGGGGTCGAGTTGAAACGCTTAAACTTCTATTATTTCCATACAATTTGTACACCCATGCACAATCACATGTACTCAGTTTAAATTAAAAGACGACAGTCTGCCTTTTTTATTCGCATGTATCTCTCTCTCAGCCAAATATCAAGTTTCACAATCTGTGAACAGCATTTACTGTTTGTGTCGAATATTTGCATATTTTGAGACGCTTTTTTTGTTGTTGTCTCTCTGCTCTATTCAATTGCATTTGAAATGAAACTTTTATTGTCTACACCGTTGGTTAGATTTTAATTTACTATACATTGCGACCTTTGATGTAAAAATGAAACAAATCACATGAAAACTTTTCTGAATAAAAAGGAAAACATGTAAGATACACTAAAGAAATTGGAATAACATCCACAACCTTTAATAAAGTTTGAAAGTTGTTTCTATTAATACGAGTCCAACATTTCATTATAAAGAAAATAATAAGGAAACCTGGCCCCCGAGATAAGATAACATCAAGAAAGCGCACAAACTTTAGAAGTAGTAGGATTCGATAAGCACAGTTCTTCACCATTACCTGAAGTCGCCGTTGTCTAGTAGGTAGTGTGTTGGCTTATTAGACGTAAAGCCAGGGTTCGAGCCCCAAGACAGACATCAAAACAAAATACAAAAAGTATTTCTTCGGCGTCTTCCTCTCAGCAGATTTCTGGCAAAAACTCTGAGTGTTGAAATAAAATTGTCATGAAAACTTTCTCAAAAAAAATCTGTCGTTCGGAGTCGACTTTAAACTGTAGGTCCCACCACTCATGTATAAAATTAACACACACAACATAAGTGGTGTGAGAAACTGGGACGTTGTACAATGGGTCAATTCGACCTCCGGGTACTGTACTTGTCTTAATTGACAAGTACACATCCTCTATCCTGACCTAACCTAAGCCGACGGCTAAGCACAGTGACTGCGCGTTGGTCTTATTATTTTATTGGTATAGATTTTGAAAGGAATAACAATTACGCATAATTGTCTGCGATAATATCAAAACCATAAATATTATCAGCAACTTAGCCTGCAATGAACCTTTAATGCAGTACGACAAGTACACGGTATTTTTCGTACATTGGTGAACATTTTTTGGAGGCTCTAGGGTAAAGTGCAGTGCGGAAAATACGCCGTAGCTTTCGCATACTAGTGTACATTTTTAAGAACTCTAGGCTAAAATGCAGTACGGAAAGTACGCCGTACCTGGTGTAACGTACTGGTGTACATTTTAAAGGACTCTAGGCTAAAATAGTGACTCAATGGCCCACGAAACTATAATACAGGGTCTGTTTTTCATGTGCAGTTTGTGGGCGGAAAAATTATATTCTTTTTGGACATCTTGTACATGCTGTTGAAGACGTCGTGGTCTACTAGGTAGTATGTTAGCGTATTAGCCTTGAGGCCACGATTCAAACTCCATGTCAGACATCTCGAACTAAACGGAATTTAACGAAATATTTCTGCGGCGACTTCCCCTCAGCAGATTTCTGGCAAAAACTCTCAGAGTGAAAATAAAATTGCAATGAAAAGTTTCTCAAAAATCTGTTGTTCGGAGTCGACTTTAAACTGTAGGTCCCACCACTCATGTATAAAATTAACACACACAACATAAGTGGTGTGAGAAAGTAGTTCGTAATCTTGACTGAAGGGTTGTAATGATCAATTATACATGTGTGTATGTATACAGATAGTATCAAAGCTACTTCTTTGTTATGTCGACTAGCAAAATCGACATTGAAACACTTTTATATCGCACTGTATTTTATTCACATATTAATTCCGTATAATTGACCCGGGCATTTTTTTCATGAAACAGTAGGAATTATTAGGAAGCAATTAATCACTGTAATTAAACAGTTTTTCCTCTTATAAATCAGCATGAAGTGATTACATTTTGAATATTTATTTGAATTCTTCGTTGCTACTTTCTTTTGATTAATTTCGCAAATTTTTAACTTCGAACATTAAGTTGAAATGTGGCATTATTATACAAAATCACTACGTTTTTAGTGGTCTTTTTCTGCTTAAATATTTAATAATTTTTTTACATATTTTTTTTATTATTATTTATTATTATTATTTCTTTTAATAATATATTGTTTATATAATATTTAAGATATTATTTTTTTATTATTGTTGCTGTTGTGATTATTATTATCGTCGTTATTGATTTAATTTATTTCTTTTTCACGCTTCATTGATTACCAGAAAACTTTAACAAAATATTTGCCTTGAATTTTTTGTTGTTTTTACATACAAATATTACGGCTAACAATGACTAACTTAGTTACTGATTGGCTGACTAACTGACTGACTACCTAGAGTGCAAATACCACGGAATTATTTTCATAAAAATAGATTTCTTATTCGACTGAAATATCCATCCCCATCAGCTTATAAATCATTAATCAAATATCAAATCAAACCACACCAAACCGAACTATAAATTCAAAAAAAAAAAAAATAATAAAAAATAATTGTGGTTTCATTTCGTATTGAAAATAACGTAAATATGGTTACTTTGCGTAAAAAAAATACGTTTCTAAAAGGTCACGGTTTTTTGTTTTCTTCTTCCAAGAAGTAAAACTAAAAAACATAGAAAAAAAGCCATGAGTACTCTCCTACTGCTTTAGTTGAAAAGTTTAAGAAGAGACTTTAAGTGCATTTTTGAATAACAAAACAAGTTTCGAAATTTTGTTTCTTCCTACAGAGTTTAAAAAGAAATATGTCACATGATACATACAGACATACATAATTGGTCATTACAACCCTACAGTCAGGATTACGACCTAGTTTCTCACACCACTTATGTTGTGTGTGTTAATTTTATACACGAGTGGCGGGACCTACAGTTTAAAGTCGACTCCGAACGACAGATTTTTGAGAAACTTTTCATGGCAATTTTATTTTCACTCTGAGAGTTTTTACCAAAAATCTGCTGAGAGGAAGTCGCCGAAGAAATACTTTTTGTATTTTGGTCTGATGTCTGGCCTGGGGCTCGAACCATGGTTTTTCTTCTAATAAGTCAACACACTACCTTCTAGACTACGGCGGCTTCTACATACCACATGATACATATATAATAATAACCCGTCAGTTAGGATACGACCTAGCTTCTCACATTTGTACATTGTTGCGGGATCTACAGTTTAAAGTCGACTCTGAAAGACAGATTTTTGAGAAGTTTTTCATGGCATTTTTATTTGCTCTCCGACTTTTGCCAAAAATCTGCTGAGAGGAAGTTGCCGCAGAAATATTTCGTTAAATTCGGTTTAGTTCGTGATGTCTGACCTGTGGTTTGTATCGTGGCCTAACATCTAATACGCTAACACACTACCTAGTAGACCACGACGTCTTCAACAGCATGTACAAGATGTCCAAAAAGAATATAATTTTTCCGCCCACAAACTGCACATGAAAAACAGACCCTGTATTATAGTTTCGTGGGCCATTGGATCACTATTTTAGCCTAGAGTCCTTAAAAATGTACACCAGTATACGAAAGCTACGGCGTACTTTCCGTACTGCATTTTACCCTACATAACATAATTGGTCATTACAACCCTTCAGTCAGGATTACGACCTACTTTCTCCTACCACTTATGTTGTGTGTGTTAATTTTATACATGAGTGGCGGGACCTACAGTTTAAAATCGACTCCGAACGACAGATTTTTGAGAAACTTTTCATGGCAATTTTTATTTCAACCCTCAGAGTTTTTGCCAGAAATCTGCTGAGAGGAAGTCGCCGAAAAATACTTTTTTGTATTTTGTCTTTAATGTCTAGCCTGGGGCTCGAACCCTGGCTTTACGTCCAATAAGCCAACACCCTACCTACTAGACCATGGCGACTTCAGGACCCTAGAGTCCTTAAAAATGTACACCAGTACGTCACAACGTTCACCAATGTACGAAAGATACAGGGTACTTTCCGTACTGCATTAAAATTTCATTGCAGGTTAAGTTGCTGATAATATATATGGTTTTGATATTATTACAGGCAACTATGTTGAATTGTTATTCCTTCGATGATCTCTATTGATAAAATAATAAAACCAACGCAGTCACTGTGCTCAGCCGTCGGCTTAGAGGGCTCAATATTCAGTGAAAGTTTTTGTCAACATAGGTTTGTCCACAATCGCCCACAAATGCCATCATGATAAAGGGTTTTAGAACGTGAGTCCACCGGAATACTCAAGAGGCCAAACAGCAGTCTAAAATGTGCATATATCGGCGCAAAACGGCGCTACCAAGTGTGGAGGCGGCTTTGTCGGCCTATAAAGTGATGTTGACAAGACAAAATTATTGCATTTGGCTTGAGAAAAAAATTACTTCTGCAGCAGAACAATGCAAGAATGTACATATGTTCAGTGTATACTACTAAAAGCTAGGTTTGACTGGCGGTATTGCCTTTACTCATTAAGTACATAAGCAGTGTATTTGATTAGAACTCGAAAACGTGTTTGTGGGACTCCCACGGAAGGCTAATGATTTGCTTTGCTAAGAAAAACTTGAGTAATTTTTATTATTTTTGAAGTCGCCGTAATTTAGTAGGTAGTGTGTTGGCTTATTAGACGCAAAGCCAGGGTTCGAGCCCCAGGCCAGACATCAAAACAAAATACAAAAAGTATTTCTTCGGCGACTGTCTCTCAGCAGATTTCTGGCAAAAACTCTGAGAGTTGAAATAAAATTGCCATGAAAAAGTTTCTCAGAAATCTGTTGTTCGGAGACGACTTCAAAACTATAGCTCTGGCCACTCATGTATAAAATTAACACACACAACATAAGTGGTGTGAGAAACTAGGACGTTGTACAACGGGTCAGTTCGACCTCTGGGTACTGTACTTGTCTTAATTAACAAGTGCACGTCCTCTAACCTAACCTAACCTATTATTTTTCGTCTATTTACACATACAAATATTTCGTTTATTTTTTCCATAAAACTCCATCACATTTAAAACGAAACTTTCCATAGTTCCATGTCATTTTAGTTCCACTCGAATTAAAAATTCTTCAATAGAATTAAATAAAGTGCTTAAGCTTAATTATCTCCTCTATAATCTTAGATTTTCAATTAAGATTTTAATTTTCAATTTCAATTCTATTCTTTTATTGTGTATATGTACATATATATGTATGTATGTCGCATTATATATTTTTAATTCCTCTTATAAATATGTTTTCAAGATTTACTTACTGAAACAATCAATTTCAAATTCAAATAACAATCGTATTATTATGGGGCATATATGAACATATTATTGTTGTATTATCATATCATATCGTATCGTATTTAAATTGAAATTGACTTTTGTTTTTATTTTTATTGCAATTGTGGTTTTCATAATAAAAAGAATTGTTGAAATATATTTTTAGATTTTATATTGTTAATAAATACGTTGGAATTAGAAACATCTATTCGAGAAACAATACATACAGTCACACAGATAATTATACATACCCCCCCTTAAAAATCATTTTTTTTTAAAGTAATGAACTTCTAATCTAAAATTTCTTTACATTAGCGCCTGTAACGACACATTTACTTAAATAAAGAAAAAATGATTCCCAAAATCTATGAAATTGTAACTGCAGTTTGCTTAAAACCAATATGGCACCACAGAAAATTATACGTACGACGTATATATCGTATAAAATTTCTCCAAGGGTAGCCCGGTATATAGAAGGTATTGTGGATAAAAATCCTACGACTACAGCCGTAGAAATACGAAATATCTCGGAAAGGGATCACAATGTTCGAAGTGTTTTGAGAAAGAACGTTTTCCGCAGCCGACCGTCGAGAAAAAAGCCACGATTGGAATTTGCCCAATAATATATGGACATCTCAACTGATTTTTGGGGGAATGTAATATTTAGTGATGAGAACAAATATAATTTGTTCGGCTGTGACGGAAAACAAAAAAATTTGGAGCAAAAATCAGTTGACTTGTCCATATATTATCATTTAAAAAAAAATGATTTTTAGGGGGGTACGTATAATTATCTGTGTGACTGTACATATGTACGTATGCATGTGAATGCAAATTGATTGTGAACAAGTGCATGTGAAAGATTTATACACTAAAAGGAAAATATTTAATTTAATATACAAACATATTGTAAATATTTTATGACAGGCCGTTTTGGTAAGCAAAAATATGTAATAATTTTGAGAGAAATTACAGCCTTTTTTAATGCTGAATAGCTGCACGGATTTTAGCTATTAAAAAAGTTATTATACTGCAAAATACTTGAAACATATGTGCATTGGCTATCCCCGTTTTGATACATGCACTGTTACAACTTGATTTGTATTGTGGTGATATCTCATTTGATCGTCTGTTGTTGATGAGCTAGATTTCTACTTTGACATGATGATTTAACGATGAATATTTTAATGTTTAAGATGTTAACTTGTAGGCCAGCTGTTGCTACCTTTGTGGTTCCTAAATCGTCTGTTTTTGCTTGCATATGTTCTTGCCTTGAAGCGTAAGTCATTGGCATAAATGGAAACCTTTTGGTGTTGATACACGTTCCACGCTAGGTTTGGTCGAAGTGGTAGTGGGCTTTGATTACCAAAGCACACTCGAACAGGCTTAGCGGCCCGTTGTGACGCCACAGGCAAATGCAAGTTACACTAGGTACTTGGTCAGCACAAGGATTGTACACGTTCCACGTTATTCCTTGCTTCGATGACTAATTTCATGAGACAGACCTCTGTGACTGTTACCAGGAAAACGACAACAAGTATCATACATACATACATACATAATTTGTCATTACAAACCTTTAGTCAGGATTACCACCTAGCTTTTCACATCACTGATGTTGTGTGCATTAATTATTATACATGAGTGGCGGGACCTATAGTTTAAAGTTGTTTTCCATGGAAATTTTATTTCAATACTCAGAGCTTATGCAAGAAATCTGCTGACAAGAAATTGCCGAAGAAATATTTTTTTAATATTTTCGTTTTGACGTCTGGCCTGAGGTTTGAATCGAGGCCTTATGTTTAATAAGCCAACACATTACATATATACTCGTATATGTTTGTATTGGAAAATGGTCGCAAACGCTAACAATTTGAAAACTTCCATTTATTAGTAGCAGATTATATTCATGTACAGACTATATTCCCACTCACTCAACTGATTTTCTTTCAGAAAATTTGCTGAAAATCCGTTTTTTGCCTAAAAATTATACTTTTCATGGGATCAGCTTCATGGCATATAAGACCGAAACTTTGCAATTTCTCGCCTCTTAACTGAAAGGGAAACTCTAATTCTGTCAACAGATTCATATGCTGCATCATTTAGTTTGTGTATGACAGGCATTTATAACAGTTCAACTGAGATTTGCTATGATCGTAAAAGCCTGAAAGATCGCGAATATTTTATACGTCCAGTTAAAGTTTCTACAACCGAAACAATCGAAAAAATTTACGATATAGTGTTGGTGTAACGAAGATTAAAAGGGCGAGAGATTGCGGAATCTGTAATCATTTCATTTGATTTAAAGGTTTCAATTTTAAGCTTCCAATGGATTATGAAAATCCCTCCGCAAAATGGATGTCACGTTTGGGACACAATCGACCACAAATTCAATCACATGTGATAAGCTCGCGGGAATGTTTAGTGTTATTCAAACGCTGTATTCAAGAGTTTTTAGGACGTTAAGTAAACATGAATGAAAGGTAGCTGCACCTGAGCATTCCAGAGGCTAAACAGCCGTCAAAAATTAGTATTTCTCGAGGCAAATCGGTGTTACAGGTTACAGGCCATTGTATATTGTAGTCGAGAGCTTCACTGTAGGGCGAACATACAAGGAACATTTTAAATGTTTTCTTTTTTATTTTAGGATATACTGACTTTGAATTCCATTGTTTCAAAAGAGCTTAACTTTTCTTCGATTGGTAGTTAAACTTCTCTCAGTGTTGTTAGTAAATGTCAATAAAAATAATCTCATCTCATAATAAAGTATTTAAAACAAGAATTAAACAAAAAACACACAAAAAAACATCATTTTGTTGTCGCTATTTTATCATATGTATTGTTATGATGCTCAGATCTATGTTTTCTTTATTCATTTTTCTCTATTTTCTATACGAGAGAAAAAAGGAAGTAAAATTATTTGCTTATGTGTGTGTATGTGTGTTTAACAGTGTGCATTGGTTGGAAAAAACAGTTGAGATGAGTGTGGGACTTAGTAAAGTTCGTTGTACATACAAGTACCGTAATTGCTGATGTTGTATTTGTAAGCGAATGGAATGAAGAAAAAAAAGAATTCTATTCTCTACGAGAACGACAACGGCGGAAATTAAGCATTAATATTCATAAAACAATACGACAAGAATTTATACGAAAAACAAACAGTTGGTGTAACGAATAGAATGTGAAATACAAAACAAAACAAATCAGAAAAAAAGGAAAGGAAATTAAAAATTGGCTAATCACGACTGCAGTGGGCACCCTACACTCCACATGGATTATCTATGGCCTACGTGGGACCTTTTTCTTTAAGAAGGGTCCGCCACCTGGTCTAACCTTGTGAAACAATTCCAAATGCACCCGGTTTAAGGTGTTACATGCAATTGGGCTTTAATTCCATATTAAAAAAGTACGTTCAAGGCTGAGAATTCACCGTATCATGCTAATATAATTTTGATTTTAAAATTTCAACTTCGAAATTGTGTTTCAAACCCTGCCTTTACTGAAATGTAACTCCCCAACAGATGTTACAAACGTTGTCATAAACTTAAAATACCAAAAAAAAATATTTCGAAAATGAAATGAAAATTTTTTTGCTGTTTTGTTTTGTTTGAATTTCCATAAAAATAAATATTATTACGTGCAGTGGTAATAGTGATGAGAATTATGGTTGACAAATCCGCTGACTTGTTTAGGCTTCCACACACCCACCCTCCACTTACAGTGAGTGGCCTTGTTTATGATTAAGTATTAAAAACAAGAAAAAAAAACAAAAAACAAAATTCATAACAAAACTTGTTACAATTAAAACAACGTATGTTCTTCTTTATTTCTTCTAAAAAAACATGAACATGATTTTATTACCCACTGTAATAAAAAAAAAACTTCCTTTGAATTTATAAAAAAAACTGAACGATTTATAACATCAGCAGTTGACAGTAAACACGTGCAATTTAATGGCAACAAGACGTACCAATCTCCAATACAATTTATAATAATTCTCTCGTTTAAATATACGAGCAGTGTGTGGTGTCATGTTGTCATCGGTGGCGGTAATCATTGAAACGTTTTGTGGTACCCTACAGGATCTTAAAATATTGTTGAAAGTTAAATGAAAGTTGCTTTTAATGAAAATGTCTTCCTTCTGTTTAATCTAAAATGTAGTATTTGCCAGAAGGAAAACGTTTTCAAAAATTTTATAAAAAAAAACTTCTTCTGCACATACTGCTGAAAATAGTCTTTTAAGAGTAAGGATGCTCTCTTCTTATTATTAATTTTAGGTCAGATTAATCAGTCTTAGTAGAATTCCGGAGAATGTCTATAATTTCTGGAAACTACATTTTGAATTTGAAGTCGCCGTAGTCTTATAGGTAGTGTGTTGGCTTATTAGGCGTAAAGCCAGGGTTCGAGCTCCAGGCCAGACATCAAAACGAAATATGAAAAAATATTTCTTCGGCGGCTTCCTCTCAGCAGATTTCTGGCAAAAACTCGAAGAGTAAATAAACCTGTCATGAAAAAGTTTCTCAAAAATCTGTAGTTCGGAGTCGACGTTAAACTGTAGGTCCCGCCAATCACGTATAAAATTAACGCACACAAAATGAATGGTGTGAGAAGCTAGGAAGTAATCCTGACTGAAGGGTTGTAATAGCCAATTATATACGTATGTTTGTATGTATGTATGTATGTTAGCAATGACTAGGGTTGACAGCCACCTCTACCTACCATAGGAATGAAATGAATGAGATCTCGTTCCGCCAAGTCATTTCTTTTGGTTTGGAAACAAGACTTAATCACCCGGAACTAAATCCGGACACTATGGCGGATGAGAGAGCAATTTATGGTCTAATTGAAGATCGTTTTTGCAGTTTTTCGCAGTCAATGACTTTCAAGCAAAAGCTGAATGAATGGCACAGCATGTTCAAATTTTGACAGCATATTCAGTTGACAGATGCCAAGAGTAGAGCAGTATTGTCCTTCCAATTAAGAGGCGTATAATTCAAAAAGCCTTATTCTATCAACTCTGAAGTTGACTCCATTAAAAATATAATTTTTAGAGAAGAAGTGTTTCACAACTGACAGATTTCATATAAAACCTGTACAGAAACTGAAGCTACTGGTATTGCATTGGAAACCCGTGTAGGTCCACCCCTTTCATATATTCTCTAACTGCCGATTGGAGTGATTTGAAGTTAAACACATCCTATCCTTTAATCCTGTATTAAATTCAGGAAATTAATTGCCTTTTAATCCACAAAGCAACCCGAAGCTAACATTACTTTCAGGATCTCAAGGTGCTGTAGTTGCCGTAGTCTAGGAGGTAATGTGTCGGCTTATTAGACGTAATGCCACGGTTCAAATCTCAGGTCAGACATCAAGACGAAAATATGAAAAACAAAATTTCTTCAGTGACCTCCACTTAGCAGATTTCTGGCAAAAACTCTGAGTGTTGAAATAAAATTTCCATGAAAAGTTTCTCAAAAAATCTGTCGTTCGGAGTCGGCTTTAAACTATAGGTCCCGCCCCGCATGTATAAAATTAACACACACCACATAAGTAGTGTGAGAAGCTAGATTGTAATCCTGACTGAAGGGTTGCAATGGCCAATTGTGTATGTATGTATGTATCTCGAGGTAAATACTTTAGGAAGGTGACCAACATATCAATATAGAGCCTAGATAGCAGATAGCTTAACCGGTTGGTACTTCGCCACGAAAGTATATGTCTCTGTTAACAATATTAGGTAAACTATTCGATGTTTATCTGTCCTCCAAAGCTGAATGGATTGTAGGTTGTATCATCAAACTGCTCTTAAAGTCTTGAGATATGATTCGGTGATGCAGAGTCATTTAAATGAACTGTCTTTAGAAGGTAGTAGGAGGACATGAAAATTGATGTTTATTTCCCTAAAGGAAATCTCCAAATTGTCTGACAAATTGATTAAAATTCAATGGCAGATGATGTGTTTGATCAAATTTTGAAAGAAAGTTGGTTCTCAATCCGGTCTTAATTTTTCAGGCAGAAATATTTACTGTTTGGGAAGCATTTCATGTCGTGGCTGATTTCTAATGCGAATTCTCATGCGATTTTAGGTGGTAGTTTAGCGATTCTGAGGGCGTAAGCATTGATCTCGAATAAGCCACGAGAGGTTGCGGACTGTGTAATAACTCCCTAAAAGCCTTTAAACCAGATCGCGGCAGTCGAAGCCTAGTGGTATTCCTGGGAACGCATTACTTGAATTGATTTCTTACACGCCTGACAATATGGTTTCGATTCTAATCCTCCAATATGGTGTCCCTCATCGAGAGATGTAACCCGGACATGGAGAAGAATTGCTGAAACATAAGAAGCATAGTGCTGCCACAAGTTGTTTTGGTTTCAATTTTTTATTTTTTCATTGTCTTGTTTCAGTGTCATTAATCAAACTGTTCCAGATAAACAGCTGATTGCTCTACTATAATAGGCCCTACAAGTTATTCATCGTTGTATAGAAACAATTCCCTATGAATTGAGACGCTGCCCTCTCTCTTGAGAGGTGTCGCTGTCTGATTTTCCTATAAAGTTTGTTGCTGGTATCATGTATAAAATTAACACACACGACATAAGTGGTGTGAGAAACTAGGACGTTGTACAGTGGGTCAATTCGACCTCCGGGTACTGTACTTGTCTTAATTAACAAGTACACGTTCTCTAACCTAACCTAACCTAACCTTGTTGCTGGTATTATCCTTCCAGGGAGGTCCCCTATTTTTAGTTGTATTCGAATCTGTTTTAAAGTCTGTAGTCTGATAGTTTAATTCCAATACTAAGTGAGCTAAAATCCAGCGCAATGATTGAAGACTCAAAAAAGATTTTTAAAAAGCCTTGTAATGGGTAAACAAATCTTTTTCAGATCTATCTGGTATAGGGGGTTACAGTGGATAATTACAACAATTTTACGTTTATTTGTTGTTGGATTTTAATAAACAAAAACGAACATTATTATTATTATTGTTGTTATTTAGCTATTGTTTGATATTTATTATTAAATGACGTCAGCATGTTAATATTAAACAAAAAAATCTACAAATAAAAACGGGTGACATCTGTTATTTTAATTTAATTTATTTGTTTTCTTTTTATTGTTATTATTGTTGTAATTGTTGTTATTGTTGTAAATTCTCTTCATTACTTGTCTCTGTCATGTCATGCCATGTAATAAAATAGACAAATGCAAGAAAAAAAAACAAATTTTCTACACTTTTAGGTAAATCGGTATGAAAATTCTTTCCTTTTTTAAAGGGTTTTCAAAAAGGTAGTGAAAAGCAAGCCAACAACAACAACAAATAGCAAAAAAAATATTAAAAATTGTCAATTCTGACAATTCTGATGCTTCATTCACTTCATTTTTTTAAAGGAAATTTAAATTTTTGCTGACATAATGACAATAGGAGATGTGGTAAAGAGGGGAGAAGGAGGGGGAGGAGGAGCGAAGAGTTGTAGCAGCTGTTCGTTATGTTGATTACAGAACAGTTTCTGACAAAAAAACACGTAAAAAATTTAAAATTTTCTTCTGCTGTTTGGAATATTTTTTGCTTATTTTGCATTGGATTTTGGTCAGGTTCTTTGTTTGTCGACACCAACACTAACACCAACAACTAACACAACCGATTATAATGTGTAGTAAAAAGTAATCCATTATTGTTATATAAAATAGCAAATGATTGTAGCAAAGCATCTCCTCCATTTTCATTGCTTGGTTTTACTTTCACTCACTGATCTTCTGTGTTAGATTAGGTTATGTTAGGTTAGAGGACGTGTACTTGTCAATAAAGACTAGTACAGTACCCGGAGGTCGAATTGACCCATTGTACAACGTCCTAGTTTCTCACACCACTTATGTTGTGTGTGTTAATTTTATACATGAGTGGTGGGACCTACAGTTTAATGTCGACTCCGAACGACAGATTTTTATTTATGAGAAACTTTTCATGGCAATTTTTATTTACTCTCAGAGTTTTTGCCAGAAATCTACTGAGAGGAAGTCGCCGAAGAAATAGTTTTTGTATTTTGTCTTTGATGCCTGACCTGGGGCTCGAACCCAGGCTTTTGCGTCTAATAAGTCAACACACTACCTACTAGACTACGGCGACTTCAAAAAATCTTCTGTGTTACATTCTAGACTGATATGGTTGCCATCGTTTATTGTTTTGAAAGAATGCCTTGGGTTGACGTATACTCTACGGTCATTAGAAACTTTTCTTATGAAAACCTAGTCTTTGCCGAAGATTGGTTTCTTTTCTTATGCTCTTCCTAAACATTGTAAGGCAAGAGCCAAATTTCTTCGCTTCATGGGTGCCTAGAAAAAGTTTAGATTGTCTCACCCTCGTTTTGATGGGGAAGAGTTTTCAGCGCTCTCATCTTTTTCGTCAAGTATACTCCTCGTTGCATTAACAAGAAAAATTCAGAACGAATTGCTGGAGTAGAAAGTGCTTTGGTGAAAGTCCACTTTAGTCCGCTTATTGCTCTCCATTCTTATATGACTTGAGATATAGCAAAGGATGGATTCCTTTTCTCCTATCTATCTGAACTTGCAACGTGTTCAATTCCAGGCCTTTATATCCAAGGCTATACTAAGATAGCAAATGCACTAGCCGACTACAACAGTTGCGAATTCTTTATATAAAGAGCTAGGTGGGTAGATAGGTAGAGGTGCGCAAAGTTTAATGCTCACAAGTGTGCATAGTTTCTCACTATCGTACTAAAGCTTTCCTGTCAATAGCACAATAAATTTCTTTTTATAACATACATACGTACATACATACAGTGGTGGCCTTATAATTAGAAACGACTTAGCAACATGTATGTTTGTTAATTTGTTTTACAGTTTTCACTGTGTACCTGGGATCAAAGACTTTGTTTGGAGGAGGTCTTACATACGTTTTACCATCAGATTGGGACAAATTAAACTTAGATTCGCCACTCCAGAGAACTCTGTTCCAGAAACATCGTTTCTAATTAATTCTGAAATCGCCGTAGTCTAGTAGGTAGTGTGTTGGCTTATTAGACGCAAAAGCCTAGGTTCGAGCCCCAGGCCAGGCATCAAAGACAAAATACAAAAAGTATTTTTTCGGCGACTTCCTCTCAGTAGATTTCTGGCAGAAACTCTGAGAGTAAATAAAAATTGCCATGAAAAGTTTCTGAAAAAACTGTCGTTCGGAGTCGACTTTAAACTGTAGGTCCCACCACTCATGTATAAAATTAACACACACAACATAAGTGGTGTGAGAAACTTGGACGTTGTACAATGGGTCAATTCGACCTCCGTGTACTGTACTTGTCTTAATTGACAAGTACACGTCTTCTAACCTAACCTGACCTAACCTTATTATAAGGCCACCACTGTAATTGGTCATTACAATCCTTCAGTTAGGATTACGACCTAGCTTCTCACACCGCTTATGTTGTGTGCGTTAGTTTTTATACATGAGTGGTGGGATCTACGGTTTAAAGTCGAGTACGAACGATAGATTTTTTTTGAGAAACTTTATCATGGCAGTTTCATTTCAAGTATTTGTCGGAAATCTGCTGAGAGGAAGTCACCGAAGAAATATTTTTTCATATTTTGTTTTGTTTGAAGATGTCTGCCTTGATATTCGAACCGTGACTTCACCTCTAATAGCGACTTCTTTTCACTACACCTTATATTATAATTTTAAAATGTTGTCATTCTTGTTTAATAGTTATTATTCATATTGTTTTATTTGTAGTTGTTGTTGTTGGGTTTTTTGTTTTCTGTAATTAACCACACTCCACACGTGGTGTATACGGAATGAATGAGTATCACAGTGTTTGTATAGAAGTATATGTGGTTAAGCAGTAACAACAACAACTAATTTTATAAAAAAAAAAAGCAAAAAAGAACCCGTATAGTCAGTCAGCTAGTCAGCCATATTCTAAAAATGAAATTTTTTATTAAATCAGCAAAATAAAGCAAAAAGAAGAGAACGAACGATACATGAAGAATAGTTTTCTTAGGCATCTTAATGCTTAGCTTAGTTGAGGGCATATTTTATGGATTTCATGTTTAACACATTGACTGCCGAGTACGTGATAACTCGTAGATGGCGTTCCCTTCTAGGGTGCCAAACTACGAGTTATCTCGTACTCACTAATGTGAAAAAATCAAATTGTCGTTTTTTTTGGCAAGTTTTCTGAAATTTGCCGCGGCAGTCAACGTGTTAAAAATCGTTTCCTGTTTTCATCATGTTTTTTCTAAAATTAAAAAAAAAAAGTCCAATCGTTGTAATTAGAAAATCATGGCACTTGTTATGTGCTGTATGTCCAGTTTTACGTCAAGCCACGCTTACATACGTCTACTCTTTTAGATGATTTACTGTCTTATTATCTAACATTTCAAGTGTATGATTATTTTTATTTTAAAATTTAAATAATTTTAATTAATTTTTTATTATTTTAATTGTTTTTTTCTTATTATTATTCGGTTTTTTTTTTGTTTTGCTTCATTTAAATATTTAAACGCAATTAGCTTGGACACTAAACACAAACACCCACCCCTGCTAATAACAGTTGCTTGACCGGTTGCTTACTCATAACTGTTGTGTGATGTGTGTTGTAACACAGGCAATTAAAATTTAAATAGAAATTACCGGTCAGCCAGCCAGCTTAAGGCAGAGTAACCAGTAACCACCATCATGTAACACCTTTATTGTAACGTGTAAATAAATTTGAGATTTATTTCATATATTCTCGTGCTTGTTTGCTTGGGTACCCTGTTTGTAATTAAATGAAGTATTTTTTTATGCATAAAATAAAATGTTTAATAATAAGAGAGACTGGTTTCTTGTGTAAGTAATTACTTTAACTCAACTAAAAAAATATGTTGGCTTAAACGTTATTAACCAATAGCAGAATTTATCTGTGTAACCATGTATTAATTTGGTAAAATGTATAAAAATGCCATAGAATAACTAACAACAGTTAAAGAGAATCAAGGACAAACTCTATAACAAATGTTAATTTCATGATTTTCTTATCTCATAAGATCTGTTTTAGTTTTGCTATTGGAAAGGTTAACGAAATGTTACATAAAGTAAGGTCAAATAATTGCCCCTTAGCTTGGTTACAGTCGTCTATCGTTTTAAGGCAGTTTTCAACCACATTTTCACACATTTTGGGCAGTATATGGGCGATAACTTGGCAGATGTTGGTTTTAACGCCTTTAATGTAGTCTTCCTTTAATGAAGTCGCCATGGTCTAGTTGGTAGTACATAACATACATACATAATTGGTCATTACAACCCTTCAGTCAGGATTACGACCTAGTTTCTCACACCACTTATGTTGTGTGTGTTAATTTTATACATGAGTGGCGGGACCTACAGTCTAAAGTCGACTCCGAACGACAGATTTTTGAGAAACTTTTCATGGCAATTTTTATTTACTTTCAGAGTTTTTGCCAGAAATCTGCTGAGAGGAAGTCGCCGAAAAAATACTTTTTGTATTTTATTTTGATGTCTGGCCTGGGGCCAGTTGGTAGTGTGTTGGCTTATTAGACGGGAGGCATCGGTTCAAACCCCAGGTCAGACATTTCCAACTGAACGAAATACAAAAAATATTTCTTCGGACACTTCCTCTCAGCAGATTTCTAGCAAAAACTCTAGGAGTTGAAATAAAAATTGCCATGAAAAGTTTCTCAAAAATCTGGCGTTCGCAGTCGACTTTAAACTGTAGGTCCCGCCACTCATGTATAAAATTAACACACACAACATAAGCGGTGTGAGAGACTAGGTCCATAATCCTGACTAAAGGGTTGTAATGATCAATTATGTATGAGTGTATTGAAAAGTCAGTTTTCAACCACCTTTTTAGAAATTTTGGGCAATATCTGGGCGATAAGTTGATAAATGGTGGTTTTAAAGAACTCCAACGTTACAGGATTATACGTGTAAGCACGGCCTTTGATGTGGTCTTAGAATAAAGTTTCACAGCGTCAAATCGCATAGTTTTTGGTGATTAATAGTCGTCTCGAAAACGTGTAATTACTCTTTCTACAAACTTCTCTTATAATACCACCAAAATCGGTTGATTTGTGGTCCGTGACACCGTCTTGTTGAAGTCACATGCCGTCCCATTCATAACATTTAATTGTACGTTAAATACGTTCAGGTTAAGGTCGGAGTGGTAGCTCTGATATCACAAAGCTTACTTGAGCACGCATAGCAGCCCGTTATGATGCCACGGGTGGACGCAGTCCCTGTACTGACCAAGTTCCACCAAAATCAGGGAAGAGTAAAAAGTTGGTCAGCGCAAGGGCTGCACATGTTACATACGTACGAACATAATGCTTTAAATTGACTGGAATGACTCTTCCAAGGTTATGTTTGAAAACTTTCATACTGCACATCACTTCTGTATGTATTCTCTGACACCTATATGCCATCTCCGGGAGAGAAATTGCTTTCATACCTTAAGAAAATTTTGTACAAATTGTTGTAAATGGCCAGTCGGCTTTAATTGTTGTACCGTCTAGTTGGTAGTGTGTTAGCTTAGTAGGCGTGAGGCCACGGTTCAAACCCCAGTTCAAACTCCTCCAACAGTATGATATAAAAACAAATGTTTCTATGTCGACTTCCGATCAGTAGATTTCTGACAAAAACTATGAGAGTCAATATAATTGCCGTGAAAAGTTTCTCAATAATCTGTTGGTCGCAGTCGGCTTTAAGCTGTAGGTTCCACTGCTCATGTATAAAATGAACACACACAATATAAGTGGTGTGAGAAGCTGGGTCGTAATCCTAACTGAAGGGTTGGAAAGACCACTTCTGTATGTATACCTTCAGGAAGAATAAACTTCAATTAGAGTATTTGATCTTGTATTGTCTTTTAAAAGGCTTGAGGCATATCTCTAAGTAGTACAGAACAATACTTTATTGCTTCTCTGATCACATTAATTGGCTCGTGTGTTTGAAGAAAAAATATTTGATAATGAAAGTTCATTAGAAATAAAAAAAATTAATTCAATACAAATTAATCGCAAAACTTCACATACTTCTCTCGAATACCAACAAAACTTTCTAAACGAGTAGTTGAACACAGTTAAACGTGTGGTTTTTTTTAACTGCACTTCAGAATCGTATGCAATACAGCGATTCAAAGACGTTAAAATTATTCAGAATTTTGCAAAATTATTTTTCTTGGAATTTCATACATACGTTAAGATTGTAATTTCTTGAGAATTATACACATACGATGTAGGTTTAAAAAGTAATTTTAATTTGTTTATATTTCGCTTGAAGCCTGCATATGAAATAATTGCACTTTTCATTACAACAGTCGTATAGTTTTCTTAGTAATTAACCCATTCGCTGCCAAGCCTAAATTATATGAAGTCATTCCCATTGCCATTTATATTTTGAGTGTTTTTGTTTACCAAAACCATGTTTTTTCTTGGCACATATATTATCATACATAACCACTTACAAGCAGAAAACCAAAGACGAGTATACTCGTCCTTGGCAATAGGAAGGCAGAAGGACTCGATATCCTTTTTCGTATTTGTGTACATTTTAGTAGAAAAACAAATAATAAATCACGCAGATGGGTAAAATAAAGAAAATGGAATAAAACGAGGACGAGTATACTCGTCTTGGCAGTGCGGGACAGCCTGTCAAAGACGAGTTTACTTGTCCTTGGCAGTGAATGGGTTAATTTGATACACTTTGCGAATGTGAAGAATTGAAACAAATATTATATAAAAAATGGAATTTAGCACTCGAAATACGTAGTAATTAAATTCTTTTCATGGCAAATAAATGTTTTATTTTTCTTTAAACATTTACCGGGTGCCTGTGACAAAATCGGAAGAAATAAAAATATTTTCACGTTTTAGGGAATGACAAGGAAAATAGCCCCTAACATGGTTTGTTAGATTTGTTTGGATAAAGCCCCCCTATGGCGCTCCTCATCCATGGCTGCTTTTGATTCACTAAAGAGACTAATTAGTGGTCGTAGATTTGTAGCGATTACATCTCAAAGAGACCATATTAAGCGGTCATCAAAAAGTTTCGATTGGTCACAAGTGATTTCTATCTACTACGAAATGTCAAATGATAAAAACAGATATTGATAGCGCACTACTGTGTGATTTAAAGAGAAAAATATATACGACATGATCTACAAATTCCTATCCTATTCTCGTGCTTTAGCGTCCCTGCTGAAAGTTACAGGTTTATTGAGCCACCCTCGTATACAGCCTTCAATAGAAGGGCTTTGACTATGTACACAACTAATTTGTATTTGATTTCAAATTCTTTTCGAAGTAATCAATATTTTCCAAAGCAAATTAACATTAATAACTACAGAGTGAGGGTAAAAAACAGTTTTTTACATGTTTTTCAGAATCGTATATGAATACGTCATGAATTCCTATGACTAGTAGGCAAATCTGATACAATTTGATATTACTTCAGATTGTTAATTACTTTGGAAAGGCACAAGCCTCTCTGAAAGGGTAATGTGGTCAGGAAAATTCCAAGATAAAATATTCTGATGGGCCAGTGGCGTCTTTCAATTTTTGAAATTCAAAAACCGTGATGAATATTTCTTGGCATTTTCTTGTTTTCGAACTTGGAGAACTATGTGTGACTAATTAGAAAAAATTCGAGTCTGTAGAAATGGTAGTTCTCGTTAGCTACACCATCTGATTAGGAATATTTCGATAACTTTTCTGCAGGAATTTTTAACAAAAAAAATGTTTACTGGGTAATTGGCATGATTTTCTGTTATGCAGGTTGTTGTTGTTGTTACTTTTTATTTTACTTTATATTTCACATTTTGCCTTCGAGTAGCCAGTTTGTCTATGCAGCTTCCTTAATGTCAATTTTTGTGTGAAATTGTGTTTTTTCCCCCAATTTTTTTCTTGTTGTGCTGCCATTTACTTTTCTTTTTGGCAAAAATGTGCTCTTAAGTATTAAAAAAAGGCCAAAGGAGCACCATATTGATGAGAAAGAGAGAAAAGGAATTTCTCTGATAAAATATCAAACAACTGGTAGCTACGCTACTACGACTGTTCAAGCAAAAGCAACAAAACATGTACAAAAGCTTTGCCATACTTAACTCACACACAGGCATATACATATGTACATGAGAGAAATATGCAAGAGAAGTAACATTAATTTCTATAATATGTAGTCCTCTTTTAACATACACATTCGCACACACACACACTCACGATCTCTTGCTTGCTTAGGTTTACAGTTATTGCTGCACAGTTGAAATGTCTTTGAAGGCACAAAATTTTTCAAAGAAAATCACGTTTGAACAGGTTTTGTTGTTGCTGTTGTTGTAGTTGTATTTTTTTATTTCTTTATTCGATAACAACATCCTGTACTTTAGATAACGGTTTTATATTTTGTTTATTTAAATGTATGCATGCTTGTGTGCATGAACATACATAAATGTGTGTGAAAATATTTCGGAGAACATAATATTATTTTAATAAAATATTTTCCATTTTCTCTCACTCTCTCTGGCTCCTCTCTACCTCCCTCTTTCTCTCTCTCTCTATGTGTGTGTGCCTTGCTTTGGAGCTCTTTTATTATCTGCCGTAGTATTTAGGAAAACAAGAAAGTTTTGTGTGTGCGGCGGCGAGTGTGTGTTTTTTTTATTATTATTTTGGTTTTTCGTTCGTTTGTGTTTTTCGTTCGTTTGCTTAAATTACATACTTTGTAACAATGTTTAGTTGTTATTGTTGTCGTAGTCGTGTATTTCTTTTTTTCGTTTTTGAACAGAAAAATTTTTGTTCTTCAGGGACATGTGGGAGCATAACAATGAAGAAATAATGTCGAAGATAAAAACAAAATCATGTTTCTCTCTGTATATGTATGTGTACAATACATACATACATATTTTCATCCAATTTTACTTTATTTTTTTGTTTATTTGTTTGTATTTTTTTCTGTTACTGTTTTACTGTTATTTTGTTACGTTTGCTGTTGAGTGTCGAATTTATCTTTAAAATATTGATTAGTTTGCCAAACAAGACGAAAAAGAAGAGAAGACGAAAAGAAGGAATTGAACATTTCTGAAGAAGATTTTGGTCTCTGGAGAGCAAAATCTGAAGGTAAAAATTGTTATTCAATCACATGCAGGTCTTCTTTCCCCTTCCTCCCACTTCAAACAAATTGAAAAATGAAAATTTGAAAATAAAAAGGAACAGAAACCGAAAACAAATATTGAAAATTCATGCTTGGAATTTGTGTTTTTCTGTTAGCAAATGATAATAAAATAGTGGCTGAATACACGTTGGTTACATTTTATTAAGAAAAGTATTCAGTTTTTCTTTTTTTATTAATTTGAATACCTTTACAACAGGACTTTAGAGGGAGAAAAAATATTCTGTCCTTAAAAATGCATACTAATGGAGTGTGTTATGTAAAGGAAATTATTATTTTCCATTAAAATTAAACTCGTATTGTGCATACATAAGTGCAGTTGGATCACGCCAAACCGTAGCAACCCCGTTCAGCTTTAACTATCACGTGCTCAGCTGGATAAACATAATTAACGCAACTAAAAAAGGCAAAAGAAATAACAAGATGATAAGAGTGATGATGCTTTGTGACAGGAATGTGAAGTATCACAGAATGGGAAGTAGTGAAGGTTTTACTGAAATTATAGCTTAGCGAAGCACATACAGCGGCTTGTTATCCAAACTAAACTGTCTCGGCAGTCATTCAAAATCAGCCTGAAAGAGTTTAGCAATTGGTTTGATGCTTGCGCTGAGCTAGACAATAGCACAATGCCTCTCCGCATGCCTATGACTTGAAAGTGTAGATGCTATGACACAGATGACATCAAAGTCCCGTTTAAGTAGTGGATTGTTATACTTTCTATCCAATCTATTATGCCAGTTCTGACAGTATGTTTAGGATTTATCAGGTTTTGTCAGCATCCAATCGTTATCATTGCTTGATAAATAGTTTATCTCCTTTACTATCAATTCAGATGTGTAAAAGTAATGCGTACCTATTACGCAAAAGCTTGTGAGATTTTAATGGTAGTAAAACGCATGCCAGTCCACATCTCGACTCCATGGAAATCTATCGCTTTCTCTGGACCAGACCGTGAGTTTTATAAAACAACATTTTGAAGTGAAGCCTCTCTATACGGTTAAAGTCTCCCTATGGTCTATTAGGTAGTGTGTTGGCTTATTAGACGTGTGTCCTCGGTTCAACCAAACGGAATCTGAAAAAATATTTCTTCTGTGACTTCCTTTCAGCAGATTTCTGGCAAAAACTCTAAGAATTGAAATAAATTTGCCATGAAAAGTTTCTGCTAAGATTCCTAACATGTAGAGTTTTATCACTGATTGGTATGAAGGCTCAGTATTTCTTATCTTACCCATTTCCTCTAAGCGGTCTTCTGGCAAAAACTCTGAGAGTAAATAAAACTGCCATGAAAAGTTTCTCACAAATCTGACGTTCGGAGTCGACTTTAAACTGCAGGTCCCGCCACTCATGTATAAAAATTAACGCGTGCAACATAAGTGGTGTGAGAAGCTAGGCCGTAATCCTGACTGAAGGGTTCTAATGACCAATTATGTTATGTATGTATGTAAAACGTATACCAGTCCATATCTCGACCCCATAGAAATCTGTCGCTTTCCTCGGGACCAGACTGAGAGTTTTATAAAAATTTTAATGTCAAATGTTTTTTAACATTTTGAAGTGAAGCCTCTCTATACGGTCTAGTAGGTAGTGTGTTGGCTTATTAGACGTGGGGCCTCGGTTCAACTAAACGGAATCGCAGCAGATTTCTGGCAAAAACTCTGAGAGTTGAAATAAAATTGCCATGAAAAGTTTATCAAAAACCTGTCGTTCGGAGTCGACTTTAAACTGTAGGTCCAGCCACTCATGTAAATTAATATTCACAGTATGAGTGGCTTGAGAAGCTAGATCGTAATCCTGACTGAAGGGTTGTAATGACCAGAGTTGAGATGTTAAATTCCATCCAATATGGAGTTTAATTTCTCAGCCGTTATAGAAACTCGTGTAATAAACTTTCTTTTGAGACACCTTTTTTACAAAAACGTGATAAATTTCCAGTCAAAATGTTCTTTTCTTTGTCTTTGCTTTATTCTGCTTTGGCCTGGGTTTTCTATTTCCTTGTTGTATTCATGTTTTAAACTGACAATTTGTTACTTTTAATGCCTTGTTTTTATTAATGGTATTTCTACTCCCTTTTGTTCAGTTAATTCGTTCTTTTATGGTTTTATTTCCTGTATTTGTGTTTAAGTTCTTGGTTTGGTTCGTATTGTGTTTGTCAAAAACTTGCCTTGCGTTTCTCTTTTTATTCTTCATATCGTTGGCCTCATGTAGGAAGGCCCTAACTTACACTTTTTTCGAAATTGATTTTTTTTGATTCCAATGCATTTAACACAAATACACATTGGAATCACAAAAAAAATCATTTTCGAAAAAAATGTGAGTTAGGGCCTTTCTATATGAGACCAACGATATGTATGTGATGTTGATTGAATTTTTATATTTTTTGTTAATAATTTGTTATTATTTCTCTCTCTTTTTCCTGTATTATTTTCTCTCTACCCCTTAAGCGTTGTCCTTTATCTCCACATAATGTTTTATTGGCTATTTCGTGGTCATATTTTGAAGGAGTTCTATTTACAACTAAAGAGAGAGGTGGAGGGGGCTACCCTCTACAATAACTAATTACCTTTAACGGTAAATATTTGTGTGTGTTAATGCCATAAGTGGTTTGAATGTTTATGGCTGACATTTAATCGACCATGTTTGCATTCACCTCAAAGCATAATCGATTGTAGTTGCTGTTGTTGTTGTTGTTAATTTCTTCGTTATCCTTGTATGTATATTCGAATGTATTTTCAAACACTGATTCCCAATAGGAAAATAAGGAATACATGGCTGCAAGTATCATTTCCGAAATATAGTTTATTCTCCTTAAGGAATTGCGGTGTTATTTTGTATGCCATAAAGGATGTTTTTTAGGAACTTTTTATAGATACTTTGAAGATTCCGGAGCAGGCATTGAGTATTAATCACAAGCTATGTATACATATAAGCTTTATGGGGAGAGTGTTGTAGTTAGACACGTAACAACGCATTAGCAGAGTATGAGTGAGAGTTGGTGATAATTTTTTAAATGTTGATGTAACGTGATAAATTTGGGGAGAAGGTTTTACTATCGAAGCATAAATAGATTGCGATAAAGCCTTTTAATAAATAAATAAAGATAAGGCTTTTCCTGTGGATGAAATACGCGGATATCTACTGTTTGGAATTTACAGCGCAGGAAAAGAAAAAGGGCCCCTCCATACATTGATTAATACGTTGACTGTCGACTACGAGATAACTCGTAGATTGCGTTCCCTTCTAGGCCGCCAAACTACGAGTTATCTCGTACTCACTAATGTGAAAAAATCAAATTGTCGTTTTTGACAAGTTTTCTGAAAATTGCCGCGGCAGTCAACGTATTAATCAGTTGGATAGCAAGATAAAGTCGGGCCCTTCTACACATTGAGAAATCAGTTGGGTAGCAAGATGTAGTCGATGAAGTATAGTAGGTAGTGTAGGGCTTATTAGGAGAGAGACATCAGCTTAGACATTCCGAACAACCGTCTTCTGTTGTTATGTTAAGTTGTCATGAAAAGTTTCTCAAATCTCTCGTTTTAAATCGACCTTAAATTGTAGGTAGCGTCACTCATGGATAAAATTAACGCATATGACATGAGTGGCATGAGAAGTTAGGTTGTAATCCTGACTAAAGGTATGTGATGACCAATTAAGTAGGTTAGGTTAGAGGACGTGTACTTATCGATTAAGACAAGTACAGTACTCGGAGGTCGAATTGACCCATTATACAACGTCCTAGTTTCTCACACCACTTATGTTGGGTGTGTTAATTTTATACATGAGTGGTAGGACCTACAGTTTAAAGTCAGATTTTTGAGAAACTTTTTTATGGCAATTTTGTTTACACTCAGAGTTTTTGCCAGAAATCTGCCGAGAGGAAGTCGCCGAAGAAAATACATTTTGTATTTTGTCTTGATGTCTGGCCTGGGCTCGAACCCTGGCTTTACGTCTAATAAGCCAACACAACACCTACTAGACTACGGCGACTACACCAATTAAGCATGCGAGTAAGAATTATTATTAGGAACACGATGGTATAGAGCCTACAACAAGATGATGCCACGAACAATATACTACGACCGATATTGGTTTTATTACACGAGAAGTTTCCTACATATATACATACATACATAATTGAACATTACAACCCTTCAGGCAGGATTACGATATAGTTTCTCACACCACTTATATTGTTTGTGTTAATTTTATACATGAGTGGCGGGACAGTTTAAAGTCGACTCCGTACGACAGATTTTTGAGAAACTTTTCATGGCAATTTTATTTTAACACTCAGAGTTTTTGCCAGAAATCTGCTGAGAGGAAGTCGCCAAAGAAATACTTTTTGTATTTTGTTTTGATGTCTGGTCTGGGGATTAAACCCTGGCTTTACGTCTACTAAGTCAACACAATACCTACTAGACTATGGCGACTTCAAGAAAAGTTTCCTAGAAAAGAATAATTTTACGTTTTGACAAAGACAATTGGCCAGTAAGAATATGCGATGTGACGTCATATGTCCTCATTGTTTATAGGCTTTATTCCCTAATGTTTGAGCATTTGAAGACCATTATTTGTCAATTTATCACAGAGATATTGCCTGAAATGTAAAAAGTGCTGGGAGACTGCTTCAAATGAATTCAAATCTGCATCTAATAAAGAGGGATGATACTATATTAGGTACACAATGGCTGTGGCAATGTCCAAGCATTATACTGAAATGCAAGTTTCATCGAATTCACAGATTTACACACAGTTACTGAAGTATACGTACGGTTAAAAAATTGCCGAAATTTTTTTAACTAATCCGTTTTCGTTGAAAATCTTTATAGTTTCTTGATGTTAAGACGGTCTTTTGCATTGGTTAAAAAATTTCTGAAATTGAACTGAATTGTGGCCCTGCGCAGGCCCACAAAGGTATACATCCGATTAACAAATTTCACAAATTTCTGAGTCAATGCAAAAGACCGTCTTAAAATCGAAGAAAGATGTCAGACAATTATAAATATTTTCAACGAAAACGGATAAATTAAAAAAATTCTGAAATTTGTTATCCGTATGTATACTTTTGTGGCTGAGTGTATGTGTGTTTTATTAAATTTTTCTTTTAAAATTGAAAAATGATTTGCAAAAACGAATACCTCAACTCATACGTTTTATTCAACTTTACTTTGTAAACCGAAATGTGGACAACCATTTACTGAAAATTTCTTTTGAAAAGTTCAAAAATCTACAATAAATCTCGTCAATGTTTTGAAATGAATTTTTATGGGGGTTTTTGTTTTTTTCGGTTTAACCCTGGAAATGGTTTAAAAACTTTAATGGCGTTTGCTTTGTTTTGTTTAGTTTTGTTTTTTCTTTTGTTGTTATTTCTATTCATTTATTTATTTATTCATGATTGTAACTTACATTTGATGTTGATGTTGATGTTGTTGTTGCTGCTGCTACTGCTGCTATTGCTCTTGTTGCGGTTGTTTTTTTTTTGCTGTTGCTGATGTAAATAGTTTAATTTGTTCTTCTGTTGTAGTTGCTGTAGTTGTTTTATTACTTCAAAACAACAACAAAAATATGAAAATAGTTGCGATGCCAAATGCCCAAAATAAAGAGACAGTATAATAGAAAGAGATAGAAAGTTAAGAGTGAGGGAGACAGAGAAATAAAATAATAGAATGAAAATACAATAACAACAACCACTAATAAAACAATATAAAATACAACGAGTGTATCTATCTATTCTATCTATTCAGTATTAAAAAAATAAAAGAAAATTAAAAAAAATAAACGAGTTATTTACTATTTGTTGTTATTTTTGTTGTTGTTATATTACTCTTTCAATGTTATTGTGTTTTATTATTACAATTTTTTATTTGTTTATTTTTGGTTTTATTACTACTGGGTGGCTTGGCTATTGTTTTTGTTTCTTTTTTCGTATTTTTTTCTTCTTCACAATTTTAGTTGACGTTGATTATTTGCTGATATTTTTTTAATTTTTATTTTCAAAATATGTAATGGTGACCGACTGGTGTTGGGTACTCTTGCAATTTGTTACTTTTTATTTATTTTTTTCCACTTTTTTCTTGTTAAATTTTTGTAAATAAATAAATAAATAATAAAATATTTTTACTTTTTACTTTTAATTTTTAATTTTCGTTTATTTTGTAACAACGTTTAGTTTTTCTTTTTTAATGTATAATTTTTATTTATTTTTTTTTTAATAAATTCTTGTTTTTTCTTTTTTTTGGCAGCTACTTTTTCTAAAATAAAATTTTTTTATTAATTTTTTTTTGTAATTTTTTTCGTTTTATTTTAACTGGTTTTCGAAAACTATTTAGTTTGCATTGCATTGTGTAATCACATTTATTAGATTGGCTATTATCCTTCTTATTATTGTTATTATTTAATTTCTGTTATTAATTTTATATGGTTTTTCCAATTTTACAAACACTGTACAACAAAAAAAAAAAAAAATTATTCATGCATGTAAACATTTCATACACATTTCTGGGTTAAAACAAATGCAACAAAAAATAGTTTGAATAAAAACTTTTTTTTGTTACAATTTTAATTCAAGTTTGGAATAAAAAATCGAACAACTTTTATGTCATCTTGGTTTATTTAAATCATTACATACATACATACATAATTGGTCATTACAACCCTTCAGTCAGGATTACGACCTAGTTTCTCACACCACTTACCTTATGTATGTAAATTATATACATGAGTGGTGGAACCTACAGTTTAAAGTGGACTCCGAACGACAGATTTTTAAGAAACTTTTCATGGCAATTTTATTTACTCCATAGAATTTTTGCCAGAAATCTGCTGAGAGCAAGTCGCCGAAGAAATACTTTTTGTATTTTGTTTTTGATGTCGGGTCTGGGGCTCAAACCCTGGCTTTACGTCTAATAAGCCAACACACTACCTACTAGACTATTTAAATCCTTAACTTGTTCAATTTTGTTGCATAGTTAAAGGGGTGAAGTCGTCATAGTCCTGTACGTAATATATAGACTTATTAGAGCAAAACCTGTGGTGCAAAACCTGGCTCAGACATCTCGAACAAAACGAAAAAAAAAAAATATTTCCTTCGGCGACTTTTTCTCTGCAGTCTCTGAGCAAAAACTAAATAAAATTGCTATGAAAAGTTTTTCAAAACTATCGCTCGGAGTCGGTGTTAAACTATAGGTCCTTCCACTCAGTAATAAAATTAACACACACAACAAAGTGGTGTAAAAAGCTAGGTTGTAATCCTGACTAAAGAATTGAAGTGACAATTAAGCCGTTGCCTGATATTTTTATGATGTTAGCAGTTGATGTTGTATCTCTAGGGTGTCAAGGATAAGGTTTCCTGAATTGATTATTTAGAAAGTGATTGAAGGCTCTTAGATTCTTAAAATTTCATAAATTTCAAAACCCATGAAAAAAGGTTTTCATTCTCTCCTGTAGTTGACATTCGGATTACCATTACATTGAACCATTATGCATGCTCAAGTGAGCTTTGCCATCGAAGCTACTACTCCAATCAGCCTACCTACCATGTGGTTTGAGAAAACTTGCAAAAATCCGTGTATTATGCTACTTACTCCCTATTATGCGAATTTTGCTTCAAGTGATTATTTCTTGTCTTTGAAGGAATGCTTTCATGGGAAAATATTTGACTACAACAATGAAATTATCTCACATAAAAATCTATTCTGATGACTACAACCTATCCTAATGCTTGCAAGGCCAAACAGAATCGAAGAAATGATGGATAAGGGGTATAAAGATCTTTCAAAAAGGTCTTTGACCCATTTCAGATTCGTTCTACTAACTTCACGTCTATTTGCCGTTTCGACAACATTAAAAACGTAGGCTTGAATACGTCTACTAAGAAATGGAAGTGTAGACCAGGTAACTAATAGTGAGTCTTGAGTGAAGCGTAAACGATATTTAAACCAGGGTTAATGGTCAAGAATTTCTTTATATATGTGTTGGGTAGGACTAGCTAATCACCCATTGTGAGCTACTCCCCTATTGTGCAAATTTTGTTTAGACCTATACGGTCAACAATTGATCTGCGAACAGCTTGAGTTAATGGGGGAATAAGTTTACGATGCCCCCACTCTATAGGCTGGGGTCGGCGCCACGTGATTACTGTTAGTTTTTCTTAAGGAAAAATTTTATTTTAAGAAAATTGATTGTCCCAGTTTAATTTTTTTGTCAAATGGAAACAAGTTATCGAACAAACCTGTTATAATTGTTACTACAACACCTTATATTTGGAATTGAAAAGTTTTTTGCTTTAACTTTTAAACGAAAAATGGTTGAAAATTAATTTTTTTTCACAATTTTTTTTTTGGAGCCTTGTTTCACATCACATCACAGAAAAAACTCAAAATTTAATAAAAAAAAAAATCTTTAAAAATCAAATTTTTAATCCACAGAACTTATGTAAATTTCAACTATTTTTTGTTTGTGAAGAAAGCAATAAAATTTTTAAAATTTAATTCTATAAACGTGTGTACTTTTTTATTGTTGCACAGTGTTTTTTTTTCTTTTGTTCAAAGTAAAAACAAAATTATGCTGCTTAAATTAGCATTTTTTAGAGACCCATTCACATTGACTAGCAAACACATGCACATACACATACACATGCACATGCAAGCATACATTCAGGCAATACATAGAATTTACTCTCTCTCACGCATACACAGACACTTATGGAAATACTGTGCGCGTTTGTATGTAACTGTTATATATAACGGTAGTTTTTAATAGTAAACTCGTAAGAAAAAAGCAAAGAAAAAAACAGAAAACTGGAAACGAAAATTATATATTCAGCAGCCGCAGCATAAATCTTGAAAAAAAAAATTATTTTTTTTCTCTTTTTTTGTTTTAAATTTTCAATCAATTCACCTGCTGATGTTGTTCTTTTCTTTACGGAATTTTTATTAAAGAAAACAACGTTTTTTTGTTTGCTGTAATTTTGCAAATATCTTGTGGATACTGGATTTTTTCTTCAGATCTTTTTGTTTTTTACTTCTTCTGGTTTTGTTTCAACTCTTTTTTTTAATTTTTTTTTTCACTTTTTTCTTCACGTTTTTTTCTTCTTCTTTAACTTGGCTATTTTTTTTTTTTGAAGTGAATGTACAAGAATTTCTGTATATCTAAGGCTTGTTTTTCTATTTTTCTTTACAAATTTAAATCTATTGTGGTGTTTGCTTGTTTGTTTGTTTGTCTGTCGCTTATATTAATCGGTCTTACAACACTGTCTGTCAGTCTTCTGGTGTTACCATCGAGACCGGACTTCTTTCGCTCTCCAATTTTAGAAATACAAGTTTATCAAACGCGCGCTACCGTACAACTGATAGTCGTTTGGAATATTTTTGTATACAAAAGTCGTTGTCTCTGCTTTCAGTCTCATTTCATTTTTTTCACTATTCTCCTGTGCTTTTTTTCCATTTTTCTGTTACTCTCCACCACACTTGACTTTATTAACAATACTGTTGGTCTTGTTGTTGTTGTTGCTGTTATTGTCTGTTTTAAATTGTTATCTCTTCTCTACTCTACTCTGAATTCTCTACTCAACATTATAATTCTCTGTTGTTATGTTTGTTACTCACTCCCCACTCGTTGTTATTGTTTGTTAAAAAAAAGGGGAGCTTATTACTCTCTGGAAATATCATGTGTATATGTGTGGAGGAGTAGAGTAGGCTTTTATCGCCATATAACTATTGTTGTCTCTTTCTTCGTAGTTTTCTACGTTTGTATTTCTTTTGCTATACTTTTTCTATCCACAGCGACTGTAAAAAGCTTGCATAAAATAATTTCATTTGGTGGTTTTGAACTACGCTAAAAGTTTTTTCTTTTGAAGTTCATAACACATTGAGAGGCATTGTAAATAATAAAATTTAAATATTTGAATACAAAACGTAATAACAGCTTAATGTTTATTGAAAACAATAAGTCTGGCATCACAGCAAAAGTAAAAAAATTAAAGAAAATGGGAATTAATTGCGGAAGTTTGATTTCCGAGCCTTCTCAATTCAAAAATCAAATTTAATAGAAATTCTTTTCAAATCAATAAATTGTTATTGGATTATCCATTTAGTGGTTTCAAAATCTCGTAGTCTGGCAAGGCTGTCAGCTATAAATTCTTCCATATTTAGCGGAAGGTTTGACATTTTCGATCAATATGATCTTTTAACCAATGAAGGACGCGTGAAAATAGTTAAAATTTAGAAAGAAAGATTGTTTTCTAGCACTACTGGACTCGGTGAACCCATAATTGATAAAGAAAAAGCCATTGCATATGAAAAAGTCGCTACTTGATGCGGATTAGAGTTTATCGACATTTAAAGTCCTAAAGCCATATGTGAGGTCACCTCTTTTGGCCTCTAGTTAAAGATTATGAAGTGGGTTTTAACAAGATGGTGCTCTAAGCCACACAACACGATCTATTTTGACTTTGCTGCGTGACAAATTTCCACAAAGGTTGATTCAAAGTTTGGAGACCTAAGTTGGCTTGATTAAGATCAAGCAATTTAACGTCGTTAGACTTTGTATCAGGGCTAGTTTATGGATAGCCTAGTTGACCTGGTGTCTGTGAAAGTTTGAAGCCTCTTCGGGTTCCTTAGAATCTCAGAAATGGCACTAGATCATGAAAAGTTCGCTTTTGTCATCTTAGAGTTGAGTTTATCAGCCGCAGAGCTGATGTCGTTTGGCCACCTCGGAGCTGCGATTTGACACCGTTGGACTATTATTTGTGGGGTGCCGTCAAATATAAGTGTTACGCCGACAAGCCAGAGACAATTGACGCTTTAAAGGACAATATTCGTGAAGCCATTGGTGAAATACAGCTGCACACAATCGATAATGTGCTTAAAAATTGGACCGATCGTGTAGGCTACTGCATGGCCAGCCGAGGCAGCCATTTGAATGAAATTATTTTCCATTATTAACCGGAAGGATTGTACTTTCAAATAAAAAAAGAAATTTGAGAAAATATTCAGTAGTTTTTGTTTTTTAAAGCATTTTCAAAAAAAAAAAAGTTATTTGGCGGACCCTTTATATGATATTATATTGAGTTTATCAGCGCTGTTGTCCAACATGTGCATATTTCCAGTAGTTTCATTCAGTAGACTATAGAGGACTATATTGACAATCTGTACCGAGAAGTCAGTTATCTAGACCAGCAGTCTTTTAAGCTCCGCAGTTTTTTAAGTCCAGTCAGTTGCTGTGGATCCTGAAGCAACTCAAAAAGAGCCAATTTAACATGGCGTAAAGTGTCGTAGTCTAGTAGGTAGTGTGTTGGTTTTTGAGAGTCTGATATTCAAACTCCAGGTCACTCAGATGACTAACTCTCAACAGATTTCTGCCAATTGCCATGAAAAGCTTCTCAAAAATCTGTCGTCCGTAGTCGATATTAAACTGTAGGCCCTAGGCATGGATAAAACTAACACACACACACCATGGGTGGTGGGAGAAACTAAATTGTAATCTTGACTACAGGGACAATTAAGGTTTTAAACAAAGTGCCGTCATATACGTTGTTCGCAGGGCATTTGGATACTTAAACTGTCAATGATTCCATCATACACTACCATTTAATTGCAAAATAATTGAATGAATATAAAAAATAAATCAAATTATTTTTATTTACCTAGCATTTCTCATCATTCCCTCGTATATCGTTAAGTATTTTCTATGATGATCATGTTTATTTCATGTTTTATATTAAATTGTTTTTTTTTTTCTTTCTTTTTTTGATTAAAATTTAAACATTTGGTGAAATATTAGACGTAATTTAAAACAATTTATAGGTTCTCTCTCTAATAGAACACGAAATTATATGCGAAAATAAAAAGAAAGAAAAAAATTTTAATTTTTTTTTATTTTATTCACCAAAAGTATACGTTAAACTGGTTTCGTTTTGCATTCGAGCGAATTAAATTTGAAAATTTTATTTCAATCGTCGTTGCATTATGAGATTTTTATTAATTTTTGTTGGTGTGTCTCTGTTTGGAATGAACAAATCTGGGAATTCCCAATTTCAAATACAAACAAGCGATAAATACAAAATTATTTCTTCTTTTTATTAACTGGAGAATGATAAATGACGTTCACATTTGAAAACAGACGAGGCTTAAATGATTTCTGAAATGCTTTTGTCTTGTTCTTTTTGATTTGATTGTTAATCTTTCAATGAAACATTGTTTTTGAAGGCAATTTTTTAAAATTCGTTGTCTTTCTTTTTCAAATGAATTGGAATTTTTAGCTGTTATATTAGCAGTTAATGAGTGAAGTGTCAGACACATTATTAACACATTATGTGCGGGTGACATGCGCTTTGTGACTACGGATACAAGAGCACAGGTATGGGTTAGTGTAACGACGTGATTTCTTTGTATCGATTGGTAGTAAGATGGTAGAGCATGTCAAAACACCTCCGCGATGATATTCAAAATTATAGCAGACTGCCCGAAAAAGAATGAGAAGATCGATATGATTTCTGAAAAGTTACGTGCACGGATTTTGTGATGGGATTTACTCGGGAGCATCATGACCTGACAGAATGAATGACAGTATTCATGGACAGAAGCAGTAAACTCTATAATTTTGGAAAGAATGAATGACACAATATGGAGGTGACATTGTGCTAGATAGTGGAATAGTCGCCGTAGTCTAGTAGGTAGTGTGTTGGCTTATTAGACGTAAGGCCACAATTCAAACCCCAGGTCAGACATCAAAACGAAAATATGAAAAAAAATATTTCTTCGGCGACTTCCTCTCAGCAGATTTCTGGCAAAAAGTCTGAGTGTTGAAATAAAATTTCCATGAAGAGTTTCTCAAAAATTATCCGTTCCGAGTCAACGTTTAACTGTAGGCCCTGCCGCTGATGTATAAAAAATTAACGTACACAAGATAAGTGGTGTGAGAAGCTAGGTCGTATTCCTGACTGAAGGGTTGCAATGTCCAATTAGTATGTATGTATGTCTGCTTGCCAGGCTGTCAATTTAGCTGATACTCGGTTTAAGGTAATTAAGTTCAGTAATGTAACCATTTAGGAAAAAGTTAAACGCCTCCACTTTTTTTAGCATGTGAAGTCTAATGCTCCTCTAAAGCTTGTCTAACTATCAGGCTGATCTAATTATCCCTCAACAGCTTAGCCTCTTAAAAGCTACAATCCTATCATTAGATCGATGCTTAAAATGTATTGGTTAAGTTAGTTTATGTTACATAAGAGTGTTGGTTGATACAATTCATCACAACTAGGCCTCCAAATCGTTTTTTAGTATCACGATCCCCTAATTATACAGGGTACTTACAGTAAAACTAATTTGTACTGTTTAAGAAGGTCAAAATAGGTTTCAGTTTCATAGCTAAGGCATCAGATAGACCTTCAAAAGATGTAGAATCCATCTAATCGCCCAGCTAAGCATCAGCCTAGAACAGAACAGTGACGTAACTGAACTCGCATGCTGCTACCAAGCATATTGCATATCTACTTATGTATGTGTTTACGTTCGATAATCAGAGACTTTTTGTAAGGTGAGATTCTGGACTCAAAGCCTATAAGTTTAAAGATTAACCTGTAAGGCCTAAAAGGAGACGATATATCGCACTAACGCAATCACTTTAAAGTCTGTGCATTTATTGTCAAGATAGGCTCCCCTTTTTGCTTGCCTATCAGGCAGAGTTATTCTTAGCTGCCCATCTATTATTAGCACAATAACGGTTGAGTTTACAACAGAGCATAGCCGCTGAATTGGTCATTACCACCCTTTAGTCAAGATTACAACCCAGGTTTTCATACCATCCATGTAGGCCGCCTTCCAAAATGATAGTTGCTTTGTGTTTGAACAAAGTATCGTGTTTCATAATGCCGCTGTACAAAATATATATATACAATGTATTCTATTTCAAAACGTCATCAATGTGTATTTTTAACGTAGTCAAAAAGCAATCAGGCATCGGATTTATACTTGATGCATTGTTTGGTTACTGTGCATATGTACAAAATTTATATACCGTAGTAGAACTGCATACAAACTTTGTATTGATACATTTTGGAAGGCAGCCGTAGTGTGTATTAATTGTATCCATGACTTGGGAGATCTACAGTTTAACTTCGATTTTGAATGATAGATTTGAGAAACTTTTCATGCCAGATTTCTTGCTAGAATGCTTTTGAGAGCAAGTCGCCGTAAGAAATATTTTTTCAATATTTCGTTTTGTTGGAGATGTCTCTGATGGGCTTTGAACCACGGGCTTTCGGCTAATAAACTAACATATTATCTGCTTTTACCTTAGTCTTGAAATCGTCGTAGTCTAGTAGGTAGTGTGTTGGCGTATTAGACGTGAGGTCACGCTTCAAACCCCAGGTCAGACATCTTTCTTGCACTTTCTTGCACCTCAGCAGTTTTCTGGCAAAAATAACTCTGAGTGTTGAAATAAAATTGCCATGAAAAGTTTCTCAAAGATCTGTCATTCGGAGGTGACTTTAAATTGTAGGTTCCTCTCCACTCGTGGATAAAATTAACACACACAACATGGGTGCGAGTTGGCGATGATTTCCGTATCCGATCCAACAGTGAGCTGTATGAGCTCCTTAACGACATTGACGTTGTACAGCGTATTAATATCCAGCGGCTGCGCTGGCTCGGCCATGTCCTTCGAATGGAGGAAGATGCTCCGGCGAGACGGGTATTTGATGCGGGAATCTGCAGAATTCGGCGAAGAGGACGGCCTTGTATCCGTTGCAAGGACCAAATCGAGGAAGCCTTGTCTTCGATTGGTGTGACCAACTGGCGTAGGCGCGCAAGAAGCAGAGGCGCCTGGAAGGATGTGCTGCGGCAGGCCGAAATCCGTTAAACGGGTTGTTATGGCCAATTAAGTAAGTAAGTAAGTACATGGGTGGTGAGAAAAGCTAGGTTGTAATCCTGACTAAAGGGTTGTAATGACCAATTATGTATTATGTCAGGCGTCCTTACCTTCCCCTATATGAAGAAAATATTAAACTGTTCTGCAATGTATTTAAAAAACGGACGACAGTCTTGGAACGAGGATTCAAGGTTTCAATGGTGGAACGACTGTCTCTAATCAGATATTAATTTGTCTTAGCCTGCTGTAGACAGGACACAAGAATATCGGTCTTGAAAATTCTGCAATGATTTGGATGCCTGCTTGATAAGCACAGTTTAAGTTCCTGTAAAAATATTTCAAAAACCTACACATTGTTTCCGAGTCTGGCATACCATTTAAACTTTAACAAGCATTTGTTTCCAACAGTTTGAGGGAAAGCATACGAGTATTTTGTGGGAGATTTTTTATTCGTTATGGTTTTAAGTGCTTTTCTTCCTGTTTAACTGTTTTTGATTAACATTTTGTGTCCAGTTTTTTAAGCTTCAAAATGATTTGTGGATTTTTCAAAGATATTGGAAGACCATCTTCCATTGACAAAAAAAAATTAAAAAGTGTGTGGAAAGTCACATGGTTTTCTTTTCACAAAAAAGAAAGAAAAATAATGTGAAGATGACTTAAACGGGTAGTAGCTGCCAAATAAGTGATCAACAGTGCTTAACAAAAGTGGACAGACAACGAAAGAAAAAGTAAAAATAATAATAAAAATAATTGCATATAAAAATTTCGTTTATTATGCTTCAATTTGTGGTAAATTTCTAATCAATTTTTTTTTATTTTTTGTAAATTAACAATCATCGTCTGAAGCTGAATTTATTATTACCAGTCTGGTACTACTACTACCATTACCATTACTACTCCACACGGTAGACGAGAGATGCAATGCAATTTTAGGGTAAGACGGGCAAAGCTCGAAAGAAATGAAACAAAAGATGCCACAAAAGAAGCACCATTTGTGTCATAATCAGTTGTTGTTGTTTGTATATTTCGGCTGTTTTTGGTATTTCAGTTGGTTTTTCTTTACAATTTTTTTTTTATTGGCCAAAATTAAAAAATAAAAAAAATTGAAGAAAATCATCGCGTAGTTAGTTGCTGTTATACGTACTAAAATAATAAATAATTTTTAGTTTTAAAAATTTTCTTGTGTTGTTTTGTTTTTAGAAAGGAGGAAGTAAATTTTATGTTTCTGTGTTTCTCCTTACTTTTCTGGACAAAAAAAAAACAAAAAAAAACAAAAAAAAATGTAAACGTTGTTCCTTGTAACCCAGTGTTGATTGTGGATCTGTCTACACGGTCTATTCGAAGGCAATATAACTTTTTTATTTTTATTTCTGTTGTTTTTTTTTTGTTTTGTTTTTAATTAAATTGTATTCCCCAAAAACAAAAAAAGGTTTTTTATTTTCTGATCATAATAATAAATAAACATTTATTTTGTAAAGAGTTTCATTTCGTTTAAATTGTAATTTATTTTCTTGTAATTGGCTATACAATGCAGGCCATCACTTGGTAAATTATTTATGATGCCGGGATAAACTGTTTCCCGAAGACATCTTTTGAATTTCGTTTACAAATATGGCATCAGCCTTTTATGGCTACATATTGGGAAAGGGAGAGAGGGAGAGGTGAGAAAATGATTTGTGGTTCAACAATGTTTTAGCTACTCCGGAAGGCTACTGCTAGTTAACGTACAATAATGGAATAGAATGTGATCGAAATTCCTTTTTTTATTTCCTTTTCACAAGACACCAAAACCCCGGAAGAAATCATTTCAACCATATTGTTCACCGGCCCTGAAGCATTTAAGCGAGCAAGGATTGCAGAAGACTTATTGAAAAAGGTTAAGAAATTTACCAGAAAAGTTTCAATACTTTTAGTAGGACTGCCAGAAATACCGAAAAGGATTCCTGGTAGTGTTTTTCTGTTCGCTTAAAGAATATTACAAATTATTTAGCTTAACCCATTAAAACTGAATAATAACAGCTATAAGATGGTATCGAAATTGTCTGTATTAGTCATTTAATGAAGTTGGCTGCAAGTCAAATTCCAAAGTAATCCCCAAGCAAACTTACTTTTTTTATTTGATTAATTGGTTATTTATTTAACTTTTTATTTATTTATCAAGCCATTAATGCCCGAGTTACTTTTTTTTCTAACGGTTACCGTTTTGTTTTTTACACTCAATTTCCTCTTAGAGCATAAAAACTAAGGCAACCTCTGCTGGCAACTTAAGCCACTGGTCACTAATGGGTTAACTACAATACAATTACAAATTATATTTTAATTACATACGAGCTGAGTAACTTTGACCCTATGCTCAGTGTTGTGTCACAGACCAGAGTCTCTGGTGGGAATCGAACCCACGACCCTCACGCTAATAGCCTAGCACACTACCCACTAGACTACCAGGGCACCCAAATTTGTCATTGATCCTGACCTTTTGCCAGGATTATCACCCTGTTTCTCACACCACCGTTGTTGTATGTGTTAATTTTATCTATGAGTGGTAGAATCTGCAGTTTAAAATCAAGATTTTTAAGAGTTTTTATCAGAAATCTTCTGAGAGGAAGGTTGCCGAAAGAAATATATTTCACTTCATATTCCGTTTTGTTTGAGAAGTCTAAGCTGGGACTTGAACCACAAGCTTTCGTTTAATATGGCAACATACTACCTACTAGACTGTAGAAATTTCATGATGATAACTTGGCCCATTGTGTTACCCAGTATGAGGTCAAGTCAGTGGTTTGAACCACGGTCTCGCATCTAATTAGTCCAGAGTACGTGCTTGACTACAGCGAGATTTCGGACTCAAAGGTTATACGTTTAAAGGCTAACCAGCAATGCCTAAAAGGACCTGTCTTAACTACATATGTATATACATACATAATTGGCCATTACAACCCTTCCGTCAGGATTACAACCTAGTTTCTCACACCACTTATGTTATGTGTGTTAAATTTTATACATGAGTGGCGGGACCGATTCCGAACGACAAATTTTTGAGAAACTTTTCATGGCAATTTTATTTCAATACTCAGAGTTTTTGCCAGAAATTTGCTGAGAGGTAGTCGCCGGGGAAATATTTTGTTTCATATTTCGTTTTGATGTCTTTGAACCTTGGCCTTACGTCTACTAAGCCAACACCCTACCTACTAGACTACGGCAGCTTTCACTGCACTATTAACTACATCGATACTGATGTGAAAAGTCGTAGTGATAATGTTGTAGTGATAATCGTATCTTAAAAGGTACAGGAATGTATGGGAAAAACAGAATGAAATCGAGTAAGAAATGTGCATGAATTGTTGCTGCCGGATTGTGGTTTGGATGGATGACTGGATTGCAAGATTTTCAAAATAGATTCCCCATCAGTGTAATGGCAGACCCTATCACTTTAAAGATATTTTTTGTGTCCTTAAAAATAAATCGACGTAAATTTATAAAAAAGTTTTCTTTCATTTTTTACAAGACAGGGACTTTAAAGATTGAATACCGTTTTTGATGGCATTTTTTTTATCGTTTTAAACTCTGCTGCAATTGTTGTATTTAAATTGTTTTTTTTTTGTTGTATTTATTTTAAACAATACTCGTATCATTAAGACAGAATGCAATAGCAACAACTACGTACTATAATATCCATGCATACTGATGTATTTGTTTGCATATTGTAAATTTAATTAAATAACCTCGTTTCTTTTTAATTTTTTATTTAAAAATGTCTGTTTCGAAGGTATGAAGAAATTCTTTAACAACAATAAGAACAAAAAAAGAAACAAAAAAATGAAAAAGGTACACACAGGTGGCGTTGGTTGATAAGTCAGTTTTTTTTATTTTCTTTTTATTTTATCGACCCATTTTAAAAATGTTTCCAAAGTGTTTCGAAAACTGTTCATGAAATGAAAAATCGCTGTAGTATTCCGTACATACATACATGCATACATATGTACATGTCTGGTGGCATAATTTGAAACAAAAAACAAAAACACTTGAAGGTGTGTTTAAAACATGAGCTCGTATTCTACTGGGTCCAATGAAGGGTGTGTCGCCGGTTTGCATTGCCTTTCTAATTTGATGAAATGCATTGCGGGTTTTCAGTATCAAGGATTTGTTTGCTACTTGAATGCAGTATGTGCTGCATTAAATCATATTCGAATCGAATGATTGATAAGCGAGATAATAAAAGAATCGATGCTTGAAGTGTTATCGATTAAAGTATTTTTTTGTTATTATTTTTATCGAATCAAGGGCGATCGAATAAGTCATTTAATTTTTTAACTCCTAGTCTCCTTTGACCTCTTTACACTTTGTTCCCAGTTTCTGTATACCTTTTCAAAGAGTAAGATTTATCGAAGTTATCGAAATAGATTTGTTGCGAGATGAATTCATTATCGGCCAGCCGTTTCTTCAGCTTTGGAAACAAGAAATACTCATCTCGTTGTAAAATTTGAGGAACCGAGTGCATAAATTCGCAAGTCGTAGCCAAATTTATTACGTTTTGCCATGAAAACTATACATGAGTGCATCCTTCCATTATCCTGGTGCGAAAGAAATTTTTTCGTGTTGTTTTTTTTAATTTTCAAAGATCATTAACACGTTGACTGCCGCGGCAATTTTCAGAAAACTTGCCAAAACACAACAATTTGATTTTTTCACATTAGTGAGTACGAGATAACTCGTAGTTTGGCGCCCTAAAAAAGAACGCAATCTACGAGTTATCTCGTAGTCGGCAGTCAACGTGTTAAATCGACCCAATAAGCCGGCGATATTGTCAATATGGGTTAACCGTTTACATATTGAAAAAGAGCCTCCATTACTTTATTGGTTCATATTTCACTTTAGTGGCCTTCTTTGTCACTAAAAAACTCAGTGTTTTGACTACTGTTTGTTCTCTGCTTTATTGTGATGCACTCACGTTTCGACCACGCCTACGAAAAATACAAAAACTCGTTCATAAACAAGGTGAAACAGGCTCCCGAAATTGTGTTTTCATTGTGTTTAAGTTGATTACGCACAAATTTTATACCCGCCCACATAAAATTCAAAATTAAAACCATTGAGCCATGTGAAATGTCTTTTGCTTCCATAATCTTTTGAATTTAAATCTCCAGTCGTTTAGTAGCTTGTAGCGCAAGGGTATTCAAGACGTTCGGAAACTTTTATACTTACTTTCTGTAAGCCATTTTTTTTTTTTGGAACTGATGGCAATAAAGCTTAGAGTTCTGCTGACTGATGGTTTTCCACAAAAAAAAAAAAAAAACTTCAATTACATGAGAAATTCGCTTTTAAATTCGATTTCGAAACAGTCTGCTGTCAGTGGTGGTTTTGCCAAAGGTTTTGATTCTGGGCATGAATAGATTGCAATACTATCGCTCTAGTACTTGCTACAGTATAAGCAATCAACGGCTGCTTTCCAAAATGTTAGTTGCTTTGTGTTTGAACAAAGTATCGTGTTTCATAATGCCACTGTACAAAATATATAAAATGTATTCTATTTCAAAACGTCGTCAATGTGTATTTTTAACGCAGTCAAAAAGCAATCAGGCATCGGATTTATACTTGATGCACTGTTTGGTTACTGTGCATATCTACAAAGTTTATGTACAGTAGTGGAACTGTATACAAACTTTGTATTGATACATTTTGGAAGGCAGCCAACTGCTTAACAGAAGAAAAATTTGTTCTTTCGTTTGCGTTTTTTAGAACACTGGACAGCAGAATCCAGCCCCAGGTCTTCGCGATCTATTAATCGGAGAGTTTAGGTTGTAAATGCTTAAGAAAATCATCAGAATTGTGTTTAAAGATCGTATGTGAAGAGAAGGGTGGTAGTTACAATGAGGTTACTGTATAATTTTTAGAGAAGTTATTGTCACGAATAAGAAAAGGACACTAAAAAGCATTCACTGTGTGAATAAGCGTAGTCAAGTTTACAACCTATCTTCTCAAAACACTTACATATGTTGTATATGTTAATTTTATACATGGACCTACATGGGACCTACAGTTTAAGGTTGACCCCAAACAACAAATTTTTGAAATTTTTTTTTTACTCTCCGAGGTTTTGCTAAAAGACTGCTGAGAGGAAGTTTTCAAAAGAAATAATTTTTTTTTTTTTTTCTTTTTTTTTCAGATGCCTGAGCTGGGGATTGAACCACAAGCTCCCGTTTAACATGACAATATACTATCTACTAGACTACGAAGATGTCATAAACGTAGTTTAGATGCAATGCTGTCAACAGGTATGTAACATTTATTGGTTAAGTAAGTGTATGTTAGCGGGTAACTTGCCGTTCACGGGCAAGTTCACTCGGTGGCCATGTGGTCCTTTGTGTTACCTAGTATGAGGTCAAGTCAGTGTAGGTTACCTAAGAATGTTAGAGTCTTCGAATTACATACATATACACTCAACCACAAAAGTATACATACGGTTAACAAATATCAGAAATTTTTTAACCAATCCGTTTTCGTTGAAAATCTTTATAATTGTCTGACATCTTTCTTCGATTTTAAGATGGTCTTCTGCATTGGTTCAGAAATTTGTGAAATTTGTTAATCGGATGTATACTTTTGTGGGCCTGTGCAGGGCCACAATTCAGTTCAATTTCAGAAATTTTTTTAACCAATGCAAAAAACCGTCTTAAAATCAAAGAAAACGGATTGGTTAAAAAATTTCTGAAATTTGTTAACCGTATGTATACTTTAGTAACTGTGTGTACATATATATACATACATAATTGAATTTCGCCGTGGTCTAGTAGGTAGTGTGTTGGCTTATTAGTCGTGAGGCCTCGGTTCAAACCTCAGGTCAGGTCCTCAACTAAACGAAATATTAAACAATATTTCCTCGGCGACTGCTGAGAGATTTCTGGCAAAAACTCTGAGAGTAAATAAAATTGCCATGTAAAGTTACTCAAAAATCTGTCGTTCGGATTCGTCTTTAAACTGTAGACCCCGCCACTCATGTATAAAAAAATTAACACACACAACATAAGTGGTGTGAGAAAGTAGGTCGTAATCCTGACTGAATGGTTGTAATGATCAATTATGTATGTAGATACATACATGTATGTATGTATGTATGTAGATACATACATGTTTGTATGTATGTATGTAGATACATACATGTATGTATGTATGTATGTAGATACATACATGTATGTATGTATGTATGTAGATACATACATACATAATACATCGAATTAGTTCCCCTAAAAAAATTACTCTCTTGAAAAAGATTTTCTTACAATGAAACGGTAGAGCCTGCAGTTAATGGTTATTGTATGAAGATACCTATCGAAGGTGCCTAATCCATTAAGTAGGGCTGGTAAAAGGCCATCGAATTAAAAGAATATTTTATTGAGAAATTTGTTGTTTCGATTTAAATAAAGAAGTTGTTGATGTCTTCTTTATGTTAGGTTAGGTTAGAGGACGTGTACTTGTCAATTAAGACAAGTACAGTACCCGGAGGTCGAATTGACCCATTGTACAATGTCCTAGTTTCTCACACCACTGATATTGTTTGTTTTAATTTTATACATGAGTGGTGGGACCTACAGTTTAAAGTCGACTCCGAACGACGGAGTTTTTTAAGAAACTTTTCATGGCAATTTTATTTTCACTCTGAGAGTTTTTGCCAGAAATCTGCTGAGAGGATGTCGACGAAGAAATACTTTTTGTATTTTGTTTTTGATGTCTGGCCTGGGGCTCGAACCTTGACTTTACGTCTAATAAGCCAACAGACTACCTACTAGACTACGGCGACTTCTAAAATTATGTCCTCTTTGAATTGCTGTAATCGATGATAAAAACCTTTCGAATTTATATTAAAAGTTGTGCAAGGAAAACAATATTTTTTTGCTTAAAGTTAAAGTTGATAAATTATATAATTGATGACTACTGCCTTATGTTGCAATAGTAATAAAAACATTAAAAAAAATTAATTTTTTTTTTTCAAAGATGTTTGCAAATCGTTTATATGATCACATACGACATGGCTTTCATATTGCCACATACACTTTTAAAATCCCATCCGTTTCGAATATGTTTGTTTTCCCAACTGTTGCAAATTCCATTAAGAATGGAGGCAATAAATAAAACAATTAAATTGAAATTTTTTTAAATTTTATTTATTTTTTTTTTATTAGATTTTGTTGTAGTTGTTGTAGTTGTTACTTTCAATGTTTCATTAAATTTTTATTTAATTAATTTAATATCCGTAATAATTTTTGTTTATTTGTTAATGATTTGTATTGCAAAATGATGCACTTACTCTACCTTATCCAGGAGGAGAAGAGGGTATTACAAAGGGAATGTAAACAAAAAAAAAACAAAAACAATAAATTTTAAATAATTATTGTAATCAAAATTAATACACAATATTCTTATGTTTTTAATACGAATTTTTGAATTTGTATTCGTGTATATCTACAAGTGTATTGGCATTTCTCAGTAATTAATTAATATTTTAAATACAATATACAGACATACAGAATGTATGTACTTATGTATGTATGTATATACTACACCACTTAATAATCTTTAATAATGAATTATTCTTAATAAAGATGAATTATTTTCAAATAATTATTACAACTTTACATTGCTACTACAAGCAGCAGGGGGCCTTTTGTTTCACTTACAAATATAATTTCAAAATTACAGTGTTTCAGATTCCATTTCATTTTCTTTTTTTTCATTATTTTTATAATTTTTATTTGTTTTGTTTGTTTGTATATTTTTTAATTAAATTTTATATTCTTCTTAAAATATATTCTGTATACGTATGTATGTATACAGTCAGTATTTGATTTTTCTCATTTTCAAAAGGTAGTTTTGTTCCACAGTGTTATTTATATTTTTATGTCTCATTTTCGTTTGATTTTTAAGCATAAGTTATTAAAAAAAAAGAAAAAAATTAATATTTTTGTGCGTATAGTAGAAAAGTGTCCTAAGGATTATAAGATTACAAGTTCAAACCGAAAAGTGCAGCATAAAAAACAAATTGTCTCTGTAATACGTAGGTAGGCGGTTCACTAAGCAACCAAAAAGTCACACAACACGCATAACCATTCTAGTGTTAAGTATCTCCTACGCAAATGACAATTTTCAAATAAAGGTTGAAATACCAACATCTTCAATCCTCATATTTTGTTTGGTTAGAATGAAGATGCAAAATCTGATATATTTCAATAGAAAGACAGGCCAATAAGGTGTTTTTTTTTTTGAATTCCCCACCTCTTAACTTAAAACCAGTGTTCGAAAAAATTCTCTAAAGTACGCAATGTTTATATACTGTACTGAATGTTGTGGATAAAGAACACAAACACATTCACTACAACGAGAGCAAAACTCTTCGTTTCTACTTTACTGTTTGTGAACATGTACGCAAACTCTAACATAACGTACTGAACAGAGTTCACAAACACTATTTCTTAGTGTTTGTGTATAAAGTACTCTAAAAAGATCAGTACACAACGAAAAAAAAATTGGATTTTAGTGAACTTTTTTTTGAGTACACTAAATTTTTTAGTGTACGCGATAGTTTATCTTCTCGCATTCAGTATTTTTAGAGATCGCATTGTGGTTTTTGATGCCATTTATTATTCTTTAGGAATAATAGACTTATTTCGCTTAAGAATACAAAGAAAAACTGGCCATTTTTCTCTCTCTCTTTTCCTCTTACTGAATGAGAACATAAACTCTCATTCCATCTTAGGAATCTTATAGGAGAGAGACACATGCCCAAAGATTGAAAATGCCTTATAATGACTTCTTTAGAAGAGGGACAACAGAACATCTTCTCTGCCAAAGTCCGCCGCTTGGAAAGCTAAGTAACAGAATTCTTCTGCACCCAGTATTTATTGACAGAACGTGAATATAATTCACACCTTCGACAAACATTTGCTTCATTCAAGAAGCCATAGACTTGGTTAGCTTCGTACTCTACAGTATTAGCAGTAGGATTCGATCATTGTAACGAAAACCCCTTCAAAAGAAAACTCATTCAAACTGCACCAAACTAGAGTTAGATTTTGATTGGGAAAGAGAGAGAGAGAGAGAGAAAGAAAAAAGAATGTAAGGATAGAAAAGATAAGGAAGAAGCAAAATAAGTGGAAAACGAAGGAGAGAAAGAAAAGTGGGATATTCCCTGACTACATACATAACATACATAATTGGTCATTACAACCCTTCAGTCAGGATTACGTCCTAGTTTCTCACACCACTTATGCTGTGTGTGTTAAATTTTATACATGAGTGGCGGGACCTACAGTTTAAAGTCGACTCCGAACGACAGACTTTTGAGGAACTTTTCATGGCAATTTTTATTTACTCTCAGAGTTTTTTGCTGAGAGGAGGTCGCCGAAGAAATACTTTTTGTATTTTATTTTGATGTCTGGCCTGGGGCTCGAACCCTGGCTTTTCGTCTAATAAGCCAACACACTACCTATTAGACCACGGCGACTTCCTGGACTACGGCAATATCCCCTGACTATCATGCCATAATGCAACTAGCCTGCTAGCCAGCCAATCCCGTCTATCAACCCTATTAGTTCTCAAGATTTTTGATCCTCACATCCATCAGTTCTTTAACAAATTAACGACCTTGCTGTCTACATACCTGCAGTGCTATGACATGAAATATGTTGTATTGCTTCTTTTGTCTCTTCACATAACCCACAGAAATCGGAGATAACTTTGTTCTGTTCGTTAATTTGTTTCTAAAGTGGCCATACGCCCGTTAGGACTCATCTTCCTTTTTAGGACCACTTTTGTGTGGCCATAAAACTTTTGCATTCCTACAAGCACGATTGGTGATTGAAGCGAACCTTTCCTCCATAATATTCAATAAAGAGATGAATAAGGAAATGTGGGATTTTTTATAATTGCAACAGTTCTTACTAACAATTTTAGAACGATCACGCCGGCGCGTACCACCGGTGGCTCGCACTGGACTGCCTTATTAGGTGGCCCGCACTAGACTGTCTCATCGGGCGGCGTGTACTACCGGTGGTACGCAATTGATCCTGCTATTAGACGATACGTAATATTTAGATTTTTAACACTTCGACTTCGATCTATTCAGGACATCTCGATTGGTATCGCTTCCACTGAATTTCCTCGCATAATTCGTGCGATATAATCTGAAGTGCCATTTATAAGCGCAAACGTGAATTTCTAAAGACGACTTTATATGGGGACTAGGGTCAAATGTGATCCGATTTTCACCAAACTTTACACCATGATTTCTTAGTACACAGAACTGATCCATGCTAAATTTTGTCATGATTGTTGCATAATTACCATAATTATGTGTAAATAAGTGCAATTTCGGGGAGAATTTGTATGGGGGCTAGGCGAAATCACGGACCGATTTGAACTAAAATCAGTTGGGTTCATCCTTGGGCCTAATAATCAACAACACTGTCAAAAAATTCCAGCCATTAACTCATAAAACACTTCTATTAATTTTGGCCAGATTTTCAGGCAAAATGCTCCTCTGTGCGTCGGCGTGAAAGTGTTAATTTATTTAGCAAAGTTTCAAAACCATCTCGCTAGGCTATGTTATATATTATCTCTACGGATAAGGATTCAATACTTCCAAGCTTTGCTTTCAGTTTTCATTAAACGGCCATTTATAAATTGCCTTTAAATAACTTCTAATAAATTCTTGTTGATAATAAAAATAATAACCTAGAGACTTAAAGATCTCAATCCAATGCTGGTCAATGTTTAAATGTTTAACTTGACATATTTGTTTCTCTTATGTAGCCTTGCATTCGAAATAAAAGCATTTTTTTCCTTGACTTAAAAAAAGAACTATAAAAACTTAAAAAAATGTTTTAAAACATTTGTTTAACATAAATTGAAATAAAAAATCTATTGCATAACAAAGTCAAGTCATTAAAAAATTAACCAAAAAAAACTTAAAAAAAATAAACACAGTTTTTTTATTTTTTTTTTATTTTTTTTTGTTTTAAAGTTTTTATTTTTATTTTTATTTAACGTTTTAACATTTTTTTGGGGATTTTTTGTTGGTTTTTCTTTTTAAATTGTTGTTGTATTTGTTGTAATATGTATAATTGTTTATTATTTATATTTTTTAAATTAACGATAAACAAAAAGAAGTTTCACATTCTTTTTTGTTTTTAAATTAAAAATTAAGGACTATTAAAAACATAATAATTAATAATTAATAATTAATAATTAATAATATATATAAAAAAACATTCTTATTGTTGTTTTTGTTTTCTCTAACACACAAAAAAAAGAAAAAATAAAATAAAAAAATACAATAATAGTAATAATAATAAAAATAATAAATGAAATCAAAATCGTTTATTTAATATTTATCAAATAAAATAATAAAAAAAAAAAAAAACTTAAGACGAGAAACAAACAAAAGAAGGGAAATTAAGTGACTTTAGATTTATTTTCTTTATATTTTTCTTTTTGGGAAATGTCTTCATTAAAAGGATTGCAAGGAAAAGTGATGAAAGCTACGTATGGGTTTTACAACCTAGCTAATATGGGCTTCAGAAGATGATTTTCTTTTTAAATTATTTTTGAAATTTTGTTTTAAATTTTTCTTACAAAAGTTTTAAAGGCTTATTATAGATTTCCGTACAATTTTTTAAATCATCATGATGTGTTTGTTTTTTGACGGTTTAAAACAACACTTATACTAGGAAGGCTTAAGTTTTACACAGCAAATCGGCAATTTAGCTTCTATAATTTCATGTTTTGCTTAGGTTTCTCTGTTCAAGTTCTGATCGAAATGCTGTCATGACCAAAATGTATGTAACTATCTACCAGCTAAACTGCATTTAACCGAGTTCTTGCTGGATCAAGGTGCAATATATTCTGTATTTTGAAATTCAAGCCTTAAACTGTGGTTTGTACGAAACCTTAATAAAGTAAAGAGAACTCTGAACTTGATAAGCGAAATGTACATGCGAATGGTTGTTGCATACCAGCTGAATTTTTTTTTATTATTATGAATATATATTCCAAAAGAGATCAGTGGATAAGCTAATGCCAATATTTTGATTTAATTTGATTCAATTTTAAAATAATTTGAAATTTGAACAACTGTTGTACGGTTGACAAGCAACAACTATGCTCGGCGGTTGTCCTATATACGGTTGTGCGCAACCTATACCTACTGTTTTGCAGAATACGTTGATAAAAAAATACGAATAACTTGATAAACCAACATCTAAAGCGTTATTTAAAAGGGTTTTTGGAAATTTAATTTCCAAAGCTGCTTATGTACATTAGATAAAGCAAAAACTGTGTTCTGCTGATATTTAGCCGGTTATTAAACGAAATTTTATTTTTTCAATAATGCTTTGTATGGAAAAAATCCAGGTCTTAATAGAATAAAATCTGGTTTGTTATTGTCTACGAATACAGTTTGGGATTTTCAATTTATGGGACCTCTGTTTAGTCTTGTATTTTTAAATTGAAATTCCAAGAAGCTTGAACTGTTCAGTGTCGATTTTCTGATTCTAAAAACCTGATGATTTTTTTTTTAAATTCACATTTTAATGCTTTCGGCAACCCCTTGCACAGATGCAAGTTTATAGGGTATCTTGATTGCTATTTGAATTTTGAAATATTTATTCAAAATTTTTAATTTCAATGCCTATTTACATATTGAAAGCTTTCTGCAATTACTTTTATTTTATTTTTAATGAAATTTTGGAAAAATTTAATTAAAGTTATTAATTTCAAATTTAAAAACCTTATTTAATTATTTTTATTTTTTTTTAAAGAAAATTTAGAAATCACTGTTACGAACCTGTGCTATTTTAATAGTTAAAAATCTTGTTTCCTTTTAAATAATGCAGGGTTTGTAATTGCAAAAAGTTTTTCACTCTTGTTTTTTTATTTTCAAATTTAGAAATTTTTTTTGGTTTTTTTTTTTGAATCACTGTTTCGAACTTCTGCTATTTTAATAATTAAAAATCTAATAAAATATTTTGGTGCTCAATACTGATATTAACTTGCTGTTGTTACAGAATCTTTATCGATTTCGATTGTTCTTTCATATACGAAAATCTATTATAAGCCACATTAATTTTGTAATTTCATAAAATCAAATGAAACCGTATTTCATTATGTATTGAATTTGATTTTTTAAGACTGTTTCAGAATCTTGCAATAATATTTCTTGTTTGTTTCGAAATTCATCACTTTAACCCTTTCATGCATTCCATAATAAAATTTTCCCTTTTGAGTCACTATGCTTTTCCCCTCTTTCGCTTAAAACAAATAATCATAATAATTAGAATATATTTTCATTCGTTTTGTTTTTGATTTTAAATTTAAATGTATAATTAATTTTATGGATATTAATTTACAGTATTTTTCACTTAATTTTCATTACTTTGCATATAGGCTTTAAAAATATGCTCTAAAAATAATTTTTTTTTTAATATTAAATTTTAAATTTTTTAATAATTTTTTTTTTATTATAGTTTAAATGCAAGATTTTACTTGCGGTTTTGTATTGGATTACAAATTTCCAGAAAAAATTTCTTTCTTTTAAACATTCTTAATATTGTAGGTTGTAGTTGCTGTGTGTAGTTGTAAATTTTATATTAAAACCGAAATATAATTAAAATTAAATAATATGTAATAATAATAATAGAAAAAGGAAACAAAAGAATATAAAATTATAAAAATGTTTACAATTTATACAAAAAAAAAAAATAAAAATTATAATAAAACAATTAAAGGAATTCAAAATTGTTTTGTTTGATTTAGGCGACACGCCCCTTGTTTAGTAAGTAAATAAGGGCGTTAAGTTTTTAAATAATTTAATTTAAATTAAAAAGTGATTTTTTAATATTATACATGTTTTCTTCTTCTTCTTCTAAATAGTACAATGTTTGTTTGATTTTTGTATATTTATAACGTAGTATTTTAAATTTATTTTTATATTTATAAGTATAATGTATATACGTGTATATATATATAAAGTTTTATATTTATAATTAAATGTTTTTTTTGTTTTTGATAACATTACAGGAATTATTTTTATTATTACATCTCATAAAATATGATTTTTAAATTATTTTTCTTCATTCTTTCTTTTCATTTTTAAGGTATAAAAAAATTTCTGGTTTATAATAATTATGGTTTTTTCATTTTCTTTCTTTTTTTTTACTGTTTTAATAATAATAATAATAATTTTATTTTTATGTATAGTTTTTATATTTATTTTTATATAAAAAAAATTTTAATTTTTCTTTAATAATGTCTTTCATTTACTAAAAATTATCAAGACTTCTAATGTTTTTCCCATACAACTTTTCACACAATTAATCTGGCATTTTTATTTTAAAATTTTATTTTTAAACAGAGATTTTTTTGAAAGGAGCGAAAACACACTGTCATGTTATGAATTTCCATATTTTTATTATAGATTTTTGGAATTTTATTTTTCATTTCTGGTTTGCTTAATTTTATAAAGTTTTTGTTTTTAAGACTTAAATTTAATTTTTTTAATATTTTTTTTAAATTATTATGGTGTTTTAAGTTTTTTATTTTTATTACAAAAAGTATATGTTTTAAAGAAAATCTTTATATTTATTATTATTGATTAATGGAAAGAATTATTTATTTTTTTATTTATAAAAAATATATGTTTTTTTGTGTTTCATGTTGCTCACGGTTAAGTTTATTATTTTTTATTGTTGTTATTATGTTGTTTTTTATTTATAAAAAAAAAATATTTTTAAGTTTTTCTGTTTTCCCTTAAGAATTAAAAACAAAAAAGAATTACAATCAGTTCTCCTTAAAAAATAAAACTTTCACAATTAATTATAAAAAAAAGAAATCTTTTAAATTAACACCTCACTTTTAATAATTGCATGCAACAGATATAGTTTATAAATATTGATTTATTATATAATTATTATTATTTATTATTAATTATAAATTTATTTCCTTCTTTCTTTTTAAACTTATTATTAAATATTTTCATATAAAAAGTGTGAAAATTCTAAAATTCCTTAAAAACATTTGAATATTTAAGCTTAAATATAAAAATACAGGGTTTGGAAACAATACCTCCTCTTTTCTTTCCTGTCAAGTAAATGTCCTTAGTACGCTAGTTATCAGGGTTTAATAACACAAAAGCAGAACTTAAAACTTAAAATTATAAAAATAAGAAATGAAAAACAGAAACAGGGTTTGAAATTCCACAAAAACAAAAAACTCTTCTCAAAATCCGCTTTTTATTGCAAAGAACTTTTTAAACTCCTTTTAAAACTTTTTTTTTATAGAAATTTATGTACTCAGGTATGTAAAAATCTCATTTTTCTTATAATATTCTCTTCAATTCTGATTATATAAAAAAGTAAAATTCTAAGTCAGGGGTCAAAATACCAGTGTTTTAAATTTTTAAAATTTTTTTTAACCTAAATTTAAAACTCTTGATTAAGATACTCATGTGTTTTGGCTATTTAGTGGGCTAGTCTACTGGTATCCCAATACCGAGTCTATCTAGAAGGACAGAATGATTGAAAGTTTTACAATCAGGGTTCGGAAAACTTTTTTTTAAACTCTTAACCGCAAATTTTAATTTTTCTAAAATGAACACCTTGGTTTTGTAAGTGCAACAATTTCAGAAGACAAACAATTTATATGAAAATAACTCAAAAATATATGTATAATTGAGTTCTTTTCATATAAGTTATTGGCACATAGCTCTGAAACTGTTCTTCTTACAAAAACATGGTTTAGGTAGGTTTCAACTCTTAAGAGCTTCACTGAAATATTCCCTTAGTTAGGGCCATACAAATAAGAAAACCTTTGCAAGTATAAATAAATTGTTCCCTAATTATGAATACCAAGTTATTGAATGAGTGCTTCTTTGAAAACTGAACAATCAGGGTTCGAAAAACATTAAAATTAAACTCTTGAAAAGAAGACTTATTTTTTTGTATATAATTAATTAATATATTGATTAAGATACTCATGTGTTTTACCTATTTAGTGGGCTAGTCTACTGGTATCCCAATATCGAGTTCTTGAAGGACAGAATGATTGAAAGTTTTACAATCAGAGTTCGGAAAAGTTTTTTAAAACTCTTTTAACCGCTAATTTTAATTTTTCTAAAATGAACACCTTGGTTTTGTAAGTGCAACAATTTCAGAAGACAAACAATTTATATGAAAATAACTCAAAAATATGTGTATAATTGAGTTCTTTTCATATAAGTTATTGGCACATAGCTCTGAAACTGTTCTTACAAAAACATGGTTTAGGTAGGTTTCAACTCTTAAGAGCTTCACTGAAATATTCCCTTAGTTAGGGCCATACAAATAAGAAAACCTTTGCAAGTATAAATAAATTGTTCCCTAATTATGAATACCAAGTTATTGAATGAGTGCTTCTTTGAAAACTGAACAATCAGGGTTCGAAAAACATTAAAATTAAACTCTTTTGAAAAGAAAACTTAATTTTTTGTATATAAATTCTGATTTTGTTTCTTCTTATTTTTAAACTAGAGCTTGAAAACTAATCATGGTGTCTAAGTAAATCAATAGTTCCAAAATTCTGCGTTGTTGTGTCTATTTTTCTTCTTTGTTTTGAAGGGAATTTAAAATTCCTGCGTTTTAACCTAACGGGCCGCTATGCGTGCTCAAGTGAGCTTTTGGTATGAAGCTACCACACTAACTTACCAAAAATATTACTGCCAGAGTAAGGAAAACTTGTAATTTTTAAAAACATTTATAAAAACATTAGAAAAAATCAGGTTTCGGAAACTAAAAGAAGTGTTTTGCTAAAGCTGGAGATTAAAAATTTAAATATTTAGAAATAATCGAATTTACAATCACAGGAAAAGTAAGAACAGGTTTTAAAAAGACTCCAAAAATGTATACGACATGAGTCAGGTTTACTCTAATCTGAATCTAATCTATGAAAACAATTGTAAAATAATCAGTTTATAATTTCAAAACATAGGACCCTGTATTTGTAAGACGAATGGTTTCACACGTTCGGTCGTTTGTATGGAAAACATAAACAAAATTGAGTGTTTGTGCTTATCATAAAAATAGCCCAATGTAAGTAATCGTTCGGCTTACAAAAACACAGGAATAAGCTATATACTATACACGTAAGTCAGGGTTAGGGCAGGGAATTTTGAGATCATATTTCATGATAGTTTTGTAGTCCAATGCAGTTTATTATACGAGAAGAGTTTCCTCTGAAAGTTTTTTCATCTTTTCATTATTTAGTTAGTTTGGTTTGGTTTTAGTTTAGTTTCTCTTAAAATGAATTCAAAATCTTCAACAAAATACTGTTGACTGTATTTTAATTAAAAACAAAAGAAAATTTTTAAAAGTAAAAATTCGTAAACGACTAGAAAATGTTAAAAAAAAAAATAAAAAATAAAACAAGTCTGCAAATGCTTTTAATTTGAAATTCAAAAAAAAGAGGGAAAAACTTTTTGCAATTCCAAACCCTGTATTATTTAAAAAAAAGGAAACAAGAAAATTAAAGGAAAGTATTATAAATGACAAGGAATAGTCGTGTCGTAGGTGTGTCAAGGGTCACATTTAAAAATATTTTTTAACTTATTTTTCTAGAACTTAAACTATATCTGCCATGCTTTCTATTTTTGTTTTTTTTTTGCAAGAATCTCCTTGTTTTTCTATGGGGTTTTTTGTTTAAAAAATGATTTGTTGAGCTGATCAACTCATTTGTTGAGGTGTCACGTTAATATAAAAATCTTTACCTATTAAGAGTAGTGAAGGCTCAGAACCATCGTACGGGTAGAAATAGGCAAATTCACCGGTAAGTTTCTCTTTAGCGTGGGTTGATTGCATTAAAATGGGTGGCAATTCTTCAATATTGCCTTCCAAATGAAATTCATGCTGTTCATGGGTTAACAGCAAATCACCCGCCATTGTGGGTATAGTCGGTTGCATGTCTTCCTCTTGCTTGATATCATTGTTGTTGTTGTCTGTTTCAGTTTCATCTACTGTTGGCTGCTGGTCATGTAAGCAACATGAATTTCCATTTCTCGGTGTATCGCTGCTACTGTTGATCGTTGGGTAAGATTTTAGCATTTTTAGGGAAGTTTTAAGATCTAAGGGTAGTGGTTGGAGAGCGTTAGTGGAGAATATGGAATTGGTTTGGATGAAGGGTGGATGGAGATGATGATGGTTAAAGGGTATAATGGAATCGATAATAAACTTGGCCGGAGCTACTGTTGCTGCTGTTGTTGTTGATGCTGTTAATGATGCTGTTGATGGTATAGTTGTGTTTAGAATAAGATCTGCTGCTGTTGCTGCCTTCGTAGTATATGTTGTGGTTAATGCTGCTGCTGCTGCAGCTCCTGCTGCTGCAGCTGTTGATGTATTATTTGATGTGGTCGTTGTTGTTGCTACTGTTGTTGCTGCTGTTGGTGATTGTGTTGGTACACTTAATCACGTACTCAGCCATGTCGAATTGCAGGTGCAAATAGTTGTGGGAATCACAGGTGCATAATAGACGCCATTGGCGTATATGAGTCCGGGCGGACCGGCTTGTATTTGTATTGTTTGCGGCGGTACCGTTGTGGCCTGAGCCGTTTGAGGAACCGTTTGCTGTTGCGTCTGTTGTTGTTGTTGCTGTTGTTGTGTGGTTTCAGCAGCACTTGTTTGAGGGGCTGGCATGGCACAGCATATGGTGGCTGTTTGTGGCGGCGTTTGTGGAACCTGTTGCAAGTAAATGGTGTGTGTATTGTGAGGTTGTTGTTGCTGCTGCTGTTGCTGCTGCGGTGTTTGACACGGCGTCGTATTCACCATAGTCATTGTGGACGTATGTTGCTCAATCAATTGTTGATGCTGTGTTTGCTGCTGATACTGTTGGTGATGTGACTGCGCTTGATATTGCTGCTGCTGCTGCTGTTGCTGTTGTTGGTGATGATGAAGGTGATTATTTTGTTGTTGCTGTTGTTGTTGCTGTTGCTGTTCATGAACTTGTTTTTGCTGTTCCCTGAACAGCACCTGGGCAGCCAGCGACTGTATCAATTGCAATGTCTGCCGTCTTTCGTGGCCCATTAGGCATACGGTTGAATTCTCCACCACCTCACGTAAATGCATCAGGTACTGGTACTGCAAAGGCTCCTCGTCGATACCCCAGAAGTGATTACGCAAATAGGCTTCCAATTTCACCGTCTGCGTATTGATATCGGGAAAATCAATAAAGAAACGTGAGCACATATAGCGCTCGAGGGTTTTGATGCGCTGCGAATCGACTGGCTTGTAGTTGCGTACCAACAAATTGCAATACTTGAGCAGACCACCGCCTCGTATCTCTTCGGGCTGCCGCGTTGAGATCAATTTCTTTTGCAAGTGATACAAGGCCTCTTGGAAGTCGCCGTAGACGGATTCGCCCACGACGGTGGGGTAAAAGTTTTCGGATATTGGCAAGGCTGCACAATCGTAGAACAGCAGCAACGAGTCGAGTACAATTTGGAAGGAATCGACGGAAAATTCAAATTGTCGCCTCATTGTATCGACAAATTTCAGTTCGACATTTTTGTGACCGGGCGAATTGCCCAATGATATAAGCGACCAGCGGTCGCCATCATTATTATTATTGACCTTCACCATTTTGCCAACGTATGCCTCCTTGAGCGCACACGGCGAGATGCGACGCTTGGAAACACCTTCGGGCAATAGATCGAGCAATGTGCTCAGCACAGCTGATTTGACACGATCAAAGTGACGTGGTGAACTCAGCTCAATGGCATAAATTAAATCCAGATCGTTATAAGGCTGATCCTCTGAAGCCAATACATGACTAGCTGCTCCACCGTTCAAGCGTATATCCTTGACTATTATACCGGCACCACCCGATACCATATCGGTCTCCAGTTTGCGCCTCACCAAATTCACCAAGTCTTTTAATGTCACCTCCAATGTGGGAAAATTACCACGTCCATGTATGGCCACCTTTTCATCCATCACATTATGCAATTTGCGTACCTGTTCGAACGATAGCACAGCCAAACGTTGTGTACCACCCGTATCGACGCTCTCCAATGAGCCATGATCTGATGTTGAGGCTATCGATGAGCCCGAACTGGGTGAAGGTGGTGGCGTTTCGGTGCCACCATCTGAATGGAAACCGTCATCAATTTGAAAAACGTCCATTCTGTTGGATCTCTGTTTGTGATATGACGAATCGGGTGCGTCTAGTGTCCCGCACTGTAAGAAAAAGAAAATTAAAAATTATTTTGTCATTTCAAATGTATTTTTAGAATAAATAAAAAACGAGAATATTTTCCTATTGGTGAGTGAGTGAGTAAGTTTCAAACTTTCATTATCACGATCCCGATTAGTTGTTGTATTCGAAAAAAAAATTCTTCTTTTTATGGTTGATGAGTTGAATAAAAAAAAAGAAGAAAAAAAAACAAAAACAATAACAAGAAGGAGAGAAATATTTCTTATTAAATGTGGGTGTTAATAAAACGTGGATGAACAATTTTTATTCTTACAAAAAAAAAAAAAAAATAAAAACAACGTGTTTTTTGCTGTTGTTCTTTTTATACAACGACGACATAAAATTTAATAAAAAAAAAATGGAAAAAAATTGTGAAAAATACATGAAAAATAATCGTTAAAAAATCATTATTTTTTAATTCTGAAATCAAGACAAATTGAAGAAATCAACCAACCGCAACGGGACGAGTAAATATTTAATGACACAACCAAACAACTAACCAACCAACCTACCTACCTACCAGTCAGCCAGCCAACCATCTTTGCAACAACATAAAGGAAATTGTAGACCCCATATAGAAAAAAATAAAATTTGAAATAACAACATTGACAACAACAATTACAAAAAAATAATGAAAAAAAAAAAACAAAAGACAGATGGACGAATTGATAGAAAATTAACAAAAAAATAATACCAGAAAAAAGTATTTCTTATGGAAAAGCATAATTGTAATTACAGTAGGGGTCAAAAGTATACCGGAGGGACATATTCAATTGGATTTCTTATAAAAAGTCCCAGAAGTTCTTTACTTGTCCCTCAAGCATGTTTTATTTATCTACGCCTACTTAAAACAAGGCGTGGCTGAAACATATTGAGTATGAATTTCATTTCTCAACTTGTCAGAGAGATGCAGTACAATTTACCATTTTGTTTAAAGCGAATAAGCAGGTCCGTGTGACCTACTTTTATACTGAACATGCTGCACTTTTTCTGTCAATAGACATCTGTCAGTTAGCTTGTATCAAAAATTTGAATAAACTGCGTCATTTAGTTTCTGTTTGACAGCCATTGATAGCAGCCTTCTACGTCATTTGAGAAGAAAAAAGGAAGAGAACACATTTCGTGTGCTCATCAAGTACTGCTCTTTGAGAAGAAAAGAAAAAACCCTCACGCCAATGCCGAGTTTGATAAATACTATGGCGGCTCTAGAGTCCGTTGTGGCTGCACAAGAAGCAAAATTGCAGCAGGTTCTGTACACCCAATTTAGGTCGTCATGCTCGATAAAATTAAAAAAATCGTACAATTTGGTGTTGCCTTAACGGAGATTGAAAATGCAAGAGATTGTGCAAGTCATAGGCAGCTAACACGGTGCAGTGAGTTCAATTTTGAATCATCACTTGAGAAAGCTTTGTTCAAGATGGGTATCTCGTTTGCTGACAATTGAATTCAAACGTAATAGGAAACGCCACAATAGACTACAGGTCAAATAGCAGGTTAGGTTAGGTTAGGTCTGAGTGGTAGCTCTGATTTCACAAAGCTCACTTGAGCACGCATAACGGCCCGTTGTGATGCCATGGGTGAACGCAGTACCTGTACTGACCAAGTTCCACCAAAATCAGCGAAGAGCAAGAAGTTTGTCAGCGCAAGGGCTGCACATCAAAAGCACGACTACCCCATACTGGAAAACCAGCCAGAAAGTTTGATAAACGAAGCTATATCCTTGATATCAATAGATGATAGCTCCGTCAAGCTGACAAGAAATGGAGAGCCAAATAGCCTATATCACCACCTCGCAAGAGACGGGCACTGACAAAGAGAGTGGATAACAGTCTCCTCTTCCTCAGCGGATCTGCATCCACGGCGGAAGTCGTTAAATGGGAGCCTCATTCTCTCCGCGTGTCTACCCATAACGCAATGATCTGTAAGCACGGCCACTGTGGTTGAGATGATGCCACAACCAAGTCCTAGTAACTGGTTGGTACGCCTTCTATCCGTCAGGGGCCAGGTGAGTCTAGCGGTGGAGCAGGACTCCTCATTGACCCAGGATAGGTTGGCGTCCCGAGAGAATTTCCGCACATCAAATAGCAGGACAACAACAACAAATTCCAAACTGCATTAGCCTTAAAAATTCTGGTGATTTGTTATTGGAATGTTCGTAGTATAAGCCAGCTTTTAAATTTGCGGGGTTTTTGAAATGCATATTGGCTTGAAATTAGACCAAGTTCAGCTTGCTAGGCACTACAGCTTTGGTGACCATTTTTTGAAATGAACGCGAAGTAATTCTTTTTAACTATCTTCCAAAAGGCAAACCAATCAAACGATGAATATTAAGGTTATTAAGTTATTGAAAATCATCAAACTTTACGTCTGGTTTTAAGCTTATTCCTTAGGCAACCATGCTTTTAATTGTAAGCCTTAAGGCTCATTTCTAATACCACTGCACTTGGCAGTCTAACACACTAAGGCGTGGCAGTTTGTTTTGGGAAAGAGTTTCATGTGATATAGTAATGGACGCCTAGGTGAGCTCAAGCCAGCCTTGAGTCTTTTCCAATAATTTTCTAAATTTGTATTGATAATCTCGACAAATCTGAGTTGGTGGAAGAGAAGAAAATTATATAAACTGTGGACAAGCTCTCCCATTAGTTGATTTCAATATAAAATTTATTTTTAATTCTTTGTTTTTCAAGTGTAATTATTTCTATGACCTCTACTGTAAAATTTTTTTTTTATCTTCTAAACAGAATGCGTAGTTATGTTTACCATTTAAAGTTGTTGAAGAAAAAATAAAAAAAAACAAAATTTTATTGCAAATAATTGCGGGGGTATTTTTTGTTTTTCTAGAGTTTTTTTTTTTTAGAGCAAAAATAACTTAATTTTTGTTGTAAATTTGTGAATTTCAACAAAATTTTTTTTGATAAAAAATTCACAGAAAAAAAAATTAAATTAAACGGCAAATTAATTTCTTAAAAGAGTTGCGCGTCTATAATATGCGTCGTAATATGATTAAAAATTACCTCAAGACACTTTGAACACTACACTTAAGACACTTTAACAGCTTTAAATAAAAGGTAGGCTAGGCTGGCATATAATATTGGGTAAGGGAAAAATTAGTTTTCTTGGTCAAAATTGTAGTATAATTTTTAATGAATTTATTTATTTTTTTAATTTTTATTTCTTTATGCCATAAAAGAGCATTTTAAAAAAGTCTAACATTTTTAAGCATATTTTTTTTGCTTATTTTTTTCTGTAAATAGACACGCGGAAGAAATAAAAAAAAAATAATGAAGAAAACTAACTAACAAATGATGTCTAAAAATATCTAAATAATCTATTTAGCATAATTAACACAAAATATTTTTGTTTAAAATAAAAAAAACTATTAAAATACAATAAAAACGACCGAAGAAAAATATGTGCAAAAAATAATTCACGTTTCATAAATAAAATGAAAAAAAAAAAATAAAAGAAATCGTAACAGTTGGTACTTTCAATGAATATTTAATGGATTTAATGGATGTATTGAATAAAAACAAGATAACAATAACAAAAAACTAAATTTATTTCTAAAAATAAAAACTATAAAGTCATGTCAAAATTAAAAATGCATAAGAATGCTGCACAAGGGCAGCCGGCAATGAGTGAGAAAATAATTCCACGCGCGTGCATTGAAAACAAAATTAAAACGGAATCGTCTGCAGATACAGCGTAGATTAGTCGGTCAAATTTATATTTAAACTTCAAGAGGATTTTTGAACTTAACAAAGAACCTAACAAGTGTGGCATAATAAATATTAAAGCTCTCCGCTAAAGATCCTTAAATAATTCCGCTTAGTATTCGAGAATTTGAAAGTGACCGTGAATCTTGATTATAAAAAATTATGACAAGTGCCCTGTTCAAAAAAGTGTCCTATTTTGTATGGCATGCATTACACTTAAACTAACCACTTTATTTACGACTTGGGGTGCCCTGGTAGGCTAGTGGGTAGTGTGCTAGACTCTGGTCTGTGCCACTACACCGAGCATTTGCATAAGTTACTCCGCTCGTATATAATTAGAATATAATTTGTAATTGTATTGTAATTAATAAATAAATAAATATTTACGACTTGGCTGTAGAAAAAGTGATCGTTTATTGGTATATAAGATGGAGGATAATTGTGCCATAAAGGCGTTGCTTACTTTTCAAAATTCGAAATCGGCTTTGTCTGGCAAAAAAGGACAGTTCCTTACATTAAAAAGCTGACATATGACTTGTTTTAAATCATTCCTATACAAACATTCAGTGATTTGACCATTTCAACAATTCCAAATTTGCGACCCTCCCTGGGGTTTAAATTTCCCTGATTTTAGTCAGAACTATTATCGACATTGTGTTTCGAACTTATAAGGTGAAGTAAGATTAATGACAACCAAATTCATTATCCAACTTATTTTCTATCCTAAAATTCCTTAATTTTTTTTACACAAACCTCTTGTAAAACTGTTTGCGCAAACATACAAATTTATGGTACGTGTAACCAAGAAGTCGCCGAAGTCTAGTAGGTAGAGTGTTGGCTTATTAGACGTAAAGCCGGGTTTCGAGCCCCAGGCCTGACATCAAAGACGAAATACAAAAAGTATTTTTCGGCGACTTCCTCTCAGCAGATTTCTGACAAAAACTCTGAGTGTTGAAATAAAATTGCCATGAAAAGTTTTTCAATAAATAAAAATCTGTCGTTCGGAGTCGACTTTAAACTGTAGGCCCCACCACTCATGTATAAAATTAACACACACAACATAAGTGGTGTGAGAAACTAGGACGTTGTACAATGGGTCAATTCGACGTCCGGGTACTGTTCTTGTCTCAATTGACAGGTACACGTCCTCTAATCTAACCTAACCTAACTAAGACCAAATTTTGAAAAGTGGTATTGGACAAGAGCTGAATTCCATCAAACGGAGTAGATTTACTCCGTAAACATCGTGAAGGCAGCTAGATCTCCAGGAATATTATCGGAAATAGGCTGATCGCATGCTAAACCAATTCAAACGTAAATCATAAAAATAAAAACAAGAAACTTCGAAAACCACAATCCTAATCACCTTCAAACTAGTTTTAGGTTCTAATAATCGAAGTCGGTTCACATGCCCACACAGATACCACGACAGCTAAGCTATGCAAAACCTTTCCCTGTATACTGACAACGCTAGGCAATAAGAAAGAAAATGGGTGATAGTTTTAACTAGTTGCGCATAATTTCAACCCCTACAAAAGTCGTAAAGAGTACGATTCAGTTTCCTTGCATGACCATCTAGAAAACAGTGTGCCAATAATTATCCCACGTAGTATAGGTGCTTGCAGATACAAAATAAGCTTTCGTATGAACATAGAGCTGATACATGTGCCATATTATAGCAGTTCCCTTCCTCTTAGTTTTTAGGAATATAAAGGTCACAACGAAATATAATATTTTGTGTACTGATGACGAGTATACTCGTCACAAAGATTAAAAAGATTACTTTTGTATTCATGTTGAACAGAAAATATTTTTCCTAACAAAATTAAATTATCGCTAAGGTTAATAGAATATTGTTATGGTAATTGTATATGATTAGGCCCACTGTAAAGTATTTCTTCTTTGAAATTTCATACTAAAATATGCGTTTGAAATTTTTTTGCCTTCTTTTTTGCAAAATAACAATGACTAGTTACGATGGATGAATAAATTAATAAAAAAAAATCAAAATTAAAAAAAAACAAGAGAAATAAATTTACAAACAAAAGAAACCACAAAATAATTGTTTATAAAAATAAAAAAAATTCAACAAAACAAAAAAAAAAAAAGCAAAAATAATTAAATAAAATACTCGCACATAATTTGTTAATTTTGTTTGTAAAAGAAAAAAAAAATAATTTGAAAAGAAAAAAATCAAAATTAAATGAAAAACAAAATACCGAAAATATTTTTAATAAATATTTTCGAAAAATACAACAACAAGAACTACAACAATAGTTATAGAAAACAAGAAAAACAGCGTCTAACAGACGGACGGACAAAAACCGACAATCATAGAATGACAACAATAATACAATACATAGACATATGTACGTATGTATGTATGTATGTGTTATTATAAAAGAAACAACAAATTAATGATGAAATAATGACAATAATAAAAATAATAAAACAACAACAACAACAAAAATATTATTCACCAAAAAAATTTATCATTCAGGCCTCTTCTTACACACACGCATATAAATTAAGACAGACACGAACGAGGAAAATTCATTATAATTAATATCTGTCTGTGTGTGTATGGTGTCGTGTCGTGTCGGTCGTGTTGTCACAAGGACGGTTAGTTCAGCAAATTGTCCGACGTACTGATATTATCGAAGAATTAGGAAAGAAACGTAATAATGATACGAGCACCAGTACGTTTGTACATACGTACACAACACACAACCTTTGAATTTTTGTGTAAAAAAAACGTAAAAAAACGTAAAAATTATACAAAAATTTTCCAACGCATTTTAATGAAATACTTTTGCACAAGAATGAAAAACAAAACGAAAAAAAAATTTAATTATTGGTTATGGGAAAAAGATTATTTCTGTAGGTTTTGAAAAGAAAAATTTAAAGTTTTTTATGTAAGAGCAACAAAAGCTAGATAAGAGAATTTTATAACTAGTAAAGGTCAGGTCACATTAGGCAAATATTTAGCAAAAAAATCATGTATCCAAAACAAAACAAACAAATTGTCAGATTCGTAAAGACGGCAGATAATGTTACAATTTAAAGATCTTAACACAGTTCTTTAGAAAATCTTAGTCTGGTACAGAGAGTGAGTATCTCTTTTGGTATATGTATATACAGTCACACAGATAATTATACGTACGCCCCTAAAAATCATTTTTTTTAAATGATAATATATGGACAGGTCAACTGATTTTTGCGCAAAATTTTTTGTTTTCCGTCACAGCCGAACAAATTTTATTTGTTCTCATCACTAAATATTACATTCGCCCAAAAATCAGTTGACTTGTCCGTATATTATTGGGCGAATTCCAATCGTGCCTTTTTACTCGGCTACGGAAACCGTTCTTTCGCAAAACACTTCGAACATTGTGATCACTTTCCGAGGTATTTCGTATTTCTACGGCTGTAGTCCTAGGATTTTTATTCACAATATCTTTTATAAAACCAGGCTACCCTTGGAGAAATTTTATACGAAATATACGTCTCGTACGTATAATTTTCTGTGGTGCCATATTGGTTTTAATTGCAATAGGAACATACAGTCACACAGATAATTATACGTACCCCCCTAGAAATCATTTTTTTTAAAATGATAATATATGGACAAGTCAACTGATTTTTGCGTAAAATTTTTTGTTTTCGTCACAGCCGAACAAATTATGGTTGTTCTCATCACTAAATATTACATTCGCCCAAAAAGCAGTTGACTTGTCCATATATTATTGGGCGAATACCAATCGTGGCTTTTTTCTCGACACTCGGCTGCGGAAACCGTTCTTTCTCAAAACACTTCGAACATTGTGATCACTTTCCGAGGTATTTCGTATTTCTATGGCTGTAGTCCTAGGATTTTTATTCACAATATCTTTTATAAAACCAGGCTACCCTTGGAGAAATTTTATACGAAATATACGCGTCGTACGTATAATTTTCTGTGGTGCCATATTGGTTTTAAGCAAACTGCAGTCACAAATTCATAGATTTTGGGAATCTTTTTTCTTTATTTAAGTAAATGTGTCGTTACAGACGCTAATGTAAAGAAATTTTAGATTAGAAGTTCATTACTTCAAAAACATGATTTTTAGTGGGGGTACGTATAATTATCTGTGTGACTATATATAAAATGATGGAAAATTCCCTTCTCCAATATAAGTCATCGATACTTGAATTATTCACTTTATTTATTAACGCCTTATATCTAGTAAACTGACTAACTCTACGTAAATAAGTCTGGGAGGAATAGTTTCAATGAAATTCCCAATAAATTGAAATGGTTTAGTCAGTACAAAGAAATAAATAAAAAATTCTTTTTTTCCATAAATTAAGTTTTTTTTTTTTTATAATAAAAATAAAAGAAAATTTTATAATCTATTGCTGTGGTATGCAAAAAAAAAATAAAAAAAATATTTCATGCAAATAAGCCAATGGTTTGATAAATTCCTTATCACTTGATAACGACACTGTTATTGCTACTTATTTGTATAGAAGGTACGTATATTTTAATTTCACAATAAGAACTGTAAGAAAATTATCATATCAAGCAACCAAATGCCATTCAAATAAAAAAAAACTAAAAAAACAATTCTGATATGCAAGTGAACAAATTATTGACCACAAATCAGATAAGTTAACATGAATATGTCAATATGTATGTCAATATTGATTACAAGTTTCTATACAATGCACTGCTAGTTAGATGTACTTTTGTAAGACATTATCTTTTAACACAATCAATTCTTGTATCAAATGTATCAGAATTTATTTTAAACATTTAAACGTTAATAAGTTTAGGGTGGTAAAGGCTTGTCCACAAGTTGGAATATGACAAAAGCTACTCTAATCATAGCTTACCCGTTGTCAAAACGGGCTTCGACTGCTGGTTATTGTGTGACCATAGGGACAGATTCAAAACTTGATAGGATAGCATATATAAAAGCAAGAATTCTACATTTTTGTTAGTGGTGGACACAGAGTTTTACTTAAATCCTCAGCAGCTTAAGGTAGGAGAGTGCAGATCAATTAATTGAGCGAAAACGACATCAAGAAACTGGTTCCGGGCACTACTTTAAGAGTTAAAGGCTACACCAACATACTGCTGAGATGGTAAAAACGATTTCAATCGCTGATAATTCCGATAAGGCAGAACGGTGCAGAAAATCTAAATCAAAAAGCCAGCTTAAACTCCAACATTGCTCTATGGAAACTCAAGCAAGGCGCATTCGTCTTGGACATTTGGAAAATGATTTTTACAAGAGCTGCAGAGATGGTGAAGAGATGGAAATCGTTTTTCAGCTACTGGACACATGCGCAGCATTATTTCAAAGGAAAAGAAGGTACATTTGTGTCTACTAAGTGGAAATCAATGAAAGACATTGATAGTCTAAGCCAATTCATGGGCAGTTCCGATTGCTTCTGAGATGAGGGGAGAAAATGTTAATCTGTGGCATCACAATGGACGTCATAAGGCCTAACTGTATCTATTCAAACCTCTTGGGTAGACAGCCATCTCTATCTACCCACCTATCGGTTGGAAAGTCGTAACAAATATCTAAACCGCCACAACAATAAAAGCTCCTGCTGCAACGAATACTCCTAACATATACATAATTGGCCATTACAACCCTTTAGTCAGGATTACGGGCTACCTTCTCACACCATTCATGTTATGTGTATTAATTTTATACATGAGTGGCGGGACCTACACATTAAAGTCGATTCCGAACGACAGGTTTTTAAGAAACTTTTCAAGGCAATTTTATTTTTTTACACTCAGAGTTTTTGCCAGAAATCTGCTGAGAGGAAGTCGCCGATGAAATATTTTTCCATATTTTCGTTTTGATGTCTGACCTGGGGTTTGAACCGCGGCCTTACGTCTAATAAGCCAACACACTACCTACTAGAGTGTGGTGACCTAACAACTAGCGGCAAAAACGGGTAAAATAGACGAGGTTAAGGGCGAAGACAGAGAGAGAACAAACTCTAAGGAAACCTAATGAAATTATATGTAATTCTACATGATCTCGAAATGTATACTGCGTCATATTAAACTGCCATATAAAAAACTGCGGATTAAATTTCTAGATCATGCATCAAGGCTTAGAAACTATAAAACGATGCAGTCACAATGAACGTTTTTTACTGACAATTTATTTTCCTGATCCTGACAATTCCTACTTCTATTGGAGGCATTACAATGAAGATTATTGTCTAACTCAAGAACTTGAAAAGACCAATTCACTAGAGGCTAATCGAGAACCAATTTGAGCATCTAGGCAAGCAGTACTTATTCAGAATCGAGGTTCTCTAGAGTCCAACCTATAGATCTAGTGATGATGAGAATGAATCGTCAGAATACATTCTTGTAACCTAAGCGGTTTTAATGCATCCCAGGAAGAAATATCTGAGAATTGTCACTTTCGATACTGAGCAGTATCCTGAAGTTTTTCAGGGTATTAGGCTTGGAGAAGACTTTGAAATTTAAGGGGAGTGCAATACTAAGGCCGCTCTTTGCGACAATAATTAGCATTCACACGGGCTGAAACTAAGTGAAGGCCAATAAAAAGAAATAATTTTTCCAACTAATCGGACAATAAAAAATTTATTCGGTACGACAGGCCGAGGAAACCACAAAAATTACGTTAATCAGGTGGCATTGTAACAAATTTTTAAATTAAAAATCTTTATGGCTTGTGAAACAATGATGTATTGTAGAACAGCACACATAAAAAATATATTTTTTGAAGAAAATTTTTAAATAAAAAAATTTTTTTTTATTTTTATAAATTGATGTGACTTTAAATGTCGCTAATGTGTCTAAATTAATCATATTTTCATTGTTTTTTTATTATTATTATTTAATATACATATTATTAATCAATTAGTAACAAATAAAAAACACACGTCTTTTTAAAAAAATTTTAAACAAAAAAAATATTTTTTTTGAAAGTCATGGGCTTTTTCTTTCCAAATGATTCACAAATACAACTGGGTAGAGACTTTCGTTTACTTTTTTTCTAGATTACATGACTTAAATTTTTTTTTATTTTTTTTTTATTAAAAATGTGTATTTAATTAAAAAATTGTGTTGTTTATAATAAAAAATAAAAAACAAACAAAAAATTACAAGAAATGAAAGAAGAAAAAAAATTCCCACAAACAATTTAATATTGTTTAAGGCCGTTAATAACAATTAAAATAAATTAAAATAAAACCAGTTGTAGGTGGCATTCAAAACATTTGAAAAAAAAAAAGAAAAAAATAAGACAGAAAAACAACAACAACAGCAACAAAGACAGAAATTGGTTGCATTTAAAGGCGTTTATCAAATAATTTTATTTGAAATCAACGGTATTTTTATGGTTATAAATTAAGAAATTGTACATAAAAATGTATTTTTTTAATTAAAAAAAATAAAAAAACGACAAGTTCTTGTTGTTGTTCTTTTTTAAGGTGGTTTAGTTAAGACCGACTGCATTCTCAGTTGATATTAAAAATTTTAAATAATTATAATGGCAACCCATAAATAAAGTATTGAATTTTATTGCTCCTCTTATTTAACGGTGGTTTTTAAACAACCAACCCAACAACACAATACAACAAGTGTTGGTCAAGTGTTTGAGAATTTTTTTTTGTTCTGCGTTTTTATAACACCAGCCAAGCAAGCAGCTGCCTGGAAACCCTGTTTAAAGATTTTATTTTTTTTTATGATTATTACCACACACTTTTATTTAACAGTTCTTGGCTTTAATGATAATGGCTTACGGGAGGTTATAAAAATATTGTGTTGAAATTTTATTAAAGAAAACTTCATCAGCATGCATTAGGGATTAACGTGAAGCTGCACGAATTTATATTTTTTTGAAATGGAAATAAAAAATAAAACTGCCATGTTTTTGAAAATGATTTTAAAAATAAAAAATCTTATGTGGCAATAATAAATATTTTATCTTTGTAAAGATTTTATTTTTGTAATTAAAGTTGTTTAAAAATCAGAAAAAATTTAAATTATTTTTCAAAGTTCTTTCCATTGCAAATCGTTGCATTTAACGAATCTAAACGATAGCCAAGGGTTTTTAAAAACACTTCCACATACCACATCAATTGGAATACCGGAGGAATAGTTGTAATAATTATTATAGCTTTGAGGTACTGCATAATTGGTCATCACAACCCTTTATTCAGGATTACGATCAAGTTTCTCTTACCACTTCTGTTGTGTGCGTTAACTTTTATATATGAGTGGCGGGACCTACAGTTTAAAGTCGACTCCGAACAAAAGATTTTTGAGAAACTTTTCATGGCAATTTTATTTACTCCACAGAGTTTTTGCTAGAAATCTGCTGAGAGGAAGTCGGCGAAGAAATAATTTTTCATATTTCGTTCAGTTGGAAATGCTTGAACCGAGGCCTCATGTCTAATAAGCCAACACACTACCTACGCGACTTCAGCTTTGTGGTAATAAGATAGTTTATTAACCTCTGCAATCAACGAGTCGATATTGCATAAAACCCAGTATTGTTCATGCCAACAGCTGACATTATGCCCGGCATTTTGCGGGCAGTTAAGAAACGAGTTTCCCTCTCGACATGCAAAGCTTATACCATATGACGTTTTGGTAGTGACAACTTCTCCTTCTAAACCTCACAATTCCTACTCCTATTGCTGACATTACAATGACGATTATTGTCTAACTGAAGAAGAATTTGAAAAGACCAATTTACTAGAGGCCACTCTAGAAGCTAGACTTGAGAATCTAGGCAAGCAGTACTTATTCAGAATGGAATTTCTCATGAGCCCGGCATGTAGATGTTGGGACGATGAGAGTGAATCACCAGAATACATTCTTGCGACCAGTCGGGCATTAATGCATTCCATCAAGGAATACCTAAGAATTCTCGTCGTATCTGTGTGGGCATGTGAGCCGACTTCGATTATTAGAACCTAAAACTAGTTTGACGGTGATTAGGATTGTGGAATTCGAAGTTTCTTGTTTTTATTTTTATGATTTACGTTGGAATTGGTTTAGCATACGATCAACCTATTTCCGATAATATTCCTGGAGATCTAGCTGCCTTCACGATGTTTACGGAGTTATTCTACTCCGTTTGATTGGATTCAGCTCTTGTCCAATACCACTTTTCAAAATTTGGTCTTGGTTAGGTTAGGTTAGGTTAGAGGACGTGTACTTGTCAATTAAGACAAGTACAGTACCCGGAGGTCGAATTAACCCATTGTACAACGTCCTAGTTTCTCACACCACTTATGTTGTGTGTGTTAATTTTATACATGAGTGGTGGGACCTACAGTTTAAAGTCGACTCCGGACGACAGATTTTTTGAGAAACTTTTCATGGCAATTTTTATTAACTCTCAGAGTTTTTGCCAGAAATCTGCTGAGAGGAAGTCGCCGAAGAAATACTTTTTGTATTTTGTTTTGATGTCTGGCCTGGGGCTCGAACCCTGGCGTTACGTCTAATAAGCCAACCCACTACCTACTAGACTACGGCGACTTTAATATTAGAATCTGGGCAAACAGTACTTATTCTGAAAGGAGATTCCCTAGAGCCCAACATATCGATTCTGTGATAATGGTTAATCATCGGAATACATTCTTGTGACCTGTGGGGCGGACATTAATGCATTCAACAACAAATAACGAACAAATACCTAAGAATTTTCATATTTGACACTGAGCAGCATTCTGAAGTTTGTCAGGGTATTAGGATTGAGATTTTGAGGAGAGTACTAAGGCAGCAGCTCTTTACGACGACAAAAAAGATTCACCATAAAACAAAGAAATTTAATAACAAACGAGCTAAAGCTAAGAGATCTGAACCACTGTTAACACAGCAGTATTCTGAAGTTTGTCAGGGCATTAGAATTGGAGTAGATGTTGTAAAAATACTTTTTAAAGTTTGAGATCGAATCTTTTTCAATATATGTTGCTGCTGGAAAAGGTTCACTATTTTTTATATTTTTCAAGTGTTTAGACTTCAAGAATTAAAAAAAAATCGAGAAAAATTTCGAATTCTATTGCGTTGAAATATAAAAAGTTTGCCGTGGACAATCTTTTAATTTGAATGTGGCCAGAAAGAGTGTGTTTTATGAGTTAGTTTTTAAGATGAGGCCTTATTAACACGGTTATTTATTATTTAAATTATAAAATATTATTATTATTATTATTACTATTATTTATACATATAAATAAAATATAAAATATATTCCATTAAATAATATCACATGAGTATGTTTTTTTTTTTAAATTTTTATATTAAATAATTGACTTGTATTTCTAAGTTTGTTTCTTGGAAATCTAACTGCAAACAATGATAAACAAATAAACAAATAAATAAATGAAGTTATTTAAATAATAAATATTTATTTTAGATTCCAAACACCAGTCTGTCTAGCTGTCTGGCCCTAGCTATTTAATATAAACAAAACCTATTCCCTAGAAAAGAGAATCATTTTAATTGTTATCGTTAAAAAGTAATAATTTTCAGAAAAGAATAGAAAAAAAGTTTAGAAAAACATTCTAATTTTGTTGAACTATACAAGTATACCTAATTCCTATCTGAATGGATCTCTTAAAGAAATTTGAATTTCTAATTTTAAAAAATGTTTTTTATGGTCTTCTTATTTATTTTTTTATTAAGTGGTTTTCTATTAATGAAAAGCGGTTTTAGGACAGGTTATTTTTTGTTTTTTTAAGTTTACATTTCTATTTTGTTTTTATTGAAAAAAATTTAAATAATTTTATCATAATTTCTTAAAATGCCCGGTTAGGTTAATTTCAGTTATTGACCTTGAAGTGTTGAAAAATTTTTTATTTTTTTTTTGGCTCTAAATTATGCAACATTTTTATCTCATTTCTTCAAAAATTAAGCACGTGTTTGATTGGAGATAAAAAAGAAATTAAATGAAATTAAAAAGAAAGTGAAAAAGATTTTTGAAATTAATATAGAAAGGAGAGGAAACTTATAAAGTGATATTTATTAGAATATTGAACAGCTTCTTTGGCCTTCAAAGAAAGCTGTTTTTTCTATATGTTCCCTAAGAAAACTTGATAGTCCTTATCCTGATGCTAAAGATAACATTGAAAATCGTCTCAACACAAAACTTTAGTTATTTTGCAAAAAAAAAAAAAAAAAAAAAAAAAATCACCAATCTACCGCTTAGAAACATTGTACGATGCAACCCCAGAGATCTAGAAGTTGCCAAAAGTGCCTTCGCTGGCCAAGTTTAATTATAAAAGAAGCTTGTGAATCGAAACAGAACAACTGGCAGTTACAACTGACATAGTAAGACTTATTTAAGTGGAGTTTACTCCGCGAAATATGTTTTGAAAAGGAGGTTGATATAGTAATACAGTATTGAAGTCGCCATAGTCTAAAGCTCGGGTTCGTATTCCAGGTTAGGCATCAAAACCGAAATATGAAAAAAAATATTTCTTCGGCGATTTCCTCTCAGCAGATTTCTTAGCTTTAGCTCGTGTTTTATAAAATTGCTTTATTTTATGATGAATTCTGATTACTGTGAGCTGCTGTTGCTGCTGGACTAAACTCTCCTCAAGCTTTAAAATCTGCTCCAATTCTAATGCCCCGACAAACTTCAGAATAATGCTCAGTATTAACAATGGTTCAGATCTCTTAGTTTTAGGTCGTGTGTTATTAAATTTCTTTGTTTTATGGTGAATCCTTTTTGTCGTCGTAAAGAGCTGCTGCCTTAGTACTCTGTACTCTTCTCAAACCTTAAAGTCCTCGCCAAGCCTAATGAACTGACAAACTTCAGAATGTTGCTCAGTGTCAAAAATGAAAATTCTTAGGTATTTCTTGATGGAATGCATTTATGCCCGCCCCACAGGTCACAAGAATGTATTTCGACGATTCATTATCATTATCACAGAATCGATATGTTGGCCTCTAGGGAATCACCATTCTGAATAAGTTCTGCTTACCTAGATTATCAAGTCTAGGATCTCGATTGGCCTCTAGTGAATTGGTCTTTTCAAGTTCTTCTTCAGTTCGACAATAATCGTCATTGCAATATTTGAATTGTGAGGATTAGAAGGAGATTAGAATGTCAGCTGTTGGCATGAAAAATTCTGAGTTTTATACAAAATCGACTCGTTAATTCCGGAGGCAAATAAACTATCTTATTACCTCAAAGCTGAAGTCGCGTAGGTAGTGTGTTGGCTTATTAGACGTGAGACCTCAAATCCCAGCTCAAGCATTTCCAACTGAACGAAGTATGAAAAAATATTTTTTCAGCTACTTGCTCTCAGCAGATTTCTGGCGAAAACTCTGAGAGTGGAAATAAAATTGCAATGAAAAGTTGCTCAAAAATCTGTCGGTCGGAAACGACTTTTAACTGTTGGTCCCACCATTCTTGTATAAAATTAACACACACAACATAAGTGGTGTGAGAAGCTAGGTCGTAATCCTGACTTAAGGATTGTAATGAGCAACTATGTATGTATGTAGTAAGACCAACTACAGATTGTTGTGGTAACTTAAGCAGCTAAGCAATCTTTTTTTTAAGGTATTATTTTTGAAAAATTTATAGAGTTTTTAAAAACAAAATTTCTTGGTCTTCATCTTTTTGCGTGTGATTCTAAATTTGGCCTTCAAAAAAATAAATTTTCGCATATCGCTCGCTCTTGTATTTAGTTTCCGTGTATCTTGTGCTATAAAAAACATAATTATTAATACACAATACATATTTCTCTTAATCTTTCCTTCATTTATCATAATATCGAGTATTTTTTTTCTTCTAATTCTTCTGTTACCATACAAAAACACCTGTAGTGGTGGTGATGATCTTAAAAGAAAAATCTTTTTTTTTTTTATAAATTCTTTCGCCTGAGATGATGACTAAGAGGAGATGCTGCTGAGATGTTAAACAAAATATTGTTTATTAATAAGATGCTTTTTTTGTTTTTTGTTTAAATTCATATTAATTTTGTTTTTTTTTTGCTTAATATTCATATTTTTTTTTTGCAAATAACCGCGACGACTACGTCAATAATTTTTTTGTTAACAAAATCTTGGTAACGTGTCTAAAAATAAATAATAATAATAATAATAAAACAATAACAAAAATATACACATGTTGTTGTGTTAAATTTATATGATATTTAAGTTTATAATTTATAACAAAATTTTATTTTTTTATAAAAAAAAAATCCATAAAATATTGGAATTCTAAAAAAAACGAAACAAATAAAAACGAAACATATTTCAATTTTTAAACAATTTGGCGTAAATTAACTCATTTTAAAACAAAAAAAATAATCTTGTATTCCCGGAATTAGGGGGTAAGAAAAGTATTAAAAAATTATTTTACTAAAGAGAAGCAAATGATGTCATTTAACGTTACGAAATATTGTTTATATAGAGTTATACATTTAGTGGTTTCAAAACTATTAAAAATATATTTAATTTGCAGAGAAGTATAAATAAGTCGTATTGTGTTGACTTATCATAATAGAGCCTGTGGTTCAAAACCCAGCTTAGACATCTGGAACATAATAAAACATGAAAAAGAAACTCTCGTTGACTTCCTCTCTGCAGTCTTCTGGCAAAAACTTTGAAAGTAAAAAATTCTCATGAAATATTTCTCAAAAATCTGTCGTTCAGAGTCCACATTAAACTATAGATCCCGCCACTTATGGATGAAATTAACACACAAAACATGGGTGGTATGGGAAGCTAGGTTGTAATCTTGACTAAAAAGTTGTAGTGACCAATTAAGTAAGTAAGCTAGTAGCTGGAAATGCCGATTGGGTGCTAGAGGCAAAGGTTTTCAATGCCGAGTTTTTAAAATGAAAAATTTCTTCAGTGTTAAAGCTTTATTTCACTCGGTGGCTTTGTGAACAATCACAACTGTTGGTCCACGGAAAATCCAGAAAGAATTGTGGAAAAGTCAGAGCTTCTGGAAAAAGTTAAATGTTGGCTAAGCATTACAGCCGGCCTAGAGGTGTCTTTGGGTTATTTTATTAGTAACATGGCCCTTTCAGATCTTTAGTGCTAATTCCGAGTGCTATGACCATTAGGATAGGTTAGATTAGGTCGAAGTGGTATCTTTGATTACCAAAGCACACTTGACCACGCATCTTCGCTTTAAAGATGATCGTATTTTTGTTATCTGAAATGGATTCCAGTTCGGAGAAGTCGTAATGATATATCCTCTTGAAATTTGTTTCAGAATGATAGGGGATCAGAAATCTGCCTTGCATAAGTAATAAAGAATGCATTGGCGTTTCTAATACAAGAATAGGTACAAACACGTTTTATCACAGACACACTTTATCACAGACACATTTTATCACAGACACACTTTATGCCTTAACTCCGAGATAACATTGTTTGGAGAAAAATAAGTTCGAATCCCGATCATAATACAATGAATCAGGGTTGTTAGAGAAGATCTTTCGCCACTAAAGCTAGCCTGTCACCCAAAATACTACAGGGAGGAGGGAGTCTTTTCCAGAAATCATTGTACAAGGTGCAAAAATTATTGTACCATACTGGGAGCGGTGAAATCTATACCACAAACTAATGTGATTGATTCATTTGATGGATCAGGTGACTGCATTCATTAGAGTAGGCTCTCTTGGTGTCCACGTATAATTAATGATAACTTGGTCGCTATCTACTAAGCCAATTTGAGGCTTTTAGAAAGGAGTTGTTATCTCTTATGTCAATAGAATTAATATGTTTTCTTCGAATCGGTGGGCCTTTGTGACGCCACGCAGTCCCTGTTTACTGACTGAATTCCAGCGAACTTATCGAGGAAGTTGCTCAGCGCAGAGTTTGCGTATTAAAAGCACGGCTACCCTATGCTTGAAACTGGCCATATAATGACCAATTTCTTTCGCCTGCGGTTGAAGATTATAAATTGGAAGTTATTTCGTATCAACAAGACGAGGCCAATATCTGCACAAAACGATCTCTTTTCGATTTGCTGCATGATAAGTTACCAGAAGCAGTAATAACTAGTTTAAGGCAATGCCAATTGGTCAAGGAAATCATGCGGTTTGTCACTCTTGTTTCTGTGCGGATAATCCTCTAAATTAGCAGGCTTGGCAAAAATTTTATCACAAATCACACGCATAACGAAAAATTTTATTTTTAAACAATTTTCTTCTTGATGACAAATTTTCATCATCAACTTTCTTCGTTTTGACAAAATGTGAGTCAAAGATACGAGTACCTCGCAGCAAAGCCGCAAGAATTATAAGCCAAATGGCAATGATTTTCGGTTTTCGTTGTTTTTTTTTGGCCATAAATTTTAAACGAAAAATATTTTTTTTATATTTTTTTCTTAAATCATGGCTATAAATTTAAATTTTATAATTTAATTATAAACAACAACAATAACAAATAAACGAAAAAGAAGAATAAATATTGTTAAACAAATTAAATTAATTTTTTTTCTATTTTTTGCTAAGGTGTTTACGTCAAAAGAACAAATATTAGACGTTTTTAAAAACGTTTAATAAAATGACAAAATAAAAGACAAGAAAAAAATGAAAATTATTTACAAAATAAATTTTTGAACATTTTCAAATAAAATTTGAAAAGAAAATATTATTTCAACATTTAATGCATTAAGCAGGGGAATTAAAAAAAATCTTGTTTTTTTGTTTACTTTTAAAAGTGTATAATAAACGTCAAAAACAAAATAAAAGAGAAGGAAAATTCAATTGAAAATGCAGTTACTAAGAGAGGACAATAAAATTATTTATTATCATTACTTTTATCACCCACTGTGGTTGAGAGAAAGGTTAAACGATAAAATTAACACACTCGTAAACCAATCATTGATAAATGTCAGCATGAAATACAATCACAATTAAGTGTAGTATTTAAAATGACTTTATCAAGCGCGTATTATGAGCTGTTTTGGCTGGTAAAAGAAGTTTCTCACGATGGCCATTTGGGCTCATTACGTAATCCCCCTTTAAAGAAAGATAAATGATGCCTTGCTGGATTATCAAGTATACCGGGAAGCATTTCCTGCAACAAATACAGAAAGTCTCAAATATTTGCCTTTATCTTGAGCAACTTCACCAGTATCTATCTCTGCCTGCATTTCGTCTGTGCTGCCTTGAGGTGCCTATTTCTTAATTTGAGCCAAAATTAATGTCCTCCCGGACTACAACATTCAATCCACATTCATTAGCTATTAAATTGGCGTCAAAACTTATTTATTTTCCACTGCGCTCAACTAGTTCTTGATCAATGTAACCTAATACAGTTCTATGCGGGGCTTTACTTTAAAGGCCTAAAGCTATCGGCAATGCATGATATCTTGTGGCTCCTATAGCAGATAAAGGAATTTGGCAAATTAAACAGCTCTTCGGCATACAGAAAACTTTATAATACAATCGAGGAGAAAGAACATATACGAAGTCGGGAAGTATTATATTGGGCCCCCGATTTTGAGAAAACGTGTGAATTGTTTTGGCATAACAACTCCTTTCTGAAAGCCTCAAATTGTCTTAGTAGATAGGGATCAAGTTATCATTAATTAGACATGGACACCAAGAGGGTAATCCTACTCTAGTGGATGCAGTCACCTGATCAATAGCTTTAACGGAGTGCTGATTATTCAAAAAGAACCTGTACAATGGTGAAGCTCATGTTTAACTGGGTGGCTAAACTATTGGTCTACGGAAAACCCAGAAGTAATTGTGGAAATGGCACAGCATCTGGAAAAGTTAAATTTTTGGTGAGCATTATAGTCTAAAGGCGTCTTTGGGCCATTTTATTACTAACATGCCCCTTTAAGACCTTTAGTGGCAATTCAGAGCGCTCTATGACCGTGAGATTAGGCTAGTTCGAAATGGTAGTTTCAATTATCAAACCACACTTGAGCACGCATAGTGACCAGTTGTAACGCCACAGATAAGCGCAGACCCTGTTTACAACTCTGTAGTATCTTTCCAGAGAGGCAAGCTTTAACAGAGCTTTTATCTAGCAACCCTGATCCATGATATTGTGATCGGGATGTGAACTTATTTTTCTCTAAACAGTGTTATACAGGAGTTAAGGCATAAAGTGTGTCTGTGATAAAGTGTGTCTGTGATAAAAGGTGTCTGTGATAAAATGTGTCTGTGCCTGTTCTTGTATTAGAAATGCCAATGCATTCCTTATCACTTATGAAAGGCAGATTTCTGATCCCCTATCATTCTGGAACAAATTTCAAGAGGATATATCGACGCCTCCGTTCTATAACATTCTAAGTCGAAAAAGTGTGTTTTGAGTTATGAGCTCTCAATGTTTTCACACGACCTACGACTATATGTGTATTCTAAGTAATCAAATTTTGAAAGTATTTAAGTTAGAGAACGTAGAATTTAAAAATGCAAGAGCATTAAAAACGTCCTAAGTACACTTAGAACGTTATAGAATGGAGGCGTCGATATCACCACGAGTTATCGAAACTGGAATTCCATGTCAAATAATAAAAATACGATCATCTTTAAGATGCAGAGATGATGAAGCTACTACTCTTAGTACAGACGTTCTTCGTACACTTAGCAACAAATATTATGGCACACCACCAAAAACAAATGGAAAATAATAGCAATTGAATACACAATAAAAATATTAAAAAAAAAACAACAAAAAATCAAATTAAATAATAATGAAATCATTAAATTATAAATGAGTGTATGTGTGTATATATATTGTTGGGTTTTTTTTTGTTACGATTTTCTATTCCTATGACAATACGATTTTTTTGTTCCTATAATTTTGTTTTAAAATAAACAAAATAATTAAAAAATATTTTTTTTTTTTTGTTTATGAAAACCGAAAATTAATTTATTAAAGCCATTAAAAACTATAAAAAAAAATAGTAATCACAACAACTACAATAAAACCAAATAAATAAAATAAAATAGTTCATGAATAATTCACAAATTCAAATTCAAATTCAAATTATTTTGTTTTCAAGTTTTTTTTATTTTTTTTTTTCGTTCATAATTTTTTTAAAATATCAAAATCATCATTGTGTCGGCTTTTATTTTTTAAATTAAATTTACACGGTTTTCGTTTAGAATTTACATAATAAAGCAGGAAAAATATTTATAAGTTTTTGTAACAAAACAAATTATTAAATTAATGAACTTAAAAAAGTTTTTTTTTCTTTTGATTTCGAAAGAATTCAAAAACAGTTTTGAACTTTATTTGGCCTTCACCTTAGACAGCAGAGTGTAGTGTTTTATGGTAAAGTACAGTGGTGAGCATTGCATCAGTTGGCAAAACTAATTATGAAATGGCGATAAAAGTAATAAATGCCAGAGGGTGATTAATTGTCAGTATGTCGGTATAAAAAATTGTTTTTTTTTCTTAAGCTTCACTTTATCAGAAGATATTGTATTTTGCTTTTCTATTCGAAAAACGTTAGGAATGCATTGCATGCTGCTGAAAAATTATGTAAAGTTTACGGAGACGATACTGTCAACAACAGCGTGATCTGCTCGTTTTCCATCCAAAAATTTTGATTTTAAGTATGCATCTCGCCATTGCATCAGTTTTTCGTTTAGGAAACCTAGAAGCTCTGTACTGATAAAAAAAATTTTGGTACATTACTACACTTTTACGTATTGATCATCACAATTCTTTAGTCAGGATTACAACCTTGCTTCTCACGTCACCCATTTTGTGGGTGTGTGCCATGAGTTTTAGCCAGAAGGCTGATGAGAAACAGTTACCGAAGAAATTTAATTTTTCGTATTTCGTTTCATTCCAAATATCGAAACTAAGGCGAATTCAAAACTCGTTTTAACATGTTGACTGCCAACTACGAGATAACTCGTAGATTGTGTTCCCTTCTAGTGTACAAACTACGACTTATAACGTACTCACTAAACTTGCTATTTTTGTGTAGCTATGAATAAAATCGTATTGTATCAGTATCGATAAATGGCTTCTGGGAAAAGAACAAAAAGTCAATGTTGGCTTGCTTGGCCAGTTTTCTGAAAATTGCCGCGGCAGTCAACGTGTTAAATATAAGAAAACATATTCCATTTTTGGTGAAATTTCTAACAGAACTTTTTCTACCACCCAATATTAATAAAGTTTGAATGTGTAATTGAATAGTTTTGAGGAAGTAAATGCCAATTGTAGGTATTATATTCTATTAAGATGTAGGAATTCTTCATCTAGCATACTATACTGTATTGGATGTCATCAAATGTAGGTTTTGGGTTCATTTCTAGTGTCTTGGAGAGTTGAAGAAGCAGAATTCGTAACTGTTTGGATTGTAACCTGATGCACAATATATTTCAATGAATCTGATGCAATTATTTAATCCTTAAACCAGAGATTATCGTGCTCTAGGGTATAGTGATCTAGAGTTCGAAACTCAGCTAAATATCTTAAAACATTTTTTTCTTTTTGTTTTCGATTGTCCCCCTTTGCAGTCTTCTGGCCAAAAATCATTGAAAGTAAGAAACTTGCCATGAAAAAAGTTTCTTAAACCTGTGCTGAAGAGTCCGTATTAAACTGTGCGTGTCACCACTTAACATTTGTGATGTTAGCAGCTATCACACCCCCGGTGATAGGGTCATAGGCCCTACGAATGATCTCTCTAAGCTAATCTACTGGCTTGGCTGTTTAAATTTATTTGAAAAACTTATTTTCCTACTTAATTGCTTCTCATTGGAGGCGAGTAAACTTTCTGACAAAACAAAGTAAGTTTTCAGTGTCTTTATGACAATTTTACTTGTCAGTATGCGATCGTTTTTATATCAAATTACATGGAAATCATTCACCTGAAACAATAAATGAAACTCATGCTCATGTTTAAAAAATCAATAAAAAATGCCTCCTCACATGCAATAGCAATTCAATTAAAAAAAAGAAATTTTACATGATAAATAAGGTTGAGAACAACATTTTCTCACACAAAAACTACAGGGAAATTCCTAAGAAATTCTATTCTTTATTCATAATCATATATAAAATTTACTACAAGAAATAGAAGAACTTTCAATGAAATGAAACCAATTTAAATTAAAATTTTATTAAAAAAAAAAAACGAGAAAAAATTGACAAATTTTTTTTGGGGTCTCTTATGTTTCAAAAGCAAAAAAAAAAGAATTTCTTCTCTGCCTAACAACAAACAATACTTTCTACAATAAAATTGAAACCCAAAATACAAGAAGAAAGAAAAAAACCGAAAAAATATTTGAAATTTAATTTTTTCAAAGTGCTTTTAGACATACAATGGTCGGACTGGCTGGCTAGCTGTCTGTCTGTCTGTTTGACCATTTGCTATACATAGTATGACTATATCAGCGGCATTTTTATGCTGCGGCAAAGTACAATGTCACACACCACTTAAAATTATAGTGAAAATATCATTAAAAAAATACCAAAAAAAAATGAAAAGAAATATTTAAGATTAGCCCGGTAGAGGCAAATGCTATGAAAGAAATATTTTTTTTTTTTGAAATTTTATAAACAATGTTACTGCTGCTGCTGTTGTTATAATTTTCTTTCTATTTTTGTTTATTTTGTTTTGTTGGTATTGCAAAAATTAATTTTTTTTTTGAAAAATATTTAATCACACGAAAAACGTTATTGATTTTTCTCTTTTAATTAAATTCATAATTTTTTTCGTAAATAATTAAGAAACTAAATAAAATAATTTTCACTTTCATTAACCTGCACACACAGCGAACATTACATATTTCACAAACAATTTGAAATTCACTTGGATATTTAGCCATACGGTGTCTATACATAGTAGTTGGTTGACGTGTCAAATTATAATTTAAATTACTTTTATTTTTATTTTATTTTATTTCATTTTTTATATTTGAATTTGATAACGTTTTCGTTTTTTATTATTTAATTTAGAATATTTAAAGATTATTTTTTCGGTCGTTTTTTTTTTCTAAAAATAAATTTTTTTGTATGCTTGTTTATAATTGATAAGAATTTTTTTATTGTTATTTTTTTTTTATTTGAATGCTAAATTTGAAATTAAATTCGAAAACAATTATTTTAAAAATTTTAAATTAAAGTAAAACTATGTATGTAAAAAAGGAAAACCCCAAGAACCACAAAAAACGATAGGAACATAGTATATTTTAAGTAAAGTTTTAATAAAAGTTGATTTAAAAATCAAATCAAAAACTATGCAGCTCACTGCTTAGAAAGGAGGGACCACTAGGTAGGTAGGTAAGTATAGAGGTGGCTGGGTAACCAAAGAAGTTAAATGCACACACTGAGACCATACACAATCCACTGTGATAAAAGCAGTGAGAAGTATATACGAAATTATTGTAAAAAATTGTGTTCTTTGGAAGACCGCTGTCATAACTTTGTCATCATTTTCGTACACAATTTTTCTCTCTCTGGTGTTGCTTCTGTAATACAAACAAATCCAGGCAATTGAAAAATATTTTTTTTTTTGTTAGAAAAATTTAAAATTTTTTTTAGTAGTTGGCTAGTTTTCATATAAGTTTTCAAACGTAGGTAAGAATCGCTTGTCTTACAGAAACACTGGGTTACCATGGTTATAATGCAGTACAAGCATGTTGAGATGAATACATACATACATCCATACTTGATTGGTCATTACAACCCTTCAGTCAGGATTATGACGTAGTTTCTCACACCACTTATGTGGTGTGCGTTAATTTTATACTTTGTTGGCGGGCCCCAAAACTTAAAGGAGACTCCGAACAACAGATTTTTTTTTTTGAGACTTTTTCATGGCAATTTTATTTCAACACTCAGAGTTTTTGCCAGAAATTTGAAATTTACTGAGAGGAAGTCGCCTAAGAAATAAAACGAAACCATACAATCGAAAAAAAATTTTTTTTTTTGGAAAATAATTCAAAAATATTGGAGTGATTTTCACAAAAATTTTCCAGCATCAAGAATCGCTTGTCTTATAGAAACATTGGGTTACCATGGTCATAATGTAATGCTGGTGCCGAGAAAAGCGAAACTAGAACATGATTAGCGGCGCTGCAGAAAGATATTTTAACCTGCTTTGTAACGCTGGTTAATTTTCCACTTCTTGCTCTCTTTTTCTAGTCTAGTACATATTATGTTGGCTTATTGGATGGGAGCCCACGGTCTAAAGGGTTGCAATGACCAATTATATATGTCTCTGTCTCTCTGACATGGGACAGTGAGTGCAAAGCTACAAAATGCCCACTTTAACGAAGTCGATTGTGGGGTGGTGTGTACTTTGAAACATTTCCTAGCCACACTTTCCTGCAAGGCTCCACTTTAGTCATCAAACCAAGTAGAACTAAACAAAATATCTGGTGGGCAAAGGGTGTCACAAATAATTCTCGCAGTATTAACAGAATACATCACTAATCACTGAACATCTGGGCCGTGCCACAATATCATAAAAAACATTCCAGAAAAAAGCACAACTAATGAAATGTTTTTTTTTATTTAATTATTTATTAAAAATAATTAAAAATTATTTGTAATAAAACAACATTGAAATCTTTTAATTGCCAATAAAATAAATGAAATCCTAGCTTATGTTTGAAGGCAATAGAAAAAAACTAAACTTGTGACCTGTTGCTACCGGATACAAGTTGAAATATACATAAGGTACACTTTAATGTAATGAAAATTTGTTTTGTAATGAAATTATTTAAGTCACTGAGAGTAAAATCAATTTAATAAAATCAAAGTCAAGTTATTACTTGTTTTTTTGTTTCTAAATAGACACACTTTTTGTCTTTTTATTCCAATAAAAATATTGAAAACTCCACGTAAAGACATATGGATTTTTGCTAAGACGAAAACTAACATCTGCAACTAGAGCGTAAAGACTAAATTTTTGGTTTTTGTACGAGTTAAGGTATGCAACGATGTGAAATACAAACATCAAACTCTACTCAGGCATTTATCAAACGCTGTCTAGCCAGAAACATTATCAAAACTTACCTTCTGGCAAAGATCTCGCTAAAGTGCTGTTATATCGAATATTATGTAAAACTGGTCATAGAATGGAGCCGACAAGGAACGGCCAGCCAGTTTATTGCCAGAAGAGAGTTGCAGAAGGAATTTGCTTCCCAAGTAATACTTGGAGCCTGATTGAAGCATAGTCTACGGACAGACACAAATGGACAGAAGGCATTACGATATTTTAAACTACATTATATTACAGTTAGGTTCTGTATTTAAATACATATTATTTTAAAAGGGTTGAATACTCTTACTCTTAATGTGCCATTATTGTTTTTCTTATTTTACATTGTTTTCTGGTGGTTATCAAAGGATATTTATTCCTATCATTGCTCGTATTTGTCTCAATAGATTTAATTTTTTAATATTATTTTTATATAATTAATTTTTTTTATTTAATTTAATATAATTTAAATATTTAATTATTATATAATTAATTTTTTATATAACTTTTCAATATAATTTTTATTATATTATTTAGTTTTATTTTCTTTAAATGCTTTTATTATTTTTATTTCTTTCTTCAAATTTCTTTCTTAATTCAATGAAAAATTTTAAATTTTAATAATTTATTGTAATACATTTAAGGTTTAGTTTGTTTAATATTTATTTATTTTGTTTTTTATTTTAATTTGAATTCATTTTAATTTTATTTTATTTAATTTTATTATGCATTTTATTTGTTTTTATTTTTTATTTATTATATATTTTATTTATTTATTTATTTAATTTTTATTTTCTTTTTATTTCATTTATTGTTGTTGTTTATTATAAATACATTAATTTTTTAAAATTATTTTTTCTTCAGTTTAATTCAATTTTTTTTATTTTATAGTACATATTTTAATAATTGAATTTTTTTATTGATTTTATTGTAATATAATAAACAAATGATTATTGAAAATTATTGTTAGTATTGAAAAATTAAATCTTCATTTTTTTTTCTACAACATAATGTTTAAAATTATATTTTTTTATTTTATTAATTTTTTTACTTGTATTCATACTTTTATACAATTATTGTTTATGTCTGATAGTCCAAACTTCCCATCCTTGGCGACATAAACAGGATTGTTTAAACGAAGGCAAATTAGCAACAGAGGGCGCTGAAGTATATATTTAAGGTTTTTTATATTTTAATATTATTGTTGTTTTTGGCATTAAATATTTGTTTGTTTATTAATTTATTCGTGTTTTGATCGCCTGGAGGAATTTAGAGCTCCAGATATTTGAAGTGTAATTTGATAAATTAAAATTATAATAAATAAAAATATTTTGAAGAAAAAAAAATATTGTAAATAAAACACAGTGTGCAACAGGAATAAATAAACTAAAATAAGGAAAGTGTTGCTTGTTTTCTAGTCCTTATTTCGAACCATTTTTTTTGATAATTTTTCAATTATTCCACGGTTTAACAATTATAATGAATAAATAAAAAAAAAACAATAATTTCTTTCAGTTTCTTTATTAATTTTTATATTTTATTTAATTTAACTTTTTTTTTTTAATTTAATTGTTTATTTTTTATTTATTCATTACAAAATTCTCATTTTGTATCATAATGTTAATTTTTATTTATAATTATTATTTAAGTATGATAAATATCAATATTTATTTGAGAAAAATTCTATTATGTTCTTTTAATTTTTAATTAAAACATTCTTTCATATCATAATTGGTCATTACAACCCTTCAGTCAGGATTACGACCTAGCTTCTCACACCACTTATGTTGTGTGTGCTAATTTTATACATGAGTGGCGGGACCTACAGTTTAAAGTCGACTCCGAACGACAGATTTTTGAGAAACTTTTCATGGCAATTTTATTTTCACTCTGAGAGTTTTTGCCAGAAATCTGCTGAGGGGAAGTCGCCGAAGAAATACTTTTTGTATTTTATTTTGATGTCTGGCCTGGGGCTCGAACCCTGGCTTTTCGCCTAATAAGCCAACGCACTACCTACTAGACCACGGCGACCTCATTCTTTATTTAATTTAATTGTTTATTTATTAGAAATTTCTATTTTTTTTATTACAATAAATTATTATATTACAATACTTTCAATATTTGTGGAACTTAATTATTTTTTTAATACCAGAATTCTTGATTTAAGTTAATTTTTTATTTATTTATTATAAATTCGTATTTTTGTATTATAATAGTAAATTATTATAATTATTTTTTATTTATTTATTATAAATTTTTATTTTTGTAAATTATTATTATTATTTTTTTTAATTCCGGATTTCTTTATTTAATTTAATTTTTTATTTATTTATTATAAATTTTTATTTATATATTAATATAGTAAATTATTATAACTATTACATTACAATATTTTCAATATTTACTAATTATTGAGTTTTATTTATTTAGTCAAATTTTTTTCTTTTGTTTTAATTTTTTATTAAATTTTTATTAATTTAATTAATTTTTTTAATAAATTTTAGTTATTTTATTAAATTGATTATTTAATTTAATGTAATTAATTTGTTTATGAATATTGTTTTATATTTTGTATTTAATTATAATTTATTATTAGTTTATATGTGAATATTATTTTATTATGTTTTTTAATTATTTACTTTCAAAAGTCTATTGTTTTAAAATCATTATCATTGTAATCATTGTTTTCTAAAATCATATTTTTTATATTATTATTAGTCTTTATATTTTTTTTCAACAATATGTATATGTATGTATTTATGTTTTTTTCTTATTTTTCATATTTTTCTATACTTTATACTTTTTCATTTAATTTTTTATTATTAATTTTTTGTATTTCATTATTATTGTTTTGTTATTTTTATATTATTTATTTCATTATAATTTTTTATGTTAATATTTTTTACATACAATACTATTTGAATTGTATTTATATTTTATGTTTCTAATTTATTTCATAATTTTTTAATTTAATTGTGTATTTTTATTTTTTTTCAGCTTAATTTTATTAATTTTGATTTTATTTATTCATTAAATTTTTAAATTTTTTATTTTTAGTTTGTTTTTCATGTTTATTGCATTATTAAATTAAATTTATTTATTTATTTAATTTTTTTTTGCAATATCCATTTATTTTTCTATGCATTATAATTGAATTTAAATGACCATTCGCATTGGCATTATTATTATTATTTTTTTTCTCTTCATAATCAATTATTGTTATTATTTTTATTACCTTCAAAAATTCAATACATTTCTAATAAATTATATTCATTATAGTTTTAATAACATATTGCAAATATTTCCAAAAAAAAAAAAGAAAGAAAATTACATAGTTTTTCTATACAATTTCGCCAACATATTGTACAATATGTTTCACACTTCAATTACGAGCAAAATTTTTTCATTAAAAAAATATTTTTCTTCTTGCGTTTTCATGTACGTATTTCTGCTCTTTTTTTCTTTCTCTCTGCTTTTGCTATTCAATGCTTTTTTTTTTTAAACTATAACAAATAATTTTTATGTGTATGTGCGTTTTTATTTTTTTAATAGTAATAAAAAAGCTAAACTAAAAAAATAAAGTGAAAAAAAAAACGTAAAAAAATCTACCCCATATTTGCTTTGAAATCAAATCAAACGCTTTCATTTTTTCCAACAAAATAATAAAAAAAAATTAAAAGTGAAAATATGTTTCATATTTTATTTTATTTTCATTTTTTTCTTTTTAGTTTACCTCCTCTAATTTTATTTGTTTTAAATTTGTTTAAACACGTTTAGAAAATAAAATAAAAAAAATAAAACAATAATGTTTTTCGAGTCGTTTGATTTCTTCTAAAAGTTATGTTCTCTTTACAAAAAAAAAAAAACATTTTTTTTCTAATAAAAAGTATCAAAAAAAATGTTTGTGATTTGCTTTAAATTTAGAGACGAACCGTTCAAAATTATTGTGGATTCCGTTTCTTTAAAACATTGGCATAAAAAGCTGCTGCAGATACAGATTTACACAGATGCTGATACACAGGTTGCTCTGCTAACGATTTGTTTGCTATTGTTGTTGTTGTTGTTGTTGTTGCTTTTTAATGATTTTTATTTTTTCTATGAATAGTTGTTGTTTTTGTTGTTATTATTATTATTATTGTTGCTGTTGCAATAAAACGTCACACTTTCAGAGACAACATACATATACCCACAAACAAATGCATATACACACAAACACACACACACACAGATAAAGAGAATGTGGCAAGTTGTAGCGTAAATATTTAGTTGTTGAAAATAAAGAAGAAGAAGCGAAATTTTTTTTATTATAAAATTTTTTTTTTGTTGTTGTTGGATGATGAGGCACAAGAAAAAAATTTTCAAATACAACAATATACGATTTTATACGTAAATTACAACAACAATTATAGAAAAAAAAAACCAAAATTAGAAAATATAACGAAATAATACTAGAGAAGAAGAAAAAAAATCGAAACGTATGTTATAGAGCGTAGAAGCAGGGGAAGGTTGCCTACTATACGTTTCACCAAGGGGTGTGGTTGCAACAATGAGTAAAAAAATTTTTTTTTTTATTATTAAATTTTTTTTCTATAAAATTTTTCTTTTTTTTTAAATTTATTAATTTCAATATCTTTTTTTTTTTTTGTTACAGTTGCTGTTACTTTACTCTTCTTATTTTTTTGGTTTTCTTTATAAATTTTATTTTGTTGCTATGCTTTCGATTTTATTTTTTGCTTAATTTTTCATTAACACACCATTAATTTAATAATAATAAGAAATAAAACAAGAAAATTTAATTATTTTTCTTTTTTCGTTACTTTTTATGGGCCTTTAAATTTCTTTTTTCTATTTATTTAAATTTTTTTTCTTTTTTCTATTTTTTCTTTTATTAAACACTTGAATTTAATTTTGTATACCTTTTTTATCAGAAAATTTTTGTTTAATTTAATGAGATTTCTTTTTGTTTTCTTCTGTAAATGTATATTTATATTTCAATTTGTTTAATTAAAATTCAAAGTTTATTAAAAAAAAGAAAATTAAGTTTAATTTTTAATTTCTAACAAACGTAGACTCTAGAACAACTATAAACCGTCACGTTGTAAGTATTAAATCGAACTAAAATCCAATTGTTGAGCTTAATATTACTTGAGTTATAAACGTACGTCAGAAATGCAAACGCACACATACACACAAACACACAACACCAAAAACAACACTTTAAAATAAAAAGAACGAACGAGCAAATGAACGTGAAAGAAAAACTCACTCAAACACTAAAGCGAAAAGCTTTTGCTCAATTGTAGCCGTGTTGTTCATACAGAAAATAAAACAAGAAAAAAAACACATACAAAATTGCTGCATTATTACGCTACAAATATGGGGGGCTAGCTCTCCCTCTCTTTTTCTCTTTGTTGTCACTCATTTAGCTCCTACTGAGTACAGTTTGTTGGTTTGTTTGTTTATAACAACTTTTACTTTATATTCTATGCTGTTATGCTGTGTTATACTTTTATTATTATTATTATCTGTTGGTTTTTTGTTGTTCATTCTTATCTTTATTTTAAATGGCCTATGACGTCACATTGCTATTTTACTACCCACATAGTACTCATTTACACATACAGCAGCAGCAGCAGCAGCACATTTGATTTGATTGTGTTACTAAACATGCTCAAACATTTTTTTTACTTTTTTTAAATACCGTACTTAACAGTCCATAGACTGTTTATTAAGCTCTCCCTCTCTGTCGCTCTCTCAATCTCACTGTGTTTTATTTTACGTACAAGCACTTATTTTGTGTTTCTTTTTCTGATTGTAGTTGTTGCTAGAATTTTACAGAAATTTCGAGTAAAAAGCAAAAATAACAACAAAATGTTATACGTTGAATACAGCACAACGTTATTTTCTTGTGTGCGGCTGTGTGTGTGTGTGAATGTGTAATTATCTACTTAACATTTGAAATATAGACAACAACAACAACAACAAATTTATATATATTTTAGAAATATTCTGTAAATAATAAACCCTCATCACACACATAAACATTGTGTCGCGCACACAGCCTTATTAAATTAATCATACGTCATACCACACGTATGTACATGTATGTATGTTTGTATGTACATGTAATTCATGACAGAACGAACGAACATTCACTTGCAGTGATGCTGCTGTTTTTTTTTTGATTTTTTTTGCTTAAAAGTAAGGAATTTGACTTGACTTGTGAGTGTGTGAGTTTTGTTTGTTTGAAAATTGCCAATGCAGCGCTTTTTCTATTGCATTTTTTGTAGTTCAAATTCTTATCATTCTTGACGATAATTTCATAATCAAATGAAATGAAATTAAATGCTGCTAATTAAGCTAATCGCAAACTAGTATTTTTTAGAATTAAATTTGAAGGGTGATGCAGTGACTTAAATAAAAATTTATGTACAAGGTGGGCATCACTTCTCAAAAGAAACGTAGTCAATTTGCAAAAGTGAATGAAATATTCATTTCGGAGGCAATAAATGAACGCCTACTTAATTATTTTATTTGTCATTATAACGCTTTAGTCAGGTTTACTACCTATTTACTCACATCAGCCATGTTGTGTGAGTTCATTTTACCCATGAGTAGTGGTTCCGAACAACAGATTTGAGAAACTTTTCATAGGAATTTAATTTTACTCTCAGCTTTTGCAAGAAAACTGCTGAGGGTGAAGCTGTCACAAAATATTTTTTTTCATATTTCACTTTGTTCGAAGATGTCTGAGCTGGGATTTGAACCGCGGACTCACTACCTACTATACTAAAGCGCGTTTTGGCAAGACACGTCTGCACTTCTTCTTCGTCGTTACAGCTGGTGCAGAAATTATTGTTAGGTATTCCCAGCCTACGAACTTGTGAACCTAGGGGCTAGTGTTCCATTTTACGTAATATAAGATTTCTAGCATGGACTCTGGTTAGGTTTAAAGGCAACTTTGCTTTGCTTATAACCCTAACGGGCTAGATTTGTGTGATCTCTATACATCTTATCTTTGTAAATGAGATTATTTCATGGAAATATTGCCCACAATTAAGCCACAGGTTGTTCATTCGTGGGCTTTAAATTTTGACATACTTTTAGTAGCATTGTAGTCAGTATTTCACTAATGGAAACTGTGTTGTTGCCTTAATGGGTTTAAAATTTTAGCTAACTTGCGCCTGTGCAAGAGAGGCTCCACAAAACCTCACAAAAAATAGTTTATTGGGTTCAAGTCGAATGATATTGGCGATCAATGGACCCAGACCAAAATGTGAGATTAATTGCTCACCACAATTGCCATTTAATAGGTTCATGGTATTTGATATTTGGGCAAAAAAGTCACTAATCCCTGCATAAGGTGTTTAGGAAGGCTTTACAAGAGGAAATTGATTGTTGGGGATTGTAAAAATTGTGTTTTGAAACAGCATTTTGCTACAACGTCAGAAATAAAGGGTGTTTTTTATAGAGGTATAGAACTTTAAGTTGGCATTACTTTTCAAGATGGCGACCGATTTAACAGCTGTCATGGGATTTATTCTCAGTTTGGTTTGGCAATTCATCATGAATAGACTCACGCCTGAACAACGCTTCCAAATAGTGCAATTTTATTTCGAAAATAATGGTTCTGTGCGGAAAACGTATCGCGCACTACGTCCATTTTATCGTCGACCAAATCTAGCTACGTTAACAAACAAAACTGCCACATTTGGAGTGAAGGTAATCCTCAAGTGTATGTGGAAACACCGTTACATCCAGAAAAACCTGACTGTTTGGTGCGCTTTATGGGCTGGTGGAATCATTGGTTCGTACTTTTTCAAAAACGATGGTGGCCAGAACGTTACAGTCAATGGTGATCGGTATAGAGCCACGATTACTAACTTTTTCATTCCTGAATTGAATAACCATGATGTCCAGGAGATGTGGTTTCAACAAGACGGCGCAACATGTCACACAGCTCGTGCCACAATAGATTTATTGAAAGACACGTTTGGTGACCGCCTAATTTCACGTTTTGGACCTGTGAATTGGCCTCCAAGATCTTGTGATTTAACACCGCTAGACTACTTTCTGTGGGGCTATGTAAAGTCATTGGTCTATGCGGTAAAGCCACAAACGCTTCACCATTTGGAAGACAACATTCGCCGTATTATTGCCGATATACGGCCACAAATGTTGGAAAAAGTCATCGAAAATTGGACGTCCAGAATGGACTACATCCGCGCCAGCCGTGGCGGTCATATGCCAGAAATCATATTTAAAATGTAATGCCACACGATTATCTTTCGGATAAATAAAATTCATGTCAATCGAATAATCCATCGTTGTTTTATTGCAACTTAAAGTTCTATACCTCTATAAAAAAACACCCTTTATATTCGTTTCAGAGAGTACTCTTGTATTAATGTTTCAGTTACTGAGTTCTCTGAGAAGTCGCCGTGGTGTAGTAGGTAGTGTGTTGGCTTACTATTCGTAAAGCCCGGGTTCGTATCCCAGGTCAGACATCAAAACGAAATATATAAAAAAAAATATTTCATCGGCGACTTCCTCTCAGCAGATTTCTGGCAAAAACTCTGAGAGTAAAATAAACTGCCATGAAAAAGTTTCTCAAAATTCTGTCGTTCGGAGTCGACGTTAAACTGTAGGTCCCGCCACTCACGTATAAAATTAACGCACACAACATGAGTGGTGTGAGAAGCTAGGCCGTAATCCTGACTGAAGGGTTGTAATGGCCAATTATGTATGTATGTATGTATGTTACTGAGTTCTTAAAAATAAATATCTTTTTACTTACAAATTATGTACGGAATTAATTTTGTACTTCTGATAGAATCTTGTGTGTACATACCTGAAAATAAATAAATAAGAATGAAAATTAAATAATTAACGTTTATTTATATTTAATAAGAATATTATTTTCTTTATTAAATTAAATTAAAAACAAATATGTATTCCAGATTTTTAATTTTTTTGTGGCAATAACATTATAAAGCCATGCAATGAGTAGTTCAAAAACCGCAGGTCTGTTAAGGCTGTCAGATGATTATCATTTAAAGTGTCATTTATTCAGTGAAAGATTTGTCATTTACAAACGCCTAACGGGTCGCTTAACAACCACAGAATCTGTGAAAATAATGAGAACTGATTGCAATGGTGATGATGCAAGCAGGACCACATTATGAGTATTACGGGGTCATGCTATGGTTGTCATAATCGACCCGGTGTGCAAGGAATTGGCAAATGTGGTCAGGCATGTGCCAGGCACAACTGATCTGCCCAATGCTCTGCTCTGCTAGAGTAAGGGGCCTTTAATATTTATTATTTTTGCTCCACATCATCTCTGATTCTATGGTTACATAAACAAGCAAAATTTTCACATAATACGGCTCAGGGAGCCGAGTAGTAATGGTGGAAAAGCCATTGCATCCAGAAAAAATTACTGTTTAGTGCAAATTATGATCTGGAAGTGCCATGTGTCATATTTTTCGAAAATAACTCTGACAAACTCAGCAGATTTCTGGCAAAAAACTGAGAGTTGAAATAAAAATTGAAATGAAAAAATTTCTCAAAAATCTGTCATTCGGAATCGACTTTAAACTGTACGTCCCGCCACTTACGAATAAAATTAACACGCATAACATAAGTGGTGTGAGAAGCTAGGTTGTAATCCTGACTGAAGGGTTGTAATGACCATTTAAGTAAATAAGTAAACCTGACAGAACCATTAATTCAAAGATTAATGGATGTAAAATAATCGATTTTGTACTTAATTAGTTACTTAAATCACTTAGTTAGGATTGCAACCTAGCTTTTCACAACACCCACCCATGTTGTGTGCGTTAATTTGAGCCATGAGTTGCTGGGGAGCCCACAGTTTAAATGTCGAATCTGAACGGCAGATTTTTTTTGTTAAACTCTGCATTACAATTTCATTTTAGTCTCAAACAAATATTTTTGTTTCTAAATTTTGTTATTTGGGAAGTCACCGTAGTCTAGTAGGTAAATATGAAAAAAAAAAAAATTTCTTCAACGATTTTTTCTCTGCAGATTTCTGACAAGAACTCTGAGTGTTGAAATAAAACTTTCCTTGAAAAAATATCTCAAAAATCTGTCGTTCGGAGTCGACTTTAAACAGTAGGTCCCTCGCCACTCATGTATAAAATTAACACACACAACATTCATAAGTGATGTAAGAAGCTAGGTTGTAATCTTGACTAAAGGGATGTAGTGTCCAATGCATGTATGTAAAAAAAAAACATGATTTAATTCAATTTTTTGGTGTAATGTAATGTTGATTCAATACTAAATTATTTAAGTTATTCATTAATTAAATAAAGCTTTCAACAAGTAAGTAACAGGAAGTTTAAAAAAAAATATCTTAAAAAAAGTGCTGTTCAAAATAATAGGAGTATTTCAGTTTTCACAAAGATTTACTACGAAAAAAGTTAAAAATGCTTATGACTATAATCAGAAACTTTAAATACGATTAGTATTTGGTAGAATAGCCTCTAATTTTTATTACAGCAGCACATCTACGGGGCATGGAGTCAACTAAATCCTGACATTGTTTTAGTGGAATTTTATTCCACCCATCTTGCACTACAGAGCACAACTCAGTTGCATTTGACGGTTTTCTCTCGGCAACATTTTTTTAACATCTCCCCATAGATGTTCTATGCGATTAAGGTCAGGAGACTGAGCTGGCCACGCCAGAACCTTTACCCCATTAACCCGAAATCACTCATTTGCCAATTTACTGGTGTGTTTCGGGTCATTATCTTTTTGGAATATCCATTTTAGAGGTGTGGAATCTGGTAACATCACTTCTCTCAAAATGCTGACATAGACGTTCCTATCCATTATGGCTCTAATTCGATGTATTGGGCCTAAACCATTATATGAATAGCTTCCCCATATCATTAGTTTTGCACCACCATGTTTAACTGTCTTTTGTGTATACTGAGCTTTATATTTGGTGTTGCACGGACATCTAACATACTGTCTAGACCCAATGCCACCAAATAAAACAATTTTGCCTTTGTCAGTCCACAGTATTTTTCTCCATTTTTCTTTCGGCCAATTGATATGTTCTTGGGCAAAATTTAAGCGTGCTGCTGCCTGTTTTGTATGTCAACAATGGCATCTTTTGTGGACTTCTTGCGAATAAATTGTTGTCCATCAGACGCCTAAGAATAGTAGGGACACTTACGGCAAGATTCAGATCCTTTTGAATATTATTTGAAGACGCTGAAGGATTTATTTTGCTGTATCGCACAATTCGGCGGTCATCGAGAGTTGATGTTTTGCGCTTGCGCCCACACGTTTCTAGCTTTTTTTATATTTTAATGGATTTGCGATCATTTGATTGGAGCAACTTAAGGTTTCCTCAATTTCTTTAGAAGGTTTGCCATTTTTTCTCGAAGGTTTTTAATTAGTTTTCTCTTTTCTTCAGTGTACAGTGCTTTCCTCGTCCCACTATTACAAAAATGTATGTGAATCACTGTAGAAAAAGTTTTAACTACATTTTTTCGTACTTACTGTTCACTTTTTGCTTTCAATTATATGCTGTTATATTTTTATTTTTAAAAGAACACTCACACTCCTATTTTTTTGATCAACTGAACTCAGGGGCAGACACAGAAATGAATCAATTTCATCGTAAATATTAAAGTTATTACGAGATTCGTTTTTTTGTATTTTATTTCTTACATATCGTTGTAACTACCATTAAAATATATCATGTTTTGCAAATTGGTAGAATAAAAAATTTTTTAACTTTGAAAATATTACATGGTAGCACTCCTATTATTTTGAACACAGCTGTACATACACATGTGAGATGTCGTCTGACCGCTAGCTACTACACTACGGCGATTGAGACTCCTATGTAAGCTTCTCTTCGTTGAACAAATTCTTTTGGATGCCTCATCGTTGAGTACGATTGAAAAAAGTAGAGGAGATGATAGTAGATATCCTTGTATCACTCCGGTATTTCATTTCGCTAATGCTTAGTCCTTAAGAGGCTTAGAATCACAATAATTTTAAAATGAATCCTAAGAAAATACTACAGGCCAGAAAGTTTTTTAAAAATTCTTAAAAATAATTGAAGAAAAAAAAATCGATTTTCATAATAAGGTATGTTTCAAAATTATAAGAACACTTTGTAATGTAAAATTTTTCATTAAATTTCTTCATATTGTTTATACATTATGTTGGGAACATATAAATGTCTGAGTGTACTATTCATCGATATGGTACATTTCTATGTTGCTCTTGTATTTTTTAATATTTTTTAAATTAACAAGTAAGTTGGTGTTTCAGAAATATAAAAACATTTTTAATTTTGAAGAATAAAACACAATTTTAATGAAATTATTTGCGAATTAGTCCACCTTTATTTTTTAGAAGATTAAATATTCTAGAGGTTATACTCTCTACTAATGTATTGACTAAGTTTTGGTCAATATTTGACCATTCGTGACAAATTGAGTTTTTTAATAAATTTAAATTTTCATATTGGCGATATCCCGAGTAAACACGATAGGACAATATGCCCCAAATATTTTCCATAGCATTTACATCTGGAGAACACTCTGGCCACTCTAAATCTGTTATATTTTTTGAGCTAAACCAGTTTTTTGTAAATCTGTTGTTGTGAATGGCAGCGTTATCTTGCTGAAAAATATAATTTTTTAAGGGATTTTGAGCTATGAAAGGTAATAAACTCATTTCCAGAGTTTTGACGTAATCTGTGCTGTTCATTTTACATGACACGAATTGAATTTCAAGACATCCATCGCTACAAAATGCTCCCCTAACCATCAGTGATCCACCACCAAAACTTCTCTTGGAGAAATGTAGAGGTTCCTTTCGGATATCTCTCCAATAGCCTCTGTTTCCATCCGGACCATCAAGATTCCATTTCTTTTCATCTGAAAATATAACCTTAAATAAAACTGGTGGTTCTTTTCACATTTACAAAAATTGAGTAAAGTCATACCTGAGTCCAATTAGTTTGCATATTTTCTTTGGCGAACTGTAACCTTGCCGCCACATGACGGGGTAGTAACCGCGGTACTTGAGTCGTTTTTGAATATTTTAAGTTTTTATTTTCTGTTATTGATCTCCATATGGTTGTTTTTGATACAGAAACACCCGTTGAGGCCTTTATACTTTTTAGACTCAAAGTTGAATTGCTCGCTAAACGATTAATGTGGGCTATTTCTTGCTGAGAAAGGATGTTTTTCCGTCCGGATCACTTAGTTTGTCCATAATTCTCAGGATTGATCAAAAAATTTCTTACCACAGTCACACTTCTTCCCAATTTCCGAGCAATTTCTCTAAACTTCAAATTTTGATCTTTAAAGGCCAAAATTTTACCTTGTTCTTGTTCTGATAAACTGAATCCACGTGGGATAGTAAAAGCACACTTTTTTTCTTTATTTTAAAACTAATTTTAACTGAAGTTATTGCTTTACTAAATTGCATTATCATTTTTTCTTCACTTGTTTTTATAATAATGAAACATGCAGATAACGGAAAACTTCAAAAAATGAAACAACAAAATTGTCATACAATTCTTTTTTCATACGTATAAAGAGTAAATGCAAAAATGTATTTCTCTTAATAAATATTTTAAGATCAATTCATTATTTGCAGAGAAATTTTAAAAAAATAAGTGTTCTTATAATTTTGAAACATACCTTATTTGTACTCCAAAAAAAGAAATATTTTTGTTAAGTTCAATAATTAATAAAAAAAAATCGATTTAAACTTATTATTCTTATATTCTTGCTATTGTTGTTGTTGTTGTTGTTGTAGATTTTTTGTGTTAAGTATTCAAAAATATTTGCCTTTCCCTTTTTATTTTAAAATACAACGAATAAATACGCCACAATAGCAACTAAAACAATAATAATAACAACAACTACAACAACTATAATAATATTTGTATTAAAAGCATTACAAAAAGCAAAATTAGTTGTTTACAAAAACAGCAACAACTACAGTGGCAACAACAATGTTAACAACAACAAAGAAAACTAAAAAGTAAAAACTTGTAATACCAAAAAAAGCCAAGACAACAACAACAACAGCAAAAAAATCAAGAAAAATGAAAACAAAAATCAAGAAAAATCGAACGTTTCAACCAGTTTAGTGTTGTTATTTTCGTGTTTTTTGTTTCATTTACCACAAGTTGTTGCACTTTATACAGAGGCTTACTATACACTGTATAGTATACAGTAAAGTGTTGTTTGCTGTTGTTTTGTTTCTTTAATTGAAGAGAGCAGTGTTTACAGAGCATGTACGAGTACGCGTGTATGTGTGCCAGCCAAGTTTTCGTTTTTCTTTAAGTGACTACACAAAGTATTCGCACACAGGATTCGTTTCGTATTCGTATTTGCATTTGTAATCGTAAATAAGCAAGTAAATCAGTTTACTGTGTGTGTGTGCGTGTTTTTGTGTTGATCTATACAACTGAGAAGAAAGAGATCACCTGTAACATGAAAATGAAAACATCACAAACAACAGCAGCTTACTTATACACTCTCACTTACTTACAGAGAGAAGATAATCGAGAGGAGTTTGGCAAATACTTCGATTATTGGTTGAGAGGAGGAGAGCTCTTGTTTTTTTCATTGTAGTTTTTGTTATTGTTTATTCAACTACACAACAAAGTAAAGTCAAGACAGAGGCGAAACCAGCAGATTATCGTATGGATTTCTGTGGATAACGCACAGAATTCGAACTAAATTCTGCGCCCTTAAGTGTCGCCCTTACAACACATGGATTTCATTGCAGAACAAATGAATTTTAATTTCCACTTGCATTGCACTTTTGTAAACTAATACAACTGGCGAGTACCCTCCCCAACATATACGCCACTGAGTAGTGGTTTTAGTGGCTGTGGCTGCTGTTACATTAAAAATGTTTAAAAGTTTATGCACACCACCATATAAGAAGAACGAAGTGAGTAAAAGATTGTATGTGTGCGTGTTGTTGTTATTTTATAGAAAACATTTATTTTATTGGCCAGAATGTCTGTTAATCGTTTAATTTTCATTTTTAACTGTGTAACTAACTGCTTGAATGACTGGCTGACTGACTGACTGAATGGCTCAGTAACTGGGTGACTGACTGATCGATCGAGTGTTTGCCATAAACTCACCGAGTGACTGATTAAACTTACACAAACGTTTTTATTTTTTATTTTCTTTCATATTTTTATAATTGTTATTGTTATTGTTGTTGTTGTTGTTGTTCTTGTTTTAAAGTATGTATAAACAACTATTAATTGTAGCAAATGTTGTTGTTGTTTTTGTTGTTGTGATGGTGTTGTTTTAACAAAACTATACTCATTTTTAAACATTTAATTTTTAGAGAAACAATTTTTTTTTATTAGATTTTCAACAATTTGTCTCTAGCTGCACCATATGTTCGTTATACCCTCCTACACTATCGCGTACAGAAAGGGGTTGTTATTAGCACTTTCAGAATTGTATGAAAGGATTTGAAATCAAAAGTAATTGAAAAGTTTTAAATTTAGAGTTGCATTCGAATAGGCCCCTACTTTCGTGTTTATCTGATACATCGTCCATACATTCGATGTAAACGTTCAAAGTTGACTTGATGAGAGATTGTCTAAGCAACGGACTTAGAACACATTTTCTTCTGTCAATGGGAGGAAGCATAATGATCCTGCAAAGTCCAGGCGATATCTAAAGCTTTTAGAGGCTTTTGCAGAATACCAAGAAAAATTCTCACAACGTCGCTGCACATAATCATTGCAAAACCATAAAATTTAATTGAAAGCCAACAGCGAAATGAATTATTTGTGAGATTAAAACTGTTGGTTTAGTCGCTAATGTGATAATGAGCAGGGGAGACGTCTGGAGATGGCAGCGAGATGCATATTTTACAAGATCAAAACTGTTGAATCAGTCATTGATGTGGCAATGAGCTGAGGACTATTATTATTTGTCGTGATGAGGTGCCTAAGCAGTGGCACCATATGGTCTATTGTATTCTCCTCTACCTCTAACGAGTATTCTTATAATATGTCCTCCAAATCTATTACCATAACAAATTTCACGATGCTGATCAATGCCAACAATGACAATACTCTGCCTAGCACTTGGTATGCACTCAGGTATCTCTTCCGGGGATGGATTAAATCCTCATAAGTTTCAAGAATGTGTTCCGATAATTCATTCTCATCATCACAGAACATATATGTTAAGCTCGAGACAACCACTAATCTTAAAAAGTGTGCTTTGAGTACACTGTCAAATAAAACGCTTATCATTAGAGCCGAGAGCTGTAATGGCGGCCTGATTCCAGATAGAATTACTGTGTTCTGTCTTTAGTGCCCCCCATCTAAATTGAATTAAACACATCTTTCGATGGCATAGATTTTGGCTTGGAAGTAACACGCCAGTTCACTCGGAATATTTATTTGCTGGGACACAATTCTGCCCCAAAAACCATTCTGGAACCATCTATACTCGTATACCACAAAATAGTGCATCTTTTAAAAGAGTATGCTAAGTCCAGATTACTTCAATAATTTTTGTTACAAAATCTCGTTGCGGGGCACAGATAAGCCGTCCGCCATTCCACTCTTTAGGTCTTGTCATGATTAAAAGCTAATAGTAGTGAAGGCACTTTGGGATATTACAGTGCTACAATATCTAGCAAGCTATGGCCATGGGCGCCTTATAAATAGATAGAAAAAATTAAAATGAGGTTATTAAGCTGATTGTAAGCCATTGGAAAAAGCAAGGAAAATTTCGTTGAGAGAATGCCATACTTTTCATAAGTCTGATACGATGACTTCTGGAGAGGGCAGGTAAAACATATTCAAGATTTAAAGATAAAGTCCTGTAATTAAAACGTTTCTTAGGCGACTTCCTCTCAGCAGATTTCTAGCAAAAACTCTGAGTGTTGAAATAGAATTGCCATGAAAAGTATCTCAAAAAAAAAATCTGTCGTTCGGCATCGACTTTAAACTGTAGGTCCCTAGCACTCATGCATAAAATTAACACACATACATACAACATAAGTGGTGGTGTTAGAAGCTAGGTCATAAACCTGACTGAAGGGTTGCAATGAACAATTATGTGTATGTATGTATGGAATTAAAGCATTGAAACATAGTTTGCTTTGTCTTAACACTTTCTCGCCGGCGCTTTAATTCATGCGTCGCTCTATCGTGACGTGACGCTCAGATATTTTTTTTTCGGCAGTCGAAGTGTTAAAGATCTAAATATTTGGTATTACGTATCGTCTAATAGCTTGATCAATTGCGTACCACCGGTGGTTACACGTCGCCCGATGAGACAGTTTAGTGCGGGCCACCGGTGGTTACACGATGAGGCAGTCTAGTGCGGGCCACCGGTGGCAAGCGCCGGCGTGAACTTGTTAAAGCTAAATTAACCTAAAACGTTGCCTTTTTTATCTTAACACGTGATCGATATTAAATTTCAAAAAAACAACACATGAACTCATCTGTGTGGCAGCATATCATGGAGTTTCTAAGCAAAAGCTATTGAGAAAAAAAAAATGAAATGAAAGGAAATATTTTGCCACTATTGCTATCACAACAACAACAACAACAACAGCAAGAAACAAGAAACAAAAAACTAAAATTTTCAAATTTAATTGATTTCTCTAGTTTCCGGCCAATATTTCATTTCAAATTGTCGCTCACTTCGATGGCTGGCTGGGGCTGGTTGTTGCCGTTTAATTATTTAATTTTTTTTTGTTTTCTTATCACTCCTATGATACTTTTACCTTTAGTTTTTCTCGTTTTTTGTTTATTTTTCTATTATTTTTCTAATTATTTGTGTCTAAAATGAAATGAACTTCACAAACAACAGCAACAACGACCACCGCACAGCAGTAACAAAAGGTAACACACAATAATCTTATCATAGCTTCCCACACACAGGTTCACCTTTTCAAATGGGAATCGAAAAATTTGCAAAAAAAGAAGAAAAAAAATTTTTTTTTTTCAAGAAGATATTGAAAAAATTTTATTTTTTTTATTGGAAACAACAACAAAAAAACAAGAAAAACTTTTATTTTCTAAGAATTTTTCTGTTGACATTGTTTTCGTTTTCGTTTTTTCTAAATTGTTTAGAAATCTATCTTTCAGTATATAAACTGAAGAAGAAGAAAACACGCAAAATATGTTGTACGTGCAACAATAAAAACAATAAGAATAACAAGCTTAAAATATTTTGTAGCCAATGAATTGAGAAAAAAATTGCAAAAAAAAAACAAGAAAAAAATATACGAATATCTGTTGCTGCTCTACGTGCATGATAAGGAAGTATAAACAGAAGAGGAACGTAAACATCGATTATAAATACAAGCTTGTAATTGAAATAAATACCTGAGATGTACAACAAAATAACAACAATTACAGCCAATAACAATAATCAACTAAAATTAAAAGGTTTCCTTAAGTTAAGAAGAACTTGTCTAAAAAAGATTACATATTTAAGAAACTGTTGCGAAGAATTCCTATTCATAAGATACGGAATTCAGTTTTAAAACACAAGCAATTACTGTCTGATACTGACATGTCACACACAATAAGTTGCATTGCAGCATTTGTTATGCTCCTTACTGTAAGCTGCATATGTACACTACAGGCGAATAGTTTAATTACCTTTCATGTTATCATATACATTACTTTGACGTAAAAGGTCCTGTGTGTGTCAAATTCATTATTTTGATGTAAAAGCTACTTCGTAACCTAATTTATACTCGAGTTTGAACAACAGGATCACCTTGTTTCAATAATCTCAGCCGATAATGGCCAATTAATGAGAGTTTTATACTCTCCGACTAACTATAACACGTACAGTTTTTTTATATTCTGTTTTACGCCCTTTAAAGAACATGTGGTGCTCCCCAAAATATCCCCTCCATCTCCTTATAATTCTTCTGTGTTGTTTCAGTTTCAATAATCAAGTTTTGCTCCAATAGTTGCAAGTTCTGGAACTGCAAGGGTTGCCAACTGATGTGTTCTGAAAACAACACACGTGTTGTGAAAATGCATTGGTATTGTAGTAGCAGGGTGAACAATAGGATCACCCTGTTTCAATAATCTCAGCAGGTAATGGCCAATTTAAGGAGTTTTCTACTCTCAGACTAACTATAACACGTCCAGTTTTTTTATTCTTGCCAACTGACGTTTTCTACGTTTTCTGACTTGAAAATGCATTGGTATTGTAGTAAACTACTAGGCATTGTGCTGGCAAGCTCGTAGTTCAAACCCCAGCTTAGACATTTGCAACAAAACGAAGTATAAAAAAATATTTCCGCGGCAATTTTCTTTCAGCAGTCTGCTGGTAAAAACCCTGAGAAAAATTTCTCAAACTATTTGTTCAGAGTCGACTGTAATTAACTGTAGTTCCCGCCACTCATGGATAGTGCGAAAACCTAGATCGTAATCCTCTCTAAAGGCATATAATATCCAATTAAGTAAGCCTTAATGAAGACATATAGGATAACTGACCTCACTATGCTTAATCCAGCATTTGTCGCAGTGCGACTTAATATTCAGCCACGCTAGAACATTATCTCCCATTGGTATGCCTCTGCCCTGTCTCAGGTTTCTAGAACTCTGAATGAAATTGATTATACAGTGTTTGAATCTAGTTTTTATAGGCAAAAAATCAAAGAAGTCCTTAGAATTCCTAGCAGAGAAGTCTAGTCCTCCGACTTGCTCTACTCTTGGGATTTCGTTGAACCCTAGACGGATGATTCTGAACTTGGATATAAGGTAAGCTGTAGAATTCTCTATGAAGTGTCTAATCTTAAGATATACAGTTACGGACAAAAAAATAGGGTCAGTATAATTACATATAAATTTTTCCATACTCGTAAAAAAATGGAAAAACATGTTATTGTCGGACGAAAGTAAGATTAATTTAATTGGTAGTGATGGAAAAACGTGGGTAAGACGTCCCAAAAATAAAGAACTTCGTTCCCGTTATACAACAAAAACTTTTAAGCATGGAGGAGGTAGTATTATGGTTTGGGGATGTTTCTCCTGGCATGGCGTGGGGCCACTGTACTGGATTAAAGAAAACACCACTTAAAATCAAAAAATAAGGAGGAGTTGTGGGAGAAAATTAAGTACGCTTGGTATTCTATTCCAAATAAGACTTGTCAAGATTTGGTGGAAACAATGCCAAAAAATGAAAATGTTCTTAGAAATAAAGGTTACAGTACAAAATATTAGCTTTAGAACCAAGATTTTAAATCTAGTTTAAGTTTTTTTAATCGTTTTCGTTAATGACCCTATATTTTTGTCCATTAAAAATCAATGAAATTTACAAAATTTTAATTTTTTTTTTTTCATAAGTAAATTATTTTGACTTTTTAATGTAAATAGTAAAGACATATAAACATAGCAATAATATGAAATAAATAAACATACAATTACATTTTAATTTTTTGTTTTTTTCCACTTTATTCTTAATAATTTTAAGTGACCCTATTTTTTTGTCCGTAACTGTATCTACACGCCCTCGAGGTAATGACCACAAATCACGCTGTGGAACTGGTTCTGAGTAAGGGATTTGTAATAACTGGCAGTCTTATCCTCTCTGACAATAAGGTGGCAATCAAATCTCTATTGGACGCAAATTTCACGTCCAAATTGGTTTAAATACGCCGTGATTGTTTAGATCGCCTTTTGAGCCAGTTTTGTGTCAGTCTAACATAAGTCCCTCTTGACAGGAATGTTCAGGGTTCTGAACTTGCGAGAGCAGGCACACTGCTATAGAACACAAACCCAGACTTGAATATGGAGATGCTTCTTCTTACATCTGTTAGACTGTATATTAGCCCAGGATAGTTATTGGTTCCTGATAATCTTGGGCGTCTTGCCGTATTGCCAGACTCATCTGGCCTAAATTGCACAGGAAATGTGCCAATTATTTATTTAAATAAGACCTCAGGGATATCCTTGCCACTGTATTTGTTCTCATGGGTCATTGCATAATGGGTAGGCATGCAGAAAGAGTTCGTTTACTTGCAAACGATTTTCGTAGAAGTTATAGATCCGTTAAGAAGGGAGACTATTAACTACTTTATATGCTGAAGTCCCGGTAGTCGACCACGGTAAGACCACAGTTCAAACCCCAGATCAGATATCAAAACGAAAATATTATAAAAAAATATTTCTTCGAAGACTTCCTCTCTGCAGATTTCTGGCAAAAACTCAATAAAATGTCAATAAAAGTGCCATGAAAAGTTTCACAAAAATTTGTCGCTCGGAGTCGACTTTAAACTGTAGGCCCCTCCACTCATGTATAAAAATTAACGCACACAACATAAGTGGTGTCAGAAACTAGGTCGTAATCCTGACTGAAGGGGTTTTGTAATGACCAATTATGTATTTATGTATGCTGAAGTCCGTTTATATATAGTCCGTGGATATATAGTCAAACGGATGTGTTGTAAGTAGATATCGAAGTTTATTAAACTTCCAAGCTGGTTTCAAGCTTGATTCTAAGAAAGTCATGCTTTAAATAGGAAACTCTCATGACGACTCTCATGACCGCTTAGTCAGGACTTGTTATTTAGTTCTTGACTTGTGCTATCACAACATGCCTCCAAGTGTTCTCAAGTTTGCATTGCATTGAACAAAGCTACCGGTTTCCCTTACCTTATGCCAAAGGGCACACACAGGGCTTTTAAAATTCTGTGTGAGAGGCAACTGAAGTACGTATTTTGGTGGATATTCTTAGTTGTCGTATATGACAGCAACATGCCTAATTGGCCTTCAAAAGATTTTTAAAAATATATCTTTATGACTACGAAGGCCAATCAATCCATGGGAGCAATAATTTTTATAATAATTTCCCTCAAAGGAATGTTAATGTGTGATTGTAAGTTTGAAGTTTAAAATGTTTTTTTTTTGTTTTTTTTCCACAAATTTCAGTCCCCCCATTTTAAATTAATAGCAGGTTAATGTTTATGATTATTTTGTTGTTGTTGTTGTTTGTGTTGTTATTATTATTGTATGAACAAAAAAATTACGAACAACAACATGATGTTTTTTAAAAAAGATTAAATGTCGGCAGGCATAATTGCCCGCCTCTCCCGCTGACTTCTTTCAAAAAAAAAATGTAAAATTGTTTCTGTATGTCAGTGTGTGAACGAACGAACAGAATAAAGTGATCGCTGTGGTGGTGGTGATGGTGGTGGTGTATCACTCATTCACTTGTAATTTCAGTCCGAAGAGAGGAGGAGTGAACCATTAATATCGTGTGTTATTTTGTTTTTTTCTTATTGTTGCTGCTGCCTCTTCTTTTGTTGTCATTGTTGTTGTTATTGTCTTTATTTTTATTTTAAAGAAGTCGAAGAAGAAGAAGAAAAAATATTATTTTCTGAATATCTGTGGTTATTACTACCATGTATTGTTATTGGAGTTGCTGTTGTTGTTGTTGCTGTTGTTAGTATTACGACCATGACCTAATAAATGCGCGCAATCGCATAACTTCTCTTTTTTTTTTCTGGTTTTGCTTCTTCTTTTTCTTGTACGTTTCGTTTTTGTTGTCATGTTGTTGTTGTTGTTGTTGTAAGATACACAATATTTTGTTGTACTTGTCTAAGCCAACAACAATAAAAAAAACAGAAGACAATAACACAATGAAAATAAAGTTTATGTATCACTTTTATGAACGAACAAACGAACGAACGAACATGTCTCTAAACGTACTTACATATATAAAGTACAGTGCATGATAAGAAGTAGACGGCAAAGTCTCCTTTTAATAATTTTTGAGTGAAAAATTTCCATCAAAAGTGCGGCTCAGTGATAAAATAATATGTATTAGGAAGCAAATGTCCTGTGTATTCAAATCAAATTAACGGGTCAACACTAGAATTTAACGATTTTTATATCGCTAGGAAGGCTACAGTCAAATTGTTCCTTAATAAAGGTTAGTTTAGAGACGACGAGAGCCATTTTCATTTGAGTCTAATGCGTCGTATTAAAAAAACTATACTGTATACAACCACCCCCCCCATCCATTTGGGTCCACTTATAATGAAGATGCATAAACAAAATATTAACCATCAGGAAAAGTTGGTAGTGGACAACAACATTGTCGAATCGAATATGGTACACTATGGTATCGATTCATATTGTATGAACCCCCCACAATGTCTAGAAAGCTGACTTCCTCAACATTATTCTCGAAAAAAACCTTGACCATGTCGAACGTAGATTCCTATTAAAATTATAAGGAACCAATGGGAGCCTGCTGTCACATCTAGGCCATTGTATAAGAACGAGTCAATCTTACTTAGGCCTATACGAGTTTCTACAAATTATAAGGAACCAGTGTGAGCCTGGTGTAATATCAACACCTCTGTATAAAAGCGAGTCAGCCTTACTCAGACCTAAGCGAGTTTCTACAAATAGGATTCATAAGGATTCATACAGGAATAAAGAAACTTTTAATAAATCCTAGTCTCATTAAAATCATTTTAAGGTTCTACTGAATCCACACAATTTACAGATATTTTCTTATTCCATCTGGCAACTTCTAGAACTCTACTGTTGATGTGTTGTTGTAATATTTTTTTCTATCTTTTGTGATCTTTCACTGTTATTGCAATTTTAATGTCAGCTCAGGTCAGTGCAGAAGCCAATTAAAGACTTCTTATACTGGCATCTGTAGATTCCACTCTGGAAAGTGGTCATTGCAGCCCATACAAAATTCGTTGTGCGGATAATCTAGTCTTCGTGCACACTCACCACTGAAACATTTATAGGCAATCACTCTAATCTTTCTTCTGTAAATTCTGGTTAAAGCGGAGAATCTTTTGTAATCAGAGAGAAAGTCAAAATATGCTTTAAAAACGTATGGGTGTTCAATGTTCGTAGAGCTAGATATTCCGTAATTTCAAATGAGGAGAAAGGAACACTAATCACGTGATCAACGTCCGTGAGTGGCAGCTTAATACCTGCCTAAACTATACTATCAGTGCCTAGGATTCCTTAATTGACCGGTTTTCCATTCACAAAAGCAATGATAACATTAAATAGAAGGCAGGCAAGGGGGTCACTGTGTAATTATTGTAGATATACGGCTATATTAATAAACTTTACGTTAAATGCCAATGAATTCCTACATTACACCGATTATGGTCTTTAATAAATAGATGGCCGAGTGGTATAATTTTTGCCCTACATGAGTTCATCGACGTCGTGCTATTCGCGGAAACTGCAAAGCATATGATTGACAATTTAGTAGGAGATACTGTCAATAAAGCGCAAATGTTTTGCCTACAGACAGATAGCTCAGTAAATATGGCAGGGGCTAGACGAAGGACACACAGCAAATCCGCTTAAAGTCTAAAAAGAGTACGTGTAGCATAATTACCAGAGTCATTCACTACTGGACATGGTATTCTGAATATTCATGCACGCTGCAGGTTAGAGGACGTGTACTTGTCAATTAAGACAAGTACAGTACCCAGAGGTCGAGTTGACCCATTGTACAACGTCCTAGTTTCTCACACCACTTATGCTGTGCGTGTTAATTTTATACATGGGTGGTGGGACCTACAGTTTAAAGTCGCCTGCGAACAACAGATTTTTGAGAAACTTTTTCATTTTATTTATTCTTATAGTTTTTGCCAGAAATCTGCTGAGAGGAAGTCGCCGAAGAAAATACTTTTTTATATTGCCTTGATGTCTGTCCTAGGCCTCGAACCCTGGCTTTACGTCTAGCCAACACACTACCTACTAGACTACGGCGACTTCCGATGCGTTAGTATTGCCCAATATTGTCAATGAGTTCTACAGAAGTTGCAGAGACGAAGAAGAAAAAAAGATGTCCTCCCTCCACCTCTTGGGTATATACCCAAAGTTATATTGTAGGAAAAGAAAACACATGGACGTCTTCAATGTGTAAACAATCTCACTGATCTGTGTATGCACATACATACGACCTCGCTTCTCACTCCACTTATGTTGTGTGCGTTAATTTTTATACATGAGTGGCGGGACCTGCAGTTTAAAGCCAACTCCGAACGACAGATTTTTGAGAAATTTTTTCATTTCAATTTTTATTTCAACACTCAGAGTTTTTGCCAGAAATCTGCTGAGAGGAAGTCATCGCAGAAATATTTTTTCATATTTTTGTGTTGATGTCTGACCTGGGGTTTGAACCGTGGCGTCATGTCTAATAAGCCAACACACTACACTACCTACTAGCCTACGGCGACTTTCATGTGTAAATTATCTCACTAATCAGCCTAAATGACTTCCCAAGAAGCTCCAAATGGTTCCCAGACTAAGGGAAAAGAAAGATTGTGTGCCTTTTTTTATATCCAACTGGAGGAGTTCAACTTTTGGCGATCACTATTGCGAACTCATTATTATTATTATAAATCTTTTGGTGCCAAAGTAAAGAAACAAAAATATTTCTATCATGTTATTGTTGTCGTCGTTGTTGTTGTTGTCGTTGTTGTTGTTGTTGTTGTTGCTTTTAAACAAAAGTAATATGATTTTCTATAAAATAGATTCAATTACAATTGAATTGAATTCTTTTTTTTTTTGTTTTTTGCTTTACAGATTTCTTTAACTTGTATTCAAAAGCTTCAAAATTGTATTGTGTTGCTTGCTGTCAGTTTGGTGAGTGCGTCTGTCCGTTCATTTGGATTGTCTGTCTGTCTGTCTGTCTGTCTGTCTGTCTATATATTGAAATAAAATTTAATCCACGCCTTGTCATGATTTTCTGTATCTTTATCAAATGGTTTGTTGCTATTGTTGTTGCTGCTGTTACTCTATGGCCATAAAGAAGTAAGAAAAAAAAAACGAAAACGAAACAGAAAAACCATGCCGAGATAATACCTTTTGCAAGTGCATTCACAGCTAATAAGTGTACAACAATGACAGAAATAACAACAAAAACAACAACAACACCAGCAACAACTATGTAAATAAAACAATCATGTTTATTCAGTCAGTAAGTCAGTCAGTCAGTATAAGCTGACAGTCATTTATACGTTCATTCATTCAGTCATTCATTCATTCACTCCGTTTTTTTTTTGTTTTTGTTTTTTCATTGTTTTGTCTCAATTTCTATGGTCATTATTTTTATAAATCGATTTTTGTAGTGATTTTGTTTTATTGTTGTTGTTGTCGTTGTTGTTGTATATTTGCAATGATTTTTCTTTTAAAATTTTATTTACACTCAAGGACACTTTTTAATTTGTTGTTGTTGTTGTTGCTTAATTAGATTTGTCTTTGAGATTTATAAGAAAATCAATTCAAACAAATATTTCCTATTAAATGTATATGCTTGGTTGGGATACTTTGTCACAATTTCGGAAGACGCGCGTGGTTCTATATACTTTGACTAACGTCTTCCCATTTTTGTTAACTTTTTCACAAAATAAGAGAGTGGTTACAGCCAAATCTCTTTTTGTAGAACCATTTCCTTAAGTTTGGAAATAAGAAAAAATCGTTCACAGCTATGCTAAATACAGAGAATAGCTATCAATAATTGTTAAACACGAACAAACTGATTCAGTTTGTTTAAATTTTGAAAGGGATCAGCTAGCAGGGGCCTGTTGATAGGAGGACTTTTGTTACGAGAAATAAAATTTAAAAACTTATGGACTTATTGATACCCGTACGTATATAAATGCTTCCTACCTCGACGCAAATACCTTCGCACCAGAAAATCATTTGGTGTAGTAATTAAAGTACTCGACTATTAACCTGAGATTCTAGGTTCGAATGCTGGAGAGAAAATATGCTCATCATAGTCTTCGAATTTTGTCGAAATGTAAGGAAGAAGTTCAATCAGCTATGTAGGGAAATAGTTTTAAACTTTATTAAATTATTTTTCCAAATATTTTTACTTTTCATTTCACTGGCCAAAAAAAAAGAAAAAAACGCACTAAAAATACCCAATCAACATATCAAGTGATCGACCGCCTAAACGACATACCAGCACATACACTTTTTTATGTTTCTGGGTCTATATTCGTCAAAATAATAATAAAAAAAATAAAATAATTTATTTAAACGCGTCTGCATAATGACGCTACGCTCTATATTTGTGTAGGGTATACGAAATATTCAGTTATTCGAATAATTTTATGCAACGGTTTGAAAGTATAAGGTTAAGCGAATATTTATTTCAAATTACTTGGTTTTTAAAAGGAAAAGCCAAACAATATTTAAGTATCAATGAAACTAGTGGAAGTAAAATCCAAAATCAGTGTGAAAATATGAGCAGGATTCCACACAAAATTGAATTTATTTTCTTCCTTATGAAATAAAAGCTTTAAAACCCTTATGCCGCAACCAGAATTTTTAATTTCATTTCTTTTTTTCGAACACCCTAACCATATTTTTTTTGTACAATTTTTTTTCTTTTTTTTGTTTTTTTTCTTACCCACAAACAGAAAATTGTTTTTATCTCTAGGCATGAAATTGTTTATGTATACATAATAATAATTTTATTTTATTTTTATATTTTTATTTAATTTTTCTTCTTGTTGTTGTTGTATTTTAATTAAAATGCCAATCATGACATTGTTTTGTGAAGAGCCACCATAATTATGATGACGGCTCTTATATAAAAATGCAACATTATCGGATATGATATACAAATTAGAAACAACAACAACTAAATGAAATAAATATTTAAAAACCAATTTAAATAATTTTTTTTTTTAAACAAAAACAAAAAAAACGAAATAAATTGTAGAAAATAGTTTAACATTCATTGTAAAACATTGTAAACTTTTTTTTTATCTAAATACATTAAACTTAACCTAAAAAGGTTGAAAGGTTCGCGCATGTATTCGTAATATGGGAAAAAATAATTAAAAATTCCAAAATAAATTATGATTATGAAACAAATATTGAAATAAACATTTCCAATCATAATCATTGTGTCACTGGTTCAGCACTCGTGCAAATGCGTGTGGGTTTTACTGGGATTCGCATTCTTGACATCCCTGACGGCATTTTCTGTTAAAGAATTTATAAGAAACTCTGAGAACCGTATATTTTAATTTTCTTAAACCCCAGTTAGTATTCTTTAATGTGTGGGGTGATCTAATCTAACCTAACCTAACTTTTACATGTATTTTGGAAATTTCACTTGGAAAATTTAAAGGCTTATGAACATCTATTTAAACTTGAAAGGTTTACATGGGCTTTATTTAATTTTACATTGCCTTATCTTCAATAATTCCATTGTAAAGACAACAGGTGGTGCTAAAGTCATCATCCATATGAAATACTTGTCGAGAAGATATGAAAACAAAGCGGAATAATCGTTTCGCTTTTTTTCATATTAATTCATCGGTGATATTAGACGTAGATCTCTCGTTTATATGGCCCCAGACAGACCAAAACAACGGCATTTAGTAGCTCACCTAAAAGTGTGTGGGACAATACATTTCGTATTGTCGTCATGTACCGACTATTTCGAGCCCTTCCGCAAAGAATATCACGGCTATGGTTGAGTTTTAGGGCAAAGGACTGTGGATTATAGACCAAATGATGTACCAAGTAATTGGGTTTCAATCGGAGATGTTTAAAGTAATTTTTTTAGGAGGACCCTGTTAAGCGTCCATCGCCTGTAAGTGCCTGTAACCCACATTCAAGTCATTATACCTCTCGACCATGTGAGAGAGAACTCTCCATTAAAATAAGCGACGTTTTCCATAGCTGTGGACACTTACTTAGGTTAGAGGACGTGTACTTGTCAATTAAGACAAGTACAGTACCCGGAGGTCGAATTGACCCATTGTACAACCAACATTGTACAACACTTACTTACATATTCAATCGGTTATTACAACTCTTTAGTCAGGATTACAACCTAGCTTCTCACATCACCCAAGCTGTGTGCCTTACTTTTCCTCCATGAGTGGTGTGACTTACAATTTAATTTCATGGCAGAATTTTTCCCAAAAGACTGCTGAGGAAGTGGCCGAAGAAATATTTTTTCTTTTTCATATTTTGTTTTGTTCGAAATGTATAATTTGAACCACGTGCGCTCGCCTAATAGGCCAATACACTACAAATTAGACTACGGCTTCTGTAGACACGTGGATAAGTAAAGTTATCGCTTCTGGAGTACTTTGCTAAACTCTACGATATTTAACTGCTTTTATAGAAGAGCATGAAGTAGTCTTTCTGAAGTCAATATCGTATCGTATCTATGCCTCTATATGAAGCAGATGACCTCGGAGTATCGATCAGAGATTTGAAAAATGTTAACAGAAAGTGCCAGCTTTCTTAACTCTTATTTGGGCAATTTGCTACATGATCAGCTATATCGCCCGATTTAACAATTAGAGATTTCTTTTTGTGCTTAACAAGATTCAGGGTCTTGAAAGTTTCAAAGAGAATATCCATCAGAAATATTGAAATCAATTTTTGGATGTTCTGGGAAGAACATAGCCGTCCATCTTACAGGACAAGCCTTTCAAACCTCAGAGGTTTAACCGAGTTCCTGGGGTTACAGAAAGTGATTTTGAATTAATCGATTTTAAGGATGTAGCAGATCACGCTGAATAAAATTTCACATACAACAAAAACAACAACAAAACTTATATTTAAAAATAGTATTTAAAACAATAACAATAGCAACAGTAGCAATGTGGCAGTAGCACACTTTAAAAAGTAATTAAATTATTTCAATGTACCCCCACAGCTGACAGACAAGCAGACAGAGAGATAGATAGGCCAGGCAGGCACGCAGGTAGGTAGGCAAACAGACAAGCAAACAAATAGACAATAAGAAGCGCGGTCACGTTTCAGACCAGGTCAAGATTAATACAACAATAACAACAACCACAAAAACAAAAACAAAAACAAAAAAATACTTTTAGCCAAATAAACAAAATGATAAAAACGAAAAACGTAATACGAAACAAAAACAAAAAAATAATCGAAATAAAAATCGATTTATTTTGATTTGTTCGCAGTTAATTCTTATTGTTGCGTTGACGTTTCGATTTTAGGGTGTTCACAAAAAAAAAATCAAACAACGTCAGCAGCAATAATAACAATAACAACAACGTAAACGAAAACACTTAATAAATTAATGAAATAAATGGCGATAATAAAAAAAATCATACTCGTTCGCAGAAGAAAAAAAAAAAACATGAACAAAAACTATTTCCGCACCTTTTGCAAATGCTACACGTGCGGAATTACTTTCATTTTTTCCCCTCTTTTTTGTTTTGCGGAAAGAATTTTTTTTTTTTTTTGAAACTGAATACCACAATTCATCATAAATCGCGGATATTGTGAATTTCTAATCGAATTAATTGCGTTTAATTTAACGCAACATAGCAAGAATAATTTCGTTTAATGAGGTCTAAACACCAAGGCAAACAGTAATCCATCATTATGGCTTATAACTGTACAAGGGGGAAAGGAACATATCCCCCTTAAGCTTATGAAATACTTGGGGAATGAATTAAATTTTTCCTAAACTACCTCAAGGGGTATAGAGGATCTATTAACATATCAAAGGAATATATACCGCAGCCTAGCCTAGCTTTTGGATATACACCAACAGCCTGGAAAAGCCTGGTATTCATTCCAAAGGCATGCAGCAAAAGGAACTCAACGCACGCAAAATATTTTAGACTAGTTCGTCTCATAACTTTCAGGATAAAAACACATAAGAAAGCTTTTCAGTGCCCTCTTAAGATGGGGGATTTGAAAAGATTGCCACTGTATTCTAAAGAATACTCTTATAGGGCAGGCAGTTTCATTGAAAGAGCTTATGTAGATTCAGAGGGAGTCATTCAGGAGTCCTTACAGGCTAGAAGAGGTGACCTATAACTCGTTTTTTTCGCTATAGAGGCAACATTTGATAACACTGCTCACAGCGTCATAGATAGGGCATTGAATAGAAGGGGTATTGACCCCTTTGGCATCCATATGGATGGTCTTTTAGGCATGCTCTGCAGAAACAAATGCAGGAGATGAGAGGTTGCCTACAAGGTGGCATTCTTTTTTCACTAAGGTGAGTTTATGTTGTGGATGAACTCTTGATGCAGTTGTCTAAATCAGACATTGACTGGCAAGGCTATGCACATGACATACATAGTTCTAATGCCAAAAGACACATTTGAAGGTACTTTCTGTGATATCATCCGTAGGAGATCGAGAGATTTTAAGTGGGTCGCGCATATTAGCAGAATTGAATATAAATTCGAGCAAAACTGCAATCGTAACATATACTAGAAGGAATAAGCTGCCAAAATGAAGAAAACATTCACGTTCTGCTTGAGACAATAGCACAGAAAATTGAGGCAAAATAACTTGAATATTACGAGACAGTAAACTGAATGGCTGAAAGGCTTATGTATAGTAGACAACATTTCATGGAGGCCTATCAAGCCATAATAATATACAGAAGCCTTAGGCTGCAACTTAAGAATTGTAGGTTGCATGTATACCATGATGATCAGACCAATTGTAAGCCCTGTTTACGAGCTTTGTGTCTGCCTTGTTTAATTGCGAGCTTTGTGTTGGCCCTGTTTAGTTAAGTGGCGGAGAAGAAAACTGGGACCCTCATGTATTTGTTACAGTTGCATGGCCGTAATGAGAACATCAAATCCCTTAAAGTGTTTCGGTTGTAGAAATCTGAGAACTCCCAGGTAAATTTGGTCTCCCTAACTATTCTATTTGAAATCAAACCACAAATACAACCACAACTACAAACGAGGAACATAGACAACCTTTTCGAGTGAACTACATAATCAACGGGAGTAGAAGGCAGATAAGTGCCATTGTAAGGTAACAAAGCTTTCAAAATCAGCTTCACAGGGACTTACAAATAGCCTTCATGCAGACGTAATTGGCCTTAGTGTAACAATCCTTCAGTCAGGATTACGACCAAACTTATCACACCACTTAGGTCGTGTGTGTTAAAAATATACAAGAGTGGCAGGACCTACAGTTTAAAGTCGATTCCGAACGACAGATTTTTTGATAAACTTTTCATGGCAATTTTATTTCAACACTCAGAGTTTTTGCAAGAAATCCGCTGCGATGAAGTCGTCGAAGAAATATTTTTTCATACATCGTTTTGTTCGAGGTATCTAAGCTGGGATTTGAACCTTGGCAAGCTACCAAGCCAATACCCTACCCTCTAGACTACAGCGACTTCATGAAAAGCCTTCAGTCGATTCAAACTTATGCTAGTCATTGAGTCATTGAAAGCAGATGGGTTTTCTTCTAAAAAGGAAGGAAACAAACTTGTCCCAAGTGTTGAAGTGCCTTTCAAAATAGTTTGCAAAAGGCTTCAATGCTTAATTAATTTTTTAAGAGAATCCATTAATCCAACCGCACTTTCCTTTAGTACTTGTGTCTATTGAACTTTGTGGAAAATACAGTGAGCGCCATAAGTGAGTCAACACTTTTGTTCTTAAGTATAAAACAGTTTTGTTCTTACATTTGTTTTTGTTTTAACATTTTATAACCAATAAATAACCGTTTTTATTTTTGGAAATTTATTCGACTATTCTCATTTACTTTTCTCGCTATCCTAAGAAAATGAATTATTTCAGTGGTGTTTAATCACTTTTGGTGCTCAGCGTATAAGCAATTGAACAATTCTTTTAAATTTAGTTTTGAAAGCCTTTCTGTACAACTGGCTGACTGCAATTGCCAATGGCATGTACTACAAAAATTTCTCAATCAAACATTTTCAATGGACTCTAATGGCCACATGGCCACATAATGACATGTTTATGGCAATTTTTAAAAACAGTGGGTGTATGTAAGATAAAATACACCTGTCTGGTCTCCAAGTAGATATCTATGATGGTGATAATCAATTTGTAAATGACATACTTAGGTGGACATCCATTCATACAAATTAGGATCATATTGATGAAGTACCTTATAAATGTCAAATTTGTTGTCTTTAAACCAAAACCATTAGGTTACTTTTTATCTACCCATCCATCCACAAACATGCATACATAAGTATTTGTAATAAAAATCATCATCAAAAGAAAAATTTTCAAAATTTCCATGACATTACAGAAAATGTGTCCACCTCCAGCTTTGTTTACTCGCAGACAATATTTTTCTTTTTTCTTTTTTTACCTTTAAAAACAAAAACGATACAAACAACCGAAACCGCACAGAACAATTGGCTGACGGACGGTGTTTTCTTTTTCTCTCCCAGACAGCCACTTAAAATGTCAATTTTTTTAATGTTCAAAAAGGCATTTTCAGATGACAATTAAAAAAAATTTTAAAGTTTAATAATAGAATTTAAAAATTAGCCACAGTTGAGCATAAATAAATAGTACACACACTATAATAATAGCACTTGTGTTTATTACGATACTAAAGTATTATGTTAGCACTGCAGGCAGCGTATTCTGAAAGGTACCATCATGAAAATAGATGTTTGATGAGCATATTGCAAAAAGTACTTTTTAATAAAGTGCCCAAACTTTTAAAGTCTATTTTGTTTAAAAAAGTTTTTGAAAAAATTTACTTTTTGAGTAGAGAATTTTTGATAAAATACATCTTGTATAAAATAGAGTTTGTTGAAAGCACTTTTTGGAAAATTACTTCCTAGAGATAATTTTTTTTCTCTTAGACTTGCTAGACGATCGCGCAGCGGTGAATTTGAGAACGTCGAGTCAGATATGTCGAAAAAAAAATACATTCTTTTCGTCGGCCTCCTCCTCTCAGTAGCCGTTTGACAAAACTTCTGAGTGTAACAAATTGCAGTAAAAACGCTCCTCAATTCTAATGTTCAGTGTGGATGTCGACCTATGTATAGGTTCCGAAACTCTTGAATAAAATTACCACGCAGCACTTGGGTGATGAGAGAAATTAAACCGTATTACTGACTAAAGGGTTTTAATGCTTAATAAAGTACGCTTACATGTGGTTTTTACAAAAGAACCATGATATGTAGGAAAAGTACTTTTTGAAAAAAGTTATATTTGAAAAAAGAACTTCTTGTGCTTTTAGAAAAAGTACTTTTAGTAAGAATACTCTTCAGAAAAAATTACTTTTTGTAAGAAATACTATTAGAAACAGTTTTTTTTTATAAAAATACTATTTAGTAGGAAAAAGGAAAAGTCCTTTTTGTAAAAAATACAATTGGAATAAGTACTTTTTGTGTAAAAATACTATTAGAAAATGTACCTTTCGAAAGAAATACTATTGGAAAAAGACCTTTTTAGAAAAAAATACAATAAGAAAAAGTACTATTTAGAAAAAATACTATTAGAGGAAATGCTTTTTAGAAAAAATACTATTAGAAAAAATATTTCTTAGAAAAAAATACTATTAGAGGAAGTACTTCTTAGCAAAAAATACTATTAAAAAAGTATTTCTTAGAAATACTTTTTAGAAAAAATATTAGTAGAAAAAGTATTTCTTAGAAAAAAATGCTATTAGAAAAAGTATTTTGCTAGAAAAAAATTCTATTAGAGGAAGTACTTTTTGAAAAAAAAAATACTATTAGAAAAGTTGCTTTTCAGAAAAAATATTATTAGAGAAAGTACTTTTTAGCAAAAAATACTATTAGAAAAAGTATTTCTTAGAAAAAAAAATACTATTAGCAACAATACTTTTTAGAAAAAAATACTACTAGAAAGGTACTTTTTACAAAAACACACTATTAGAAAAGTACTTTATAAAAAAATTCCATTAGAAAAAAATACTATTAGAGAAAGTACTTCTTAGAAAAAATACTATTAGAAAAAGTACTTTTTAGCAAAAAATAATACTAGAACAGGTACTTTTTAGAAAAAACCACTATTAGAAAAAGTAGTTTTTGTAAGAAATATTATTAGAAAAAATACTCTTTACAAAAAATACTATTACAAAAACTAATTTTTGTACAAAATACTATTAGAGGAAGTACTTTTTAGAAAAAATATTATTAGAAAAATTTTTAGTAAAAATACTATCAGAAAAAGTATTTTTTCGAAAGAAATACCATTAGAAACAGTACTTTTTACAATTTTAAGCAAATTAAATATTGAAAACAAGCTCTTTAGGAGAAATAACTTCTTTTGTTTAAAATACCTTAACAAAAAAAAAAAAAAAAAAAATTTCCTAATTGTGAATATTTGTATTGTATGTGTCTGTGGTACTGCTTTCATTCTGTAAAGTATTGGGTTTTAAAATATATATTCACTGTTCACGGTATTTCAAAACATTACCAAAAACTCTCCAACCTTAACAAACTTAACAACAAAAAATCCTCTTATAAAATAAAAAACACAGAAATAAATACCGAAAAAATGTGTTTGTTGGTAATTAAATACACGGTATAAATTAAGACATTGTATTACATTTATAAAGAGCGCCTCAAACAAACGATAACAATAAACATTAAAACTGGTTAAATAATCTACAAATACAATAAAAAAAAAACATTAATAATTTGTTAACAACAAATACAATAAATATGTATGTACTCGTATGCTGAAGAAGAAAAACGGTAACAGCATATACCACCCGGTTATAGCCACCAACTGCATAAAAACGAAAATTACAAAATAAAAAATATTTTATACTCACTCACAGAGTATTTCATTTCAGTTTCAGTTTCATTTCAGTTCATTTTTTTTAAATTTTTTTATTGCCATCATTAACATTAAAAGAATAGCCTAACAACACAGGCGACGGGCGGCATATAAGGTTTAACAAAAGTATTGGTAACACAGTAGTTAAGAGGATTATTAATGAATAATTAAAAACGATCATAAATTTATCCCAACAAAAAATTGGAAAAAATCAAATTTATTGCCGTTTCTATGATTTATGGACACATTTCATAACAGATTTTATTTAAAACTAGGATGGCATGGCAGCACTCAAAAAAATCGATTCGTTTTGTTCAATTCAAATTTACGACTTAATCGTGGCATAATACTCTTTGCCATTTTCTTCAATTTTAAATAAAAATGTAACAGAATTAAATAAACATTTATAGGGCATTTAATAGTCCACTCTAGCTTGTTTGTTTATATGGGTAAACTGAACTGATATTCTCATTAAATGAATTTCTTTTTTGTTTTTGTGGTTTTAGTTTCTATTTTTATTAATTAACTGAATATGAATGAATTGACTGGAATACAGGTACACAATATTACGAAATTTTTTAAAATTGCAACAAATTTTTAATACCTTTCCATCAAAAAAAGTATTTATTTTTATAAAAAAAAATAATAATTAAATAAATTATTTAATTTTCATAAATTCATTCAGAAAATAATAAAAAAAAAACAACCTAAAAATGTGTTAATTTTTAGAGTGGGTGGGTTGGTAGGCATTAAATCAAAAATTTAAAAATTTGTTTAAAAATAATTTTTGTTGTACCAACGTAATAATCTATCGTATTAAGAAACAATCATGTACTCCTGGGTGCGTATTTGTTGTTTTTTTTTTACAATAAATCGTGACTAAGTTTTAATGACTACAAACTACTACAAGGTAGTAAAAAATAATTGATAAGTAAAATTCATTTAATATTTATTGTAGACCATTTAGTTTTGTTTCGATAACTTTACTAAACGAAAAAATATTTTAAAATACAATACAAATTAAAACGAAGATTTTCTACGGTGTAGTTAGCTTCTTAAAAAGAAACGCGCTGCAATAATATATGTATATACCGCAGATCAAGGAAAGGTAAGTCTAAATGCACACGATTCAAAAAAATTTGATAGTTATAGTTATCGATAATTTTGATAGTTATCGATACTTTTAATAGTTATCGATACTTTTAATAGTTATCGATACTTTTGATATTTATCGATACTTTTGTTAGTTATCGATTCTTGCGTTATATAAAACTATTGTTTTCGCTAAATATTTAATACTCGATACATTTGTTGTATTTTTTTAATGCTATCGATGAAAATTTTGATAATTTTCAATGAAAATTCATCTATATAGATAACTTTTGATAGAAAATTTATAAGGTATCGATGTAGATAGTTTTCAATGAAAATTTAGACAATTTTCAATCATTTTTCATATATAAATAAATTATAATTGAAAATCATTGTTTTTGGTAAATATTCAGGAATAAATATTCAAGAATATTCAAGAAAAAAATTTATTGTATGCATAAATTTTTGCATAGCAAATTATTCTTATCGATAAATATTTTAAAGAATATTGCCTTTATTTTTAAATATTTAATAGGATATAATTGTTATTGTTACGCTTTTTATAGCAAATTATTGTTATCAAGCAGTAACTAAGAAGAAAATTTCTTATTATCGTTACATTTTCCAATGAAAATTATTGTTATCGCTAAATATTTTATAGAAGATTATTGTTATCGACAAATATTCTTTTGAATTTCCATAGAAATTTATTTTTATCGATAAATATTATACAAAAAATTATTACTATCGAGAAATATTACATAGAAAATTAATGTTATCGATACATTTTTTTGTAGAAAATTACTAAAATCAATAATTTTTTAGCGCAAGCTATTAAAATTTATTAAATTTTCAATACAAGTAATAAAATCGTTACATTTTCCAAAGAAAATTATTGTTATCGCTAAATATCTTAAAGAAGATTATTGTTATCGACAAATATTCTTCTTAATTTCAATACAAATTTATTTCTATCGATAGGTAGTATAAAATATTTTGGTTATCGATAAATTTTCCATATAAAATTAATGTTATCGATACATTTTTTATAGAAAGTTACTAAAATTAATAAATTTTTAGCTCAAGCTATTAAAATTTATTAAATTTTCAATACAAATAATAAATAAAATGCAGTTATCGATTGTTGTTTTATAGAAAATTATAGTTATCGATAAAGGTTGGAGTGGTAGCTTTGATACCAAAAGCTCACTGGAGCATGTTGTGACGCCACAAGTGAAGGCAGTCTTTGTACTAACCAAGTTCCTCCAAACCAGGGGAGTAGAAGAAGTTGGTCAGCGCAAGGGATGCAAAGTTATCGATAAAGTTAAAGATAAAAACTCTTCCATAGAAACAATTTTTTTAAGTATAATGCCACACTTTTTAAAGTATTACTAGCATCGATAACTTTATCATTGGAAACTACTGTTGTCGATAACTTCTATATTCCAAATAAAGTATCTGAAAAAAAATATATGTACGAGTATATCTTTTAAAATATGTTATCGCCTAATAAACCAGAGGAAACTACTTTGAATATTTTAAACTTTTTTGAAAAACCCGTTTACTTTAATCTTTTCTTAATTTTTAATCCACTAAAGTATGAACAAAGCAACAGAGGTGTAGATAATCACAGTTAATCATTATTAAGTCATCATAAATTCTAGTCCAGTTTGTTAATGAATGTGATAATAAATGAAACCTTAAAATTCTGTCTAAAAATATTTGATCTGAAATTTATTTCAATTTTTTATTTTTAAATTCGTTTAAAAAAAACAACAAGAAACAACAACAACAAAACAAAGTAAACCTTTCAAAAAAAGAGCAAAAAAACAAAACCACAAGAAATACTTTTAAAAACGTGAAACAGGTCTACAGTAGATTGCAAACATAAAGAATTAAAGTTGAGAACAAAAATTTAAAAAAAATACAACAAAAAAACTGAGAAATAAAAGAAACCAAGAATAAGAATTCCTTTCTAAAATAAATATTTTTTATATATTTTTTTTATTTTTATATTTCCTTTTTTTAAACTTATACAACAACAAGAGCAACAAGAATGAAATAAAGAGAAGACCTTGATATAAATTCTTGATGTTTTTTTTTTAATTTTTTTTTTGCTTTTGTTTTTATACTTTTTGTTAAAATTTTAAAAAAATAAAATTTATTTAACTGCGTATTTAAAGTCACTATTTAAATTAACTTTATTTTCATAGACGTATGTACAGACTTAATAAATAAATGTTATAAATCACTGGGTTAAAAAATATTTTTAAAAATTTTGTTTCCCTTCAAGTGTTTGTTTTACCACAAAGTCATGTGCCTCAGCGGCATTAAAAAAATTGTATTATAATATGCCGTTAAGTTTTCTATAAAACAAAATTTATTGTTATCGATATTTTTTATCGATGGCAAATTATGTACTCTTTGGAACATTTATGTTCAAGTGTTTAGTTTCCTTAAGAAAAATAATTTTACAGTTTAAGTTCCAGTTTCAGTAGGAAATTATTGTGTTATCGTTTAATTTTCCATAAAAAACTGTTTGCCATTCTTAAGCTGTTATCGAAATTTATTGTTATAATTTAATATTCCACAAAGAGCCTATTGGGTATGGAGTACCATCTGCTATGGTTTCATTTCTTATAAAACAAAAATTTACAGGTATCGTTAAATTTTCCACAGACAGTTATTGTTATCGTTTATTTATCTATGGAATATTATTGTCACTTTTTTAACATTCTAATAATAATAAAAAAAAAAAAAAGAATTGTTATCATTCAATCACAAAATGAAAGTGATTGCTATTGCCATATGCGCTATAAATATCATTATTGTTATCGATTAATTTTTTTAGAATATTATTTTGTTTTTTTTTTTTTAATTAAATTTCCTGAAGAAATGTTTAGAATAAGTTTTGCTAAATAAAGTTATTGTTTATCTTTTAATATTCAATAAAATATCTTCTGTTATCTGTTATATATTGTTATCGTTTAATTATGTTTAGGAGAAAATCTTGTTCTTCTTGTGTTTCCTATCGAAATCCATTGTTGTTGAGTTTATCGGTAATTTATCGATATTTTAAATATTCTAAAGAAAACTATTGTTATCGCTGAATTTCTTGTAAGAAATTCTTGTTATTGTTTAATTCGCATTAACGAGTCATCGTTATCTCAAAAATAACGTTGAAAATTGCCTGATTGTGATTGCGATTGAACAAGTAGTTGATGTGAGGTTTCTTTGTAGGAGGCTATTGATCGATCCATTTTCTCAGTAATTTGCTAAATTGGTCCAACTCTACAGCTGTAGAAGCAGATTTAAATGCTCGGAAACCATCAAAGAAACCATTCATTTCCCAGAAAAATCGCAGAGCCATGTTAGCTTTTGGAAAGGCCCATATTGGTTGGAGTACTCCTAAGTGGAGAAACATATTGTTCCCCGATGAATCCAAATTCAACACAAAAAGTTCAGACATGAAGAACTTCACCGTAAGGAGACCAAAAAATGAACGACTTAAACCGCAATATTGTAAAGGAACGGTAAAAGATGGTGGAGGCCCAATAATGGTGTGGGGCTGTTTTTCATACGATGGAGTTGGACCAATTTAGCAAATTACTGAGAAAATGGATCGATTTGTTTATAAAAATCTGTTGGAAAAGGTAATGCTGCCATACGCAGAAGAGAACATGCCACTGGTTTGGGTTTTCCAACATGACAATGACCCAAAACATGCTTCAAAATTTGTTACGGAATGGTTGAGTCACTCAAAAGTAAGTCTTCTCCGTTGGTCAGCTCAATCGCTAGACCTTAACCCTATTGAAAACCTTTGGAGCATCGTTGACCGCAAAATAAAAAGGGATATAGGGACTAATAAACACACCATTTTTAATCGTATCCAGAACGCATGGAACAGCATTTCTAAAGATCAAATTGAGATGCTAATTGATTCAATGCGACGTAGATGTGCTGCCGTCATTAAAAATAAGGCTTACTCTATAGACTATTAATTTAATTTTTAAGTTTTGTTACAGAAATACGAAAGTTGCTTTAGTTTTGAAAGAAATTCAATATTTTAAGCAAATTGATTATAATTTTTTTGCATTTACGTTTAATCTGAATAACGTGTAAACATAAAAACCAAAAAACATTCAATTTTAACCTTTTTAGCGGAAGATATTTGCTAAAATATCAAAGTGTAATGTCAGTTGCTTTAGTTTTGGCCACCAGTGTATTTCTTCGGCGATATTCTCTAGGCAAAACTCTTGCCATGGAAAGTTTCTCAAAAATCTGTCGTTCAAAGTGGACTTTAAACTCTGGGTCCCGCTATTTACGTATAAAATTAAAACATGGTGTGGGAAGCTAGGTCGAAATCCTGCCTAAATGGTTGTAATGGCCGATTAAGTAAGTTGCCGCAAATAAATACGGAGAAAAATTTATATTTAACTGGAGGTTTTTAGAGCCAGAATTTGCAGATAATTGGGCATCATTCTAGTACGGAATTTTTAATTCCATTGGGACAAACATAAGCATGCTTCTTTGCCCCCACAACATTGTATTCTGAAACGTTGTGTTATTTATGTGGGCCCTAAATAACCGATTAAAATCAAGTCTGCAATCCCATAACCACAAAGAGTGATATATTGCGTAGGATATTGAAGCCGCCGTGGTCTAGTAGGTAGTGTGTTGGCTTATTAGACGAAAAGCCAGGGTTTGAGCCCCAGGCCAGACATCAAAATAAAATACAAAAAAAGTATTTCTTCGGCGACTTCCTCTCAGCAGATTTCTGGCAAAAACTCTGAGTGTTGAAATAAAATTGCCATGAAAAAGTTTCTCAAAAATCTGTCGTTCGGAGTCGACATTAAACTGTAGGTCCCGCCACTCATGTATAAAATAAACACACACAACATAAGTGGTATAAGAAACTAGGTCGTAATCCTGACTGAAGGGTTGTAATGACCAATTATGTATGTATGTATATTGGTAGTCTAATAGGAAGTGTGTTGTCTAATTAGACTTGAGTTTTAAACCCTCGGTCAGACATCAAAACGAAATATGAAAAACGCGACTTCGCGACTCGGCGACTTCCTCTCACCAGATCTTTGGCAAAAACTCTGAGTGCTGAAATAAAATTGCCATGAAAAACTTTCTCAAAAATATCTCTTGTTCGGAGTAGACTATAAGTCTCCGCCACTCACGGACACAATTAACACACACAACATATATATGTGGTGTGAGAAACTAGATCGTAATCCTGACTAAAGGGTTTTAATGACCAATTATGTATGTACGCGTAATGGTATGCTATACAAAACACTGGCACTGTTTCATTAGAATTGGAAAAGAATCCCATGATAGCATTCAATTTTATATCTTAAAAAAATAGCCACCAATTCTAGCTTAATAAGGTCACGTTTAAATTGGGTCACTCTTAATTAACTCATACTATGGCTGACGTGTTTTCATTTACACAAAAATTTAATTAAACGTGGCAAATTGTTGCAAAAATCCAACTAATTTGAACGTTTTTTTTTTGTTTGTTATTCTAAAGAAAAATGATTTTAATTTTAAAACAATTATAAATCTATGAATGAAATTTGAAATTATTAAAAAAAATAAAAAAAAAAATTTTAAAAAATTATGAACGGAAGTAAACTGATCTAAAATTACAGTCATATTGCTAATAGTAATCTCATATTAATAATAATAATAATAATAATAATAAACAATAATAATAAAAGAATTAATCAAAGTAAAAAAAAATGTGAGTGGGAGTGTGAGTATGGATGTGTGAGTGGCTTTTTATATGAAATTACCCCACAAAAGTATTCATTTTATAAAACAAAACATTCGTTCTTTTTTATTTTTCTGTCTTTGATTTTTAAATAAAATTCCTGCCATTTATCATCGCATTTACTGTATTTGTTTATTTGTATTTGTTTTTATTTTTATTTGTTTTATAAACAATATTAACGTATTTTTTTTCTTTCTCTGTGTGTATATTTATTTATTTATTTTTAATAAAATTTTTTGTTTGTTTTTATTTCCAAAACATGTTTATTAAGAGTTTAACCCAAATATTTGCTGCTTAAATCGTGCGGGCAAGACACGTGCCTCCTTTTATTAAAAAAAATATTTTTTTTTCCATTTTTATATTTTTAATATTAATTTCTGTTGAACAAATAAACAAGTGTTCAATAACAATAAAAATTAAAGGAAAACGTTAAACAAATACGTTTTTGTATACGTTTCTACATGCAAAAAATAAAAATTTTAATTTTGTCAACTTAATGAGAATTATTTTTAGAATTGAATGGACTTTAAATTCCATGGAAATTTTATAATGTCTGAATTTGTTTTTATTATTATTATTATCATTGTCTTTTTTGTGTTAATATTTTTTATATTTTAATTCAGTCTCATAAAATTTGTCTGGCTTAAGAGAAGTAATATAAGACCAGCTTGCATACTACAGGGTTGCATTGCGAAAATAATGACACGAAGAATGTCGTATAAAAAGAATAAAAACGACCACACCAGTATATTCACACTACCTCTACGTCTCGAAAAGCCTTACGGAAAACAATCTGTAAAGCATCACCTAATTGTCGCTTACAAAACAAGCTTCTATATTCCCTGATAAAGCAAAACTATTGAAGGCCAAAACTCAGATTGACAATCCTCCAAGCAGAATAATACTGTGCCGAATGATCCTAACTGACAGCTAGCATTGTCACCATTCTTATAACCACGAAAGGTTTCCATGTAGACCCCCTTGTGCTACCACATTCCATTAATTTTAAATGGAACCATGTATTCTATTAGGAAGTTACACTTATAAAGCGGACAATGCTTCGTATTCTAAACCCAGAATGGGGTTTCGAGAAATCTCACACGCAATTTGCTGAGCAGTGACAATCTAAGGAACAGATGTGCTCTTACTCCATCTCCGAATCGCAACCACAGCGCAAATTATAAGGGGACAAGCCTAGCGAACAAGCAAGCCTCTCTATTAGGGAGCATTCCCCGAGGATTAACACTTCATACTAAATTTCGGCTCTTTCTCCTCCTTCCAATCGCAACTACTGCAGAAATCATGCGGGGCGGGCTCCTAGTCAACAGGCAAGCCACTCTATTAGCCAGCATTCGCCGAGGATTGAATCTACATACTAAATTTCGGCTCTTCCTCCTTTTCCGAATCGCAACTACTGCAGAAATCATGCGGGGCGGGCTCCTAGTCAACAGGCAAGCCACTCTATTAGCCAGCATTCGCCGAGGATTGAATCTACATACTAAATTTCGGCTCTTCCTCCTTTTCCGAATCGCAACTACTGCAGAAATCATGCTGAGGTGAGGCCGCGTTCTCCCAGGACATAGACCACATAATAATTTCAAGTCGGCGGATGAAAAAACAGTTGTTCCTTCTTTTTGGCCAGTTCAACCGTTTTTCGAAGAAATCTGTAGACGACACTAATATTCCCTGTACTATTACAAGAGGCATACCAGTTGTACTACTTGTATAAGCAGATATTGCTGTTTATAATGTTTTCGAGTAGTTCTTGGTGTATTCGAGGCAACGGTATTTCATAGAGAATATAGGTGCTACTGCATGGGATAAGAGTACAGGTTAGAGGACGTGTACTTGTCAATTAAGCCAAATACAGTACCCGGAGGTACCCATTGTACAAGAGTACAGGTATCGTATGAATTATGACCACGAGTGCATATATAGTGGTGGCTAGGCCCCGTCATAGAGAGAATATTCTGTCGAAAAAATATTACGATAATGTACTCTAGCGAAATTGCAAAGAGGAATGACGAAACTTCTGCGAAAGTCTCAAATTGAAGGCAATATTTTATACTTCACATGCATGGTCATTACAGCCATTTAGTCAGGATTACGACCTAGTGTCTTACGCCACTTATGTGGTGTGCGTTAATTTTTATACATGAGTGGCGGGATCTACAGTTTAAAGTCGAATCCGAACAACAGATTTTTGAGAAACTTTTCATGCAAATTTTATTTCATCTCTTAGAGTTTTTGCCAGAAATTTGCTGAGAGGAAGTCGCCGAAGATATATTTTTTCATATTTTGTTTAGTTGGAGATGTCTGACCTGGGCTTTGAACCCGAAGCCTCACGTCTAATAAACCGACTTTTAAACTTTACTTCAAGAAATTAGAAACGAAATGTATGCGTTTCTACGAAGAACTTGGAATTTTATTTAAATGCAGGCCAAAGACCAAGAGATTTTGATATCATAATTTCAGTAATTTAGTACATGGAACCTCCTATATGATGACCAACAGTCATAACTCGTTAAGTGCCTTTTTTGCTTTAAATTCTACGTATAGTAAATGTGGGCTCCAGAAACCCAACTTTTTCTTGCTTTTAAGAATTTTGCACAAAATTTCCTAAAAGTGTAATAAAATCTGTATTTATTTAACAACAGGATATAAAAAACAATTAAAAAAACAAAAGATGAGGTTTTTAAACGATTTTGTTTTTTCCGTTTAAATGATGTGAAAACACTTGTGGTCTAGAACAAATAGAATTTTTTTTTTTAAATTTATTTGCCTGGTTTAAGTATTACGTTGTTTTGGTTTTTAATTGTATTATTATTTGACGTTATACATATTTCAGACGATTTAAATTAATTTCTTAAACATATTATGCAATAATACATACGTACTATTTAGCAAATAACAATAAATAAAACGGCACGTGGGTGGGAGGTTCAATCTACAAGTGGAGGAGTGAAGTGTCTGATTTCATTTCAATACAAATTTTTGGTTCTACCGAATCCAGACATAATTTTATTTTTATTGCTCTTTTCACACGTTTAATGAATTTTAAATTAAATTAAATAAAATTTTATAAAAGGAAACATAATTGAATATAGAGTTAGAAGAGATTTTATTTTAATTTTTCAAATTCAAAATAAACTTCCTTTTAAGGAATGTTAAATGAATAGGAAATTAATCAAAATTGAGGGGATGAATGAGGGGAACCCTCTCTATAAAAATCAGACATGGTCTCTGGTGTGTATGATTGATTTACAGGTCCCCTACACTATGAAGCTTTGAGTAAGGCATTCCTTTGAAGAATATTTACAGGAAATAATGTCACAAGTGAATGACTTTTGCTACAAAAATTATGAGTAGTTAAGTAGTCTGCAGGTGTGTCTGCAGCTGGTAGGTGTGTTGACCCATGGTTCTAAGCCCAGCTCAGATATTTCCAACTTATTTTAGTCGACTACAAGATTGATTATAATTTTCGCGACAATAATTTGGATTTTATGATCCAAAAATTCCCAGTAGGATCCTTGGGGTATACATATATCGATTTTGTATTCAGAATTCTCCATGGTGTTGTAGTTGGTAGTGTGTTGGCTCTTAGCTCAGATATGTCGGACAAACTGAAATTTGAAAAAAGAAAGAAAAATCTTTCGGCCACTTCTTTTCAGCAGTCTTCTGGCAAAAACTCTGAGAGTAAAATAAAATTCCATTGAAAACCTTTTAAAAAAAATCGATCATCCAGAGTTGACTTTAAGCTGTAAATCCCCCAACTTATGTATAAAATTAACACATACAACATAAGTGGTGTACGAAGCTAGGTCGTAATCCTGACTGAAGGGTTATAATGATAATTTAAGTAAGGTAGGTAGGTAAGTCGGAGTGGTAGCTCTGATATCATAAGAATAACTTGATCACGCATAGCGGCCCCGTTGTGATACCACGGGTGCATGCAGTCAATGTACTGACCAAGTTCCACCAAAATCAGGGAAGAGGAAGAAGTTGGTCAGCACAAGGGCTGCACATCAAAATCACGAAACTATATCCTTAACATCAATAGATTATAGCTCCGTCAAGCTGACAAGAAATAGGGAGCCAAATATCTACGCCTAGCACGAAACGGGCACTGACAAAGAAAGTGGATAACAGTCTCCTCTTCCTCAGCGGATCTGCATCCATGGCAGAAGCCGTTAAATGGGAGCCTCATTCTTTCCGCGTGTCTACGCATAACGCAATGACCTGTAAGCATGACCACTGTGGTTGAGATGACGTCACGACCAAGCCCAAGTAATTGGTTGGTACGCCTTCTATCCATCAAGGGCCAGGTGAGCCTAACGGTGGAGCAGGACTCCTCATTGACAGGATAGGTTGGCGTCCCGAAAGAATTTCCGCGCAATGTCCAACTTGACCGAGACAAGTGGCATACCCAATTTAATCGAAGAGGATGCCTGAAGGAGCGCACCAGCCCTGGCGAGCTCGTCGGGCCTACAGTTTGCCGGAATGTTATGTTACTGTGCCCAGGGACCCACACCAGTGAGACACTGGTGAAGCGCCCAGAAAGAAGATCGAGACAGCGGCGACATTCCCTAACGATCCTAGAGTTATTCACGAAACCCGATAGAGATGTTATCGCGGCTTGACTATCAGAAATGACCGAGTCGCGAGTGAAAGGAGCACCGTTGACGAGGATCCATTGGGCGGCCCGGTGCAAGTAAGGTAAGTGAGTATGAATAATGATGATGCCGGCATCAGAAAAACAGCCGATTAAAAAAGAAATTCTCACAGTTAGAGCCAATATCTTAGAGTTCTGGACTTAGATCATAATAATGTCAACAATTTCAGAGTAGTGGAGAATCTACAGCAACCGTATGACCAGTCACTGAATGAAGTATTACCCAATAACTAAGTAAATTCAATCCTACGATGGAAACTATTTGAGCACTCAAAGCTTAAACGTTTATGCAAACGAATTTCCATAGTATTTCACCATACTTTTTAATATCTTGCCACATTGCAAAAAAAAAACGAAACAAAATGAAAAAAGGGGCAAAACACCGCACTTATAGTCCATATTTATAATTTCCTTTTCATTTCTATTTTATAAGCGATAAGATAGCTAACCATACATACATACATACAATATACAACAGACTTTTCAGCAAATAAGTAAAAGTTTTTTTTCGCGCTTTTTTCCCTTTAAAAGACAAATAAATTTTTAAAAATAAAAAGTAGAAGTGAAAATAATTTCTAAATAAAGTTCTCCGTATAGATAGACTATATATAAACTATACCATAGCCTGGGGTGTGTTAAAATTGTGATCATGTTTGCAACAATATTTCATATTTCAAAAAAAAATTGTTCCAAAGTGCAATGAGCAGCCACTCGTGGGAAGAATTAACATAAGGATGCTGTGAAAAGCTTAGGTTGTAAGCTTGACTAAAGGGTTGTAATGCGCACTTCAGTAAGTAAATATGTTGGCGAAGAATGTCGGGTCTTCTTGGAGGAGATAAGTAAATATGCAAACATAATTGGTTATTACAACCCTTCGGTTAGGTTTACATCCTAGCTTCTCACACCACTAACGCTGTGTGTATTAATTTTATACATGAGTGGCGCGACAATCAGTTTAAATTCGATTTCAAACGACAGATTTTTTGAGAAACTTTTCATGGCAATTTTATTTACTTTCCGAGTTTTTGCCAGAAATCTGCTGAGGGGAAGTCGCCTAAGAAATATTTTTTTATATTTCGTTTTGCTGGAGATATGTCTGGCCTGAGTTTTAAACCGAGGCCGAAAGATCAACACACTACCTACTAGACTACGGCGATTTTAAGGTACATATACTATGGTTAAACTCATTTGAGGTTCTTTGAGGTTGGCCTTCCTCTCTCTCTCTGTAGAGGCTTACACATAATGCCATGCAGATATCATCCATTCGCTTAAGATAAATGGGAAGACGAACCCATTCGTACAGGGGAGACCAGAAAACCTATTTCTTTATGGATAAACGAGGGATTCGATTTGAGTTAAATCTGTCAGGAATTAGAATTCTTGTCTTCAGAAGCAATCAGCTGACCTCAGGAGGAGTCTGCTCTTACGCAAAAGAAGTTGAGAAAGAACTTGAATAGACGTGTTGAAAGACTAGAGAAATCTAGTCCATTAGGGTACTCAAGGTCAAGTAATGATTTGCCTTAATTATAGCAGCAATAATTGAACCTTGGGGGACAGAATAATTGACGCTTTGTTGGTAGAGTGTTCTAACCTCAAGTAGACTTACGGAAAACTAGGCACAACGGTATTACAAGAGAACCTTTTACAAATGAACGATTGCGAATAACCTAACCGAACTAATGTGACAATTCTTTTCTTTTATACCGGAATAATGAATTTGACAAAAAGTGATCTGTAATGACTAGCAAAGTCACACAAACTTTTAACTACAACTAGTAAAAGTTACGACCTAGCTTCTCGCACCACTTATGCGGTGTATGTTCGTTTTATACATGAAGGGCGGGACCGACAGGTTAAAGTCGACTGCAAACGGCAGATTATTGAGAAACGTTTCATGGCGTTTTATTTCAACACTCAGAGTTTTTGCCAGAAATCTGCTGAGAGGCTGTCGCCCAGGAAATATTTGTTCATATTGTGATTTGATGGAGATGTCTGATCTGATTTTTTGATCCGTGGCCTCACGTCTAATAATCCAACACACTAGAAGTATTAGAAAAAGTCGTGTAGTATTACAAGAAGTCGTGGCTTGAGCATGTATAAAATTATTTGTTTACATTTTTTTTATAAAAAAATATTTGATTGATAATAATAATAAAAAAAAGTATGGCAAAAAAGATAAAGAAAATAAAACCTTTTTTCTTTTAAATACATTCTCGTATTTGCAAATGAAAAAAAAAGAGAAGGAAAGAAAAAAATAAAAAAAAGTTTTTATCTTTTCTTTTCTGTTTTTTTTTTGGTTTTGTTTTTCTTGTTGACTTTTTGCTACCACTTTAAATATTTATTTAAGTTTTATTCTTTTTATTTTTTATTTTCCACACTTTATAGATAATATTTATAACGTATTTTATTTCATATGTAACATGGTATTACGAAAGTTATATTCAACAAAGAAATGAAGAAAATATTTGCAAAAGAATCATTTTCAAGGCCAACAACAACGGTTAGCTAATATTGACAAATGAGGGCAGGGAACAAGTAGCGATCATTATGAAAACAAGAAAAAAAAAAAAAGAATCAGAATTAAGTTAGAATACAAGAAACGGTGGAAATTCTTACGAAAAGGGAACATATAGGAGCCGCAGGGAGTGCATCTGTGCTCCAGAGCAATGCTGGAGTGACAAACAAGCTCTACAACTTAACTCCACAGAATCAAATTACTTTGTTATGCATGCCAGTAAATGAAATGAACTAGGGGGCTCAGTGGAATCTTCACTTGCCTCATTCCATTTTATGGCTTCAACAAGAGTCTCCTCTCCTCTCAAGCTCTACAACTTGACTCCACAGAATCAAATTACTTTGTTATGAATGCCAGTAAATGAAACGAACTAGGGGGGCTCAGTGGAATCTTCACTTGAGTCACTCCATTTTGTAGCTTCAACAAAAGTCTCCTCCTTAAAAAGGAAAATGAGAAAATGGTTAACAATCATCCTGAGGAAATATTGGAATGACACCACTGACCACAACCTTTTCAAAAAGCTTTTCAGCTTCATTGCTAGTTGAAGGAGCCGTAGTCTAGTAGGCAGTATGTTGGCTTATTAGGCGTGAGGCCACGGTTCAAAACCCAGGTCAGACATCACAATCAAAACGAAATACGAAAAAAATATTTCTTCGGCGACTTCCTCTCAGCAGTTTGCTACAAAAAACTCAGAAAGTGAATAAAAATTAACATGAAAAGTATCTCAAAAAAAAGGAGAAAATATTGGTCGGAGTCGACTTTAAACTTTAGGTTCCGCCACTTATGAATAAACTTAATGACATCATAGTCCTGTCTGAAGGCGTGCAGCCCTTGCGGTGATCAACTTCTTCCTCTTCCCTGATTTTGGTGGAACATGGTCAGTATAGGGACTGCGTTCACCCGTGGCATCACAACGGGCCGCTATGCATGCTCAAGTGAGCTTTGTGATATCAGAGCTACCACTCCGACCTAAACCTAAATTAAACCTATCTGAAGGTGTGTAATGAACTACTACGTACGTATTAGTAGAGCGGACTTTGCTTTAAAATCGGACAGCAAAAGCTTGACAGTACTTTCGAGGGCATGTATAGGCCACCATCAATAACTTCTACTACTAATACAGAGTATGAGAATATCAAACAATAATATCTGAAGATAACGCCAAAAGAAAGAGAAGTTAATGCAGCATTTGATCACCAACTATGCTACACCGGGGCATAGAAGGTACAGACTACACTTGCAAGTACTCTGTGTGAACCCACATCCACATTGTAGAAATTGTTTCAGGTGTTTGGCATAATAAGTCTATGATCAACTAGATCCACAATAGATTAACGATGATTGCACAGCAAATGGACGTCTTGGATCTAACTGTCTGACATTATTATATTAAACTACGTAAACAAAATTAAATTTCTATATTTTTACTACTTCTTGCTACTTACTTACTACTTACTTACTACTTTATTTTTATTACAATATCAGGTTAACACTCCGGTCATATGTATTATTCATGAGTTGTATGCAGTTTTAATCGAAGCAAAGTGAAAATGAAGCTTACGTAGTCTAGTAGGCAGAGTGTTGTCTTATTTGACGTAAGAAAACGGTTCAAACTCCAGCTCAGATCATCTAGAATAGAATGAAATTTGAAAACATATTTCTTCTGCGACTTTCTGAGAATTGAAATAAAATTGCCATGAAAAATTTTCTCAAAAATCTATTGTTCGGAGTCGTGTTTAAACTGTAGGTTCAGGCACTCATGTATAAAATTAACACGCAAACAACATAAGTGGTGTAAGAAAAGCTAGGTTGTAATCCTCACTAAAGGGCTAATCACCCATTATGTACTTAAGAAATGAAGGTTAGGAGTTAATCTTTTATATAATAATGTTGAACCGAAGACTTGCTGGTACAAAAATCAAAGCAAATGACACAGTCGGGCTGTAGTTTGCATCATAAATATGATTGTATTAAATAGTTTTTCTTCTATTTCATTACACGATAATAATTAAATCCTATTCTATACCAAACAAACAACAAAAAAAATTAAAATAATTTATAAGAACAGTAGCAAAATAATATTGGAAAAATTCTATTGCAAATCGCCTCCATATTTTTATTTGCCCGCCTTATAGGTACTTGTCCGTACTTGTACTTGATGTACAATCATAGTACGGTTACAAGTAAGAAATAAAGAATGAATTGCTGCTCTTGAGATAAAATCGAAACATTGTTTTAAATAAAAACTTACTTTTAAAATGTGATTGTTTTGTTTTTTTGTGATAAATTATGACCAACAATATGTGTACATACCTGCAATGAAATATGAAAAGAACAAAGAATTAATAATTAATTGTTATTGCGATAAATATTGTAATTAATTTAATAATATTTATTTATTAATTATTTATTAATAAAGATAAATCATGATTTAAAATAAAGACAGTATTTAAACGAATATTACATCATCTTTTGCATTTGATTGTTACAGAAGCAGAATTTAAAATTATAACAAAAGGGGAACCCTTCCCCATCGTCATCAGTCGACCGGATGTATACATGACAAGAAAAAATTTGTCTATAAATGTAATAAACTAAGCGGCTTAATAGAGCCTGAGACAGTTTTGACTATAAACAGGGTATTAAAGCCACTGCAGATGTCTAGAAGACATCTATCGACACTTAAAAAGAGGTTATGTTAAATATATGAAAAGTTGTAGTATTGCCTTAGAGGCTGCCATAGTATAGTAGGTAGTATGTTGTCGTATTAGATTGAGGCCACCACGGTTCAAACCCCACGACAGACATCTCCAGCAAAACGAAATATCGACGCCTCCATTCTATAACGTTCTAAGTGTACTTAGAACGTTTTTAATGTTCTTGCATTTTTAAATTCTACGTTCTCTAACTTAAATCCTGTCAAAGTATTGGTTAAGATGCGCCGATCCGTTCCGAAGTTATAGGGAAAAATCTACTTAGAATACACATATGGTCGTATGGCGCGTGAAAACTTTGAGAGCTCATAACTCAAAACACACTTTTTCGATTTAGAATGTTATAGAACGGAGGCGTCGATATGTCTAGAAGACGTCTGTCGACACTTAAAAAGAGGCTTTGTTAGGAATATGAAAAGTTATTGTATTGCCTTAGAGGCTGCCATAATCTAGTAGGTAGTATGTTGGCTTATTAGACGTGAGGCCGCCAGGGTTCAAGCCTCAGGACAGTCATCTACATTTCTTTGACGACTTCCTCTCAGCAGATTTCTGGCAAAAACTACGAGTGTTGAAAAGAGATCAGCAATGAATCGTTTTTCGCTACTCATAAGCACTTATGAAATTTTGAATATAAGTGAGTCCACAATATTGAAATTTAACTGGACTACTCTGCATCATTCGTACTCACTACAACGTTGATTTATAAGTACAGGTTGCAATGAGTATGCGTACACCGTTGACATCAAACTCATACCATTCGAAATATGTTTGATTCATAAGTCTACTCATTCAGATTCACAGTCTTAGTCTTACAGTCTTAGTTGTTGTTGCATTTGCATAAGCAAAACAAAACAGAGCAGCAAGCCGGGCAAATACACAACCTTCTAGTAAGTATTTTAGTGTTCGTATGCGAACCATACTTATTTTGTGGTTCGTGTATACGATGAGTTATGCAGAGTCGATATCAACAACATCATACGTGTTGTTAAGTATGAATGTGAAGAGTATTTCAAACTTTGAAAATGAGTAGTATGAGCATGATATTAAAATAAGTATGAATGCGTATAAGTATCAGAAATTATGAATATGATTCGATTCTACTCATCGTTTTAAATACTCATTGCTGATCTCTGGTGTTGCAATAAAATTGACAATAAAATTGACAAGAAAACTTCAAAAATCTGTCGTTCGGAGTCGATTTTAAACTGTAGGTCTCACGCCTCTCGTGTATAAAAAATGTAACGTACACAGCATAAGTGGTGTGACTGACTTAATTATGTACATATGTACAGTGGTGGCCTTAAATTAGAAACGACTTAGCGACATGTACGTTTGTTAATTTATTTTACAGTTTTCACTGTGTACCTGGGATCAAAGGCTTCGTTTGGAGGACGTCTTACATACGTTTTTCCATCAGATTGGGACAAATTAAACTTAGATTCGTCACTCCAGAGAACTCTGTTTCAGAAACATCGTTTCTAATTATAAGGCCACCACTGTATGTATGTATATATGTTGTATTGCCTTTAAAAAGCTGTGAATTAAAATTATTTTTAAGTACAGGCCAGTCAAAGTTTTTAACATTCAACGTTAAAAAATAATTGAAACCTTCATTTTAAAAGAAAAACTATTTTTTTTTGTTCTCTAATTTGGCCTTAAATTTTAAGCAATTTTTTTTCTAAACATTTCCTAAATTAATGCCCGGCCAAAAATACGAAGAGGAGGACATTGTATGTAAATGCATGTAATTATTGTATTGTATCTAAGACCCTCGTCACTGTATACGCGTATCTTTGTGTCTTTGCCATTATGATCATGATGATAATAATGATTATGATCACTCAATATTATCATCATTATGATGATGATGTCTATATGTCTGGTGTTGACACCTTAACACTGATGTTTTCTAGTTTATTTTACACCAAAAAAAAAAAGCAGACGAAAAAAAATTCTAAAAGAAAAAAAATTCTTCCGCCTTTCAGACGATTACCTTCAAAAAATTAAATTCATAAACTGTTGTAGACATCAGTCAGTCTCACACAAATTGTTTAAAAACAATTTTTTTTTGTTTTAATTATCTTAGCAAATGAGAAGAAAAAGAAAAATCACAAGAAAATAAAGGCAGATTATGAGAGTGACTAATATTGTAAAATATTTTTTTGTTTGTGAATTTGTTTCGCTTGAATACAGCAACCAGAGTGTTGTAGTGATTTTTAATGCCAATTTAAAACATGAAAAACAAATACGAAAATAAAGAAAAAAAAATTTTGTTTTTTTACGCGCATCAAATTCGCGAATATGAAACGCCAACCTCTTTTTCAGTTTTCGCGTATTTCTCATTAAGAACACCACTTTAATAAGAGATTGTGTGAAGAGTACAAAAACAAACAAAAACAAATAAAATATTGCATTCACTAAAGATGAGTAGTTCGTTCTTATGTGTTTATATGGTAATGATGATGACAACAACCGGCGAAGGCACAGTGTAATGAAACAAACTTTTTTGCAAAACTTTTAAATTTCTCTTTTCTTTATTAAAAACGTTTAATTTAAATGCTTTAGAATTACCAAAAAAAAACTTTTTTACACCACTTTTGTTATGTACCCGTTACACTGTGCTGTTGTGAATGACTGGCTTTTAATGCAATTGTATTTATGAGGCAAAAAAGAAAATCCGAATAATAATACAAATTCAAAGTATAATTTAATGATACACTTAAATAGTCATATTAGGATGGCGTAATTTACTCAATACACTTCAATGTTCTTAAAGAATTGAATAAAAAACTAAAAAAAAAATGAATAAATAAACACAATAAAAATTAGAATTGAAATGAATTTCAAATTTTTCTATGTTCCTTGGAATGATATGTTCATAATGATAATGAATTTATTCTAAAACCCACTATAAAAATAAACACAAGCATTTTTCTAAGAAAATGCAAAATCATTAGAAATTGAATTTAATTTTAAAGAAATTTTTTTTTTGAAGAACCTAAGTTCAAAACTTAACTGAACTATCAATTAGAAGAGCAAACGTTTATGTAAAAAGGCCCATACTTAATTGTTCATTACAACTCTTTAGTCAGTATAAAAATAATTTCAATCATCAGAACTAATGCAGAACTCTTCACAGCGTAAACATAGCATTTCATACCATCGTTGAGGTAAAACAACGATCTTCTCTATAACCTCAAGGGTTCACCATCATTCCGGGTTATATTATGCAAGAAATGTGTTCAGTATTCTACCAATTCGAGGGTTACATATACCTAATTGGCCGTTTAGTCAGGATTACAACCTAGCTTCTCACACCACTTACGCTTAATTTTATACATGAGTAGCGGAACTTACAGTTTAAACTCGATTCTGAACGACAGATTTTTAAGAGAAACTTTTCATGGCAATTTTATTTCAACACTCAGAGTTTTTGCCAGAAATCTGCTGAGAGGATGTCGCCGAAGGAATATTTTTTCATATTTCGTTATGTTCGAGATGTCTGACCGAGGACTCTCGTCTCAAAGGCCAACACACAATCTACTATACTACGACGTCTTCAATTATGCGACTTAAAATTATGCGAATGGAATTTATTAAAGTCTCACAAGGGGTTTTTTAACATGTAAGCTAAACTAGAGGACCTAAGAAAAGATCGTAATTTTGGACTTGAGGCAAATATCAAGACATCCAAAGACATGAGACTAAGCGACGTAAGCTCAAGGAACTTATATACAACAGATATCCTTTAAACAGCATAGGACTTTAAATCGTATGAATGAGAGCCCTGGGGGGTTACAATCTATTGCGATACGAAAGAAAGTTCGATGCGTAAGTTAAATACGTTAAGATCAAAATTTGGTACTCTGTATCGCTTACGCAAAATCTTTCACAAAATTAGTTGCACAAGGGAAAAAGTTAGATGCGTAAGGAAAATACGAAAGCGCACTAAAGAGTACCAATTGTTCTATTACGTACCATTTTCGTTTCGCATCGCAATAGAGAGTAACCCCCTGGGCTATTATCTACACGTCCCTGGAAAATATTCCGATTGTTATTATTTCCATCATAATTCGCTTTTTCTACGTATGTGTAGCTCTTCTCCTTCTAAGCAGTACAGTGACAACAGCTGTCCAGGAGGAATAATTGAAAACTGAACTAGGTTTTCAACACTCAACGAATGTGCAAAGTTTCCTCTATTGAAGGCGACTGTAATCTGGCTGCAATTGAACACAATCGAGTAAAAACTTTAGAACTTCATTAACAACTGCCTCAGTATCCTCCCTGCCTCCCCGTTGGGAACCTCAGACAAATTAAACGTGGAAGAAAAATTAAAACGCCAAGGATGGCATTTCACTTGTACAATTGAGCGGAATTTTAATTTCATTCTTATTTGAAGTCCAGTGTTAATTTGAAGTTCAATTCTTAAAAGTGTTGATAAAACAAATAAAATCTTCGAATGCAAGCTTCTACAACTTTTTCAATCGTGCAAAAGCACGGAACCACTTAATCTAAACACAAAAATAACAATAACAACTCAATAGATCGATCCATTCGTCAAACACATGATGACAGGTCATCAAAATTAAATCAGTTGCGGCAATGTTAAGGGCGATCGATTGAACGTAGCATAGCCATAGCGTTGTAGCACAGCCGTAAATCGACGCAAATGGAGACAAATTAAGGATTGAAGCTGCCTGATGAGATTGACAGGGAACCACCCAAGAGTAGTGATTAACTGCGTATTTACAGGCTGAACCTCCTGTCGAACATGCAACAATTGTCCACAAGCTGACAATTTCTGCCAATAATGAACGAAATTGTGCTTCAATGATAGAGAATCTTCCAAAGGTTTTTATCAAAAACTTTAGCTATGAAAACCGTTTTCTATCGCTGCTCGAAAAGCTAAAAATGGGTTTCTCATCTTTTGAAATTTTTCAACCAGATTGTCACCTCTGGTCTTTGAACAAATGCAACCCTGGTAATTTCGTAATTTTTTCCATTTTTTAAAGCCTTTCGTTGACTGATGTTATGTAATACGATATAAATGGACGGCAATATAAATTACGACCAATTGGTTGATATGGAAGACATTAGGAGAAAAGTGTACAGATCGCACAGAATACAAGCGTGAAGTTTTCATGCAGTTGTGAGAACAATTTTACCTTATCTAGGCAGCCTAACTTCTTATTCTTTAAGAGTCTACAAACGATGTTACCAGACTTTCATTAAAGCTGATGAAATTTATGAAAACATACCAAAAAAAAAAATTGTATTATTGATGCTTGATCAACAATAGCGTTTTCTCCAGAAGTCATGCATGCATTATGTTCTAACCCAAGTGAATTCCATCACGAATAACTTTTTTCTGAATGCAATAGATAGTTGCAATAGTTTGTAAGCTTGTAAATAATAAAATGAACTGTCACTGGAATAAATCTGTCAGCTGTCAGACGAGCGGTTTACAAATGATAACAACCTGAAGTTGGTTGCAATACATATCAGCCACCCTGTAGTGCCAATAAAAATTTTTTTAAATTTTTTTCGTTTATTTTGTTGAAGGATTTTTAAATATTTTTGTGCTCCAATAAAATAATTTATGATGCAAGTGTAGTAAACGTGATTTGCCAAAAACATCTTTTCCATAATCATTAAAAACATTAATTTTATTTCTAAAACTTTCATCCAAAAATCATAAATTATTTTGCAAATTCACATTCAAAAATAACTTGCAACACTCATCTGTTAAATATCTTCGCCATATAATCCCGCCTTATTTTGTTCAAAGTTCATAAAAAAAAATTGTTTTTTTTTTTTGATTTCAAAATTTATTTGCCAATTTTATTTTCATATTTTCCAATTGCAATATTTATTCATTAATTTTAAGTTTTTTCTTTTTTTTGTTCATTTTCTTTTTCAAAAATCATCATCAGCATCATCATGCAGAAAAATATGAAGAAAAAAAACATGAAATTAAAATAGAAAGAAAAAAAATTGAGATTCACTTATAATTGGCATGAAAATGAAACAAATTTTTTACGTGTAAATAGACAATTTATTTTTGGTAATACAACAACAACAACAAGAACAGCAACAGCCATTTACCCACAACAGGCACCATTAAATACTCGTACCGACCGACACCTTTTCAAAATAAAAATTTAAAAAAAAAAAATTTTCATTCTATTTCTGCATCTATTTTTGTAGTGTTTAATCGATATTTTTAGCAAAAATTCTTTTGCGAAAAAATACAAATCGCAACTATAAATAACACAAAACAAATTGCAACAACAATAAATACACAAAAAAAAATTAAAAAAAAAAACTTAAAAAATTTTCTTGATCGAAAATAAAAACAATTATTCGCACACAATAGGGTGTGAGATGGATGGTACGGGATATTAATAACATAAATAGGAGGGTTGGATGGGTAATTAATTAGAAGGCAGTTAAAGGGAAATATTATTTGATTTCATAGAGGGAATTACCCTCTCTGAATATCTCGTCAGTCATTTATTTTATATGTTTCCTTGCTATGGGAGCGGGGTGCCCCAAAAGTATGAGACTGACTGAGATAAAGATAAGCGGCATAATATTATAGTCAACTATACGCAAAAAGATCCTAGAGATTTACTCTTATTAAAAATAAAGGGTCCGCCAAATAACTTTTTTTTTTAATTGCTTTAAAAGAAAAACTACTGAATAATTTCTCAAATTTCTTTTTTTATTTCAAAGTACAATCCTTCCGGTTAATAATGGAAAATAATTTCATTCAAATGGCTGCCTCGGCTGGCCATGCAGTAGCCTACACCAGAAGAAGCCAATTTTGGCCAAAAAAAAATCATCTTTTCAGATGAAGCTCATTTTGATCTTGGTGGGTATGTAAACAAGCAAAATTGTCGCATTTGGGGCACAGAAAACCCGCACGCATACATTGAAAAGCCAACGCACCTAAAACGAGTCACTGTTTGGTGCGGATTTTGGTCCAGACAAGGTGTGGCCGTTACAGTGAATGGCGATCGTTATCGGGCCATGTTGAACGAATTTTTGGTCACAAAAATTTAAGAGGAGGATATTGGCAACATTTGGTTTCAACAGGACGGCGCTACGTGCCACACAACCGAAGCTACACTCGATGTTTTGCGCCCTGTTTTTGAAGATCGCATTATCAGCCGCAGAGCTGATGTCGTTTGGCCACCTCGGAGCTGCGATTTGACACCGCTGGACTATTATTTGTGGGGTGCCGTCAAAGATAAGTGTTACGCCGACAAGCCAGAGACAATTGACGCTTTAAAGGACAATATTCGTGAAGCCATTGGTGAAATATAGCTGCACACAATCGACAATGTGCTTAAAAATTGGACCGATCGCATGGCCAGCCGAGGCAGCCATTTGAATGAAATTATTTTCCATTATTAACCGGAAGGATTGTACTTTCAAATAAAAAAAGTTTTTGAGAAAATATTCAGTAGTTTTTTTTAAAGCATTTTCCAAAAAAAAAAAATTTATTTGGCGGACCCTTTATGAGTAATTTCCCATAGTATACGTATCCCTAAAAATCCATCCTTTAGTGATAGCCTTTAAGGAATAGAAAATAATCAACTGTCTGCTCATCTTCCACATTGCCATTGAAATGGCTGAAGTTAGTAAACAATAGTCCTATACGTGGGGCACAATCTCTAAGCTACCAGTGCCTGATACATACTTACTCTAGTCTGAATATGTCCTTTCAACTGTAACCTATCAGCGTACTAGAGTAATTGATATTTGAGACAGGCAAGACTCGCGATCCCGCAGCTTGCAAGACCACTCCTGCCTTCTTTCTAAGCAATACAGGAAAATACTTCTTTTAATTACCCCCTTGAGTTACGCCACTGCGTCCGAATAGCGCTGGCATGAGTCTGCTCTGCAAGGCATATTCAATTCATTCCGGCACTCTTATACTAATCGAAAGGTAACAATGTGCGATAGGAGAGCGAAAGTAGCTGTTAGGCTGCCTATGCAACTACATGTGTCCCTAACTGACATAGTAATTGGTCTGTCCTTTTATTTGCAGGAACATGTGACTCACGCTAACGGCTTATTCAATTCATTCCGACACCCCTGTACCAATCCAAAGGCGACAATGTGGAGAGAGAGGGGAGAGCGAGAATAGCTGTAAGGCACCTCTACCTAACATAGTAATTTACTCATCCATTAATTTCCAATAACATATGACTCAGTTGTCGCCGTAGTCTAGTAGATAGTGTGGTAGCTTATTAGACGTAAAGTAAGGGTTCGAGCCCCAGGCCAGACATCAAAACAAAATACAAAAAATATTTCTTCGGCGACTTCCTCTCAGCAGACTTCTGGCAAAAACTCTGAGAGTAAAGTCACTTTGAACTGAAGGTCCCACCACTCATATATAAAATTAACACACACAACATAAGTGGTGTGAGAAACAAGGTCGTAATCCTGACTGAAGAGTTGTAATGACCAATTATGTATGTATATGACTCAGTTAAGCGTCATATTCAAATCATTCCGACGTCTCGTACCAATCAAAATGCTGCAACAGATAGATGCACGTATGCTCTGCGACCTGAGTAACAGTGAGAATGCTTGCTTCTTTAGAATTATCTGCGTACTCGCCGATATGTCGTAAAGGATAGCGACCGTTGTTCGACTGCTATAACCTGTCTCGACGGTTAAAACAGGGACTTGCCCTCAAACACGTTACTCTTAAATTAAGCTTAAAGGCCAGCCAGAAGTTTGATGAATTTTTCGAATAGGTTTGGGGTCAAGAAGTGAAAGTTTCGTTACACTGTCGACTGTGATACATGAACTTACATTTCTCATCTCATTTTCCTTGATTGGTCTGCAACCTCTATAGAAATTACTAGGAGCCGAACAAAGCCGTGGATTCATCCTCAGTCCAGGACTTATCAAAGTATTTTGACTTGACTACGGATATGGAAGACTTGAACCATGGTAATAAATATTACTTCTAGGAAGTTGGTGTATGTGCCTGTAGCTTTCGACAATCGCTTTTCAATATCGTATTGCCATAAATTTATAACATCCCTCGTTTAAATTGAAATAAAATTTTAAAATATTAAATAAGAGGAAATTATTTGTTTTTGAAATGAATATTATTCACCTGGGGTTTTTATTGGGGTCAGTAAAACCAAAGGAGTCTCAATTTGAGCATCGCTTGGTTCCATGATAATAAAATTTGAACAAAAATTTATTGTTTTTTAATGGTACACAAACGTAGGGGGGGGGGGTCGTCCTCTGTGTTTTCTAATGAAAATTGCAACGAACTAATCTTTATTGAATAAAATAAACAAATAAATGGTGTGACCATAAAAACTCCAAATTTTTCCTGTAATTCAGTGGAGTGGTAGAAAATTTTACGTCAGCACTGTATTTAGAGGACTGAATACTTTTCAGATTAAAACTTTTAGAGATCGAGTGAATAGTCTTTCTAAAAGTAGCTGTCATTGAACTTTCTGCGTATGAACATCTCCAGCCTTCTCTTAATGTACCAGCGACATAATGGTGGAATGAGGGTGAAAAGGCTTTTGATCAAGAATTGTAATCACTTTTGATACAGCATTGCCATGTAGTCGCTGTAGTCTACTAAGTAGTGTGTTGGCTTATTGGACGTGAAGCCATGGTTCAATTCCCACGTCAGACAATCTCCAGTAAAACCAAATATGAAATGAAGTATTTCTGAGGCGACTTCCCCACAGTCGATTTCTGGCAAAAACTCTGGGAGTGGAAATAAAATTGCCATGAAAAGTTCCTCAAAAATCTGTCTTACGGAATCGATAATAAATTGTGGGTCCCGCCACTCATGTATAAAATTAACACACACAACATAAGTGGTGTGAGAAGCTAGGTCGTAATCCTAACTGAAGGATTGTAATAAGCAATTATGTATGTATGTATAGCGGTAAGAAGGCTCTTGATCAAGATTTATGATCATTTTCGATACGTATTAATCTTGCCTGCAAAAAAATTCAAAAGGGCATTTTGTCCCATAGGAGAGAATTTGTTCAGAATGGTTTTTAAGATGTAGGAAGAGTGGTCAATTCTTCACTCTTCGTTCATTGAGGAAACAGAGGGTGGTCGTCTTCGTGTTTTTTATATTTTTTCCTTTTTGTTTTACTCCAGTTACTTCACAAGTTAACCTTTTCAAGATAGGCGGATGATTGGGCTACTGTAGCAGGTTCTAGAATGATAGGGTTGCCAACTTTATTTGCGTAGAAAAAAAAGTATGCATTGAATGTCTTATATTTTTTCAAGAATGAGGAGGTACGCTTCCAGATAGATTACACAGGCCGACAAAATTAATAACACAGGAACCAGAGCATAATTCTTTCATCACATTAAGTTTGTGCGAAAAAAGTGGAAAAAGCGGTTTTTGGCTACATTCGACGCCAGTAAATCTCTTGTAATATGATTCAAAATACTCAAAGAGCTGTAGACATTCGCTAGAAATTTTAAGGCACAGTTTCTTGCAGTAGAAGTCAGAATATATTTGCCCGTATACAGGCTTAGATTTGAAGAATCCCTCCCTTCAAAGGACTTTCTGTATCCATTAAATGGAGAGGTAAACAAAAGTTTACCTCGCCTCAATGTTAACACAGGGCATTTGCGGTCTTTTTTTTCTAATTTGACTTTGAGAATATGGTCTTGAAATTCCCCATGCCCATTAAGCCTACAAACTTATGCAAACAGGTCACGTCTTTTGCCTAAAAATGCAATTTATTTTGCAACTACGCAACAAATCGACAATAAATAAAAAAGAGAAAAAATAAACGAAATAAAATATCGATCAATATTTTATTAATTTCGATTATTTAGAATAAAAAAAAAACAAAAAAAGAAAAACTATGACGATAACGATAACAATTTAAATGCAAAAGAAACTGAAACTGAAATTCTTTAAAAGAACGTACATATGTACGTGCCATGCACACTCATAATGTTGTTGTGAAACAACACCTTTTGAATTTTAATTACTCAGGTGTGAATATTATGTTTGTTGTTGTTGTTGCACTTGTTGTTATTGTTGAACTAAATAATTGAAACCGGTTTGTAGTATTTAAAGAGAAAAAAAAAAAGATTTTCTTTAATTAAAATTAAATTTAATTAATATTTCATTAAAGTTTATAAGTTTTTATTTTTGCAATTATTTTTTATTGAACAAAATTATGGCATTAAAACAAAAATACCAAAGAACACCAACTTTAAACGGCATCAGCCCCCAATAGCAACAATATCTGCAAGTGTACCTCCTTACTGCTCAAGTTTATTTAAAAAAAAAAATTAAAAAATAACTGACACATCAATTAAACCACATTTTATGTAAATTTGTTGCTTATTTTATTTGATTTTGTTTAAATAAATAATTATAATAAATAATTATATTTAATTATACCGTATGAATATGAAACAAACAGAAGAAAACAAAAAAATCGATATAACGTAAGAGAGTTACATACAGGTCGACTATATGGATGCCCTATACTACAATATTATGCCGCTGCATAATAACCACTTGTGGTAACAACAGCTTAGTCGTAATCCTGACTGAAGGGTTGTAATGACCAATTACGTATGTGTGTAACAACAGCAGGAGGTAGCAGCGGAGTTACAAAATTTTCTGAGACCTTTATGGTGAAAAATATCACCTCTTTCTGGCAATTTCCGCAACTGGAATTCCGCTTTCAAAAGAGCTGCTTATTGTTTAAGGCCATGAACGAATCGTGGCAATTTCCAATATCCAGTTTTAAAGAGAAGAGTACTCCAATAAAATCTTAGTGTATACATCGAGAAGGCGTCGTAGAGTAAAAGGTATTATATTAGACTGGAGGCCACAGTTCAAAATTCAATAAAGTTGCCACTAAAAGTTTCTTAAAAATCTGTCGTTCGGAATTCGTACACGTACGATCTTAGCATGAAGTCGCCGTGGTCTAGTAGGTAGTGTGTTGGCTTATTAGACGTAAAACCAGGGTTCGAGCCCCAGGCCAGACATCAAAACAAAATACAAAAAGTATTTCTTCGGCGACTTCCTCTCAGCAGATTTCTGGCAAAAACTCTAAGTGATGAAATAAAATTGCCAAGAAAAGTTTCTCAAAAATCTGTCGTTCGGAGTCGACTTTAAACTGTAGGGCCCACCACTCATGTATAAAATAAACACACACAACATAAGTGGTGTGAGAAACTAGGTCGTAATCCTGACTGAAGGGTTGTAATGACCAATTACGTACGTACGTACGATCTTAGCATGGGAAGTAGTTGTAGTCTAGTAGGTAGTGTGTTCAGACGTGAGGCCACGTATCAAACCTCAGGTTAGATATCTCCACCTACACGAAATATACAAACTTTTTCTCAGCAGATTTCTGCCCAAAACTCTGGGTGTTGAAATAAAATTGTTATGAAAAGTGTCTTAAAAATCTGTCGTTCGGAGTCGACTTTAAACTGTAGGTCCCGCCACCCACTCATGTATAAAATTAACACACAACATAAGTGATGTGAGAAACTAGCTCGTAATCCTGAACGAAGGGTTGTTATAACAAATTATGTACAGTGGTGGCCTTATAATTAGAAACGATGTTTCTGGTATAGAGTTCTCTGGAGTCACGAATCCAAGTTTAATTTGTCCCAATCTGATGGAATCCTGCAAACAAAGCCTTTGATCCCAGGTATACAGTAAAAACTGTAAAACAAATTAACAAACATACATGTTGCTAAGTCGTTTCTAATTATAAGGCCACCACTGTATGTATTCTGGACTATAAATCGGGTGAGTACCAGCACTATTTTTTGAAAAAGTTTTCAATTTTTTCTTTGGAACATATTGCCTAACGCTGACGTAAGGAAATACTTATGCCAACACCTCAAATGAAATACAAATTTTAGGTTAGGTCCCCTATATCGTCTGGCTCATAAAAGATGGGGTAATTAATCGCTTAAAAATCAGGCGGCATATGAGACACTATGTGGACAGCCTCTGACCATACGAATATTGATGTCGATGTCAAGAAACATAAATATTGTTGACGTAAAGAATGTAATGAATCATGCTGCTAGACTTTATGCAAGACCATCATTAATATGCTACAACTGGCAAATTGTCAAATAAGTTAAAGGCACCATCTGAAGATAAATAAAGTTAATGACGCTAAAGGAGTCTAAAATTGTTTTAGTAGCGTGGAGATTGGTGTTGAACACTCAAGCCTCACATGTAGTCGCCGTAACCTAGTGGGTAGTGTGTTGGCTTATTAGACATGAAGCCACTGTTCAAACCTTAGGGCAGACATCTCCAACCAAACGAAATATGAAAAAAAAACATTTCTTTGGCGATTGTCTCTCAGCAAATTTCTGGCAAAAACTCTGAGAGTTGAAATAATATTGCCTTGATCAAGTTTCTCAAAAATCTGTCGTACGGAGTCTACTTTAAATTGTCGGTCCCGCCACCCACTCATGTAAAAAATTAACGCACACAGCATAAGTGGTATGAGAATCTAGGTCGCAATCTTGACTAAAGGGTTATAGTGACCAATTATGTACATACATATGTATGTCAAGCCTCACATACGATAATTTGTGCTTCGGTTAGTTGCAATTGATCCATGTTTCATCATCAGTAATGGTGCAGTGTGTACCATGTATGGTACAAACGTACTGCACTCAATATGCTCCAGATCCTAAAACTGTATTAAACTAGGTTTTATTGTCAATATTTTTGCATGATATCCTGCTTAAAGATGGTTAATAAAGAATAATAGTCGCCGTAGTCCAAGTAGGTAGCCTGTTGGCTTATCAGATGTGAGTCCGCGGTTCAAATTCCAGCTCAAACATCTTGCACAATACGAAATATGAAAATAAAATTTCTTTCGGCAACTTCTTCTGAGCTCGCCAGAGCTGGTGCACTCCTTCCGGAATCCTCTTCATTAGACTTGGGTATGCCACTCGCCTCGATCAAGGTGGCCATTGCGCAAAAATTCTTTCCAGATGCCAACCTATCCTGGATCAATGAGGAGCCCTGCTCCACCGCTAGACTCACCTGGCCTCTGACGGATAGAAGGCGTACCAACCAGTTACTAGGACTTGGTCGTGGCATCATCAACTCAATCACAGTGGCCATGCTTACAGGCCATTGTGTTATGGGTAGACAATCGGAAAGAATGCGGCTCCCATTTAACGACTTCTGTCGTAGATGCAAAATCCGTTGAGGAAAAGGAGACTGTTATCTACTTTCTTTGTCAGTGCCCATCTCTTGCGAGGTGCAGATATAGGTTATTTGGCTCTCCATTTCTTGTCAGCCTGACAGAGCTATCATCTATTGATGTCAAGGATATAGCTTCGTTTATCAAACTTTCTGGTTGGTTTTCCAGTGTATGGTAGTCGTGCTTTTGATGTGCAGCCTTTGCGCTGACCAACTTCTTCCTCTTCCCTGATTTTGGTGGAACTTGGTCAGTACAGAGGCTGCGTTCACCCGCGGCATCAAAAAGGGACGCTGTGCGTGCTCAAGTGAGCTTTTTGATATCAGAGCTACCACTCCAAACTAACCTAACCTAACTTCCTCTCAGCAGATTTCTGGCAAAAACACTGAGAGAAAAATAAAAATTGCAATGAAAAAATTTGTCTTTCAGCGTCGACACTAGGCTTTGCCCAAAGATCACAATTAAAACAGTTGTGACGATACAGCGACGAAACGGTTTTGAAAGATTTTTCACCAGGGTAACTTCAATTCCTATACTCATATAGGAAAGCTATATTCAGTCTACATATTTGTGTTAATTCTTTACACACCTATTATAGGGTACACAATGTAAAAAAAAAATTGAACTTAAAACATGAATTGTTTGAAAAGCAACTACTTTGCATGTGTTTTTTTTTTTCAATAAACCAGATAAATTGCGTTGATTCAGTTTTTTTCTTCTCTTCTAATATTTGCTTTCCGTTTTAATTGCTTAAAAAAACATTTTTAATCGCGTAGATTTAATTGAAAGTAAAAGTTAAAAATTATAATTTAAATTACGTGATAAAGAAAAAATAAAGTCAACGAATGAAATATCATTGGAATAGGAAAGAAATAAAAATGATTTCTTTATTATCCGGAGTCTGTTTAAGCGGAGACTGTCATTAGGCCAACTGAGGCTTTTATTCTAATCAAACTAAACAAGTTTACTTACAACAACAGCACTTTAAGAATGTTTGGTTATGGAAATGGTTACATAATGCCTGGCTGAGGAGAGAGGGCAACTGGGCAGAATAGAAAAAGGAAGTTTGTGAAAATCTTTTAAGCTCCACCTCTGGAGGAAGAGTAGGATTCATAATTCATAGGTTCCTTAATACATGTACAACCAATTATAAAACCCTAGAAATTTTCACAGATTGGCGTTGTTTCTAGAAAACGATAGTTGGCAACCCTATTATTCTAGAAACTGCAAGAGTAAATAAATCATCAGAAACCAATAATAAAACTCTAGAAATTTCCACAGATTGCCGTTGTTTCTAGAAAACAGAAGTTGGCAACCCTATTATTCTAGAAACTGTAGGAGAGTAAATGAATTACCAGATTGACTGGATGAAAATCAAGAAAATAAACTGAAAGAAAACTGTGATATAATGTGATTATGGCGGAAATATTTTGTGATATTCCAGTGTTCCTTACATACATACATAATTGTTTATTGCAACCCTTCAGTCGGGATTACAACCTTGTTTCTCAAACCACTTATGTTGTATGTGTTTCAATTTTGTACATGAGTTGCGGAATCTAAAGTTTAAAGTCTATTTCGAACGACAGATTTTTGAGAAACTTTTCATGGTAATTTTATTTTTACTCTTAAAGTTTTTGCCAGAAATCTGCTGAGAGGAAGTATCCGAAGAAATATTTGTTTTCATTTTTCGTTCTGTTGGAGATGTCTGACCTGGTGTATGAACCACACTACCTATTAGACTACGGCTAATACATGTACAACCAATGATAAATCATTAGAAGTTTTCACAGATGAAGTTGTTTCTAGAGCTCGAAAGTTGGCAACCCTATTATCCTAGAAACTGCAGGAGTAAACGAATTATTAGATTAACTTGAAGAAAATCTGGGAAATTTGAAGTCGCCATAGTCTAGTAGGTAGTGTGTTGGCTTATTAGACTTAAGGCCACGGTGCAAACCCCAGGGCAGACATCAAAACGAAAATATAGTGTTTCTTCGGCGACTTCCTCTCAGCAGATTTCTGGCAAATTCTCTGAGTGTTGAAATAAAAGTGCCATGAAAAGTTTCTCAAAAATCTTTGTTCAGAATCGACTTTAAACTGTAAGTCCCCCGCCACTCATGTATAAAATTAACACACACAACATGAGTGGTGTGAGAAGTTAGGTCCTAAATCCTGAAGGGTTGTAATAAACAATTATGTATGTATGTATGTAAATCCCGGAAATACTTGGTGATAGACCCCACTATTGTGCAAGCAACATTACTTGTGCATGCGCGGCACCTTTTGCAAAATTTCCGCCTTCTTTTAAGTTTTATTTTTTTTTGTTTTTTATTTTAAATCATTATACTTTAACTGGCATAATTTAAAACCTAATTTGTTTAATAAAAATCTTATTTTATAATCATATTTTAAAAACGTTTAAAGCAAAAAAAAAAAGAAGACGTAGAAAGAAAAAATGCAAAAAAATAAAAAATAAGCAAATTGAGGGTACAACAAGTATTTCCGCTAACCAAATTCGTTTACCTGGTTAAGCCAAAACGGGGCAATTACTTTTACTTTATTTAACTGAACTTTATACTATTTTTAAACAATACAAAAACAAAAAAACAATAATAAATAATGAACAATAAACGAAAAAAAGAAAAAAAACTTTAAAAATCGTGCCTTAAAATTTATTATTTCAGCTAAAAATACACGGTGCTACTGCAGTTGCTGCTGTTCATATGGAAATCTTTATAATTATACGAGCCAAAAGAGGGAAGACTGAATATTTTTTTTATATTTTTTTTAATTGTTGTTGTTGTAGTAGTATAAATATTATATAGAATAATAAAAATAAAAATAATTTTATTATTTATTATACAATAATTATTAACTTTTAAGTTGAATTTTTTTTTTTGCTTTGAAATCGAAAACCATTTGGGTTTCATTAATTATTTGATTGATTGATTGAAAACTTTAATAAGACTACACAGTAGAGCAGAGTATACAGTAGAGTAGAGTATGAAGCGTTGATAAAAAAAAACAAAAATTCCGCTTGTCATATGCTTGATTTAATAAATGCATATTCATTATTATTATTAAATTTATTATTATTTTATTAATAATTTTCAAATAGTTTTTTTGAACAAAAAAACACAATAACATCGCGTGCTTTAAATTTTATTGAAAAACCAAAAAAAAAAAATATTTTTTTCAAATCAAATTTAATTTAACCTGCAATTAAAATTACATACAGAGAAGAGGGAGAGAGAAAGATTCAATTGATGAAAACCTCCAGTTAGAATTAAAGATGATTTAACGGAATTCAAATATAATTATCCACGAGGGCTAAAGCCTCTGACACGAGGTGTAAGCATGGACCCCAAACTATCCCGGATGGGTTCATATAACGGAGAAATTAAAGACAATGACCTGTAAGAGATCTGGATTTATCAAGACGCTTACAATTGCTAAACGGTGTTCAAATATAAGTGTTAGGTTAGGTAAGAGGACGTGTACTTGTCAATTAAGACAAGTACAGTACCCGGAGGTCGAATTGACCCATTGTATACTAGTTTCTCACACCACTTATGTTGTGTGTGTTAATTTTATACATGAGTTGTGGGACCTACAGTTTAAAGTCGTAAATAAAGCGTTACTTTAAATTGCTTGGCATAGGGCAGAGGCAGTCTGATATTCTGATCACCACGGCATTATTTTCTATACAAAGTTAGTCGTCCCCCAACTTTATGTCGTCCGCAATGTGGTTAAGTCCAGCACAACCTGGACTATTGACTCGATGCAATATTACATACATCCATAATTTGTCATTACAACCCTGCAGTCAGGATTACGACCTAGTTTCTCACACCTCTAATGTTGTGTGTGTTAATTTTTTTATATATGAGTGGCGGAGGACCTACATTTTAAAGTCGACTCCGAACGACAGATTTTTGAGAAACTTTTCATGGCAATTTTATTTCAACACTCAGAGTTTTTGCCAGAAATCTGCTGAGAGGAAGTCGCCGAAGAAATACTTTTTGTATTTTGTTTTGATGTCTGGCCTGGGGCTCGAACCCTGGCTTTACTAGACTACGGCGACTTTACCATTAAACACATTAAGTCGATGCAATATTGGAAAGCCATTTTAGTCGACTTCAAGATTGTTTATAATTTTCTTGATAGCAGATTTGATTTTATGATTCCTTGTATAGACTTTTGATTTGACGATTCGAAGGTTCTGATAGCAGATGCCGTGTTCTAATAAGTAGTGTGTTCGCATATTAGACATGAGGCCATGGTTCAAACCCCATGTTAGACAATCTCAAGCAAAACGAAATGTCAAAGAAAAATATTTCTTCGGCCACTTCCTCTCAGCAAATTTCTGGCAAAAACTCTGAGTGTTGAAATAAAATTGTCATGAAAAGTTTCTCATAAAAATCTGTCGTTCGTATTCGATTTTAAACTGTAAGTCCCGCAACTCATATATAAAATTAAAACACTCAGCATAAGTGGTGTGAAAATCTAGACTGTAATCCTGACTAAAGGGTTCTAATGATCAATAACCTTCAATTGAAATGGAGAACCGAACTGATGGCAGTAAAGGTTTAACATGGTTTGGTCCTGGACTATTGACTCGATGCAATATTGGCAAGTCAATGACTCATTTAATTCGACTACAGGGTTGACTTTATTTTTCTCGACAACAGATTTGATTTTATGATTCCATGTAAGGACTTTCAATCTGACGATTCAAAGGTCTTTAGTAGGCCTCATGAGATACATATCGATTTACATACATTCACGGTTTGCAGAAGTTTAGTAGGTAGTATGGATTTGATTTTATAATTCCATGTATAGACATTCAATCTGACGATTTAAAGGTTCTTAGTTAGGCCTCTTTAGATACATATCGATTGGCATACATTCAAGGTTTGCAGAAGTTTAGTAGGTAGTATGTTGGCTTATTACAAGAAAGCTCTCGGCTCAGACATTGCAAACAAACCGAAATTTGAAAAAATAAAAAGTATTTCTGTAGGCCACTTCCTCTCAGCAGTCTTCTGGCAAAAACTTCGTAGGTAAATAAAAATTGCCTTGAAAAGTTTCTCGAATCTGTTGTTTGGAGTCAACTTCAGGCTGTAGATCTCGCCACTCATGGAGATGAACAACACGAGTGGTGTGAGAAGCTAGGTCATAATCCTGATTATCAAGTCGCTAACATCAACATTCATTTTCTTCAATGAATGCCGAAGATTGCTTAGGTAGGACATCAGGGATTCATCGAAAATCGGACTAGGAAAAATTCCCAACAATATACTTGCCTTAGTTAAGGAAGTTAAAGTGGTCATCTCCAGAAAGAGAGAGCTTGCACGTGTAACATTGCTAGGTTGTCTTTTTTTACTTTAAATCGTATGGCCATCTTTCACAATTTTGCAGTTCTCACAAGCCACTATTCCTATAGCAAATATGCTCATTGACTTGGCATTCCCTCTAAAGACTTTTGCATGAATGGTGAGTCTAAGGAGATGGAAAAGGCTATCTTTCACCACATACAGTCACAGAAAAAAGTCTACAACACCATTGCATGTAGAGTTTTTTTCCCGCGAATTTTTTTTTTTTTTCTAATAAGTTTTAGGTTATATTTTTTATAATCGATTTTGTCTTCAAGGATGCTTAAGAAAGAAAGCTTAACACCTTTTTTAATTTGAAAAAAAAAATCACCAGGAAAAAGTATACATACAGCGGTGTCTGCAGACTTTTTTCCTTGACTAACAGGCATGTTCAGGACGGCTCTGCAAGTCATGTGTCGTTGACTGACTGTGCTACAAAGAGAATGAACTCTTCCTGTACTCTGCAAAACAAGGATTACGGCAATAGCAGAATTTATTTAGCTTTCCTATGGGAATTATTGTTTAATTCCAAGGTTGAATATTGATTTAAGGTATCACAATGGGCCTAAAATAACATAACCTAACTTAGAATTTTTATTTTTTTCAAAAATTCATTCATTATTCGCCAAATTTATTTAAAATTCGTTGAGTAAATTGTTATTTCTAAATTAATACAATAAAAGTTCATTATCTTCTATTTTATTTCATTTTCGTTAATAGCGTGACTTTTTTTAAATGGAAACAAAATAAAATAAAAAAATAATTACAACAACGTGATGATGTTATTTTTCTCTTTCTTTTTTTATTGTGATTTCTTATACAATTTAATATTTTTTTTGTTGTTGTTGTATTCCATTTGTAAACGTTTCAATTTCAATTTAAAAATGCTGATGTTTCACTCTACTTTAAATGTTAAAATTCATTTTGTTTTCTTATTACTTTTCTTTCATTCATTACTTTTCTGATTAATTCAGGCGTCACTGTGTGGAATCAATAGCACAGACTAAGAGAATTATCTTTACTTAGGTATTCTTTACGCAAAATATAATGGAGTCAGCAAGCACCATGAACAATCAGCAATCAGGAACAATATTCTTAGATTCGATAGTTGTAAAGGGTCCGCCAAATAAATTTTTTTTTCTTGAAAATGCCTTAAAAAAAAACTACTGAATATTTTCTCAAATTTTCTTTTTTTCTTTGAAAGTAAAATTCTTCCGGTTAATAATGGAAAATAATTTCATTCAAATGGCTGCCCATGTAGTAGCCTACACTAGAAGATGCCGAAAAAATTATCTTTGAAGCTCATTTTGATCTTGGCGGGTATGTAAACAAGCAAAATTGTCGCATTTGGGGCACAGAAAACCCGCATGCATACATTGAAAAGCCGACGTACCCAAAACGAGTCACTGTTTGGTGCGGATTTTGGTCCAGAGGCATAATTGAGCCATTTTTCTTCGAAAATGAGCAAGGAGTGGCCGTTACAGTCAATGACGATCGTTATCGGGCCATGTTGAACGAATTTTTGTTCGCAAAAATTGAAGAGGAGGATATTGGCAACATTTGGTTTCAACAGGACGACGCTACGTGCCACACAGCCGAAGCTACACTCGATGTTTTGCGCCCTGTTTTTGAAGATTGCATTATCAGCCGCAGAGCTGATGTCGTTTGGCCACCTTGGAGCTGCGATTTGACACCGTTGGACTATTATTTGTGGGGTGCCGTCAAAGATAAGTGTTACGCCGACAAGCCAGAGACAAGGACAATATTCGTGAAGCCATTGGTGAAATACAGCTGCACTCAATCGATAATGTGCTTAAAAATTGGACCGATCGTGTAGGCTACTGCATGGCCAGCCGAGGCAGCCATTTGAATGAAATTGTTTTCCATTATTAAGCGGAAGGATTGTACTTTCAAATAAAAAAGGGAATTTGAGAAAATATTCAGTAGTTTTTTTTTAAAGCATTTTCAAAAAAAATTTATTTGGCGGACCCTTTATTAGTTATGGCCAGAAAGAACAGGGACTAACAAACATGAAAGATACATGGAATCATCTAATAGCACCTCATGAAAGATGAAATTTGAAATCTATTGCTGATTCTTTAAAAACTTGCACAATTTTAACGTGAGGTTGAATGACCAGCAAAGTGTAGCCCCAGTGCCATCGAAAAGTTTATAAAAAGTGCCGCTTGGAAACCATAAATACGGTACGAAAAGCTTTACTTTTTAATGCCGTAAAGCATAATTTATTGACCCAAAAACACATTAATTTTCGCTGTTTTGTTTTTAATGCCCCGAAACCAGAAGCAGAAAAAAACAGAATCTCATCATATTTTTTTATGGGGCCATTTTGCCGGTTTTTTTTTTCTAAAAATACTTGCAATTGAACTGATTTTTGTTATTGTTGCTGGTCATTTTTATGTAAAACAGTTTAAAATAAAATAAATATTTTTTTTAAACATTTTCCACATAAAAATTTTTTTTTAATTTCTGTCAACAATTCAATTCAATTCAGTTGCTTTGACTGTGGGTTGACTGACCTCTATAAAGCGTTCAGATCTGATTTTTTTATTGTTAAAGAAATGCACAACACATGAGATGAGCTGTTAAAAATGAGCAGAAAGAAAGAAAAAAATTTAATTTTTTTGTCATAAAAAAGTGCAAATTATGACAAAAAAAAAGACGAAAATAAATGCTCCCAGCAACAATTGCAATCAGCAGACAAACAAGTTGTTGTCTTGTCATTTATTTAATTCTGGTATTTATTGTTGTTTTTATTAAGAAAAAAATAAAATAAAATTTTATTCCATTACAGGCAAGCTGTTATATGAGGTTATCGGCGCAATAATTCCGGGCGATATGAGGGATTTATTAACAACAAAATCAAAAGACAAGACAAACATAAAAAAAATTGTCCACCAACAATAATAAAAACAAGATAAACATGTTATTGTTAATATTTAAATTTTTTTAAATTATTTTTTTAATTTTTTTATTCAAAATCTCCAATCAAGACTGTGAATCATACGCTCCTTGTTAGAAGCAGTTTTCGTTTAATAAGGAATTATAAGATGTTTTTTAATCAATTGTTCTTCTTCATTAATATGTTTTATTGTTTCTGTTATTTGTTGTTAACAAATAACTTTGTAATCGTATGTTAGTGGCTGATAGCAGTAAATTAACAACAGCAAGCGTTACTAACATATAAAGAAAGCTTACGAGCACAGAGGCTACGATCCTGTCAAAAATCTTAGGTACTGTTAGTTTCAAGCTACACGACAACTGAGAAAACGATAACTGAGAAAACGCTTTTAAGCCTTCCGATCCTGAAAAACTGCAAAGAACCTATTACGATAAGCAGCACAACCTATTTAGCGAATATTTATACGGAAGCCATTAAAGCTTTGACGTCCTTGCTTCTCTTAGCATTAAAATTGCCCCGATTCTAGCTCGCCTTTTATGACATTTGCACAGTTTAATGCTTAAATCACGTACATACACATAGCCACAAAAGTATACATACGGATAACAAATTTCAGAAATTTTTTAAACTAATCCGTTTGTTTGGAAAATATTTAGAATTGTCTGACATCTTTCTTCGATTTTAAGACGGTCTTTTGCTTTGGTTCAGAAATTTGTGAAATTTGTAAATCGTATGCATACCTTTGTGGGCCTGTGCAGGGCCACAATTCAGTTCAATTTCAGACATTTTTTAACCAATGCAAAAGACCGTCTTAACATCAAAAAAACTATAAAGATTTTCAACGAAAACGAATTATTTAAAAAATTTCTGAAATTTTTTAACCGTATGTATACTTTAGTAACTGTGTGTAGGTCCTAGGGTACAGTGGCATACGGACGAAAGTAAGCACGGATGAGTTTACTACCACTACCACTACTGGCCTAGTGACCATGCTCCTCGTGCAAACTCAAACTTCTGCGTGATATTATAAGAGCTGCAAATGGTATATGGGCTGCCGGAAATCGAGGTAATTTTATGACCCCATCATGACAGTAGACTCACGTGATCTTTAAGAAGAATGATCACGTGCAATAGAGTGCTATTTGCCTCTGTGATTACCAAACATTGCCTCATTCACAGCACTTGGATGCATGGGGAATTCCATAGCTGCGTTAATTAGAGAGATAAGAAAAGTTTGAACATCTGTTATGCCATTACCTTGCATTCACTAGAAGACATTTCGGGAGAATGGGTTAATCCTCTTCCGAAAATGTATTTGATGTCCAAACCGGAAAATTTTCTTTTAGCAAGAACATACCCCACGTGATAAACACTTTCTAGTTGGACTTTTTAGCCGCATAAATTTATAATAAGTGATCCTAAAAGAATTTGTGACTATCGGGAGTCGTGATTACATGATATCGCGATACGACTTCTCAAGGAAATTCAAGGCATCGATTCCGTATAAAGAGATTTGGAAATATTGTGCAAAGCAGTTTGTAAGACTCCGATGGAGCCAATTTGTACTGAACTGTGGAAATGGTGTAGTCCATAAGACGAAACGATATGATGTCCTCATTATATGGGCACCAGGATACAATGACATTCGAAGATGCCTAGTCGCTGCAGTCCAGTAGGTACTGTGTTGGCTTAAGAGACGTGAGGCCACGCATCAAACCCCAGGTCAGACATCTCGAACAAAACGAAATACAAAAATTATTTCTTTGGCGACTTCCTCTCAGCAGATTTCTTGCAAAAATTCTGAGTGTTGAAATAAAATTGCAATGAAAAGTCTCTCACAAATCTGTTGTTCGGAGTCGATTTTACCCTGTAGGTCCCGCCACTCATATATAAAATTAACGCACACAACGTAAGTGGTGTGAGAAACTAGGTCGTAGTCCTGACTGAAGGGTTGTAATGACCAATTATGTATGTATGTGATCCTGAAAGAATTTGAAATTATCGGGAGAAGTTATTACATGATACGAGTTCTCGAGGAAATTCGAGACTTCCATTCCGTTGTAAAGAGATCTGAAAATATCGTACAGGGCACACTGTAAAAGACTCTGATGGAGCCAATTTAAATTAAAGTGTGATTGGGGAAATTTTCTCTGAACAGCTGAATAGCTATAAGACTGCCGAATCACTGTGCAGTGTTTTTCAGGCGGATGTATTGCTGGATTATTGATGAAAATACCTACATGAAATGATGTCCATATCACATGTGTACCAAGACAGAATGACATTCTAGGTAACATATAGCGAATGAACTGACTAGGTGCAGCCTAACCCTCGCGCTCTTTAATGAATACTCTACTTTAGGAATTCCTTAGAAGATCTGAGGGTCTATAATTAACCGCTTTCGGATAGGGTTTCTGCTTAAATTCCAAAGGAGCCATTTCGGTGTGGTTGACATTATTCGGTATTGCATTATGGTCACTCATGCACCGTATGCCGAAGCTTAAGAGACGTGGAGGAGGCAAAGACTGTTCATCATCTATTAGATACATTGACCAGCATTATGCCGGAGAAGGAAAACGTAGCTTCGTGCCTACCTTATACACGATATAAACGAACTATAGTACAAAGCATTCTGAATCACTTCTTTAAACGCTCGGAATGGTTTCGACAATAGATGAAAATGGAAAATTGTGGTATTGAAATGGGTCTCATCTGTCTGTCCAGCTTCTTTTTTTTTGGGCAGACAGTTTTGGAATTTATGAAATAATAGTTCGCGATGAGAATTACCGCATTCAAGCAACATGTCGTCAAACGTGAATGACTTTATAAAACAGCATGGAAGGTTAATTTGGTAAGAAACTTTTAAAATAATTATAATTAAAGGAATACTTACAATTTAATTGTTACAATAATTTTTAAAGGGAAGCCAAATACATACCTGAAAGAGAGAAAAAATATTTGTTAGCAAAAGACAAAAACCAGCAAGAATTTAAAACATTTGCAGACAGTTTTTAAGAAGATTTCATTAGATTTTTAAGGTAAATCCTTACAGACGTTTTAGAATATAAATTTTTACAATAAAATATTCGAAAAAACCTGATCTCATGATACAAATTTATTTTCATATATTGTTGTTATCGATAGATCGATTACGTTGTAATTTTGGCATTTAATATTGTTTTTAGATTTTTCCTGTAGCGATTGGTTGTGAACGTAATTATAAACCACAGTGTGGTGGATTGCGTTTAAAAATTTGTTTTTCAACAAAAAACAAAAAATTTTGAATTTCGACGACATAATTAATGCGATGATTGCATAATTATAAGCATATGTATGTATGCATATACATACATAATACATACAAATTTATGCCCCCAAGCACCCCCTCCCCTCTTAAGCACTTGTTCATTACACTCCTTTATGCCATAAATTTATGTCATTTTAATAAATATTTGCCATGTTAATGTTGTTGTTGTTGTTGTTACAAAAATCAGAAACAGAAAACCAGAAAAACAAAACATTAAACATGTCAATTGAACTTGTCCCATTAGTGTGCCAAACGTCATTAATTGACATATACAGCAACAGCAACAACAATGAAATTATGTGGTGTTTTACTCCACATAAACGTTGTAATTCACCTCATTTTTGAATTGCCTGCCTGCCACCATACAATTGCTGTTAATCAAAATAAGTTGTTTTATTTGTTGTAAATTTGAAACATTGTCTTTGTTAGTATTGTTGTTGTTGTCACTGATTTTAAATGACAATCGCTTACACATACATACATTCACACATTTAAAACGAAATGAAAATGAAGAGGCGCAAAACAACGAAACAAAATACGCGTAATCGGAAGCGACGTGCTTAGATTTTTATTAAACGAAAGTACGAGTGAGTGAATCAACAGAAAATCAAACAGAAAACGGCAGAAAGAAAGTGAAATCGTCGTTGTTTGTTGTTGTTGTTGTGGTCGTCTAACGACACACACACAAACACACATCCATATCCATCGACAACAATCCCATCCAGTTAGACAGCCACAGCCACAGCCACAGTAAAGTAAGTGAACAAGCCATTCATACATCAGTCATCCATTTATTTAAACAAACACTCATACTCACTCAGTTACTTACACGTTCAATCACTTACAGTTAGAGAAACAAACACATGCTTAATTAACTGACTTGACTTGACTTGGCTGGTTGTTTAGCTGGATAATGACTGACTGTCTAAATAACTGACGGAATGAATGAATGAATGAATGAATGACTGGATTGTTGGTTTTACGTTTTTCGCTGGCTTGTTTTTTTTCACCAGACTAAAGTGAGTAAATCGGTCACATGTGTGAAATACAAGTGGCCAAAACAACAACAACAACAAAAATTGTTACAAAAATCAACAACAATTAAAGCAAATTTTTTTTTTTGAAAAACAAAAAATTTTTTTTTTAATTTTTAATTTTTAAAAATGAATGAAATCAACATCAAATTCAAATGAGTTTCATAAAATGAAAACAAAATTATTAAACGTGTGCAGTTAAGATTACCAAACCTTTTTTATTCAATATTTTTTTTTTTTTTTTGTAAACAAATTTAGAAATTTAAGAAATTCGTTTTAATTAGAAAAAAATTTCACTTGACAGTACTAAACGCTACAAAATTTAATTTATATTCAAGCAATTTCAGTCAAACACTTTTTCTTTAAAAAGAAACCATTAATCCGTAGAGTATTCTGAAATGAAATATGAGGGCGATTCTAAATCATCAAACAAAAACATACAAGTCGTCGACCGAAAAAAAAGCAGATCATTTTACTAAGAAAGTGCAAATATTCAAAAAAAAAAAAATCAAGTCATCGACCAAAAGGATGCAAGTCAGCAACAGTGTAGAAAAATTCAGTACTTTAGTACTTTTTTCAGTACTTTCCCATTTCAAAAATACCATAGTACCCCTGCGACACTTTCCGTCCTTTTTTTATTATTACATACATATGTATTTTATGTTTTGCGCTTTTCTGCTGTTAATGCGTTCGCAACATGTTCAACGTAATGAGAAAGGTACGTACGTGTATCAAGTATAAATAAACTCTTTTTTCAAAAGTACTATTTGATACAGAAAAGTACTCTTTCAGTTAGAGTTCAGTACCATTTCAAAATTTCAATTTTGCAACACCGGTCAGCAACTAAAAAACTGCTAGTCATCGAACAAAACATGCAAGTCATCGACCAAAAGGATGCAAGTCATCGATAAAAAAAAATGCAAGTCATTGATCAAAAAAATGCAAGTAATCGTCAAAAAACATGCAAGTCAGCAACCAAAAAAACTGTAAGTCATCGAACAAAACATGCAAGTCATCGGAAAAAAATGCAAGTCAGTAACCAAAAATTGCACATAATCTACTATAAAAATGCAAGTCATCGAGCAAAAAATGCAAGTCATCGACCAAGAAATACAGGCCGCCATCAACCAAAAAATGCAAGTCATCAACTAAAAACATGCAAGTAATCTAGCAAAGAAAATGCAAATCTTCTACCAAAGAAATGCAACTTGCGAAAAATACAACATTTTGTTGGAGGTATATATACATATAAATGCAAATGAACTCAATGAGAATTATTAAAATTTTTAATTATTTTTTTTTTGCTCATATAAAACTTTTTTCGTCGTCTATATCTCCAGCCCCAAGTAAAGCTCGACCCTAAGGAAAACTGTTTTGGAATCATTGATGCCATGTCTATCCAGCCCACTAGGTCCACTTTACCCACAAGTCCATTTTTGATCCGATTTGGACCGCTTTTTGTTTTTGCTAATTTAGCAAAAAGTTAGCTTCGTCGTCGCCTGTCCCAATTAACGTCCGACAATAAGGAAATCTGTTTTGCAATCCTTGATACCATGGTTATTCAGCCCACTAAGTCCACTTCTCCCACAAGTCCATTTTTAATTCGATTTTGAATGATCTATACAGAGCACTTTTTTTTTGTTTATTTGAAGAAATTAATAAGCTTCGTCGACTATATCTTCCGTCCCAATGGTTACCCGAATGTCATGAAAACTGTTTTGAAATCCTTGATAGCTAGCAGTCTTCTAAGTTCGAAAAGCGCACCGTTTTAAATTTGTGATTATTCGAAAGAATACTTTTAGGGCCTGGCATTATTTTAAATCATGCGTGCCTTTGGTACCACGTTGTTATGGTTGTATAAATAGAGAATTGCTCAGCCAAAGAACGAATAAAATTGCAGAATACTGGACTCCATTTGGTATTTAATAATAAAACGGGGATTTCCCTTTTTAAAAATCTAAATCCATATATTCTTCAAAACGTTGCACAATTTCCGAGTTCATCCAATAGTTTCCTTAGAAATTTCTTAGAAATTCTTAATGATTGATCTTCAATACTCTTTTCACACTTCCTTATTCTGTTCTGCCAACTAAATTTAGTTGATGAAAAACGTAAATACAAGAGTGGTGATTTACATTTTTCAATGCGATCATTAGGTAGAGTGATGATGGAAAGATTTAATTCCTCTTCGTATTTTAATTGATTTCCCAGAAATGTCAGACCGCAAATGATGTTTTTCTATCTTAAAACATCACATGAAGAATGATGATGATGATTATTTTTCTAAATTTTATTTTTATTCGTTTCGTTTTAAATAAGAAAACAACAATAAACAAAATTAAAAAAAAAATAAAATAATTAAACAACACTTTACATGAGAAGAATAATTTAAAGAAACTCCGTTTATTTGCGATTTATTTTCGGTTTAAATACGTTGTATTTGTTGTTGGAGTTGTTGCTGTTGTTGTCGGTAAGTATAACAAGTTTTCGTCATTGATTATCTACTTTAATATAGTATTTGTAGTTCTTAAAAGTTGAATTTTTACTTTGTACCCTACCCTCGTAAAGAGAGATTGCTTTAGAAGCCAGACAGACCACAATTTTTTACTTTAAAACTCTTGGAAATTTCTGATTACGCAACCCGATGAAGTCGTATTAAAACAAAATGAAATTTTTTATACATCAAAGCGTTAAAAACTAATCGATTATTGGGTCAAAATTTTTTCTTGGGCAGCCCTCAGCAATTTCTTTCCTTAAAACTCTTCAAATTCTTGATTAGGCAACCCGATGAAGTCGTATTAAAACAAAATTTAAAATTTTTGTACATTAAAGTGTTAGAAACTAATCAATTATTGAATCAAAATTTTTTCTCGGGCAACCCTCTAAATCACAATGGTGTCCTGCTATCAATTTTACCACACTAAAGTCTTTTATCAAAGCACCTCTACAGCTACCTCAATAAGGCACATTTAAGATGCCTCTATGCCAGTAACTTACTGAGGAAATTTATGCCAGTTTAGGGTATCATATGGTCGGTTTGAGGCGTCGTTGCTTTCCTACGTTGTTTACGTTGTTTTGATCTTTTAAAACGTATTTTAAGTTGAGAGAAAAAAAAAGATTTTTTTCTTCTTTTTTATTTCAATTGGAGTACGAAACGTATTGTAGTTTTATTAGAGTAGAAAAATAAAAGCAACAACAACAAGAACAACAACATGATTTAAAATAATTTGCATAAATCCGGTTTGTATGCCCGCACCAGCTCACAAACAAAGCAGGCTTAAAACGCTGATCACAATTTAAATCAAGAATTTTTTTTCTCGTATTCAAATGATACGTTTTTAATGCTGCTGACTCAATATGAGTGGACGAGGAGAATGCAATTTAAACGCCACAAAAAATAAAACGAGAATGTTTTTAAAGACGTCCGAAAATCTAGACTTAAAGTAAGACTTACAAGAGACTTTTAAGAAATGTCGAACCATTGGCTAAGATTTCATTGAAGCTCTAAAAGAGGTAATGATTTCTAGATGCTTCATATTCCTTCTTTCCATTTAGTGAAGCCTTAAGCAATTTCCAAGCCTACTGGTTGAGAAACAAACGACTCAGCTTTAAGAAATAGCAACCCCCTCTTACTTGAAACTTCGAAATAATTTCTTGTAATAAGAAGAGTGGAACAGAGGTAAACCAACAGAAATAAATTGATAAGAGAAGATACAAGAACCGGCGTATAGAGTATTCAATGCACAGACTCGGAATAATCGAGAGATAGCGCTGCAGTAATTGAGAATGCAACGAATTGATGGCGGACGTTTTAGGAAGACGACAAACGTGCAGAGACAACTAAACTGTAACGTGAATGACGTTTTAGCATAATGCTTTGGACAGTTTTCGGACGTAATACTAACGCGACTGAGGGCGGAGTTTACCTTGATACAGCGGATAGATGTTATTGATCGATTACACACTAGTAGCCGTAGTCTAGTAGGTAGTGTGTTGGCTTATTAGATGTGAGGACACGGTTCAAACCCCAGGACTTCGGAGACTGCTTCTCAACAGATTTCTGGCAAAAGCTCTGAACGTAGTATAAAATTGCCATGAGTCTTTCGGAGTCGACTTTAAACTGTAGATCTCGCCACTCATGTATAAAATTAAAGCACACATCACAAGTGGTGTGAGGAGCTAGGTCTTAATGACCAATTATGTATGTGTGTGCGTAAGTTCCACACCAACTGAGGTTTACAACTGCTTTACATCCTTTTGGCATAGAACTCCTAATTCGTTATGTTCTAGCAGCTGCTTTAAAGAAAAATTATGGCCACAATCTTGACATCGTTGTGCACTTCAGTACTCCTCTGAATGAAAGTATGCAACTAATAGCCTTGAGAACAGATTGATTGTTCGGGAATATTTGTAAATGTACGCCCCTAGGATTCTTGTCAGTTATAGAACCCTTGTACTTCGTGTCCTGCTGCATTGCACTATTCCTGCTTTGAGTCGGTGAAACATTTTGTATCCATCCGTGTGTTATATATTCGTGACACATACTTGTCTGGTCTGGGAAAATTCACCCTGCATTTCATGGTGCAGGTTGAGTTAGGTTAGCTGGAAATGAAAGCCTTGATTACCAAAAGCTGACTTCAGCGCGCATAGGTTAGGTTAGGTCCTGCTTAGCGAGAAGCACAGTAGGAAGCCAGTTGAGAATTGCGAACAAGGCTTTCGTGGGGGTGGTGCGCAGAGCGCCAGTTGTATATATGGCCTCAGACTTTCCGACCTTGTCAAGAAGTCTGACGTTGTATTGTCTGTCCAGAGCAGTCCACCAGAAAGCACGGTCTCAGTGCAACTGAGTACTAAATTTCTTCTGAGTCATGTAGAATATGTTCCCGATTCCACCCAAAGACCATGGGATTACCAATAAGGTTCCCTAAATTACTCAAAATTTTATCTATGAATGGAGATTGCTTGCATAAAAGTCACGTCAAAAGAATTAGAATTTAGAATTAGAATAGTACACATAGCCGCTTCCATGCTAGTATAGATCACAGTGGGACAACCACAGAATGTTTCTAATAAAGGCTCGTTGGGATGTCTCCCTTCTGAGCGGTCAGCCCAGTATGTACTACAACTGGATGGTAAAGCCTTATGTAATGTCGATGCCAGAGAGTTTCCAATCTCTCTCGCACTTACGAAGATAATCAGAATTATGTTTGGAGGCTTTTCATTCCGATCTTGCGTATAACAGAGCGGGGAAAGGGTTTGTTAAGCAATTCTAAGCTAAAAAGAATTCTCATTCGAATATTTCTTTCTGAAGCCAAAAATAAAAAAATTCCATTTCAAAATTTCGTTCCCCATTTGCCCAACTTTTATTAAATTATTCGGCTTTTAATACAATATTAGGCAAACAAATAATTGCCGTGGATTACTTACTTACTTTCAAATATTTTGGCTGCGAATTAATAATTTGCTACGCTTATTACGAATATTTTATGAGCCACAGTTTCAACAGACACAGAGAGAGAGAGAAAATATTTTTTTTCTTGCAAGCCATTGTTTGTTAAGCCGGCATAAAATGAATGCCTTTTTAATTATAAAAAATACAAATAAAAATTAAAAATAAAAATATACTGACTGTGGTCATTAAATAAAATTTTCTGCTCCTCTTTTACTAACTGCAACTGTGCTACCGAAACAACCACCAAATGGTGGCACAATAGAGGCACACCACACCATACAAACGGTTTGTCCAACTATTCGTATGTCTCTCTCTCTCTCTATAGCAGCCATGCGTTTTAACCAACTTGTGCAGACCATAACTTTAGATGGTTTTGGTTGTTGTTTTATTTTAAGCGGCTTAAAACAATTGACGTCAGAGTCGTAGTATTTTTTTTTGTTTTTTTCAATTACATTGTAATTTATTTCAAACTTTCATGCCATAATCGTGTTGAAAAGCGTTTGATATGAAGAAAAACAAAAGCAAAAACAACAACATAAAATTATTTAAAAAAAATCAAGTAAGAAAGTTTCAAATAATAAAGCCGGACTTGGTGGCACAGTACTCTATTATATCTGAAAAATTTCTTGGTTCGGCTCTATCTGCCAAGAGCTGTGCACATTTCCTAGACAGACTAGTCTCAAACAATGTACAGACTTGATGAAAATCATATCGGTTCTGGATGTCTCTGATGCATAATAATTTGAGGTTATGTGTCCCTTATTAATAAATGTTCCCTAAGGAAATTAAAAGCCCGGTTTGTCCCACAAAATCGGATCGTAACTGAATATATCGAATACATGAATCAATAAGAAGCCATTACAGTGTAGAAGCCACTGGAAATATCGGCTGCTCTTGAGGTAGTAGAGGGATAGGTTAGGTTAGGTTAGGTTAGAGGACGTTACTTGTCAATTAAGACAAGGTCGAATTGACCCATTGTACAACGTCCTAGTTTCTCACACCACTTATGTTGTGTGTGTTAATTTTATACATGGGTGGTGGGACCTACAGTTTAAAGTCGACTCCGAACTGCAGATTTTTTAGAAACTTTTTCATGGCAATTTTATTTACTCTCCGAGTTTTTGCTAGGGAGTCACCGAAGAAATACTTTTTGTATTCTGTCTTGATGTCTGGCCTGAGGCTCGAACCCTGCCTTTACGTCTAATAAGCCAACACACTACCTACTAGACTACGGCGACTTCAAGTAGAGGGATACCAAGAGGTCTTAGGCTTTGTAGTGGTTTGACAGGTCAATAGTGCCTGACGACAGATGTTCTATTCAAATCCAACCACCCATTTTCAATAAAAAAAAATACAAAAAGCTGGCATTGGGTAGGTCCAATAGCGTTCTCTTAGTCCCAGTTTTGCAGATAAAACTACAGGTTCATAGAATCTGCGTTAAATGCCTTTTGCGCATAGAGGACAGATTCCCAGGAGGCAATTGTTAAAATATTAAAGAAGTCGTCGACATATTTATGCGAAAGCGCTCAGCGCACTTTTTAATATACAAGGCGTAGCGCATACAAACCTAGCCAGCTGATCAAGTGAATGATTCCGGAAAGCAATAATCGCACAGAGATAATCACCACTGGATGTCGCTTGACTTAACGGATAGAGTACGAAGTCATTAAAGAAAGAAGCCATCGAAGGTACTGGCAGCGCTTGAGAAGCATTAATTGCTTGCGAATGCAGGCATCAGTAGGCAACCGCTAAAGAAAGAAGCCATGGAAGATATTGGAAGCTCTTGGGGCAAGGATTTGTAAGGGAACTCAGGCTTTGCTGTGAATTGACTGATCTCAGCTTACTACTGATTGCTCTAAGGCATGAGAACTTTTAGCGCCGTTTCTTGTAATAGGGACTGCAACATCCTTTAAATGAGGAATCTTAAAATGGAAAACTTAAATGGTTTATTAAAGCGCCGATGGTAGACTTAGGTTAGGTTAGGTTAGAGGAAGTGTACTTGTCAAATAAGACAAGTACAGTACCCGGAGGTCGAATTGATCCATTGTACAACGTCCTAGTTTCTCACACCACTTATGTTGTGTGTGTTAATTTTATACATGAGTGGCTTGACCTACAGTTTAATGTTGACTCCGAACGACAGATTTTTGAGAAACTTTTTCATGGCAATTTTATTTATTCTCAGAGATTTTGCCAGAAATCTGCTGAGAGGAAGTCGCCGGAGAGATACTTTTTGTATTTTGTCTTGATGTCTGACCTGGGGCTCGAACCCTGACTTTTACGTCTAATAAGCCTAAACCTGCTAGACTACGGGCGACTTACTTGTACCGAAATTTGTCTAAAATTGAGTAACTTTTCGAGGATTTAATTCTATATCAGAATAAGGCTTGGATGAGAGAGGTTTAAACAAGAAATAATGGAATAGAAAGAACGCACTCGAAACGTATTGAAGGCTTCACACGGAACTACAGGGTCTGATTGGGCTTTCAGCAGAGGAGTGTTAACAAGAAATCAGTAACGATCTGGTTGGAGTTTCAGGTTAGATTGGTGTGGGTCTTGGGAACACGAGTTGGGCATGTCGATGGGATTTCGAACGTAGGAAATCTTTATCTGAACATCACAGAAAAACTGGAGGATATACGAATATCTTTCTGTTTGAACTTTAGAAAGACCGGCTTATTGTCTATGGGTTAGGCTAAGCAAGAGAACTGAGGCTTTGCTAATGGAGTTCTCAAATATATATACGATCAGGAGACTGTTCAGTATCTTCTAACTAATTGACCATCCCATCAAGGCTCTCAATGAAAACATAGAATAAGTTTTAGGATCTGACAGAATCCCAAAATCAGACACTCAGGCTGGATTAGGTAATGCGGTTGAACATTCAAGGAGGATGAGTGCAATAATAAAGGGGGCTTTTATTTTATACATCGGCTGGGCTATTCCCTAATGGTTACAGAATCGAAAATTAGAAAATATTTGGAGTTAATTAAGGATCGATATTCCCTACGTAAAGTGCCTGCATTTTTTTTTTCTTTTTTTTTATGTATGACTGTTGGTGTCTAAATGATATCGTCTCCAAGCTGTTCGGTATTATAACTCCTCCAATTCAAATAAAAACACGAACTTGCCATCTACTCCTGCTGGTGTAGGGTGTTGAAGAAATACGCATGAATGAATTTTTTAATGAAAAAAATGAAAGAAAAAATGCCAAGAAAATTTGAAATAAAAAAAATTATTAAAAAGCCTATACGCTCCTCGTATGTAGGGCTAAAGACGGTCATTGGACGTTTGTCTGACTTGAAAAATTATTGTTATTGTTGTTACTTTGAAAATTGCCTGTAAAATACAGTGTAACTGCACAAAATAATAAAGAAGAAAAGAAAAAACAACAACAACAATAACAACCGCAAATTATTTATGATTTCACGTAGACTAAGTTGAATTATACGAGTTAGTTACAACAACAACAACAATAACAATAGTAATAATTTCAAAAACAACAACAACAACTACAAAAAATGATGAATTAATGAATGCATATCACCAACAAACAGCCAACGAACAATAACAATCGATCGATGGCTTTATTACACTAGATTTTACAAATTCATACACTGAACAGAAAAAAGTTTGATGAAAAATTTGACGAAAAATTTTAACGAAAAATTTTACAAAAATTTTGATGGAAAAATTTTACAAAAATTTTGATGGAAAAATTTTACAAGAATTTTGATGGAAAAATTTGAAGAAATTTTTACCGTGTCAACTTTAAAGAAATTTTTATATGCCGCCATCGGCCATATTCAAATATTTCTGAGCAAACTGTGTATTGAAACGATGGCCTAGAGTGGTCACTTCAGTAGGCCATTACAAGCACGCCTTTAGTTCGAATTACAACCTAGCTTTGCACACCACCAATATTGTGTGTGTTAATTTTTTTCTATGAATAGCGGGACCTAGATCTCCGAACGATAGATTTCCAAGAAACTTTTCATGGCAATTTTATTTACTGTCAGAAAAGCCATCACATACACTTCTAGACTCCAGCGACTTCAACTGATCTGTAGGTATCAAATTACATACTTACATACGTACATAATTGGCCATTAAACCCTTCAGTCAGGATTACAACCTGGATTCTCACATCACTTACGTTGTGTGTATTAATTTTATACATGAGAGGAGGGGCCTATATTTTAAAATCGACTCCGTACGACAGATTTCTGAAGAAACTTTCCATGGCAATTTTATATCAACACTCACAACTTTTGCCAGAAATCTGCTGAGAGGGAGACGCCTCAGAAATATTTCATTTCATATTTCCTTTCGCTGGAGATGGCTGACCTGGGGCCGTGACTCATGTCTAACAAGCCAATTCACTACCTTCTAGACTACCGCGACTACACTTACTTAATTGGTCATTACAAACAAACCTTTAATCAGAATTAAAACCTAGCTTCGCATACCATCCATGTTATATACGAGTATGTTAATTTTTTCTAAGAGTGGCGAGACCTAGCTGTCCCGACAGACAGATTTTAGAGAAACTTCTCATGGATATTTTATTTATTCTCCGAGTTACTGCCAAAAAACTGCGGAGAGGAAGTCGGCGCAGAAATATTTTTTTTTCTTATTTCGTTTTGTTCGAGATGTTTGAGCTGGGGTTTGAACCACAGGTTCGCGTCTAAAAAGCCAATACGTTAGCTACTAGACGACAGTGACTTCAAACGACCTCTTTGAATACTAAAAACCTTTGTGTAAAATTCATTTCATATGTTATGCACTGGTTTAGAACGATTTATTAATAGTTGTTGCCATGTTGTCGTCGCCGTAGTCTAGTAGGTAGTGTGTTTCCTTATTAGACGTAAAGCCAGGGTTTGAGCCCCAGGCCAGACATCAAAACAAAATACAAAAAAGTATTTCTTCGGCGACTTCCTCTCACCAGATTTCTGGCAGAAACTCTGAGAGTGGAAATGAAATTGCCATGAAAAGTTCCTAAAAAATCTGTCGTACGGAATCGATTATAAATAGTAAATCCCGCCACTCATGTAGAAACTTAACACACACAACATAAGTGGTGTGAGAAACTAGGTCTGAAGGGTTGTAATGACCAATTATGTATGTATGTATGTGTTGCCATGTCACGAACACTTTCATACGGTTTTCAATTTTTCATTCAATTTTTTCTAAACTTTAGTTAGATACATTCTGCCTTTTAAATCCCTTGGTTGCAACGTCTTGATTAATTTTATTTGAAATAATATTTGCTACTGTACTGCCAAAACCATTATTTCTCTCAGTGTATACATATATTAAACGATTACATGTCTGCCTTTTTAATGTTAAAAATGTTGGATTGTTTTTCTAATTTGTTCGTCTGATTTATTTATTTTAGACATAAGGTGCTGCTGGTGCTCAAACATCAAATCGGCTTAAATTCAAAATGAAAATTAAAAACGAAATTCAAATTGCCATCAAAAAATGCCTTTAAAATATGCTTAAAAATATTAAATAAAATAAAAAAAAATTATTTTAATTTGTTAACAAAAAGTGAAAAAGAAATATATTTTATACGTCAATAATAATTAATAAAATTTTATTTTTAATTTTATTATTGTATTTATAATAATAATCATAATAATTATGATTACTATTATTATGATTGTTGTTGTTGTTGTAACACTTTCATTAATTTATGCAAGAGAGCATATGCAACGCCACAATTACACAATATTGACAAAAAAAAAATGAAAAAAAAAAAATTGAATGAATTGAAAAGAGTGTGTCAATCTATTTTACGTCATGCCACTGCATTTGTATGCCACCCTCTCACTCACGCCTTTCTTCAGCCAAACAAGGCAATATAATGCATAACCCACTACATATTACTTCATATAGCGCAATCCACTAACACACGGACAGACAATGCCGTCAGTTCGTATTTCATTTCAAATTTCTAAAATTTTGTAATCAATTTTGCTTTCAAATTAAAATGAATGTTTTTTTATCGATTATGTTTTTATTTTTGCTTAAAAATATCGATAAATTTGTCATTTACATCATAAGAAAAATCATAAAAAGAGTTGCAAATGTTGCAAAAGGGGTCACAAACAAGACTGCGCTACTGTACAGAACTAAAGACAGACAAGCTCTCATTTAAGCTGGGTTTCATCAACCAGTATTGATTGCAACATGAAGTCGCCGTAGTCTAGTAGGTAGTGTGTTGGCTTATTAGACGTAAAGCCAGGGTTCGAGCCCCAGGCCAGACATCAAGACAAAATACAAAAAAAGTATTTTTTCGGCGACTTCCTCTCAGTAGATTTCTGGCACAAACTCTGAGAGTAAATAAAAATTGCCATGAAAAATATTATCAAAAATCTGTCGTTCGGAGTCGACTTTAAACTGTAGGTCCCACCACTCATGTATAAAAATTAACACACACAACATAAGTGGTGTGAGAAATGAGGACGTTGTGCAATGGGTCAATTCGACCTCCGGGTACTGTACTTGCCTTAATTGACAAGTACACGTCCTCTAACCTAACATAACCTATTGATTGCAACAGATCTGCAGAGAGAGGTAGTTCCGTAGATCTATAGAAGGAAAGGAACACGATTTTTCTATACATTTCCAATTCTATTCGCAATCTGTACTGAAAAGCAATCAAGATTTGATTTAAAAATGGACCCAGTCTGTAACATTTTGGAAAGACTTTAGTTAGGTTAAGTAACGTGGCGGCCCCTTAAAGAAAGAGATATCCCACTTAGGCCAGCATTTAGGCCCTCTGTGATACCACAATAAACATTCAAACCGGGAAATTCAACAGAAGTCGAAAATAATTCAAAGTATTGCAGCAATCTTCATATTAAAGCTCTGAGCCAAGGAAGTCAGGAAATGAGAGTTCAGAAATTTCCGTCTTCTTATGATAAGAGCGGGTCACAGACACAATTCGCAGCAGAAATCACTTGCCGGCATGTTAACCAAAGGGACAGTGGGCCGTGAGAAACACTTTTGTAAGATGAATACCCATATAGTTTACGAATTGAAGTGAGTCAGTCATCTTCTTATTAATACGAGTCCAATGGGATCCAACAATATTGCCCAACCCTCTTGCTACCAAAGAGATTAAGTCTCCTAGTAAAACGAGTGGCTCATTCCCAATTTAACTAAGGCAAGCGGCGTACCTATGCCGGAGAATGTGAGTTTTGTTCTGGCCCTGGCTAGCTCAGCAGCAAAGACATTTCCAATGATATGCCTACACACAGTTACTAAAGTATACATACGGTTAACAAATTTCAGAAATTTTTTAATCAATCCGTTTTCGTTGAAAATCTTTATAGTTTCCTCGGTTTTAAGACCGTCTTTTCCATTGGTTAAACAATTTCTGAAATTGAACTGAATTGCGGCCCTGCACAAAACCGCGAAAGTATACATCCGATTAACAAATTTCACAAATATCTGAATCCATGCAAAAGACCATTTTAAAATCGAAGAAAGATGTCAGACAATTATAAATATTTTCAACGAAAACGGATTGATTAAAAAATTTCTGAAATTTGTTAACCGTATGTATACTTTTGTGGCTGAGTGTATGTTCCATATAAGAGTTATCTTTTAAATCCGAAATTATCCTGAGAAATCCTTGGCAAGGATGGACGCAGAAACTGCTTTCGTCAGAGACTCAATCACAGTGCCGGTAAATCAAAAGATTTTCAGGAAAAATCTCTCCACCCAACAAGCATTGCGCCGCTTTCAAAATAGTCGTGACCTTATGCTCAGAGGCTAAGCAGCCTATAACAAAGTTTAATATCAGAACCCTTAATTATTATACGACAGACAACTCTGTCACGCATCTAGGACACATCGGTATAAACATTAAGGGTCCCTTTGGGAACCTCGTGGCCTTACTTACTTACTTCATTTGCTATTACAAGCCCTTAGTCAGGATTACAACCTAGATTATCACACAACCCCTGTTGTATGTGTTCATTTTATAAACGATAGGGGGCTTGGGAGGGTTTCTTGGCAAATTTATTTACTTTCAGAGTTTTTGCCATAAGACTGCTGAGAGGAAGTCACCGCCAGAAATGTTTTTTCAGATTTCGTTTTGTTTGCGGTGCCTAAGCCGAAATTAGGACTCATCTAATAAGTCAAACGAACTACTTATTTGATTACAACAACACTACCAAGCAATATTTAATTACCAGGACTATTTAATCGCCATAAACATTAACGTTTTATTCACTTCATGTTTTCATGAGTTCAATGGGAAAACTTAACACCACAGCATACACTCCCTAATCGGTTAGTGACAAGTCAAGATGCCGCGTAGCACTTTTGAAGTGATAATAAAACATTGCTGCGTATATAAAGTGCATAAACGTGTCACATTTAAGCATATTTATGACTTTTAATTAACTTCAGCTTATATTACCATTTAATCGATAATAAAGGAGTCTCATAAATAAATTACTTAAAACTGTTAAAATGCAATTAAGTTCCTCTGCTCCTAACCAAAAAAATTTACTGGTTAGGCACAGGAAATTAAAATAGGCAGGCGACACTTTATAAAATTCCAATAAATTGTGGGGGGGGGGGGGGGTTTTTAAAGCCACTTTTTTAATGACCACTCGTTGTAATCACTTTTCGATAACATTACATTCTAACTGAGAGACTGCGTTTAGAGACAACACCTCTGGCTCTTCGTTTTTTTTTTTTTTTTTTTTTTTTTTTAATAAATTTTAACGAGATTTTAACAAAAATTTGATAATTATTGGAAAGGAAAACACATTTTTCATTTCAACAAATTTGTTTTGTTAATTTATGTTGAATTTTAATTTTTATTTTCATTTTTATCGTTATTTGGTTGCTTACCATCACTATGTATTCGTTGTTATCGTGTTGTCATAAATATTTCTGCCATTAAATTCAATGTTTTGCTAAATTTAAAGTTTTTTTTTTTTTTTTTTTTTTTTTTAAATAATCAAAATGCAGGTTTAACTTCTTTTACAACAAAAAAAAAAATAACAACAAAAACAATGTTTTTTTTTTAAATGTTTGATGTTAAATTGCAGTTGTTTTACTTCTTGTAAAAAGGAATTTATTTACAAAAAAAATTATGCAAATTAAATGAGTTTTAAAGTGACTTTTTAAAAAATGATTTAAAAAAAATCTGATATTTTTTAACATTAAAATTAAAATAAATTAAACCGTTAAGGTCGTAGAGGAGATTTTACCAACGGGTGGTTCATTTAATGGTTTTATCCAATGGTCTGGCAAGGCTTTATCGGAAGTAACATTTATTTAATGAAAGTTATGCAATCCCAGCTCAGGCATCAAAACGGAAATATGAAAAAAAATATTTCTTCATCGACTGCCTCTTAGCAGATTTCTGGCAAAAAAGCTGAGTTGAAATAAAATTGTCATGAAGAGTTTCTCAAAAATTTGTCCTTCGGAATCGACTTTAGACTGTATGTCCCGCCACTCATGTATAAAAATTAACGCACACAACATAGGTTAGGGGACGTGTACTTGTTAATTAAGACAAGTACAGTACCCGGAGGTCGAATTGACCCATTGTACTAAAACATACACAACATAAGTGGTGTGAGAAACTCCAGGTCGTAATCCTAACTGAAGGGTTGTAATGACCAATTACGTACGTACGTATGCAATTTACGAATATGAATCGTTTAGCTACTGAAGAATGCGGAATAATAAAGTTAAAACTGGTGACTAAAACATAGCAATATCTTTCAAAACCTATCTGTTGCTTAATGTATTAAGAAATTGGAAGATACTGAGGCCAGTACATCATTTTAATGGACGCTTAGCCCAAAATATCACTTCTAGTAATCGAATGAAACGAATTTATCAATTTCATGGTATTCTTAACAACCTAGTTTCACACATCACAGATGTTGTGTGTGTTCATTTGATCCATGAGTTTTGGGACCTACTGTGTAATGGCGTCTCCGAACGACAAATTTTCAAAAAACTTTTCATGGCAATTTTATTTCAACTCAGAGTTTTTGCCAGAAAACTCCTGAGAGGAAGTCGCCGAAGAAATATTCTTGTTTTTTATTTCATTTTGTTGGAATACCTGACCTAGGGTTTGAACCATGGCCTCACGTCCAATAAGCCAACCAATACAGTGGTGGCCTTATAATTAGAAACGATGTTTCTAGGACAGAGTTCTCTGGAGTGACGAATCTAAGTTTAATTTGTCCCAATCTGATGGAAAAACTACTGTAAGACTTCCTCCAAACAAAGTCTTTGATCAGAGGTACACAGTGAAGATTGTAAAACAAATTAACAAACATACATGTTACTAAATCGTTTCTAATTATAAGGCCACCACTGTATTACGGCAACTTCGCTAACTCAGAAAGGCAAATTAGCAAGTAGCCGAAAGAAATATTTTTCAATATTTCGATTTGTTTGAGAATTGGGGGTTGATGTACGGGATCTCGTCTAATAAGCCAACACAATACCTAGTACACTACGGCTTACAAATGCTAACCATTTCCAACGCCTTAGATGTGCTAAATGGCTGCTAAAGCAACAAGTTTTTAATGCTGATGTTTCGAATGAAAATTTCTTTCACACTGAAAGGACATTTCACACTTGGCTACGTAAACAACCAAAATTATTGCGATTGTGAGTCTCAAAGAACCCAGAAGTTATAGGTTAGGTTAGGTTAGAGGACTTGTACTTGTCATTTAAGACAAGTACAGTACCCGGATGTCGAATTGACTCATTGTACAACGTCCTAGTTTCTCACACCACTTATGTTGTGTGTGTTAATTTTTATACATGAGCGGTGGGGGACCTACAGTCGCCCCCGAAGAAATACTTTTTTTGTATTTTGTCTTGATTTCTGGCCTGGGGCTCGAACCCGAACCCAGAAGTGATTCTAGAACAAGCAATTGCATTTGGAAAAAGTGTCTGTTTGGTGCTCATTACTGTCTTATGCTGTCAATGCAACGCATTTTCGAAAAAAAAAAAAAAACGAATAACCTATCACGTCAATTCAGAAAGCAACGGCCGTATGATGGCCAGCTGGCCGATTTGTGGTTTCAACAAGACGGTGTTAGAAGCCAAATAGTACGACAATCTTGTCTGCGTTGCGTGACGAATTGTCATTTTGGTGGCATGTATTCAAAACCAAGATCATGCAATTGGACGCCATTTGACTTTTTTGCAGGGTTAAGCAACTTACCACACGTAGAATTCCCTGACATTCAAGCATTTGAAAGCCAACATACATTCAGTTGGCTGGAGATAATTTTACTTCTCTTCCCCACTAGAAATTTACTGTAAGGGTTTAGTAAGGCTAGACAGCATGTTTTGACGACTGTACAATGGCATGAACTGAACTTTCAGGAATCCAGAGGCGGTTCAGAACATCAGTTCAAGAAATGGAAAAATCGAGTGAACTTTTGAACTAATTCTTCACATATGGAACCTAATTGAGAACTTACGAGCTTTGATACGGGCAAGATAGAGAAGTAAATCTGGCCAAGGCTAAGTGAAGAACACATGGAAAGTTTGCTCACAAAACCAAAGTAGTAGGCTTAGCGCAGTTGCCAGACCCAATTACTGAACTACATTTCATTCTGGGCGATTGTGGTTGGTCTTGTCAATGAATTCTGCAGAAGCTACAAAAGCGAAGAAGGATGCAAGGAAAACACCTCGGCTTCTATTCTACTAAAATCTTGTCAATGCAGAAGCTACTACAGAAGAAGGGTGCAAGGAAAACACTTGGTCTTCTGCTCAAACAATTTCACTGATGTTTTTTTTTTTTCTTTTTTTTTTTAAATGCAGTGGGTCTCACAGGGCCTTAGTCTGTCTATCCTCTTAGATTGACAGCCACTTCTGCCCATGAACATAAGACCGACAATTGCAAGACACAACACAAGATGTAATAAATGCCTAATTTGCCTTATTAGATCTCTCACTCTTTAGGTCCTGTTTCTCATAAGATAAGCTGGGTTGTAATCCTGACTAAAGGGTTGCAATAACCAATTACATACTCAACGCTTATGATTCTGTAATGATGGACTCTTGATACACAAAACATGAGTTAATAAAACATTTTCACAACTGAAAATGTTCTTGGTACTTAAAGGGTTAATTTATGGCAATAGAAGGAAAGCCAGTCATCGATTTTCATGTTTCTTTTTTTGCTGGTTTTCAAAAGACAAGATCGCGGATCATTGATTTTGGAGAACCAGCAAAAAGGAGACAAAGACAGAGACATTCTTTTTATTTTGTTTTTGTTTTTGTAAAGCCAGTTTGACAATCTGACAATATTTTTGTATCTGAATTCGTTTCTTTTACTTTTTGTTCAACTACAGGTTTTATTTGAGATTTTTTTTTCATTTTTTTTTTTTTTTGTAATTCGTTTCGTTTTCGATTTTTAATGAATGAATTCAATGAACGAATGGAACGAATGAACGAACGAATATATGATGCAATTCGAAATGATTGTCTTGAGATTTTGGAAAAAAAATCTCCTTCTCATAAAGGTGGTAGATTCTTAAAGATTATATGCCGCCTCTCCACCTCCTTTGTGTACAACTTGAACGTTTTCGACTGTCAAAATTTAAACATTTTTTTAAAGACACCTACTTTTTCTTTTTTTTCTATTTCTTCTTGAAAACCAAAAATCAATAAAAAAAAATTAAAATTCTTTTAAAGTTTATAGTTTTTCTTGTTGTTATTGTTGTTGTTGTTGTTGTATTATATGTTAGCAATTTAACAATTATATTTCAATTATTGGCCAATATTTTTTAGAGGCATTTTTTTATTGTTATTTCGGCTCGTTTTTTATTTTTTTATTTTTATAATGATGAAGAAAATCTAAACACTTTAATTTTAAAGTAATTTTGATTGTACGTGTGTATGTATGTATATGTATGTTACATTGGCTCAAATATTTGTTTGAATCGAAACAACAACAACAACAAAAAAATTAGCAACAATCGAAATCTAACAAAAAAAAAAAAAAAAACTGCTGCAGCAGTTAAATTGAAGTTGCAAGCAAACTCCTTTCACTTTTGTTTCTTGAAATACAGCCAGCCAGCCAGCCAGCCACACAATTAGATACCGACACTGCAGAAATAATAACAACAGTAACAACAACAATAGCAGCAAAAAAATCAAAATTCAATTGCAACAATATATAACCCAGCAAACAATTTGTATATGAAATAACCAAAAAAAAAGAATTCAATGTTCCTATGGGTTGATATGGACAAATTGTAATAGAAGACGTTTAGGATAGTTTAAGTGTAATACAACAACATACAACATAATATATTTCTTTATTACAACCCTTTAGTCAGGATCAGAGATTAGCAATGAATTGTTTTTTTAGCTACTCATAAGCACTTATGAAATTTTGAATACAAGTGAGTTAACAATATTGCAATTTAACTATGTACTCTGATTCATTCATTCTCACTACAACGTTGATACAGGTTGCAATGAGCATGCCTACGACGTTGACATCAAACTCATACCATTCGAAATATGTTCGAGTGACTCGATCTGAGCTGATGTTACTATCATAGAGGTATTCCGATTCATTAAAGCAGCCAACAAAGCATTGCGAATAGGAAAGAAAATTCGCAGAGTCACAACATGACAATTACTGGAAAATCCATACCATAACAGGATGGAGCTGACAAAATGCAAGGAACTTTTGGCACTACCACAGTTCTGCTGGAAATGGTTTCAGTCGGTAAGAATCTAACGTAACTAGTAAGGATAGGTATTAAAAGAAGGTTTCCATATTCAATAAAAAGGGATATAGACTCTCTATACCGTCCATTTTATCTGTGCTCTATTGCAAGGTAAGAATTACGAGACCCCTACTAGATGTATCCTTTTTAATGCCTCCCATTATGACGTTGAAGCATTTGAAAGCCAACATTCAGTTGGCTGGGATAACTTTACTTCTCTTCCCACTAGGCATTTACTGTAAGGGGTTAGCAGCTAATACTAGACAGCATGTTTTGACGACTGTACAATGGCATGTACCGAATACAAGTCACCCAAAAATCATGACGGAATTAGAAACTCTCAGGAATGCAGAGGCAGTTCAGAATGTCCCTTCCGGAATGTAATAAACGAGTGAACTTTTGAATGAGTTCCCCATATAGGGAACCTCATTGACAGCTTACAAGCTTAGATATGGGCAAGATAGAGAAGTAAATATGGCCAAGGCTAAGTTAAGAACACATGGAAAGTTTGCTCACAAAACCAAAGTAGTACGCTTATCGCAGTTGCCAGACTCAATTACTAGACTACATTTCATTTTGGGTGATTGGGATTGGTCTTGTCAGTGAATTCTGCAGGAGTTACAGAAGCGAAGAAGGGTGTACGGGAAACAACTGGGCTTCTATTCTACTAAAATCACCACACACCGAATGTGAGGACAATTGATTTGGGAGGATTTTCCTACCACAATCAAAAGCAAATACTTATAACCCTCGAGAAACTATTCTTCAGGATGATATCAGCATCATTATGATATCCCTAAACGATGCACTGCTGTTATGGCTTAAATTACACTACACAGTTTGATAACCTAAAGCACATACTTGAATAATTATGGCTTTGCTCACAGGAGAGGAAAAGGTTGTTATTAATGAGATCAAGATTTGGATCCAAGAAAATCTTTGCAGCCATTTAGAGGTTATAATGGCTTAAGAGGTAGTATATGAATTGATAAACAATTGTTGTGTGTCTACATAAACTTTTAAATTTGAAGGGAAACGACGCACTGACAAAGTTTCTTTCTACACAACACTGGAGAAGGCCACCCTAACATTCTAGAATCTGCTATTTTAGTTTAATTATTAGTAGCTTGGCTGAAAATTTTTGATTAATGGATCTAAAACCGAGAAATGAATTATGAACAGGGCAGAGATATGCTTTACGACAACCTTATGTGTTTGCAATGTGAGATTGGGATACTTTCCCTTTTCGAAACTAAACTGATTTCTTATTGTATTTGGAAATCCGTAGCGAGAGTTTGAAATTCCTATTTCACGACAGAATTTTTCACACGGAAACACTTTCAAGGTTATTACAACTTTGTAGATGACCCTCGTGTAATGCTAGTAAATTTATGAAATGAAATATTTTACATTTTACCACAGAAAAAGGCCCCCACCTTGACCCTTCAGAAATTGTAAATGAAAATAAAATTTTTGAAAAAACGAAAAGAAACAAAAATCCCCCAGTACCATGCTGTTAACGCAAGTATATACGTACATTCATACTCGTAACGATAATACATGAAAAAGAAGATACAAAAAAAAATTTTTTTTTTTTTATAAACCTTTTGCAAATATTATTACGGACATAAATTGTTTAATAATATTACGTTGACATTTAACAACATCTACACACTTACATACACACACACAAAGTAATGAAAATTTAAATGAAATGCTAAAAATACAGTCAGACAGACAGAGAGCAAAATAATGAAAGAAACAAACAAACAAACAAACAAAAACCAGATGGAATCTTCAGATTAAGACAAGCTTAATAAACCAGCCAAACGCGAGTGGCAGGCAGGCAGGCAAGCAAGCTGGCAAGCTGGCAGACAGGCAGTTACATATGAAACCAGGAATAAAATTAATGATGATGGCGACGAATGACGATAATGATGATGCACTTAAAAGCCAAAAAAAACGAAAAGAAAAAAAAACAACAACAACTTGAAACCAATAACAAGTGCTTGTCAGCTATTCAGCAGAGTGCGAGTAGAGTGTTAAGCTTACACAGTCAGTACACAAGCTAATCAAAGTGATCGTATACCACAAGTCATTTAAACCTGCGTGTCGCTAATAAAACATGAACACTGCAAAGCTGGGCCAGTGCCTTCTTCTTCGTCTTCTGCTTCTGCTTCTGCAGCTTCAAGAAAGCCAGCCATTTAACAAACCAAGTTAATAAAGAGTTAAACTGTTCGTCTTCAAGATTGACTAACTGACTTGACTGACTTGACTGACTTGACTGACTGACTGACTCTTTTAACTGGTATTTTAAGCTCAGCTCACAGCCGTTATTATTTGTATTTTGTAGCAGATGCAACAAGCTTTTCACTATTTTAACTGTGGGCTGCTGTTGCTCTTCGAATTTTATTTTTAGTTGTGAAAGTGAATTTTGTTTTTGTTGTTGTTTTTTTCTGCTCATTTAGATCATCACAACGAAAATGTGAATCTTGAACAAAAAGAAGAAGAAGAAGAAGCAACAACAGTAACACAGAACCACAATAATTATTTTCTTGTTGCTGCTGCCAGTGATTTATTTGGCAATTAAAACTGAAAATAAACAACAACAACAACAAACAACAATAGAAAGAAAACTAAAAACTTAAACTATAAAAATTAAAACAAAAGCAACTACAACAACAACTACAATCACTCTAAGAACAACAACATTAGCAAACAAGATAGCATGTCATGGTGCAAGTAATTTAAACTGAAAAAAAGGGGGTAAGCCCTCTCTCTCCATTTAAAAATATACCAGGATTACGACAGATAAAAGCGCCAAGTCAACAATAACAACAACAACAACAAAACAAACAGCAAAAAATTTTCACGCTTTTTGAAAAAGGGTGCGACACAAAGGGATGTTTTTGTCAGTCAAGAGTTAAGCACACACCCTTACAGTAGGCCTGCTTTTAAAACCATTGTTTTAAGGACATCGAGAGAGAGAGAGAGAGAGAGAGAGAGAGAGAGAGAGACAAAGGAATTCAATCAACCAACACCTTCACTAGGATATGAAAAAGTTGAAACATTTCAGCACTTTCATGGCTCCCATTTAATGACTTTTAACTGCCATGGATGCAGATCCGCTGAGGAACAGGAGACTGTTATCCACTTTTTTGTCAGTGCCCGTCTCTTGCTAGGTGTGGATATAAGTTATTTGGCTCCCCATTTCTTGACAGCTTGACGGAGCTATTGATATCAAGGATACAGCTTCGTTCATCAAACTTTCTGGCTGGTTTTCCAGTGTAGGGTAGTCGTGCTTTTGATGTGCAGCCCTTGCGCTGATCAACTTCATCATCTTCCCTGATTTTGGTGGCACTTGGTCAGTACAGAGGCTGCGTTCAATCGTGGCATCACAACGGACCCGCTATGCGTGCTCAAGTGAGCTTTGTGATATCAGAGCTACCACTCCGACCTGAACCTGAATCACTTTCATCTAAAGGGTTTTGAGGACACTCTATGTTGCTTCCAGGAGACACAAGAGCGGATCCGTCATCGCCTTATTATTCTTTTGAGGTGCCGGGATGCAATATTTCAACGCAACTTATCCAGATACGAATACAACTGAAGACGACTTAGTGGTCTCATATATACATATATGTTCCTCTTACTCCTCTAGGGAGCACAGGGCCGCACTTAATTGTCATAGTTGTTTCGAATTGTAAAACTTAACAGCTTCATTCCCTCTTTAAACAAAGAAGCCTGCTAATCCAACAGAGAAAATAACATCAACATCGAGCATCGTAAAAAGCATAGGCAACGGCAGGAAACTGTTTGTAGAAGACAATAAATATTCATCACTGCCTGCAATACATTTCATAGAAAACATTGTTCCTATTCAATAACCGATGGCAACCCTATAATTCTAGAACCTGCTACAATAAACCAAATTGCATGTTTACCTAAAAAACTTGATTAAAGTCAGTGGTGCACTAGTATGGCCAGTCATAATATAGGAAATACCATTAATTTTGATAGATAACACGGCTATAATAACCCGACATTGAATTTTAGAAACTTCACATCAAGATGGTAGAGCGTACTGCGATTTAAAAAAAAAGAATTATTTTTTAAGTCTTCCAAATACCGTTTTGCCGTAGTCTAGTAGGTTAGGTTAGGTCGAAGCGGTACCTCTAATACCAAAGAGCTCACTTGAGCACGCATAGCGGCCCGTTGTGATGCCACGAGTGAACGCAAGCCTCTGTACTGACCAAATTCCACCAAAATCAGGGAAGAGAAGGAAGTTGGTCAGCGCAGAGACTGTACTTAGTCTAGTAGGTAGTGTGTTGGCTTATTAGACGTAAGGCCGCGGTTCAAACCCCAGGTCAGACATCTTCAACAAAACGAAATATGAAAAAAAATATTTTCTTCCTCTCAGCAGATTTCTGGCGAATACCATGAGAGATGAAATAATATTGCTATGAAAAGTTTCACAGAAGTCTGTCGTTCGGAGTCGACTTTAAACTGTAGGTCCCACCACTCATGTATAAAAAATTAACGCACACAACATAAGTGGTGTGAGAAGCTAGGTCGTAATCCTGAATAGAGAACTGTAATGACCAATAATGTACATATGTTTGTACGTTCCGTTTCGACAATGTTTTATTTTGAATCGAAATTCGCAGAAGACGACCAATTCAAGAAAAAGCTCTTCTTAAAGCCCGGCAAAATCAGGACATGCTCTGCACCGCATAAGAGAAGGGAATACAATAACAATGTGATGCAGGATGAGCAGGTTCATTACAAGTACAGTAAAATCGATTCGCGAATTTATCTTTAAAACATGTGAATGAAGTCGCCGTAGTCTAGTAGGTAGTGTGTTGGCTTATTAGACGTAAAACCAGGGTTCGAGCCCCAGACCAGACATCAAAACAAAATACAGAAAGTATTTCTTCGGCGAGTTTCTCTCAGCAGATTTCTGGCAAAAACTCTGAGAGATGAAATAAAATTGTCATGAAAAGTTTCTCAAAAATCTGTCGTTCGGAGTCGACTTTAAACTGTAGATCCCGCCAATCATGTATAAAATTAGCGCGCACATCATAAGTGGTGTGAGAAACTGGGGCTTTGTACAATGGGTCAATGCGACCTCCGGGTACTATGCTTGTCGGAATTGACAAGTACACGTTCTCTAACCTCACCTAACCTAACATGTGAGCCCACGACAAAATTACTATTCTCTGTATCGGCAAAATTACGGCTCTTACGTGTGATAAAATCGGTATTATAAGGAAACCTACAGACATCACGTGTGCTAAGTGGTTAACTTAAATACTCAGCTTTTTGCTTTGATTTCTAGAGCCTTAGTTTAGTGAATGACAGTAAATAGAAAATTTTATTACCGAACCACATATAGAATCTAGTCGGCCGCTTTATAATGGCTGCACTGAGTTTGAAGGACAATGGAGGGAATGAATGTCGACACGGCATTATCATAAGTCACTTCGTTTATTGACTTGGAATTCATTCCAATGTTTCTTTCAAAAATCGTCTGAAATATTGTGATGGTTTTCAATAAAATCACGGGACACTGCTGTAAGCAAATGGCTGCTAATTTGGATTTTTGAAAGTCTAGTTATTACCCTATTGATTATGCAGATCAACGACTCCAGGTATAGTGGTGTAGTTTAATGGGTTTTTGTTTCCTACAATTTATGTGTGAACCCTGTTTGCCCAATTAACCATTTTACTCATCATCATTGTTAAGGCATGCGGATCTTCTTGTGCAGTTTTTGATGGACAGACTAACTCTCTTCGTTAGATAAAGACAGACGGTCGCGACCGGGACGGATCGGTCCGTCCGTTGCAATTAAAGAAAATGTGCCACAATCATAGGCTTTCCGTCTAGCCTAGTCTAGTCGTTTTCGTTAAGAGAAGTTTATCTTCTTCTTCTGCTGTGTGTCGTTTATAGGCACATCATCTGTCTAATTTGTATGCAAATTTTCAAATTTTTTTTCGTTTTTTTTCTTTGTAGAGGGAAATAAATGATTGTATAACATTTTGCTACGACGATGACGACTGTTTTTGTTGTTTTAGGCAATTTAATGCAATATTTAAAAACAATTACTTGTTGTATTATTCACTGTAATTTTTTTTATAAAACAAAAAGAAAAGCAAAAAAAACGATTCTTAATACGAACGAATTGACAGTTACCAACTAAAAAAAAAATTACCCGTTACTATGGTAGTCAGTCAATCAACGGGTCTATAACAACAGTTATGAAAAATAGCGACAACTTCTCTACATCCTGTAGTAAAATTTTAATTCATTTATATTTATAAACAGAGTTTTTTTGTTTTTGTTTTTGTTTTCAATTTATTTTTAATATTTATTGATAAACATTCACTTCAAACACTTCACAAAACGAAAGAAAAAATAAAAAAAAAATTTAAGTTGTGTTGCGTTGCGTTTCAATTGAAATTCCAGTAAAAAAAAAAACTCGAAAAAAAAATTGATTTTTATCTCGATAACCATAGACATGCAATCTTGACTATATTTCGACTTCGAAAATAAAAATTAAATTTAACAAAAAAAAAAAAACAACTTAAAAATAAAAACAAAAACAATTCATCTCTTGATACAAACTTGCAATTTTTTATAAAATTTTTTTTTTTTTAAATTCAATAAAAAAGCCATGAATTTTTTATAAAAAAAATTGAAGCCAGAGAGAGAAACGGAGAAGAAAACTGCGTGCAAAAAATCATCAACAATATCCTGTAAAATGCAGGATATTTAGTCACATAAGGCGTATGGAAAATTTTTGTCAATTTTTTATTTCCTGTCCTGGAAATTTCTCTTTAAAAAAAAGAAGTTTTTATCTCAACAAACCATCTTTCAATATTCAAACAGGCTAACTACTGACTAGATGTCACATAATATTCCATATGAACTTTTCTAAAGAGAGGTCGTCTGTAAACTAAGCCAGTTCTTAACAGGGCATGATGGCTACATGATAGTTAGTTGCCTGCCTTGCTTGGCACACAACATCCCAACAAGAAGATCCCAAAACGTAGGTTAGGTTAGGTTAGAGGACGTGTACTTGTCAATTAAGACAAGTCAGTACCCGTAGGTCGAATTGACCCATTGTACAACGTCCTAGTTTCTCACACCACTTATGTTGTGTGTGTTAATTTTATACATGAGTGGTGGGACCTACAGTTTAACGTCGACTCCGAACAACAGATTTTTGAGAAACTTTTTGATGACTATTTTATTTCAACACTCAGAGTTTTTGCCAGAAATCTGCTGAGGAAAATAATTTTTGTATTTTGTCTTGATGTCTGGCCTGGGGCTCGAACCCTGGCTTTACGTCTAATAAGCCAACACACTACCTACTAGACTACGGCGACTTCCCAAAACGTAACTGCAAACATGTTGTCTTCAAAAACAAGGTATTTAGCGAACGCCGAATAGCGGAATTGCCTTCCTGCAAAGGCCTTTACTGTCACTTGTAACACAAATTGTTTCAAATTTAATATCCACAAACACTACGCCCTCTTTCCTCCTCCCTATAACCTATTTTCCTAGTTCCAACAAAATGCTTTACATGGGTAAAGACGATCTCTTAAGTTTTAGTCATAAATTGAAAAAAAAAATTGAGTCCGAGATCAACCAGATACTGAAGGTGGATAATGCGTTGGAGCTGCATTGTATTAGAAGAACTGAGATGTGTTGAAAGAGTTCATTAAACGAATCAACGAAATAATGTAAATAGAAAAGGAAATCCGAAAGACTGATCAATAAAAGAGCAGGGAGAAGGCTAGCCACACAGTGAAGTTCGGTTGCAGTTAGGACCACCTCACATCGAAGTAGAGCGGATAGACCCTCAGACGTGATTTTTATATCAGAATAGTGGGTATTCATTTCGAAAGCGGGAGACAGCAAAAACATTTTCATTAAGAGACTTTAATTCCACTCCAAACTATTTGTCCAGAAAGCCCTTATGTCCTCTGATCCATTATAGAGAAAAGGTTGGACTTAATGAAAATGACGCAATGTTTGTTAAGTGGCGAGAATTTCTCTGAAAATCTCTTGATTTACTCAGACAGCTAGGCTGCGTTTATGTTCTCAACGAACGTAGATTCATCGTCCATCCATTTCCATGAATGCCGAGGATTTCTAAGGTACATTTCATATCATTTGAACGTAACTGTTATATGGGCTTCGAAACGTAGGGATATCATTGGAAATTGCAGGTCCAGTGCATACATACATACATACATAATTGGCCATTTCAACCCTTCAGTCAGGATTACGAGGTTAGGTTAGAGGACGTGTACTTGTAAATTAAAACAGGTACAGTACCCGTAGGCCGAATTGACCCATTGTACAACGTCTTAATTTCTCACACCACTTATGTTGTGTGTGTTAATTTTTATACATGAGTGGCGGGGGGCTTACAGTTTAAAGTCGACTCCGAACGACAGATTTTTTGAGAAACTTTTCATGGTAATTTTATTTCTTCTCTCAGGATTTTTGTGACAAATCTGCTGAGAGAAAGTCGCCGAAGAAATATTTTTTTTTGTATTTCGTTTTGATGTTTGGCCTGGCGGTCGAACCCTGGCTTTACGTCTAATAAGCCAACACACTACCTACTAGACTACGGGGACTTCAAGTATTTTGAAAATTTGAATCTGGGCTATTGAGGTTTGCAGCCAAGCTTGACAAAATCGGGGAAAGCCTGTCATATTCTGTTTTGTGAGGTTATAAAGGATTTTTTTTTAAACGACCTTCTTGGAAAATCCTGTCTTTTTTTTGGTAACATGTACACGAATATTTAACCACAGTTGTGGTAACTATTCACAGGGAGGACTGGGGGTACATTATATTTGTGCCTAGATTTTCGTGTGAATTACGTGCTTAAAAATAGTATTTTTTTCATGGCATTTTCTACGAACTGAATTTCTATGAACAGCAACAACTACAACAGAAAAAAAAACAAATTTTCATGGGCTGTTGTCTACTTACAAAACAATCACACACACAGCTGTGTATGGCGGGAATGCAGGTGAATCTCATTTTCTGACTGTCTCAACTTTTCATCAAATTGTCTGTCTGTCTGTCTGTCGCGTCTGCTTGAACATCAGCAGTAAAAAAGTGTTTTTTTTTTGTTTGCTTACCTGTAAATAGACGAAAAACACAATACAATTAATTACAGAAAAACAAAATCAAATGAAATGTAATAGAGAAGTAGAAATAGAAAAGCAAAACGAAAAAAATAAATTAAATTTAACAATAACAAAATAAATACAAATAAATAAATTTAAAAAAATGTGAATAAATTTATTTAAAAAAAAATACAACCGAAAATAAATAGAAATTCATGTCGATGATCATTGAAAAAACGAAATGAAAAACGCACACAGCACAGCACAATACAGCACAATACAGCACAGCACAGATTCAATTTGAAGCAACACAATTGAGAGAAAAAAAAATATGAAATTAATACGTTTGTATTGTATTGTTATAAATAAAATAATTATTTATTAAAAATTTTTAAATAAACAATAATTAAAACAACAACAAAAAAAATAAAATAAAACACAGCCAGCACAAGAGGGAGAGAGAGAGATACATTGCCTTTTTGTGTTTTTTCTTCTAATTTTAATGTAAAATTTCTATGTTCAGATAAAGTAGATGAATAAACGTACGAACAGACAGACAGTCAGTCAAGTCAGTTAAATATTGTGTTAAATAGTGTTAATGATTTTATAAATGAATGAATATTGTGATTTGAAATTTGTTGTTAAAATTATGATGAATTGTTAAAGAGCAGCTGTTGGGTGCTGCTGCTGCTTTGCTTTAATAAGATGCCATTAAGATAATGACTCTCCATTCTATGTGCAGTCAGTCAGGAGATTTATGAAAATTAATTTTATAAAAAACGCATTAATTGTGTATGTACAGTGGTGGCCTTATAATTAGAAACGATCTTTGTGGAACAGAGTTCTCTGGAGTGACGAATCTAAGTTTAATTTGTCCCAATCTGATGGAAAAACGTATGTAAGACGTCCTCCAAACAAAGCCTTTGATCCCAGGTACACAGTGAAAACTGTAAAACAAATTAACAAACATACATGTTGCTAAGTCGTTTCTAATTATAAGGCCACCACTGTATGTGTCTTTGTTAAATTCAAGAAAAAAACAAGATATTTAAACTATAAACTAAATGAGGGAAGCATTGCTCCACATAAAGGTGGAAAGTACTTGAATACCAAATCAGTTCGAATAGAAAAGAAATATTCTTCCTTTCTTAAGCAATCAAGAAGCTCATGGAATCCAAAATTTTGTTTGCAACGAATTTGCTTAGAACAGTAACTTCTGAATGGAATGCGGCTAAGTACCCTAAACTGCCATGGATAGTAAATCTAAGTCCCGAAACATAGTGATCTCTTTGGAAATGAAATAATTGATGAACATGTTACAAAGGCTTCCATGGTCTTCGATAGACTCGAATCATACTATGCATTAAATTCATACATAAAAAGTCTTAGTTGTTGTTGCTTTTACAAAAAAAAAACCAGACACCTAAGCAAAAAAGACAGACCAGCAAGCAGAGTAAACACACAACCTTCTAGTAAGTATTTTAGTGTTCGTATGCGAATCATACTTATTTTGTGCTTCGTGTATATGTTGATTTATGGAGAGTCGAACTAAACAACATCATACGTGTTGTTAGGTATGAATATGATGAGCACTTCAAACTTTGAATATGAGTAGAGGTTCCATGATATTAAAATAAGTATGAATGCGTATATGTATCAGAAATTATGAGCACTCGATTCGTTTCTACTCATATTTTTGAATACTCATTGCTGATCTCTGCTGTGTACATACATGCATACGCACATAGTTGATCATTACAACCCTTTAGTCAGGATTACGACCTAGTTTCCTACGCCAGAGTTTTTTTTTCCGCAAATCTGCTGAGAGGAAGTCGCCGGAAAAAAGGTTCTTGTTGTTTATTTCGGTACACTTCCGATAGGAAGACAATGAATCACTTTTTTTTTTTTTTGCAAATTTCTGGGTATAGCGTTTAAGCAATTAAATTTCTTTGGGGTTTTCTTTTTTCAATTGCTTAACACTTTGTACAGACTGGATCCGCTTGATCTTCTTAGATTAGTTAAACTTTTCTTAAAGGACAAGGTCCCGTTGAGGTTTAAGCCCAGTAATTACCCCCCAAAAAGCATGATGACATTCCTGCCTAGACCTAAGGTTCTCGTCGAAGTAGGCCAGCGAATTGTGGATATTTTGCAAATGCAAACAAGAGCCACTATCAGTGTAAAAACTGTATATCAGCGCCATATCCACCTTTCCCCCATTCTTAGAAGTCCCGGTAATTATGCCTGTACGAAGACTAATCGACTCAAGAGAGCCTATGTTATTTCCATACGCTTATTCCATTAGAATACCCAGAAGTGATTGCTGAATACCTATTGCATCCGGATAAAGTGACTGTTTAATGCGTATTATGGTCGTCTGAAGATGTCATTTGGCTGTATTTCACTGAAAGAACCGTTTCTGTCAATTCAGAAGGTCATGGCAGTATTACAATTGAGTTGGAAGATGAATGAATGGCAAGAGCCACTAAACACTTCGATTTTATTTAATTCCATGAGAAGTTTACAGAAAGAAACATTTCAAGTTTGCGGAGACGGCATTTGACAACCAAGGGCAGGCGATTTAAAGCCGTGAGACTTTTGTAATGCTTTGCTACGTCAAAGATCACTTGTGCGAGACTAATCCCCATACTATATAGAATTTATCTCTGAGTTACCGCTCGAAAAACTTGTCGAGAAGTACTTGAGATGTCAGTTAAATGTTATGGGATTTCGCAGTCCAAGTCCAAGAATTATTATGATGCCGCAGCTGCTAATAGTGGACATTGAGAAGAAGATGTATGTTGCTAGGAAATCGTGGCTAGGGTGTCACATAAACATGAGAGAAAATAGCAACATTATTACACCATTTCTAGAAAGGGAAGTGGGACCTACTAACTCTAACTGTGACTAGGGGCTCTATGTAAATGAAGCAGTTCTTAAGCGGTGCCGATTAGCACATAGAGCATATTGCTATAAGTATGGGCACGGATCGGACGAAACGTGGCCAGAATGTCTAAGTATAAGGGAAACAAGCACAGCATTTCTCTGCAGTTAGGATTACGAAGTAGTTTCTCACACCACTTATTTTATTTCAACACTCAGAGTTTTTACCAGAAATCTGGCGAGAGGAAGTCGCCGAACAAATATTTGTTTTCATATTTCGTTTTGTAGGAGATGTTTGGCTAATAAGCCAAGACAATACCTGCTAGACTAAGGCAACTTCTACTTTTAAGCGCGTTCTATTTGTCTTCTATTTGGTTGACTAAAACTATAATCTGATGCCGCGCATTAGTATCATTTCGTATTGGTTGTTGTTGCATTTAATCCCTATTTATCCTTAATATAGGCTCAACCCACTTTTATTTTAAAATGCTTTTTTATTGCGAAATATTTGGGTTGAGCACCTTCGTTTAGCTACGCATTTGATGACACAATTGAAAGAAACCAAGCGAATCGTAATCAAGAAATGAACCCCCCAAAAAAAAAATAATCACTTCAGTGAGTGCCTTGCGTGTGTTCAGCGTATACACATAAAAGTAAAATGAAACGAAAATTTTGTGCAAAAAAAAAATAGTATTTGAAATGTGCTACAAAAAAATAGCAAAAAAATTGTAAAAATAGCAAAACAGAAAAAAACTCGAAATAGAATAGAAAAATAGAATATTTTTAGTTTTTTGTTTTTATCGTAAAACTAATAAAAATTGTTAGTGCGTGTAGTAAAGTTCAACAGAACCTTGAACTGATTTTGAATTGAATTTTCAATTTTTTTTTCCTTTTTTTTTTCAGTTTCAATAATATTTGCGAACCGATTTTTCGAAAAGTGTGTTGGCAGATGTTTTTTCTGTGTCGCCGTTTCTATTGTTTCGTTGTCATTTTCTATTTTTTACAATTTTATTGTAAGAAATATCGCATTTTAGAATTTACAAGTCATTCTCATTCTACACTGCAAAATTGCAAGTATTTTTCGCATTTGATTTCATTTCTTTTTTGGTGTATTTTGTTTAATAAAATATTTGTCTGTCTAGACAAATAATATTGTGGTGGTAATTGAATGACACGTTAAAAACAATGGTACTAAAAAAGGAAATTTAAGTACGTTTCTGATTTCTTTGCAATAAGATTCCATAAGGAATTTTGAATGTGAAAAACGTTTATAAAAAAAAAGATTTTTTGTGAATATTTGTTGGCCAGAACGAGTGAATCTTGCGTTTTCCTAAAGTTTTCAGAGTGTATTTTCCCCCTTAAAAGATCGCCCTCAATCACCCAAAGAGTACTACTATAGTACACGTTAGATGGTACAAACACATACGCGGTTTCACAGCATGGGAAGTCGTCGTAGTCTAGTAGGCCACGGTTCAAACCTTAGGTCAGACATCTCCAACTACTCGAAATATGCAAATGCGGCGACCTTATCTCAACAGATTTCTGGCAAAAACTCTGAGTGTTGAAATAAAAATTGCCAGGAAAAATTTCTCAAAAAATCTGTCTTTCGGAGTTGACTTTAAACTGTAGGTCCCCGTCACTTATGTATAAAATTAACAATCACAACTTAGACAGGCAAATAATACGAAAGTCTAATGTCAGGACTTACTCTGTTCAGTATTTTAGTGTCTCGGTATAGCTCTCAAGCGCATTACCTACGGACTGTCTGAACTCCAGAAGTACTTCGTTGAAATTTCGAAGGTAAATCCAGGCCAGTCGTAGATAGTGTGTTAGCTTATTAGACGTATGGCCAAAGTTCAAACCCCAGGTCAGACATTAAAATGAAATATGAAAAAATATTTCTGAGGCGACTTCCTCTCAGCAGATTTCCGAAAAAGTTTCTCAAAAATTTATCGTTCTGAATCGACTTAAATCGCGCCACTCATGTATAAAATTAACACCCACAACTTAAGTGGTGTGAGAAACTAGGTTATAATTCTGACTGAAGGGTTGTAATGACCGAATATGTATGATCTCAGCAGAGGGGCCCTGCAAAGTCTGGTGCTGGGTCCAATATAGTGAGCCACGTGAGATGTTGTGCTGGAAATTGAGCTCACAAATAGCAATATCAATAGCTTTCCGGATGATATTGCTCTGTCATGAACACCGTGATAGGCTTGTGTGATCTTGCAACTTTGCTGTCAAGTATAGTTAGAAACCAAAACGCTACTGAGAAAGATTAAAAAAAACTATAAGCGACCAGGGAATAATTTCGAAGTAAGTAATCAAGTATTTGCAGGTTAGAATCACGTTTAAGGAATATCTAGCGTATATCAATGGGGAAATGTACAGCAACCAGGGCATTTCAAAACAAAAGAGAACCCTGTTACTACTTGTCGATACTATGAGTACAAAATCACCGTATTATTGTAGGTAGTCCGTTGACTTATTAGACGACAGTTCGTGGTTCAAACTCCAGTCAGAAGTGTTCTGGCAAAAACTTAGAGAATAAAATAAAATTGCCATGAAAAGTTTCTCAAAAATCTGTCGTAAGAAGTCTTTAGGCCCTCCACTCATAGCTACAATTAACACACTACGACATAGGTGATGTGAGAAGCTAGGTTGTAATTCGAACTAAAATTCTGTTTGTAATAGCCTACTGAATTGACCCCCCTACCTAGGCCATCGTTTCAATACACATTTTGCTCAGAAATATTAGAATATAGCAGATGGCAGCATATAAAAATTCCTTTAAAGTTGACACGGAAAAAAGGTTGTAATACCTAATGAAGTAAGTGAGGTTAAGTACAAAAAGCTATAAAATAGGATGACAAATGCAGCCTACACGAGATAGACTCTCAAGACCGTTTCGGCCTTTTGCATAATTCTGCTACAGACGCAGCCTTTGTAATTGCGGGTTTAATGACACTGCAGCTAATAGTGGACATGGAAAAGAAGAAATTGGGAAAACGGAGCTAGTTTTTAGTGAAGAAAATGAGGGACAATGCTATCGATATATGACAATATGAATCAATCATTTTCACAAAGGGCGGGAAGAACTACAAACTCAAAGGGAGACTAAGAACTTGGCAAAAAGGAATCATGGCTAGTTAAACTTCCACTTAACACGGTCATGCTCGATATACAGAAAATCATTTTTAAATGTGGACAGCACATGGCCAAAAGTATTTAGAATGTCTCTACAGAAGGCGGGGCACGACCATCGAACTCTACGATGAGTTCCCGAATCTGGGCACACCTATGAGGACCTGCTAGCTTATAATTGATAATGCGATCGTCGATTCCGTCAACGACAGGTGGGCGGCCTCGGACACGGGTAGAACGGCTCGTAAAATCTGGCCAAGGCTGGATGAGGGGCGCACAATGAGTCTACTTAAACTCCAAAGAGGCGCGCTCAGTGTAGTTGTCGGTGTCATTACGGGGCTTTGCATTATGGGTACGCATGCGAGGCGCATTGGTCTTGGGCACCTTGCTAACGACTTCTGCAGAAGCTGCACAGATGAGGAAGAAGAGAAGACTGTCCCTCATCTGCTGGGTACATGCCCGGCTCTTTGCCAAAGGAGAAGGAAGTACTTGGGTACTTACTACATGGATGATCTGGAGGAACTGTCACGGATTGACATTGGCAGCCTGAATCGCTTCATCAGGAGCTCCGAGTGGTTTCGAGACTAGGGGCTAACGGATGACTGTGGTAGCACAATGGGCCCAATGCGGCCTAAGTGAGTCCAATAAAAAAATTTTCTTGGATGGGCAGCCACCTCTACCTACCTACCTACCTAACTCTACAGAAGGCAGTGCATCTTTTTTTTCAGTAACCAGTATACAAAAATCCATGAAGCTGCTTGGTAAAGTTAAATGAAGCCCGCCCTTCCTTACAAAATTGGCTCAAAATACCATGGCAAAGTGTTAGCATGTAGAACATGCTAAAGGCAGCTACAAATGCCATGGCAGTGTTGTCAAATAAAAAAAATTTTAGTTTTAATGACAATCGCTGCGTGTGCCTGATAGCTCTGACTATGTGGAAATTTTCTTTGGCTTGTTAGTGTGTTCAAAAATAAGCCACAATTTAAATAAAATCGGTGATAAAGTATAAAAAAACCAATTAAAGAAGCAGCAGCACCTCCAAAAAAAAAAAGGCTTCAACTATAAAGACTTGTTTTAAAACTTCAGATTTTTTTCAACGTAAAATTCAATTTAAAAACAAAACAAAAAAGATACGCTGACGTTCTATAAAAAATGTTAATTTTATCGATAAGTGTACACTTGTTGTAGTGGTGTTGTGGACTTCACTATATTTTTAGCATACAAAAAAAAGCTAAGCGGGGCCATAAAAATTTAAATTGAATGCAAAATACCTGCTGCTGCCGCTGCTGCTGCTGCCACAAAACATTAGAATATTAGAAAATGATTTGAAAAATAAAAACAAAAACAAGAAAAAGACGTTGAATTTACGTAAAAGAAAAGTCAAAGAACAAGAATTAAATTTCAAAATAAAAAAAACGTGTCTTTAAATAAAAATTTAAAACAAAAAAAAAGTTTAAATAATTTCAATAAAATTAAATTAAAAACTGGAATTTATTATAAAAAAAAAAAAAACAAAAACAAAAAGAAACCCACAAAAATAAGCAATCTGAACTAAAGACGGGGTGAAGGCAGGCTTCTTTAATTTAAGATTTTTATTGTATCGTCTTGAAATGCTTCTTAGTCACCGATTAAGTATTTCGACAGTTAAATTTAATGTTTAAAATGACAACAAGTTTCATTAAAAATACGATTGTTTCTCTTCTTTTTTTTCAATTCAAATTTTATTTGAATTTCATTAAAACTCATCATCAGACTACCAAGCGATGAACAGAATATAAGGCACCCTACGCTTTGAATTACGTTTTCCACAATTCAGCAGGGTTTGCCAAGCTAAACTTATTGCAGAGCTTATCCTTTCCATCTTGTGAAATTAAAAAGAGGATTCTTACGACTTTCAATTCAAACTAGTGTTCAGGATTGAATGATATTTCAGCACTTGGTTTGTAGCAACCAACAATTCCTTGAGCAGTGCTATACCATGCCAGTATTTTCCATTTAATGCTGGAAGATTTGCAAAGTTAGCAATAGATTATAAACTTATCCAGGACAACAACCAGACCAGATGTAGACAAAAAAGTATTTAGTCAAGTTACGCATGGTAGCCATCCCTCCCTACAGTATAATGTTGCCTACGATTGGCTTCAGCATTCGATCTGTAGCAACCAACAATACAACGAGCAGTGCTATACCATGTCATTATTTTCCCTTAATGCTGGAAGATCTCCAAAGTTAGCAATAGATTCTGACCTTATCCAGGACAACAACCAGGCTAGATTTAGTCAAAAATATTTAGTCAAGGTACTCAAGATAGCCATTCCTCCCTGCAGCATACTGTTGCCTACGATTGGCTTAAGATTTTCTTAAAAAAAGCTCCATCATTCATGTACAAAAACGGACATCGAGTTGATGTTCGTAAGGGACTTGAGACTAGCTCAGCTGTTCGTGTAGGTAGTTAGGTATGTTCGAGTGATAGCTTTGATTATCAAAAGCTCACTTGAGCATGCATAGCGGCCCGTTGTGACGCCTCAGCAAAGCGCAGTCTCTGTTTACTGACCGAATTCCATCAAACTCATCGATTAGCACAGGTGCGGGAGGCTACCAGAAGCTGGACACCAGTCTGAAAGTTAAATAAACGAAGCTTTATCCAATAGCCTGCAATAATTGCAATGTAGACGACTAATAGACTTATAACCACTGTTAAACAGTTAACAGTGACCTGTTAAAGGCAAAAAGTGGCGCTGCTAAAAGTGTGGGTTTTTGTCTTTGGCTTTTAAATTCGAATGAACAGCCAAATAACCTAATTTTCTGCACCTTATAGACCTACAACCTCGGCAAAACTCGTTTGATGGGAGCTACAGTCTTTCCGCATGTCTGCTTATAAGGCAATGACCTGTAATCATGGTCACTGTGTTCGAGATGACATTTTGATCAAGTTTGAATAGTTGGTTGGTACGTCTTCTATCCCTCGTAAGCCAAGTGAGCCTGGTAGTGAAGCAAGATTCCTCGTTGATCTCGAATAGGGTCAATTGTAAATTATAAGATTATCAGGCAAGAGCTCATTACCCAAACAAACAGAAGCGGACAAAACACTTCAATGGTTAGGCAACCAATGCGAAAATCCAATGTCAAGATCCAGCCTACTCAGTCCAGCATTTAAGTGTCCTCGGTATATGTAGCTCTCAAGCTTATTACATACGGACTGTCTGAAGTCCAGATGCACTTCGTTGAAATTTCGAAGGTAAATCCAGTCTCCATAGTCTAGTAAGTAGTGTGTTGGTTTATTAGACGTAAGTCCAGCTCAGAAGTCGCCGTGGTCTAGTAGGTATTGTGTTGGCTTATTAGACGAAAAGCCAGGGTTCGAGCCCCAGGCCAGACATTAAATAAAATACAAAAAATATTTCCTTGGCCACTACCACTCAGCAGATTTCTGGCAAAAACTCTGAGCGTTGAAATAAAATTGGCATGAAAAGTTTGTCAAAAATTTGTTGTTCAGAGACGACTTTAAAATGTAGGTCCCGCCACTCATGTATAAAAAATTAACACACACAACATAAGCGGTGTGAGAAGCTAGGACGTAATCCTGACTGAAGGGCTGCAATAAGAGACCATGTAGTGGACGAGAATGTGGGTTGTTATGGCTTCTCAGGAGCGAGCTAGGGCCAGCAGTTACCTATATTTGCTTTAATGTCAGCAACCCAGCCGCTTTCCGCTTTCCGATCAATAAAAGGTCTAAGGAAAGTTACAATTAAGTTACAGTGGAGCAGACTACACTGCAAATCTACTTGTCTTCACGTTTTTGTTTAACACCCTGTAAATATTATTGTTTTTTTGGCCTTTACTGTGTTCAGTGTTGTCTCCTAACTTGTCTTTTTAAATACTCGCTGTTTATTGCTTTCATTGTTGTTGTCTTTTTGTGTTGTTTATGGCTTTTAAACGTTTTAAGAATTTATTTTTATTTTCGGATTTTTTTATTTAAACATTCTTAGCTTAGACGATAGTTGATAAAAAAAAAATTAAATTTGTGTGGATTTTTAATGTTTTTTAAAGATCGATCGTAAAAAACTTTAATGATTCCAGCACTCTTAAGACAATACAATCGATAATTAATCGATTAATTATTGATTTAAATTGTTTCCAAAGGTTTTATGGCTTAATTTTTGATTGAAAGATTTTCGAAAGAGAAAGTTCTCAGCCTTCTTCAGCAATACATGACTATTTACCTCTTCCCTTAGTCTCCCACTCCCTCTCTCTCTCTCTCTCTCTCTCTCTCTCTCTCTCTATTGTTTCTTTTGTTTAGCTAAGATCTGTTTTAATGGTTTTTTAATTTCAATTTCAATTGTTTTATTGTGTTGTGTTTTATTTTCGTTTGCATACACAATTCACCATATCCCATCCAGTTGCCTGTCTGCCTGGCTTTTATTAGTTGTTGTTATCGTTGGTGAGACGAGTAGAAGAGGTGAGGAGTGCGGTATAAAAGATTCCGTTCATTTAAAATGCAATACAATCGCTTGCGTAATTTGCAAATAAAAATTATTCAATTGTTTCGTATCGTTTCGTTTTGTTTAATTAAATTAATGCGAGAGAGAGAATTATACAAAGAAATGAAATAAAAACAAAAACAAAAATAAAACAAACAAAAAAAATTCAATAAAATTTTGTGTTTAACTTTGTTTATCAACAATTGACAGACAGGCAGACAGACAGATCAGCTGCTATTGTTTAACAAAGAAACAAAGAAAATCCAGACTCCCAAGTCAGACTGGTAGCATATAGGAAGGAAATCAAAGCATGCAAAGCGTTATTTTTTCTTAAGATTTTTTTTCTTAAGATATTAGCTCTGAGGCTTGAACTTTGAGTTCTCGTTTAGTAATCAATCCAACACACTAAACACTTTAGGGCCTTCACAAAGGCAATCTGATGGAGTTGAATAAGTTGTAGAGACTGCCACGCATTGCCTTAATCGATGCAGTGAAAACCAGTACTAAGGGAATGTTTAGGATAAGGGGAGGTGGGCCAAATACTAGTTTCACGAGAGGGCGTAGTGACCTGATGGTTTGAGGATGGATGGGTTAAAGGCGGACAATGAAACACGAGAGGGAATGTTCGACTACACAGTGAAACATATAAAACGCTTGGAAACCAGTACTTAGGAAATGTTAGAATAATAAAAGATGAGCATCGCGTGCGGGTGTTTCAAAGGCAGACCGTGAAACATACATACATACATACATAATTGGCCATACATACATACATACAACCCTTCAGTCAGGATTACGGCCTAGCTTCTCACACCACTCATGTTGTGTGCGTTAATTTTATACGTGAGTAGCGGGACCTACAGTTTAACGTCGACTCCGAACGACAGATTTTTGAGAAACTTTTTCATGGCAATTTTTATTTACTCTCAGAGTTTTTGCCAGAAATCTGCTGAGAGGAAAAGTCGCTGAAGAAATATTTTTCATATTTCGTTTTTGATGCCTGACCTGGAATACGAATCCGGGTTTTACGTTTAATAAGCCAACACACTAGCTATTAGACTACGGCGGCTTCTGTATATTTTTGCAAGCGGCAGTTTTGGCCATTGGAGAGTGTTTACAGTGCAACTTGCATAGAAAATACAGGCGGCACGAGTCTACTAGCACTTCACAACAGTCGGACTGTCATCAGAACACATACTAACTGCTGATATGAAATTGCGTAGAACTATTTAGGCATACAGGAGCACATAGTCCAGGGGAATAGTGCCGCCTTTCGCAGTATTCCAGTTTAAATGGAAATTCAAGCCAAGGAACAGGCAAAAGATGGCACCAGGATGGGGCCAAAGTAACCTAAAGTAAAGAACAATTTAACGACAGCTAAGCTACAGTGAGAGAAAAGTTAAGAAAGTGTCAGTTTTTTCTAAAGAAGGAGATTTAAGGCTAGCAGGAATACACTAAGTTTTGTAACAGACCTCCTGACTGGGCACTGTTTGAGAACCGACAAATGCTTCAACGTTAGGGAATTAAAAAAATCTTTGGCTTAGCACCCCCCAAAAAAAAGACAACTTAACGGCGTCAAATGGCATGATCATGGTGGCCAGTTGATGTTGTCTGAACTTAGAATTACTCTTACTGGAGACTTTTCATGCAATAAAGCGAAAACCAGATACAATATAGTTTGAAATTTTCAATTGAAGGCCAAAAAAATGGAGAAACATACGGCCAAAGGGCTTTGAATTGGGGGTGACCTTTTTCCCATGACCATTTTCGAAAAAATACGACAAAATGACACATTGAGACTATAATTTCAGGTGAAGTGGCTTTTCTACAATCACTTCTGGGTTCTCCAAATACCACATGCTATGATTTTGCTTGTTGCCATTACCATCGAGAGCGAAATGAGCTCCAGTGCTGAAGAATATTTTGTTATTTGTTTACTGAACACCTCAGCTGACACTCTTCATACCAATGGAGCTGTAAATTGTGAACTGGATTTAAATGTTAGATGAGATGCTAATGCAAACCCGGATTATCCTCTCCATATTATTAATAGAAGCGATAATTTCGGCAGTGCTTACATTCTTATGATGCCTAGGCCTGTAATGCAGCTGTAATGCTTTCAGTCTCTTCAAATTTCTTAATAATCTCATCGAATTCATTACACAGTAAGTGATTGTACAACTGCCATCTCTATTAAGGCTGTATTAAGATGGTAGAAATCAAAAAATAAAGAACAAAAACAAAACCTTACTTAAGGCTGCCTTGCTCTGCCTGTCTGCCTTAACAGTGTTAACGAGAGTAAATAAATATTTTGCATTGAACTATACATGCGTACATATATGAATGTTTACATATAAAAAAGAATTGTAATGACCTTCACCGTTACACGAAAGCCACAGCCATACTTAATTATTTACAAGACATACATACATATGTACGTACGTAAGTAAAGGCATTCGCATATTTACATACAAAACAAATGCAGTAAATTGGTGTTCCGAGAGGAAAAGAGTAAAAGAGAGCATTGAATTGAACTCTTTGGTCATGTTGGGTTTTGTAAATTTTAACTGCCTAAAGCGTTATGTATTGTTTACATATGTAAATATTTACACTCTTCCACGCATACACTGGTACAAACACTGTTTCAAGTAAAACAAGTGCATTTACTGCCTCCCTCTCTTACGTTACTACGTAAAAGAACAACAACAACAACAACAGCTACAATATAAACAACGGCAATAAAAATTACAATTACAGTAGCAGTAGCAGTAGCAGTAGCTGTAGTAGCAGCAGCAGCAGCATTAGTAACAGTAACAGTAACAATACAGCAGTGATGGTGAAGGTCAGTTTTAGTAAGTCATTCAGTTAGTAAGAGTATATCCAGTATACATGTGGAATATACATGAGTGTATAGTATACAAACAAACCATAATAATAATAATAAAAAACAACAACAACAACAATAACAACAAACTAAATGGCCACAATATAAAATTCCATTAAATTTTCAATGTAAAATTTATTTTTTGCAATTCGATTGCATTTGTTTATTATTTTTTTTTTTTTATTAGAAACAAAACCAACAACAACATCGCCAATAATAATAAGAATAAAGTTCTCGTTGTAAAATTTAGGTCCGCTTCAGCGAAGTTCAAAAACAAATCCACACACACACACGCGCACACACATGCATTTGCAAATGCAGCCAGCCAGTCAGCCAGCTTATTATTACTCTTACTATAGGCGAGAACAGTAGTAACCCCAGTAGTAGTAGTAGTAGTAGTAGTAGTAGTAGCAATGCAAGTGCATGTTTGATTCTTGGTATTTGTTTAGGGTGTGCCGTAAAATATTTTCTAAATTATAGTGGAAGTTTGTATTTCATTTTTAAAGGTTAAATGGAAATTAAATTGTAAAATTAAATTAAAATTTATTTTTCAAATATAAACACAACTGAATTAAATAAATATATTTTAAATGTTTTAAGCAATTTAATAATACAGTATTTACTGTGTATAATTAAATAAAAAAAATTATAATTTAAATTAAAACTTTTAAGTTTTAATTTTATAAGAAGCTCGGCTGTTGATTGGAGTTGAATGGCACTTGTTTGTCCTTTCACAAGCAAAGAAATTTCAAGGTCGTTGTTTGATCAAACTTTTTAAACTGAATGATCTGTTAGCGAGGAAGATATTATTGATTTGTTGGCGATTGATCTGTAATTTCGGAAATCTTGTCTACAAACTATCAATTTCTTCAAATTTCTACACAATTTTCTTCACAATTACCAAATCAACACAAATTTTTAATTTTCGAGACCCATATTAGCGTTTGAAGCGCATTTTTTATACAAAAATTATGCCACTAAACAAAATTGTCTCAAATGGTATTCTGAGAACTCAGAAATGACTGTGGAGAAGCTATTTCACCCGAAATTATGGTCTGGATTTGTCATTGGGTCGTATTTTTTCGATAACCTAACCTTTGGCTGAATGTTAATCCATTTTTTGTTTACTGACAACAACCGATTGATAGAAAAAAAAAAAAAACTTTATTGGAATGAAGAAAATTTTGATCAAAAAATTATCATTGAAATCTTGTTACTTTTGCACCATATCCTATAGTGTCTTGAATAGACGGTTGGCTGGCTTTAATTGTTCATTGAAGCAATTTTTTCCCACTCGGTTGCTGTCAACAAGCAAGCTTGATGTCTGTGGATCTCGAGCAATGTAAAATTAGAGCTGCTGTGCAATAAATTGGTAAGATTATAAAGAAGTTTGAAGAAACTGAAAGCGTTTTTGGTCACTTTTGATTCGGAACAACAAACAAAAATCGCCAACAAATAAATATTCTCACCAATGGAGCTCGAGGAAGTCAAAATTTGCAGCTACTAAGCTATGAATTGATAAGAGTATGAAGAAATTTGAAGAAACTGAAGGCGTTACTAATGGGGTCGGGCCTATGGCTTTGTTGCGTCATACTTATTGCCAAAAATAACGCCTCTGTTAAGGAAAATGTGGTGGATAATGCGAATACATCGATTCCACGGCATTCCAAGTAATTGGGCCTCTATATACACAACTGCTATGCAGTTTGCAACTGATTATGCAGTATTTAGCATATGTATTCACTCCTTCAATCATATAAAATCCCACTAAGGCAACAATTAACCCATTAGTGCCCAGTGACAACTTAGGTTGCCAGCAGAGGTTGCCTTAGTTTTTATGCCCTGAGAGGAAATTGAGTGTAAAAAAAAACAAAACGGTTACCGTTAGAAAAAAAAAGTAATTTGGGCATTAATGGGTTAATGTCAGCTGATCAATCACAACGCTGTAGATATGCTGACTGATTTTTCAAACAAACTTTTCAGTAGCGTTTGAAGGTCATTTTTTATTCGGAAATTTACGCCACCAGACAAAATTGTGTCAAATGGAATTCTGAGAGCTCAGAAATGACTGTGGAAAAGCTATTTCACCCGAAATTATGTTCTGAATGTGTCATTGAGCCGTATTTTTTCGAAAGCCTAACCGTTGGCTCAATGTTAATCAATTTTTTGTTTGGACTTCAACTGAAGATTATGAACTGGACGGTATGTGGATTCAATAAGACGGTACCTTGTACTAATTTTGCCTCTATTGCCTGAGAAGTTTCCACAAAGAGTGATTCCATGTTTTGTTGACATCAGTTGACCTTCAAGATCATGCGATTTGACACTTTCTTTGAGGTATTACATCAAATATCATGTCTACGCATTTGAAAATCATTATTCGTAATGTTATCAACGATTAACCGCCCAAAATATGCGAAAAAGTGTTGGAAATCACGTGAAAAGGATTTACTGCTGCGACCAGTTCCGAGGCGATCATTCAACTGACATTGTAGTTCGTACATTGTACATGGCCAGGCCTAACCTAGCAACCGACATAGCTTCAAGAATATTTTATTTAAATTTCCTTAGGTTAGGTTAGAGGACGTGTACTTGTCAATTAAGATAAGTACAATACCCTGAGGTCGAATTGACCCATTGTACAACGTCCTAGTTTCTCACACCACTTAAGTTGTGTGTGTTAATTTTTATACATGAGTGGTGGGAACTACAGTTTAAAGTCGCCTCCGAACGACAGATTTTTGAGAAACTTTTTCATGGTAATTTTATTTCAACACTCAGAGTTTTTGTCAGAAATCTACTGAGAGGAAGTCGCCGAAAAAATACTTTTTGTATTTTGTCTTTGATGCCTGGCGTGGGGGCACGAACCCAGGCTTTTGCGTCTAATAAGCCAACACACTACCTACTAGACTATAACTTTACTTAAGTAAACAAAGAATGGAAGAAGAAATTGAATGAAAAGAATGGAAGGTTTGATAAGTATCAATAGAGATTTTGAAAAAAAAATCGCTAAAATTCCCGAATAAAAAATTACAAGTTAGCATCACTATTGAAAAAATGTATCAGAGAGAGAGAGAGAGAGAGAGAGAGAGAGAGCAACAAATTACTTTGAGAGAGAACATGGCTGAATACAACCTTAACCGCACAACGAATAAATTGTTGGTTGTTTGATTATATAAAACGCCAACAGAGTAACTACAATAGACAAGACAATACAATAAAAACAACAACAACAATATAAAAAAATTATCGATAAATTCTAGGGTCAAGTTCTTCTCTCTTTCTATTTCATTTTGTTTTAAAGTCGTTTCTGTTGTTGTTATTTATTTTCATTTATTTTTAGCCATTTGAACGTTTTGTAACAGGATATTGAATTTTTGCAAACGTTTTTGTTTTTGTTTTTGTTGTTTTATTTTATTTTCATTTCTATGTGGCATTAACTTGGCTTTTATTATTATTATTGTTCTATTGCTGCTGTTGTTGTTGTTGTTGTTCTTATAACTACCATTTGGCGGCTAAATTGTAGGCATTAAGTGGGTACGTTTTTCATAAGGCAAGTGCTGATGTGCTAGCCAGGTGGCTGGCTATGTTCAGAAAGGGGTTTACATTGATGCAGAAAAGGGTATCAAAGAATACATATGTAAGTTTTGCACCACCACTAACTACAACACGGATTAATTGTTATGAAATTTACAACCACAATAGAGGAGAGGTATTGCAAATATTTATTTTTGAATGACCCCACTACACAGAAATTTTCCACGAAGGTCCAGGACGAATTGTAACCTAAGTTTTCCTATTACTTAAGTCCTTTTGAGAGAGCATATCTGTATCCCCTTATTTAAATTGCTCAAACTCAAACTTTTTTTTAGCTAAAAAGGTATTCAATCTTCTCTGGCAATTTCTAGAAAGGCAGGGTTACCAAATTCCGTAACAAAATTCGTCAAATTTACACAATTTTATTTAAACTTTATATCGTGCACTGCCATCAAAGTTACTTTACTAGCTAAAAAGTTAATCAGTCTTCTGAAACAATTTCTAGAAAGATAGGGTTACCAAATGTCTTCAGAAAATTCGTCAAATTTACACAATTTTATTTCAATTTTATTTCGTCTACTGCCATCAAAGTTGTTTAAATTTAATATCGTAATTAAGGGCTGCAATAACCCCTTCACCTGGAGATACCCAGACCAATATACATATCCTCCTGTTTAAGACATCTACTGAGGAAAAGGCTGGTAAACACCTTCCTTAATTGTGTGTACTTACTCGGGTAGCCATACCAAATATCATTGTTCAGAACACATTTGTGTTCAAAGGGTCACCAGTCCCGAACTATTTGGGGTTCAACAGGTAACAGACTGGACTGCGAAGCTCGACCGGAGGCTTAATTCTGGTACCACGGGTGTCGCGAGTCCCAGAGATTCGTCTCTGCCCGACAATGGTGAGGCCCTCTTGTGGGAGCAACACGGTGGCTGTGTTTTATACCCAAATCGCGGGGAGAGCGCAAGCTCGGTGTGGCGTTGCACTCTCAACCACTGTAAAAAGCGGAGTTTAGATAGTCTCCCACCCCTAACCAAGAGGGAAGTCCTGTCCAAATGCAAGGCTTCGAATTGGTACTCACGTATGGTGATGCAATCAGTGATATACTTACGCATGTCACGTGGTGCTTTGAACACCGCGAGGTATGCCGTCATGGCGAAACTCACGTAAAACCCTGGTCTAATGTTCAGAACACATTTCTGAGTGAACATATGCCCAAAGCCGACTGAATTGACGTTAACGTTTCGAAAAAATACGCCACAATGACACATCCAGACAAAAATTTCGGGTGAAGCAGTCCTTCCTCAACCTCCTCTATGATCTCCGAACACCTTATGCATCAATTTTTCCTTGTTGTACATAAACACCGTGTAAGAAAAGAGTTTCATCGCTGAAGAAAAAATTTCGTTTGAAAAATTAGGATTGAAAACCTTAGCAAACGCGTTGTAGAAGGTTAGGCTGCCTTCCAAAATGTATCAATACAAAGTTTGTATGCAGTTCTACCACTGTATATAAACTATGTAGATATGCAAAGTAACCAAACAACGCATCAACTATAAATCCGATGACTGATTGCTTTTTGACTGCGTTAAAAATACACATTGACGACGTTTTGGAATAGAACACATCGTATATATTTGTACAGCGGCATTATGGAACACCATACTTTGTTGAAACACAAAGCAACTAACATTTTGGAAGGCAGCCTTAGTCGGATTTAACTGTTGCATGAGATAATATTGCGAAATTTTCGCAAGTGTGCACAATCTGATAATGAACAGAGCTGACGGCATCTGTAGTACTTCCGGACTCTTCAAATTTCTTTATAAGATTACAAATGCATTGGCCAGTTAGTCGATTATGATGATCATAGTCATCCTGTAATGCTTGAAAAGTGATCACATTTCAATCATCACTTCTGTAGGCGCTTGTGACTGTTCATATATCATTCATGACTTCAGGGAGTGTACGTTGAAGTCGCCGTGATCTAGTAGGTAGTGTGTTGGCTTATTAGACGTGAGGCCTAGGTTCAAACCCCAAAGCAAGACATCTCGAATAGAACGAAATATGAAAACAAATATTTCTGCGGCGACTTCCTCTCAGTAGATTTCTGGCAAAAACTCTGGAGAGATGAAATAAAATTGCCATGAAAAGTTTCTCAAAAATCTGTCGTTCTGAGTCGACTTTAAACTGTAGGTACCGCCACTGATGTATAAAAATTAACGCACACAACATAAGTGGTGTCTCTGTCGAACGTTGCGGCTAATTCCAGGATCGTCAGAGAATGTCGCCGCTGCCTCAATCTCCTTTCTGGGCGCCTCGGCGTCACACTTGTCTGGGTTCCCGGACACTGCGATATTCCGGGAAACTGTAGGGCCGACGAGCTGTCCAGGGCTGGCGCACTACTTTCGGAATCTTCCTCGATCAACTTGCGAATGCCACTTACCTCGTTCAAACTGGCTATTGCGCGGAAATTCTCCCGGGACGCCAACCGGTCTCGGATTAATGAGAAGTCCTGCTCCATCGCTAGGCTCACTTGGCCCACAATGGATAGGAGGCGTACCAACCGGCTACTTGGACTTGGCCGTAATATCATCTCGATCACAGCGGCCATGCTTACAGGCCACTGTGTTATGGGTAGACACGCGGAAAGAATGCGACTCCCATTTAACGACTTCTGCCGTGGATGTAGATCCGCCAAGGAGGAGGGGGAGACTGTCATCCACTTCCTCTGCCAATGCCGATCCCTTGCGGGATGCAGATATAGGTTATTTGGCTCTCCGACCCTTGTCAGCTTGACGTAGCTATCGTCCATTGATATCAAGGACATAGCCTCTTTTATCAAAATTTCTGGCTGGTTTTCCAGCGTGGGGTAGCCGTGCTTTTTGGAAAATGTGCAGCCCTTGCGCTGACCAACTTCCCCCTCCTTGGATCGGAGGAACTTGGTCAGTGCAGAGGCTGCGTTCACCTGTGGCATCACAACGGGCCGCTATGCATGCTCAAGTGAGCTTTTTGGTACAATTAAAGCTACCACGCTAACCTAACCTAACCTAACATAAGTGGTGTGAGACACTACGTCATAATCCTGACTAAAGGGTTGTAATGACCAATTATGTAAGTACGAATGTAGGTTCCACAAAACTGGTTAAACTTAAATGCTTATGACAACCCTGCTTACTTTACTGTGTCTCTAATGTACTTTACAGTGAGACAAAGTAGTTGTTGCATCATGTATCCCAAGCTACTATTATTACTTAAAAATATACCATAGTGTTATAGCACAGGGCATCATAATGGCCTGATTCGATGGTTTAAAACGTGGCCTCATGTTACTGATTTTGTTTTATTACAAAACGTGTGATGGTAATTAAAATTAAATACTTTTTTTAATTTTATTTTTCTTATTTTATTTATCATATAACAAAAGATTTAAAGAAATTATTTGGAAAAACAAAAAAAATTGATTTGTTTTCCATAACAGTGCCATTAAAAAAAAAATTAATTTTTTTCTTTTGTTTTTGTTTGTGTAAAATGCCATGGCATATTAACCAACTCCAGCTGCTGGTATTACAGTTACTAGAGAGGAGATCATTATAATTATTAATGGAGTAAAACAAAAAAAAAATACGGGTGCCGTAATACGTACATATAATAAAAGTGTTTCCAAAATTGAAATTTATTTTTTTAATTTAAAAAAACATACATTTTTTTGTTGCTATTGTTTTTGTTGTTGTTATTTTTCTATTACAAATTACAATTGAAATCTGTAAATCAGAAATTGGTGCCAGTGATTGAATAGGTTTTGTGCTTATTTAATTGAATTTGAAAGTACCCTTTAAGGAAATCGAAATTGAATTACAAAAAAAAAAAAAAATTAAAAAATTGTTTTTAATTTCATATTTTGTAATTGTAAGAAAATTTAACCATAAAAACGTTTATAAATTCAATTACTTGCATAACTTGTAAGGCTTTAAAAAAAAAACTTTTCTCACATGAAATTATCAAATTTGTTCCACTGTGGCACCCATTTTCTTTTTATTTTTTTTTTTTTTTTTTTTTGCATAAGCACCTGATGTAAGGATGTGAATCGATTATCTACCGAGATAGTGGTGTTGCGCGACCAAATGATTTATAGTAGCGCTCTCAAACCACATGTCGAATGCATCTTCTTCATGGCAAGCAGTTCGTTGTCAGTATAAATAACTTCGTGCCAAATTACTTGATAAAAACACTCAGCTGTTGCCTCCTGAGATGCACATCAGTTGCATAGGCTCCATATACTCCTATGTATGTCCGATGGCCCGTTCTTCTTATTACGAGGGTATGGATATTAGGCTTGATTCGATTTCTTTGCTTGTTGCACTCATCAGGCTACTTCCTGATAGTGTGAACCATACTCACTTAGATTAGGTTAGAGGACGTGTACTTGTCAATTAAGACAAGTACAGTACCCGGAGGTCGAATTGACCCATTGTACAACGTCCTAGTTTCTCACACCACTTATGTTATGTGTGTTAATTTTATACATGAGTGGTGGGACCTACAGTTTAAAGTCGACTCCGAGCGACAAATTTTTTTGAGAAACTTTTCATGGCAATTTTATTTACTCTCGAGGAAGTCGCCGAAGAAATACTTTTTGTATTTTGTCTTTGATGTCTGACCTGGGGCTCGAACCTTGGCTTTGCGTCTAATAAGCCAACACATTACCTACTAGACTACGGCGACTTCAACCATACTTACTTGCTTAATTAGTCATTACAACGCTTTAGTCAGGATTACAACCTAGCTTCTCATACCTTTCATGTTAAGTATGACAATTTTATTCATGAGAGGTAGGGCCTTATAGTTTAAAGTCGACTTAGAACGACAGATTTTTGTGAAACTTTTCATGAAATTTTTATTTCAACACTCAGATCTTATACCAAAAGATTGCTGAGGGGAATTCGCCTCCTCCACAAAAAGGTTTTGGCCTGTTCCACTATATGTCCTTTACACATCAGTGTATCTCAGAAGGGTTTCTCTCTCAAAAAGAAAACTTAGCGGCCAAATTCTTCCTTTCACTCTTATTACCCGACCTCGTTGCAAAGCATTTCCCAAAATCAAAGACTTTAGGCTGATATTGCCTAGGGGCAGTTAGGAAAGAAACTGCCAGTTACCCGATTTGTTAGATTACCATGCCCCTTATCATAACATAACATAATTGGCCATTACAAACCTTCAGCCAGAATTACGGCCTAACTTCTCAACACCACTTATGTTGTTTGTGTTAATTGTATACAGTGGTGGCCTTATAATTAGAAACGATGTTTCTAGAACAGAGTTCTCTGGAGTGACGAATCTAAGTTTAATTTGTCGCAATCTGATGGAAAAACGTATGTAAGACGTCCTCCAAACAAAGCCTTCGATCCCAGGTACACAGTAAAAACTGTAAAACAAATTAACAAACATAAATGTTGCTAAGTCGTTTCTAATTATAAGGCCACCACTGTATGAGTGGCGGGACCTACACTTTAAAGTCGACTCCGAACGACAGATTTTTGAGAAACTTTTCATGGCAATTTCATTTACTCTCAGAGTTTTTGCCAGAAATCTCGAAATCGAAATCGAAGAAATATTTCTTCATATTTTGTTTCGGTTGGAGATGTCTGACCTGGCGTTTGAACCGTGGCCTTATGTCTAATAAGCCAACACACTACCTATTAGACTACGGCGACTTCACCCTTATCACAACGTGATATGAAATTTTACAGATTTTTTTCTACAGTTCGCTTCACTATACATTTAGACAGCGACGGTTGGCAACCCTGTCACTCTAGAAGTTGCAACAGTTGACCTATTATACGATTGGCTGGAGGAGGAAAGAGAAAGGAAAGGTTACAAAGCATAGAAATGCTAAGAAAGTAGAGAGGCAGAATGAAAAGAAATCGTCCTCTTCTTCGATCTGATCTAATACCATACGATGCCAAATAACCTCAAACCATCCTGGCATTTACTGCAATTTAAACCTTAACTTCTCAATTGTTGAGGGAATAAATTTTTCCGTTTTCTAAAAATAAAAATTTTTCCTCAGTTAAGCTGTTGCCATGCAAAAGATTTCAATTGTGTTTGCTTTTACAATGCGGCGGCGGCGGCGGCACGCTTTATTACCGCCGCTTTGATATTGGAAACCAATGAAATTTTGTAATAAATTTTCTATGATTAGAAATTTTATACATACATTGTCTCCAGGGTGCTTTACAACAAAAAATAAAATAAAAATAATTCAATACAACAACAATAGGAAAAACTCCAACTGATATCGTTTTTCACATAGAAAAGTGAAGCAAAAAAAGAACGCAAAAACAAGCAAAAAAAATAAAAAAAATAAAACCAGAAATAAAAAGCTAAAAAGCATCAATAAATCTTAATAAAATTGTTTTTGCGTTGTTTTCTAACAATGTATATAACAACAGTGTGGGTAATAAATATAGCAACGCCTAACGAAGCCCTATGCATTTGGAAACGATGGGAGCAACAAAATGCTTCACTTAGAAAGATTGCTTCCACAGAGAAGAGTCATTGACATATTTACTAAATTGGTTATTGCAATACTTTAGCTAGGATTACAACCTAGCTTATCACACCCACCCATCTTATATATAAATAAGCAACGGACCCTACAGTTTAGGTAACGATTTTAAGACAATTTTATTTGCTTTCAGAGATTTTGCCAGAAGACCGCTTAAGAGAAAGTCTTCGAAATAAATATTTTCTCATATTTTGTTGAATTTGAGATGTCTAAGCTGAGGTTTGAACCACGAACTCGCTAACACATGATCTACTACTACGGCGGCTTCAAAGGCTTAGCTTAAGTTTTCTTTTTGTTTTCTTAAATAACACGGTCTAGAAGTCGCCGTAGTCTAGTAGGTAGTGTGTTGGCTTATTAGACGTACAGCCAGGGTTCGTGCCCCAGGCCAGGCATCAAGACAAAATACAAAAAGTATTTTTTCGGCGACTTCCTCTCATCAGATTTCTGGCAAAAACTCTGAGTGTTGAAATAAAATTGTCATGAAAAAATTTCTCAAAAAATCTGTCGTTCGGAGTCGACTTTAAACTGTAGGGGTCCCACCACTCATGTATAAAATTAACACACACAACATAAGTGGTGTGAGAAACTAGGACGTTGTACAATGGGTCAATTCGACCTCCGAGTACTGTACTTGTCTTAATTGACAAGTACACGTCCTCTAACCTAACCTAACCTAACCTAAGTATACGGTCTAGAAACAAATCAAGCAGTTGTACTGTACTAGGTTCTAGAATGACAGAGTTGCCATCAGTTGGTGTTGCTATAAGGTTTATCGGTAACAAACAAAATCAACAAATATTTTCATATGTAACTATTCATAGTGAAGAGCCTTTTCTAAGATTCGTTTTAGTGGTCTTGAAAAAAGAGAAACAAATTTCCCCTTCTTTCTAATTTCCTTCACTGCTGTTGTGGCGCTTTCAACACATTTATGGCTGCAGTGCGATATTTTCTATTCGATGTTTGTCTAGATTAGATGGTGTGCTGTTGCTGATGCATTCCTTAATTTCAATAGCTTGTTATCACAAGCCTATATTGCATTCATTCATTCCCTGCCTATATTGCATTCAATATAGGCAGGGAATTACAAATATTAGGGGGTCCCTTTAAATAAAAAAAACAATGTGGAAAAGTAAGGCAAAGATTAGATTTTTGAAACTAAAGGGTCCGCCGAATAACTTTTTTTTGAAAATGCTTTAAGAAAAAACTACTGAATATTTTCTCAAATTTCTTTTTTTATTCGACAATTCTTCCGGTTAATAATGGAAAATAATTTCATTCAAATGGCTGCCTCGGCTGGCAATGCAGTAGCCTACACCAGAAGATGCCGATTTTGGCAAAAAGAAAAATCATCTTTTCAGATTAAACTCATTTTGATCTTGGCGGGTATGTAAACAAGCAAAATTGTCGCATTTGGGGCACAGAAAACCTGCACGCATACATTGAAAAGCCAACGCACCCAAAACGAGTCACTGTTTGGTGCGGATTTTGGTCCAGAGGCATAATTGGGCCATTTTTCTTCGAAAGCGAGCAAGGAGTGGCCGTTACAGTCAATGGCGATCGTTATCGGGCCATGTTGAACGAATTTTTGTTCACAAAAATTGAAGAGGATGATATTGGCAACATTTGGTTTCAACAGGACGGCGCTACGTGCCACACAGCCGAAGCTACACTCAATGTTTTGCGCCCTGTTTTTGAAGATCGCATTATCAGCCGCAGAGCTGATGTCGTTTGGCCACCTCGGAACTGCGATTTGACACCGTTGGGCTATTATTTGTGGGGTGCTGTCAAAGATAAGTGTTACGCCGACAAGCCAGAGACAATTGACGCTTTAAAGGACAATATTCGTGAAGCCATTGGTGAAATACAGCTGCACACAATCGATAATGTGCTTAAAAATTGTAGCGATCGTGTAGGCTACTGCATGGCCAGCCGAGGCAACCATTTGAATGAAATTATTTTCCATTATTAATCGGAAGGATTGTACTTTCAAATAAAAAAACAAATTTGAGAAAATACTCAGTAGTTTTTTTTAAAGCATTATCAAAAAAAAAAAAAAAGTTATTTGGCGGACCCTTTATTTCTTCAGCAAGTCATTGTAAAGAAAAAATCTACAAATTTGTCATTTTCTTAGTCAAATCCATGCAACCAGTCTGATAAAAAAGTTTCATGCCTCAGCAAAGCCCTTAAGCCAGTAAAGCTCATGCAACCAGTTTGATAAAGAAGTTTGATGCCTCAGCAAAGCCCTTAAAAGTCAGAAAAGACTGCGATAGAAGGAATGTTCGTTCCACATACAAAAGAAAGAATTTTCTCCCTCTCCATAACACTTTGTCTAAGCGAATACTCCGCGTGTACATCATAACAAATAATTTGAGTTGCATTTTTCAAGGGAAGCCCTAATCCACATGCATGTATTCTCATAACTATAGAAATTAAAATAGACACAGAATAGAGGGGGAAAAAACAATATAAACAAGACAATAGCAAAACAAAACAAAGAAAAAAATTATCAGTAAAGTTATCATCTTTCAAACTACTGTGTTACTCTCTTTCCATAATACATACCACTTACACCCCCCTTCTCCTCCTTTCAATTTGTGAAAAAATTTTCTCGTTTACTCCGTTATTAAATCGTAAATCTCTCTGAGGCATTGTTTACTTGATTAAAAAGAGCGGAAAACTCTGATTGAAATGAACTTAAAAGAAAAGGAGATGCACGCACACATACATACATACATACACTGAAATATTTAACACTTTATTTGTTGCTATTGTTGGACAGACTTTTGGCTCATGTTCATGTTTATGTTTGATGCCATATGCTCGCAAAGGAGAGCATGTGTAAAGGGTTCTCACAATCGCCGGTCTCATCAATGTGTTCATAAGTATCACAAACCTGTAGCGGCATGCAACAGCTGTTCCCTTGAGCGTTTGGAACGCCTTTTCTAAAAAGTTTCGTTGCAACATGTAAGTTTGCTTACGAAATTTATCATAAAACGTCTGCCATAAATGCAAAGATGATTTGAAATTGTTGTCAGCATATGCGCCTGTCTCAGAGCTCATTACAGTGTATTTCGCATTTGGCTTTGCACCTCTCTCTTCATAGGAAAACCAACAAATGCTACAATTAAAGCCTACTGACCATTCATAACGCCGTAGAATAATTTTCGACCAAATTTTTCTCGGACTGTGTGACCCATTTCTCACTCGATGCTTGCATCAACAAATAGAATTGTACTCAAGGGGCTGAGACAACCCAAAAGTGATTGCAGTAGAGCAGTTAGGTCAGGTTGGGTTAGGTTAGGTTAGAGGACGTGTACTTGTCAATTAAGACAAGTACAGTACCCGGAGGTCGAATTGATCCATTGTACAACGTCCTAGTTTCTCACACCACTTATGTTGTGTGTGTTAATTTTTATACATGAGTGGTGGGACCTACAGTTTAAAGTCGACTCCGAACGACAGATTTTTGAGAAACTTTTTCGTGGCCATTTTATTTCAACACTCAGAGTTTTTGTGAGAAATCTGCTGAGAGGAAGTCGCCCCCGAAGAAATACTTTTTTTGTATTTTGTCTTGATGTCTGGCCTGGGGCTCGAATCCTGGCTTTACGTCTAATAAGCCAACACACTACCTACTAGACTACGGCGACTTCCAGGTTAGGTTAGTGGGTAGCTTGCCATTCACATGCAAGTTCACTCGGTTGCCCATTGTGTTACCCAGTACGAGGTAAGCATCCATGCCATGATCCGTTAGTGGCAGGCTGGAAACATGCCGAGCTCAAGATGGAACCGGCCAGTTCCCTTAATGGCACGTTCGCCATCATGCCCAGATCTCCAAACGTTCTGCCACTCAAAGACCGATAAAGTCTGTCCAGAAGAGCAGGACACTTCCGGCCAGTTCCCTTAGTAACACGTTCGCCACCATGCCCTGCTCTCCTCCAAATGTTCTGTCGCCCCAAAAACCGATGACGTTTGTTCTGAAGTGCAGGGCACTGGCATAAAAAGTGTTGAAAAGATTCCGCTTCTTAGAAGAGGTTTTAAAACCGCCATGCCTAGATTTTCAAACGTTCTTTCACCCAAAAACCGATAACGTCTGTTCTGAAGAGCAGGACACTTCCGGCCAGTTCCCTTAATGACACGTTCGCCACCATGCCCAGATCTCCTCCAAACGTTCTGTCGCCCCAAAAATCGATGACGTTTGTTCCGAAGTGCAGGGCACTTGCATAAAGGGTGTTGTACGGATTCCGCTTCTTAAAAGAGCTTTTAAAATCGGAAAAATTGCGTGATTGCCGCATGTTAGGGTCTGGAGATTATTTTTGGGTCGTATTATTGTAAACATTTGCCCTGGGGCCATGGTTACTATCAACTGAGAGTATTATAGCCGCGAGAAACGACGTTTTTTGGTCTGCAATTGAAAATTATGAACAGGATAGTTTGTGGTTTCAACAAGATGATGCCGCTAGTCACACAACGCCATCAGTTTTAACATTTTTGAATGAAAAATTTCTAGGAGGGTAATTTTGGGTTCTGATGAAGTCAATTAACCCACCAAGATCGTATGATTTAACGCCTTTCGTACCATTTTTTGTGGGCCTACATCAGAGAGCGTGTTTGCTCGAATAATCCTCTACCATTGCAGAAATTTGAAAGACAATAGTCGTCCAGTTGTCGCCGTAATGTAAGCGAAAATGATCGAAAATGTTATCGAAAACTAACTCAAAAGACTAGGCCGCTGTAACCAATCCAGAGACGTATATTTTTCGTTCCTATTGAAAGCACGGACCAAGCATTAGAATTGAAATAAAAGTTGCTTCTACAAGCATTTGATTTAATTTTATTTTTGCAACCTATAAATGGATAACCCTTTACTACACACTATGAGTATGCGAATGCGAGTGCGAGTGAATATCCAAAGAGAGTGTTAATAAGCCTCCCCCCCTCCGATGTTTATAATTCAATATTCTGGTAAAATTTCTGTGAAAACAAAAGAAAAATGAAAAACAGACAACATGTTGGTGTGGAAATTCTAATACAATTAATTAAGAATAATTGAAAAATTAGACAAGAAAATAGAAAAGAAAACAAAAAGAACAACAAACACAAAATTAAGATGAATAATAAAAATAAAAATAGAATGAGAATTACAAGCCATAGTGTTGTAAAGAGAGTCTCAGAGTAAATGTAGAAATTATTACAGTTTGTCATAGAGAAACAAATAAAAAAACACCCGACTTTAATCTCTAATTGAAAACGAATTTAAAAAATTACAATTTATCCACACACACACACACTTATTCTGCCACTTATACTTCCACTTACACTTCCACTTATAAAGCGAAGAGTGTGGTGCTCTTGACAGAAACACATTGAAGGCGATGAAACTAACTAACACGGGGTCTGCAGAATTAAACTTGTAATCTGTGGATTACAATCCGCTAAAGCCACTTTATTAGATGGACATCTATCTGTCTGTTTGTCTGCCTGTCTCTCTCTCTCTCTCTGTCTCTGGGTAAATAATTTTCTTCTTTTTAATTTAAAATAGAAAGAAAAAACAGAAGAAAAAATGTAATTCCAACAGGTTAATGAACGTTAAATGAACAAAAAAAAGTGGACAAAACAAGCTTATTTACTGACAGAAAAAGGAAAAAAATTTAAATTTACTAAAAATGTTTGAAGGAATGAATTTGAAACCAAATATCGAATTTTTTATCTTCCCTAGCTCAACAATTATTTAATTTTCGTTTGTTTGTTTCAAACCACAAAATTAAGCGACAATTTCTTGTTTATTTAAAAACAGAAAAAAAAACATATAATTTGTCAAACACCAGCGTCATATGTCTTAATTATATTGTTTACAACAAAGAAAAGTACAGTGGGACACAAAAGTATTCCTTTTAAGTATTGGAAATTTTTGCAAATCATTTCTGGTTTTCCGTAATCAACTCATAAGTATGGAACTCAACGTATTGTTTGTCCAACTTTTCGACAATTTATTTCTCCTCAGAAAAAAAAAACGAAAGTTGACTAGGTGTTCAAGTAAAGGATATGTTTGTGAGATGCTTTCAATCGTTGACTGCGTATCTCCATATTCCGAGTCATTTCTTCAGTTTTCAAAGCAAAAACTAATCACTCGAGGTTTAATTCAGAGGATAGGATGGAATAATTCATGTGCAAATTCCATAAAGTCAACGTAGTCTAGTTGGTAGTGTGTTGGCTTATTAGCCAAGAGCCCGTGGTTCATGCCCCAGCTCAGACATCTCCAACAAAACGAAATATGAAAATAAATATTTCTTCGACGACTTCCTCTCAGCAGATTTCTGACAAAAACTCTGAGAGCGGAAATAAATAAAATTGCCATGAAAAAGTTTCTCAAAAAAAAAATTTAAATTCTACTGAAATTAGCACACACAACATGGATAGTGTGAGAAACTAGGTTGTAATCCCGACTGTAGGATTATAATGACCAATTATGTATATATCAGAGATCATCAATGAGTCTCCAAAAAGATGAGTAGAAACGAATCGAATACTCAAAATTTCTTATACATACACGCATTGATACTTATTTTAATATCATGGAACCTCTACTCATATTCAAAGTTTCTACTCATATTCAGAAATACTTTGAGAGTTTTTTGCAATGAGCCACTACCCCCGAGTTGGCAGCATACTCACACTGTCCGAGTATACCTTAGTATAGACTGTCTGTCCACATAATTGATCATCCTCTCACCAGTTACAATATGTACGCAGATTATCGTCCAACTAGGAATCCCATTAATGTTCTAAGACATCATTTTACTTAAACTTAGAATCCGTTCCTAGAACGCCTCAGTCTGAATCAAAGCGGCCTAGAGTTATTTTACAATCTTCCTGCTGCATATTTTGCTCTGACGCCTCTACTCTCTGATTGCTGATCGATTGCTCGGTCAGCTCTAACATGTATGGCCTAGAGTGTCTTACAGACCAGAGATCAGCAATGAGTATTCAAAAAGATGAGTAAAATCAAATCATACTCATAATTTCTGATACTTGTACGCATTCACACTTATTTACATATCATGGAACCTCTACTCATATTCAAAGTTTGAAATACTCATCATATTCATACCTAACAAGACGTATGATGTTGTTGAGTTCGACTCTCCATAACTCAACATATACACGAAGCACAAAATAAGTATGATTCGGTGTACGGACGCTAAAATACTCACTAGAAGGTTGTTGGTTGTGTTTGCTATGTTTGCTGCTCTGTCTTTTCTGCTTATGTGTCTTGTTGTGTCAACAACAACTAATAATGTAAGACTAAGACTGTGAATCTTTAATGAGTAGGCTTATGAATCAAACATATTTCGAATGGTATGAGTTTGATGCCAACGTTATAGGCATACTCATTGCAACCTTTACTTATAAATCGACGTTGTAGCGAGTATGAATGAATCAGAGTTCATAGTTTAATTTCAATATTGTTGACTCACTTATAAAAATTCCATGAGTGCTTTTGAGTAGCGAAAAAACGATTCATTGCTGATCTCTGATTTATATATGCATTCCACAGAAACAGCCCATTTGTGCACTTTTGCATTATTCTCTTGCAAAATAAAGTTTTCCTTGGTCAAATACGTTTCTTCCATAATATCCTGCATTTTTATTACATTCCTAAGGGCCCTGATTACAATTTGCCCTTAACTAAAGGGAGGATTTTAACGGGCAGATAAATTGTTCCTCATTATTATAAGTGGACAATAAGGCAGAAGTGATCGTTAAGCTAAAGGGAGGATCATCCTACCTTTCTTTTTAAAGTTAAGTTTATGTCTGAACTTGCCATATTATATTTTAGTTTCAAATAATGTTGTTTCAAATAAAAAAAAAACTTGTTTAAGTGAGCAATTTTAAAGACATTGCTCCAACACTGCCATATTTTTGAAAAAGTTAACCTTTCTTTATCTCTAGGTTGTAATAACGAAAATAAGTTAAAGTTGACTTTAAAGTTCACTTTAGCTAAAGTTGGCTTTAGCTAAACCCAACTTTAACGGCAAGTTGTAATAATGGCCCTAAGTATACTTAACTTAATTTGTTATTATTACACCTTAATCATGATAACAACCTAGTTTCTCCCACCATTCATGTTATATGTGTTAGCTTTATCCATGAGTGGACGGAACTATAGTTATAGTGTTTTCACACCAAAATTTAAAACCTGATTTTAGCATTAAAACCATAAACAGCTGATTTTGCGTTCACACTGCAAGTTTTATTAAAATTGGTTTTAAATTCATGACGTTTATGACTGCGAGAAAAAAATTTTATGAGCAATATGCCTTAGTTCATCTTGATATATTTAGCTTCTGACTTACCTTTCGCACAAGAAACTATATTCATTGTGACCAGAAACAACACACATTTCGATTAATATTTAAATATTTAAGAATCTTTAAAGTTTTCATTGAAGAAATTAAAAACATTCCAAATTTTTCCTTTTTTAATACAAAATAAATGATTATTTACATTTATTTATTTATTTACATTTGTTTTTGTTTTTATCAGCTGTTTTCAGGTTTTCAGAGCTGGTAGCTCTGATTTAGTACATTTAGTACATCAAAACAAGGTTGTATTTCATAAAACCAACTTAAAACCAATTCAAAAAAGGTTTTATTTTGGTTTTAACACAATAATTTTGTATGGTAAAATCAGGTTTTATTTTTGGTTTTAACGTTAAAACCAACTTTTACTTTAAAACCACTCGGTGTGAAAACACTATTAAAGACGACTCTGACCTCTAAAATCTCTAGTAAAGTTAATGGGAGTTAACTGATTAGGTTAGGTTAAGTTAGGTTAGGTTAGAGGACGTGTACTTGTCAATTACGACAAGTACAGTACCCGTAGGCCGAATTGACCCATTGTACAAAGTTAACCGATTGTCGTGCCAATTTTTACAGGCACTGTACTCAAATGCGCCATTTAAAGCTTAACATTTAAATAAAAATCGATTGAATTTCAAATTCTAAATGAAGAAAGCATGACAGCAGGCAGTAAACAAAAAAATAAAAGATAAAAACCCAAAAATAGGCAAAAAAAAAAATGAACCAATGAAAGTATTGAACTGAACTAAACTAATTACATTATTCAAGTAAAAATAAAGGCCTGCAACAACAACAACAACAACACTTTACAATTACCAATTTATTTTAATTTTTTTTTTACTTTTCTTAAATAATTCTTACAAGCTTTTGTTGGTATTGTTGTTGTTGTTATTATTCTAACCTAAAAAGAAAAAATTGTACAACAAAATTACGTTGTAAAAAATATTGTAATAAACATTTAAAAATAATAAAAGAATACGTCAATTATTATCGTGGTGATGATGATGATGATGACGGTTGACTACGACGATATAGGCAATGACGTTGACAACACTGTTAATTAAAATATTGAATAAAGAAGGTGACAATAAAACAATAAACCAAACCGAAATACGATAACTGTAAGAGTAACGGTTTCTTGCCGCCATTGCATGACCCAAGTACTCGGCCAAGTATTTTCCTCATTTCAGCTGTTATCCTATACCATTACAAGGCGTTAAGAACAAATAATAGAAGACAAATACTTTTCTCTGGTGGCGCAGATGGGGTAGTGGAAGTAATCTGGAGAAAGCGAAAAAGTGCACAATAATTTAAAATGAAATAGAAGGTCTTGAATCTCAGGTTCAGAGATTTAAGTCGCAAAACGATGTACTTTACGGCCTATTTCAGCCTTAAAAACCCTTTTTTTTTAGCAAAAACTCTGAGAGCAAATAAAAATTGCCATCAAAAGTTTCTAAGCCATCTGCTAAAGGGTCCGCCAAATAACTTTTTTTTTTTGAAAATGCTTTAAAAGAAACATACATACATACATAATTGGTCATTACAACCCTTCAGTCAGGATTATGACCTAGTTTCTCACACCACTTATGTTGTGTGTGTTAATTTTATACATGAGTGGCGGGACCTACAGTTTAAAGTCGACTCCGAACAACAGATTTTTTTTTTTTTTTTTTGAGAAACTTTTCATGGCAATTTTATTTACTCTCAGAGTTTTTGCCAGAAATCTGCTGAGAGGAAGACGCCGAAAAAATGCTTTTTGTATTTTATTTTGATGTCTGGCCTGGGGCTCGAACCCTGGCTTTTCGTCTAATAAGCCAACACACTACCTACTAGACCACGGCGACTTTAAAAGAAACACTACTGAATATTTTCTCAAATTTCTTTTTTTATTCGACAATCCTTCCGATTAATAATGGAAAATAATTTCATTCAAATGGCTGCCTCGGCTGGCAATGCAGTAGCCTACGCCAGAAGATGCTGATTTTGGCAAAAAAAAAATCATCTTTCCAGATGAAGCTCATTTTGATCTTGGCGGGTATGTAAACAAGCAAAATTGTCGCATTTGGAGCACAGAAAACCCGCACGCATCTATTGAAAAGCCGACGCACCCAAAACGAGTCACTGTTTGGTGCGGATTTTGGTCCAGAGGCATAATTGGGCCATTTTTCTTCGAAAATGAGCAAGGAGTGGCCGTTACAGTCAATGGCGATCGTTATCGGGCCATGTTGAACGAATTTTTGTTCACAAAAATTGAAGAGGAGGATATTGGCAACATTTGGTTTCAACAGGACGGCGCTACGTGCCACACAGCCGAAGCTACACTCGTTGTTTTGCGCCCTGTTTTTGAAGATCGCATTATCAGCCGCAGAGCTGATGTCGTTTGGCCAACTCGGAGCTGCGATTTGACACCGTTGGACTATTATTTGTGGGGTGCCGTCAAAGATAAGTGTTACGCCGACAAGCCAGAGACAATTGACGCTTTAAAGGACAATATTCGTGAAGCCATTGGTGAAATACAGCTGCACACAATCGATAATGTGCTTAAAAATTGCACCGATCGTGTAGGCTACTGCATGGCCAACCGAGGCAGCCATTTGAATGAAATTATTTTCCATTATTAACCACGGAAGGATTGTACTTTCAAATAAAACAAAGAAATTTGAGAAAATATTCAGTAGGTTTTTTTTAAAGCATTTTCAAAAAAAAAAGTTAATTGGCGGACCCTTTATATGAAGTCGACGTTTACCTTTAGGACCCGCCACAGGTCCCACACATCATGCGTGGTGTGAGAAACTATGTTGTAATGCGCAATGAGTTCTTCCCCATCATGGCATTTCTTATGTAATGACATATGGCAAGCCTTTCATTTCAGAACATGCTACAAAATACACCAAATATTTGTTAGCTAACAAGGCTGTAATAATGCAACCCAAATAAGGTGAAGAAAAACCGATATCAGCTGAATAAAAAGTTGGAGAAGAGGCTTTGTCACAGGCCTCTGTTCACAAAAACTAAATAAAAAAACTATGTAACCTACTAGTATTCTAAGGAGTCACCTGGGATAGTGAGTGTGTGTTAATGGCTTAATGGCTGGGTCTTTCCATTGTAATCTGCTGTTAAAAGCTCGCATTGGTGACAATTTCGTGACATCAAACGAATTAAAAGCTATAAGGCGAAATGGCTGCAGAAGTAGTTCAACGTATAAATTTTTATCAACCGTGATAGCTTGGCGACATTATACATACACATATGGCCAAAAAAGTAGGTGTAAAAATATTTTTTTCTTTCAACTTATAAAAAAATGCAAAAAATTACAACCAGGCTAAAATTTCCAAATAAATAAGCTGGTATTATTGTTGCAGAAAGAAAAAAATGGGAATTCCACTAAAAATAAGCTTGTCTCAGATAAATAGTGTGGCATTTTTCTTTTAAGTGCGAATTTTACTTGGACAAAATAATAGGTGTGTGATTTGTAATTTAGTTAAAATTTTATTTATTGTCAAAAAATTAGAAAAAAAGGAAGAAAGTAAGTGAAATAATATTAATTGAAAATAAATTAAACATTATTTCAGACATAATTAATTTTTAAGAGGGGTCGTGGGCGCCAATACAGTAATGAAGAAAGACTCCTCGTTCTTAAACTTCGCGAGCCAGGTAAAACCTACAAATTCATTGCAGATGCTTTAAATCGGTCTGAGAATTTTGTAACCAACTCTTTAAAAGAAAAAAAAATAACGTTGAAACACGAGGTAGACATAGAAAAACTTCATTAACTACAGACAAACGCATAGTCACACTATCCAAATGGGACCCTTTTAAGTCATCTAAGGCGATTGCTAGAGAAATTGAAAATACAGTGTCATCACGAACTGTGCGAAGACGATTACAGAAGGCAGGCCTACAAGGTAGGATAGCCCGCAAAGTCCCTCTGCTTAGAACAAACAATTTAAAGAAGAGGAAAAATTTTGCCTTGGCTCACAAAGATTGATGTGGAGCAGAGGGAGAATAAAAGTGGCGAAATATTCTTTGGAGCAACGAAACCAAAATCAATTTATTTGGAAAGGACGCAGAAAGAAATGTTCGTCGGCCAAAAGGTAAAGAATTCGACAGTAGGTACACAAAAAATACCATCAAGCATGAAGAAGGCAATATCATGGTATGTGGTTGCTTTTCCTGGTATGGAGTAGGTCCAATTCACCGAATAGAGCAAACAATGGTCAGATTTGTGTACAAATATTTGTTATGCTATCCTTTGCCGAGGAAAATATGCCTCTGATGTGGAAGTTTCAACAGTATAACGATCCAAAATACTCATTAAAGTTAGTAAGAGCATGGTTTCGTCAAAGGAAGATAGACGTTATCGACTGGCCTAGTCAGTCGCCCGACTTGAACCCGTTAAAAAACCTTTGGGGAGAATTAAAAAGAAGAGTTTCCAAGCTTCCTTGTTGTAATAAAGACCAATTATGGGGAAACGTTCAACATGTTTGGTACAATATTGTGGTATAGACTTGCCGTAATTTAATTTCGTCTATGCCTCGAAGAATGGAAGCTGTCCTTAAAACAATGGCAATTATACGGACTATTAATGATATCATTTAGTTCTTATTTGTGAAAAACAATTTTTAAGTACAAATTTTTCATTAAATTTTAAGTTGTTTTGCATACACCTATTTTTTTGTCCACATCAACAGCTGATCTTTTTTTGAATTCACTTTATTTTAAACATAATTTACTCTTATTTTCCCTTTCTTTTAAATTTTAAGAACGTAAAATGAATTAATTTAATAAAAATAATTCACTAAACTATGACGTAGAAATAAAACCGAAAATATATACGGATATAGTTTGCTATGTAGTTCACACCTATTTTTTTGGCCATATGTGTATGAGTGCTAATGCTTCAGCTAAACCTGTGTCCTTGATCGATATGAGACAAATCGCAAAAAGAGTTCTCCAAATCAGGTTGATGATGACTTATGATCAAAGCGAAAATCTTGTAAGTTTGATTTAGAAAGTCAGACGAAAGGATTTTATTCTCCACTGAACGCAAATTGTATGTCAAAGAACCCATTCAGGTCCCTACTAACCACCACATACAGACTTTACATCATCATCATCGTGGTAATATCAGGTTATCGATATTACCAAATGTTTAATTCTTATGCAATCGATTTGCAATCGATCGATCGCAAATGAGGACAACATTACAGCAACGACAAGTGTCTGCCCAATGATGATTCAATCATAATAAAAATTAAAAACACGGATAAAATTTACAAAAAAAAAATTAAATAAAATGCAGTTAAAGATTGTTGCCATCAACAAAAACGATTCGTTTTTATAGCCGATTTCTTTGATGGCTTGAAACTGTACATGTTGTTTACAGCTAGTAATTCGTTTTTAATGGCATTTTAGAGTTAGCTGAAATGAGCCCTAAACAACGCTGATATAATCACTCTGACACGCAATCAATCACTTTGAAAAATGGCACGAATTATTTTTTTTTTTGCGGCACAATTTCATTTATTTTTAATGAGCGCGCTAGGGTTTGTATGTCATTTCAAAATGGAGGAGTTCCTTTGAAAAATGAGAAAAATGTTGAACTGATACTAGTTCACTACCGATTAGGTTGTTAGAAATCGAATTTGCGTGTCAAAATGTATACCTAAGGCATCTAAGCTACTACGAACGTGGAAATCAATGATTGAAACTCTTTGCCATCAGATCCAATACATTTTCACTGTTGGCATTTTTTTATGCAGTGACACATGGCAACCCTTTTATTTTAGAAAGTGTTACAATATGCCAATTATCTGTTAAGCTGATAAGGCTTGATTAATGAAACTCAAACCAGGTGAAGAAAAAATCGAAAGAAGCTGAAAAAGAAGTTGAAGGAGATGTTTTGCCACAACCCTCTGCTGTTAGGTTAGGTTAGGTTAGGTTAGAGGACGTGTACTTGTCAATAAAGACAAGTATAGTACCCGGAGGTCGAATTTACCCATTGTACAACGTCCTTACATAGGGAAGGATAATAGAGGGATAAAAAGGAGAGGTTGTAGGAAAGGGAAGAAGTCTCTGCTGTTAAAAAAAATATAAAAACTACGAAAAGGCAACTGATTGGTATTCCATGGATCCTCTTTGGATACAACACTGTAAGTGTTGCTGTCATAGTCTAATTGCTTGGTCCTTGCATTATGAGCTGTTATTATATGGTGTAGAAGCCTGAACACTTGTGTAAGCAGATGAAAAGAGAGCTTACATGGTTATCATAGCATTAACCACCTCTAGGTTCTTTGCAAGGTCGGGCGTAAAAATTCAAATTTCCAAAATTCCAATTTTTTTTCTTAGGAACAATGCCTCTAGAATGGCGAGGATCTACGCTCTAAAGGATTTAACATGTCTATGCCCTGTAATCATTGTAATACCGACTACGGCCTCTGTACTGACCAAGTTACTCCGAACCAGGGAGGGAGAAGTTTGTCCGGGCAAATGCTGCGTTCACCTGTGGCTTCACGACAGGCCGCTATGCGTGCTCAAGTGAGCTTTTGGTATCAAAGCTACCACACACCTAATACCGACTACGTTCGATTACAAAAGTCATGATAAAATGCTTAATACGTCTACAAATTCTTACTCAATTGGTCATTGTAACCCTTTGAGTCAGGATTACAACCTAGTTTCTCACACGATCCATGTTGTGTGTGTTAATTTTACTCACGAGCGGCACGACCTACAGTTTAAAGTCGACTCCGAACGACAGATTTTTTGAGAACCTTTTTCATGGCAATTTTATTTCAACACTCAGAGTTTTGTTAGAAGACTGTTGCGAAGAAATTATCGAAAATGTGATGGAAGACAATGAATTTAATTTCAATTTTAATTTTGAAAACATAAATTGGCTAACCCTGTATAACGACGACTCTATTGTGAACTCTTTAGTTAAAACGCAAATTTATTGGAAAAAGTTTTAAATATTTTCATAAATATGTCAAGGAAAATTCCTTCTCCAACTACAAAAGCACGTTTAGAACAAACTACATTTACACATGCACACACTCACACAACCATACACTTATAAGTACCTGCATATTAGTAAACACGAAGTGAACACAAAGCCAACAAAAGAGGCAAACAAATCCTTACAATATTTTTTTTTTATTTTTTTAGCTTGTCAATGACAGGTTAAACTCGACTATAAATTGTTATGCAAACATGTTCACTTACTTACACATGCACACTTGAAAAAAAAAAACCCAAGAAAAAAACAGAGAGAGACTCTCGCTGGCTCTTAAGGGATATTTGTTGTTGTAGAAGAAGGAATTTATTTTATTGAGTACCCATCATTTAACCTGTTGCATGAATAAATCAAGCACGTTTCGAACGGTTTTTTTGCTTTTTTTAGAAACTTTTTTTGTTGTTCTTTTTCTAAGTTTTCTCTGTAAACAATGAAAAGTAAAGAGAGAGAGAGAGTATGAATATTTAATGAGCAAAATTCTCTCATGTACACTTTTACAGTAACGGTTGTAAGTTTAAATAGGGATTTGTAGGTAAACAACAAAAGAGAACTTAAAAACGCGTAAACACAACTACATGCAAAGGAAAAGAGTACACACAGGGTAATAATAATATACACGGCTAGGGGCTATTGAGAAGAAATTAAAAGAAATACAAGGAATTTTGAAGAGTATTTAAGAGGAGTTATTTTGGTTTTAAAAGCACTGGAAGCATAAAACGTGCAGAAACTAAGAAACTGAAATTTTTGTAGAAGGAAAAATGGTATTTGAAAAGACAAGATAGGCAACTATTCAGCAGGAATCATTCTCAAATGTCTTTATACAGAGCTACTAACTCTCTCATACAATACGACCTATAGGTCATTAAAATCACGCTTAAAATCCCATCAAATCACTATCATTGCCTGTCTGAGAATACAAAAATTTATTATTTCTTCCCCGAACAGTTTAATTTCCCCAAGGAAGAGAGAGAGAGAGAGCGAGAGAGCGAAAGACAGAGACAGAGAAAAGTGTTACAAAATCATTTAATTTCTTGAAATACAAAAAATTTCTTTTCTTCTTGAAAAAAAAAGAAGAAAATGAAATAGAAAACAAACAGAATTGCCAAGAAGCTTTTGTAAAAATCTCATAAAAGTTCCTGTTTGATTTCCAAGTAAAAAATAAAGTTTGTTTTACAACTTGTACGTGTTCCATCACACCAACAGTTCCTTTTTTCCGTTTTTTATATGTTTTTTGCTCTAGATTTTCCATGGTCACTCCTCCATTGCCATTCCTATTGCGGAAAAACAAAAAAATGTGTTAAGTTTTACAAAAGCGGTGAATTACAAGGAAAAAATCGTAATTCATGGAAACTTTTTAATTCGAGAGGGAGGGAGAGCAATAGGGGGGCAGCTAATTTACAACATTTTTCAGAGTTTTTCTTGAATACTCTCCCCTTCCTGAAAACGTTATCATGGGACATAGTTTTAGCATAACGGACAGCAGGCAGTTGATGACCAAATAGTAAAGACTACGGCCCAACCTTTTGCACCCATGTTGTACGTGTTCAATTTTATTCATGACTGGCAGCAGCAGCTACAGTTTAATGAGGACTTTAGACTGCCGATTTGGGAAGCTTTTTTAAAGCAATTAGTAGCTCTCAGGACGTTTGTCAGAAGACTGCTGCGAGGCATTCGAAACAAATATTTTCTTTCTTCAGCACAACAGCTGTGCTTTGAACTCTGAGGCCTTGCATAGCATTCAAACATGCTCTACACAAGACTACGACCGAGTGAGAGTTTAGTCCGTAATTTTGGCTTAGAGGTTGTCACGATATAAGACGTTATATTCCCTCTCTATGATACCCAAATCATAAAAAACGCTGTAACATAGTAGGCAGGGAGCCCGTGTTTTGAGCCTTCAGCTCAGACATCTCGAACAGAATGAAATTTTCCTTCGTTGCCATAGCCACGGAGTGAAAAATAAGCGTCACCGTTGAAGAAACGTTTGTTCGAAAAATCAGGATGGAAGGCCTGCTGCTCTAATACTTAATCGGCACATCTACAGCGTTTTTAATGTTCAGGCGGCTTTAGTTATTGCATGAGTAGGACTTTACATGGATTGAGGTGCAAATCCAAATACAAAATACGTGCCAATGAACTGCAAAATAAGTCCAATTGTTAAAAATGAATTCCAATTTAACTGCCATACTTTCTTTAACCGTGATTCATCGTAATGTGGTAGGTAGTGTGTTGCCTTATTAAATGAGAGTCCTTGGCTCTACCACAAGCTCAGAACATGGCGAACGGAACGAAATATAAAAAAAATATTTCTCTCGGTGGCCCTTTTAATTGTAGGTTCTGCCACTTGTCTCTAAAATCAACAAACACAACATGGGTGGTGTGAGAAGCCAGGTTGTTGTCCTGACTAAAGGCTTATAATGACCGACTAAGTAAATAAACTTGATTATTAGCCTTAAAACATATTGTATGTTAAATATACAACACAAATTTATGAATTTTTTATGGAATAATGCCATATAACCTCAAAAAATTTGTGTATAATAGCAAAGACAACAACCATTGAAACTAAATAATAAACAAATCAAGCGTTAGAGAATATATTACCTTCGACTGGTTTATTATAATAGAATTTCTCGTGCTACCGATTGCCCTTAATACCATTTATATTCCTGCTAAACACTCTTCTTCAGAATTTCCATCAAATAAAGTCCACCAGTATCCTTCCCAGTATCTTTCCCTATGCGTGCGTGCCACAAATATTTCTTTCACTATTGTTGACTTGACATGAATAGAAAAAAGAGGGAAAAATTTTGTTGGAAAACAAGAAAAACTTGATTGTTTTCTAAGGAATTTTCTTTAAAGTTCTTCGCATATGAAATTTATTCATACGAATTGCGTTTTAACACAAAAACTTTTCTTCATTTCATTCATTTTGAAGATAAATTCTCTTTTTACTACGTCGTTTCATATTCAAATTGAAGGGAAGAAGAGTTTGATTGCTGCTTCGCATAAGAATGCTTGAAAAGAATTTGAAAAAATGGAAAGGAAAGCATAGAGAAATGAAAATAGAAAGAAAAGTGGAAAGTTTAAGAGGCGGTTTTCTAAATAAATATTAAAAATAAACAACAACACACAAAAAATATGAAAACAGAATATCGATTGTTTTCTAACTGGAGGGCCTTTTGGCGTATGCTTACTGTGAATGGCTAAAAAAAAAATTAATGCTCATACGCCTTCATCAAAAGCTGGGGTTTTCAAAACCCAAAAACATGCTTTAGAGGGTAGCCAACAAATAAGTTTTTATTTTTTAATATTTCTAGGACATTCTTTAAACAATATTTCCCATCTCCATTGAGAATTTTGTTCCAAATAAGTCTCCCTCCTTTTAATAAAGGGTGTTTTTTATAGAGGTATAGAACTTTAAGTTGCAATAAAACAACGATGGATTATTCGATTGACATGAATTTTATTTATCCGAAAGATAATCGTGTGGCATTACATTTTAAATATGATTTCTGGCATATGACCGCCACGGCTGGCGCGGATGTAGTCCAGTCTGGACGTCCAATTTTCGATGACTTTTGCCAACATTTGTGGCCGTATATCGGCAATAATACGGCGAATGTTGTCTTCCAAATGGTCAAGCGTTTGTGGCTTTACCGCATAGACCAATGACTTTACATAGCCCCACAGAAAGTAGTCTAGCGGTGTTAAATCACAAGATCTTGGAGGCCAATTCACAGGTCCTAAACGTGAAATTAGACGGTCACCAAACGTGTCTTTCAATAAATCTATTGTGGCACGAGCTGTGTGACATGTTGCGCCGTCTTGTTGAAACCACATCTCCTGGACATCATGGTTATTCAATTCAGGAATGAAAAAGTTTGTAATCATGGCTCTATGCCGATCACCATTGACTGTAACGTTCTGGCCACCATCGTTTTTGAAAAAGTACGTGATGATCGTTTGGCTTCAAATCTTGCACGAGTTGGATTTTGTAAGCACATTTTGCGCAAACCAAGATCCTTCCGCAAAATTTTCCATAAAGTGGATGGACACAGATCCAATTCCTGTGCTCGATGGCGGATGGACTCATTCGGGTCTTCCTCAATGCTACGCTCTACAGCAGCAATAGCTTCTTCTGTACGCACCGTACAGCGTCTCTGGGGATGCGAGTTATCAATAAGAGTAAACGTGGTGCGAAAACGTTCCATGGTTAATCGAATTAACTGCTCCCATGGACGATTTTGTCGACGATAAAATGGACGTAGTTTTCCGCACAGAACCATTATTTTCGAAATAAAATTGCACTATTTGCAAGCGTTGTTCAGGCGTGAGTCTATTCATGATGAATTGCCAAACCAAACTGAGAATAAATCACTTGACAGCTGTTAAATCGGTCGCCATCTTGAAAAGTAATGCCAAATTAAAGTTCTATACCTCTATAAAAAACACCCTTTATAAAGCCTATTTTCTAGCAATTTTTTTTTTGTTTTTTTTTGGCAAACATTCTCCATGAAAACGTGACAATTATGCCTGGATTTCGCTTTTTGTTTTTGTTTTTTTTGTCTGCACCCAAGTGGCAACCCGTAGAATTGAAATTCAAAGGAAATAAAATGTCGAAACGTGATTTATTGCCCAATAAAACATCTGTCAGCAACACTACAACACAATCATCATCAGCCATGCAGCAACAGCAACAATTGTCTTGTCGATCTGTTCAACTGTCTGTCTACACGCATCTGTATTTATTATTGGTTCAACAACGGGCTTAGAAGCATGGAGAAGCAAGCATATGGGGATTCCAAGAAAACCCAGCACATGTGTTCACTACTGCAATGAGAATCGTGATTTCAAAAAACTGTTGCAGTACGGCTAAAGCATATGCCGCCTGCTGGGGGTTTGCGTTAGGTCAGGTATGTTGGAAAAAATTCAATTTTTCTGTAAAATATTGAAGGTGTGATGAAGAAAAGTGAATCCATAACCACATTAGTGCTCATTATCACACTTTAGTTAGGATTACAACCTAGTTTCTTACACCACCGACATTGTGGGTGGTAAATTTATACAAGAGTGATGAGAATTCGAACGGCAGATTTTAAGAAAACTTTTCTTGGCAATTTTATTTTACTCTTCGAAATTTTACCAGCAGACTGCTAAGATATTTTTTCAAAATCTCTTTTGTTCGAAATGTCTGAGTCAGAAGCTGAACCACGGGCTACAGTCTACTAACCCAACGTATTACCCACTAGACTATGCTGACTTCCATAGTCTTCCCAACATTAGGACCAAGAGCTCGGTGAAATACCTGGGAATAAGGCTGGATCCCAGACTAACATTTTCACATCAGTTTCAGTACTCGGCTAACAAGGCCCAGAAGATCGTTGGACAGCTCAGTAGATTAATGGTGAACATTGGAGGCCCGCTACCGGCGAGACGGAGACTCCTGATGGAGGTTGGAAACAGCATTATGCTTTATGGGAGCGAAATTTGGGCCGAAACACTGGATGTTAAGAAGCGGACAAGCGCACTGGTAGCGGTACAGAGAACGGCTGCATTGCGTATCGCGTCGGCATATCGTACAGTATCCGCTCCAGCCGTAGTGGTGATAGCGTGTATTATCCCTGTGGATCTGCTGGAAGTGGAGCGGATGGAGATCTATAAGGCGAAATCGGCTGGAAGTCACATAACCGCTCATTTCGGGGAAAACACCATTTCAAAATGGCAACAACGATGGAACGTGGAAGATAGAGGAAGATGGACGGCGAGACTTATTCCGGACATAAGGCCATGGATTGGTCGGAAATTTGGGGAGGTAAATTACTACGTTACACAGATGCTATCGGGTCACGGATATTTTAGGAAATATCTGCACAGAATGGGCCAGACCGCCTCACCTTACTGTCTTTACGAGGAAGGGGAGATAATTGATGACGCAGAGCACACCGTTTTCGAGTGTGCACGCTGGCAGCGCTATCGCTCTGCACTGACGTCGATAGTTGGGACGATCAGGGCCGGTAACATTGTCGGGGTTATGATCGCGAGTAGGGAAAATTGGACCTCAGTGGCGAATTACGTGGAGAGCATTCTAAGACTGAAGAAGAGGGATCTTGAGGCTGCGCAACATGTGGGCACGCCGGCATAGATGAAACTGGCACACGTGTCAAGCGAAATTCGAAGCAGGGACCTGGAGGAAAGGAATAGTGGAGACACTTAGATGTCTCTTCAACTTTCGACACGCAATCCGGACGCGGATATGAACATGCAGGGGCCAAAGGGACTCCACTCCGAAGTAATACCACCGTAGTTTCGGAGAGGGCACAAAGAAGTCCACAAGAGACGAGGGGGGGATTTAGTGGGTAAGGGCCCCACACACGGAGGATGTGACGACTTCCTTTATGGTGCGGTTAGGTACATTTACCCCTCCTCGGCGTGAAAAAAAAGGTCTTCCCAACAGTCGTATATTATTCCCTTAATTTTCACATCTTTTCCTCAGTGTATCGATCTCCACTGCATAGATAAGTAACTGTATACACGAACATACATATGTATTTGTATGTCTCTGTGTATTTGTGTGTGTATTTGTATGTGTCTGCCTGTCTAATTAATAATTCCTTGGATTACACTCATGTTGTTGGGTATTTTATCATCCACCACCATATGCCGAGCAATTTTGTTTATCTTTAAACGACGTTTCTTTATTTTTCTTTAAGACTTCCTTTGGGTTCGATGACAGGAAATAATGTGTGACATAAAAATTTATATGCAGCAACAGCAGATAATGGTGTTAAAATGATAGCGACAGGATTACAGATTTAATGAGTTTTCAACGAATAAAAACAAAAACAGAATATAGGTTAACAAATCTAAACCCCTCCCGCCGATATTATGCAATAGAAATTTTTCGAAATGTACATTATAAATTAGGGGTACCCTATATTCGGTACTATCCCTTTACAACCCCTTTTGGTGTAAATATTTTCCTTAGAACTACTTGTACTTACATTTAAATGAATTTAAGAATATTTTTTTGGCATTTAAATTATCCATAAACAAGACATACCTGTAAAGAAAAGAAAATAAGATTTTGATTAATAATTACAAGAATTAAATGCATTCGTAAGAATAATTTAAAAAAAAAAACGTTCAAAAAGGAAAAGGGCTCTTATTATTGTCCTAACGAAGTGCCGTTCTATTGCATTCCCCTTAAATCATATAAAGCGTCCTACAATATCTCCTGTAAGGCTATTACCGACAAACCTCCCAATGCTACTATACTATGCAATGTCAACAATAATAAATCTCTGCTTGACACTTGATATGTACCCAAGTGTTTCTGCCTGGGTTACATTAATGCCGCATGGTTTCTAAAAATGTGTTCCGATGATTTATTCTTATTGCCACAGAATCTACATGTTGGGCTCGAGACAAACTCCATTCTTAATACGTGTACCTTGAGTCTGGAGTGCCTAAACTATCAATCGGGAATAATTTCATATTATCTGATGTAATCTCAGTAGATATCTGGCAAAAAATCTGAGTGTTGAAATAAAATTACCATGAAAAGTTTCTTAAAAATTCGGAGTCATTCGGAGTCGACTTTAAACTATCGGTCCCCGACACGCATGTATAAAATTAACGCACACAGCATATGTGGTGTGAGAAACTAGGTCGTAATCCTGACTGAAGAGTTGTAATAGCCAATTATATATGTGTGTATGTATGTATATATGTAAGTATAATCTAATAGTCTGATGCATGACTCAAAACTCCCTCTTATTATTGTTTCTCCACAAAAGTTTCGATTGCCTCAACTTGGTTTGAGAAGAATTTTGGCGTCTCTTTATCTTCCCTTTTGCTAAGCATTCCCTTCCAAATATGCGCTTCCACTCCACAAAAGACTACAAGTCCCATTAGCAGAATGTAAGCTTCTCTCCTAGTAAGCTCATCTGCTTTCTAATTGTCAAGAATTCCCACATGTCCTGTAACGCAGCAGAGTGTAACCTCCCCTTGTCAAAAATTCACACATCACCTGTGACCCAGCAGTGGATAACCTTATTCTGTCTACAAAGCTGATTCAACTTCTCGAAAGAGTCTCATACAATGTGCGATTTAACCTCATAAATGCCGAGTACTTAAATGACAATCTGACTGTCAGATAGTATTGTTATGACTTGTCTTTTGTATCTCCTATCCAAGTTGAATTGAGCACATCTTTCAATGGCATAGACTTTTGCTTAGAAGATACCCGCGAGTTTCCCACAAGGACCCGTAATATTTTACTCCGGGATCAAAAACTTCTGCTTCTGTTCCAAGATCCGTTCTTGACCCATTTGCAGGACACCAAATAGCCGTTCTTTGAAAAGAGTATACAGCTTCTAAATTCGCAATATTCTACACTTACTCTGGTAGAGAATCATATTAAAAACATGCTCTAAAAAAGAACAGGCGAACAAATTCTATCTATAGGATAAGAAGACCAAATTGATGTTGCATCAGCCATGTGCAAATGACTTCACTAGATTTCCCTTCACTAGTAGGAGCCCACAAAGAAACCCAAAAAGGGGAAGACCACTTCATACAAGAAGAACACAGATTGAGGCCAAGATAAATAGCAGTTACGGGAGAGTTGGTGTGGAGCAAAGGCTTTACTTACATACATCAATATATACATAATTGGTCATTACGACCCTTTAGTCTGGATTACAACCTGGCTTCTCACACTACCCATGTTGTGTGTGTTAAATTTATACTTGAGCGGCGGAACCTACAGTTTAAATTCCGAACGACAGATTTTTGAGAAAATTTTCATGGCAATTTCATTTTACTCTCTGAGTTTTTGCCAGAAATCTGCTGAGAGGAAGTCGCCGAACAAATATTTCTTCTTATTACGTTTTGATGTCTGATCTGCGGTTTGAACCGTGGCTTTACATCTAATAAGCCAACACACTACCTACTAGACTAGGGCGACTTCACCCTTATCACTACGTGGTATGAAATTTTACCGATTTTTCTACAGACTGCATCACTATTCATTTAGACAGCGACGGTTGGCAACCCTGCCACTCTAGAAATCGCCACAGTGTAGTAAGCCAACACACTACCTACTAGTCTACGGCGTTACCACAAAATTTCTATTTTATTCAGAAATTTTGTTGTAAGTATGTATATGTAGGTATAGGGATTGGAATGCAAGGTAATGACCTAACCTAATGACCGCCACTGCACTCTTTTTCGTATTAAAACAAACTGAAAAAATAAAAACAGTCGCTACGATATTATTTGGTCATATTAAACTGTTGCATTTAATTTAAATATTACAGCTCTTTACGCTACACTCTGTAGTTTTCAATTAAAAATAGAATTTTTTTTTAAAAATTAAAAAATTATTGCAACTCACCTTTGCATGATACGATTCAAAATTATTTTTCAATTTCATATGAACGACGTTTATTAAACAGCAAAAATTAATAACGAAAATAATAAAACAACAACAACAGCTACTACTAGAGCAACAAAACTAAAGAACAACACTTTTCAACACTTTATTTTCTAGAAGAGAAAAAAATATTTTTTTTTTATTCTCCTTGTTTTCTACAAAAAAAAAACAAAAAAAGAATGAAAACGAAATGAAACGACACATAAAATTTTCAAATATTTCAAACGGTTATAAATAATGTTTTGTATTTAGAAAAAAAGAAAACGAAAAACAAAAACAAAATAAGAACACACATCTGTTGAACATGTGTGAGTATTAAAGAATGTTAAAGAGAGAATGTCACTCGACAATAAAGGCGCCAGCCATTAAAGAAACAATACAAGTGGTGGTGTATACATACGTGTGCATGTATGTATGTGTATTTAAAAAAGAGGAATCCCTTAAAACATCACACAACACCGCACTTAAGAAAACTTATGCAAAGCAAAACAATGGAAAAAGGGTGAGCATTGGTATGCACAAAAGGGAAAAAGGGGTGGAAAAAAGAGAAGAAATGCAAGCATATGTTCTGAATCAATTAAACAGAAAAAGAAACAAAATAAATTTGTTTTTGATAGAAATTTAGAACAAAAAACTAATTGCCAAGGCCGTTATACAAAAAAAAAATTACAACAATTGTTGTTGTTGCTGTTGTTGTTTGTTGTATTTGCATTGGCTATTTATGGTAAAAGAACAGATAGTTTTATGGCAGGCATTTCTCTTAGGCTCTCTATATTAAATGCATAGAGATGATGAAATAAAAAAGAGGTGAGGGAGAGAGAGGAGGAAACAAACACATAAAAATGAAAATAAATTGATAATGAGTTGCGTTGTGTTTTTACTTTTCAAATAATATTTAATTATGCTACTTCTTTAAGTTTTTTTTCGATTTTTTTGTTTTTGTTTAAATAACAGTCTTTTAATTAAACACACAATTATTGTTAAAAAAAATTCGTTTTTATTTCTTTTTTTTTAATTTTTTCAAAGAGAATCTGTCTCTGATTTTTGTTATTTTAATGCAGGTTTTTAGTTTTTTTTTTTTAATTGTATGATTTGCCCGTTAGAAAAAAAACTGTATTGTATGGTATTGTATTGTGTTGTTTGATATGACACAAAAGATACTGTTATACGCGCGGTCACATTCGTCGAACGACTGACTGACTGGTGTAAAAAGGTAATCAAAAATTGCACGAGTCGCATATACACAGAGCACACACTAATTGAGTGCATTGTTTAATAAAAACAACGACAACAACTGCTAGCTACAGCATGTACATATAATGAACATAAAAACAACAAAACTTTTCTAACTTAAAAACACACAAAATAGCATGACATGCCATAACATGTTTTCAACAGCAACATTATACTCACACTCTCACTCTTTCTCTCTCACAAAATAAAATAGGTGGCTGGCTGGCTGGCTGCTTTGTAACATGCTTATGATACAACCCCACTGGCAACAACCCATAGCAACATGCATGTATGTTAACAAACAACCCCTCTCTTAATCTCTTTACTTTATTGCAATACAAAAACAAACAAGTACATACAAAAAAGGGGAGATTACAGAGAGTAACTAAACTAAGTAAACTAAATTAGAAAAGCAACACATCAAACTCTACACTACACTACAGACTCTAACTACTTATGTATGTATGCGTATGTGTGAATACACAATGAGTAGTGAGAGTAAGGTGACTACAACTTGTGGCTGTGCTGTGTGGTGCTGTTGTTATTGTTTGTTTGAAACGATTTCATCGATATTTTGTTTGCAAAATGTAACACAAACACAAATGTTAGCCATAAGCTTCAGTAAAAAGCTTTTCAAACAAAAAAAATTAGAAGCAAAGAATTACTCAATTACAACTTTTAAAAGTTGTTTTCACAAACACTTACAAACAAACAGAAGCTTTTTTCAGTTTTAAAAAGCACTCAACGCACACTTTTATTGAAAATGCTCTTCTACTCACTGCTAGAAACAAACAACAAAAAAAAACATTAAAAATTCTAAACTTTACTAAACATTGAGTGCTAAAAAGGCACAAACATTAAAAGAGAGTATGTACGAAATCCTCTCATTGCATTGTTATTATTTGTATCATCATCATCGTGATTATTATCACACTTCATTTATTGTTTTTTTTTCTGCTGTTGCTTAGTTTGCCTTCTTTCTCTCTCTCTCTCTCTATTTTCTTTAGTTTTCATTTAGAAAGCAACAACAATAATAATAATGCTAACGTTATAGTTTTGCATTCTCAATATTTTGTGTTGAATGTTTTTTTTTTATATTTTGGGTACTGTGCACTATTAAGCCAGCATGTAAAGGAATGTAATGAACAATTGAGGAGAACCAAAGGCTCGTGTTTCCAAATAAAAGACGATGTTTAGTGCCATATTTTAAGTGTTTGTAAAACAGAATATTTCAGATGAACGTAAAATTTTCATTAAGAAATATTTTCAGTGGGTATTTTTATATTCCGTTTCGATTATTTGAAAATGTTTTCATACAAATATGGGGTTAAACACATCTGAAGAAAAGATTTTCAATGGTTTTTGGATTTAAAAATTTAAAAAAAATACTGAAATTTAACAAAAGTAAAGCCAATATATTTAAAAAGTAGTCGTAGTCTAGTAGGTAGTGTGTTGGCTTATTTGATGTGAGGCCTCGGATCAAACCCCAGGTCAGAGATCTCCAACAAAAGGAAATATAAAAAAATATTTCTTCGTTGACTTCTTCTCAGTAGATTTCTGGCAGAAGCTTTGTAAAGTAATTAAAATTGCCATGAAAAAATTTCTCAAAAAACTGTTATTCGGCAAGGTCCGCCATTCATGTTTAAAAATTAACACACACAACATAAGTGGTGTGAGAAGCTAGAGCGTAATCCTGACTGAAGTATTGTAATGACCAATTATGTATGTTATGTATACATGTATGTAAAGAAAATATTCATTTTGATGCGGTAAATGAATGCCGGACATTAATTTTTTTTTCAAAGATATTTAATATAAACGTTACACGCGTTGTTTAGTAGGGAGCGTATGCAATTCAAAGTTTTCCCATCGAAATCGACAACAAGTAATCCATTGAATGTAAATAATTACGATGATCAAGTAAACCTGGTAATCAAATGCTGCTTGATAACGCTGTAGTAGTCCAGTAGGCATGTGTTGCTATATTAGACGAGAGACCTTAATTGAAATACACACACACCCCCAACTCAGACTACACTAACAAAACGAAATATGAAAAAAACGGTTCTGACGATAACTTCCTCTCAGCAGATTTCTGGCAAAAACTCTGAGTGTTGAAATAAAATTGCCATGAAAAAATTTCTCAAAAATCTGTCGTACGGAGTCGACTTTAAACTGTAGGTCCTGCCACTCGTGTATAAAATTAACACACACAACAAAAGTGGTGTGAGTAACTAGATCGTAATCCTGACTGAAGGGTTGTAATGGCCAATTATGTATGTATGTAATATGTGTGATCCTGACTAAAGGGTGTGCAATGGTCAATTAAGTTGTAAAGTGGAAAAATTCAGTGTTTCCAATGTCATTAACCTTAAAGCCAGTAAGAATACATTCCTTTAAGTGCAGAAAAATATTCAATATTTTCTGTTGCTGTTGCTGTTACGATTTGAATTGTTGAATTGAATTCTTGTGTTAAATTTTCGCGTCATCGGTTGCCAAGTCGAATAGACACAGACGACACAGCTCTTTTGCTTTTAACACACTTCATTTATTTATTATTAAATTTGTTTTACTATTTTTTTTTAGTTGTTTAATGTTTATTTTATAATATTTGCTTTTTACTTTTACACTGTCCTCCCCCCCCCCGCAATTCTTTCTCTGGCAGCTACCCTTTACTCTCCATAAGTGCTTGTTTCAATTAATTGCCGACTTTTCTCTGCATTTCATTTATTTGCATTCCAATTTTTGTTTTATTTTCTGTTTTAATTTTATTTTTTCAAAATTTTTTTTTGTTTATATTGACGTTTTGTTACTATTTTTCTGTTTCTTTTTCTGTTGCATTTTGCTTTGTATTTCTTTCAGTTTTTCTTTTTAAATTAATTTCTTTGCTGAATGCATTTTTATTAAAAGTTTTCATTTCTTTTTATTGCTTTCCTTGTTTGCCTCTTTAAAAATAAAAGAAAAACAATAAAAACAATAAAAACAATGAAAACAATAAAAACAAATAACAATTAAATTCAATTCAAATGAAATGCTTTCTTTTCTTATTTCTTTTATTTTTCTTTTCTTTGTTTTTGCCGGTGTGTTTTTGTTGTTGTTTCTAATTAAAAATTAAAATAAAATCACTCACACACACATACATAAATAATCATTGAAATTATTATTTTGTGTGCAATTAAGAGATGGCAATCCACTGAGTGTGCATGTGTGTGCATGTGTTAAGTGTGAACTCTCACATTCTCTTCAACACACACTCACTCGCACGCTTAAATTTATGCCAGTGTTGGTTAGTTGGTTGACTGCATCATTTCTGTTTTGATTTGATTTGATGAGTTGCTAAGAGATTATTAATTTCATGAGAATTTAACCGTTAGGATACACTCGAATTTTTTTTGTTAAAACACGTAAACAAATATTGTGTTTATGCGAGAAAAAAGAGGAGATTTGGGTATTTATAAAAGACAATAAAAGAGTGCAATAAAGTAGCACAGTGTAGTGAAAACCACAGTTTGGCCACGATTTTGAAAGCTAAATCGAGCGATTAGAAATTGTTTGAAACATACATACATAATTGCTCATTACAATCCTTTAGTCAGGATTACAACCTAACTTAGGCACACCACCCATGTTGTCTATAAATTTTCTCCATGAGTGGTGGGTCATACAGTTTAAAGTCGACTCCGAACGACAGATTTTTCAGAAATTTTTCATGGCATTTTTAAATAAATACACCAGAAACCTGCTGACAGGAAATCGCCAAAGAAATATTCTTTCCATATTTCGTTTTCGTTTTCGAGAAGCCTTAGCAAGGGTTTGAACCACGAGCACACTTGTCAAAGCCAAAGAATTGTCAGGGCACCAAAACATAATTAAGGAGTGCAGATTAGATTCCAGCGTACATCATTGCTCTGAGAATTCGTATATTTGCCGACAGTCCTTGATAAGCTTCCTTAAAGCAAGAACCACGTACACGATAGCAAAACAGAAAAGGCAGAAACGCCTTTTGAAGTGATTCGAAGTGAAACTACCAGACACAAGACAGCTTATTTATTGAGGTTCCTATTTCTCATTCTGTTATGAGTAAACGGCCTGAAAAAACTTGTAAAGGGTGTTTTTTTTATAGAGGTATATAACTTTAAGTTGCAATAAAACAACGATGGATTATTCGATTGACATGAATTTTATTTATCCGAAAGATAATCTTGTGGCATTACATTTTAAATATGATTTCTGGCATATGACCGCCACGGCTGGCGCGGATGTAGTCCAATCTGGACGTCAAATTTTCGATGACTTTTTCCAACATTTGTGGCCGTATATCGGCAATAATACGGCGAATGTTGTCTTCCAAAAGGTCAAGCGTTTGTGGCTTTACCGCATAGACCAATGACTTTACATAGCCCCACAGAAAGTAGTCTAGCGGTGTTAAATCACAAGATCTTGGAGGCCAATTCACAGGTCCATAACGTGAAATTAGGCGGTCACCAAACGTGTCTTTCAATAAATCTATTGTGGCACGAGCTGTGTGACATGTTGCGCCGTCTTGTTGAAACCACATCTCCTGGACATCATGGTTATTCAATTCAGGAATGAAAAAGTTAGTAATCATGGCTCTATACCGATCACCATTGACTGTAACGTTCTGGCCACCATCGTTTTTGAAAAAGTACGGACCAATGATTCCACCAGCCCATAAAGCGCACCAAACAGTCCGTTTTTCTGGATGTAACGGTGTTTCCACATACACTTGAGGATTACCTTCACTCCAAATGCGGCAGTTTTGTTTGTTGACGTAGCCATTCAACCAGAAGTGCGCTTCGTCGCTAAACAAAATTCGCTTATGAAAATCGGGAACAACGGTAATCTCGTTTTGGGCCCATTCGACGAATCTACGCCTTACTTGATGATCATTTGGCTTCAAATCTTGCACGAGTTGGGTTTTGTAAGCACGCAAACCAAGATTCTTCCGCAAAATCTTCCATAAAGTGGATGGACACAGATCCAATTCCTGTGCTCGATGGCGGATGGACCCATTCGGGTCTTCCTCAATGCTACGCTCTACAGCAGCAATAGCTTCTTCTGTACGCACCGTACAGCGTCTCTGGGAATGCGAGTTATCAATAAGAGGAAACGTGGTGCGAAAACGTTCCATGGTTAATCGAATTAACTGCTCTGATGGACGATTTTGTCGACGATAAAATGGACGTAGTGCGCGATACGTTTTCCGCACAGAACCATTATTTTCGAAATAAAATTGCACTGCTTTGTAAGCGTTGTTCAGGCGTGAGTCTATTCATGATGAATTGCCAAACCAAACTGAGAATAAATCACTTGACAGCTGCTAAATCGGTCGCCATCTTGAAAAGTAATGCCAAAGTTCTATACCTCTATAAAAAACACCCTTTATAATTCATTACAGCGTATTTCTGAAGCCCCCTCAGGGGATATAACCTTGATCTGACCAAACAACAGATCAAACATGGTGAAAGCAGTATCCAACGTGATGAAATAGCGGAGATTATTGAATCTCTAGGCTACTTTAGCTCAAATGGAATGGCTTTTGAAACTGAATAGAGAGTCTCTTAAAACCTTAACAGGGTTATTGACTGGGATCTGATGGAAGAAGATGCCACAACTGAAGAGATGATGGTCAAGTACATATGTGGACTGATAGGAGAACTATTTGAGCATTCAATAATCAACTCGAGGATAGTGGCAAACACTCAGACGGATTTCTGCATAAGTGTTGTATTGAATTATGCTGGATATCGTATGTTGAAGAGAACGTGGCTGCAGATCAACTAGCAGCAGAAGGCGCAATGAAGGGTGTGTTTGTTGAAAAATTCATTAAGTTTGTCGTTCGGAATCGACATTAACCTTTTGACTGCTAAGCGATTCTGGTAGGTTAGGTTAGGTTAGGTTAGAGGACGTGTACTTGTCAATTCAGACAAGTACAGTACCCGGAGGTCGAATTGACCCATTGTACAACGTCCTAGTTTCTCACGCCACTTATGTTGTGTGTGTTAATTTTATACATGAGTGGCGGGGGACCTACAGTTTAAAGTCGACTCCGAACGACAGATTTTTGAGAAACTTTTTTCATGGCAATTTTATTTCAACACTCAGAGTTTTTGCCAGAGATCTGCTGAGAGGAAGTCGCCGAAGAAATACTTTGTTTTGTATTTTGTCTTGATGTCTGGGCCTGGGGCTCGAACCCTGGCTTTTCGTCTAATAAGCCAACACACTACCTACTAGACTACGGCGACTTCAAGCGATTCTGGTAAGAACGTTCGAAAACTGCGGGACATATTTTTACACTGAAACTCGCAATTTTCGTAACAAATGAACGCAGCGCTTTTGCGCCGCCTAGCTGTGTCAAACGGTTAAGCAGCATGCCCCATTTACACTTGGGTCTGAAAAAGCTTGTAGAATTTACTGCAATCTTGTACGAACTAACGATCTCATTGCGTCCGTGCTTGTAATCAACACCAGTCACTTTACCTTTCGACGTATGATTGCATCTCTGCATGTCTCCAAATGTATCACGCCATGTTTTTTTTTAACCAAAAAAGTCGATTAGACTGGACATGCAGTGGTGGCCTTATAATTAGAAACGATATTTCTGGAACAGAATGCTCTGAAGTGACGAATCTACGTTTAATTTGTCCCAATCTGATGGAAAAACGTATCTAAGACGTCCTCCAAACAAAGCCTTTGATCCCAGATACACAGTGAAAACTGTAAAACAAATTAAGAAACATACACGTTGCTAAGTCGTTTCTAATTAAAAGGCCACGACTGTAAGTGCTAAATATTATAAATTTTGTTCTGCGAGCCAGGATTCCGTACTGTATTTATGCATTAATAAATGTCTTCCCTTGAATCTACATTTTAGAAAACTATGCTCTCTCTATGATTGTCTCTATGGGTGTGATTAACACGTAAGAAGGTTTTGGTCTGAGCTAAGCAGAAATGAAAATGAAAGAATTTTTTTCTTTTTTCTTGAGACACCATTTTTGCTTCAATCGAAAGTTATAGGCCTCAAGATAAATGTTTGTATGTATGTTTGTATGTGTGTATGTATGTATGTATGTATATATGCATGTATGTATGCATGTCTGTATGTATGATAAATAAAATGCCACTTAAAAAAGCAACAAAATGTTCTGCATTTAACCATTAAAACGAGCAACTTTTCATAGCAGAAAATATACAAAAAAAAAATGAATCTTAAAAAACAAAAACCAATGAAAAGACAGGTTTTTTCTTTCTTCTTCTTCTTCTAAACGGGCTTAGAGAGGCCTTATACACACACACACACACACACACACATACATTAACAGTTGGATGTGTGAGGGTTTCCAAAACCAAATCATTTAATAACAACAACTACAGCAAAAACAACAACAAGAAATTGCTATTAAAAAGTCGATATTAAAACATTGCTGCCATGCGAGGCTAGAGAAATACAATCAAATCAACTTCTTCGACAAGCAAAGACTAAAACTAAATTGTTGTTGCTTTGTTGTTGTTTGTCTAAAAGCTTATACACTCACTCACATACATACATACATATATTCTTTTACATATGGATGTTCGGTTATAGAAACTAAAGAAAGAATAAAAACTACATGGTTGCACCCATACAAACAAACTGGTTGGTCTTTATGCTTGTATATGTAAGCTGATGATTGTAAGTTTTTAATTTAAAGAGAAAAAGAAAACGTATGGCTTTGATTAAATAAACGAAAATAAAAACAAAAACAAAACTAACGTATATTATTATTGTTGTTGTTGCTGCTGTTGTTGTTGTATCGTTGTGTGTTATTATTTTTAGTTTCAGTTTCAATTTTTGTTTGTTGCCATACTGCCTGTGCTGCCTGCCTGCCATCGAGCTTTAAGAGTTTGTTGAAGCTCTGGCTTTGGTTTCTCCTTTGCTATTCTAAATTTACAACAACAACAACAACAATAAACAAACAAAATTTAGGGTGTTGACTAACTATAATGGTGGTGGGTTGTTGCAGCAGCAACAGCAGCAAAATATTTTTCTTTTTTTCTTTTTTTGCTATTACGAATACGAGAAGTATGAGCAACAATTGCCAGTTACAAGTTCCAATAACTATAACTTGGGTTTCTAACTTGGTTTATATGCACATTTAAGGTAATTTTTTTTTAAAGTTTAATATTAATACAACTACAACAACTTGTTTAATAATTACAACAACAACAACAACATCAGCTACAAAAATACCAAGCAACAGTTATACAATCTGAATTATGTTTTAGAAAAAGAATGTTGTTTTCAAGTTTTCTTTTTTAGTTTACTTAGACTACGTATTTATTTTTCCTTTTTTTTCGCTATGTTGCTACCAAAGGTTGTCTGATTTTTTTTTTCTTTAAAAGACAGTTTAAATATGAAGAAAATTTTTGGTGGCATTATTAAACGGTAAAAAAATAAACGCAAATGAAGTGAAAGAGTTGCCTTCTAAGCTATGATGGCACTAATGAGATGGTATGTCAACTCAAGGGTGGTTGCATCCAACAGACTGGCTATGGCCACATAAAACGAGGATTCATTTTGCAACACTGTAACATTTAGGAGCAAAACTGCCAATGAACTGCAACGCTTAGATCTGTAACAGAGAGAGAGAGAGAGAGAGAAATGAATCGTTTTTCCGTTACCCATAAGAACTCATGAAATTTTGAATATAAGTGAGTCAACAATATTGAAATTTAACTGTACTTTGATTCATTCATACTCACTACAACGTTGATTTATAAGTACAGGTTGCAATGGGTATGCGTACAACGTTGACATCAAACTCATACCATTCGAAATATGTTTGGTTCATAAGACTACTCATTAAAGATTCATAACTTTAGAAAAATCCTTATAAATGAGTCGAGTTGTTGTTGCATTTACAAAAAAAAGAAAAAAACCCCACAAGCAGAGCAAACACACAACCATTTAGTGAGTATTTTAGTGTTCGTACGCGATTCATACTTATTTTGTGATTCGTGTATACATGTTGAGTTATGGAGAGTCGAAATCAATAACATCATGCGTGTTGTTAAGTAAGAATATGATGAGTACTTCAAACTTTGATTATGAGTAGAGAGTTTCCATGATATTAAACTAAGTATGAATGCGTATAAGTATCACAAATTATGAGTATGATTCGATTCTACTCATCTTTTTGTGTAGTCATTGCTGATCTCTGGTCTGTTGGTCTCTCTAGGCCATACATGTGAGAGCTGACCGAGCAATCGATCAATCAGAGAGTAGAGGTGTCAGAGCAAAATATGCAGCAGGACGATTGTAAAATCTCTAGGCTACTTCGACTCAGACTGAGGCATTCTAGGAACGGATTCTAAATTTAAGTAAAAATATGTCTTAGGACCTTAATTAGGATTCTTAGTTGGACGATGATCTGCGTACATATCGCAACTGGCGAGAGGCTGTTCAAATATGTGGACAGAGAATTTACACCAAGGGCGCTATCCAAACATTTTGTCAACATTGCAGAAAGCCTCTCAGCATATTTCTAAAGCCCCCTTAGGAGATACTTCTTTGAGCTGACCAAGCAACAGATCGAACACGATGAAGGAAACATCCGTCGTGATAAAATATGGGAAATTATTGAATCTCTAGGCGGCATTAGCTCAAACGGAATGGATTCTGAATCTGAATAGAGAGCTACTTAGCAAACCTTAACAGGATTATTGACTGGGATCTGATCTATGATGATGCCACAACTAGTGAAAGGGTGGTCAAGTATGTGGGCAGACAGCAGCACTCTCAGCATGTTTCTGAAGCCCCCTTAAGAGATTTGACTTTGATCTGACCAAGCAACAGATCAAACGTGGTAAAATATACATCTGTCATGATGAAATAGGCTGCTGTAGCTCAGACGGAATGGATTCTAAACTTGAATAGAGAGAAGCTCTTAAGGCCTTAACAGACTTATTGCCTCGGAAGTGATCTATGAAGATGGCACGACTTGCAAGAGGACGGTCAAATATGTGGTAAGACAGGAACAGTATCTGATCATTCTTTTAACTCGAGCGCAGTAGTTTTTTGCAGAAATTCATCAGCATGTTTCTGCGTAAGTGGTGTATAAAATTGTGCGAGATTTCGTATATTGAAGGGAAGGCGATTGCACATGAACCAGCGGTAGAGGGCGCAATGAAGGGTGTGGGTTGAAAAGTTTACTAAATCTGCTGTTCGGATTCGACATTAAGCAGTAGGTGCCACTGGTCGAGGATGGTAGGTGAAGCTAGGTTCTAATCCTGACTAAAGTATCGTAATGACCAATTAAGTAAGCTTCTCTGTTGTTAAATTCCCGCTACTCGTGGGTGGTAGGAAATCCTGACGAAAGTCTCGTAATGACCAATTAAGTAAGCTTCTCTGCCGTAGTTTTTTCCCATGTCTAGGCAAACTGGCTTTCCGAAGGCCAAGTATTTTGACATCAATTCGTTCTGACAACTCTTTCTCTTGTAGCTGAAAGGCTTTAATGCTGAACCATATTTATTTGGCCAAATATTGCACTTTAACCAGCAAACCGATGCCAAAACAGGGGTACAACAGAACTGTTCATTAGTTTTTCCAAACAATACCAATGCATTCCTGTGCGCATTTCGCATTCTTGCCTCTCTCTCCCCCAGAGACCATTTGATTGTTACACGGAATTATTAAACGTTGTGATCAAAAGGAGTTTGTCTGTATGTCTGTCTAACGGAGTTGAGGTCAAAAAGAGTTTCAAAATAATTGAGTATGTGTGTGTCCGTGTGTCCATATGTCTGTCATTTCGAAATATTCGGCAATAAATTTATTTTGTAGCACCAAACACCACACCAAACATTACAAAAAGAAAAATTTCATGTTTTTTTCTTTCTTGGTTTTGGACCAGTTAAGAAACAATACGAGCAACGCCTAAACGTCAAAAGAATAAAGTGTTCTGCTCTCATTTTGGGCCGTTAAAAAAAAACGAGGCAAAAGAATGTCAACGACAAAGTTTTTACGAAATTTTGAAATACTCAACAGGTTTTAAGTCTTAGTGTCCACATTTTGTTGTGCACGCACTGTATTACTGTTACTTTTCAAAACAACGCAGACTTGTTTCGATCGATTTGACCATAAAGAATAAAACGTACAACAACGTACAACCGACGACCATTAAATTTCGACTTTTTTGGTCTGTTGATGGTTAGACTGACTTGTTGTTGTTGTTGTTGTTGCGTTTTGTCATAAAAGTGTGTGCTTTTTTATGGACGAAAAACGAAATAAACGCAGACATTCAGCCACTGCCACACATTTAATCTGGTGTTTGAGTGGCTAGGTTTTGGATGTTTTTTTTTTTTGTTTGAAGCGCGACGGATGACATGAACCTGAAAGAATGTTTTCGAGAATATTTTGTTGTAAAGCTTAATCGAGGTCGTTTTTATTTACTTAGTAAGCCATTAGCAATAGGTTAGTTAGTAGTTTCCTTCTCTTTCTTAGCTCTACAGCTTCTCCAGAAGTCATTTACCAAGTGCGTAAGCACTCCAACAACCATGAACGTGGTGCTTTAGAGTTTAAGCCGACATTTCGAGGGGACTCTATTCAGCTGTGCCGCTCTGCCCACATCTTTCACGTGACTACCTTGATCGCCTCATGTGTCAGTTTTTTTTTTTTTTATATGGGTTCCTGCTGACAGCGCAATAACCTGCTAAGTGTTTCCTGCTTCTCCAGAAGTCATTTACCACGTGTCCAAGCACTCCAACAACCATAAACGTGATGCTTTAGAGTTTAAGATGACATTTCATGGGGGACTCTATTCAGTTGCGCCGTGACTCGCTTGATCGACTCCTGTGTCAGTTTTCTGTCAGTCTAATATTGTTTCCTGCTGACAGCAATAACCTTGTAATTGTTTCCTGCTCTTCCTTATTTCTACATCTTCTCCAGAAGTCATTTACCAAGTGTCCAAGCACTCCAACAGCCATGCACGTGATTCTTTAGAGTTTAAGCAGACATTTCGAGGGGACTCTATTCAGCTGCGCCGTTCTGCCCATATCTTTCACGTGACTCCCTTGATCGCCTGGGGTGACAGTTTTCTGTCCTGCTGACAGCACTAACCTGGTAATTGTTTCCTGCTCTTCCTTATCTCTACAGCTTCTCCAGAAGTCATTTACCAAGTGCGTAAGCACTCCAACGACAATGAAAACGTGATGCTTTAGAGTTTAAGCAGACATTTCATGGGGGCTTATCCAGCTTAAGCCAGATTTGCTGCGGCCTTCTGTTCATATCCTCCAGATGAGTACCTCGATCGCCTGCTGTGGGAGTTTTGTGTCAGTTTCATATGAATTCATGGTGACAGCAATAGCCTGGCAATTGTTTCCTGCTCTTCCTTATCTCTACAGGTTCTCCAGAAATCATTTACCAAGTGTCCAAGCACTTTAATAACCATGAACATGCTTCTTTAGAGTTTAAGCAGACATTTCGTGGGGGCTTTACCCTTTCTGCTTATATCCTTCATATGACTAAATTGTTCACCTGCTGTGGCAGTTTTGTGTCAGTTTCATATGAGTTCATGGTGACAGCAATAACCTGGCAATTGTGTAGCTGATGATAATGCCAGAGCCGGCACACTTCTATCGAATATCAATCCACACCTGAATACGGGTATTACTCTTAAGTCTCTTAGGCTGTCTATTAGGCAAACGGAATACGAAACAATATGGCCTCCGAAGGAGAGGAAGCGTACCAATCAACCACTTAAATTGAATGCTAGGAAGTCACTGAGACTATGTATCTATTTTGCAGAATATTGCGTATTGGGTACGCTTGCGTAGAAACTGCACATATCTCCACAAATTACTTTCATAGCCAAACAAATACGAATCAATATGGCCTCTAAAGGATAGGAAGCGTACCAATCAACCACTTAAAGTGAATGCTATGGAGTCACAGAGACTGTACCTATTTTTACGGGATATTGTGTATTGGGTACGCTTGCGAAGAAACTGCACATGGCTCCACAAATGACTTCCGTAGCCAAAGGATTACGAATGGAAAGGAAGCGTACCAATCAACCACTTAAATTGAATGATAGGTAGTCACTATGAGTGTGTATCTATTTTGCAGAATATTACGTGTTGGGTTCGCTGCACCTAGCTCCACAAATGACCTCCGCAGAGGTAGTAAATCGTCGTCTTTGGCTAGACGTAAACTTCTCGTATTTGCCTTACCTTGTCCCTGTAGTCTAACGGAGCGCTGTCATTACTAGCTATTTGGATTACACTAGACTTTCACACCGATTTTCAACTTTAAATGCAAAGTCCTGATGCTAATTGTGAAGACTATTTAATCAGAAGCCACCGCATCCAGTAGGTAGTTTGTTGGCTTCTTAGACGAGAGCCCCTGGTTCAAACCCCAGCTCAGACATCTCAGAAATATGAAATAAACGAAACAAAATAAGAAAAAATATTCCTTTCCTTTTGTAGTCTCCGTAATCCAGTAGGTAGTACATACATACATAACATAATTGGCCGTTACAGCCCTTCAGTCAGGATTACGGCCTAGCTTCTCACAACACTCATGTTGTGTGCGTTAATTTTATACGTGAGTGGCGGGACTTACAGTTTAACATCGACTCCGAACGACAGATTTCTGAGTAACTTTTTTTCCAGTAGGTAGTGTGTTGGATTATTAGACGTGAGGCCTCGGTCTCTCGAACAGAACGGAATATGAAAACAAATATTTCTGCGGCGACTTCCTCTCAGCTGTCAGTGTTGTGGCAAAAACTCTGAGAGTTGAAATAAAATTGCCATGACGTTCGGATTCGACTTTAAACTGTAGGTTACGCCACTACTCATGAATAAAATTTTGCACGCACACACAACATGGGAAGAAGTTGGAGTGATAGTTTTGATACCAAAAGCTCTCACTTGAGCACACATAGCGGTCCGTTATAATGACGCCACAGGCCAACGCAGTCTCCCCGACCTGAGCGAGTTCCACCAAACTAGGGAAGGAAAGCACGATGATAGCTCAATCCGTCAAGCTAACAAGGATTGGATAGCCAAACAACCTCTTATACCTGCACTTCGCAAGAGATAGGCATTGACAAAGAACGAGGATAACAGTCTTCTCTTCCTCAGCAGAACTCGTTAGATGGGAGCTGCATTCTTTCCGCATGTCTTCCCATAACACAATAACCTGTAAGCATGCCCACCACTGTAATCGAGATGACGTTAAGATCAAGCCATAGTCGCGGTAGTCTAGTAGGTAGTGTGTTGGCTTATTAGACGCAAAAGCCTGGGTTCGAGCCCCAGGCCAGACATCAAAGACAAAATACAAAACGTATTTCTTCGGCGACTTCCTCTCAGCAGATTTCTGGCAAAAATTCTGAGTGTTGAAATAAAAATTGCCATGAAAAAGTTTCTCAAAAATCTGTCCTTTGGAGTCGACTTTAAACTGTAGGTCCCACCACTCATGTATAAAGTTAACACACACAATATAAGTGGTGTGAGAAACTAGGACGTTGTACAATGGGTCAATTTGACCTCCGGGTACTGTACTTGTCATTAATTGACAAGTACACGTCCTCTAACCTAACCTAACCTAAGATCAAGCCAGAGTAACTGGTTGTTACGCCTTCTATCCATCGAGGGCCAAGTGAGTCTAGCGGTGGAGTAGCTATGTGCATCACCGTGATCGAGATGACGTTACGATCAAGTCCGAGTAACTGGTTGGTACACCTTCTATCCATCGAGGGCCAAGTGAGTCTAGCCGGTGCTGAAGCAGCTACATGGTTGGTGTAGGAAACAAGGTTGTAATCCTGACTAAAGGGGATGTAATTCTGATCAACTAATTTAGGTCGCTAATCAGAATTTGTCTTGTGGTATCACAAGGGACGGCTAACCGTGAAATTGTGTTTAAAACATACTTTTTAAGCAAATAAATGGTACCTGCTGCACAACTTTTTTCACTGCAAGTTTCTATGACGAATAAACAAACATTTTTAATATAAAACTGTAATGAATGCTAATAAAATAATGATTTACAATGGAATGTAAATGTTTACAAAGACCTTAACAAAAAAAAAAAAAAAAAAAAAAAAAAAAAAAAAAAAAAAAAATTAAGTACCATGGATTCCAAAGGAATAAGTACCAAAAACCAAAAACAAAAAATTACCCTTTTATTGACATGGTGTGGTGTAGTATGGTATGGTATGGTATGGTATGCATAACGTTAACAATTTTTGTAAGAAACAAAAAAAAAACACAACAACAACAATAAACACTTATTCAAAAAAGATATGAAATAATCTTATTATTACGAGTATTATTATTGTTGTTGTTGTTGCTGTTGTTTTGTGTTTTCTGTTATAAATAAACCGTTGATATTTTCGTTATTTTTTTTATTGTTTTTTCGTTGGCATTTTAAACGTTATTCTTGTATCGGATTTTTTCGATTTTTTTGTTGTTGTTTTTTAACTGCGATATTTAGTTTTTAAACGTTTTTTTATATTTTTTTCGGTTTTTTCTCCTTTTTTTTTTGACGACTTTTGTGGCAAATTGAACTGAATATGTGTGTATGTGTGTGTGTACAAAAGATTGAAAATCGAAAGCAAGGTCTTTTCGTTTTGTTTGTTACTCTTATTATTTAATATTGTTGGTGGTTGGCTGTTATTTTTTTGTTGTTGTTCTTGTATTATTTGTTAATGTTTAACAAAAAAAAAAAAAAAAAAAAAAAAAAAAACAAAAATAATTTTATTTTAATTTTTTTTTTTGCAAATAATAATAACAACAATAACAATTAAAGTTTGAAAAGAAAAAAAAACAGAATTTAAACCAACAAGTTGTTTATGAGTTCGTTAAACAAAAAAAAAAAAAATTAAACTGCAAAAAAATAAAAAAATTTAAAAGAATTAAATTTGCGGTGTACTGTTGTTGTCGTTGTGGTGATGGTGCTGGTGGTGGTGGTGGCGGTGTTGGTGGTTGATTTTATAATTTTTAATTCTTTGTTTTTTTCTCTCTCTTCTTTTCTTTGTTATCTAAAAGCCTAGTAATGTTTAAGCTTAAAGCAGAGCCTTTAAGGAATTTATTCTATAAAAATAGCAGCTGGCCAGTAACTGATACTAGAGTGTGAGTAATGTAGGAGTTAAAATTCATAGCAGATTCGAACTCAGTGAATGACAAACAATTATTAAAAAAAATTAAGAGGATTCTTTCCCCTTAACCCTTTATGGAGGAGATTAACAATAGCAACGAACATCATGGTAAAGTAATAAAGACTGCACCACTTCCTGTAAAAGATTAGAACTCACTAAGCACATGCCCCACCACCAATCCCAAAACTTTTTCAAAAAAGACATGTTTTCTAGAAAGATGGCAACCCTATAATTACAGACTATTAAGATTATGACTTAGAAAACCTATTTAATGCCAAATAATTACTTGGTGATGCAATTAAAACTGGATAAAATAAAATAAAGGCAGATTTTAAGTACGATCTTAAGATAAACGTATCCAAAAATAAGGCAATCCCCTGCCTCTCAGTACTTGTCAGCATAACCTTGATAAAAATAGTACAAAATCAAGTGCTTTCCAAGAAGTAACAAGTCGAAAATGGAGAGCGGAAATTAGCTTAAAAAGTAGAGCCCAAGAGATAAAAACTTTCAATTCCTTAGCATTAAAACGAAGGCCACAGTAGTAAGACACTCGCTAAGCACAGTAAAGCTATGCACTAAGCGATATACATATGGTATGCAGCAAAGGTACAACAACAGAATCCGAACGATTGCTGGATCGGGTGTTTATTCCAAGGACGCAAGATCAGCAATCATGGTCGTCGTAGTATTACAATCTTCAAGTAATAGGTATGGGTAAGACATAAGTTACTGTCAACCTGCTTCCCCTTAAGGGAAATTGAGGTCTCAGGCCCCTGGGAACTTAGAAACACAAGGGAATTTCGGCAAACTAGTTGGACATGAAGAAGACATCGAGACGATAAAGCATTTCCTCTGTTGTTGTCATTTTTTTAATTACAAAGAATTGATTGCCATCGCCATAGTCTAGTAAGCAGTGTGTTGGCGTATTAGACGCGAGTGCGTGGTTCAAACCCCAGCTCAGACATCTCGAGCAATACTGAAACACGATCAAATTTTTCTTTTGGTGTCTTCTACTTTAGAGTCTTCTCTTTCATTCGGCGTCTTGCTCTCTGGAGTCTTCTGGCAAAAAAATCTGAGAGTAAATAAAAATTTTCGTGGAAGGTTTCTCAAAAATCTGTTGTACGGGGAGTCGACTTTAAACTGAGAGGTCCCCCGCCTCTCATGGATAACACACATAACATGGTTGGTGTAAGGAGCTAGGTTGTAATCCTGAATAAAGCATTGTAGACACCGATTAAGTTAAGTAAGTAAGGTTACCATTGGGAAGGGATTCTTTGAAGGTTCAAACTCTCTGACAGGCTCTACTAAGGTTTATTGTGGGATTACACTAGACGGGTGATGTAAAGAGTCCGCCAAAAAACTTTTTTTTTTTGAAAATGCTTTAAAAAACAAAAACTACTGAATATTTTCTCAAATTTCATGTTTTATTTGAAAGTACAATCCTTCCGGTTAATAATGGAAAATAATTTCATTCAAATGGCTGTCTCGGCTGGCCACGCAGTAGCCTACACCAGAAGATGCCGATTTTGGCAAAAAAAAAATCATCGTTTCAGATGAAGCTCATTTTGATCTTGGCGGGTATGTAAACAAGTAAAATTGTCGCATTTGGGGCACAGAAAACCCGCATGCATACATTGAAAAGCCAACGCACCCAAAACGAGTCACTGTTTGGTGCGGATTTTGGTCCAGAGGCATAATTGGGCAATTTTTCTTCGAAAATGAGCAAGGAGTGGCCGTTACAGTCAATGGCGATCGTTATCGGGCCATGTTGAACGAATTTTTGTTCATAAAAATTGAAGAGGAGGATATTGGCAACATTTGGTTTCAACAAGACGGCGCTACGTGCCACACAGCCGAAGCTACACTCGATGTTTGGCGCCCTGTTTTTGAAGATCGCATTATCAGCCGCAGAGCTGATGTCGTTTTGGCCACCTCGGAGCTGCGATTTGTTACCGTTGGACTATTATTTGTGGGGTGCCGTCAAAGATAAGTGCTACGCCGACAAGCCAGAGGCAATTGACGCTTTAAAGGACAATATTCGTGAAGCCATTGGTGAAATACAGCTGCACACAATCGATAATGTGCTTAAAAATTGTAGCGATCGTGTAGGCTACTGCATGGCCAACCGAGGCAGCCATTTGAATGAAATTATTTTCGATTATTAACCGGAACGATTGTACTTTCAAATAGAAAAAGAAATTTGAGAAAATATTCAGTAGTTTTTATTTTTTAAAGCATTTTCAAAAAAAAAATTATTTGGCGGACTCTTTATACTGGCCTTATATGTTCTCTAACCTCAACCTAGCGCAGGTTCCTTTGGCTGGCAATCATACAATCCTATCTTGTAGATTTTGTTTGCATTCTCCAGCATGGACACATAAAGTAATTGATCACTATTGATTACTACACTATGCAGCTCATACGGCCGCTTTTATACTCTGTCGCTTTATACTTTGCAATTGTAAAAAGAGGTACTACAGTGCCCTCCATAAAAGCATCTAACTCTGCCTTAATATCAGCTGGAGTGAGACCGCCTTAAGACTTGGAATACATGTTTTATATTCAATTAATTGTTTAAAAACTATTGCAGCCGTATACACGACGTATATATACGTCATATGGGCTAATTTTGGGTCGAGCGTAGCAAATGTAATGCGTTCTACTTACGAATAATTTCTATCCTTCTTAAGGCCATAATCTTTCTCTCAACCTCAACTTCTCTGTGGACAAATCTTCAGAAAACTGTCTCACCAACATTTAAGCGTTTAACAAATCGCTTAAATCAACTTTAAATTGCCGCGTTTTTTTATTTTCAGATTTATTTTCAAATTAAAAATTCTAAAATTTAAAATTAGAAAAGCAAAAGCGAATAAAACCTATTTTAAGCCACGATAACCTTCTAAAAACCGCCGCATGAAAGAAATAAATTTCAAAATTATTTAAATTAATTGGATTGTGATTTTGACATCACGAAACAAAAGCAAAAAAGCAAATAAGAACAAAAACTAATTAAAATTAAAAATAAATTAATAAAGAATACAAAGAAATCAAATCAAATCAAATGAAATGAAACGAAACAGAAGAGAATTTTAATTTTAATTCCTAAGCGATTTAAACAGAACAGAACAGAGAAAAAAAAAACCATAAAAAAATTGAAAAGATTAGAATTTAAAATTTTAGTTTCCAACCTAAGATCGCCAGTTAGGCAGTCAGCCAGTCAGCCAGCCAACCAGCAAAAGTGATCATTTAAATTAATCGAAAATTAATATTCAATCAGAATCGTTCTTAATAAAGATTAATGAACACGAGCCAACCGGCTAGAAAACGTTGAATATGATGTATGGTGTGGGAGAATAATATTTCAATGGAATTAAAATTTTAAAAAATACAACAACAACAACAACAAATTGACAATTAAAGATGACAGTCGTCGTTGTTTTTTTTTTAAGATTACAAATCAGATTAGAATACCGGTTCAATAGCCGCCAGGTGATTGAGCTAAGCTCAGTGATCGTTTTTACATCACAGTTAGCGAAGCAACGAACCTGTGTTGAGCTACAAGATAACATAAAGTTCGTGCACAGGAAATGTGAACGTAGAGTCCCACAAATCAGATTAGAATACCAGATCAATAGCCACCAGGTGATTGAGCTACGCTCAGTGATCGTTTTTAAATCCCAGTTAGTGAAGCAACAAACCTGTGTTGAGCTAGAACAGATCAGAAGGTTCGTACACAGGAAATGTAAATGTAGAGTCCCACAAATCAGAATAGAATACCAGTTCAATAGCCACCAGGTGATTGAGCTCAGTTCAATAGCCACCAAGTGATAGAGCTAAGCTCTGCGATCGTTTTCACATCAAAGTTAGCGAAGCAACAAACCTGCGTTGAGCTAGAAGACAACATAAGGTTCGTACACAGGAAATGTGAAACTAGAGTCCCACAAATCAAATTAGAATACCGGTTCAATAGCCAGCAGGTGATTAAGCTAAGCTCAGTGATCGCTTATACATCACAGTTAGTGAAGCAACAAACCTGTGTTGAGCTACAAGATAACATAAGGTTCGTACACAGGAAATTTGTACGTAGAGTCCCACAAATCAGATTAGAATACCGGTTCAGTAGCCACCAGGTGATTGAGCTAAGCTCAGTGATCGTTTTTACATCACAGTTAGTGAAGCAACGAACCTGCGTTGAGCTACAAGATAACATAAGGTTCGTACACAGGAAATGTAAATGTAGAGTCCCACAAATTAGAATAGAATACCGGTTAAATAGCCACCAGGTGATTGAGCTCAGTTCAATAGCCACCAAGTGATTGAGCTAAGCTTAGTGATCGTTTTTACATTACAGTTAGCGAAGCAACAAACCTGTGTTGAGCTACAAGATAACATAAGGTTCGTGCCACAGGAAATGTGAACGTAGAGTCCCACAAATCAGATTAGAATACCTGTTCAATAGCCGCCAGGTGATCGAGCTGAGCTCAGTGATCGTTTTTACATTACAGTTAGTGAAGCAACAAACCTGTGTTGAGCTACAAGATAACGTAAGGTTCGTACACAAGAAATGTGAACGTAGAGTTCCACAAATCAGATTAGAATACCAGATCAATAGCCACCAGGTGATTGAGCTAAGCTCAGTGATCGTTTTTACATCACAGTTAGTGAAGCAACAAACCTGCGCTGAGCTACAAGATAACATAAGGTTCGTACACAGGAAATGTGAACGTAGAGTCCCACAAATCAGATTAGAATACCGGTTCAATAGCCGCCAGGTGATTGACTGATTAAGCTGACTAAGCTCAGTGATCGTTTTTACATCACAGTTAGTGAAGCAACAAACCCGTGTTGAGCTAGAACAGATCAGAAGGTTCGGGCACAGGAAATGTGAACGTAGAATCGCAAATACACGTTTAATACATAAATATCGTCGTCAAGAAAATAAGAACGCCTTATAACCTATCCTTGACTAGGTTCAATCACGGTTATAGAACAAACGAACCTGCGTTGAGCTAGAAGATAACATAAGGTTCGTACACAGGAAATGTGAACGTATAGTCCCAAATACACGTTTAACATATTAATATCGTCGTCAAGAAAATAAGGAGGCCTTAGAAGCTATCCTTGACTAAGTTCAATCACAGCTAATGAAGCAATAAACCTGTTTTGAGCTAGGAGACAACAATAGTAAGGTTCCTACACAGGAAATGTGAAAGTAGAGCCCCAAATATAAGTTTACGATTAAGCACATCGTCAGAGAAATAAATTGCCGGTAGAAGCTATCCTCGATTTGGTTGTTAATTTATTGACTAAGAATACCTCCATGTGTTATAAGGCCACATTGGGGTCACTTTTAAGAACTACAAGTCTCTCACAAAATATTTTATACGCCCTATTTTAGTTTCATTAATCAAGCATTTCCAGCCAAGCACATGATTCTGACTCTACTGTGTCAACTTCCAGAATGGTATGGTTGCCATTCGACTTAGCCTAGACACAACAGCTACAGTAACCACGCGTTAAACGTTAGTATTGTGGCGAGTGTTATGGCTTTGGAAAATAGAAGAGACCGTAATTATCACGCCTTAGAGGAAATATGGAATGCGGGCCACCATTTTAAACGATTTTCCAGACTAACTTTTGCTAACATGATTCTTGAACCAACTAAAATTATGTTTCAGTCCGGAAAAGTTTCTCGGTTGAGATAAAAACGGAAATATTGATTGAGGGTTTCCTTTGAAAAAATATTGAATGAGAGCCATCGTATTAACCGATTGCCCAGCCTGACTTCCACTAATATGGTTCTTGAACCAACTAAAATAGGTTTCAGCCAGGAAAAGTTTCTTGGTTGAACTACAAAGCAAACATTAAATGAGGGTTTCCTAAGAGGAAGTATTAAATAACAGCCACCGTATTAACCAATTGCTAGGACTGACTCCTACTAATATGGTTCTTGAACCAACTAAAATAGGTTTCAGCCAGGAAAAGTTTCTTGGTTGAACTGCAAAGGAAATATTAAATGAGGGTTTCCTTAGAGTAACTATTAAATAACAGCCACCGTATTAACCAATTGCTAGGACTGAATCCTACTAAGATGGTTCTTGAACCAACTAAATTAGACTTCAGCTTGGAAAAGTGACAAAAAACTACCGAACTAAAGTTGAACAACGTTGTTAAAGAACTAAAACAGCCCTCGATACTTCTCTTTAACGTCATAATGAAAACCTTTATCAAGTCTTTGCTAATACCTGCAAACTATCATTAGTTTTTATTAAAAATACTTCAACACACATTTAAACCACAATAAAATATACAAATAAACGTCCAAACATTCAACTCCAAAACACACCCACTACTTGATGTACGTAAACATAAAATTTGGTGGCGCTCTTGTTTGCACCGCTCTACAGTTTTTCTTCCGTCGTTGTATTTCGGAAGTCGGAACTGCAATTTTGAATTTCTTAAAACGCTCATCCACGTTCCGTTTCAACTGCTCCTCCTTAAGTTTTAAGAAATTCTTGCGTTCCTTATTTTTACGTGCCCACACGTAATAGGTTAACTTGTCGTTATTCGACATCTGACGCCAACGTGCGCCAGCCATTTTAGCCGCTTCCGTAATTGATGGCTGAGGTACTACGCCCTTTTCCCTGAGATCTTCACGTAATTCATTCAGAAAAATGAAGAACGGATTCGATGAATTGGATTTTTTTCTTTTTGGAACCGGCTTAATAAATGACTCACACTTATCAGCGGGCTTGGTTGGCGGTGCTGCTGTCGGTTTTCGACAGTGCAGGTTAAAGAATTTACGAAAAATCATTTTTTTATTTTTATTTTTCGTTTAAATTGACAAGAAATTTTGATTTAAAATAAATTTTTTTTTAAATTTATAAGAAAAACAGGCAAGACAGAAGAAGAAGTAGAAAAAGAAAAAGCTTTTTCAGGGTTTACAAAGAGCTTTTAATGTAATTTTCCAAAAAAAAAGTACTTTTACGAAAAGTACTATTTGGACCTTAAGGTAGCTGTCTAAATAATAATTAAAAAAACTTGAATATTTAATATTTGGGGCGTAATCGCTTAATCCATTATGGTAGCACTTTGACCGTGCCCAATCAGAGACCATAACCTCAGCAATGAGTATCGCAGAGAGATAAGGCAAAACCATCTCTAGATCATCATCAGCTAAAATTTTACGCCATTATGTCCAACATAAGCTCACAGACAGTCTTAGTTCTTGGTTATAGGTGGCAACCCTATCATTATAGAACCTACCCGAAGACCAGAAGTACAAAAGAAAGTGTAGAACTTAATCAGCAAATGTTTTACGCCACTATGTCCAACACAAATTCACAGAGAGTATTGGTTCTTGCTTTTACATGGCAACCCTATCATTCTAGAACCTGCTCAAAGACCGGAAGTACAAGTGAAAGTATAGAACGTAATAAACAAAAGTTTTATGCCACAATGTGCAACATAAGTTCATATATAGTCTTAGTTCTTGGTTATAGGTGGCAACCCTATCATTCTAGAACCTGTCCGAAGACCGAAAGTACAAAAGAAAGTATAGAACTTAATCAGCAAATGTTTTACGCCATTATGTCCAACAAAAACTCATAGAGAGTATTGGTTCTTGGCTGCAGGTGGCAACCCTATCATTCTAGAACCTGCTCGGAAATCAAGGAAGTACAAAAGACGGGGTTAGTGTGGAACTATGTGGGCAAGCTTTATCAACTTGGCAGGAGAAAAAAAGTCTGCTGGCTCTCAGAATAAGCCTGTCCATGAATAATCCAGACCATTTCCGTGGAGTAGATATACTCGTTGAAAGAGATGATGAAGAGAAACTGAATTTGCAAAAACTAACCTTTTACAGGGCGATTACTATAAGAAAAGATAGGATTCATGCATCCTACACTTTAGCAGCAGGCTAAAGGGCTGTCTAACTTGTAACTGAGGGCTTAAAGATAGTAGCTGTGACTCGAAGAAGGAGGAAAACACAGTCCTCTACTAAATGTGTCAGAGTACAGCACTTGCTCGAACGCATACGAGAATTCAGGGAACCTTCAAGTCCAATATTGAGATTCTGTGATGAGGAGAATAAAATGCCAGAACATCCGTAACTGGAGGCTTAAAGAACACTTGTTTTAAGCAGCAGTTGCGACTCGAAGAAGGAGGAAAAGACTTAATGTGTCACTGCACAGCCATTCGACAAACGCTTACGAGAATTCAGGGAACCTTCAAGTCCAATATTGAGATTCAGTGATGAGGAGAATAAAATGCCAGAACATCTGTAACTGTAGGCCTAAAGAACACTTGCTTAAAAGAACAGTTGCGATTCGAAAAAGGAGTAAACAGCAGCCATCTATATAATGTGTCACTGCACAGCACTTGCTCGAACGAAGAACGAGAATTCTAGAAACCTTCAACTCCAATATTGAGATTCTGTGCTGATGGGAATGAAGAGCCAGAACATCTGTAATTGTAGGCTTAAAGAACACTTGCTTAAAACAGCAGTTGAGACTCGAAGAAGCATCAAAAGACAGTGCGCTACTTAATGTATCACTACACAGCATGTGCTCGAACGCAGAACGAGAATTCTAGAAACCTTCAAGTCCAATATTGAGATTCTGTGCTGATGGGAATGAAGAGCCAGAACATCTGTAACTGTAGGCTTAAAGAACACTTGTTTTAAGCAGCAGTTGCTTTTCAAAGAAGGATTATAAGACAGTCCTCTACTTAGTGTATCACTGCACAGCATTTGCTTGAACGCAGAACAAGAATTCTAGAAACCTTCAACTCCAATATTTAGATTCTGTGTGGAGGAGAATGAAACGCCAGAACATCTGTAATACATCTTATAAGATAACTGGATGGGCTGTCAAGTACTGGAAGTTATACTTTCAGTTAACGAACAGTATCCTGCCTGATGTTTGCAATACAACAGGAGGAGAAGCCATAGAAGCAGTACAACAGCTTCACTTGGTTGTATTACTCCAGCACATGGTTGTCCTACCAATTACCCGTATATACAGTGGTGGCCTTATAATTAGAAACGACTTAGCAACATGTATGTTTGTTAATTTGAGTTACAGTTTTCACTGTGTACCTGGGATCAAAGGCTTTGTTTGGAGGACGTCTTACATACGTTTTTCCATCAGATTGGGACAAATTAAACTTAGATTCGTCACTCCGCAGTACTCTGTTCCAGAAACATCGTTTCTAATTATAAGGCCACCACTGTATATGCCTGTAAATTCACAATCTGATCCATCTCAAGCTTAATAGACGGCCAGAATCCAAAGTAGCTTCAATTTATCATGAGAGTTCGCTTTTACAAGTAATGGATGTCAAAGCCCTAATTGCTGCGTGGGGGTATTCTTGTCAAGCTTGGGATAGATTCGCCGCCTTTTTTAGAGCATAGATTTCCATGTCGAGGACAGAACACAAGGTTTTTGAAAGCGACACCTTTCACGCATTCAATAGCAATTTTGAAGATATGCTTCAATATTGAAATCTTAATTCCACTGATAAAAAAGCCACAATTCGTGTTATCTGTGGAGCTATTTTTTTAAATTAAAATTTACAACAAATATAAAAACAAAAACAAAACAAAAATATTTTAAATAATTATTCTTATAAATTAAAAGCGAATAAAATGTCAAATCAATTTATCTTCTCTTCAATTTGTTTCAATTCTTTCGCATGAAAAATTCTCGATCTTAAAAGCACTCCATCATTCGGACAGACTGAGAGACAGAACAGACTGAGAGACAGAGATTATGCTGAGGTCGAGATAATGACCAATGTTGTGGTGGTCATTGGCAGGGTTAATCTGTTTTAAAGGTTAAAAAAAAAATTTTTTTTTAAAAAATCACACACAGCCAGTCACTCAGTGGTCACCAATGAATGATCAGAGTTAGCCTGTCATTTTTCTTCTGCAGCATTTGCTTTACAGCTTTTAAACTTTAATTATTGTGTGTAATTTTAATAATTTTTTTAAAATTCTTTTAATTCTTTTTTCCATAAAAAGTTGTTAATTTTTCTTAAAATCATTCATGTTCGTGTGATTTGATTTGATTTCTGCTTAATTAAGATTGTCAGGGAAAATTTATATGAAAATTAATTGCATACGGATTCCATTGAATTAAATATTGTTGTTGTTGCTGTTGTTATAATTATGTTGTTATTGGTAGAATGGCCACTAAACGCATGGCATTTAAAAAAAAAACGATAAAAAATTTAAATTTTTTTTACATTTTTAACGCCATTTGCTACAGTGAAAAAAAAAGACATCAAAGCTAAGCCATCGTTTGAAATAACGGGTTATCAATTTAATGGCCTGCCGATCTGGCAAGGCTGCCACCTGAAGGCTGTTCATCTGAAATGTCATTTGATAGGTAAATAATTTAACATTTGCGATCACCAAATGGATGGTTTAGCCACCGAAGAACGCGTAAAACTTGTTGAAACTCCTAACAAAAGTGGTGACTCAAACGTGGCTGCTTTTGCAGCATCACGGAGCGACTACGGCCCATCATAATCCTCCTGTTGTACAATAAATTGACAAGATTATAAAGAGACTGGGAATGTTACGAAAGTTGATCATCACAATGTGTGTACAGCCGAAAATATCGTTCCCATTAAAGAAATTATGGCAGGTAATCTGAATTTGTCGATTCCCCGGCATTTTTAGCAAATCGAGCCTATCTTACGGCTCATTGTGGCATATTTTACGTTTGGAATTGCACCTTCAAGCACTTACCCAATTCATGTAACAATTAAAGCCCACTAACCAATTCCCAACGCCGTAGCTATGCTGATTGAATGCTAAAGCAATAGGCTTTCAGAAGCTGATTTTTCTTCAGCTTCATATGGGGCTCGAAGAATACATAAGTGATTGTGGAAAACTCATTGCTTCTGAAAAAAATATGTGTTTTACAGAAACTCCGGGATCTAGCTGATCGTATATTCCCCCCTAGCTAGTTCAGATTGCCTAGTTCGATGCTAATTACGAGTCAACCTTACAGTATGAATGCTTAGTTGGCAGCCTAACTCTTAGATAAGATTGCAATCCCCTGTTTATTGTACTGTCTGTCTTGAATCCAGCAGTGCTTTAGGGCAGGTCCTAAGTGCCTCGTTTATAACACCGCCTAACAGTCTCTCTCTCTCTCTCTCTCTCTGTCTTTAATCTAACATCACATGAGCTGTTTTCAAATTCGCCAGGTCAGAAGTGGCCTTACCATTATTGTATTCTTCCAATGCATAATTCTTGGATAGTGTACCCTTAGCACTTTCTTGCAGTCTTTCTGCATATCAGGATTGTATGTTTGGCTCCTCTTGAGATGATCTCTATAGGAGCCTTCTATGTCAGCTTACTGTTCAGTATTATTCACATATATTTTGCCTTCATTTTCTGTAATATTACCTCACTGATCTAGTCTCGAATAAAGAAAAGGGGATATACCCTGGCAACAGACCTCAGCATTGCTACTTTTTTTTTGAGAATGTGTACTGGAATGGAAATCCCCCTATATGTTCATAGGAATTTAGAAAAAAATTACACTCCTTGGCTAACACTTCCTGAGTAGAAAAGGGGGGCTTGTTCGGCTGCTAGGTTGAGCTGCCCATAACTTAACCAATAAAGGGCGAAACAGTTCATTATGCTCTCTCGACTAAACACTTACTATGTGGTCTCTGTTTTCACGAAACATTTTTGTCATGCGGAGGCAATCTTGAATTTACCGTAGGCTAGTAGCTTATTAGATGAGAGTCCCTGCAGCAGTTTTCTGAAGCCATGAAGTTTCTCAAATCCATTCTTCGGAGTTGACGTTAAATTGTAGATCACACGCCAACTTAATACACACAACAAGGGTGGTATGAGAAGCTAGGTTGTAGTCTTGACTAAAGAGTTGTGATGATCAATTAAGTAAGTAAGATGTAAGCTCTCTTCGCTTGATTTCTACGGGAATTGTTACTCGAAGGAAGAGTAACAGACCGTTTGTTAGGTAATGCATTACTTCACGGCATTTGCACAAAGGCATGCAAGACTTCCAAGAACGCCATTCTTAATATTCCTGACCAAATTGGGTCAAGTTAAGATAAACTATGTATAAGAGAGCTTGTGTGTCTTCGGCTAGGCCTAACAGATAGGCCTAATTAGATAACTCACGAGATTAGGTATAGAAATGTCACTTCAACGTATCCAAACTAATTTAGTGGCATATCAAGATTTCGCTGTAGTGTGTTGGGTTATTAGACGCAAGGCCACGGTTCAAAACGCCAGCTCAGACATCACCAACAGAGCGAAATACTTCCCTCAGTAGATTTCTGGCAAAAACTCTGAGAGTGGAGATAAAACTGCCAAGAAAAGTTTCTCAAAAATCTGTCATTCAGAGTCGACTTTTAGCACACAACATAAGTGGTGTGAGAAGCTTGGTTGTAATCCCGACTAAAGAGTTGTAATGACCAATTAAGTAAGTAAGAGGAATTGTGTTTCGAAAGAAGAGTAAGTAACAGACTGTCTGTGTGGTACTTAAATTCTGGGAATCCCAGAGTGTGGGTGTATTCAGTTAGGCTTAACAGACAGGCCTAAGTGGAAAACTTACGATATTAGTTACAGTGATGACAATTCAATTTATAAGCGTATCAAAAAGTGGTTTCAAGCACGACTTTCAGTGAATAATGGGTTCTAAAGCATAAGAAAAGAGGGTGTTTTAACTTAAAACAGATTCTGCAAAAACTTTCCGCAGATTCTAGAAATTTAACACATATTCGCTTCAGTGTATTTCCTTTCAGTGGACCATTTGATCTGTCACTGTGTATCCATATTAAGTAATACATTTTATATGAATATTTTAAGACTCTACATATTTTTTTCTTTTATTTTTTCGTTTTTTAATTATTTATTTAAATATAAAAATATTCGTTTCTTTTTCGGTCTCTTTCTTGTAACTTTTTGACAGGTTGCAACGTAACAACAAAATTCGAAACACCTTCAAGGGCAGCCGCGTCTCAGAAAAAAAAAAAATAATTTTTAGAAAAGACATGAAGACCAAAAAAAGAGACTGCTTCAGAAATCTATTCTCGCTTTAAATGCAAATCAAAAAAGAAAAACAATTTTAGAATGGCATTTCAAAATTTAATAAAAAAAAAAAAAAAAAAAAATACGAAAAAAACTTGTTACAGCAAGTAGTTGCCACAAAAAGTACTCGTTTTTGTACTGAACGTTTTTGTTGTTGTTTTTTCTCTTTTTTTTAGATTCAAAGTTTTTTCTTGTTCATATGAAATTACAACACACAGACACACAAGAAAATGTAATTTTAGGATACCAAGTAACTGTAGTAATATTACAAAAAACAACAACAACAATAATACAACAAATATGAATATAAAGTTAGAGACAAAGAGGGGGGAAGCATAGCCAAGAGTAAAGTTACTCTGAAGCTTTGGGTAAAGCAATGAATCCAGTAAACTGCCAGTCTCTCTACAATAGCCGCTCTCTCTCTCTCTCTACGATAGTCTCTATAAACCCTAGGCATTTTTCTACACATCTTGTAAGCATTTAAATAGAGCGTCTTGCATCCAGCGGTGCTTTATGAAAGGTGGTCCTCAATGCCCCATTGATACCAATGCCTCTTTCAGCCTCAGTATCTTATCCAACTGCAACCGAATTGTTTTCTAATTCGTTCTTTCAAAACTATGGGCCCATAGGTTAGAAGTGGTCCCATCATTTGGGGATTGACTTTAAATTGTAGGTCACATAGGCGTGGCCTCATTCAAAAAAAAAAATACTTGTCCTCCCAAGTTGTTTTTACACTTTATTTGCCAATGTTTGACTTGACATGGGCATCCATTATTTGACACTTCATTTCTCAATAGCCTAACGAAGCTATTGCTGACTGATATCGCGTCGCCCACAGACTTTTAGGCAGAATGGTATGCGGCTATGTGTGTTCACAAAACTGCCACTTCTTCCTATCCTATCCAATCCTAATCACTCTTGATAGGTGATATACTGCCTTCATCTTACAAAGACAAGTTATCGTACAAGGGCAAGCTAATGACTTTAAAGCCTTTGGTCAATATCCCGGAGTACCTCAGCTACTACATCTTCAGCTACAGCCACGATATTCAAATAAAAACGGCTGCTATGAGCCCCCGCTGTGGCTTGACAGCAATTCATGTTATCCCACACTCTTTCAAGCGAGCAGCTAAACGTCGTAATTTTTGTTTAAGGCCGCAAGAGCGATTATTTGGCTTATCCGGGCTTATTCACAATAGGGGAAACTGGTCTGGTCATTCAAGATAATTGTCATGACCTCACGATCGAAATTCAGAATAGTTTGAACACATAGATTATACATGCTTGATGGCCAACGGCTAGCAGCTAATGATCAGTTTGCATCTTGTAAGAAAATATCTCCAGGTTTTCCAATAAAATTCTCTGTAAAGATTGCCAATCGCAGTCCAATTCCTAGACATATCGTTTGGCCGTTACACTGGGTTCTTCTGCATTACTTGCTGAATTCGTTATTACAACACTTTAGTCAGGATTACAACCTAAGCCTCTCACACCACTTACATATGTTGTGCGATTAAATTTTATCCATGAATGCCAGGACATACACGACACGTCTTTTGGCTGCTATACCGGGTTCTTCTGCATTACTTACTGGATTCGTCATTACAACCCTGTAGTCAGGATTACAACCTAAGCTTGTCACACCACATATCGACGTCACCGTTCTATAACATACATACATAATTGGTCATTACAACCCTTCAGTCAGGATTACGACCTAGTTTCTCACACCACTTATCTTGAGTGTGTTAATTTTATACATGAGTGGCGGGACCTACAGTTTAAAGTCGACTCCGAACGACAGATTTTTGAGAAACTTTTTCATGGCAATTTTATTTCAACACTCAGAGTTTTTGCCAGAAATCTGCTGAGAGGAAGTCGCCGAAGAAATATTTTTTGTATTTTGCCTTGATGTCTGGCCTGGGGCTCGAACCCTGGCTTTTCGTCTAATAAGCCAACACACTACCTACTAGACCACGGCGACTTCATATTCTCCGTTCCGTTCTTCCGTTCTATAACATTCTACGTCGAAAAAGTGTGTTTGAGTTTTCACGCGACATACGACCATATGCGTATTCTAAGAAGATTTTTCCCTATAACTTCGGAACGGATCGGCGCCAAATTTTGATAGGATTTAAGTTAGAGAACGTAGAATTACTTAGAAAAGTGTTATAGAATGGAGGCGTCGATATGTTGTGTGATTAAATTATATCCATGAACACCAGGAAATACAGTTTAATGTCGGCTCCGAACGAGAGAGACTTTCCATGGCAATTTTTATTCCGCTCGCAGAGTATTTGCCAGAAGACTGATGAGACGATGTCGCCAAAAGGAATATTTTTTTTTTCGTTTGAAATGTCTAAGATGGGGGGATTGAACCACGTCTAATAAGCCAATATACTACCTACTAGACAACGGCCACTACAGCTGTTCATACAGAGAAGCATCTTTTACTGTTCCCAATGCCATAGAGTTTGTCAAAGTCGACGACGGAAAAGCCTTGATTAACACCGGGAGAGGTAGTGCCAGGCGTAAGGAAAGAACAATTCAGTTAAAACCACTGGAATTGAGTAACAGAGATCGTGTTGTGTTTCATCATAAAAACGCCAGACCAAACATATGTATGTTTGATGAGCCGATAGGGGTATTGAACCACGTCTAATAACCCAACACACTGCCTACCAGATTACGGCGACTGCGGCCGTTCATACAGGGTGGAATCGCGTACTGTTTCATACTCTTCTAGGTGATCAACCAAACACCAGAGTTTGTGAAAAACGATGATAGAAAAATTCAATTAAAACCACCGGAAGTGAGCAACAGAGATCGTGTTGTGTTTCCTCATAACAACGCCAGACCAGACACATGTTTGATGAGCCGGTAGGACTCTAATAACCCAACACACTGCCTACTAAATTACAGCGACCACGGCCGTTCATATAGGGCAGCAACTCGTACTCGCCCATACCATTCCAGATAAGCAACCAAACGCCATACGGTTACTCAAAGGCAACAATAGAAAAGCCAGGATTAACATCGAGAAAGATAATGCTATGTGGATAGGAAAAAATAATTCTGTTAAAACCTCTGGAACTAGGCAACAGAGACCGGGTTGTGTTTCATCATAACAACGCCAGACCAAACACATGTTTGATGAGCCGGTAGGGGTATTGAACCTCGTCTAATAACCCAACACACTGCCTACTAAATTACAGCGACCACGGCCGTTCATATAGGGCAGCAACTCGTACTCGCCCATACCTTTCCAGATAAGCAACCAAATGGCATAAAGTTACTCAGAGCCGACAATAGAAAAGCCAGGATTAATATCGAGAGAGATAATGCTATGTGGATAGGAAACAATAATTCTGTTAAAACCACTGGATCTAGGCAACAGAGACCATGTTGTGTTTCATTATAACAACGCCAAAACAGACACATGTTTGGTGATGAGCTGGTAGAAGCTCAGAGAGTTTAGCTGGGAAGATTAGCATGTATTCACTATATAGCAAGGATTTCAACCCTCATAAACAGTCGGGATTTATGAAAGCTAGGAGCTGCACTACTGCTTTAGTCAAAGTAGTTGATGACCTTAGGTTGAAGCTGGATGAAAATTACATAGCGTTTTTGGTTCTTTTGGATCACACTAAGGCTTTTGATACAGTTAATCACAGAATATTATTGAGAAAGCTACAGACCCTCTTTCATTTTTCTAATTCAGCTTGCAGCCTTATACGTTCTTATCTCATTAACAGATCTCAACGAGTTTACCTAAACGGCAACATCTCGAATTCGGTACACGTTGGAAGAGGTATTCCTCAGGGATCAATTCTAGGGCCCCTTTTGTTCTGTATATACATTAACGACCTACCTGATGTTTTGGATAATTGTAGCGTACATATGTACGCTGATGACGTTCAGCTCTATAGGAGCGCTTGTATTGATAATATCCGACTATGTGTAGATACGATTAACGATGATTTACGGAAAATTGACAACTGGGCTAGTGCTAATGGACTTTGTATTAATCCCTCTAAATCGAAATGTTTATTGCTCTCCAGGTCTAAGAGAGCGTTTGACGTGCCGGAAATTATTATCAGGGGGAATAAAATTGATTTTGTTGAATCGGCATCTAATCTGGGTGTTATCTTTAATGGTCGGCTAACGTGGTCTAGCCACATTAATGTCATCGTTGGTAAAGTTTATGGTATGCTTAGGAACTTATGGGCTGTTATAGATTCGACTCCTTTTGCTATACGCCTGCAACTAGCAAAAACGTTTTTGATTCCTGTTCTTTTATACGGATCTGAAATTTTCGCAAACTGTGATGCGGATGATAGGCGGAAACTCAACTTGGCTTATAATAACATAGCCAGATATGTATTTATTAAGGGACGTCGGGACCATATATCACAATTTTCTTACCAGATATGTGGTATTCATTTTGATAATCTATTGAATATTAAGTGCCTAATTCTCCTCCATAAGATTATTACTTTGGAACAGCCAGTATACTTATTTAGCAGGATTAGATTTGCTAGATCCAACCGCGGTAGGAAAATTATCCAATTAAGGCATAGGACTCTTTTGTCGAAACGACAGTTCTTTATACACACCATCAGTCTTTGGAATGCACTACCTAATTATATTCAGAACATAGGCAATGCAACTAAGTTCAAAAAGGAGTTATACAATCTGTTTAAGTAGTTTGTAACATATTTTGACTGTTTTATACATTTTTACTCTCCATTTTTATTAGTGATTAATTATTTTCATTTTTCTAATTTATTATTTAAGTTTCATTGTATCTCATTATATGTATATATATTTCTTTGTTTGTATTTTTCTTTATATTTGTATCTTTCCTAATTTAGTTTTTTACATATACTCATTTTCTTATCCTAATTTTGTTGTATCGATTGCTATTTCCTGAGGTTAAAACATGTTCTTATTCTTATTCATTTTTTATTCATAATGTACTTCAAACATTTCATTACTCTTATAATCAATGATTTGTTATTACTTTTTCCTCTTTGATGTACTCCCATAGCACTTTCATTTATAAGATTATTATCTTGTTGTGCTATGATTAATAATAAATAAATAAATAAATAAATAAATAAATAAATGTTACATTTATAATACATATGTAATTTGTTTTATTTATAAATGTAAAGATAATATTGGTGTGTCCCTATAATTTCATACAACACTGTATTTTTTTTTTTTTTTTTTCGGAAAATTATGTCTCCGAATGCATGTTCGGCTGCATAAATAAATGATATTGACTGAAGATATTTTTGGGTGTCTTTTTAAATTTAAAAAATTAAAATTAAAAAAAAATTTAATTTAAAAAAAAACTTAATTTAAAAAAAATTAATTTTTTGTAAAAAATTTTTAATTTTTTAAAATTTTTAATTCAAAAAATAATTTAATAATTTTAAAAAAAATTATTTTAATTTAAAAAAAAAATTTATTAAAAAAAATTATTTTAAAAAAAATTTTTTTTTTAGTTTCTTTAATAACGGCACGCATTTAAACAAGAATTAAAATACCACAAGAATTCAATGGAAAATCATAAAAAAAATTATTGGTAATGGTGGTACAGTGCAAGCAAAAAAAAAAACAAAATTTTTTTTCGACAAATTTTAGACGACGTTTTTTCGCTTAAAAAATTTTAAAAATAAGAGAACATACAGGTTCTGTCTTTTTTTTACAATGAATTGCCATGAACCAATTTGATAATGTAGTGGAAAAACTAAAACTGAACTCGACTCAGCAACAGAACTACAACGTTATTATACCAGCGTTAATGGTAACTGCAACGCCAACAGAAACTACAGTTAGTTACAGCATATGAATGGCAAAAATTGAAAGTTAATAAATATTTCTGTTTGAATAGTTTATTTTTGTTGAATTATTTTTCGTTTTTTTCAAGCAATTTGGAAGGTTTTTCTTTAAACTAGGCAAAGAATTATCTGGTCTGTCTGTCTGTCTAACAAACAAGGCATACGTACTACGTATACACTTGCATACATAAATTGTAAAATAAAATAAAGTAATTAACTGCAATAGAAAGAAAAGAAAAAAAACGGAATACTAAGTCTAAAAATGTGTTTGGAAATCATGAACAAAAAAGAAGGAGAAAAAACTCATTGAATTTCATTTAAGTTTCTTTTTCTAGCCAATTTAATTTGCCATAATCCATGATTTATGTGGGCTTTTTTCTGTATATTTTTTCTGCGTTTCCTTTTGCCATATTTTCGCAATTATTTTCAATATATTTTATGAAAGGTTGCAAAACTTCACCAAAAAAAATCAATAAAAACGTATCAAGATAACGCAAAAAGACTAGAGTAGCAGTTTTTTTTTTTTTTTTTTTTAAGACAGGAAGGAAACATAAATATTTTGTAATAATCACGTTTAATCACGTTATCAGCCCACGTAGGCAATAGTATTCTACACAGTTTTGTAATTCGTTGCCACCCACCCATCACCATATACCGTTACCCACTTCATTTAATGATGATGATCCACCCATCCATTGATTTTAATATCGGAGTCATTTAAATACACACTAAAACAGAAAAGAACAACAGCAACAACGACAACCATAATTAAAAGGGAATTTAATCAGCATGGCAGACAATAATAGCATAACACTGTGCGTGTGTGTGTGTGTGTGAAAATGACGACGCCATACTACATTCGCATCTCAATTAATATCCTGCCGTGTAAATGGCGTCGTTATCATTATTGCCACACAATCCTCTGTAATTCTTCTGTAAATATTTTATATGCTTATGCTATTATACACACACACACACGCATACATGCACACACACACCCTGGACGTCAAGAACGCATTCAATTCTGCGGATTGGGATGCCACTTTAACAGCCCTAGATGGAAAGGATGTACCGAACTACTTGATGGAACTTATTAAGGACTACTTTAAGGATAGAGTGCTCTTATATGACACAGATGATGGCAGGAAGACATATGCGGTATCGGCGGGGGTCCCACAAGGTTCCGTGCTGGGCCCAATACTATGGAATGTCATGTATGATGGTGTACTGGGGCTTAGATTCCCTAGAGGTACACAGATCATTGGTTTTGCGGACGATATTGCCCTGGTGATAAGGGGAAAACATTTAGATGAGTTAGTGAGAACATGTAACACTGCGGTTGGTATGGTCAGGAACTGGATCACGGGAATAGGTCTCAAACTTGCTGATCACAAGACGGATGTACTACTTGTAAGCAGTAGGAAGAAGATAGAATTTATTACAATAACAGTAGGCGACCAGCGCATAACATCAAAGCAGGCGATTAAATATCTGGGAGTAATGATTGATAACAGGCTCACGTTTAGGGAACACCTGACGTACGTCGGTGGAAAGTGTGCGGCGACATCATGTGCACTTGCCCGATTAATGCCTAACCTTGGAGGCCCAAAACAGGAGAGGAGGCGGTTACTGATGAAGGTAGTGACTTCGATCGCTATATATGCGGCCCCTATATGGGCCGGGGCCATGGATAAGAAGACCTATAGAGCAGGTATAGAAACGGCCTACAGAAGATCAGCTCTCAGGGTGATTTCTGCCTTCCGCACGGTGTCTACTGATGCAGCATTGGTGATTGCGGGGATGATGCCCCTGAGGCTAGTAGTGGATGTAGAGCGGAGGAAACATGACACAAGGAGGGGAATGGATCTCCCCAGTCCTGTTCAGTTAGTGGATGACGCTATGCATAGATGGCAGCATGACTGGGTCAATTCAACCAAGGGAAGGTGGACCCACAGACTCATACCGAGCATAGGCGAATGGACCAAAAGGAGACACGGTCAGGTGAACTTCTACCTGACACAGTTACTAACCGGCCATGGATGTTATAGAGCATATCTCTATAAGTATGGTCATGATGTAGACGAGGCATGCCCAGAATGCCCCAATGAAAGGGAGACGGCGGAGCACGTTTTCTTTACTTGCCCGCGATATGTTGTTCAACGAAATTGCCTGGAGAGGACAGTAGGATTCCAGGTAACGCCCGATAACATAGTTAACCTGATGTTAACCTCAAGTGACAATTGGAACGCAGTATGTGTTTTCGCAAGGAAGGTGTTGACGCAACAAAGATTGGCTGAGAGAGCAAGGTCAGCAGAATTTGAAGGCAGCACTCGCTGAATCTCCACCCCCCCGAAGTAATACTTGATTGTGGTCCCGGGGGGGGCAAATGGTTGAAAGTGTGACGAACTAGGTTGGGTTTAGTACGTATGCGTTTAGCAAGCCGAGAGTAAGTCTTGCGGCGAATCGTGCACATTGGTAGGCCGGGCTACCAATGTCTTTCGAAGATTCCCAACCTTTAGCTCGTAAAGCTATAAAAAAAAAAAAAAACACACACGCACTCATTCATAGCATAAAACTGTATATTTAACTTTAAAAATAACTTTTCATTTGTGTTGTAATATTTTAAAAACAATTTTAGTCAAGACACTTAGTGAAGATCTGCCGGCGGCAGAACGGATGGAGATTTATAGGGCGAAATCGGCTGCGAATCACATAACCGGTCACTTCAGGGAAAACACCATTTCAGAGTGGCAACAACGATGGAACGAGGAAGATAGAGGAAGATGGACGGCGAGACTGATTCCGGACATAAGGCTATGGATTAGTCGGAAATTTGGAGAGGTAAATTACTACGTCATACAGATGCTATCGGGTCACGCATATTTTAGAAAATATCTGCACAGAATGGGCAAGACCGCCTCCCCTTACTGTCTTTACGGGGAAGGGGAGGTAATTGATAATGCAGAGCACACTGTTTTCAAATGTGCACGCTGGCAGAGCTATCGCTCTGCTCTGACGTCGATAGTCGGGACGATCAGGGCCGGTAACATTGTCGGGGTTATGATCGCGAGTAGAGAAAATTGGACCTCAGTGGCGAATTACGTGGAGAGCATTCTAAGACTGAAGAAGAGGGATCTTGAGGCTGCGCAACATGTGGGCACGCCGGAATAGATGAAACTGGCACACGTGTCAAGCGAAATTCGAAGCAGGGAACTGGAGGAAAGGAATAGTGGAGACACTTAGATGTCTCTTCAACTTTCGACACGCAATCCGGACGCGGATATGAACACGCAGGGGCCAAAGGGCCAAAGGGACTCCACTCCGAAGTAATACCACCGTAGTTCCGGAGTGGGCACAACAAGTCCAAGGGGGGGATTTAGTGGGTGAGGGCCCCACACACGGAGGATCTGACGACTTCCTCTATGGTGCGGATAGGTACATTTACCCCTCCTATGCGTAAAAAAAATTATTTTTCCAGACTCTATTATGTTCATAGCAAATCTAGCAATCTGGTAGTTGTCTCCTATCATTCTGCAGGTATTTTAAATTGGAAACTGACCTAAGCTGTACCATATCGTTTTGGTTTAGCCACGCGTTAGCTTTTCTAACAACATAGCCATCTATGCTGCCCTTTTAAGAACACCAACCTACCTATCATTGTCTCCTAATCGCAATGAAGAAAAATAAATTTTCAAGCATGTTCTTCAAGAACTACAGGAAGCGTTACAGATCTGCTAAGGCCTGTGCCTCATAGCGCGTTATGCTCTGCCGATAGTACTATGTCTGTTAACAAAAGTGTGGCGAATAATCTCAACTTAACAGGACTCTTTATAACGTATTTTGCATTTCAATTAATATCTCTATCGGACTCACGTCGCGTTGAAGTCGCCGTAGTGTAGTAGGTAATGTGTTGGCTTATTAGACGTAAAGCCAGGGTTCGAGCCCCAGGCCAGACATCAAGACAAAATACAAAAAGTATTTCTTCGGCGACTTCCTCTCAGCAGATTTCTGGCAAAAACTCTGCGGAGTAAATAAAAATTGCCATGAAAAGTTTCTCAAAAAGCTGTCGTTCGGAGACGACTTTAAACTGTCCCACCACTCATGTATAAAATTAACACACGCAATATAAGTGGTGTGAGAAACTAGGTCGTAACTGAAGGTTGTAATGACCAATTATGTATGTATCGGACTCACGCGAAAACTAAAGCCAGCTGACCACTTACAGCACCATAGTTATGCTGATTGGATGGAAGCTAGATCAACCGGCTGGCTTACCATGCAAAATTTTGCAAACAAAATTACCTTCAGCGATGAAGCTAATTTCTCACTCGGTGGATATGGGGCTCTGAGAACCCGAAATTGATGCTGGATAAGCCATTACGTCTGGAAGAAGTGACTGTTTGATGCTATTTTTTGTTTCCGTAAATTTTCGATACGTATTTTTGACAAGAGAATACACATTATAACCGATTTTGGCTTCATTGTATGAATGGACTTGAAGAAAGAATAATTTCAGGTTCTGGCGACTTCTAGTGGCAACAAAGACTTTCTTTTGTGAACTACCTTAAGGACCCTACCTGAGTGGATAATCTTCTAACATTGAACCATTTGAAAACCAGCAGTCATCGACTTATTACCCAAATATCGCTGGGAATTTGAGAAAATGTAGAATTTGCAAGACAGTCGTAGAAGGCCATACCGTGTTTATGGATGGAACCATGCGGTATACGAAAAACTGAAGCGAAATTAAAACCGCAAGATAACTCAGAATGGAAAAATTTTTAAATTTGGTCCTTTCAAGGGCCATGGTACAATACATTTATTGCGTAAATAATAGGCTTTAAAAAAAGTACTTAAAAAAGTACTTTTCTTGTGATGCTACTATATAACTTTCAAGCTATTTTAACTACTAAAACAAGTCCTTAAATGGTACCATATTTCGTACTTTTTATGGTAAAACTTATTAAATTCTTGTTAAGGTACTTTTTCTTAAAAAAGAAGAATAATTTTACGTCAAATAATGCTTCAAATGGTACTTTTTTGCTATGCTGTCTAAAGTATTTGAGTACTTTGTAAACTACAATAAAAAGGAGCTAAAAAAGTACCATAATTTGTACATTTAATGGTAAAAAGTTTGGTACTTTTTGTTCAACAAAGTCCTTTTACGATACATAATTTGCTTTGAGTTGTACTTACGAACAAAGTAATTTTTAGGTAAAGGTACTTTACTTAAATACTTTTAAATTACATTCGTTTCTATAGAAGGATCTTAAATAGTACCATATTTCGTACTCTTTATGGTAAAAACTATTAAAATTTTGTTTCGGTGCTTTTTTTAAATTATTTTACGTCAAATAATACTTCAAATGGTACTTTTTTTGCCGAGCTGTCTAATGTATTTGAATGTTGTATGAACTACAATAAAAAGGGACTAAAAAAGTACCATAATTTATACGTTTAATGGTAAAAAGTTTGGTACTTTTTAAACAAAGCTATTCTACGATACATAATTTGCTTCAAATTGTACTTGCAAGCAAAGTAATTTTTATGTAAAGGTACTTTACTTAAATACTTTTAAATTACATTCGTTTCTATAGAAGGATCTTAAATAGTACCATACTTCGTACTTTTTATGGTAAAAATTATTAAAACTTTTTTGCGATACTGTTTTTAAATTATTTTGCGACAAATAATACTTAAAATGGTATTTTTTTGCTATGCTGTCTAAAGTATTTGAATTCTTTATAAGCTACTATAAAATGGGTATTAAAAAGTACCACATTTTGTGCATTTTATGGTAAAAAGTTTTGTACTTTTTGTTAAAACAAAGCTATTCTACGATACATAATTTGCTTTGAATTGTACTTACAAACAAAGTACTTTTTATATAATGGTACTTTACTTAGATACTTTTAAATTACTTTCGTTTCTATAGAAGGATCTTATATAGTAGCAATAGTACCATATTTCGTACTTTTTATGGTAAAAATTATGAAAATTTTGTTTCGGTAATTTCTTTAAATTATTTTACGACAAATAATACTTCAAGTGGTACCTTTTTTGCCGAGCTGTCTAATGTATTTAAATGCTTTATGAACTACAACAAAACGGGTCTTAAAAACTACCATATTTTGTACATGTAATTGTAAAAAGTTTGGTACTTTTTGTTAAACAAAGTTATTTTACGATGCTACTTAACAAAGTACTTTTTCTGTCATGCTACTTTAAATCTATATAAACTTCTATAAAAGGATCTTAAAAAGTACCATATTTTGTACAAATTATGATAAGAAATTTTGCTTTGGTACTTTTTCTTAATCAAAATTACTTTACATGCTTTAAGAACTCCTTAAAAAAGTACTTCTTCTGTCATACTACCATATATGTATACATAAAGTCCTATAGCAGGATCTTACATGGTACCATATTTCGTACTTTTTATGGTACAAATTATGTAAATTTTGTTGTGATACTTTTTCTTAAAAAAAGAAAAAAAACCATCTTTTACGACGTAATTTATGGTTGACTATCAGAGAAAATCATGCTCTTCCATTATGCAACAATTTTAATATCCATGTTTAAGGCGCTCTCTCTCTCACACTTAAATTATCCCCTTTATGATTAAATTATTGAGAACAAAAAAAGGATTAAGAAGAGCAAGAGAACAGACTGAAATCGAAATCCGAATGACGCCAAACGTATTAATCGTCCATATGGCAAGACAAATCGAAATATGATTTGGCTCCTCCAAAACAATATGAAAGTGCGTACTCGTATATGTTGTTGCGGCGTAATAATAGTGTGGGTGTGTGTGTGTGTGTATGACACGATTACCACAGGCCAAAAAGAAAGAAGAGAGAGAGAGTAAATTATCAATTCTGTAACAAAACAAAAAGAAAAGAAAACCACAGAATCAATGAAAGGAAATAATAGCAGCTGGATGAATGGATATGGTTGACTGCATAAATGGATGAAATGCGATGAGATGGGAAAAATTCATGATGATGATGATGTTGATAGTAATGATGATGGTGTGGTACTATGTATGTGGGTGTAAGAAAAAAACTGTAAGTCTGTTTGCTTGGCTGAATAAACGTCGTTGACTTCTTTCTCTATTTTCTTCCATTCTTCTCCATTTCCTTCGCCCCCATAAAGCCTGTTGCTATTGTTTTGTGTGAAAAAGGCGCCACACACAAGTGACGTCCTTGTCTTGTAATAATTTTGATTGTAACAGTGTTGCAAATAAATGGGAAGCTGTGTGAAAGAAAGAAAAACGAAGAAAGCCAATACAAAGTCCATGTGATTGCAATTGCGGGTGGGTTGTAATAGAACAATAATAGCAAGAAGAAAAAGAGGACAAAAAGAACTCTTAGAAAATGTTGAAGCAACAGTAGTGACTGCAACAATGATGGTGTGTGGTAATAAAATGCATGTATTTTTAGCTTTAAAAAAAGATTTTATTTTCTAAAAATAAATCAAGAAAAATAAAAATAATTTTCTTTATTCATTTCTTTGATGCACAGGGTATATTAAATGGGAAGTAATTACTAGGAAAAAATATTTATAAGTAATAAACTATGCAAGAATAACAAAAAAAATTTAAATATGACCTGCAGTATATGAGTAATACGAGAATGTTCTAGATTAGGACAGTAGACAGTCTAGGACAGTATTTTTTTGCTTTGCTTTAATTGCAGAAGAAAGCTTAGGAAAGTCCCTTTAGTTTTTGATTTAATTTAATTTATTTTGCTTTGTTTTTGTTTTTTTTTCCTTATTCTGGTAACTGATGTACTGCGGCATATTCTGGAATGATAAGGTTGCCATCTAGCTGTATTATATACCAAAACAAATTGAATGTACTAGAGTGGAAGCTTTGCTAATTACAGACATAATTGCTCATTAATGCCCTTCAGTCAGGATTACGACCTAGTTTCTCACACCACTTATGTTGTGTGTGTTAATTTTATACATGAGTGGCGGGACCTACATTTTAAAGTCGACTCCGAACGACAGATTTTTGAGAAACTTTTCATGGCAATTTTATTTCAACACTCAGAGTTTTTGCCAGAAATCTGCTGAGAGGAAGTCGCCGAAGAAATACTCTTTTAATTTTATTTTGATGTCTATATTGGGGCTCGAACCCTAGCTTTTCGTCTAATAAGCCAACACACTGCCTACTAGACCACGGCGACTTAATTTGCTATTTAAGTTCTACTATTTACTGAAAGTTAGCATCCTACATCTATCTGCTATCATCTCTGGGTCAAAGAGCTTCTAAATATATTATTTAACTGGAGAATAAGCCCTGTTCCTTTACCTGTATTCGATAGTAAAATACCTGCAGTCGAGCACCACGCTTTTTCTATAATAAAAGAAAAGTTCAGAGCACAATTACTAGCCCATGAATTGTAGCTACTGTTGTAGCAGAAAATTTCCTCATAATTATGGCTGCAAGGCACATGAACGATTTATGCCATCTATGTAGGTAAGGAAAACTCCGCGATTAAGAGGAACAAAAAGTGGACTCAAGAACATCTTTGCAAGAAGAACTTACTTACTCATTTTATTGGTCATTACAACACTTTAGTGAAGATTACCACCCCACATCACCCATGTATGGTGGGACCTAAAGTTTAAAGCCGATTCTGAACGACACAATTTTGAGAAACTTTTCCTGCAAATTTTTTTTTCCTCTCAGAATTTTTGCCAGAACACTGCTGAGAGAAAGTCGCAGAAGAAATATTCGAGATATCTAAGCTGGGGTTTGAACCACGGGTTCTTGTTTTGACACACTTTTCCTCCTGCACTACTACTCTTCCACAATCTTACTTATTTTTTCTTTTTTTTTGTGAAAAGAATGGCAAAGGAATCTATGATCTGTGAAATACTGGTGGAGATCTGCAATGCAATGGATATGATGATAATGTCGAAGAAAATCTGTACGGCAGATGCGTTGTTAGAGTTTCCCAGCACGTCTGAGAAAGGACAACTAGTGTATGGATGGACAGAAGCGGCTGACCAAACCGCTAAGTAATACCGTAAAGCAGTTCCATTGAATATGCAGCAAGAGAGTAAAGCAGTTTTAATAAAGAAGAGTCCATCATAACCAAATATTGTTGGTTTCCACAAAAGGTCTCCACCTCTAACACGCAAAACAGAGAGTTGAGGTAATGACAACCAACTAGCGACTATCGTCACCGTGTATTCAGCAATTTTATATTAACCCTTTGACGGACACCAAAATTTTAAGAGGCCTTCCCGTGGGACACTTGCTTTATAATGATTTTATGAAGGAAACAATTTATGACGTATATACACGTCATGTTCCCCTCAGAAACCCTTGTTATGACGTCTATAGGCGTCAGTGTCTGTCAAAGGGTTAAGGCTGCTAATCATTAAACAGTAGCCAATAGGACGTTTTTGCTTAATTTTCTTTGAATTTTTTCTTAAGTATAGTCGAGTAAATTTCGATTTCTATGGATATGCCTCTGCCTTTATAAAGAGCAGTTCCCTCTTCTATAGCGGAGCTTGTCTTGGTATGGCGCAGTGTTGAATTTTGATAAAGGATCCGCCAAATAACTTTTTTTTTTTAAAATGCTTTAAAAAATAAAAACTACTGAATATTTTCTCGAATTTCTTTTTTTTTATTTGAAAGTACAATCCTTCCGGTTAATAATGGAAAATAATTTCATTCAAATGGCTGCCTCGGCTGGCCATGCAGTAGTCTACACGATCGGTCCATTTTTTAAGCACATTATCGATTGTGTGCAGCTGTATTTCACCAATGGCTTCACGAATATTGTCCTTTAAAGCGTCAATTGTCTCTGGCTTGTCGGCGTAACACTTATCTTTGATGGCACCCCACAAATAATAGTCCAACGGTGTCAAATCGCAGCTGCGAGGTGGCCAAACGACATCAGCTCTGCGGCTGATAATGCGATCTTCAAAAACAGGGCGCAAAACATCGAGCGTAGCTTCGGCTGTGTGGCACGTAGCGCCGTGTTGTTGAAACCAAATTGTTGCCAATATCCTCCTCTTCAATTTTTGTGAACAAAAATTCGTTCAACATGGCCCGATAACGATCGCCATTGACTGTAACGGCCACTCCTTGCTCATTTTCGAAGAAAAATGGCCCAATTATGCCTCTGGACCAAAATCCGCACCAAACAGTGATTCGTTTTGGGTGCGTCAGCTTTTCAATGTATGCGTGCGGGTTTTCTGTGCCCCAAATGCGACAATTTTGCTTGTTTACATACCCGCCAAGATCAAAATGAGCTTCATCTGTAAAGATGATTTTTATTTTTGCCAAAATCGGCATCTTCTGGTGTAGGCTACTGCATGGCCAGCCGAGGCAGCCATTGGAATGAAATTATTTTCCATTATTAACAGGAAGGATTGTACTTTCAAATATAAAACAGAAATATGAGAAAATATTCAGTAGTTTTTGTTTTTAAAGCATTTTCAAAAAAAAAGTTATTCGGCGGCCCCTTTAGTTTGTCACAAGAAAAAGGTTAAAATGAGGCTTCCTAGGCCTTCAATTTTCTTAAAATTATGCAACAGAAACTACACGACTTTTACAAAGGAAATCCAATGGGAAGGAGATGCATGCTTATTACCAAAACATTCACTTGTTGCCCTCCCAAACGAATAGAATAGAAAGAGAAATTTTGTACATTTCCCTGTGTATTCATGATAAAAATTAAACCCCACTTTAGTTAAGCAATTTTCACCACATTCAACGAGATGGGATGGATGAGGAGGATGTTGGGCGGTGGGGAATGGTATATGATTTTGACCTTAAAGTATCATGAAAGGGAAAAGTGGGAAATGGCTTTGAGCGTGGTAGGGTTTGAAGGATTTTTATGAAAAAAAAAAATAAAAAAGAAAAGAAAGAAAAAAACACAAAAGGCAACTAAGAGTGGAGACAGCAACCATAAGCAAATGCGTTGGCGTTATTGTTCCGTTATTTTATTTTTATCAAAACGGTATTGTTTTGTGGCTATTTTTAGTATCACAACAGCAGCAGTTGGACTGATGAATTTCGAATTCAGAGAAGCAAATGTATTTGCACAGAGGCAAATACATACATACATACATACACATGCATACGTTTTTTTTTTTTTTTGTTAAGTTTGTTGGCGATAAGGCTTAGAAAACGTTTCAACAAAAAAAAAATATTTTTTTTTTCAATTTTTTTCTGTATTTCATGCATCAAATCGAATGATAACAAAACACCCTAGCCCCTATCCTATTTGGCTAGGGGGCTAGAGGGTATAATTATGAATGAATAGAGAATGAATGTCATGCTAAAACTGCTGCTGCTGCTGTGTTATCACAATATGGTGTTTGATATGCACAACATCCGTAACCACAAGTCCACAATACATACATACATACATATGTATGTACATATGTAGGTACATACGTAGGTCGTCTGTCCAATACTAAACAGAAAAAAAATATCAACCAACGATGTGCATATGTTTCCCTTTTGGAAATCAAATGAGCTAGAAATTGTTTATTTTCAGCGGGCAACAGTGATGATAAAGCAGGGAAGGTGGGAATGCCTCAAAGTTATTAAATAATTGGGTATGTGGGTGAAGCAAGAAGAAAAAAATAAAAAAAAATTTACGATACTTTTTTACAGTTACTAAACGTAAAGCTACACTCTAATTGAAGTATGAGCAAAGAAGAGAAAAATTTTTTTTTTGTTTTGCCTTTATTTGGTACCAAAAGGCGTCAAATTACTGCCGCTGTTGCTGTAATCTAACACGAGCCAGAGTCTATTAAATCTTGGCAATACTTGTTATGGTGTTTGTACCAGTAATTGTGATGTAAAAGTATTTTTTAAACACACACACACACAGACACACACAGACACACAAGTACTAACGGCTACATTTACAATTTTATAGAGTTTTCGTAATAAAAGTAAGAAAGAAGAAAAAAAAAAGAAGAAAAATTATGAAATTTTTTTTCTGTTTCTTTTTTCTTCGTAAAGTATTACAGCAGTCACCTAGCAACTAAAGGGAAGGTAAGCCAATAGGCAGAATAGTTCAAAGCGTAATTTTTTATATATACACATACAGTTGTGTTCATAAAAATAGCTTCATTTTTAACAAAAAAAAAACATGTTTTAATTAAATTTTTTGGTGTAATGTAATGTTGATTCAATACTAAATTATTTAAGTTATTCATTAATTAAATAAAGCTTTCAACAAGTCAGTAACAGGAAGTTTAAAAAAAAATATCTTAAAAAGTGCTGTTCAAAATAATAGGAGTATTTCAGTTTTCATAAAGATTTACTACGAAAAAAGTTAAAAATGCTTATGACTATAATCAGAAACTTTAAATACGATTAGTAATTGGTAGAATAGCCTTTACTTTTTATTACTGCAGCACATCTACGAGGCATGGAGTCAACTAAATCCTGACATTGTTTTAGTGGAATTTTATTCCACCCATCTTGCACTACAGACCACAACTCAGTTGCTCCGGTTTTCGCTCGGCAACATATTTTTTAACATCCCCATAGATGTTCTATGCGATTAAGGTCAGGATACTGAACTGTTCACGCCATAACCTTTACCCCATTAACCCGAAACCACTCATTTGCCAATTTACTGGTGTGTTTCGGGTCATTATCTTGTTGGAATATCCATTTTAGAGTTGTGGAATATGGTAACATCACTTCTCTCAAAATGCTGACATAGACGTTCCTATCCATTATGGCTCTAATTCGATGTATTGGGCCTAAACCATTATATGAATAGCTTCCCCATATCATTAGTTTTGCACCACCATGTTTAACTGTCTTTTGTGTATACTTAGCTTTATATTTGGAGTTGGGCGGACATCAAACATACTGTCTAGACCCAGTGCCACCAAATAAAACAATTTTGCTTTCGTCGGTCCACAATAAGTTTCTCCATTTTTCTTTCGGATATTTGATATGTTCTTGGGCAAACTTTAAGCGTGCTGCTGCTGTCTGTTTTGTATGTCAACAATGGCATCTTTTGTGGACTTCTTGCGAATAAATTGTTGTCCATCAGACGTCTACGAATAGTAGGGACACTTACGGCAAGATTCAGACTCTTTTGAATTTTATTTGAAGACGCTGAAGGAGTTATTTTGCTGTATCGCACAATTCGGCGGTCATCGACAGTAGATGTTTTGGCCTTGCGCCCACGCGTTTCGGGCTCTTTTTATATTTTAATGTATTTGTGATCATTTGATCGGAGTAACTTAAGATTTCCTTAGTTTCTTTGTAAGTTTTGCCTTTATTTCGAAGATTTTTAATTAGCTTTCTCTTTTCTTCAGTGTACAGTGCTTTTCTCGTCCCACTATTACAAAAATTTATGTGAATCACTGTAGAAAAAGTTTTAACTACATTTTTTCGTACTTATTTTTCACTTTTTTCTTTAAATTATATGCTGTTATATTTTTATTTTTAAAAGAACACTCACACTCCTATTTTTTTGATCAACTGAACTCAGGGGCAAACACAGAAATGAATCAATTTCATCGTAAATATTAAAGTTATTACGAGATTCTTTTTTGTATTTTATTTCTTACATATCGTTGTAACTACCATTAAAATATATCATGTTTTGCAAATTGGTAGAATAAAAAATTTTAACTTTGGAAATATTACATGGTAGCACCCCTATTATTTTGAACACAGCTGTAAGTAGCAAAAATGGCCTTTAAAGCGTATAAAAAGTATCCCTTTTTTGTCTTAGAGATTTATTAAAATTTCCTTTAGCTATCCTTCCCTTTAATTCAGTTCAAATGTCATGTCCTTTTTATGTGCTCTTCATTTTTTTTTAATTTTTCTCAGTAGAATTCATTTGGCGCCAAGAAACTGAATTTTGTTCGTTTTTTTTTCTATTATTTTTGGCCGATGGTCGTCTCTATTAAAAGCTGTTCTGTGTTTAAGCACGTGTTAATATTTCCAAGAAAAATTTCCATAAAAATTTCATTAAATTACTTACGAAATGTAAATTGGTTACACACGACCAGCCAGCCATTGGACGACATACATGCAATAGCAGACCATATGGAGAATCCAAAGGTTTGAAGGAATTCACAAGAATATAAAGAGGACTTACCTGTAAAGAAACAAAGAAAAAAGAAAATAAGAGGAAAATTAAAATTGAAAATGGTTATTTGAATACGAGATAAAGTAATTGGAAAACAAGAAGAAGAAAAAAGGAAATATTCGGCAAAAAATTCAAAAAATTTTACATCGAAAAGCAAAGTGAAGGGGTTTGGGAGAACCCATGAACGTGCCCAGCATCAAATTTAAATCCATTTTAAAATTCATTCCTTAGTTTCGACGCGTAATGCTATAAACTTGAGCTGAAAAAAACTGGAACCAGTTATAGGTTTTAGGTTTGAATGAATCTACAAATTTTTAAAGCAAATTGGCCAATAAATTCATACGGTTTTCATAAGAATTCTCGGCATGTAGCTGCGAATGACTTTAAAAAAGACTCAAGACAACTGACATGGCGATTAAGGTTAGTTTACGGGTCTCGAAAGTAATTCCCTGGCTTAACACATGTTATCTTGAATGTGTCGTGTACTAATTACCGATAGCGTTACAACAGTAACTCAGTCAAGCATAAGCATTTTAATTGACTAGTAAAGGGTGTTTTTTTATAGAGGTATAGAACTTTAAGTTGGCATTACTTTTCAAGATGGCGACCGATTTAACAGCTGTCATGGGATTTATTCTCAGTTTGGTTTGGCAATTCATCATGAAGAGACTCACGCCTGAACAACGCTTGCAAATAGTGCAATTTTATTTCGAAAATAATGGTTCTGTGCGGAAAACGTATCGCGCACTACGTCCATTTTATCGTCGACAAAATCGTCCATTAGAGCAGTTAATTCGATTAACCATGGAACGTTTTCGCACCACGTTTACTCTTATTGATAACTCGCATCCCCAGAGACGCTGTACGGTGCGTACAGAAGAAGCTATTGCTGCTGTAGAGCGTAGCATTGAGGAAGACCCGAATGAGTCCATCCGCCATCGAGCACAGGAATTGGATCTGTGTCCATCCACTTTATGGAAGATTTTGCGGAAGGATCTTGGTTTGCGTGCTTACAAAATCCAACTCGTGCAAGATTTGAAGCCAAACGATCATCAAGTAAGCCGTAGATTCGTCGAATGGGCCCAAAACGAGATTACCGTTGTTCCCGATTTTCATAAGCGAATTTTGTTTAGCGATGAAGCGCACTTCTGGTTGAATGGCTACGTCAACAAACAAAACTGCCGCATTTGGAGTGAAGGTAATCCTCAAGTGTATGTGGAAACACCGTTACATCCAGAAAAACTGACTGTTTGGGGCGCTTTATGGGCTGGTGGAATCATTGGTCCGTATTTTTTTAAAAACGATTGTGGCCAGAACTTTACAGTCAATGGTGATCGGTATAGAGCCATGATTACAAACTTTGTCATTCCTGAATTGAATAACCATGATGTCCAGGAGATGTGGTTTCAACAAGACGGCGCAACATGTCACACAGCTCGTGCCACAATAGATTTACTGAAAGGCACGTTTGGTGACCGCCTAATTTCACGTTTTGGACCTGTGAATTGGCCTCCAAGATCTTGTGATTTAACACCGCTAGACTACTTTCATTGGTCTATGCGGTAAAGCCACAAACGCTTGACCATTTGGAAGACAACATTCGCCGTATTATTGCCGATATACGGCCACAAATGTTGGAAAAAGTCATCGAAAATTGGACGTCCAGATTGGACAACATCCGCGCCAGCCGTGGCGGTCATATGCCAGAAATCATATTTAAAATGTAATGCCACACGATTATCTTTCGGATAAATAAAATTCATGTCAATCGAATAATCCATCGTTGTTTTATTGCAACTTAAAGTTCTATACCTCTATGAAAAACACGCTTTATAAGTACCATTCTCGGTAAATCTCCTCTACTGTAACCTATTAATGAAGTAGAGCGCCAGATGACATATTTGGTCCCAGTAAGTTGTGAAATCCCCTAGGATTCTAAGGATTATATAGTCCTTCAGCTGCAATTTTCCCTTTCGTTGTAATAGTTGAGAATACTTCTTTTATTCGACGCCATAGGTAATGCCAGCTTAGTTAGAAAGCATGCGGATGATCCCGCACAAGCCATGCGTTGGCCTGATAATCTCCTTAGAAACACTTATGGTCTGCAGCTCACTTAAGTGTTATCCGAGAAATAAGACTGAAGTTATTCAATTCATTCTTGTACTCTCTAACGAAAAAGGCGGGTAATGCGCAATTAGACAGCTAACATAGCTGCCCCAATGTCAACACCCCTCGATCCAAAACAGTACTATCGGGGCATGCTTTCTTTATAGTCAAGGACAGGCACTGGAACTATGGTAAAATAGCTGCCCCACTGCCAATACGCCTCGATTCGAAACAGTACCTCGGGATCATGCATTCTTTATAGTCAAAAAGAGCCACTGGAAAGAGTGATAATTCAGTTTCGGAATAATACCGGATATGACATCGAATGTAATGCCACAAAATCTGTGCGCATCATCCGTGTAAACCTTGCTATCAAAGTCAGTAACAGTACCACATCAATTTAATTCCAAGCTAGAACAGATTTCCCTTTTAAATCTGTTATGGAAAGGAGAGTTCATCCAGAATTTTCTCGAGAGTCCTGGCATTCCATCTTCCAGAGCGCAAATAGTCTCACCACACTGTAGAACGCTGGTTAAACATACAAGTCGTTTGAGAGTGGATACAGCAGCCTAGCAAGGGCCTTATGAAGCCATTACCAGTCGACCTGTGCATTCTCCCAAGCATTCTAATGCTCGTGGCTTTCTTTACCGCCAACTAAAATACTATTGTACGGTTTTCGAACATTTTGCGACAAGTGTAGTAAAATATTGTGGATTTCTGTACACGATATGTAGACATTCCATACTTTCCAATAGATAGGTTGGATACGCAGATGATATTGCAGCTGTTATCACGGCCAGGAACACGGAAGAGGCACAACGAAAACCGAGACTTGTCATACTGAGAACGAAAACATGGCTGGATGCCCACGGCCTGGATCTGGCCATGCATAAAACGGAATTACTGCTGATCACTGGTCGTCATATCTCCTTGCAAGTGGACATGAGTATAGGTGACGGGGTAATTAGGACCAAGAGCTCAGTGAAATACCTGGGAATAAGGCGGGATCCCAGACTAACATTTTCACATCAGATTCTGTACTCGGCTAACAAGGCCCAGAAGATAGTTGGACAGCTCAGTAGATTAATGGCGAACATTGGAGGCCCGCTACCGGCGAGAAGGAGACTCCTGATGGAGGTTGGAAACAGCATTATGCTTTATGGGAGCGAAATTTGGGCCGAAACACTGGATGTTAAGAAGCGGACAAGCGCACTGGTAGCGGTACAGAGAACGGCTGCATTGCGTATCGCGTCGGCATATGGTACGGTATCCGCTCCAGCCGTAGTGGTGATAGCGTGGATTGTGGATCTGCTGGCAGCGGAGCGGATGGCGATCTATAAGGCGAAATTGGCTAGAAGTCACATAACCGCTCATTTCGGGGAAAACACCATTTCAAAATGGCAACAACGATGGAACGAGGAAGATAGAGGAAGATGGACGGCGAGACTTATTCCAGACATAAGGCCATGGATTGGTCGGAAATTTGGAGAGGTAAATTACTACGTTACACAGATGCTATCGGGTCACGGATATTTTAGGCAATATCTGCACAGAATGGGCCAGACCGCCTCCCCTTACTGTCTTTACGAGGAAGGGGAGATAATTGATGACGCAGAGCACACCGTTTTCGAGTGTGCACGCTGGCAGAGCTATCGCACTGCACTGACGTCGATAGTTGGGACGATCACGCCCGGTAACATTGTCGGGGTTATGACCGCGAGTAGGGAAAATTGGACCACAGTGTCGAATTACGTGGAGAGGATTCTAAAACTGAAGAAGAGGGATCTTGAGGCTGCGGAACATGTGAGCACGCCGGCATAGATGAAACTGGCACACGTGTCAAGCGAAATTCGAAGCAGGGAACTGGAGGAAAGGAATAGTGGAGACACATAGATGTCTCTTTAAATTTCGACACGCAATCCGGACGCGGATATGAACATGCAGGGCCCAAAGAGCCAAAGGGACTCCACTCCGAAGTAATACCACCGTAGTTCCGGAGTGGGCACAACAAGTCCATGAGACGAAGGGGGGGATTTAGTGGGTGAGTGCCCCACACACGGAGGATGTGACGACTTCCTCTATGGTGCGGTTAGATACATTTACCCCTCCTCGGCGTGAAAAAAAAAACATATAAACCTCCCAACTACTCTATCCGTCTATTATTAATAACCCAGGTCTCTCAAGAGTTCAATCAGCTATCCAGCGAAATCTGATCAGGAAAGTTAGCTGTTCCGTGATTACCAAGGTCGAAAAACGGCTCAGCTTTCTAAAGGCTATACAACAATGCTAGAACCGAGTGATCCAACCAAATCCTCATTATTAAGCCTTATTAAGCTTTATTTCAAACCAAATTGATCTCCCACACTCTATTCCCTAAAGCTTTAATAAATAATTCCTAAAAATTCCCAAAAAAATTCCTGCTTAACCTCAACAAAACCAAAAACCCCAACGCCATCCAAACCCATTTGATTAACTGTCAAAATATTTGCACACTTTCAAGTTCATTTTTGACACACACACACACACGAAACAAAGAAGGTGCTCCGGCAACTCAGGCAAAGGGAAAAAAGGAATGAAAGTTTCTCTCTCTAGCAATTTCATCATGTTGTTGACGTGCAAATTGTAAACGCAAAAAACAATAACAAAAAACAACCGAATATTTTCATCATGTAACTGCACCACCCCCGCTCCCCTTTGCACAAATATTCGTGACACGCCTGTCTGCCTGTAGATATCTAAGGGAACATTACTAATGCCCCCCAAAATTCCATCATTTGCTGTTGTGGCTCAAATTTTTTTGACGTCATCTGATAAAAACCAAATAAATATAGAAAAAACAACAACAACGACAACAACATAGAGCACACAAACAAACTCTGAGTAAACTAAAATGAGTAGTAAAGTAAAGAAATTTTCGCCAAAATACGTCATTCATTCACAGATGTTAAGCCAACAAGTAAACACAACCACCTACAACACTGTATTATGCATGAAGATAAATAAGAAGACGAGAGGGCTATATACTCTCTCTTACTCTTTCCCATCACTAGCTAGGTGGCTGATATTCATTCATAAATTTTGTTGTTTTTTTTTTTGTTTTCGTATTTTCTCGCTGTATGAGGAGGACTAGAGTAAATGCGGTAGAAATTTAATACGCAAATATGACACTCACTGCTGTTGTGTATTTCACATAAACACACAGTGTTGCCTGTGTGCTTAAAATGATTGGGAAAATTTGGAAAACAAAAAAATTTTAAATTATTTGTTGCCAGTAGTGTTTGAAGACACCATAGTCTAGTAGGTAGTTATTAGATGAGAGTGCATGGTTCAAACCCAAGTTCAAACATCTCGAACAACAAAAAATATAAAAAAATATATCTTCGGCGGCTTTCTCTCCGCACACTTCTACCAACAACTCTGAGAGTAAATAAAAAATTTCCATGGAAAGTTTGTTGAAAATCTGTCATTCTATGTCGACTTTAAACTATAGATCCCGACACTCATCGATAAAATTAACACACACAACACAAGTGCTGTGAGCAGCTAGGATGTAATCCTGACTAAATGGTTGAAATCAGTAAGATAAGAAGCCACTAGCTTCATGATAATAACCCTTAAAAAGCAACTCCCGATTAGCGTAGAATCCGTCTGTTTCCCAGAAAACACCGGTTGGGGTTTTCAGATTTCAAAAGAGAGATTAACCTACGGCCCGATTAAATTCAATGTTAGAAGTCTCTCGTAAGTTTAAAAAAATATATGTATTTAGCATAAGAACCGAATACGACTGCATGGTTTTATACGGTTGTGAGCCTTTAATTGAGAGAACAACAAATTGATTAGCAACCGAATTCCAATTGCGTTGAAATCTTTAAATACTGGTTGTCTGCTGTCCCCTGTAACACCATTTGTGGCAACTAGCAATGCAACTGAAGGTCTTCGAATTGATTTTGATTTAGGGTATCAGAACTTGACGTTCGCAGTCGTCTTTATACTGTAGATCCCGCCACTCATGTATAAAATTATCAAACATAACATAAGTGGTGTGAGAAGCTAGGATCACCAATTATGTATATAGTATGTAAGAGAATTAAAAAAAGACACGCCAAAATAAGACAGAATCTATCTCTCGAGCGTCAGAGGAATATTCTGTTCCCTTACATACAAAATTTTACATAATTGGTCATTACAACCCTTCAGTCAGGATTACGACCTAGTTTCTCACACCACTTATGTTTCATACATGAGTGGCGGGATCTACAGTTTAAAGACGACCCCGAACGACAAGTTATAATACTCTCAACCAAAATCAATTCAAGGATGACTAATATCATGAGGCAGACCCCTGTGACTGTTAACAGGAAAACGACAGCAAGCATCATTGTATGTTACGTAACATACATATGTACATAATTGGTCATTACAACTCTTTAGTCAGGATTACCACCTAGCTTCTCACATCACTGACGTTATATGTGTTAATTTTATACATGAGTGGTGGGACCTACAGTTTAAAGTCGACTCTGAACGACAGATTTTTGAGAAACTTTTCATGGCAATTTTATTTACTCTCAGAGTTTTTGCCAGAAATCTGCTGAAAGGAAGTCGTCGAAGAAATACTTTTTGTACTTTGTTTTGATGTTTGGCCTGGGGTTAGAACCCTGGCTTTACGTCTAATAAGCCAACACACTACCTACTAGACTACGGCGACTGATGTTCCCTTATAACACTTAAATAAGTCAACAAATTGCAATAAACATACGACTTTGCAATTTAAAACCAACCTCTTTACCAAAGTATACATGATGTTATATTTATTAACCTATATAACCCAATGGCAACACTTGCATTTGCGACACAAATTGATTATAATATTCGTTGTTTGTTTTTTTTTTATTTTTTATTAACCGGAAGCTCTCGCTATATAAATTTAAGTGTATTTGTGTGGGTAAGCCTTGTGTTTGGGTACCGAAAATACTCGTAATAAAACCAAAAACTGCGTGAGAGAAATTTCGTAAATGAGTCATATGATAAAAAGACTAGAGTGTCGGTCATAAATAAATACGAAATAGGAATGTAAGGGTGTGTATTGAGGTAGTTTTCTGTTAATGAGAGCACTCTTACGATATAGAGTTAAAGAGCATAACAAAACAGAGTCCTTTTTATGACCTTTGGCAGAAACATGGAAGAAAACTCAATTAAAAATTGGAAATAAAAAAGCTTTGCATACAAAATTTGCTTTAGGGTGACAGATTTTATTATTTTTAATAAAAATTTCAAAGATTTTCATTAAAATATTCGATTTAATTTACAAACATATGCTAAGGTTTACGAAATGCTTTTATTTCATGAGCAAAAAAAAACTGCGTAAATGAAGAAGAAATTTTCTAGAAATTACGGTAAACTCTCTTGAGTATATTTTTGAGAAATTTCTCACTCTCTCTCATTCTAATTGATACGTGTTACAAAGCTTTTCTTGCTCTCTCAGTTTAGAAAAACTTTCTAGAAACTCATATACTGTTAGACAAGCAACTAGAAAACAACAAAAACATAAAGAGTGTAAGAAGGGAACCTTAATAACGGCAAAATAACCTTCAATTCATCTTCTCTCATATGCTGGATTATATACGGCGTACATGCATGCCGGTTAAAATTGTCTTTCTCTACAAGTGGGTGTGTTAAATTTCTCTTCTCTCTCTCTCTCTCTCTGCTTAGGCTTTTACTTCCTATACAAAATGACTCATAGTACCGCAGCTAAAGACGCACATTTCTTTTTTTTGGACGTAATTTTTTCATGTTCCTTCTTCTTCTTGTTTGTTTAATCAAAATTTAAGCCACCATATGTTTACAATATTTTGCTTCAAAGTACCAGATTTTTTTTATTCCGACCTGCCTCAAATGTGAAAGAACAACTAAAGGCAGGTGGAAGTAAAAAGATTTTATTTTTTATTTAAAAATACATATGTATGTACGCGAACATGTGGCATCAATAAATCATCATCATCTCATTTACATTCACTTGTTAATTGATTGGTTTTTTTTTTTATTTAAAAAAATAGAATTTTTTTGCGTCTTTGTTTTTTGTGTAAACAATTTGCCTTTTTATTGAAAAATTTATGGGGTTTTTATTACACAAAAAGCAACTTTTGTCTTGAACAACTTTAGAAGGCAAAATGGAAGAAAAAAAAAGAGAAAAAAAGAAAAAGAAAAACCACTTGCTAGCAACATTGTTGCAAAACATGTTTCTCTATATTTAATATGATTATTAAGGCAAATATTTACACCTACAACACGATGAACGACTTGCTTTATTACTACTTATCGATAGTATCACCTACGGTGCTCCCAAGAGGTTAAATACCTAGGCAACATGTTGTTATCAACGCATTAATTCGGACGTTACCACGCCTACTAGGCGTATGAAGATTTTGAATTTCCGGCCCTTCGATTTTGCTAAGCACCTTTGCATGACTCTGGTCTCGAAACTGAGTAGAAACTAAGTTAGAACACTAAGTTAGAGGAGGACGTATACTTGTCAATTAAGACAAGTACAGTACGCGGAGGTCGAATTGACCTATTGTAAAGGGTCCGCCAAATAACTTATTTTTTCTTTGAAAATGCTTTAAAAAACAAAAACTACTGAATATTTTCTCAAATTTCATTTTTTATTTGAAAGTACAATCCTTTCGGTTAATAATGGAAAATAATTTCATTCAAATGGCTGCCTCGGCTGGCCATGCAGTAGCCTACACCAGAAGATGCCGATTTTATCAGAAAAAATTATCTTTTCAGATGAAGCTGATTTTGATCTTGGCGGGTATGTAAATAAGCAAAATTGTCGCATTTGGGGCACAGAAAAACCGCACGCACCCAAAACGAGTCACTGTTTGGTGCGGATTTTGGTCCAGAGGCATAATTGGGCCATTTTTCTTCGAAAATGAGCAAGGAGTGGCTGTTACAGTCAATGGCGATCGTTATCGGGCCATGTTGAACGAATTTTTGTTCACAAAAATTGAAGAGGAGGATATTGGCAACATTTGGTTTCAACAGGACAGCGCTACGTGCCACACAGCCGAAGCTACACTCGATGTTTTGCGCCCTGTTTTTGAAGATCGCATTATCAGCCACAGAGCTGATGTCGTTTGGCCACCTCGGAGCTGCAATTTGACACCGTTGGACTATTATTTGTGGGGTGCCGTCAAAGATAAGTGTTACGCCGACAAGCCAGAGATAATTGACGCTTTAAAGGACAATATTCGTGAAGCCATTGATGAAATACAGCTGCACACAATCGATAATGTGCTTAATAATTGGACCGATCGTGTAGGCTACTGCATGGCCAGCCGAGGCAGCCATTGGAATGAAATTATTTTCCATTATTAACCGGAAGAATTGTACTTTCAAATAAAAAAAGAAATTTGAGAAAATATTCAGTAGTTTTTGTTTTTTAAAGCATTTTCAAAAAAAAAGTTATATGGCGGACCCTTTACATTGTAGAACACTAAGTACGGAAAACCATTGCGGCTAACGGCACTTGTTATACAAGTTCAGGTGCTGTCGGGTGCTGAGAGTAATTACTCTACTCTGGATGTGCCAAGCATGTGCAGTTTTACGAAATAATTCGCGGCTAATCTACAGAGTGTTTTTTGTAGCCGATTGCTCCCTACCCAAACTTAACTTCGGTAAAAAAAATTCCTGTTCCTGAATGGATTTTCATGGTCTTACGAAGAAATACAAGGATTACCACCAAGAAAACATCCACACTACTATCACAGTTTCAAACAGGTAGGGCGCATCTGTATTTCTCTTGATAGTCAAGCGGCGGAATGAATTCAGTGCCCTCAACACGTTCTCTCGGATTATGTACGTTTATATGGGTAGCAGGCCATCATGTTTACTACAGAATTCAGGGGGAAGATGATTCTCGAAAACGTTAGCCGACGTATAACGTGACTGAATGGATCTTTTTCTATCCTGAATATAATATTAAGCACTCTAGGGTCTAGGGTCACTCTATGGGGGAAGTATAATAACCTTTCCTTCCTTCATAACGTACATAAATGGTCATTCCAAGCCTTCAGTTAGGATTACGACCTAGCTTCTCGCTCCAATTATGTTATGTGTGTTATTTTCTCTACATGAGTGGCGTGGGAACTACTTTCATTGGGAATTTTCTTTACTCCACAAAGGTTTTGCCAGAAATCTGCTGAGAGGAAGCTGCCGAAGAAATATTTTTTTGATATTTTGTTTTGATGTTTGGTCTGGGGTTCAACCGTGGCCTAAAGTCTTATAAGCCAACACGCTATCCTCTAGACTACGGCGACTTCCTCTTCCTACGCCTTCCCTAAATCACTTTATGTTGTTGGCGTTAAGACTTCTCCTCCAAGGTTGGACCAAATAAGAGATAAATTCACTGAAATCTGTTTTAGAACTGCTTCTCGATCTTGGAGGACAGCAGAGAGCATATCTAACTTGGGCCAAATGCTCTTCCCATGTCAATTTCGATTAGGTTGACTAGACTACGGAGACTTCCTCTTCCTACGCCTTCCCTAAATCAGTTTATGTTGTTGGCGTTAAGATTTCTCCCCCAAGGTTGCATCAAATAAGAGATAAATGCGTTCAAATCTGCTTTAGAAGTGCTTCTCGATCGTGGAGGACAGCAGGGAGCATATCCGGCTATAAGCTACAAACAGAATCTAACTTGGGCCAAATGCTCTTCCCATGTCAATTTCGATTAGGCTGACCGACTTTTGGAACGTGATATAAGCTGCCCACCTTCAAAAACTAGCATATGCCTTCACTATCTTCAATAGAACTCTTTCCTCATGTTAGTTATATGCTTCTCAATACCACTATGGCTACCATTTAAAGCTTCCACCCGTTCAACGAGTTCTAGGTGTCGTTTTTAGTTTAAACATTGTAATTTATATTGCATTGTAGAGCCTATAATTTGTAATTTTCTTGTTGTTTGTGTTGTTTTTTCTTCAGTTTTTTCTTTTCCTTTCTTAAATAATTTACCAGCAGCCGCAACAAAATGTCGTTTGAAAGTCCAAAAGATGAGTCTCGTTAAAATATCAGTGGGTTATGCAAGACTAGATTTGCTTACATAAGAGCACACAATTGCTTGGTAATGGCGCTAGTGCTGGTGGTAATGATGATGATGATGGTGGTGTGGTGAAAAAGGAGAAGCAGGCCAAATATTTACTGGTGCAATAGACTTTAATTAGCGCCAAAGTGAAAGGTATCGATGGCAACAGCATCAGCATCAGCAGCCTCTAAGCTGTGGTTGACTTTTTTCTTTTATGATGTCATCATGGCGGTAGAGGGGGTTTGCACATAACCAGAGCCTTGTTTTATTATAAAAATCGAGGCATTTCTTAGGTGAGTAGAGAATTATTATTCGTCCGCGTGCTCCTTGATTAAAATTGCATGGATTTTTTGGATTAGATTCAGATTTTTACGGAGAATTAGTATTAAAGCCCTTAGAGGGAGCCTATGTGACATCTATTCTAAGAAAAAAATGCTGGGCTGGCATTTCTAAGGGTGTTGGGCATTTGAAGATCAAATTTTTCAGCGTTAGTCTGGACAGCAAGCTAAACAGGGAAATAAAAATCGAGTAAGGAATGAAGAAGTGTCTGAACACTTTGTACCAAAGTCGCAACTCCATAGAGAAAGAAGAGCTTGTGGACTCCGGTCCATGACAATTCGCGGAATTACGCGGCTACGTTTTTGATAGAAAGCTTTGAACAAGAGCTGCAGAGGAGTGCCCTTTTGAAAATCATCGAAATTAGAAAGATTTCTCACCTTGTTGCTCACAACTCTATTCCTTGCCTGACTCCTCCTCCTCCTCCTTCTCCTTATGTGGTATGCGTTGTGCAGCACATAGTGTCATACGCCTGAGAGTATAGGAGTGTTGGAAATCGTACCCAAGCGATTACTGCAATATGTAGAACGTCTTTTCTTCGCTGAGAGGAAGAGAACTTCTGTACAGAACCTCCAACTACGGTTACCAAGGCTGCTTTTATCTCAGGTTTGGAGATACTCATTCCGAAGAGGGCCATTTTCAAGCACCTATTTTCAAGGATAATTCGAAACCTAATATGGGCTCAGATGCTGGAATCTTTTTTAAGAATATTGAGCTGGAGTTTTATAACAGACTAGGTGACAACTGCAGGGCTTTCCAGGGTTGTTTTGAGGACTCCAGACATCGTTTCATTTAATGCACATTCTTAAGTAATTTATAGTCGACGTTGTTTGAAAGCAACTGCCATGAAAAGCTTCTCCAAAAATCTGTAGGTACCGCGGCTCATGGATAAAATGAACGCACACAACATGGGTGATGTGAGACGCCAGGTTGTAATCCGAGATAAAGGCTTGTATGGGCCATTTTAAGTAAGTCTTAAGTAGACCCCTGAACGTCTCAGACTCCTTCTGACGAAAGTCATGAGTGTTTCACAACTTTTAAGTGTGACACGTCAGTATCTGTTCTGTTTCAGTGCATACTTCAGTTAATGAAGGCGTTAAACTCGATCTGCTGAAAGTTTTGCGTCGTTCACAACTTTTGTACCACATCACGTCAGTATGTATGGGACTTCGATGCATACAACAAGCTCCTGGGAATGAAATAACTGATCCCCTTGCTACATTGTATTCCCATTATTAGATTTCATTCCCTGTGGGTATTTCTTTATTTCCTATTATGGCTACAGACATTCTCAAAACTATCTATCCACCGAAATTCAATGTTAACCCAGGGTAAGGAAGGTACCAAAGGTAATTCAGTTGCTAATAGCATTACGTAGATACTAGAATACGTTATGAGCTAATAAAGACAAAGAGATCAGCAATGAATCGTTTTTCCGCTACTCATAAAGCACTCATAAAATTTTGAATATAAGTGAGTTAACAATATTGAAATTTAACTGTACTTTGATTCATTCATACTCACTACAACGTTGATTTATAAGTACAGGTTGCAATGAGTAGGGATACAACGTTGACATCAAACTCATACCATTCGAAATATGTTTGATTCATGAGCGTACTCATTAAAGAAAAATTTTATTTAAAATTTAGTTTAAAATTTAATTTAGAAAAATACTTATAAAACTTATAAATGATTCGAGTCACTCGAAAATTTACAGCCTTTGTTGTTGTTGCCTTTACAAAAAAAAAAAGAAAAGGACTGAGCAGCAAGCAGAGCAAACACACAACCTTTGAGTGAGTATTTTAGTATTCGTACGCGATTCATACTTATTTTGTGATTCGTGTATACATGTTGAGTTATGGAGAGTCGAACTCAACAACATCATACGTGTTGTTAAGTATGAATATGATGAGTATTTCAAACTTTGAACATGAGTACAGGTTCCATGGTATTAAAATAAGTAACGGGTGATTTTTTAGCTTTAATTATCTTTTTGGCAACACTGGTTTAAACAGCTCACGCACGTTTCGTGTTTTGTTTCACTGTCAAACATCTTCAGTTTGGTCTATAATTTAACCATGAATCGTCTTACAAACAACGAACAACGCTTGCAAATCATTGAATTTTATTATCAAAATGCGTGCTCTGTTAAGAAAGTTCATCGCGCGCTTCTTCCATTTTATGGTCAGTTTAATCGACCCACTGAAGCGGCTATTCGGGCTATTGTGACTAAATTTCGCACCAAATTTACATTGTTGGACCTTAAACAACCAACACGCTTACATAGAGTGCGAACTGAAGAAATTACCGCAGCTGTACCGGCCAGTGTTAATGATGACCATCAATTATCGATTCGTCGCCGTTCGCAGCAATTGAGCCTCTGTTACTCAACAACGTGGAAAATTTTGGGGAAGGATTTAGGTGTGAAGCCTTTCAAAATACAGCTGGTGCAAGAATTGAAGCCGAACGACCTACCGCAACGCAAAATTTATAGTGAATGGGCTCTTGGAAAATGGGTCGAAGATCCACTTCTTTAACGAAAAATTATGTTCAGCGACGAAGCTCATTTTTGGCTCAATGGATACGTAAATAAGCAGAATTGTCGATTTTGGAGTGAAGATTAGCCAGAAGCATTGCAAAAGCTACCAATGCATCCAGAAAAAGTCACAGTTTGGTGCGGTTTATGGGCTGGTGGCATCATTGGACCGTACTTCATCAAAGATGCTGCGAATCGTAACGTAACTGTGAATGGTGAGCGCAAGAACTTGACTTGCATGACATGTGGTTTCAACAGAACGGTGCCACATGCCACACAGCACGCGTAACAATGGACTTATTGAGAGGTGAGTTCGGTAAACATTTTATTTTACGTTCGGGACCGGTCAATTGGCCGCCTAGATCGTGCGATTTAACGCCTTTAGACTATTTTTTGTGGGGCTATGTTAAAGCTCATGTCTATACAGACAAGCCCGCTTCAATTGACGGATTGGAAGACAACATTGAAGTATTTATTCGTGAGATATCGGCCGAAATGTTGGAAACAGTATTCCAAAATTGGACTAAGCGGATGGACCATTTGAGGCGCAGTCGCGGTCAACATTTGCATGAAATAATCTTCAAACATTAATTTATATGGACCGTACTATCGATGCAAATAAAGATTTCACGAATTTTTCTGAATTTTATGGGTTTTTTTTTTTGAAAAAATTTCCTGTAGCTCTTAAGAAATCACCCATTATAAATGCGTATAAGAAACAGAAATTATGAGTATGATTCGATTCTACGCATCCTTTTGAATACTCATTGCTGATCTCTGATATACACCAACCGCATTGTTAAGTTGATGAAAGAATACATTGATCGATAAATGGATACGAAATCCCATGGTTTGCAACACCATCGACTTTCAATTGCCTGCCATAAAATTTTCAATTAAAATACAAACAAACAAAAAAAAAACAAACACATAATAAATGTGATTAAAGCACCAATTAATAACGGTAATCATAATGATTAAAGTGTCATTAAAGCAACAAAACAAAATCTTGCAGCAGCAGCGGCAGCACCTTTTGCTTTCAAATCAATTGAAATTTCAATTGAAATTGCATTTACAATCCCATACCCAAACCCATATCGATATCCAAGCCCAAACCCATATTTGTTCAGATTCAATGTCCGTTTCGGTTTTTTTCTCTTGTTGTTGTTGTTTTTCACGTTTTTTTTTTTTTTTTTTTTTTAAATGAATTTATTGGCCAATGGCCAACACATTTCATATCATTTTTCGAAAATCTTTTTGGAACGACCTTGTCTTGTAAAAACATTAGCAAACGACAACCACAATAACAACAACAAGCAACAATTGATACAATTTTTATTTGTTATTAATTTAGAAAAACGTAATGGACAGACAGACCGAGAGACAGACAGACGGCATTAGAATGTTTGAAAGAAAAAAAAAACAAAAACAAAAAATATTCTGCGAGACTTTTTGAAAGTAGGGCGTTGGTTCATGAGTTGCTCTGTGTTGCATTGATGCTTGAATTGATGGTGAATTGTTGCTGAGATCTATTGAATGGACAACAATAACAATAACAAGAACAACCACCACACTCTAAGACTATTAAACACAGCATTGACGCAATGTCCAATAAATTGCACTTTAAACAACAAGAACTACAACAACGGCAGCAACACCAACAACAAAATCAAATCAAAGTTAACACATAAGGAGACTTGATGGAAACAAGTACCGGATTATCAACCAACCTCACACCAACAACAACAACAAGTGGCCAACTAAAGTAATTGTAACAACAGGCGAAAAACACCACAAACAACAATAATAACAACAACAACAACAACAGAAGCATTGGCAACAATACGAAAGAAAAAACAAAATTGGAGGTGAATGATGCTGACCATTCGTGTCTCTGAAGGCAACGTTTATTAAAAAAAACGAAGGCAAGGAAAGGTAACGAATGTTTGCGTGTGTGTGTTGGTGTGTGTGTCCGCTTCGTTACATTTGAAGCAAAACTATAACAACAGCATCAGTGGCCACACCAGCAATGGAATGATCAAAAAAACGTTTTGTTCGCCGAAAAAGTATCGCCAGAAAACTTGTTGTTACGACATGGTCAGGGTAGACCAGATGGATGTGCTACAATGATACGCCACAATGTGCGTTCTAAATGCGGCCAAACTATTAGAGAGACAAATGCAAAAGAGCCATTGGCTTCTTTTGTTAAGGGATTTCATCATTGAAATTGGGGGAATAACCGTTGACTTTAAACTATTAGAACTCTTAGGCCACAGAGAGAGACTCCTTTATATTCTGATGCTGAAAAATTTTGTGCTGATAAAAAAATTTTCCATTCACCCATTGAAAATCACTTACAGTTCGTTAGGAAGAGCAACGGCTCTAAAATTTTCCAAAAGAATGGAAAGTTGACCCAAAGATAACCAAGGTGTACAAAGCATTGGAATTTGATTTTCATAATTGCCTGCTGAGCATGCATTTCGATTTTTAAACTCATAATCAGCAATGCGTGTTTGAAAAGTTGGCCTAAGACTAGAGACATTCTGGGCTAGCACCAGAGATCAGCAATGAGTATTCAAAAAGCTGAGTAGAATCTAATCATACTCATAATTTCTGATACTTATACGTATTCATACTTATTTTAATATCATGGAACCTCTCTACTCATATTCAAAGTTTGAAATACTCATCATATTCATACTTAACCACACGTATGATGTTGTTGAGTTCGACTCTCCATAAGTCAACATATACACGAAGCACAAAATAAATATGATTCGCATACGAACACTAAAATAGTTACAAGATTGTATATGTATATGTATTGTATATGTAAACAACAACTAAGACTGTAAGACTAAGACTGTGAATCTGAATGAGTAGGCCTGTGAATCAAACATATTTCGAATGGTATGAGTTTGTTGTCAACGTTGTACGTACATATACTCATTGCAACCTGTACTTATAAATCAATGTTGTATTGAGTATGAACAAAGAAAGTAAAGTATAAAGAATGTGCATTTTAACATATTTTGGAATATTTTTCAAAAATATTTCATGACGCGGGGGGAAAGATAGAAGGGAAGGTTACAGAAACCAAGAGCGTAACAATGCGTTGTTCTCATCGTGCGTTTTTGTTGTTTGAACACTTTTTTTATTTATTTTTCAGGTGTTAAAAACAGACGTCGGCACCAATGACCCTCAGGGTAAGAACATCTTCGGCTTTTTACACACATAGGACACGAACATCAAGAATGTTCGTTAAAAAGAGCGCAAAAATCTTGTCAGTTTTTAAAGAAGAAGCTTCATGTCGCTTTTTTCAGACTTCAATGATACACCCAAAGAAATATCACGGTAGTATTCACTAATATCAATGAGAAATGATTTCGATTTTTGGAAAAATACTTGCCAAGTTAAATACGGTGCCTTAGTGTCTTAGTACAGTACAATTTTTCTATATTTTCCGATCATATATCCATATCATTGGGTTAATAAGTAGACTTGACATTATTACTAACAATTTTCCTCTAGGTTAACACATGCCTATGGTTATGGATTAGTGAGTGAGAGAGAGAAAATAAGTTGAGAGAATTTATTTATTTACAGCCATATAAAAGTGTTAGTAATATACTCTATTTTTATTTTCATTTCATCAACATACATATGTAAAGCTGTCAATCTTTGGCTTAATAATTTTGGATAAATAAAAATAAAATAAAACATCGATTTTATTATTAAAAGCACATAAAGCTATCCATCTTTGGCTTAAAAATTAGGCCATGTTTTTCAGATAAATAAAAATAAAAAAACATTTTTTATTAAAAGAAAACAAACGAGCATTCCAAAGCATTAAAAAAATATACTATGGGACAAAATAAAAAATAAAATACGCCCAGCTAATGACATAGAACATTTTTAACACAAAATATTCTTCGAGTGTTATTCTGAAATAAAATGATAAAGCATCCGCAGCACATATATTCTTGTCGCAGTCTGATCGACAACTAAATCAAAAAACACAAGAATACATACACATGTACATACGTACGATGAGAGCAACACATTGTTACGCTCTTTGTTTGTGTTCATTTTCCTTCTGTCTTCCTCTCCCCTCACCCAGAAATGATTTAAAAAAAAAATTTGGTGAGAGCGGGTCGTGATGTTACGACCCGCCATAAGAAATTTTACTTCTACATGATGCGCATTCTTTATATCCATATTCTTTGGTATGAATGAGTCAGAGTGCCGTTAAATTTCAATATTGTTGACTCACTTATATTCAACATTTCATTAGTGCTTATGACTAGCGAAAAAACGATTCATTGCTGATCTCTGATTAGCACATAGGAGGCTACGGACTGCTTATTATCGAGAAGGAAACTCATTCTAGTAGCCTGAGATGAAAGAAGACTTCTGACCTGAAATTTTACCGGATAAGCTAGTACAACTGACTACAGCCTCTTAATTCGAACCCCAACAAAGAATTTCTTCTCTGAGGATCCGGTAGTGAGCTTGAGCCATAAACCGAGGTCTTCAAACTACGTGATTAAGAAGGGTGTGGTATACTTTAAGGAATTTTAACATTAAACTTTCCTCTGAGCTCTGCTTAGCCACTACAATATCAAAAAAATATGGATTTCGGCACATAGGAATATAGTCGGATGGTGATGGATGGATGGTAAACTGTCTGATACATAGCGCTCTGACGCGTTACAGGGCATAGATGTTACGATTAAAGAATAGTACTCTTCAGAAATTAAACAGTGAAAGTAGAAAGCCTCCTATCGTCATTCCTTAAATCGTCTGCAGGAGCTGTGGATCTGACAGTGAGAAGGAGACCATCTTTCAGCTCATGAGTCAGTGCCCGGGCTATTGCTTTCAAGATAATCCTTGTATTACTAATTATTCATTTGAATCCTTTAGTCAGGATAGCTGCTCACACCATTCTTGTTGAGTATGTTCATTTCAACCATGAGTGACCGAACAGATAGATTTTTGAGAAACTTTTCATGGGCATTTTATTTACTGCCACACTTTTCGCCAGAAGACTGATGAGGGGAAGTTGCCGAAAGAAATAATTTTGATCCGAGTTGGTGCAAATCTTTTTCTAGAAGCCATATTCGTGAGCATAATTATCAGCAAAACAATCACACACACACATTCTCTAACAGAAATAAAGTGTTTTAAAGACTTTAGTCTTCAACACAAATTAATTAATTAATTAAGAAAAAAAAAACGTAGAATTATTTTTTATTAAACACCGTAAAACACACCTTTTTGAAGGTTGTTTTGAACAAGAAAAAACAAATTCTTTTTGATTTAAAATGAAGCAAATGAAATGAAGAAAAAATTATACTTGAGCTAATTTGCTGGCTGGCTTTGCGTTCACAATTAAAAGACAATTACCACCAAGAAGGAAACACCACCCCGAGCACCACCATCTCCATTGCCACAAGCCATCAAATCAAACAGAGACCAACATTCCATTTTTGAATAATTTTTTTCTCGGTTTTTTTTGCAGTTTTTCATTGATTGTCGCGCGTCTAACAATCGACGTTTTGTATGCAAAAAGCGTTACAAATAAATGCGAAACTTAGGTTCTTTTTTATTCTTCTTTTTTTTTTTGAAAGTTTTGTTTGAAAAATCTTTTTGATTTTGTGTCGTTGAAAACATGAAAAAAAATGAAGAAAAGGAGGTAAAATTATAAGCAACACCACCAACACCACCTCCTCAATAACAAACAAACAAACATTTTTATGCGTGTGTGTATGTTTATTGCTGCACTAAAAAGCAACAACAACAACAACAACATTAAAAAATAACAGACAGACAGACAGCCAAACAAACAAACAATCTTTAAAAGCCAACAATCGAATTTGAATTCTAGCCCAGTAAGTGGCTGTCCGTCTATCTGTCTGTCTGCACGTATGCTCAACATATTTCGTATATTCTTTCGTCTGTCCTTCCATTAAAGCTATTCACACAAAAACATTCATTTAAAGCAATGCATTGTTGTGCTAAAAACTTGAACAAATGTCCCAGGGGTTGTACACACACGCAACGGTACAATAAGTACCTTTTGTTAGAACTCCTGCTTCTTCTGCTCAAGCTCTTGACCAGAAAATGGAATCACTTCCTTAACATCAACATGAAGACCTGAAACGTTACTCGCAAAATCCATTCAAAACGGTAAAGGGCACAGGAGGATACTCCTGGTGATAATGGTCCGTGGTCGTCTTATGTAATCGAAGAAGGAGAGTTCAATTGCAACCCACCAACCCACTTCCAGATAGAAAAAGTTACTTATAGAAACCATTTTCATAGTTTAAGACACTACAGCCAGTCAAAACGGCCAAGGACTCAGAAGAATAACCCTGATGCTAATGGTCTGCGGTGGGGCGACTAATGGGAAAGTGAAGCGTTCAAAAGACACGTTCTTTTTCACACAGCCACTCCTTTCCAAATGTCAATCTCACCCACTGTCCTTCAAGGGCTTGGTGTCCCCTGTCACGCTGACGAGGCACGATTAAATCCCGGCAATTTGCATGCCTGGAGGCGATGTTGGCAGCCCCAACACCAGGATCGGATGCTATAGCCTAATAAGCTGTACGTCTTAAATAATTCTTATTACCGAAACCAGGGGCCCTATGCTCCCTAGAGGGGTAAGAGGAACATATAAAGGGTGTTTTTTATAGAGGTATAGAACTTTAAGTTGGCATTACTTTTCAAGATGGCGACCGATTAACCAGCTGTCAAGTGATTTATTCTCAGTTTGGTTTGGCAATTCATCATGAATAGACTCACGCCTGAACAACGCTTGCAAATAGTGCAATTTTATTTCGAAAATAATGGTTCTGTGCGGAAAATGTATCGCGCACTACGTCCATTTTATCGTCGACAAAATCGTCCATCAGAGCAGTTAATTCGATTAACCATGGAACGTTTTCGCATCACGTTTACTCTTATTGATAACTCGCATCCCCAGAGACGCTGTACGGTGCGTACAGAAGAAGCTATTGCTGCGGTAGAGCGTAGCATTGAGGAAGACCCGAATGAGTCCATACGCCATCGAGCACAGGAATTGGATCTGTGTCCATTCACTTTATGGAAGATTTTGCGGAAGGATCTTGGTTTGCGTGCTTACAAAATCCAACTCGTGCAAGATTTAAAGCCAAACGATCATCAAGTAAGGCGTAGATTCGTCGAATGGGCCCAAAACGAGATTACCGTTGTTCCCGATTTTCATAAGCGAATTTTGTTTAGCGATGAAGCGCACTTCTGGTTGAATGGCTACGTCAACAAACAAAACTGCCGCAATTGGAGTGAAGGTAATCCTCAAGTGTATGTGGAAACACCGTTACATCCAGAAAAACTGACTGTTTGGTGCGCTTTATGGGCTGGTGGAATCATTGGTCCGTACTTTTTCAAAAACGATGGTGGCCAGAACGTTACAGTCAATGGTGATCGGTATAGAGCCATGATTACAAACTTTGTCATTCCTGAATTGAATAACCATGATGTCCAGGAGATGTGGTTTCAACACGACGGCGCAACATGTCACACAGCTCGTGCCACAAGAGATTTATTGAAAGACACGTTTGGTGACCGCCTAATTTCACGTTTTGGACCTGTGAACTGGCCTCCAAGATCTTGTGATTTAACACCGCTAGACTACTTTCTGTGGGGCTATGTAAAGTCATTGGTCTATGCGGTAAAGCCACAAACGCTTGACCATTTGGAAGACAACATTCGCCGTATTATTGCCGATATACGGCCACAAATGTTGGAAAAAATCATCGAAAATTGGACGTCCAGATTGGACTACATACGCCGTGGCGGTCATATGCCAGAAATCATATTTAAAATGTAATGCCACAAGATTATCTTTCGGATAAATAAAATTCATGTCAATCGAATAATCCATCGTTGTTAAAGTTCTATACCTCTATAAAAAAAACACCCTTTATATAATGGTCTGTGGTCGTCTTAACTAATCGCAGCAGGACAGATCAGTTGCAACCCACTAACCCACTTCCAAACAGTAACTGGAAGCTACTTTCATTCCTCTTTGGAGTGCCCTTAACCTCCCAAATTGGTACAAAATTGCAAAGCAGATAGCCTCGAAGTTGACACGATAGGAAGAAAACTCTTTAGAAATGGAATTCATATCCGCTGAGACTCTAATATTCAAAAGTGCAGTGGAAATAATGGTTCTGCTCAAGAATTTCATAAGTAAAGCTCACTGCGAACTTCACAAAAACAATTCCAAGAAGTCGTAGAGTCATTGAAGAAATGATGAGAAATTGAACAGCAGCCAAAAGACGAAATGCAACATCTCTGCTCAGTATTAATACGGCCTTCAAGCAGTGGAACACCACACAATACAATACATATTGCATTGTGGTGACTACACACAATAACTTGTGAGTTCAAACCTCTAATCAGACATTTCGAACATAACGAAACATGAAAGAATATTTCCTGCGGCAACTTCCTGCAAAAACTCTGGGAGTAAAATAAAATTGCCATGAAAACCTTCGCAAATCTGTTGTTCGATGACGACGTTAAACTGTAGGTCACGCCACACATGGATAAAATAAGCACACGCAACATGTTTGATGTGCGAAACTAGGTTGTAATCCTGTCTACAAGGGTTGTAATGCTTACTTAAGTAAGCAAGTATACCCTGAAGGTCAATAATAGGTTACTGGACCTCCCAATGAATTGTATAACGAGTCCATAAATTATGAAATCAAATTCCAAACAAACATGATTTATGAGACTCAAAGCTCTGTTTTAAAAGGTGATTTTTCTATTATTTGTTGTTGTTGTTGTTCTTGTTATTATTGCTGGTGTTTGGTGCATTAAACTGTAATTGCAACCAAAAACTCCAACTAAAACTGACACACGCACACAAATATTCAAACATATTCGTTGGCTGTTGTAGTTTCTTAAAGTTTTTTTTCGTTTTTTTCTGTTTTTTTTTTTCGTTTTGCATGGCTTTACTGATTATGATACTCGTCGTACTACTGCCCCAGCAAAATTACAACGAAAAAAAATAAATTCAACTAAAAACCAACTAATACACTTACACACATATGTGTGTGTATGTATATATAGTTACTCCAATATAGACGTTGTTTAAACTGGTAAGTTGGGTTTTAAGTTTCAAGGACTTTTGGTGGACATTCACTTTTTTAAACAAAACTACAACAACACTAACAACAGCAACAATTGCATTTTTTGTTTTTATTTTTATTTCTACTTCGTCTTCTTCTTCTTCTTGTTATAGCATATCGTATATGGTATATTGTAACAAAACTAGATGCATATACATACACAACGAATATTATTTTGAAAAATTTTATTTTTAAAAATATATACCACAACAGCAACAACAACAATAAAATATACTATATAAACGATTTAGATAAAATAAAAAAATAAAATCCAACAACAACAATAACAACTAAAATAAATTCAAACATCATAAACCATGCCAATGCACTCTGGAATTAAAAACGAACACAGAAAAAAAATACCAACAACAACAAACTACAAACAAACTAAAACCACAAATAAGTTTAAAACCAAACCAAGTCAGTTAGTCAGTCGGCTAGTCAGCCAGCCAACCAGCCACCATGTAGTTGTTGTTGTAAAAGGTAGAGTTTTACATGAAATAGTTAAGTCAGGTTAAATCGAAAGCGTTGAATGTTTCATAACAATTTAAAATGAAGTTAAGAAAAAGGTACCAAAAGTACCAAAAAAAAGTACCTAATTCTGTACCATTGGTACTAGAAAAAATTACAGTAATTGTACGAAATTAATTGCAGCAGTCGGAGGTAGTTGAAGGTAATTTTCGCCCAGTTTTTCGCGGCTTACCCCCTTTAAAGGAAATGGTCCCACTACGGCCAACATTTAGACCTATTGTGGTCTCACAGCGATAACTTGATGGCTATGGATTTTCAATTACAATTACGTTAGAGGTATAGGTATAGCAATGTTGAAAAATTCAGTACTTTTGTACTTTTTTCAGTACTTTCTCATTTCAAAAATACCGCAGTACCCCCGCGACACATTCAGTACTTTTTTATTATTACATATTTTATGTCTTCCGCTTTTCAACTATTAATGCATTAGCAACATGTTTAACGCAATGCGAAAGGTGGAATTAGGCTTAAGCCCCGATTAGCCAAACGTCCACGGAACGTTTGGACGTTTTTGGAATACGAAAAGCAGTGATAACGCTTGCCGAACCGTAATGTAATTTCAGCAAGCATTTGCATTGCTCTTCATATGCTAAAAATGAACGTATGTTACATTAAGTTCCATCGACGTTTGACTAAACGTGGCTTTTACGTTGTGTTACGTTCTGAATCAGCTGTTTTCGTCGTGTATGTGAAGAACACGAATAAGTCGTTAGTTTCTCTGTTCCGTGCCGCATGTGTATTAAATATAAATAAATAAATAGTCTAGTAGGTAGTGGGCGGGCTTACTAGACGTAGGCCCACTTCAATCAATTTCTCCGGCGACTTCCTTCTGGCAAAACTCTGTAAATAAAATTGCCATGATAAAGTTTCTCAAAAATTTGTTGTTCGGAGTCGACTTTAAAGTCACTCATGTATAAAATTAACACATACAATATAAGTGGCGTGAGAAGTTAGGTCATAATCCTGATTAAAGGTTTATAATGGCCAATATGTATGTATTTTTTTTTTACAAAAGTACCATTTGATGCAAAACAGTACTGTTTCAGTTACAGTTCAGTACCATTTCAAAATTTCAGTTTTGCAACATTGAAGTATAGCCACGGTCTTTGTCTTAGCCCTACTACAAGGTCTAACGGCTGTCAAATCGCACAATTTTAATGGCCGTGGATTTCCGATTGCACCAAGATTAGGGGATTATCCGTAAGGCCACAATCTTTGGCGTACATCTAATCTACTAAAAGGCCCAACGGCGTCAAATCGCACAATTTTGAAGGGCAAATTAATGTCGTTAACACGTGAAATTAACTCTTTCTGGAAACTTTTCACGCGCAATAAATCTACAATTAATCACTTTTTAATCACCATAGTTTAGTAACTAGTGTGTTGGCTTATTAGACGTGAGGCCATGGTTCAAATCCGGTCAGACATTTCCAACAAAAACAAAATATGAAAAAAATATTTCATCGGCGACTTCCTCTCAGCAGATTTCTGGCAAAAACTCTGAGGATTCAAATGAAATTGCCATGAAAAGTTTCTCAAAAAATCTGTCGTTCCGAGTCGATTTTAAACTTTTAGATCCCCGCTACTCATGTATAAAATTAACACACACAAAATAAGTGGTGTGAGAAGCTAGGTCGTAATCCTGACTGATGGGTTGTAATGACCAATTATGTATGTAGGGCTCCTACCCTCACCTTGTTGATACTGTAAGGCATCCCATTGCGCTCAGAATTGACGCTAACAGTTCCTCCGGGATCATTTTCGTAAAAATACTGTCCCAACAAGTAATTTTTACGGATTAAATGAAATTATTCCGATTCACTTATGATTTCTCTGAGCACCTAAGGCAGCAATTTTGTTTGTTTGTTGGCGAAATAACCTTGTGAGAATGAGAAAATTTTGTTCGACAAATCAACACTGAAAGCTGGTTGCTCTAGGCTGTTGCTCTAGTCTGTTGCTCCAGTCTGTTGCTCTAGTCTGTTGCTCTTGTGTGCGTTGGACTGTGTATGGAATTCATATAAATTGAAGGGCAAACCCTATTTGATCTACTTTGTATTGTCTGAACACAGAACTTATGCCTCAGATCAGATTTAAAACCAGAGAGTATCTGGTGCCACATTGAAGAAGTTTAGAAGGGTAAATGTTCTAACGTTGTAGTACTCCCCGCAGAAATACTTCCATTCTAATGCTACGATACTTTGGCTTTTGTCCTCAAAACTCCACAGAAACTTCTCTGTCGCTGAGGTATTTGGCCACCTAGAATTTGATGTGATTTATTGGCACAGAATAGCCATGAATAGCTTCAATCTTGCCACAATAGTGCACCCACACGGTCTCTGCTGGTGAAGGTCATTAGTTGTACCATACGCGGAGCAATTCAGTTCAGTACTGTTATGCAACTAAAGCCGTGTTTGTGTGAGATGATTGGAAACGTTAGTAACAGTAAAGGCCGAGTCACATAGAATCTGTCATTTTGATTTGCGTTGATTACTTTGACAGCTGACAGGCCTTTTGTTTTGCTATTTTCCTTCAAATCTTCTGTTGTGTGGAGGCAATGTACTGATTATGTCAACCTGTCAGTATTGTGTACCTGTCATAAATCAAAGTACAATGTATGACAGATTCTATGTGACTCGGTCTTAATACTTCTAAAACCTTTACTACTACTGATAGCAGAGAGACAGGACAATAAGTTTCTCCCTTTCTATTGGATTTCCTATGTTTTAAAATCGATATTTTCCGAGCAGTCTTATCTTTTTTGAAATCACCCGTTGGCAGATAGAGACGTTTAGAAGGCGAGCCTGATATTCTAGACATATAGCGCCAAGCTTTTGTAATATCAACATGGAGATAATTTCCGAGTTTTAGATGGTTTCGCTAGGAATATAATATTTCTCCGTTCATTGAAAGTGTGGCATTGGCCACAGAATGTCTTGTAAGTTTAAAGGATCTCCATATTATTGTTCTACTCATCGGAGTAGAGCGGTCGACAATCAATCGGCATAAAAATACTGCACATTTCTTCACATCTGTGTGTTGAACACGTATGATTCCTACTTGCGTTTAATCTGGAGGGACTTTTGTCTGATGTTTGAGCTGGAAGCCCAAGTGTTTGTGTTCGTTTGCGGCCATATTTTGGTCTCTCTCTCTCTCTATCTCTCTTTCTCGCAATGAAACGATTTGAGCAGCAATATTCTAAAGTTGCAAAAGGTCAATTGAGTGCAGTTGAAAGGCTAAACGGTTGTTTATTTGCATATTTTGTAACGTACACCAGCACCACCACCACTACCATACTACACCACGCCACTCTGACACTTATCGCTTCGTTTAAGATAAAGCCAGTGATGTCTACTCTGCCCCCCCTCTAATACCCTGTGGTTGTTATGTGGTTGGTTATGACGCCTTTACGAATTGATTTATTATTTTTAATTGTCCACTTTGTAATTATGATCGCATATTAGTTGTTATTGTTGTTGTTATTGTTGTTCTGACAACTGTTTGCTGTTTATCAGAAAACTTTATTCTTTAGTGTGTGGTAATATGTTGAAGAAATAAATCTATTAAAACAACAACAACAACAACAAACAAACAAACAAAAAAATGTATTGATTTGACGGTTTTAAGTATGTTGTGTTTTAAGTCTTGCTTGCGCTGCTCTTATTTTTTAAGCCAAAGTAATCGCCATCCATAAAATACCACACCCAAGTACTGCTTTTAGAGCAGCATTTAAAAAATACATACTAGACAACAACAACAACAAACAAGCATTAATTATAATTATTTTTCTTAAAAAAGAAGAAAAAAACTTTATTTTTATTTTCTTAACTCGGTTTTTTTGACTTGTTTGATCTACTTTTACAAAAATATAAACGAAAATCGAGAAATAAGAAACATTTTGATCACGTCGCTTTAAAAATTTAGAATGTCTTAAAGGAGAACAAATTAAAGAAATAAATAAACAAACATACACACACACACTTACGAAATATGTATGTACTTAGTAAATAAAATTAAAAAAAAATAAAATTGGAAAAAATATTTGATAAATTAAATCGAAAATATCTCTCAACCAGAAATTTAATTCATTTTGTGTTCGTACAAGACAAGACAAGAGACAAGCTTTATGAGGCAACCGTCCGTACAACAGCACAGGACATGGGAAATAACGAATCGTAATAATAATCATAAACACCGTTTCCATAACGGTTCCACCTAATGACAGTTGATGGCTTTTATTAATTCTAGTTTCTTCTATACGTTCAATTTTGTTGTCATTGCTCTCTGAGAAAAATGTTGCACAATTCCAATTGAAAGATGATGCCAAACGAAGACAGAAATTGCTTTCAAAGAAATTTTGAAATGAGAAAACCCAGCAAAATTTTTCATAAAAAAATATATTATTCGAATAATCGATTACATAATCGATTAAATTATTCGAACAACCAATTGAATTATTCGAATAACCCAGCAAAATTTACCCAAAAAAAATAAAAAATGAACGATTAAATTATTCAAATAACTGATTGAATTATTCGAATGATGGATTAAATTATTCGAATAATTGATGAAATTATTCGAATAACCGATTAAATTATTCGAATAATTGATTAAATTATTATTATTATTATTATTATTATTATTATTATTATTATTATTATTATTATTATAATTGATTAAATTATTCGAATATTGGATTACAGTATTCGGATAACCGATTAAATTATTCGAACAACCAATTGAATTATTCAAATAACCCAGCAAAATTTTTCCAGAAAAAAAAAAACTAAAAATAAAAATGAACGATTAAATTATTCGAATAATCGATTAAAGTATACGATTAAAGTATTTGAATAATCGATTAAAGTATACGAATAATTTAATCGATTGAAATGAATTAAATTGTTCGAGTAATTGATTAAATTATTCGAATAATGGATTAAATTATTCGAATAACCGATTATTATGGATTATAATTTAATTAATTATTAGAATAACCGATTAAGTTATTGGAATAACCCATTAAATTATTCGAATAATGGATTAAAGTATTCGAATTATTCGAATAATGGATTAAAGTATTCGAATTATTCGAATAATGGATTAAAGTATTCGAATTATTCGAATAATGGATTAAAGTATTCGAGTTATTCGAATAATGGATTAAAGTGTTCGAATTATTCGAATAATGGATTAAAGTATTCGAATTATTCGAATAATGGATTAAAGTATTCGAATTATTCGAATAATGGATTAAAGTATGCGAATAATGGATGAAATTATTCGAATAACCGATTCAATTATTATTATAATAACCGATTAATCTATTCGAATAATCGATTATATTATCCGATTAAAATAATCGATTAAATTATTTGAATAATGGAATAATCGATTAAATTATTCGAATAACCGATTAAATTATTCGAATAACCGCTTCAAAAACCAAGTAACTGTTTTGATCTGTATAATTGAAAACAGAGTTTTCAATTGGAGGCATTAGCCCAGCCAGTCACCTTTAATTTGAGCATTGTAGGGCCATCAGCCATTTCAAGCACTGTGCATCGCCTACTACTGGCGCCATAATACCTGTTGACCTATAAAAATTTTTGATATGGCAATTCAGTGTATACGGAGCATCTATTATTCCCATTTTAATTACCCTCATCTACCTGTTAAGTGCTAACAGTATCAAGTTGTTTTCATCCCAACGGAAGGGATGCCTTCCCTTCCTTTCTTCACTCATTCCTTGTTAAAACATTGTATTGGTGACCAGAACACCGACATCCGGTCTAACTGACTGTTATTCTCTTTAGTAGCACACAATAAGCCTGCACTTCCTATCCTCTGATACTGTATTAAGCTCCATTGAGAAGGCTTTGGTGAGTATGCGTTACACAAAGGCAGCCTACAATGACGTGAAGAGCGCTTTTAAAAATTGCCCATTCGGAGACTTTTGTTATGGCTCTCGGTACACACAATGCCGGCGACAGCATGGTAATGCTTGTACCGGAAATTTTTGACCAGAAGGATCATTACTGCCCTCCGTTGCAGAGGCTCACCCAGCAAGGAAAGTAAAGGGAGACACCACGCCAATCATGTAGTCCTCTACAACGCCCCTGCTTTTGAATATCATTAAGGAAGAACTATTAGAAGAACTGCACCCAAATGGTTTTAACGGGTTTGATTATGCGGATAATCTGGCCATTGCAGTGTCAGCACACCCCTTCCTTTGGATGCTCCATTCGGGTCTTAACACTTAGAACAACAAAATATTGTTCGTCAATCCTTATAAAACAAGATGTCTTCCTTCAATTTGTAAAACCCCGAATTCAAATTAACATAAGTTTTCAAATTTATTATTAAATCGATTACTGAACCGGTTATTGAAACGGTTTTTGAACCGGTTTTATTTGGAAATATTTTCCACAAAATTTTTTTTTTTAATTTAGAAATAAAACACAAAACAAGTTTGAAAAAAATTAAACCCGGTTTTTAGACCGGTTACTGAATCGGTTATGGAATCGGTTTTTGAACCGGTTTTATTTGGAAATATTTGAAACAAAAATTTTTTAATATAAAAGAAAACATAAAAAAATGTTAAAACCGGTATTTAAACATAAACCAAGTTAGGAAAAATTAAACCCGGTTTTTAGACCGGTTATTGAACCGGTTTTATTTGAATATATTTTCCACAAAAATTTTTTTTAATTTAAAAATAAAACACAAAATAAGTTTGAAAGAAATTAAACTCGGTTTTTAAACTGGTTATTGAACCGGTTTATGAACCGGTTTTATTTGGAAATATTTTCCACACATTTTTTACACTTATTTTAAAATAAAACATAAAAAAGTTAAAACCGGTTTTTAAACATAAAACATAAACCAAGTTTGAAAAAATTAAACCCGGTTTTTGAACCGGTTTTATTTGAAAATATTTTCCACAAAAAAAATTGTTATTTAATATAAAAGAAAATATAAGACAAGTTTGAAAAAAGTTAAAACCGGTTTTTAAACCCGGATTTTAATCGATTAATTTTTTGTAATAAATGGAATTATTTTTAACATTTCAATTAAAAATTGTATTGTTTAGCGGTTGTAATTTAATCTTGGGTTATTTTTTTTTTAATAAAAATCGAATTGATTCGTTCATTCATTTGATGCCAAGCCAACCCAATCCAAACCAAACCAAATCATCCATCCATCCATCCATCTAGTCATCCACACATGTGACAATGATGAAATACACAACAATCATGTCAAAATATCTACATTCAGTTTTGTTTTCTACGTTGTTGTTGTTGTTGTTGTTGTTATTGTGTATTCAATTCCAACTTCTGTAGAGTAATCGATACGTTTCTTTCTAAAAAAAAAAAAAAAACAACGCCAACACAGAAGTAAAGAAAACAAGGCAAAATGCCGACTTATGAATTAATGTATGAATGGATAGATATATGGATGGATTGATGGATGGACTGACAGTCAAACACACAAACAAATAAACACTTTTGACAAAAATATAGATTTTGTAATAAAATCTACAAAAAAAAAGAAAAAAAAATTAAACCGAAAAAGAAATCGGAGATCGTATAACAAACAACAAAAGAAACAAAAAAAAAACAAAAAAAAATCAGAAGTATTGCCACCTTAAAAAGACAATTAAAAGTGGACACCCCTCCACCTCTCCAACCCCTCAAGCAAACAAACCAACAAGAAGTCAAAGAATTCTACTTTCAAAAAAATTTTTTGGTTACCAGGCAGGCAGGCAGGCAGGCAACAAACAACAAAACCGTCAAACATGATCAAATTTTAAGCTCTTCTTAGGAGTCAGTCAGTCAGTCAGACTTACAAACTCTAGAAGCATTTCAAATGTTTTGTCACGATCAAAAAACGCAAACATGCCCGTGCACATATTGCATTGCATGTAAGAGCGGTTGCATGAAAAGAAGCGGGCGTTTGGCAAAGTCATTTGGTTTTGGGGAGCCAGCCAGTTAGAAAAATACATGATGATCGTCTCAAAATAATCTAAAAACCGAAAGTGAAACCACATGCGACTTAAGGTTGTTGTGTGTGGCAGTCAGCCAGTCAACCAGACAATAAGTCTGTCTTTGCAACGAACGTTGTATCAAAAGTCCTCGTCTCTATAATGATGGCTATTTTTTATGGTTTTCGTTTTATGGATTTTTAAGGCTTTTAACTACGCTATTATAGGGCGATTTGACAATCACAACAACAACAACAACAACAACAACAATACAGTTATAATAGAATCAAAATTTGAATAGAAATCATAGACAAAGACAAAAATGAAAGAGCAGCAGCAGCAGCAACAGCATTGCAGAGTGTGTTGGTAATTGAGAAGATTTAGTTGTTCAGTTTTGTGAACAACAATGCCACATAATGTGGCACATTCAAAAGTCAGCTGCTTTGCTATTGCAGCACAAGTTGATCCAAAAATAAGCTCGTTTGCTCGTTTGTTAAAACCACAGAAACAAATTATGCCCGTAGTATGTGCCAGACCTGCAGGAAGGCTAATTGGAGGCATTATTTAGAAAATTTATGATACTTGTGTGGGTATTCAAAGAGTCTTCGTAACATGTCATATGATTCAATAAATACGTTGAGGATTTATGGGGGCAATACTGAATTTACTCCATTGAACCTTACTAGCACCAGCTCAGCCCTCTGCTTGCAAAGAGTCTTCGTAACATGTCATATGATTTAATAAATACGTTGAGGCTTTTACTGCATTGAACCTTACTGGCACCAGCTCAGGCCTCTGCTTGCTTAGTTTTGTGGGTATTCAAAGAGTCTTCGTAACATGTCATATGTTTCAATAAATACGTTGAGGATTTGTGGCGCCAATTTTTAGGTCTTTCTGCACTGAACCTTACTCGCACCATCTCAGCCCTCTGCTTGCATACTTTTGTGGCTATTCAAAGAGTCTTCGTAACATGTCATATGATTTAATATAAACGTTGAGGATTTATGGCGGCAATATTGGATTTTACTGGATTGAGCCTTACTGGCACCAGCTCAGCCCTCTGCGTGCTTACTTTTGTGGGTATTCCAACAGTCTTCGTAACATGTCATATGATTCAATAAATACGCTGAGGATTTATGGCGGCAATGTTCGATTTTACTGCATTGAGCCTTACTGGCACCAGCTCAGCCCTCTGCTTGCTTAATTTTGGGAGTATTCAAAGCGTCTTCGTAACATGTTATATGATATAATAAATATGTTGATGATTTTTGGTGGCAATATTGGATTTTACTGCATTGAGCCTTACTGGCACCAACTCAGCCTTTTGCTTGCTTACTTTTGGGAGTATTCAAAGAGTCTTCGTAACATGTTATATGATATAATAAATACGTTGATGATTTTTGGCGGCAATGTTAGATTTTACTGGATTGAGCCTTACTGGTACACCAGCTCAGCAGTCTGCTTGCTTACTTTTGTGGTTATTCGAAAAGTCTTCGTAACATGTCACGTGATTTAATAAATACGTTGAGGATTTATGGCGACAATATGGGATTTTACTGCATTGAAACTTACTGGCACCAACTCAGCCTTTTGCTTGCTTACTTTTGGGAGTATTCAAAGTCTTCGTAACATGTTATATGATATAATAAATATGTTGATGATTTTTGGTGGCAATATTGGATTTTACTGCATTGAGCCTTACTGGCACCAACTCAGCCTTTTGCTTGCTTACTTTTGGGAGTATTCAAAGAGTCTTCGTAACATGTTATATGATATAATAAATACGTTGATGATTTTTGGCGGCAATGTTAGATTTTACTGGATTGAGCCTTACTGGTACACCAGCTCAGCAGTCTGCTTGCTTACTTTTGTGGGTATTCAAAGAGTGTTCGCAACATGTCATATAAATCAATAAATACGTTAAAGATTTATGGCGACAATATGGGATTTTACTGCATTGAGCCTTACTGGCACCAGCTCAGCCCGCTGCTTGCTTACTTTTGTAGGTATTCAAAGGGTCATCGTTACATGTCATATGATTTAATAAATACGTTGAGGATTTATGGCGACAATATTAGATTTTATGGCATTGAGCCTTACTGACACCAGCTCAGCCCTCTGCTTGCTTACTTTTGTGGGTATTCAAAGAGACTTCGTAACATGTCATACAATTCAATAAATATCTTGAGTAGGTATACGTTCTAGTTACACAGAGAAATTGAGTTTTTGGTGCAGTTGACAGGCTCCATTAAAGGAGCTATCAAGTTATGGTTAGGAACTGCCCACAGTTTAATATACAGTGGCCTATCGTGTTCATAAAATAAACGCCAATGGATGTTTCCTTGCTGAGCTGTCAGTGACAATGCAAATTATGAAACGGTATGTCAATAGTTTCAGGGTGCGCCATTCTTTGCTACTTACTTACTTAAATTGTTATTACAATCCTTTAGTCAGGATTACAACCCAGCTTTTCACACCTCCCACCATGGATGACATGATCTACAGTTTAGACTTGACTCCGAAGGACGAAACTCTTCATCGCCATTTTATTTTACACCCACGAGTTTTTGCCAGAAGACTGCTGGAGAGGAAGTCGCCGAAGAAATATGTGTTCCTCTTTCGTTTTGTTTGAGATAACTGATCTAGGGTTTGAACCGTGGACTCACTCCTTAGAAGCCAACACACTACCTACTGGGCTACGGCGACTACTTACAGTGGTGGCCTTATAATTAGAAACGATGTTTCTGGAACAGAGTTCTCTGGAGTGACGAATCTAAGTTTAATTTGTTCCAATCTGAAGGAAAAACGTATATAAGACGTCCTCCAAACGAAGCCTTTGATCCCAGGTACACAGTGAAAACTGTAACACAAATTAACAAACATACATGTTGCTAAGTCGTTTCTAATTATAAGGCCACCACTGTACATGTCATACCATACAATAAATACGATGAGTATTTATGGGGGCAACATTCCCATGGTTCAGATTGGGCCTTACTGGTACCAGCTAAGCCCTCTGATTCAATAGAAGATCAGAGGTTAGCAGACTAAGTGTAACAAATAATGTCTTAATTGGATGGGAACAGAGTGTACTGGTAATCAGTACAACTGACTGTCTGTGCACCCTCCTGTCTATCAATATAAAGCGCCAGGTATTTGCACATTATCGCAAACATGAGCAAAGTAGACTGCATCGCGAACTTAAGGCCTCAAAACTTCATTTCAATCCTTAGGTTGTATGAAGCATTGGATTTCAAAAATTATTTTTTCGAATCGAAATGCAAAATATAGAGCCGATGGACGAATATAAATCTAGGCTCCAAAATAAAAGGTGTTTTTTATAGAGGTATAGAACTTTAAGTTGGCATTACTTTTCAAGATGGCGACCGATTTAACAGGTGTCAAGTGATTTATTCTCAGTTTGGTTTGGCAATTCATCATGAATAGACTCACGCCTGAACAACGCTTGCAAATAGTGCAATTTTATTTCGAAAATAATGGTTCTGTACGGAAAACGTATCGCGCACTACGTCCATTTTATCGTCGACAAAATCGTCCATCAGAGCAGTTAATTCGATTAACCATGGAACGTTTTCGCACCACGTTTACTTTTATTGATAACTCGCATCCCCAGAGACGCTGTACGGTGCGTACAGAAGAAACTATTGCTGCTATAGAGTGTCGCATTGAGGAAGACCCGAATGAGTCCATACGCCATCGAGCACAGGAATTGGATCTGTGTCCATCCACTTTTTGGAAGGATCTTGATTTGCGTGCTTACAAAATCCAACTCGTGCAAGAATTGAAGCCAAACGATCATCAAGGCGTAGATTCGTCGAATGGGCCCAAAACGAGATTGCCGTTGTTCCCGATTTTCATAAGCGAATTTTGTTTAGCGATGAAGCGCACTTCTGGTTGAATGGCTACGTCAACAAACAAAACTGCCGCATTTGGAGTGAAGGTAATCCTCAAGTGTATGTGGAAACACCGTTACATCCAGAAAAACTGACTGTTTGGTGCGCTTTATGGGCTGATGGAATCATTGGTTCGTACTTTTTCAAAAACGATGGTGGCCAGAACGTTACAGTCAATGGTGGTCGGTATAGAGCCATGATTACTAACTTTTTCATTCCTGAATTGAATAACCATGATGTCCAGGAGATGTGGTTTCAACAAGACGGCGCAACATGTCACACAGCTCGTGCCACAATAGATTTATTGAAAGACACGTTTGGTGACCGCCTAATTTCACGTTTTGGACCTGTGAATTGGCCTCCAAGATCTTGTGATTTAACACCGCTAGACTACTTTCTGTGGGGCTATGTAAAGTCATTGGTCTATGCGGTAAAGCCACAAACGCTAGACCATTTGGAAGACAACATTCGCCGTATTATTGCCGATATACGGCCACAAATGTTGGAAAAAGTCATCGAAAATTGGACGTCCAGATTGGACTACATCCGCGCCAGTCGTGGCGGTCATATGCCAGAAATCATATTTAAAATGTAATGCCACACGATTATCTTTCGGATAAATAAAATTCATGTCAATCGAATAATCCATCGTTGTTTTATTGCAACTTAAAGTTCTATACCTCTATTTACACCCTTTATTAGACAAGAGCCCTCGTACAAAAATACTTTAGTCATTGTCTTTACATTCCCAACAATATTATTCCGTCCAGAAGTATTTGAAGTCTAAAATAACCCCCAAATAATTTAGTCTCTTGGATAGATATCCTGGGTATCGTGTTCAGAAAAGCCTCAATGATAAGGACACGAGTTGAGTGACTGTAGAAATATTTTTTTAAATAAAAAACTTATCCTGGAGGAACTGTTAGCGTAAGTTCAGAGCACTATGGGACTCCATGCAGTTTCAACAAGGCGAGAGCAAGAGCCATACAGGATTCCAACCTAGTTTCCCACACCACTTATGTTGTGTGTGTTAATTTTATAAATGAGTGGCGGAGGGGGACCTACAATTCGACTGCGAACGACAGATTTTTGAGAAACTTTAAAAAAGTATTCTTTTAAGAATTTTTAAAATACATTCAAGGCTACGTACGTACCATTTATAGCTTTTCCTAGCAACAATTTTGGTTGTAATTTAATCCATGCATTTCAAATTAAAATTTTTTGAAAAATAAAAATTTTTTTAAAAACATTTTTCAAACCTGCTCAATAAGCACTTTGAAACATTGAAGCAGAGAGTTTCTTTTTTAATTCGATTTTTTTTTTAATTTCAATTTCATTTGATCCTAATCAAACCATGACTTCCGTAAACAACTGCGGGTACGACCACTAACGTGGAGATATGATTTCCGTCTTAAAAAAAAAATAAAAAAAAACGATTTTTAAAATCTTTTTTTTTAATTTCAGTTTCAATGATTTCTTGGGATTTTATGATTTGTTTAAACAAAATAGTTGGTAAACACAAACATTTTTTAATATTAAAAAAATTTTTTTTTTTTTTCGTTTTCCCCACATTTTGTACAACAAATTTTGGCAAGTCATTGCATTGAGCATTGAAAAACCTCCAACCATAATGGCCAATAAAATTTAAAAAAAATTTGTTGTGGCTTGTCTTTAACAAGAAAAATAGAAGAAAAAATTTATTAAAAATTTGTTAAAAGTGAGAATAAAGAAATATTTAACACAACAAACAATAATAAAAAAAAAATTATTAACAATAATAATAATAATAATAGCGACAACAACAACAACAACAACAATAAGAATATTGTTTATTAACAATAACAAGATCGTCGTAACATTGAATAAATGGTTTAATAATAAAAATTAATAATTATTATGGAATTTTGTTATAAAAAAATAACAACAAAAACAAAAAAAAAACAAAACATTTAATTGATGGGTTGTACCATTAGTGTGTCATGAGAAAATCAGGGTTAATATATGAGCCGTTCAGTGCACAAATCGATTAACTCCATAAAACAAAAAGTTGAGAAATGCGATGAAATAATGTAAATTGTTTTTTAAAATTCCCTTTACAATATAAATTCAAATATATATTGTAGAGTACATAAATACATATATAGCTTTCATATAATGGTATACAAAATAATATATATATATAATAATATATAATAATATAATAATATAATAATAATATATAAATATATAATAATAATAAGAAAAAATAGCGAAAAAAAATTATGTCAGTAATGTTATACATTTCATGTGACTGGTGGAGTTAATCGATTTGGCAACTGAAAAAATAATAAATTTAAATTAAGTATTTACATTTTTTAAGTTTAAGTTTTTTAAGGCCAAACAAACATGTGGCTTATATTTTTACTGAATTCACTACAACGGAAATTATAAACATATACATTTCGCCTATAATAAGCTACAGATGTAGTCAGTTTAGGAAAGCTTAAAGATTTTTCTAAGTCGAAAGAAATTACGAAACCTTTTTCTAATGCTGCAATTCGATCGGCAGCCATTTGATTGCGAGCCCGTTCTGCCTCTTTTATGTGGGGTTCCTTTTCAATTTTTGTCGTCTTAATTCCCTCACCGTCTGAAGAATGAATTTTTGTTTGCAAAGCGTCACAATTTTGACAATATATCTTTTGATGGTTGTTTAACATGTAAATTAAATTTTGTAGAGAACACATTATAGTGATAATTTTCTTTCACTGGTACTATATTTTCTTTTTAAAATTGTGGGACGTATAGTTCGTACATTTTCTTAATATTTAAGTCAGGATGTAAATATTGTCGTCTTGGATGAGCCCTTTGATAACATTTATGTCATCTATTTTATTGCTTGCAGCAACACGGTCTTTGCGCTGATCAATCAAAAAAAATAACTTGTTCTTTAGAACAACACTTGTGTATCCGCCCGTCACTCGCCCAATCTTTGAAACATTTTTTGCAAACGGGAATATTAGTTTTGTCTTTTCGAAGGTAATATGTGCAAGAATGTGATTCTTGATCTTTAGTTCTATTCGTGAGACGCCTTCTTTTTACTTCTTTAACTTTGATTCAGCCTCTTAACCGTTTGACTGCTAAGCGATTCTGGTGAGAACTAAGCGATCTGGTGCTAAGCGATTCTGGTGAGAACTGTCGTAAACTGCTCGAAAACTACAATTAATTATTATAATAAAAAAATATAGAAAATTCTAATAACCTATGTATAAACACAAGACCCTATTCTCGTCTTTTAATTCTATTTTTGCTATTTGACTAAATTTTTACACTGAAATTCGCAGCGCAAATGCGATTTTCGTAACAAATGAACGCAGCGCTTTTGCGCCGCGTAGCAGTCAAACAGTTAAAGAACTATGTAAATTTTAAAATGCGTTGCGTTTGCTAGTGGTGCATTTGAATTACGTTATTGAAACGATTTACATAAGAGTATGGAGTTAATCAAAATGTCTTCTGAAATAAATTACTTATTATTCAATGGCCCAAAAATTTTTGTCGTTTAATGGTGTTAATCTTTACTATTCAGAAAAGTTATAATAAATATAAAAAGTTATGACTATCCTTTCCTATATGCTTTGCTATGCTTTGCTATCCTATATGCTTTGACACTTAAATTTAAGATTTTTCAAAAGTGGAGTTAATCACTTTGTGCACTGAACAGCTCATATAATAAAACGGTTTTTTTTTTCTTTTAATATTTAATGGATTAGTAAATCATACATACATACATACATACATAATTGGCCATTACAACCCTTCAGTCAGGATTACGGCCTAGCTTCTCACACCACTCATGTTGTGTGCGTTAATTTTATACGTGAGTGGCGGGACCTACAGTTTAACGTCGACTCCGAACGACAGAATTTTGAGAAACTTTTTCATGGCAGTTTATTTTACTCTCAGAGTTTTTGCCAGAAATCTGCTGAGAGGAAGTCGCCGAAGAAATATTTTTTTTTCATATTTCCTTTTTGATGTCTGACCTGGGATACGAACCCGGGCTTTACGAATAGTAAGCCAACACACTACCTACTACACCACGGCGACTTCATTAGTAAATCATTTGACAGCTTTAATTGAGACATCTATTCATCCCTAGTTTAGATTAGAGCAGAGGTTTTAGTCTACCAGCCATAGGCAATAGAACTCCCAGGCCAACAGGACCATAGCGATAGAATAATAATAAATTCAAATGTGTGTGAAGATAAATTCGAATTTAACTAGCAAAGATAAAAAAAATTTTAACAGAGCTAATGTTAAAGTTAACAGAGCAATGTTAAGTGGTTAACATAAAATACGAAAAATAATCAAGGAAGAAATCACCCAAATGTACGATGGTTGCCTTCCAAAATGTATCAATACAAAGTTTGTATGCAGTTCTACTACGGTATACAAACTATGTAGATAGGCAAAGTAACGAAACACTGCATTAACTATAAATCCGATGCCTGATTGTTTTTTGACTGCGTTAAAAATACACATTGACGACGTTTTGAAATAGTATACATTGTAAACATTTTGTACAGCGGCTTTATGAAACACGCAACTTTGTTCAAACACAAAGCAACTAACATTTTGGAAGGCAGCTGATATCGGAGAATGGTATGCCTATTCCTTTCCTTTAAAATTGTCCTCCACTCAGAAACGTGTGCAGCTCTGGCAATACGGGAATTCTTTTAAAAATTGCAAAATTTATACAAAGAAGAAATTTATTTGTTTGAAGAATGTCTGGTTAGGATGATCGATATTGTGGAAAAATGAGACTCGCTGCAGGTATCCCACTATAAACAAATTCTAGCCTAAGGTGCCGCTAATAAAACCCATTTAGAGGTATACCCCAAATAATTTTGGAACTTAAGATATTGGGCTTCAAAAATTTACTATGTTAACATATTAGTACAGAGTCTGGGTAGGATGATAATGGACTTTTTTTTTTTTGGTTTTTGTCTTTGCTAGTTAAATTCGAATTTATCTTCACATAAAGGGTGTTTTTTATAGAGGTATAGAACTTTAAGTTGGCAGTACTTTTCAAGATGGCGACCGATTTAACAGCTGTCAAGTGATTTATTCTCAGTTTGGTTTGGCAACTCATCATGAAGAGACTCACGCCTGAACAACGCTTGCAAATACATAGTGCAATTTTATTTCGAAAATAATAGTTTTGTGCGGAAAACATATCGCGCACTACGTCCATTTTATCGTCTACAAAATCGACCATCAGAGCAGTTAATTCGATTAACCATGGAACGTTTTCGCACCACGTTTACTCTTATTGATAACTCGCATCCCCAGAGACGCTGTACGGTGCGTACAGAAGAAGCTATTGCTGCTGTAGAGCGTAGCATTGAGGAAGAGCCGAATGAGTCCATTCGCCATCGAGCACAGGAATTGGATCTGTGTCCAGTCAATGGTGATCGGTATAGAGCCATGATTACAAACTTTTTCATTCCTGAATTGAATAATCATGATGTCCAGGAGATGTGGTTTCAACAAGACGGCGCAACATGTCACACAGCTCGTGCCACAATAGATTTATTGAAAGACACGTTTGGTGACCGCCTAATTTCACGTTTTGGACCTGTGAATTGGCCTCCACCTGGCTAACACCGCTAGACTACTTTCTGTGGGGCTATGTAAAGTCATTGGTCTATGCGGTAAAGCCACAAACGCTTGACCATTTGGAAGACAACATTCGCCGTATTATTGCCGATATACGGCCACAAATGTTGGAAAAAGTCATCGAAAATTGGACGTCCAGATTGGACTACATCCGCGCCAGCCGTGGCGGTCATATGCCAGAAATCATATTTAAAATGTAATGCCACACGATTATCTTTCGGATAAATAAAATTCATGTCAATCGAATAATCCATCGTTGGTTTATTGCAACTTAAAGTTCTATACCTCTATAAAAAAAACACCCTTTATATACATTAAATTCCACTAAAAGGATAGGATAGTTTCTCAACTTAATTGTGGATAAAAGGACTAGAGTGTTATTGGATCAAGGATTCCAAAACAAGTTTCGTTTCGGGCGAATTACCTTTGTACCAGAGATTTAGCCGACGAAGCTAACTTTTTTTTATCCGAACATGAAAGTACCCTCTAGAAATCCGGTAAATTTCGATACAATTTAAGAAGATGCAGTTTTCAGTCCTAGTGGGCTGAATAGCTATTGGATCAAGGATTCTAAAACAGTTTTCGTTACGGTCGGGTGACCTTTGCGACCAGAGATCTAGCCGACGAAACTAACTTTTTTATACGAGCATATAAGTGCCTTCTAGAAATTGAGTAAAATTCGATAACATTTAGGAAAGTCCGGTTTTCGGACATAATGGGCTGGATAGCTATTAAATCAAGGATTCCGAAACAGTTTTCCTTACAATCGGGTCACCTTTGGGACCAGTGATCTAGCCAACGAAACTAACTCTTTTATACGAGCAAAAAAAGTGTTGCATACTCGTACAAATCAGATGAAATTCGACCAAATTTAAGAAGCAGCGGGTTTCGGACCTAATGGGCTGGATAGCTATTAGATCAAGGATTCCGAAACAGTTTCCTTACGGTATAGTTTTGCTTGGAACCGGAGATATAGGCGACGGAGCTAATTGATTTCTTCAGATGAGCAACAAAAAGTTTTTTATATAAATGGGGCTAAATCGTATAAAAATAGGCTTGTGAGGAAAATGAACCAATTGGGCTGAATAGCGATGGTATCAAGGATTTCAAAACAGATTTCGTTACGGTCGGGCAACCCTTGAGATCAGAGATAGAGCCGACGAAGCTAATTGTTTTCTTCAAATGAGCAAAAGAAAGTGCTCTACATAAATCGGACTTAATCGTATAAAAATTAGGCTTGTGGGGGTATCAGCCCTAGTAGGCTGAGTAGCCACAATATCAAGCATTCCAAAACAGATTTCGTTACGGTCGAGCAACCTTTAAGACAGGATTTTCAGGCGACGAAAATTAGCAAAAACAGAGTGCTCTACGTAAATCGGACTTAATCATATAAAAAATAGGCTTGTGTGGGGAAAATGAACCCAGTGAGATGGACAGCCATTATATCATGGATTTCAAAACAGTTTTCCTTAAGGTCAAGCTTTACTTGGGACAGGAGATATAGGCAACGAAACTAATTCTTTTCTTCAAATGAGTAACAAAAAGTGCTCATAACTTCTGCGATAAACAGCAAACACTGGCTTTGCAATAGCTTATGTATGTGTATCTATACAGCATCGCCTGGTTTAATTTGTTTTTTTTTTTATTCCCTCAGTTCAATTAGAAGGAATAATGTAGCAAATTCTAGATTGATAGGGTTGCCATATCTCGTTATATGAAATTAGAGGAAATGAACTAGATTGCTGTATTGGGTGTAATATTGGCATATCGAGTTCTATGGTTTACCAAGAGGTGGCATGCCCAGATCTTCCTACAATGTTAGTTGTTAAGGTTATTCTCTCTGGGGGCGAGACTTCTACATCAATTATTTGAAGCCTACGTATGATTTAAAATTTAAAAAAATTGGAAATAAAAATTGTTCATATTTCCTCTCTGTAGTTTTAAAGCCAGGAACCACAATAAAACAATTGTTTCCCTTACACTTTTTGTACAAATAACTTCCACTGAAGTTAGTGCATGAAAATCTTATTGTAATCTGCAGTGCTAAGTAACGCTGGCGCAACTACAGGCTGTCTGCCGGAATGTGCACAGTTTAAGGTTTGGAAACCCTACAATTTTTAATGGTTGACCATCAATGTTCATTCTATCGGAAGGACCACTGTCAGCCTTACTGGAAAGTTCATTAAATCAACTTACGTGCGGCTATTGACAGACTTTTTGCACTTCAGTGTAGATTCTGTATTATGAGCGTAACAGCTTGTCAATAGCAACCAATTTAGATTGAAAAACTCTGTAGATGAGTGCATTACTAAAAGATATGCGAAAAGTATTCAAAAATACAGCATAACCTGCTGCCATATATGTGGTAACAGCATCATATCAAACCATTCACAGGCATTAGGACATTTTCAGTCCACATGCTGGGTTCTATCAATCAAGATCGTATTACCACAGAGTACAGATTTGCTTGATAAACTGTTCGCACGCCTAGAAACTTGTTGCAGACAAATGCATTACGTTTTCAAGATGAAAATTTAAACGAAATCAGATTTTATGAAAGATTTCTAGTCCACTTACCTACTTTACGGTATAATTTTCAAGGATTTCTCAAGGAACTTACCTGAAAAAATAAAAGAGAAAAAAAGGGGTTAAAATATGAATAAAAAGAAAACAAAAAAATGTCTTAAAATTAGTAAAAAAAAAAATTAACCAAAAATAGTATGTGCCCTGGTAGTCTAGAGGGTAGTGTATCGTAGTGTATTAGCGTAAGGGTCGTGGGTTCGACTCACATCCGAGAGAAACTAATCTGTGACACTACACCGACCATTTGGTTGAAGTTACTCGGCATAGTAAATAATTAAATTTAATTTGTAATTCTATTGTAATTAATAAACAAAAAAAAAACCAAACAAAAAAATGAAGTCCCAACACCAACTACTTCAAACCGTACATCACACCTTACTTCTGATCTATCAAGAGCTGGTGCCTTTTACTTCTTTCTAAACATAGTCTGTGACTTGAACTAACTTAATGCCACACATGACATGTATATCAGATGCATTGAGTTCCCTACAGAAACCTAATCCTGAAAATTCTAGGGAGCCATATATTCAGAGCCTCAAATGGGTGACTTTCTCCTTCTTTCCCGTGTTCAGACAACAATAGTTTGTTTGTTATTCGATGAAAACCGAAGTTTACACCAACGGAAAAGGAATCAAGCCATGTATTTCTAGTAATTTCACTCAGCTCGAGTTATTTTCTGTGAACAGTCTGGTTGGATTATAAAATTTAAGACGATGGATGAGCAGTTGATATGAAAAAGGATAACCACACCACGTCTTAAAGTAGTAGACCTGTCCTATATAAACTTTGATTAGTTTGAAGTGTGTGTTCCTTAAAGACTACCACTTCACGCATACATACTCGTACATACATACACATAATTGTTCATTACAACCCCTCAGTCAGGATTATGGACCTAGCTTCTCACACTACTTATATTGTTTACGTTAATTTTATACGTGAGTGGCGGGATCTACAGTTTACAGTCGACTCCGAACGACAGATTTTTGAGAAACTTTTCATGCAAATTTTATTTGAATCCTCATAGTTTTAGTCAGAAATCTGCTGAGAGGAAGTCGCCCAAGGAATAGTTTTTCATGTTTCATTTTGATTGAGATATCTGACCTGGGGTTTGAACCGTGGCCCTACGTCTAATAAGCCAACACACAAGCCACTAGACTACGGCGGCCGAAGTTTACAACAATGGATAAGGAATCAAGCCAGGCATTTCTATAAATCTCAAACAGCTCAAGTTAGAATGATCGGCCCTTCTCTGTGAACAGCCTGCCTATATCATATAATTTAATATGATGATGAGATTAAAAAGGGTATTCAAAGCACTTCTAAAGGTGCTAGACGTGGCCTATATAACTTTGGTTAGTTTGAACCATGTACCTTAATTGATTTCTCAATTTTTCTATATTTTTTGAAAATCCCGAAGCTGAGATTTGAACAAGGAACTCTCATTTAATCCACCACTAAAATATGAAGATCCACCTGACCTTTGCTAGGCTTAAAGAAAAACAAAATTTTAGAGTTCTTTCCCTATGTTTCACGAACTTTTTATTGAAATAAAATCTACACTCAAGTATCGAATGATTTCCTCAATTATTTCTTAAAAAATCTTTCAAAAGATTTTCGACGAAAGAACAAAAACTAGAAGAAAAAAAATTTTTTTTCCCACATACTTCGTCGACATGTTTGCCTTGGGAAAAAAGTGAAGCGAAAAAATCAAAATCTAGACGAAGACGAAGAAAATGAAGAAGAATTGGAACTGAATTTCTCTGTAGCAAATTAAACATGATTTAAATAATTAAACAATAATTACTAACGGTATTATTGTTTAAAACAATTTTGCACGTTATAATGATGAAAGAGAACGAAGAAAAACTGCAACGAAAAACAAATATTTTGAACTTAATTAAATACAACAACAACAACAACAACAACAACAACTCTCGTAATGGCAAAATCCTAAAAACTTTGCAGCAAGACATCTAAAGTTTCGCCAAAGTTATGGTAATACACGCGGCCTGGCCTGTATGTTGCGAGTACTCACTCGTATGTGAAATATGAAATCCGCCAGTACTCACAGAAATTGTAACTTAAGAAATGCCAGCCATTGCAGCCATTACCGCCACCAACAACAGCATGTAACGAACCATCAAAAGCAGAAGCCAAGCAAATAATCAACCTGCTTAAGAAAACCGACAGACAGACTGAGAGACAGACAGGCATTCCATTAAGTACATGCATATGTGTGGCAGTCATAATTTGCAACATCGAAATTCATTGATGCCCTCCGACCAGGCAAACAATCAAGCCAAACCTAACCAAAGCCAACCAGTTGAACCAAGTTGATCACTCACTGAGCCGCCAAACTTAATAATTTTTTTTTTGTGGCATGCAACCTCTGTCTGTACGACTGCTTGTTGGTTTGTCCATCTTTAAAGTTAAGCATGCGTTGTGTTGTCTTCTCTTCTCTCAGGCAATACAAGTTGAAAAGCAACCGCCACCACCATCATCATCACCATCGCCTTCGTCATCTAATTTTTTATTCTGTTTCGTGTTAAACGTTATAGAAACAGTAGAGAATTCTACTTCAGTTGCGTTTAAATTGAATTGTTGTTATAGAAACTTTTAAAAACACAACAACACCAGCAACAATAACAACAACAACAAACAAAATGAGGTTGAGAGACTGCCTTCGGCAAGGTCGTTCGTTCATTTAAAGTTTTACTTTTAATAACAGAAAGAAAACCGTCTCAACAGCAACAACAACAACAACGAAATAAATAACTTAAAGAAATAATTACAACAACAATTGAAAACAACAACGTACATTTAATTTGTTTTGTTTCGTTTTTTTGTGTTTCATTAGAGTGTATTGTGATTGTTGTTGTTACTATACAAGCTTATTTGTAATATGTTTCCCTTACGATAGCATTTAAAAGAATGAAATCATTAACGAAAGACAGTGATTTTGTTGGGAAACTTTACAAAACTCATAGTGTTTCTACTAATTACTGACAGTGTTTTAGACAAATCTTTATGGTTTTCCGTGTTTTGGTTTTCATTGGATATTGTTTTTACGTGGTGGGTTCCAAACCCTACGCACACCCATATTTTACGTCCAGGGGATTGGACTACGCTGTACGCATTAGTTAACATCTATCGGGTGCTAGAATGCCATCCAGGAGGGGCCACGCGGAGGCTGCGCGTCAACTTGAATACAGCGAGACAGCAAGGTTCGTCCTGGTGGTCGCCAGGTTGACCACAATCAGAAACTTTACCTTGTTTGTATGCATTCCATCCATCCCTGCATTCCATCCCTCCCTGATTTTGTTTCTGCTAAATACTGACTGTACTGCTACTAAATACTGACAGCGTTTCTACTAAATACTGACTGTTATATTGTCACAATCTGTATCAAATACTATCAGTTTTTCACTAAATACTAGCAGTATCTCTACTAAGTGCTGACAGTGTTTCAGATGAATTCTGATTTTGTTTCTACGAAATACTGTCAGCATTTCCCTAAATACTGGCAGCATATCTACTAAATACTGACTACAATACTACGTTCCTATCAAATACTGTCAGTCTTTCCCTAAACACTAGCAGTGTTTCTACTAAATACTGACAGCATATCTACTAAATACTGACTGTAATACTGTAACTGTTTCCGTCAAATACTGCCAGTCTTTCCCTAAATACTAGCAGTGTTTTTACTAAATATCGACAATGTTTCTACCAAATACGGACAGTATTTTTACTAAAACATATTTTTTCTAAATACTGACAGTGTTTCAAATAAATGCTGATTTTATTTCCGCTAAATACTGTCAGCATTTCACTAAATAATAGCAGTGTTTCTACTAAATATTGACATCCTTTCTGCAAAATACAGACAGCATTTCTACTAAATACTGACTACAATATTACGTTCCTATCAAATACTGTCAGTCTTTCACTAAATACTAGCAGTGTTTCTACTAAATGCTGACAGCATTTCTACTAAGTACTGTCTGTAATACTGTCACCGTTTCTATCAAATATTGCCAGTCTTTCAGTAAATACTAGCAGTGTTTTTAATAAATACTGGCAACATTTCTACCAAATACTGTAAATAATACTGTCGCTGTGTCTATCAAATGCTGCCAATCTTTCCCTAAGTCTTAGCAGTGTTTCTACTAAATATTGACAGCGGTGCTACCAAGTACGAACAGTATTTCTACTAAATACTGACAGTGATTGAATTATGACTCAGCAGTCTTCTGACAAAAACTCTTAAAAGTAAATAAAATTGCCGTAAAAAAGTTTCTCAAAATTCTGTCGTTCGGTGTCTACGCTAAACTATAGATCCGGCCACTCAAGGATAAATTTAACACACACGCAACATGGATGGTATGAGAGGATAGGTTGTAATCCTGGCTAAAACATTATAATAATCAATTAAGGAAGTAATGCCGACTGTGTTTCAATGAAATTCAATTGAGAGTTTGGTATACTCACCTTTTGTGCTTCTTTTTCTGGACACTGCACCAAATATGATACGGGAAGTTTTGAGAGTTACTCACAGCAAGGCATCCCGGCTATAAGTCACTGCCTTACACGACTAACAATGCGAATTCGACTACAAAAGAAACGTGTTTCACGGATGTAGAGAAAGAAACTGTTTGCCTACATTTTGCAGAGGGTACAGTTGGAATTGTGAGTAGCGATTGACATGATGTTTTATAGGAAATGTGTACCGTGAATCTATTGTAGATGTATTGCTTGTCTTAAAGCTTATGATGTGTTATTTTCTAGTACCGCAGAGGATGCAATAAAAATCCAAGTTCGATAGACCAAGGTTGACATCTTCGTTAAGAATTGTCATGTTTTTTCGGATTCATTTGAACCCTTAACACACGCTTTGTGATGCCTCCAAGTAAATTCATAATTTCAAATGAGAATTAATGACGACTGAACTGTCAGGAGAGCTTTAACACCCAAGTAAAGAGGCACAATTACGACAGCTACTCTGCTAGAATGGAGTGCAATAAATACTGGAATAGAATACACCAGGCTTCCGAAGAAGAGAACGAAAAATTACTACTTGAAGAAGAAATTAAAGACGTAAATCGTTTAACTTACTTACATAATTAATTGGTCATTACAGCCCTTTAGCTAAGATTACAACCTAAGCTTCTCACGCCACCTATGTTGTGTGTGTATTAAATTTATCACAGAACAGTTACAGCTTAAAGTAGACTCCGAAAGGTAGATTTCCTGGCAATTTTATTTACTTTCAGAGTTGGTAACAAAAGACTACAGATAATTTTCATCTTGCACTTTATTCGAGATGCCTGAACTTGGCTTTGGACCACAGGCTTTTGTCTAATAAGCCAACACACTACTAGTTGGATTATCTTTAAACGGCCATAGATTCTGGGTGGCAAATAAACAAAGCAGGGAATAAAATATGACTTATGGTGCCTATAAGGACTTTTCCTTCTTTTTCAATTGTTAAACGACGAAACTTGTCTTGGAAAGGTCAATTTAAAAGAAAAAGTATCAAATTTATCTCGATAGACTATCGAACTTCAACCCATAAAAGATTCCATACCTTTACAACTCTGTCAAATTGTTTGATTTCAGTTTCATGTATGAATGTGTATCTAATTTGTATAGAATATTACAAATATATGTTGAATAGCTTACGATCAATCAGAATCCATTCTTTTCATTTCATTTTAATTATCCACGCTGATTGGATTTGACTGAAAAAGGTTAAGTATTCGTAATAAAGTGCTTGTATGATCAATAAACGCCATCAAATACCAAACAATTCTTTACGGATAGATGAGGTTTATTACCAAATTTAAATTGAATTAAAAAAAAAAAAATTTTTTTTTAATTTGACTCTCAAAACTATTTTAATTGCTTGTACTGCACTACACACATCTGTGATGTGAACTTTAGGTTTAAAAATATCTCAACACCCTCTTTATTATTGTGATTGCTGTTGTATGTTTTTGATTAATTGTACGTTAAAACCAAAAACCTTTATTATTGTTTTTATTATAAATTAAATGTTCATGTTTGAATATAAAAAAAATTTAATTCCACATTTTTTTTTCTTCATATTCTTTTCAAGCTTTTTTAACGTTTATTTCGTGCAAAAATTTGTTGAAAAAAAAACGAATTTTTTTTTAATTTCATTTGAAACGTTCTAAAGAATTATTAAGTGTAACAATAATTGTTAACAGACAGACAGACAAACAAAAACACAGAAAAAATCAGTCCTTAACAATGGTAAATCAACAAATTAATTAATCCACAATGAACTTTAGAAAAACAAAAACAAAAAAAACAACAACAACAAATCATAACGAATATATTCATTATTTACGTGTTTCATGAACCGAAATTAATTTTTGAATTGCAAAATTTAAAAAGAATTTCAAGAACATTTTTTTTTTGTTTTGTTTTTCTATTTGAAAACGGATTTCAAACAAATCCAAAGCAAAAAAAAAACAAAAAAACAACAATTTAAAGAACTTTGATCCGTATTCTATCACACACTCACACACACAAAAGTTAGTTCCGTTTATTACGTACGTATACTGAACTGACATTTAAAAATATTTTCGCTTCAATTGTTTCAAGATTGTTTTGAAAAACGATTTAAAAAAAACCGCCTGTAATTATTATTCGCTTGTGTAGAGAAATAATACTCAACGTGTCACTCACATCAACTCGAGGATTTGGATTACACACGAACAAATCGAACACGAATTGGTCATTACAACCCTTCAGTCAGGATTACAACCTTGCAACCTGTTGTGTGTGTTAATGTTATCCATGAGTGGCGCAACATACAGTTTAAAGTTGTCTCTGAACAACAGATTTTTGAGGAACTTTTCATGGCAATTTTATTTTTACACTCAAAGTTCTTGCCATAAATCTGCTGAGAGGAAGTCGCCCAAGAAATATTTGTTTTTATATTTCGTTTTGTTGGAGATGTCTGACCTGCGGTTTGAACCGTGGCCTCACGTCTAATAAGCCAACACACTACAAGACTACGGCCACTTGAAGTATTTGAATTATACGAATGATATTTGTCTGCTCCATGCATAAAACTTAGGCTCTGAAGAGCCTAAGCGTTATTTTGAACAATGTCGGGATAGGGCAGATAGGTAGAAGTGTCCCCGCAAAAGGGATAGCCACTCACAGGGCCGTGAAATCCTTGGTGATTAATGAATGCATCTTTTCCCTAAATTATAAAACCATACAGAGCATATAGGTTAGGTTAGGTTAGGTTAGAGGACGTGTACTTCTCAATTCAGACAAGTACAGTACTCGGAGGTCGAATTGACCCATTGTACAACGTCCTAGTTTCTCACACCACTTATGTTGTGTGTGTTAATTTTATACATGAGTGGTGGGACCTACAGTTTAAAGTCGACTCTGAACAGCAGATTTTTGAGAAACTTTTCCATGGCAATTTTATTTCAACACTTAGAGTTTTTGCCAGAAATCTGCTGAGAGAAAGTCGCCGAGAAATACTTTTTGTGATTTGTCCTGATGTCTGGCCTGGGGCTCGAACCCTGGCTTTACGTCTAATAAGCCAATACACTACCTACTAGACTACGGCGACTTCAAAAATGAGTTTAATGGCACACAATTAAGGGATGTGAAGACCAACCTTTTCACCACAGATGTCTTCTGAGAGGAAGTAGCCTAAGAAATATTTATTTTCATATTTCGTTTTGTTGGAGGCGTCCGACCTGCAGTTTGAACCGTGGCCTCTCGTCTAACAAACCAACACACACTATCTACTAAACTACGGATGATATTTGTCTGCTCCATGCATAAAACTAGAAGCTCTGAAGAGCCTAATGCCTTATTTTGAAAAATATCGGGATAGGGTAGATAAATAGAAGTACCCCCGCAAAAGAGATAGCCACTCACAGGCCCGTGAGATCCTTTGCAATGGCTCAATGCATCTTTTCCCCCAATTATAAAACCATACAGAGCATATAACAACAAGCCACTGAGTTTTCTAATGTCACTTGCGGAGAAATCAGTGAATTTAACTGCCCAAATGCATTACGTCCCGTATGAGTGTCCACCACTACACAATGTTCCATAGTAACATACATACATAATTGGCAATTGCAACCTTTCAGTCAGGATTACGGCCTAGCTTCTCACACCACTTATGTTGTGTGTGCTAATTTTCTACATGAGTGGCGGGACCTACAGTTTAACGTCGACTCCGAACGACAGATTTTTGAGAAACTTTTTCATGGCAGGTTTATTTACTCCGCAGAATTTTTGCCAAAAATCTGCTGAGAGGAAGTCGCCGAAGAAATATTTTCGTTTTGATGTCAGACCTGGGATACGAACCCGGGCTTTACGTCTAATAAGCCAACACACTACCTACTAGACTACGGCGAATTCCATAGAAACTCCAACAAAAAATCTGAGTAGGCTCGTACTCACTTTACTGATTGAGTCAGATGGACTTCTCTATCTTGCCCGCAAGGCCACATTATCAATTCTACGCTTACAATGGATTTTTAAAGCAAAAACAATTTCCTGGAAATCATTTGGTCTGCAGTTTCCCGATATATCACTGTGACCCATCAACCATAAGATGTAAATATTGTACTGCTCAGCCATCTACCTGCCATCATGTGATATTCTAGGTGGCCTAAAAGAGTATTGATCAGTGTGATATCTAGTAACGCAAGCTCTGTTAGACTACCGAGGTAACAGGCAACAATATATTCAACCTCTTCAGAAGACAGTTGCAAGCAAACGTAGAACCTAACCATGCCCATGCATTGTGCAACGTGAGCATAGATACAGTAAGGGATATGTCCCTTAATAGCTAATTGGCACCCATCTTTACCAACAATAGGGTAATAAAGCAACATTTTTGCTTAGTCCAGGATTTATGGCCAATAAATATGACTGTCTAGCAGGCAGCCCAACGGGGCCAGGGGTTATTTCCATAATTTTTATTTCATAATCATGAGTGGCCTGTAATTTCACCGGCTTTTCAATTGCCCGAGATGTCCCTATGACCAGGATCTGATATTAAAAACAAAACTGCCTCGAGAGTCGAGTTTAGACCTGAAGGTTGCATCTGAAGAAGATCCGTTTGTCGCTTGGCTTTTGGAAAAGTTAGATATCCTAAAATTTGACGATATAATACTTAGGATCAGTTCGGCAGCATAATTTATTCGCACTACATAGGCCTAAAACTCAGAAAGTGGGGGAGAGACATCCCAATATTATTCTCAAGTTTACTACCCTCTCTGTACACTTCCACGGAACCCCTGAGCACACCATGTCAAAGGATCAGATTTCCCTACTAGGAGTTATAGGCAAAATCTTGTATCAAGAATGGATTCAGGCGAGGTGCAATCAAGGTATAATCATTCAGAGTTTGGGGATCCTCAGATAAAATCGAGAAGTGCCTTTACTACCCTCTATGTTCACTTCCATGGAACCACAGAGCAGACCATGTCAGGGGATCAGTCTTCCCTACTTGGAGTTCTAGGGCCAAATCTCGTATCAAGAAAGGATTCAGACGAGGTACAATCAACGTATAATCATTCAGAGTTATAGGATTTAAATAAAACATATGTATATCCAATAGGATGACTCACTGTACCCACACAGCAGTGGTCAGACCTATCTTAACAAACGGATATCTAGTATAGAAATCCCTCGATTTACGTCGCAGTTGGTTCTAAAAAAACACGACGTAAATCGAAACGACGTAAATCGAATTTCATATTGCTGATACGACAAAATAGTATGTTTTTAACAAGGAACTTAAAAAAGTTCCAGTAATCCCTCGATTTACGTCGCAGTTGGTTCCTCAAAAATTCGAATGACGACGCAAATTGAAGTTAGAGGGAACAAAAAATTTGACGACGTAAATCGAAACAACGTTAAGCGAGGCGACGTAAATCGAAGGATTACTGTATGCTAGGAATTCCTCGGTAGGACAACTAACTTGTATCTGATACTACTGTTGCCAAGATCTGACTGCATAATTATTAGTGGTGCCTTGATATCCACTGTACGGTCTCTCGTGGCCGCCAATAGATCCAATATAGGAAACGCAATGATCGTAAAAGAATTTTTGGACAGTCGAGAGCAGTGACAACATGATAATGCGATACGATTTCTCAAAGGCAATTCAGGATAACAATCCCGTATAAAGAGGTACAATCAACGTAAAATAATTCGGAGTCTGGGGATCCTCAGATAAGATCGAGAAGTGCCCAGTAAGAATAAGTAACCAGAATGGCGGGATATCAAGTCGCATTATGACAAGTGTCGCATGCTGTCTGGCAAGTAGTCTAGATGGAAGCCAATGCAGTATAAAAAAAGATTTTCTTTAAATCCACAAATTAAGTCACAGTCTCTAGTGGAAATCGAACCCATAATCCCCTCACAAGCATCTTAACACTCTCCCCGCATAAACCAGGGAAACCAATCTAATAGTCTTATCTACAGTGGTGGCCTTATAATTAGAAACGATGTTTCTGAAACAGAGTTCTCTGGAGTGACGAATCTAAGTTTAATTTGTCCCAATCTGATGGAAAAACGTATGTAAGACGTCCGCCAAACAAAGCCTTTGATTCCAGGTACACAGTGAAAACTGTAAAACAAATTAATAAACATGCTTGTTGCTAAGTCGTTTCTAATTATAAGGCCACCACTGTAATTACAGACTTTGGCGAGTATAGTTACCGCACATTAATGAATTAATATTTATATAAAGGGTGTGTAAAATTAGCTGATGTCTAACAAATTATTCCGACAGTAAACTCAGAATGAAACTCGGGTCACTACATTTGCTCGTTGGATTTGAAAACATTAAGAGGGCATTCATTCACTTGTATTTCATTTTTTATCTGTGAAATACGATTTTGAATTAGAATTTTGAACAATTTTTTTGTGTTTCCACTGTTTGCTGGTTATCAGCACTGTATTACAGCATTTTATTCTGAAATGTTATTCTGAAAATAAATTTTCTATCGCCACTAGTGTTATCAACACACAAGTTAATGCACGTGTCATAACAACGATGAGAAATCAGCAAAATTTATTCACTTCCATGCAAAATTGCAAAATCTGTCAATCACATCTTAACGATCAGTATGAGGAGTTCAATGGCCTTAAAAAATCGATCGTTCGTTAATGAAATTCCGTTTTAGAAACATCATTTATAAGCGTGGATTAGATAATGAAAAGTGCAAGTGCAAGTAGAATGAAATCTCTCGAAATGAAATCCAAAGGAAATGAACTTTAAAACAGTTGTGTTGTAATTGTACGTTTGAATTGAAATGAACGTTTAGGAATTATGAATGAACTGGGATTTATCAAACAGATGATCACTAAATTGATGATCACTGAATTAAATTGAATTTACACTCACAAACGTTTTCTATTAATTTTAGTTAATCTTCTAGACAGGCCTAGACAAAACTAAAGGAGTTCTTTCTTAATCGATTTTTAGATTTAAAGGCCAGATCGAATGGAGAGTAAAAATACCAGTTCTTTATGAGAGGGCACTGCGATTCTAACTAATAAAACCTTCCAAAGAAAAGCCGCCGTTTGTCAAAAAGGATATTCATGTTCCAATTGTAGGAGTATCCTTCATTGAATTAAAACAAGCCAACGTCCTACCTGGTTGACTCAATCAGTTCCCATAGGAAACAGTGCCAACTCCAAAACCAATTTCGTTAGTGCGGTAGTCATATCGTACGGTATCCGCTCCAGCCGTAGTGGTGATAGCGTGTATTATCCCTGTGGATCTGCTGGCAGTGGAGCGGATGGAGATTTATAGGGCGAAATCGGCTGGAAGTCACATAACCGCTCATTTCAGGGAAAACACCATTTCAAAATGGCAACAACGATGGAACGAGGAAGATAGAGGAAGATGGACGGCGAGACTTATTCCAGACATAAGGCCATGAATTGGTCGGAAATTTGGAGAGGTAAATTACTACGTTACACAGATGCTATCGGGTCACGGATATTTTAGAATATATCTGCACAGAATGGGCAAGACCGCCTCCCCTTACTGTCTTTACGAGGAAGGGGAGATAATTGATGACGCAGAGTACACCGTTTTCGAGTGTGCACGATGGCAGAGCTATCGCTCTGCACTGACGTCGATAGTTGAGAAGATCACGGCCGGTAACATTGTCGGGGTTATGATCACGAGTAGAGAAAATTGGACCTCAGTGGCGAATTACGTGGAGAGCATTCTAAGACTGAAGAAGAGGGATCTTGAGACTGCAGAACAGGTAGCCATGTCGGCATTGGTGATACTGTCACACGTGCCAAGCGTAACCGAGACGATGATTTATACGAAAGGAATAGTGGAGACGCTTAGATGTCTCCTAAACTTTCGATTCGCAATCCGGACGCGGATATAAACATGAAGAGGCCAAAGAGCCAAAAGGACTCCACTCCGAAGTAATACCACCGTAGTTCCAGAGTGGGCACAAACAAGTCCACAGGAGACGAGGGGGGGATTTAGTGGGTGAGGGCCCCACACACGGAGGATGTTACGACTTCCTGTATGGTGCGATTAGGTACATTTACCCCTCCTCGGCGAAAAAAAGCATTATTTAGTGCCTTCGTTAGTGTTATCATCTCCTACAACTGTAGTTCAAAGTGCTGATACAACAGAAAGGTTTACAAAGAGAATTTTTTAATTGCGGAAAAGTATTCACAGAGAGAGTAGACAAGAAAAAGAAAGACAAAATTATTGAAGAAAAAGAAAATGAACCCGGATATTTAAAATTTCGAGTAGACAATGTGCGATAATGCAATGGCGAAAAGTCGTAAAGTAATAGCGAAACAAAAAAAAATTTATAATGCAATTTAGCATTTAAAGGCAGCAGCGCGTGCAATAACCTTTCGATTTTTCTAAAATCAAAAATTTACAAAAATAACAAAACAAGTATTTGTTTCATTTTTAAAATTAAAAACTGCACACACAATATTTAAAACAAAAACGAAACAAAAATCAAGAGAAAAAAAATTTTAAAAAATTGAAATAAATTTTGTAGGTTATAAAACGCCCACTCAGCATAAAATGTCAATCATATCGGCACCAGCGCAGTCAACTAAGTCAACAAATAACAACAGCAACAACAACAACAACAACAACAAGCAGCAGCAACAGCAACATCAATACTTGGATTATCAAACAACACTTTTGAATAATTTTTTTTTGTTGCTGTCGTTAACTGTCATGTTCGTGTTGTTAGTACGAGCTGAACGAGCTGTACTCTGTTGGGCTGATAATGATCATCGACACAATTTTTCAATTTTTTTTGTAATTTTTTTCGATTTTTTTTTTTGTGTGTGCATGATCCACCGCCTGCACCACCAGCAACAATGGCCGCATCGGCTTGTCCATGGAGTGACAGTTAGTCAACCAGCCAGCCAGCCAGCCAGCGAGCCAAATGGACAGACAACTGATGTCGGTGAGAGGGTATTCATTTGCCAAACATCACATCGCATATTGCATCGAATCGAATCGCATCGCATCATCACATCGTGTTGAGTTTTTCTTCTTTTTTTCGTTGTTTTTTTTATACATTTTCGTATAAAAGTTCATTAACATTTACCGTTACAATATGGTTCGTACATAATACACCAGCTGATTAAACTACAGTTAAACTTTTGATAATGAATTGAATTTAAAAAAAAAGAAAAAATTAAAAAAAAATTCAATGAAAAACTGAAATAAAAATAAAAAGTAAAATCCAGCGTTTTTAGTTTTTTTAATTCTGTTGTTGTTGTTGTTGTTTTATTATTTGATTTCTATAGAAAACAAATGCGCTATGGATCGATTAAATCTATTTCTTGCAAATATGATTCGGTCTGGTAATTTATAAAACAGACAACGAAAATAACTGATGATGATGATGATGATGATGATGGCAAATCATGGCAAATGAATAACAAATGACACGATAACACTAATGAAATATATTTATTGCCTAAAACCGTTATACGATTTATCGATTAAAGTTGGCTGCCTCTTAACTATAACATAGAGGGCAGGCAGTATACTCCTTTGGCTGGCCTTAAAATTCAATACTAGGAGGCAGTAGAGCCAGATTTACTCTACGTACATACATACATACATATCTGGTCATTACAACCCTTCAGCCAGAATTACGACCTACACACAGTTACTAAAGTATACATACGGTTAACAAATTTCAGAAATTTTTTAACCAATGCAAAAGACCGTCTTAAAATCGAAGAAAGATGTCAGACAATTATAAAGATTTTCAACGAAAACGGATTGGTTAAAAAATTTCTGTAATTTGTTAATCGTATGTATACTTTTGTGGCTGAGTGTAGTTTCTCACACCACTTCTGTTTAAAGTCGACTCGGTACGACAGATTTTTGAGAAACTTTTCATGGCAATTTCATTAATTCTCAAAGTTTTTGCCAGAAATCTGCTGAGAGAAAGTCGCCGAAGCAATATTTTTTCATATTTCGTTTGGATGCTGAGATCTGATTTGGTCTGACCCTGGGGTTTGAACCGGGGGGCCTCACGTCTAATAAGCCAACACACTATCTACTAGACTACGGCAATTTATCTTGCTCCTGGTCTAAATTATTGTCAATTTTTCTGATTTTCAAATTGTCATGCGATGTTTATCTATCATGAAGAATATCGGGGGTCTCCATAGAGCTCACGTTGCTGTCGACCTTCTGACACAACTCTCCCCGCAATTGGGTAAATTATTTTGGATCTATTTTGTGTATGTGTTGGTTGTAGGATTTAAATAAAACATACATCCAATAGGATGGATCTACACAGCAATGGTCAGATCTATCTTAACAAACGGATGTCTAGTATGCTGGGAATTCCTCGGTAGGGCAACTAACTTGAATCTGATTGTACTACTGTTGCCAAGATCTGACTGCATAATAATTAGTGGTGCCTTGATCTCTATTGTAGGGGCTTTGCGGCTAAGTACGTCTCACGTGGCCGACATGTGGCATGGAAACGCAATGATCCTGAAAGAATTTTTAGGACAGTCGAGAGCAGTGACAACATGATAACGCCATACGATTACTTAAGGCAATTCAGGTTAACAATTCCGGATAAAGAGACTTGAAAAAATGACGCAAGCACTTCGTAAAAGACTGCGTTTAAATGGGAGAAATTTTTTCGGAATCGACAGGCTCTAAGGCTGCCGAACCACTGCAGGTAGCGTTTTTCAGGCGGAAATGTTGACACTGCAGCTGCGGCAATGACAGAGCAAAATGATATGATGTCCATATCATATGGCTACCAGGGCACAGAGTGACATTCCAGCTAGCTGTAGAGTGGATGAACTAGCCAGGTGCGGTACATCATATCATAGACTTTAGGAATCCCTCTAAGCTCCCGCGAGCTTGACAATTGACAAAGCAATCGCCAATTCCATCAACAACAGACGGACGACTTCGAACACGGGCAGAACGGCGCAGAAAATCTGACCAAAACTGGATAGATAATGTACAATAAGTCTGGTCTGCATGATCAGTAAGGTCATTGAAGTCATTACGAGGCATTTCCATCAACAACAGACGGACGACTTCGGACACGGGTAAAACGGCGCAGGAAATCTGACCGAAACTGGATAGGGAATGTACGATAAGTCTGGTCTGCATGTTCAGTAAGGTCATGGGGGTCATTACGAGGTATTTCCTTCACCAACAGACGGACGACTTCGGACACGGGCAGAACAACGCAGAAAATCTGACCAAAACTGGATAGGGAAGAACGTACGATAAGTCTGGTCTGCATGCTCATTATTATTACGAGGCATTGTGTTAAAGGCACGCATGATCTTGAACACTTTACTCCTGCAGAAGCTGCAGATGTGAGAAGGAACAGGGAATTATTCTTCAACAACTGAGCAGGAGAAAAAGGCACCACCTTGGTGGTTCTGTTTGAAGGTAGTGGCCTTGTGAGATCAATTGACATTTGGATGCATCTGCCCTACATTCTAAGAAAATTATGATCACCTTTCAAAATGTATCTCAGCAACATTTTCATTCCATTTTTTTGTAATGTGTTTGCAATGCACTGCACTTTGCTTTGCTTTACAAATGATTCGTCATGATCATCATTTGTGTCCATCTAAAGAAAAATTTTATTTCAATATCTCAGAGTGATTTGACATTTAAAAAAAAACATCTTCAAATACTTCTCGTTTTTTTTCTTGCTTTTCTTGTAATACTTCTGAATACCAAAGCTTAAATGATTTATTCTCGACTTGTTATTATTGTTGGTATTTAAGATTTTCTATGTAAGACTGAAAGGGTTTGATTTGATTTGATTTGATATTTAAGATTCGTTTACACCGCCTCTCGATAAAAACTTAAATTTCCTCTTAAGAAAAATTGTTAGAAAACGCCAACTCATGTTGAAGAATTCGAAAGAAAGACAACAAAAAGCGGTAAATCTATTGGAAAACTACAGTCAGTCAAACACGACTATAAGGTAACGGCAGGCACTTTGACCAAAATGATCTCTTATGTCCCATGATGCACTACACGATCACCCCTACACAGTTATTAGTGCAGTTCTCAACCAGTTAAATACAACTGTCAACCTCAATTGAAAGAGATGGGCTGAACAAATTTTTTCTTCTTAGTAGATGACATGGATACACATTAACAATTTCTAGAATAATAGGGTTGCCAGCTGCCGTTGCCCTGAAACTACTTTCCCTGTGAAAATCTTTAGCGTTTTTTTAGTTGATGCTTGTGGAGCGGCATTTTCCTTCCTCCTCTTTCTTTCTGTTACGTTCATTACCAACATTTTGCTCTCCGGGGAGACAGTGGCCATGGAATTTTCGGCGTGGATTATTTGTTCTTCTGGATTCGAAACTGGGTTGTTTTTTCGAATTATAATCAAGTAATCTAACCACTATGCGCCGCTGTGTCTGAAAGTCATAGAAGACGTGTACTTGTCAATTAAGACAAGTACAGTACCCGGAGGTCGAATTGACCCATTGTACCATTAAAGTCATAACCTCAATTGTAAAGTTACAACCTCATGGAATTTCCGTTTGAAGAGGATTTTGAAACTTCCTGTTCTTCCGGATTCGAAATTGTATAGTTTTTCGAAATGTAATCAAGTACTGTAAGCACTATGCCCTGCTATTTCTGAAAATTATAACCTCAGTTATGTCTGAAGGCCTGTTCAAACACGATCCCAACGTCTTTAGTGTGGTTTCCATCTTCGCTTAGTTTAGCGCAGGCACAGTATCCGGGTGTTTGCCAAAAACGACGATGAGAGGAATGCCGCTGTAAAGCAAGACTTCGTAGGACATTTTCAATTCCAGTATAAAACTCTAAACAACATATTGTTATGGACGATGTTATCACCCTAAAAAGCAAAGAATTTTGCTAGATACGCTAACAACCTACACATACATACATACATAATTGGTGATTACAACCCTTTAGCCTGGATTACAACCTAGCTTCTCACACTATTTAAGATGCGTGTGTTAATTTTATTCATAAGAAGCGGGACCTGCAGTTTAAAGTTAACTTCGAAAGACAGATTATTGAGAAACTTTTCATGGAAATTTCATTACAACCTAGCTTCTTACACCATTTCAGTTGCGTGTGTTAATTTTATTCATAAGGGCCGGGACCTGCAGTTTAAAGTTGTCTTCGAACGACAGATTTTTGAGAAACTTTTCATGGAAATTTTATTTACTCGCAGAGCTTTTGCCAGAAGCCTGCTGAAGAGGCAGTCGTCGAAGAAATTTTTTTTCATATTCCGACTGGAGATTGTCTGACTTGATGTTTGAACCGAGTCCTCTCTCGTCTAATAAGCTAGACTAGGTCCCACCACTCATATATAAAATTAACACACAACATAAGTGGTGTGAGAAACTAGGTCGTAATCATGAGTGACGGGTTGTAATGACCAATTATGTACTACTTACTAGACTACAGCTACTAAGACTACGACTATCCTAACAACCTAACTTAGTCAAATGCGTGGTCTTGAGTTAACAGTGAATATTAAAACTGGCGATCACATCGATTCAAAAAAACCAACCACAATTCCTAACACGTCTTACAAAACAACAACATCCGCTTAATTTCTTGCGTTAGATAACCTTCACTTTCCACAGACCTTGAGAAAGTAATGCCAACTGGTTGGTGGTTGGTAGTGAGGAATGCGGTCAAACAAGGATGACAGCCAGCGTTTTATAGTCATGTTCTGTTTAAAAACAAAACAAAACAAAACAAAACGGTTTTTATTTATTTATTTAAGAAAGTATTACACACAGTAAATGAGTTTAATTAGCATGAGAAATTCTTTCAACAAAAACTAGACGAGGTTGCCATAACATTTAGTGGAGGGAAAGAGCCGAATGAAATCCGAGTCTATAATTATCGCAATTGGCAGCAACCTGTTGCATTTTGCACATTGCAATGCAAATTTATTTCTTAAACGTTATGTACCGTTTTGTTTCTTTTTTGTTTTTGTTGTTGCTTTTATTTTTGTTTTTGTTGTTGTTGTTGTTGTTTTTAAAGAGTTTTTCATTAATTATTTTCGATTTTTAACACTCATTATCATTTTAAATTGTTTGTTGGTTGGTTGGTTGTTGCCTGGTATGTATGCATTTGGTTGGCTTTGGCGGCAGGCTGCTGGCTGCTTGGCCGCTTGGCTGGCATGGCTGATTAAAAAGCTTATGTTACAACTTAAAAGGCCATTTGAATAAATTGGTTAAAATTAACACGACATGGCTCTATGCAATAAGCGTTTGTGTGTATGCCACTCTCTCAATTCTTGTTGGCAAGAAAAAAACGAAAAAAAAAGATGAAGAAAAAACCTCCTCAACAAGCAGAATGAACCCAATGCTGTGTTGCTAACACCACATTAAAGAGATAAATTAACTGAAACTAATTTGTTCTATTAGTAACAAATTTAATTGTTGTTCTTGTATAGAGCTTGTGCTACTAAATACAACAACAACAACAACACCCATCATCATCAAAGTAAACGAAAACTTTATTAAGTTGTTAACTGTTGGTCGGCCAGGCTAGGCTAGGCTAGTTAGTTTGTTAGTTGGTTGGTGTCTTAAAAACTGTTGTAAAACCCAGTTTGTTTGTCGTCATTATTTATTAAAAAATTATTTACAAAAAAAAAAAAAAAAAAAACAAAATTATAATAAAAAATTTAATTTAAAAATTAATAAATATGACACAAGTTTTAATGAAAAAGAAAAAGTTGCTGCCAGTCAAGCCATGCCATGCCATACTGCCATCACTAGTAGCAGTAGCAGTAGCAGTAGCAGCAGCAGCAGTAGTAGTAGTAGTCGACAGCCTTGAGGTGATGTGGTTTTTGAAATATGAACGTCTTAACGGTCTCTGCATACGGTATTTAACATCGAAGTTAAAGAAAAGCTGCACTTTGGTAGCTAATTTTAATTTTTAATGTCATTTTTATGCAAAAGGCCTTCTGAACAATGCCAATAAGGAAGGTAATTACAACCCAAGGCATTACATACTATGGATTGGTTCATAACCAATCCCTAGGTTCCTTAGGAAAATTCTTTCTATTGAAAATGAAGTTTTTGATGTCATAATATGTGAAATTTGGCGTTTTGCGGTTCGAAGGACCAAAGAATTTTCAGCAGTTCTTTGGTGGAGAAAGATATCAGGCAAGAGAGTTTTGCAGCCGTCAAAGCCTATTAGTTGGAAAACCTTGATAAATTAAAGGGAAACAAGGCAACAAAAACCACAAAAAAATAAGGGAGCCTTCAATAATAAAGAACGCTTCAAACCCCAAAGAGAGTGTATCACCAGTAATCGCAAAAGTTTTCAGTCAAGCTTCCACACTTTCTGCCGAGCTACCAGAGATGAGAGTGGCCTGACATTGTCATGATGTAACACAATAACTTTTCTGTTTCAATCCTGGCCACTTTAACTAATTTTTTGGTTTTAAAATCGTTAACCGTTGACAGTAGAGGTCGGAATTCACCAGGACAATTCTTTTCCAATTCCCTCATACGCAGGACTTTGAGAAACTTTTCATGGCAATTTTATTTACTCTCAGAGTTTTTGTCAGAAATCTGCTGAGAGAAAGTCGCCGAAGAAATACTTTTTGTATTTTATTTGATGTCTGCCTGGGGCTCGAACCCTGGCTTTTCGTCTGATAAGCCAACACACTACCTACTAGACCATGGCGACTTCACGAAAAGTTTATCAAAAATCTGTCGTTCGGAGTCGACTTTAAACTGTAGGTCCCGCCACTCATGTATAAAATTAACACACACAACATAAGTGGTGTGAGAAACTAGGTCGTAATCCTGACTGAAGGGTTGTAATGACCAATTATGTATGTATGTATGTGTCATACGCAGGACATTACATTTCTTGGTATCATAAATAGAATTTGAAACCCCAGAGGAGCCTTTGCAGGATTAGGACCTGTATTTAATGTTCACGCATCATCCGTATGCATACAAAAATAAAAATTTTCAAAGCAAATCGAAAACATAACTTGAAACAACGGAAACTAAAATGAAAACACACAGTTTCCTCAAGACATAGTGGCCGCATATCAAAACAGTTGACGAAAAACTTTGAAGGTGAACTTGACAAACCCAAAAACTCAAAATTCAAAAGCAAACATATGATTATATTGGCTATACAACTCGTAAGCCATATGATGATATCGCACAGGCAGCATTAACGTGTAACCTACAAGGAAACATAGGCAGCAACGGACTAACAACACAATATCGGAGAAGAGCCTTTACGGAAACAAGTCTTTGCAAGTGTCAGCAGTTTTAGTGTTACCTTGAATGCCTTGAATGTCCAAAACCTCATATGAGAATAAACACCAAATGCCTTGCTATCTCCTTTCGAGGCATTCGGTATTCACAAACTATCTTAAATGTGTTGCTGTACCTCCTGCCTGGGGATCGAATGGTGGCTTTACTGTCAGTGTACTCTGATACAAGATTCGCACAACGACTGCCATTATTTCAGACTGAAGGGCACTACAATAAAATTCAACTGATTAATTGGGCTTTGTCGCGTTACCTGTATCGGTTACTGAGTACTTGGATCATAACAGGATCTGTTTGATATTTTCATTGCAAAATCAGGGGGCGAAAGCGGCTATAAGCAAGGAAATTTGGTTAGACCAAGATTTTTTTATGACTATAGCTTCTATATTTCCATACTCTTTCCATACTTGTAGTGCTCAGTCTGATTAACGCATTTGCAGGCACTTGTTGTTTCGCCAACAAGTTTTGTGGCAGCCACTTAAAGAGACATACCATAAAGAACGCCTTCCATGATGTCGTATTTCTAAGAGCGCCATTCTGATAATATGCTCAAACCGATTTCTTTTCGACAAATCCAACCAGAACGCTGGTTGGTTCGTTTGTAATACAAAGTCGTACAGCCAGCGTACATTTCTATGGCTGTTACCCCGATTCTACAATTGACAGAATTATCGAAAATAGATTTGGGCATGTAGTTGCCACTGGCATGTCGCAGTAGTCTAGTAGATAGTGTATTGGCCTACTAGATCTCGCTTTAAACCTCAGATGAGAAATCTCCAACCCACGTCAGACATCTCCAATTTCTTAGGCGATTTTGGCTGACTTTCAAAATGTATCAATACAAAGTTTGTATACAGTTCTACTACGGTATATAAATTTTGTACATATGCAAAGTTACCAAGCAATGCATCAACTATAAATCCGATGCTTGATTGTTTTTTGACTGCGTTAAAAATACACATTGGCGACGTTTTGAAATAGTATACATTGTAAACATTTTGTACAGCGGCATTATGAAACACGATACTTTGTTCAAACACAAAGCAACTAACATTTTGGAAGTCAGCCTTACTCTCAGCAGCTTTCTGGCAAAAACTCTGAGAGTTGAAATAAAATTGCCATGAAAAGGCTGTCGTTCGGAGTTGACTTTAAACTGTAGGCCCCTCGCCACTCATGTATAAATATTAACACACACACAACATAAGTGGTGTGAGAAACTAGGTCGTAATCCTAGTTGTCACACCGTAAGTTTTTACTTCGTTATAATGCCGGAAGGCCTCTGGATTAGTTGTGGAGGTACTCGAAACTTTTGAGATGGTTTTCAATTACTTTTCTGTACATTTTTCGATTTTAAAATGCTTCAGTATTAGGGCACTGTCCCCATGGACACTAGCTTTGACGTACATACATACACAATTGGTTATTGCAACCCATCGTTTAGGATTACGTCCTAGTTTCTCACACCACTCATATTGTGTGTGTTAATTTTAATAATTGAGCGGCAGGACCTACAGTTTAAAGTTGACATAGAACGACAGATTTTTGAGAAACTTTTCATGGCAAATTTTATTTCAACACTGAGAGTTTTTCCCAGAAATCTGCTGAGAGGAAGTCGCTGAAGAAATACTTTGTATTTTGTTGTGATGTCTGGCCTAGGGCTCGAACGCTGGCTTTACGTCTAATAAGCCAACACGGTACCTACTAGACTAAGGCGACTTCGTAGCCGCACAAAAACGTCCAACGCCGTTAAATCGCTTGATATTCTGGTGGCCGCCTAAACATGAAATTACTTTTTCAGGAAACTTGTCAGGCAATAAATCCAAAATCAATCGAGTTGTGTGGGTCATGATACCATCTTGCTGAAACAACATACTGTCCTGTTCATTACTTCCAATTGAAGGCCAAATAAAATCACTTATCATACGATCATAACACTCTGAATTGATGACAATGGTTCTTGCATTGTTAGGTTAGGTTAGGTTAGAGGACGTGTACTTGTCAATTAAGACAAGTACAGTACCCGGAGGTCGAATTGACCTATTGTACAACGTCCTAGTTTTTCACACCACTTTTGTTGTGTGTGGCAGGGGATCTTCAGTTTTAAATCGATTCCGAACGACAGATTTTTGAGAAACTTTTCATGACAATTTATATTTACTCCCAGAGTTTTTGCCAGAAATTTGCTGAGATGAAGTCGCCGAAGAAATACTTTTTGTATTTTGTTTTGATGTCTGGCCTGGGGCTCGAACCCTGGCTTTATGTCTAATAAGCCAACACACTACCTACCAAACTACGGCGACTTCTCTTCCATTGTTACTTTCCAAAAAATACAATCATGTGACCGAAATCTGTTCGTTTTTGTATGGTTTCGAGTCGTTAACAGCTAAATTTGATGTGCCCTCAAAGTAATCCTATTTGTGTACGACTAAGCTTCGATGCCAATAAAAAAAAATAGATTGGAATTGAAATTGAATTCACCATTATCACTGTTAACACGACTTGAATTGCACAACTAAGGCCATAACAATACACCTCACCTTGTTGTCATGAAATCTCTTTAAAAATTTGATCAAATATTTGAAAGCAAATTTTTTTAAAATATTTTTTCTTACAAAATTTTTTGCAAAATAATTTTCAATATCCCAAAACCAATCGAAACGATTTATTACGAATTATTGATTGTCAATGCCTACTTAAATGCTGAATAATTTATTTGATTTCCATTTAAGCTTTTTAATTAGGCAGACAAATTGCTGATTTTCGATAAATAATTTTTGTTTTTTTGTGGTTTTTGTGGTTTTTTTCTGAAAATACCATGATTAAAATGAAATAAATTATTAATGAAAACAAAATAAAACAAAAAATAAAAGAAAAAATATTTTTTTTTAAATGTATAGAAAACACAACCCACATAATTAATTAAAAAAGTTGAAGTATTTTTCCAATATTTTTTAAAAAAAATTTTTTTTAAATTCTTTATTTTTTCTTGTTATGAAGTATTGAATGGAATTGAAAATTTGTGAGATTTTTCCATCAAAAACAAGTGGCACAGTGGTTTAATTACAAGAATTTGTTACTTTTAATGTAAAATTCTAACCAAAAAAGATTTCATAAACCTCACACCACTGTTTTATTACAAAAAAAAAATCGCAAAAAAAACCTTTTTTTTTGGAACGTTGCTGCTATAAATTCATAAATAAATACCCAGTAAAACTGACTGACTAAACTAAACTCGAAAATGAATTGCAAGCAAGAAGAAAAAGAAAAAAACTTTAATTTCGTTGATTTCAAAAGTTTAGCACACAAACACAAAGACACTAAATACTGCAACAACAACAACAACAACAGCAACAACCTAAAAAATTATTGTTCAACTAAATCTAGAAACCCAGTCAAGAAGCATGAAATAAACAAAAAAAAATAAAAAAACAACAACTCAAGACATACAAAAGCAATGAAGAAAAAAAAGCCAAAAATTTTTTGAAAGGTGCACTCGAATGCAATTTAAAATTGAATTTTTTTTTTCTTTGGATCCATTCAATACACTGAAAGAATTTATTATTTTACTAGACTGAGGGTGCACATACGTACATAGCTGTCCGCATTTAAGTTCACTTTACTAAACAAGTATTCGAGGCTTTAGTAACTCTCTCCGATGGTATAAATCCTGATTACCAACAAAATCTGTGTTGGCTTGAATTCATTTTTGTAGTTCCCCGGAGAATCAAAGTACGAAGCATTTCCATATTATTCAGTTTCGACTTTTTTCCCTCATTGGCTTGTTTCTGTTTCATTAATCCAGTTTGCCCAGCTTAGCAGATGATTATGCAACTGTAGCCGGTCCTTGTACTCCGGTACTTCATGCCATGGTACGACAGTGCGTGCGGTCTTACTACCCTATAGTGGAGAGTCCGGTACTCCATGCCATCTGTATAGCTGGCCCTACATACATACATACATACATACATAATTGGTCATTACAACCCTTCAGTCAGGATTACGACCTAGTTTCTCACACCACTTATGTTGTGGGTGTTAATTTTTATACATGAGTAGTGGGACCACCTACAGTTTAAAGTCGACTCCGAACGACAGATTTTTGAGAAACTTTTTCATGGCAATTTATTATTTACCCTCAGAGTTTTTGCCAGAAATCTCCTGAGAGGAAGTCGCCGAAGAAATACTTTTTGTATTTTGTTTTGATGTCTGGCCTGGGACTTGAACCCTGGCTTTTCGTTTAATAAGCCAACACACTACCTACTAGACCACGGCCCTACAAGTCTTTTTATCTCCTACCCGTGTAACCCTATACTCTTCAGATTCTCTCAACCTAGTAAGAGTCTTGTTATCCATATTTCTAGATTACTGCCGTAAACGCTAATCTGGCAACTCTGTCAGCTGTTAATTAACTGTCAATCTGAAGTGTAATTTTCCTTCCATTTAATGTAAGATTTGCACATTTACATACGTTCACTGGCATGGATCGCTTAAGAATCGAAAACGAACACGTAAAAATAGTTAAAATCAGCTACAAAAGTGGTTTCGACCATAATGAGGTAATTGTGATCGTCATAATCGATCTACTAAGCATAAAACTAAACAACTTTGTTAAGAAATTTGAAGAGACTGAAGATCTCTGTTCAAAATATCGTGAATAATACGATAATGTTGATTGCCCGGCATTCTCCGCAGTAGAGATTATCCAACGACTTAGCATGGCGTATTTTGTAGGTTTACGCTTCCGACCATATAAAGTCCAGGTAAAGTAGCAATCAAAGCCAGTTGACTACTCACAATCCGCGGTAGACACACATATACGCTGCTAAAGCAACAAGGTTTCTGAATCAAGAATTAATTGGGGAAAAACCATTGCCTGTTGGGCGCGCCTTATAATCTAAAATTTCATGTCATATTTTGTTAACACGTTGACTGCCGACTACGAGATAACTCGTAGATTGTGTTCCCTTCTAGGGTGCCAACTACGAATTATCATGTACTCACTAAACCTGCCATTTTTGTGTAGCTACGAATAAAATCGTATTATATCACTGCTAGTATCGATAAATGGCTTCTGGGAAAAGGACAAAAAGTCAGTGTTGGCTTGCTCGGCCAGTTTTCTGAAAATTGCCGCGGCAGTCAACGTGTTAATAATAACTCCGGAAAAACCATTGCCTTCCATACAAAGCGTTATGGTCGTATAATAACTGAATTTATTTGGCCTTCAATTGAAAATTATGAACAGGACTGTATGTTGTTTCAAACAAGATGGTATCATGACCCACACAACTCGATCGATTTTGAAGTTATTGCCTAACAAGTTTCCTAAAAGAGTAAATTCATCGTTTGGCAGTGCCCATTATCCACCATTATCACGCGATTTGACGCCGTTAGACGTTTTTAGTGACGTTTGTTGTGAGCCAGTGTATCTGAGGGCAATTCGCCAACACTGGAGCATTTTAAGATTAAAAAGTGTGCAGAAAAGTGGCTGAAAGCCGTCTCAAAAGGATGGAGTACCACCACAACTAGTCCAGAGGACATTTAATTGAAAACGGATTTCGCAGATACATAGGCTGCCTTCCAAAATGTATCAATACAAAGTTTGTATCCAGTTCTACTACTGTATATAAACTATGTAGATACTGAAAGGTACGAAACACTGCATCAACTATAAATCCGATGCCTGATTGCTTTTTGACTGCGTTAAAAATACACATTGACGGCGTTTTGAAATAGAATACATCGTATATATTTTGTACAGCGGCATTATGACACACGATACTTTGTTCGAACACAAAGCAACTAACATTTTGGGGGGGCAGCCATAATGACAATTTTCAATCCAGCATTATAATGACGTACAAGTTTCATCACAGTTTTGAACCAAAAAATGGATGACACTTTCGGTCATTACTATATTTCAGTCTGGATTACGACAAAGCTTCTCACGCCACTTACATATATTTTGTAGGAGTGGTGCGACCTACAGTTTAAAGTCGACTCCGATCGACGGATTTTTGAGAAACTTTTCATGGCAATTTTATTAAGCCTCACATCTAATAAGCCAACAAACTGGCGACCTCAATTTAATAGGAATATCTCTTCAAAAATCCATTCTCATGCACACATTTTTTTCTCTCAGTGTAACGTTAACGTTAGTAGGAGCATAACAACAATCTCGCAAAACCACTACAACTACCATTAACAAATACAATAACAAACGAAAACAAATAAAATTACATTCAATTTATCAGTAAAAATTACGTAAATTTGCTATAAAAAACACTAAAAGAAGCAGAGAAAAAAGTTCAATGACTTTAAAACTGAATTAAAAAAAAATCACCAAAAAAAATCAAACAAAAACAAAAATATTCAAAGCAAAAAACAAAAACAAACAAGAACATAACATTTTTAGCCCTATTAATACATAAAAAAATCATAATCACAGGGTGATAGACAGTGAGTGGGAGAGGGATGGGGAGATAGAGGAGCTTAAAAAAAGAATTCCATTTAAATAAACAATATTTAAAGCAACAACAACAACAACAATAAGAAACAATAAAACAATATCGCTTGTAAATGTCAAATTAAACGAAAGACTGCGAGAGAGAGAGAAAAAAATATGGCAACCGTACCCACTCTTATTATCCATTCTATTGTTTTAACTGTTAATAGATCATCATTAGTATCGACAGCCAGAGCCAACATGTTGAAATTAAAAAGAAGAAGCAGCAAAAAAGAAGAGCATTTAACCACAGAGAGTCAGTTGTACTCTTTTCTTTTTGGTTTTGCACAGAATTAAGGTGCGTTGTTGTTACTTAGGCGCTGATCTCATTACATGCAGATTACATTTACAAGCCAATACCAATACCAACAACAACAACAACAACCTTGACAGAAACCAAACATAAGATAAAGAAAAGAAAAAAAAATACAAGAGAAGCTAAAACAAGATAAAAAATAGTTGCTGCTGTATGCAGTGTTGCATCTTAATCCACTGATGCAGATTTGTTTTGTTTTGTTTTGTTGTTTTATTTTTTCGTTTTTTTCCATTGATTTTCTCAGTCGGACGGTATTTATTTTTTACTGCTTTAAAGGCCAATATCGTTAAAAATTTTTAACTGTTTAATTAAATATTTAAATTTAAAAGAAGTATTTTTAAATTCTGTTTCTGTTTCTATTTCTTTTTTTTGTATTTTTCAGTCTGTCTGTCTGTCTACACAATTATAATATTTATTACAACAACAATTACAATCAAATCAAATGTAATGACTAGTGTATTAGAATTAATTAAATTTGAAAAAAAATCGTAATCATAATCAAATACTAAATACAGTGGAGAGCATAAGTGATTACATACACGTGTAGTAAAGCAATTTTTAAAAAAGTCAATGTTAACAGAGTTAACAGAACAATGTTAAGTGTTTAACAGAAGATACAAAAAAAGGTCATGGAAGAAATCTGCCAAACATACGATTAACGGAGAATGGAATGAATATCTCTTCCATTCCCCCACGTTACTGAGTGGAACACAGCTTCTCTGGTAAATCGCAAATTGTATTTGAAAATTGAAAAACTTAGAAAAAAATGTATTTGTTTTAAGTCGCCGTGGTCTAGTAGGTAGTGTGTTGGCTTATTAGACGAAAAGCCAGGGTTCGAGTCCCAAGCCAGACATTAAAATAAAATACAAAAAGTATTTCTTCTGCGTCTTGCTCTCAGCAGATTTCTGGCAAAAACTCTGAGAGTAAATAAAAATTGCCATGAAAAGTTTCTCAAAAATCTGTCGTTCGGAGTCGACGTTAAACTGTAGGTCCTGTAAACTGTATAAAAGTAACGCACACAACATGAGTGGTGTGAGAAGCTAGGCCGTAATCCTGACTGAAGGGTTGTAATGGCCAATTATGTATGTATGTATGTATTTGTTTTAACAATGTCTGTGGAATGTGGATGATCGATATTGTGAAAAAGTGAGACTTAGTGCAGGTATCCCACTATACATCCATGGTATCAAGGATTCCAAAACAAGTGTCCTTGCGGTCTGGCGTTACTTGGGACCGGGGATATAGCCTAGTCGTCGAACAAATATATGCAAGCCGTCAACCAAAAAATGCAAGTCAACAACCAAAAAATGCACGACATCATTACAAAAAGCAGGTTATCGGCCAAAAAATGCAAGTTATCGTCCAAAAAATGCCAGTTATCGTCCAAAAAATGCAAGTTATCGTCCAAAAAAATGCAAGTTATCGTCCAAAAAATGCCAGTTATCGGCCAAAAAATGCAAGGCATCGTCCAAAAAATGCAAGTTATCGTCCAAAAAATACTAGTTATCGTCCAAGAAAATCAAGCCATCGTTCAAAAATCAAGTCATCGCCATAGGAAATACATGATTATGTTTGCTGTAATCGCACTGTACTGTGCAATGAATTCGAAAGATTAGAAGGAAATTTGAAACATTACAGATGTGGTCAAGGCTATGCATCATCGTAATGTACGGGCTGTCAAAAAATCACTTTTGTTCGAGAAAATTATGACGAATGATACGAATATTTCGCTGCCATGGCTTGCTCAGTAATTAAGCCTATCTTTCACATCTTTGGGGGCGCATTATGCATTTTAGTTTGCCCCTGTATCCATATAAAGTACGACTGACGCCACAATTAAAACCAGCTGACCTTTCACAACCCGATAGGTACGCAGATGGGGTGCTAGAAAAACATTTTCTTTAGAGTTGAAACTCCCTCACGTTCAAAACTTTATTTGACATACCTGCACCTGAACTCGTTGTTACGATTCCGAGAAGAATATGTAATAAACAGAGTAGCGGATTGTCGCTCTTGTTATTTAAAATTGGCGTGGAGTAGGAAAGACATTCATAAGGGTTGATATGGGTGCCTCGCTCTATCGAAGAAAGACATGCGACGCCTCGTCAAAGAAAGTCGGTTAAATATAGTGTTTTTCTTTAGAGTTGAAGTTCTCTCATGTTCAACACTTTATTCGGCATTCCAGGGCCTGAACACGTTGCTACAATTCCGAGAAGAATATGTAATAAACAGAGTTGCGGATTGTCGCTCTTGTTATTTAAAACTGTCGTGGAGTAGAAGTGTATCAGTCTAGAAAAGGCTTTCATTATGGTATCCATTTTCGCCTGCCTTTATCGAAGAAAGACATGGTACGCCTCATCAAAAGATGTCTGTTAAATATAATTTGCAGCTTAACCCTTACGTTGTCAGCAGAGGTTGCCTTAGTTTTTATGCTCTGAGAGGAAATTGAGTGTAAAAAACAAAACGGTAACCGTTAGAAAAAATAGTATATCGGGCGTTAATGGGTTAATATAGGGAATCAAACATAGGGAATCTTTTTATCAACGCGAATTACCAATGGGGCGCTCTGGGTTGTACCGCCCACATTAGTAGCATTGGATAGCACACATCCTAAGAAAACCATGAGGGAAAATTTTATTAAAAAACTATCCTGAACTGAAACTCTCAAAGTCAAAGACACTTTTGCAGACTCGAGTACTCATTGAGCAACTGAAGAAGAACTCTAATGAGTCACACTCTCGATCATAATGTTCTAGGAACAAATGGATCTTATTTGCTGTTTTAAACTTTAAACATTTGAGTTTTTAATTCTCAAAAATTTCCTGCAATGAAATCCCTGAAAGGAAACTAAAATCAATCCTTGCAGCAATTCTTTACAGAATCTAGTTTACCTTCACTTCAAACTTCATGTTTTGGAAACCTGAAATGAAAAACACGTGCAAATGTGTTCCACATTTATTAACACGTTACTGATATGCCATCAAATGTCATAATCTGTCATAAATCATCTGTCAAGCCATCAGTTAAAGGTTATTTAAATCGAACTAACAACAACTGATCAACAAGTTTTACGACTTATTTTGGGAAAGGTTAGTTACACACACGTCCTTGCAGTGACAGCACAACAAAACATCTTCTTCTTCTACATCATCTTGTTAAAGATGCTGACTAAATGGGTGTCCTTATAAGCCATAATGACTGACATTTAAGAAGAAGAAAAAAAATTTTTTTTTAAATAAAAAATAAAATTTTTTGACATTTGCTGACTGATTTTTGACATTTCTGATTGATTAAACACACACACATTCAGGGTAATAAGAACAGCAACAATATTGTATTTAAAAATTTAATTTTTTTTCTCTTTTTCCACATGATGGCTGTTGGTTGGTTTAATTCTTTATGATGGTTTTTCTTTATGGTGATGATTTAAGTTACAAAAACAACAACAACAACAAAGAAAAAAAATATTAAATAAACTTTGTTTATAAAATATTGAAGCCTTGATCTTTAATCATTAAACAAAAACAGAAACTAAAAATAAAAACAAAAACAAAAGAAAAAATTATACACAATTGTATTCATTAAACATTGGGTCATATAAAGAGTAGCCACGCATTGTTCTGTCGCTCTCGCTAACGGTATTGCTGCCATTTTATCGGAGTACTATTCAGTCGATTTGTATTAAACCATGGGGCGGCTACAACTTAGCTGAAACCAGGAGAAGAAAATGAATTTTCATCATGGTTTTCGAAATTTTGAAATGAAGAGGTTTAATCCCTCCTGCAGTGAATTGTGTATATGGCATCACCGATTAAATGTTGCCCATGACAGTGTTTATCTCTGGATGTGAGATTCTCATTCCAAATTGGACGTCGTAAAACGGAAACAGCTTGTGACACCTGTCTCTACTGACGGGTTAAAAATGGAAGGTTCATTGGCGCTGTGGTTTCTAATGAGGATCCCAAATTGAAGCTACATTATGAACTTGACGCACGGCAGCGACTTTTAGCTAAAGATACGTGCTGTCTTGAAGGCTCTTAAAGACCTGACTGCAGCAAATTTTAGCTAAAGATACGTGCTGTCTTGAAGGCTCTTAAGGACCTGACTGCAGCAAATTTTAGCTAAAGATACGTGCTGTCTTGAAGGCTCTAAAGGCCCTGACTGCATCGAATTTTAGCTGAAGATACGCGCTGTCTTGAAGGCTCTTAAGACCCTGACTGCAGCAAATTTTAGCTAAAAATACGTGCTGCCTTGTAGGATATTAAGGCCCAGACTGCAGCAAATTTTAGCTAAAGACACGTGCTGTCTTGAAGGCTCTTAAGGCTCTGACTGCAGCAAAGTTTAGCTAAAGATACGTGCTGTCTTGAAGGCTCTTAAGGCCCTGACTGCATCGAATTTAAGCTAAAGAAACGTGCTGTCTTGTAGGCTCTTAAGGACCTGACTGCATCGAATTTTAGCTAAAAATACGTGCTGTCTTGAAGGCTCTTAAGGACCTGACTGCAGCGAATTTTAGCTAAAGATACGTGCTGTCTTGTAGGATATTAAGGCCCTGACTGCCTCGAATTTAAGCTAAAGAAACGTGCTGTCTTGAAGGCTCTTAAGGCTCTGACTGCAGCAAAGTTTAGCTAAAGATACGTGCTGTCTTGAAGGCTCTTAAGGCCCTGACTGCATCGAATTTAAGCTAAAGAAACGTGCTGTCTTGTAGGCTCTTAAGGCCCTGATTGCATCGAATTTTAGCTAAAGATACGTGTTGTTTTGAAGGCTCTTAAGGACCTGACTGCCTCGAATTTAAGCTAAAGATACGTGCTGTCTTGAAGGCTCTTAAGGCCCAGACTGAATTCGCTTCGTCAAATGGGGATTCAGACTCTACTGAGAGCAATATTATCGATTTGGTATAAATCATATGGGATTCTTGACTCTTAAAGCTTCATAGAAGCCTTAGGACCGGATGGAATCAGTCTCTGGGAGTCACTGGAGAGGATACATCGTAATTCAAAGTAGCTAGGAACCTTTGGTTCGCTGCTAGAACTCAATAAGTTTACGTGACACTGATGATTAGGTTCCTTAGAGGACATTGTGGTACGTTTCCAATGCTGATGTGATGTCAAGCTGCGATTTCGACGTCATCCCATAAACCATAAACCAGGCAGACTGTTCTCATAGTTGAAGGTAGTCGTTCTTCTCCCCAAACGGCTATAATGTGAGGCTTTAGATGCTTAGCTGTCGATTTCAAGCCAACCCGCCTATATTCCTGCCTTTTTCAAGGTCGGAAGCAGACTCTACGATAATATGAGACTATAACAGCTCAGTTCTGATTTTGATGCTGTGGTTTAGATTTTAGGTCCGCAACCTCCCCTTTGTCAAAGGCAACCTTTCTCATTCTCAAACTGATGCGATGTGATGCTACAGAACTGCAACCACCCTCATTTCGATGCATATCTTACCGATTGAAAGTAGCACTTATTCCCACCAAGCTACTATAACGTGGGACGACTGAACCAGTTCAGCTGTTATTTCGGTATCAAGACGTAGTCATAGCTGAATCTTTTTCAGATCCTGGACAGACTTTCTTAGTTTCTAGCTGATAAAATGTGATGTAAAAGAAAGCGATGCCAACCTGTAGACATTGATGGGATTTTTCTACATTGTAAGTCGACTTTACTCCTTCCAGGCTACCATGTTGTGAACCTGAAGCAGTTCGATGTCATACTCTGCGAGTAAATAATATTGCCATGAAAAGTTGTTCAAAATATTGACTTTAAACTGAAGGTTCCACCTCACATGGACAAAATTAACACGCACAACATGGGTGATGTGAGAAGCTACGTTGTAATCCTGACTAAAGGCTTGTTCTAGTTATTCTATGGTCTAGTGCCGCAGATACTTTTTATATCAGCCAATATTGAAAATGTTTGCTAAATTGGCTTATTGTTTTTGTTTCTTGTGTTACGATTGTTATTTGGATTTATTTCATACAAAATTATAATTTTAATTCTTTTGTATGCATTATCTATGCGGATTTAAATTTGTTGCAAATAAAAATGAAAAAAAAAACCTTTTTTTCTTAAAAATTAATAAAAAAAAGTCAACATGTGTGTTGCATTTTGTAGCATTAAAAAGATTAGTATTTTTTTTTGGTATGAAATACAATGTTGTTTTTATTAATAATAATAATAAAAAATATTAAATTTTATTTATTTCGTTTGCAGTGCAACTCTGACCTTGAGATCTATACTGTTAGACAGTCAGTCACTTGCACAGTGCACCAGCAAAAAAACGGTGAGATAATTTTTTCTTATTCTTTTAATATTTTTCGGTTTTATTATTTTTATTTCTTAATTTTTTTATTTAATTAATACGGATCATAAATAAGAAAAATAATAAAAAAACCAAATAAACAAATTTATTTATTTAATCGCACTCAGTTTGACTTTTTTTTAAAAGATTTATTGAAAAAATTGATAAAGAAGTCTTGTTCTTCTTCTTCTGCTTCATGTTTTTTCCAACAATTTGTCGAAAGAAACAAATTTTTTGTGTTTTAATCAATAAAAATAATAAACAAATGAATATACAACACACACACACACATAATTTAAAAAAAAATAAAAAACCCGACAATGTTTTAATCAAAAAATGTACTTTATTTCAGAAACTAGAGTCTACTTCTAGGCTGTTGTATTCATTTAACAGCAAAGCTTTTACCGTATTTATGAAAAACCGTTAACAGAAGAGTTGCCATTGGGTTTAAGTAAAAGTGCAAAAGCTTTTAATTGAGATTAGCTTTTATTTATTAAAAGAAGAGAGGATTAAATGCTTGTATAAACTTTAACCCTTTCAGGGCCAACACAAAAAAAAAAAGCGACAAGAATAGGTAGGTAGGTACCGGGTCATTTCACTCATAAACGTAGAATACTACATGACAAGGGGTTAGGAAAGAAAAATGGAAAGAAAGAAAGAAAAGAGAAACAAGTAAAACTATAACACGAAACAAAGTTAAAAAGAATCATAATTTATAGCAGACCGATCTAGTAGCCCTCAGGGCAATTTGATTGTCAACTAGGATCATATAAGATTAGAAGGGGCTGGGCCAGGTACGACCTCAAGAGCCTTCATAATAGTAAAAATCGCTGCTTGAAAGATGCTGTATTCATAATTAAACCTCAGTGAAGCTACTGTCCAAGATTATTACAGAAAACACCAGGATCATATAAGATTTGAAAAGGCTGGGCCAGGTACGACCTCAAGAGCCTACAAATTAGTAAAAATCTATGCTTGAAAGAAGCTGTAATCATAATTAAATCTAAGTGAAGCTGCTGTCCAAGATTATTACTGAAAACACCAGCTCCTAGGCCTTCAATTAGCTTTGAAACATCTGAGAAGTTGGGTACACCATTTCACTTCAGAAGTAGCCCATTGTCATACGCAGCCCTTTTCATTTAATGGGGCATATCACAGTGGAACAGAAAAATTTGCTTTATTGTGCACATTTTCATTAACAGAAGCCATATCTTCGAGTGTGCGTACATTGTGATAATGCATAGGCTTGACCACATCTGTATTTCTTTTTTATAATTTACAAATTTACCTACTTGTGCAGTAGGTCGCCTATGAAGACGGCCCGTAATAATTGAAAAGTGGCCACGTTTGAATTACCCCTTTTGTAATCAATTTGAAGCTGAGTTTTATGCGTTCATCGATTATTTAACCATCGATATGGCGATATTTAACGTATGAATAATATTTCACAACTGAGAGCCTTGCCAGATCGGTGGTTTTGTAAACATTAAATCAACATCTGTTTGATTTTCATAATTTTTGTGACCCACTGTGCTTTTCCCTTTACTGTATTGAATTAATTTTTCATTTAACAACAGCTTTATTTGGAATATTTTAAAATTTATTTGAATTACAAAACCAAATAAAAAAATTCTTCAAAAATTTCTTAAGCTATCACTCTCCCTCCCTTCTTCTTCTTTCCCTCCTCTTCTACCAGAAAAAATACTTTTTAGGCCTACAATAATACCAAAACGAAATTTATACGTCGAATCCAATAGATACGCAAACAACAAGTGTTTTTTATTTTAATTTCTAATTGAAAAAACAACAACAACAACGAAAAAAACTAAATAAATATTATTGAGAAATAATTTCTGCGTAGGCTGTTAAATAAATAAACAAGAAATAAAAAAAAAATAATAGAAAATAATTTGAACCATATTTAAACGTACACTTTCTCAACAACAAAAAAACACACAAAAAGCCTAAAAAACAATACGAATTTAATTAATTAATAATTTAAACATCACGATAATAATAATTTAAAGCAAAAAAACTAACAAAAATAATTACAATAATAACACAATAATTAGCATAACATATGGCAACTTTCGTTAAATCAACTCACACTACCAACCAAATTCAAAAGTAAAAAAAACACAGAAACAAGAGTGAGAAAGAGAAATCTCCTCTCTTAGTATTTCTCTCAGTATGTATTTATTTCTCTTTTAACCACGTGGAACTTTTGGCATGACAGCCATTAAAAAAATATAGCAAAACATAAACAAACAAATCCGATGAAAGCAACAACAATAACAACACAAATACAATGGCAGTAGAAGACGACATATTGCGTGTTTGAAATGTTGATGCACGCAAAAGAAGAAGAATAACAAAAACAAAATACAGCTGATGGCTGAATTGTGTGTATGCGAAAATATTTGGAGGTCAGTAGAATGTTATGGTGTTTTTATTTGCACACATCCAAATACAACACAGAAAAAAAATCAATCACAATCCACCGCCTTCTATGCATTTCAAGGAGATGCCAGATGGCTTGGGGCATTGTAAAAAGGAATTGTTTATGAAATTCTCCATTGAAATCATGTTTAGTGAAGGGAATTTAATAAAAAAAAAAACATTTTTGTTTGCTTAATACATAACAGAGTGGGGAAGAGTGAAGTTTCGAAATACATACATACGTAATTGGTCATTACAACCATTCAGTCAGGATTACGACCTAGTTTCTCACGCCACTTATGTTGTGTGCGTTAATTTCATATATGAGTGGCGGGACCTACAGTTTAAAGTCGACTCTGAACGACAGATTTTTGAGAAACATTTTTTTCATGGCATTTTTTATTTACTCTCAGAGTAGTTGCCAGAAATCTGCTGAGAGGAAGTCACCGAAGAAATACTTTTGTTCTGATGTCTGGCCTGGGGCTCGAACCCTGGCTTTACGTCTAATATGCCAACACACTGCGTACTAGACTACGGCGACTTCAAGAAGTTTCAAAATGGTGAGTGCTAAAAAGCAGATCTTCCAGCTTCTCTTTGTTCTCTGTCATTCCCCATAAGAACTTAAACTTTGTGTGGAACAAATCCTTGTCACAATAGAACCATTTCTAGGACGGCAGTGACCTTTGATTAAGTTTATCTTCATGAATTGCTATCGGCAGCAAGAGGATGATCATAGGCGACCACAAATGGCTCCAAAGAATGTGAAGTTGTATTCCTGTCTTTACTAAACCAGTTGCAATAACTAACATGTTAGTCAAACTCCATAGATAAGTATGAAGAAGTTTCAACCCAGATTTCTATCGATTTGACTCCATCAAGATGATAATAAGAGACAATGGACTTTAAAGTATTGGTTCTGATGGCAAACACGTAATCCGCATTGAAAGTCCGCAAGTTGGTGCGTCTCTAGCTTATTGAAAAATATATCGAAGGTCTTGGTTTCAGAACTTCTGTACAGGTAGGATGAGAAGCTAAGATTAGCAAGAATTCGACGACGCAAATGCATCGCTAATGTATTCTACGAAAACTAGTAGGCAAACGCCTCAAAGAGAAGTTGTACTGTAATGGGCAGAATACGACAAAACTCGGACGGCCAAAAACTACATGGCATCAGGCAGAAAAGGTTGCGGCAAAAGCTGTTTAAAAGTTAAGGCAATTGCGAAAAATAGTTTTTGAAGGCCCTTTGCTCCAACTAAGAGTATACTTTAGGACACCTATAAAAACTGAGATGTGATTCAAGCAACCAATTGAGCTACTGCTGCTTGTATTCTATCTTGTTTGGCGGCAAGCAATAGTCATGTCTAGTACATATGTTCCAAAACCTCCTTCCGATTATTTGATTATCGAGAAAAATACAGTAGAATTTTACATTTCTCGACAGAATCAGAAAATAGTGCCAGTTTCTCAGCTCTATAAACGTTAGCACAACCCACAGCTATGGTTTTCTACAACTGAATAGAAATGAAAGAACTTAAGAAATTTCATTCGGCCGTTGACAAATGATTTGATTTCACCCGATTAGATAAGAATGATTAAGTTCTAGGCAATATTGACCCTTGGAATGTTATTGCTAGTATAACTATGTCGTCGACTGTACGATTACTGTTATGAAAAAAAGCATTTCTTGTGAAATACCGTGTTTTTATCAGACATTGTGAAAACCCCCCTCATTTAATCAAAGCGCAATATTTATGGCAGATTTTTCCTCTTTTTTTTTCTTTTGCTTTTCAAAGTCACTAAGATTTATAGAAGTTCTGACTCTGCTAGACATTTTGAAATGGATTTCATAAATAAAAGGAAAGAAAAGATAAGGAAATCATTTTGTAATGTTTACCTCAAGAATTAATATGCAATTGTTAACGAAAAATAGAAACTATTTCTTGGATTAATAAAATGTGAAGTTGTTTTCGATTATAACTCCGTCCGTCTATTCACTTCTGAACATAATTGAGAATCTTTAAAGAATTTCATGAATTATTCCACAAAAGTTTATAAAAAATTAATAAAAAAAAAAATCGTTTAAAAACAACACTTCAAATGCTTATTAATTCATAAAACTGGCTTTTAATGTGAATTTTATTGTGGAATTATTAAGAAACAGAAATCAAAAAAAAAAAACAATAACTATTTATCATAATCATTTAAATTATTAACAAAATGAATGACGTCTTTAAATCAGTCATTAATTAATGAAATGGTGTTTTGTAAAGCCGAACAACTATTTAAAGTGACCTTAACACGTGACTTGTTTTGTGGAAAAAAGGGGGGTTTACACCCTCAACTAGAACTTTAATAAAATCATATCTACTTAAAGAATGCCTATTACTATCCTCAGACTACTTCTGGATAATCTGATGCATTACTGAAATCTCTGTGGCACCCTATGAACCGTGTTGCCAATACGGTTGCCGGTTACTTGTCGTGTAAACACGCATTCAAGGCCGTGATTATCCTCAAAAGACACTTGATACATGCCGCCATTGTTTCCGGTCTCTTTTTCATCTAACCTTCAACAACGGCAGTCCCATCCTCCGCAAGAATATTGAAGTCAACCTATCATTTCTTTGCTAAATCTCTTTGTATTGTAATTCCGCAGTAAAAGTTTAGATTATCTCAAACCCCTTTGGCTTGCTGAGGGTTTCGTTTCTCTCCATGTTCCTCTTCGCCTTTCTCTCACTTCACAATAAGGTTCTGGCCCTATCACCTTTATGGACATTCCCTTCCATTTTAGAGCATTTGCCTGCTCATTCCTTTGACTTCGCACATGTCATGGGATCCAGTAGACATTATGGCGAAGAACAATTTTTCCCTTCTGCGCAGACCACATTTGCAAATGCTAGTCAAAGCAAATAACACGGCCCTGCAAATTTGAACTTTTCTTGTGCTGAATCTGAAATTAATCAGATTTACTTGACCGCCATATTGAATCCGCCATTTTGAATTTTTTAAATCTGAATGAAGATCTGTAATCAGCGACCCCGAAAACTCCTGAGTGACAATTTTCAAGAAAATCTGATTAATTTTTAAGGGCCTTCGTAATGTGTTTCTTTTTCTCTTGCGCCCCTTGACATAAACCCACCCCCTACTTTAAGGGTGCATGCAAACAATTTGGCTTTGGGCTCATTTTAAAGAGCAAAGATCAATTGTCAATATCTGACAATAGCGATGGTTCTAGCACGTCAGTGTTTAGCCAATGTTTCAAAAATGGCCAAAACACTATTTTAGGGGTTTCAACCCCCCTTTTTCTCGAAAACCTGACGTGATGGAATGTTTTTGAAACCAGATTCATGTTCAGCGCGCAAAATGCCTTCGGAAACACCTGGAGCCATCTTATTTACAAAACCCTTGCAGGGCTATGTAATCCGTTATAAGCCTAAACCGGCAGGATATACACCACAAATAGGTTCTCTGCCCTATCTAGCTCTATCTAACGCAGCTTTAAATTGGAAAATAGAGACACTGAACACGTGGTAAAGATCTGTAAATGTTAGCTTAATGTCTGACTAAGCTAGGTTTCCCGCATGGCCCACGATATGGAAACATATATCTTCTGGTATGTGCAGGTCGCGGTTGAGTACTCAATGAAAATGTTGTCTCATAATTATTGTTTAGACAGACCTGAGGCTTTATAGGACAGTTTCGTATCGTCTGCGTTAACACTTGTTATGTGTAGCCTACCTAAAGGGAAAAGAGCTACAATTATGTGATCAATGCTAGCTTAGTGCTTGATGCCAATATGCCACGATTCAGCTTTGAAGATCAGTGGCAACAGGGCATCCAACTCTATTAATTCATTAAATACGTACGTATCACATCAAAACAAATATTTTTACGTAGTACTAGCCTGCCTCGTAAAACACATCTATTGGTAGACGATTGACCGGTGCATCACTAAGCAAATTCGTTACTTAACCTTACAATTCGTAAGTGGAATGGATAGTGCAGTCTAAGAAGCCTTTCTTGTGACTAACAATGTAAGCAGCTTCAAATCTAACATCCACTACTACACCCTCTTTGTGACCTACCACAACTTATTTTCCTCAATCCTACACAATTTACTCGACTAGTAGGGGTCATCCTCTGTGTGTTGGTCGTATATTAAAAATAAAAAAAGGAGTCACTTGGTTTAATCACCCCCTTATTGTAAAATCTGTCTGTTTGGAATGTAAACTAGTCACGTGTGTTTACATTTTAACTCACTGATCCACATTTATTCTTCCTCTTCTCTCCTCTGGCCTCTTATTCTATTTGTTTTTTATTTCCTATAATTTAAGGTCATTTACTTGAGCATGTTAACAACTACCGAATCGATATTCTTTAATGACGCACTTTATCGCTCCGGCTGTCATCTGAACAGAGCAAAAAAAAAACGAATTTCAGTTGGTTGGGACAAGTTTATTAGCGTTGAAGTCAAGTTTACTTCACTTTTGTTTTCTTTTTAAGCATGAAAAAAGAAGAAAACGAAACCAGACACTTAATTTACGGCTTCTCTGTATATATCGAATATGGATGGAGAAGAACCCCCACCACCATTAATCCAGCAACCAGTTTCTAATTCATTCAATAGTTTATTGGCCATCAGTTAATAGTTTGGATTGCTTAACGATGATGACCAAAATTATATGAAGAGACCGGTTCCCGTAGCCCGTTGATTCATATTCAAATGATCACAGTGACAAGTAGTTCTCTTAAGCGTGTAAGGTGTGGTGCGGTGTTGTGTGGTGTGTGTGTGTGTGGTCTGAAAACAATATCGTATCCATTGAGATTCAAGGCTGTAACGATTTTTTTTGTTGTATTTCCGTGCATAACAGCACAGTCGCTTCTATTGTTTTCTGTTTCTTGTTTTCGTTTTCATTTTCGTTTTGCCAATATTTTCGATTTTTGTTTTTTTAATTAATTTTTTAGGCATTTTATGCAAAAACTTCAGCAGATATTTCACCATGAATTTGCAATTAAAATTTATTTTTATTTACGCAGGTATTCTCGGCTGAATGGAAAGTTTTTTAAGTACCCTACACAACCATAGTTTCTTGGAAAAAATATTAAGTTAAAGGGGATGTTTGCAACACTTTTAAATTACCATGGGTCTGAATAACTTCCCAAGCATAACGCTCTCCTTTTTATGCAAAAAATTAACTCAAAAAGGGGGAATTGAAGCAGTTACCATAGTAGAGTAGATAAGAAACAGTGTGTCATGGCTTTTCCGTCATATGGAAAATTTTTCGCGTCTTTCAATTATTAAGCGATCCATATGGCAACCACGAGTGGGTAACCTTTCGCTCAATAAATGACACTTCACATGGATTGGCTAGGTAGACCGGCATTTTTGAAACTACTAGAGGGATAACCCGCTTTAATCACATGGAATACCTTGAATGCTTGGATTAGGTTTTAGTATTTAAATTGCTAGAGGATATATTTCTAAAGTAACACACAGGCATGGAGATTACTGGTGGCTCACAAAGCTGTCAACAATCTGGTTGCTTAGAATCAATTTACTTTGCTGCTCATGCCAAAACCTAAGGATCACTAAAGTGTATGTAGCGGCAAACAAGTCAGGCTGTGGAGATCTTCATTTGACCAAATTTAAGCTTCAACAGAAGTCTTCTGAAAGGGGTGATAACGTCATCATCGCCATCCATCGCAGGTAAATATTAAAAATACCAAAAAATGTCTCACCTTCGGTGCTAAACAGAGAAGAGTTTGCTTCGATTTACTTTGCAGTTGATGCCAAAACCTAAGGATTACTAAAGTGATGCGGCTAACATAACGGGCTGTGGAGATCTTCACTTGACCAAAATTTAGCTTCAACAGGATTCTCCTGAAAGGGGATATGACGTCATAGCCGCCATCAATTGTAAGTAGATATTGGAAGTACCAAAAATGTCTCATCTTTGATGCTAAACAGAGCGGATGTTGCTCCGCAATTGTACAGAATATGCCTGAAAATACTTTCAGGGACACTTACAGATCATTATGCTTGTACAAATCCCTTACACAAGATGGCATCATATCCGGTACTAGTACTTGCTGGTTCTGCTGCAAGAAAGAGGAGTTGATGGAAGATTTTTTCACCAACTGAGTAGCACGGTCAAGTACTCTATTTATATCAGACTTGTTGACATTCTCATTGCGAGAGCTAATTCGGTTCGTTGAAGGAAACTTTCGCTGATGCGGCAAGAGATTTTGGAAACGTATAGTCTGTCTTCTCAAGATAAATGGACTCGAGGCAATCTAGTAAGTGAATAGCACAGTTCTTTTGACTAAGCTCAGCAGACTTACTGAACAATTGTTCAGATTAGGAATTGTGTCAGGTCCAGTATGTAGATTCCTTGATGAGAACCTACGCGTGTTAATGCGTTTTAGAAGAAAGCGTTTGTAGACGTATTAAGTTCTAGGGCGGAAGTTATTTGTACTTATTGCGACCAACATTCTGGACTTTGTTAGGACAACAGGATTCGGGAAGAGAATATAGAGATACCCTACAGGGTATGCATGAGCCTATGTAGGGCAGTACCCTATATAGGCTCTAAACAAGGTGTCATTTAGTCTAGATGGCCCATCTAATTAAAAATTCAACAATTAAACACGTGTAGATTTGCAAATCTATTCGACAACTAAACAGCTCTTGCTACTGTTATTATTTACTTTGAACGCAGAAACTAAAAACAACAATAAAAATTAAATACTTATTACGTTATCGTTGTTATTGATTAAAAATTAATATTCGTTTAAAATTTATATAAATAAACATACGTGCCTATATACATACATATGTACGTACAAGAGAAGAGGTAGTAGATGTTACTGTGGCTTATCAAATTTCTAAGAAATTTTAACAGAAACTAATTAAGCTCGGGAAGTAAAAATCAAAACAAAACAAAACAAAAAAAAAACCGCAACAAACAATAACACGAATTGGCAATAATGGCTATGGTTGGCAAACTGTTTATCAATCTGCGTAAAGTAAATAACAACAATCGTCAAGAGAAAGAAAGATAGAGATTGAGAGCGACAGAAAGAGAGACAAGCAATGGGAAAATACACAAACACTAAAAGCTAAACATATAAGTACACTTACTGTAGGATACTTTTGCAAAAATTCTTTGGTGGCGTTGAAATTTTTTTTAATTAAATTGGAAATTATTGATTATTTCCATTTAAATACTAAATTAATGCCGTCAAATGTAAAGTTTTTTTTATTTGTTGATCGTTATATTACGTGTCATTAACTCGTTTAAAATTATTTTGAATTGTTTACGTTAATAGTTTCAGATTAAATTCTATTTCCAGATAAGTCTGAAAAAAATTAATTAGTGATGAATGTTGTTGGTATCCAATTATTATTTCAAATGTCGTGTACGGCCTATTTCACGTGTTCGCTTATTATATGGGTTTCTAAGGCAGAGTTATTGATTCAAATATTTGTTAAAAGCCCTATGAAAATATATATTGTAACAGAAAGAGCCCATATTGTGATGCTGAACGAAATAAAGCGAAATATAAAACGCAAATTTAACATTGTCAATAAAAAAAAGGTACGTTGATACATGTACATATTTCTAGAATAAGGGAAATTTAATTTCCCTACAAGCCACAACAAGGGTGTCAAGGGTTATGGTATGTCTTTAGCTGAGGAAATAAATCTAGAACCAAGGGGAGGCAAAACTTCAAACTTAAGGATATACAGTGAACTCCCCTATTGCACTATAAGAGATCATGACATTATTTAACGCCCTCATTCTGTTCTTGGTAATAATTAATTTCTTATTTATAAATACAAACGAAAATACGACTCACCTGCATAATGGGATACGTGATGCGTCCTTTACCCAAACGTTGTAATATCACCAGTTTTTCAGTGTCTGCGATAACAGCATAAATGTACGATGAAGATAAAATTGGACGTGCTGGAGCCTCGATGGGTACAAAATTCTTATTGCGCTCGGCAAAATGACGATCAAATGAACTGCGACGATCGCTTAGTGAACGCTGATAGTGATGGCGACTGTTTGATTTGTGGCCAGCACTGCTGTTAATTAAATCACCATTTGATAAATGACGTGCGGAGGCAACATATGATTTTGATTTGCGATATTGTCTGCTACTACTGTTCCCATTGCTATTATTTTTCGAGCCTTTAAATGTCCAGGGCTCCAAAGCTACATATGAAGTGGTAGCCGAGGAAAGTAATGCCACATCAGTGGTGGCTGTAGGTTTTGAACATTTCGCACAGGGTTTTATTAGTGCAGCAGTCAACAATTCAGCAGGATTTAGTTTTTTCGCAACAATTTCATTTTCATTTGTGGTTGGGGTTGTGATTGTGTTTGCGATAGTGTCAGATGGTGACGGCGATTTGGAATTGCGTCGATTTATTTTGTTTTGTTTTAACGATTTCTCACCCGGCAAAGGATTGTCATCGTTGTACTGAGCATTTGTTTTGCTTTGTTTACTCTCGTTATTACCGTAATTTAATGATTTCTGTTGTTGTTGTTGCAACTTATGGTTACCCAACGTTTGCGCATAACTATTTGTCTTATTGCGTTGTGTTTGTGGTGTAGTGGTTTTCTGTTGTTGTGTTTTCAATGTGTTGGAGCCATTGGTATTAGTGTTGTTAGTGGTAATATCTGTGGTGGATTTAGTCTGGGGACATTCTGTGTATTGCTGTTGTTGGCTTGTTGTTTGTTTACCATTCGTGTTAACGGATTTGTTGTGGTTGATTTTGTTTTTATTAGTAGCTGAGGACTTTGTGTTTTGACTTTTTTGAGTGCCATTCGATTTGTTATTGTTACCGTTACCGTTGCCATTGTTATTAACACTATTACGCCGTTTATTATGATTTTTATTGTGATTTTTCTGCTGCTGGTTTTGTGGTTGCTGCTGCTGTTGTTGTTGATTTTTAGTTTTGTTACTATCATTGCTGTTGTTGTTATTATTTTTAGTAGTAGTAGTTTTATGTTGTGCCTGTTTAATCTCTGTGTTCATTTGTTTTTTACTCGTTGCAGTTGCTGTCATTTGTGCCTGTTCGTATTGTGCCATCTGTACCTTGTCAGTGTTGCCAGCAGCATCCGTATCACTGTGGGGTTGTTGTGTGTTGGATGCTTTAAGTTTCATTTTTGGCGGTTTACTATTATTGCTATTCACCATGGTGAATTGCTATTCAGCAATAAATTTTACCTTTTTGTAGCGTACCTTCTTGCTGCTGCTGTTATTTTATTTTCAATTATTTTTGCTACAAAAAAACTTTATATAATTTCCTTTTATTTGTTGTTGATGTTGTAGTTCTTTATTGTGAAACACAAACTGTTAGAAACACTTGTTGTTTACTTGATTGTTTAGCAAAAAGTAAGAAAATATTTCTTTTTTCTATACTTTTAATTATTTTTGTATAGTTTTGTTGTGTTATTTTTGCACCTAAAAGAAACAAGAGAAAATAAAATTAATAACAAATATTTATTTCTTTATTATCTAATCAAATTTATTTATTTCTTTATTCTTTTTTTCTTTTGCAAATTATACAAACAATATCACTTTCATACCATCAACCAACTATTTTTGGTAACAAATTAACCCATTTTACGCCTTAAGAATTCAGAATCACTTCATAACCTCCTAGACTTCAAGGCATTGAAAACAACAACAAATCTGAGGCACTTGCAAAATTGGCGTGAGGCTGGAAATAGCTCGCAGCTACTTCTGCCGGCACTGTAGTAATGAGGAAGAGAAAACTACAGTTAATCTTCTCCGCCATTGTCCTGCACTTGAGTATCTAAGACAAAGGATTCTTTAGCACTCAAAATTGATTGACGGTACATGTTTAAACTATTCAAATTGTTAGGGAAATGTCAGCCTGAAGAAATAGATACTAACGATATTAAAACAGAATATTACAGGACCCAAGTATGCTATGCTGTGTAAGGCGATTACCAATTTAAATTAACCTAGACTAGGGGGCCTGAAAAGTAAGATTAAACCGCTGGATAATTCGTAGCCGATAATTAGCTGGTTAATCTACCACATGTAACCAACCTTGATAATGAATTTTCAATCCTTTGGATTTTGAAAATTTAAAAAAAAGAAATATTTTAAATTAAATTAAATTAAAATTAAATAAAAAATAAAATTAATTATTTTATTATTAAAAAAGAAATATTTTAAATTAAATTAAATTAATATTTAAAAAAATAAAAGGAATTATTTTAGAAATTGTGTATGATACGCTATCACTTTAAATTTACTCAACTTTCCTCACAGAGTAAAGTAACACAGAGAGTAATTTTTTTCTCTCCTTTAAATTTAAAAAAAAATCAATTTGTTACTTTGTTTTTCTCAGTGTGTAATACGTATGTATGTGAACATTTGTTTTTATTGCCCAAATAAAAATATAAACATTCTTGCACACGCATACCCACACCACACTAAAAAATTCTACGTGATATTGCAACGCATTTCCTACAAAAAAAAATTCCCTCAGCAGTATGCTGTTCTCAGTCAATAACGATCTCTTTTCCGTTCGGTACGCTCACACAACGATTGATTCATTCTCTGTCTCTCTTCCTTTTGATTTTGTTATTGTTCTAATCTTTAATTTAAAAAAAAACATTCTCATATGATGTAATATTTCGCGCATTAATAAATAAATAAACAATGTTTTCGTGTTTTTTTTTGTTTATTTTTAAACAAATTTGTTTTTTTTATGAATTTCTTTTTGTTTTTACTTTTAATTTGAATTTGTTTTCTTCCTCTCTCTTGCTCTCTGTCTCATAAACATTTGTCTACGTACTCGTATGTGTTTAATTTGCGTTCTTCATTTTGTGTTGCGTTGATCAATTATTTTTTTTTTCTTCAATTCATTTCATTGCCCAGTGATTCACCACCCTTTTTAATATGAATATGACTCGCATGGAGAGAGTGATGAGATAGAAGATGGTGGTGGGTGCGTGGCGTTGCAGATTTTATGATCCGAAATTAAAAAAAAAATTAAATACTTTGCACATTCCAAGCTCTTTCGTTATAATGGCCGGGTGGTTAAAAATAATGGAAATGACAGCACACGTCTAATTGTGTTTAATTTACTCATTCATTCAGTTCAATTTATAAGACAGCAATAAAGTGCACTGCAAGTGAATCAGCTTGTACTGAATATAGAATTACACATACTGACTGTGAGTGAGTTCAATTATAAACTCTAGAACTTTCGAAAAAATTGCTTTTAATCATGGAATAAGTTTGAAAGGGAAATAATTTATTGAATTTCCAGCCAATATTATTGCAGGCTCCTTAATGTCTTAAACAATAGCTGACTTGGTCTTCACAGATGGTGTAAAACTGACTGGAGCTACGGGTGGAGGCATCTTTTCGAAATCAAGAGGTATAGCTTTTCTATATAAAACTAACAGATCATTGCAGCCTAAGTATCGGCCATATGTGCTACGCTAATGATTATTAAGTATGAAATTATCTCTGGGGAAGATACTATCATGCTTTGCAATTTCATTCTGCAATTGCCGCTAGGTTCTCGGAGGTACAGTGTAGTGGCATAATTGTCACTTCACTACATCCCGAGAACTACAGAGCACGGTGTGTTACAAACACCAAAACTTTCGTAAGCTAATTGAGAAGCTGACAGCTGCGAGTTGATAATGCAGTAATGGATTCCGCTGCATGGTAGACTTCAAATAGGGTCAAGAAAACGCCGCAAATCGAACTAAGACTAGATGAATGGCGCAGGGAAAGTCTTTTCTGGATATTGCATTCTGTATACTTTTGCGAAACGGATTGGTATTAGCTATATGGCCAATGGCTTCTTTAGGAGAGGAGAAAACTGTTCGGGTATATGTCCAGCATTATGTTGAAGAAGAGGAATTACTTAGGCCTTATACCACCAAATCATAGGTTAGGTTAGGTTAGGCCCTTGTTTTACCCAGTGTGAGGTAAGCCCACAAGTAATAACGCCTTAGTAGCGCACTCGTCAGCGATATCATTCTCGTCGATGTTCGAATGGCTTGTAATCAATATTACTTCACCATGATATTCCACAAGCTGGATCAGTAAGCGTACGCTCACAGTTAATAGTCTGAATAGTCTGAGACCGAAAAATCTAGTTCATCAGAGTATATCCCCGATCCTCTAACTTTTTTCGTCTTAAAGTGCGATATATTTCGCCGACCAGTATTCTCTGGAAGACATTCTAATCATTACGTATCTCGAGAAACTAAAATTCCAAAGTTATGTCATGTCGGCTGTGAAAGTTCCATTTCGAAATCAATCAAAACATCACAAACAAATCAATTCTGTTTTGAATTCAAAACAAATCATTTGAACCCACAAAAACATAAAAAATTTCTTTGATTTCCAAACTGAAAGCCTACAAGTTTTGCACGAGTAACCATCACTCGCTCTGTCATTTGAAGCGAAGGTGTTCTTCCAATATTGTTCACATGTTTCATCATATCTCTCTGCATTTAAGTAGACTTCTACGAAGGGGGATGGGGGCTCGATCTTTAATTCTATTTCTTTGAAAAGATTCCATTCCATTCCTCATGTAGTTGTTGTTTTATTATCTCAAGAATTTGTTAGAAATAAAGGCAAGGATGCAAACAAAGGGGTGAGTATAAGTGAGTGTATTCAAGCGGTGAGGTGAATGAGTGTGTAAGTAAAGGAGGAACACCTTTCGCGCAATTCATTATCAAAAAGGAAAGAAATCAAAACAACAATTTAGAAAAGAGAAAATAAAGATGAGATAAGAACGACAACTAGTCTAAATTGATAATATACGAGGGAAGATGGATCATTGTGGTAATTTTTTACCTCCCATACTGACATACAGTGTTTAAGTGTTGCAAGAACGCAATAACTAAAACGAAAGAGGCAGTAATTGTAGTGATGATGGCGTTGAAAGTGGGGAAAGAAACCTAATGGTGCCAGTTGTGGAGAGATCAACTATGATTTAAGGCTAGGACTCTATCATGAAGTTCTTTGTAGCAGCTTGTAACTTGCTATTGAAAAATATTTTCTAAAAGACAAAGTTCCTTAAGAACTTAGCAATGGAACAGTTGGGTCACAGCACAATCGGACTGAATATGGAACCATTGATCCCTAAATTTTAATGTCTTCTATATTATCGCCATTTATGAGTGCCATCGTTCTATATACTGTGTGACTGCCCTCTAGAATTGATCTGACAAGGGCCTTTATCTTACAGACAGGAGACTCACAGCTCTGCAGGAGCTGCATTTGCCTGAATACCGAGTCTTTCGGCATGCCTACCAAATCGACAGTCGCCCGTGAGAATCGCTATTGTACGATGAACGGTCATGTGATTTAAGAATAGAAATGAATCGGTCTTCTTCTTATCCATACGTATCCAGCAGTCTGGCAATATTGCTCGTACCTTCTTGCTATCAACGAGATTGAGTCTCCCTGTAAAACGAGAGAACTGTATACAATTAAACTAAGGAAATCGGTATACCTAACATGTCGGAGGTGACAAGCTCCCTATCGGCCTTAACCAGATCTCAGGAATGCAATATCGCACAATCGGTATGCCGACCGGTCCTGGATCAATGAGGAGGCCTGCTCCATCGCTAGGCTCACTTGGCCCACAATGGAAAGGAGGTGGGTACTACTTGGACTTGGCCGTAATATCATCTCGATCACACTGGCCATGCTTAAAGCTACCACGCTAACCTAACCTAACCTAATATCGCACGATATCCCTTATGTCCCGGAGTCTATTTAAGAGGTAACTCTGAATGATTCGAAACTTTCCTAAGTAATCCGCTGCATGTATGGACAAGAATGGACGTTGAAAATATGCTCTCTAGGGACTTAACCCATTAATACCCAAATTACTTTTTCTAACGGTTGCCGTTTTGTTTTTTACACTCAATTTCCTCTCAGAGCATAACAACTAAGGCAACCTCTGCTGGCAACTTAAGTTGCCACTGGGGTTAAAAGCAGCCTGACTGAGCTTGTAAAGCAAGAGAATTTCAGGAAAACTCCCCACCACCCAACCTTGCCTTGGTCTGGATTTTAGAGGACAAACTTCTGTACATGAGCGGACGTTCATATATCTGAGCCTAGGACTCTATCCGATAATGAGATATTTGAGTGCTGGCTGCATGAGAACGTCAGATAAACTGTAAATTATCTTCTGTGCCATTGTCCAACACTCAAGGAACTCAGGCGTAAATACTTTGCCGATTGTATTGCAGTTTTAATTTCAAATTATCTTAGAATTACTAACTGATAGGATGAAGGGTGGGTATCACGGCCCCATACTATTCATTTAATCCCAGCTATCTGTTCCAATGCTTTCTACACACCCACTTTATTTATAGGACAGGGCCACACATGCCGTTGCTAATTTTTAAATGCTACACATTTGCCAACAGAAAATCTACGTGCCTTTCTGTTCCATTACCTCTCTTATAGATTGCGTAGCTTCTTCTTCCTCCCACTTAATTGGCCCGAAAAGAAAATTAATAGAATTCTACATACATATAGTACCTGCCTACATGGATGGCATTATAAATTGCTTTGAAAAGAAAAATTTTCGAAAACAGTTTCATTCGCCGCAAGTAATCGAAATGATTTATCATGTGCGAAACACAAACGACAGCAGAACGGACACTTAGCGGGACGTACAGCTGTTCAGTTAACCCAGCGAAAGAAAAAAACATTTGCAGGAAAATAATAAAAATAAAAAAAAAGAATTTTCTTTCGTTTAATTTAAACAATAATAACATGAATGAATGAAATTCAAATAAAATGTAAAATTAGAAACAAGATGAGGTGGCCATCTATGTTTTTAGTGTGATCAGCCATTATACGATATGAACTCTAGGAGAATATTTTCAATTTTAAAATTTTTGTTTGACAGAACCACGACAAAACGAGTTAGCTAAGGTTTTTTTTATACTCGTTAACAAACTGAAGTGCCGGTCAATTTGTTTAAAAAAGCAAAGGTTTTCAACAAAATTTTACTTTAAAATATTTCAATTTAAGTAATTACGGTTGATTGCATCACGAGAAATTTGATGCGGTATATTTAACTTCAAACACCTGCAAACTTTTCGCGTAAGAGTTACAAAATTGAGGAGCTGCTGTTTAATTAAATACAAAATATTTTTCTCTAGCTATCTGCTGTTGCTCCCAATTGGAAATGTCAGACTATTCGTATGATTGTGAGAAATGTTAACGTCTGATAATTGTAATGCAAGTGAATGGTGGAAATAATATGATGTGCTGATCCGAATCATTCAGTCCTATGTATCATTTTATTAAATATACATAATTGATCATTACAACCCTTCAGTCAGGATTACGACCTAGTTTCTCACACCACTTATGTTGTGTGTGTTAATTTTATACATGAGTGGTGGGACCTACAGTTTAAAGTCGACTCCGAACGACAGATTTTTGAGAAACTTTTCATGGCAATTTTTATTTCAACGCTCAGAGTTTTTTCCAGAAATCTGCTGAGAGGAAGTCGCCGAAGAAATACTCTTTGTATTTTATTTTGATGTCTGGCCTGGGACTCGAACCCTAGCTTTACGACTAATAAGCCAACACACTACCTACTAGGCTACGGCGACTTCAACATTATTTTATTAAATATAAAATCATTAAAACCACGTTGATAAAAGTCTTATAAATTCAATCTGTAATAAGGAGGACATATGACGTCACAATCCTAAATTTTACAGCCACACAACCGCTGCAGAGCAAATTATGTGCTAAATTGCCACATTGAAGTCGCCGTAGCCTAATAGGTAGTGTGTTGGCTTATTAGACAAGAGCCTATGGTTCAAACCCTTGCTCAGACATCTCGAACAAAACGAAAAATGAAAAAAAAAGTTCTAAGCAACTCTCTGTCAGCAGTCTTTTGGGAAAAAAAAACTCTGAGAGAAAAATAAATTTGTCATGGAAAGTTACTCAAATCTATTGTTCGAAGTCGATTTTAAACATACATACATACATAATTGGCCATTACAACCCTTCAGCCAGGATTACGGCCTAGCTTCTCACACCACTCATGTTGTATGCCTTAATTTTATAGATGAGTGGCGGGACCTACAGTTTAACGTCGACTCCGAACGACAATTTTTGAGAAACTTTGTAATGGCAGGTTTATTTACTCTCAGAGGTTTTGCCAGAAATTTTTGCCGAAGAAATATTTTTTCATATTTCTTTTTGATGTCTGACCTGGGGTTTGAACCCGGGCTTTACGTCTAATAAGCAGTAGGATAAAATTAGCACACACAAAATGAATTGTGTGAGAAGCTAGGTTGTAATCCTTGCTTAAAAGCTACAAAGATCAATTAAATTAAAATAAATTAACTGAATGGTGGATCTAATATCACAAGGCGAAGAAGGAAGGAACCAACGTACATTTCTATAACATGAGTCTCAGTCTGCCAGTATAAAAAGTGTATAAAAAGTGCTGGCCCGAGACCCTATAATACGTCGTCATAGCTAAAATTTTACATACATACATACATACATAATTGGCCATTACAACCCTTCAGTCAGGATTACGGCCTAGCTTCTCACACCACTCATGTTGTGTGCGTTAATTTTATACGTGAGTGGCGGGACCTACAGTTTAACGTCGACTCCGAACGACAGAATTTTGAGAAACTTTTTCATGGCAGTTTATTTTACTCTCAGAGTTTTTGCCAGGAATCTGCTGAGAGGAAGTCGCCGAAGAAATATTTTTTTTTTTTTCATATTTCATTTTTGATGTCTGACCTGGGATACGAACCCGGGCTTTACGAATAGTAAGCCAACACACTACCTACTACACCACGGCGACTTCTAAAATTTTAGCTGACCTCAATTGACCAAAAGTGCATTGGTAGAAGTTGCATTATTTGCATCTGCTACAAAGAGGACATATGACGTCACAGTTCTGTATTTTACAGTCTTCTCAAGAAGGCTGTCCTTATATAACCACTCTAGATAAAAGTATGAACTGAATTGTCAAATTAAAGAGCTGTTGCCTTGATAGCAGACGTCCAAACTAGATTGGGGACAAAGAGGACATATGACGTCACGCCAAATATCCCCTATAGATAAAAGTATTTGCTCAATCGTTACATTTAAAGCGAATTTGTATTAATAAAATTGATTCAAACTGCATCTATGAAAAAGGAAACATAAGACATTACAATCCTGCATTTAACATTTATCATATGGTCAGAAAATGTTTTGGCCAACACTGTATTATAGACGGAAAACGTGTGCAATTTGCAAAAACAGTATGTAAGATAAGAAGCAGACTACATTGACGTTTTGGGTACTTTACTTTTAAGCTTTTTTTTCTTTTTTCGTACTTTCAATACAATCAAAAGGGATTTCCCTATCGCTAAAGATACTGAAAATAACGGCAACATCACTGAGAAGCGCTAGTAATGACTTGAATGCGATTATAAATTTTCAGAAAAGCCTAAATGCACAAACTATTCTCATTGACAACTCCTATACGATGTGATTTTTCACAAATTTATAATCATTTTTGAAATTACATATTTAAGCACAGACCTTGTTGTTTTTGTGATCGAGAAACAACAAATAAATAAAGAATATGATCAAATAAATAGCAATAGAATGAAGCAAATATTTTAGAATATTTTTTTATATTTTTTGTTTCTTTTTAATCATTTTTTTTATAAATTTGTATTAATTTATTGTTAAAATTCATTTGTCTACGTTAATGTTCTGGTTTTTTAATACTTTTTTTTTTTCATCCAATTTTTTAATAGAAAACATGTAAAACTAGATTTTTTTTTTAAATTTAAAATGTCACTTTCAGTTTGAGCGGTATTTACAATCAATGTCACACACAAACAAACAAAAAAAAACGTATGATTAAGGAGAGACAGACAGACAGACAGACAGACAAACAAATAGACTTGGAATAGAGATGCAAAACGATATCACTTCTAAAATTAGATGAGAAGATATTTTAGAAATATTGGTGACAGAAATATTGGTGGTATTTGCACAATAGATAGGCAGAAAATCTGCAGATGCTATGGATTTTGGCATAGAAACGAGCAGCTCAACTTAAAGAAAACTCAAATGATTTCAAATTTTTTGCCTCTATTTCTTGTACATGAAATAAAAGCCAGAAATTTCTTCAATTCAAATTGCTTGCATTTGAAAACCATTCCCTACAAATAAATATCTTTTGAGAATGTGTGTCTTCCACAAATGAAAGTGATAAGATAAGGAATTTCATTCAATTTCTTTCAAATTTATTTCAGAATTTTTTTTTTTGACAATTTCCTTTCTAAATCAATATGCCTATTGCGTTTAAAAGATTAACAATAAATAGAAATCCACTACACACTATCTTTACTTTCTAGATTTTACCAGATTTAATAAATTTAAAAAGCAAGTGTGATATGAAGCCGATAATAAATTAAAAAACGCTTATCGAAGGCATTTCGTGGTCTAGTACGTAGTGTGTTGGCTTATTAGACGTAAAGCCAGGGTTCGAGCCCCAGGCCAGACATCAAAATAAAATACAAAAAGTATTCCACTCAAAAGATTTCTGGCAAAAACTCTGAGAGTAAAAAAAAATTACCATGAAAAGTTTCTCAAAAATCTGTCGTTCGGAGTCGACTTTAAACTGTAGGTCCCGCCACTCATGTGTATAAAATTAACACACACAACATAAGTGGTGTGAGAAACTAGGTCGTAATCCTGACTGAAGGGTTGTAATGACCAATTATGTATGAAGGCATTTACTGAGTCTTTAATATGTAATGCAATAGCTAAGCAGCTGACCTTGGAAGGATAGGAACTTACATGCCGTTGATAGGTTCAAAACCTTTGTGTAGTGAGGAAAGTAAAGTATACTCGGCAATAGGCAATATGAAGGCAGGCGGATTAGAAGAAAATTCAATTTTTATAGGTATTTAGCCCATAGGAAGAGATTTTAATAATGCCGCAGACTGGGGATAGTAACCGACCTCCAGGCCAGCCACTGTTCAAGAGTCGGTAGTCAAGGATTGCTTTAAATCCAATATTAAGATACTATGATGAGGAGATTGAATCATCAGAACATATATTTGGACTGGCCACTGTTCAAGAGTCGGTAGTCAAGGATTGCTTTAAGTCCAATATTAAGATTCTATGATGAGGAGATTGAATGATCAGAACATATATTTTGACCCAGTGCGGCATTAATGCATCTCATAAGATAACAACTGGGTGCTTAACAAGTACCAGGCAGGGTGTTGTAATTGCTGAAACCGAACAAAATCCTGAGGTTCATCAGGAGAACACTTTTAGGGAACAGATGCAGTACTCTAACATAAACAATTTTGATTTAAAATCTTCAACTTGCCCTAATTTTATGTCTACTTAATCGATACTCCGCAGGAAGTAGGTCGACCTTGATACAGTACGACAGAATGATACATGAGAAGACGAGCCAATAGCATGAAGCTGGCTTCGAATATGGCGCACCCAGACGTGGGAGAGTAGACAACGGTCCTTAACAGGACGTCATTCTGGGCCCTTCCCGAAGTAATGCAGATAGCCGTCCCGGGAAGGGAGTATCCCCAGAAGAGGAGGAGAGATTGTTTTAGTGGAAGCTCCACTCGACACAGCTGACGACGGTCACTGTAAGTGCGAAGGCATTTTGAATCCTACCTCACACGACAAAAAAAATCGATAGCGACCACCATGTAGAAAAACTTCATCTTTAGAGCATAAAACTCGCTTCTGTGACTGAGTTAACTAACTAACGTGTTGAACCAGTTAAATACATACATATATCTTTGCTGAGACATTATTCCAATGTCTAGACATGTGTCTGCAAAACTTTTACCATCACTGTAAACAAAACTCCACTAAAGTGGCCATTATTTGTCATATAACAACTCAGACAACTAACCACTCTACCACTATGTAGTGATGAGTAAGAAATAAAACTGAAAGAGAGTTGAAAAACATATAATAAGAAGAGAGCATAAAAGAAAAGAAATGTAATATTTACATATGTACGTGTATATATATGGGGATTAATGAACAGCAGTGTTGTCAACCTATTGCAACGAATAGTTTCCGAATTGTTATAGAATCTTTCAGAAGACTGGTGAGAGGAAGTCGCCGAAAGAAATATTTTTTTCTTATTATAGCTGGGGTGTGAAATATAGCCCGCATTTTCTAATACGTCAACACATTACCTACTAGATTACGGACTTTGCGGAATTTAAATTCGCACTGTTTTGTTCTGAAGATATCGAAGCAGATAATATTCTTAAGGAGCAATGGTCCTATATATAGTGGCCGTTTTACAAATCTTTTGACAGCTAGTAATGTATTCTTACCTTATCTATTGAAGAATAGAGAAGCAAACTTTGACGGAAATGTTTCGAATATTCATTGAGTTTTTAAATACGGATAACTTTACACAGAACAAGAAGGTTTTAAAAGTCTCTTTGAACAAAGTATAGCTGAAAATGTAGCCTAATAAAGTAAATATTACCAGGAATATTATATTTGATAACCATTTATCGATAATTTATAAACGAACCTTAGTGTATTGCTGTTTATTTTCTGGTTTTCTAATTTCGAAAGTTGACAACTTGGCAGACGTGTGAGGGGCTATTATTATTGTTGTTGTTGTTAAAATTTAATGATGATGTTGTTATTATTGTAGGCCTATTTTATTTTCTTTGCTTTTATAATTTCTTTTCCTTTAATTTGAGTTTTGTTGGTAATGAAAGAAATACAATAAAGAAAGAAAGAAAAAGCAAACTAAAACACGAGGCATAAAAACAATCAAAAAAAAAAAAAAGAAACAAACGCAATCATAGTTTGTTGTTGTTTGTATTTTCTGTTTTTGGCAATGACGAATGAAAAACTATTTTAAGAGTAGAGGGAGGGTATAAAAAGAAATTGATTTTTTTTAGTTTTAATTTCTAACTCAAAATCATTTTCACAAGATAGTAAAACAAATTTTAAATTTTTTAATACATAATTATTAGCAAAAAGAAGAAAAAACTCATACACTCATACATATGATTTAACTTTACCTTTTAAAGTAAATTCCAGAGATTTTTATTCCAAAAAAACACGCCGAAGAGAGATGGAGAAATCAAAAACACAATTAAAGGGAAATGATGCCAAATACAAATTTTTTTAATTTCTTTTTTTTTTAATTCTTATTTAATAAATTGAAATATTTGTTTTTTTTATTAATTTTATTTATTTATTTTTTTTATTTTAATTGCAATTGCTGTTTGTTTTAATTTCTCACAGCTGAAACTAGTATTCTCTTTAAGCACTTTCTCACTTATGATGATTGTTTCGCTCTCTTCCTTACTCTTTCACTCTTTTAAAACAAACAAAAAAAACACCATTTATGTATAGTGGCTATTGTGAATTTCTAACAACTTTTGTTATTGTTGTTGTCGTTTCTTGTAAGATTTTTCTGTTGTTATGGCTATAATTTCTTATCACTTGAAACACGTTTTTATTTTTGATTTCTTTTGCACTTTTATGTTGTTGCGTTGCTTTTGTTTTCGAAAATTATAACCTTTTTTTTGGTATTGCCTTTGCTTTTTTGTTGTTTTCCTTTTTCTTTTGATTTGATTTTGCAAAATTTTCTTTTGTAAATTTTACAAAAACACTTTTTTCTTTAAAGGTGCTCTATTTTTTAGTTTTTGCTTTTGTCTTCACTTCTCTCACTTTGTACTTCTCTTGCACTTTAGAAAAATTTTTTCCTTCTTTTCTTTTTTCTCTTTGCAAGAAGAGTTTTTTCTTTCTTTTTTTTTCTTAACAATTCGCTACAATTGTTACAAAATTTTACAAATTTTATCGTTTTCTTTTTGTTTATTTTATAACAAATTGTATAACAATTTCACAAATATTGATCGTATCGTATAAATCCAAGAAAAAATTGTGATTTCTTTGCAAAAATATTTGAAAAGAAAAAATATATATAAACGCACGACAACTGTTTTTTAGCGGCTTTTTTAAGTCTTACGAGTCGAACATGTGACGAACTACTAACTCTCGCTACTGTAAGCGCCAAGAAATTAAAAAAAAGCCAGCAACAAATCACTAACACACTAATACAGTAACAAGTTAGAAGCCCCATATAACAATGGATTAGAATGATGCCAACAATATAATTTCAACATACGTAAAAATGAGTAAAAACGCTGTCATTGTTTAAATAAGTATTAATCTTATGAAATTGCACGATTTTGAAAAATTCAAAACGAATTTTAAAAAAATAAGAAAACTCATAAGAAACTTGAATAGTTGTTTGAAAATTTTAAATAAAATTGTGAGACGAACTATAAAACAATCAAAAAACGTTATAAAATTCGGTCAATTAATTTCTTATGTATATATATGTACGTACAATATTATACATTTCGCACAATGTAAAGAAAATGAAAGGTTAAAATATACTTAAGTATAGGATTCATTCATGACTGAGAACGTGAAGCCTTAAATTTTCCCTCAAAAGATTTAAAATTAAATCTGTGTTACAACAAGTACTGTCTTCTCTATTCCTTCCAATTTTCTCCACTCTTGCCTTGAAATTTGTACACGATCCATATCTGTGGTGATGCGAAAAGAGTACAGAATTTGTATGGAAAAACACTTATGTACGCAAAAAGACGTTCGTTCGAAGTCGTTCGTCTTACAGAAGCAGGGTATAAGGCGGCCGCTACATGTTGCCGTATTAGTTGTACAACATGTTGAATAAACACGTTGGTTGTTTCCTTCACACTTTTCATTTTTCAACCAACTTTACTTAAATTTGTTGTAGCAATTTTTGTTGCTGTAGCATCATGCATGAAAATCAAAGTTTTTTGACCAACCAGCCCTCCAACGTAACAATACGTTGTACAACATAATCAAGTTGTAAAACCAATCGAAAATTTTAGGGGCCGCATGAGATAAAAGAGATTCAGAAAGATTGATTACTTTTTCGACTTAAAACAGGCTTTATAGAGGAAAACAGTATCTCTAATTTTGTTTTCTGATTTTTTACTCCTCAAAGTTTATATACACCTAACTTCTTGCATATCATATTTACGAATTTTGTGTTCTATTCAAATCTTCTAGTGAAAATCAGTTTTTTCAAGGTTTCCAATCTTCTAAAATGCAAAAAATAATGTTTAAATATACAAAATATGTTGAGATTAAGAATTTTATGGTTTCTAATGCAATTTTTCAGTTCGAGAATTGAAACTTGTCATGAAACAGACAAATCAAATAAAACTATTAATTTAAGCGTTTTTCAGTAAAAAGCGTTTTTTCTAAATAACTTAGCAACATCATTCTTGCATACATGCAATAAACCGAATATGGATATCGGAAGAAATTCTCTCTGTAAATATATATGCCTGTGCATGAGAAGACAAACAAAAACCTTTGAAGGGTTGCCTTCAAAAGAAAGAACAACAAAGTAGAATTGGTAGGGGTGTGAGGGAAGTGGTGTGGTAGGAAAAGAAAGAAAATCACGGTATTGAAAAACTGTAACAGTGAGAGAACATTCTCTCTGAGTAAAACCGGTAAAAGTATTGATATTTACCAAATACAGTGGTAAGTAGAGGAAATGATACTAGAAAAATTATAATTTTTAGTATATGAGGTGTAAAGGGCGAGTAAGTATATTTCCGTTATGCACTGCCACGCAATATCAGTCTATTTACCTGAACCATTAATCTCTTGATTTGATTGAAAAAAATATGTATTTGGTTTTGCGTTTTAAACAAATAAAATAAAAACAATTTAAATATAGAAATAAGAAAAAAAATAAAACAAATTTAATTTAGAAATATTTTTTTAACTTATTTGTTTAATTAAATCAACAAGTTGCACTAAAAAAGAGAAAGAAAATAAGAAAAGAAAATGAAGTGTGGTTCTTGTACATATTGCGCTCTTCTCTTCGTTAACAGACAATATGGATTCTTTAATAGTTTCAGTAAATATATACGTGTATAAAAGTGTTTGTATATTTATACATACTGTTGTACAGTGTAATCTAGGGCAACTTCGAAAGGAGGTTTTTTAAATAAAGAAAGAATGAGTATAAGAACATAAAAATAGAGTTGAAGTAATCATTTACATACAGAGGTAGGTATGTATGTATGTGTGTATATGGTTTACAAAGATAATAGATAAGTTTATAGCGGGGAATTATTTATTTGTTAAGAATAAAAAATTAAAAATACAATATAAATCACCCGTTTGATGAGTAGTACTTCAAGCTGCTTATCACTTTCTTATTTTTTTTTATAGATTATCAGTAATTTAGTTGTGAAATATTTTCTTTACCACTGTGAAAATACCAGTTTTATGTGGAAATTTTTTATTGCATTTTGGCGAGCCTCTTTCGACTTTTAACGACAATTTGCCAACACTGTCATTAATGGCTGACACATGTTTGTGAAAAAGTGAAATCAATTCCAATATTTACCCCCGTTAAACACACATTCACACGCGCGTACACAGAGCTACAGCAGTTATTAAAAACTACTAAAAAGAAAGAAAAAACAATAAAATGTAGAGACCAGCCAGACAAATAGACGTTATCAGTAATGCTCATGCAATTCTATGTTTAATTTTGTTTTTTATTTCATACTTTTTATGGGAGAGCTAAACCGGCCGGCAATGAGTAATATAAAAACAACAAAAAATATTTAGTAATAATGTAAAGACAGAGAGAGAGAGAGAGAGCGAGAGAGAGAAACTTGTAATAATAAACAACTGCAATATTATGTAAACATGTTTGCCTGTTACATGAAAGAAACAAACAGAAAAAGAAACGAACTCTCTAAGAGAGTGTGTTGAAACTCAACTTTTACTGGAATTAAATAATCATAAAAAGAGCGAGAGAGAGTGTTTGAAAACCGGCATTTAGAGAATTCTGGCAAACAACAACTACACTTCAATATTGTTAAACCATAAGCTGAAAACATCAATAAGAACAATGCTTAACATATCCATACATGCATACATATATATGTATGTACTCTTTCAATGAGTAGTTATGAAGATAAACAAAGTCATCATCTTGCATTTAAGTTTGTTGTGTGTGTGCATAAATGCCTATGTTTTATTATACGTTCTGTGTCTAACAGAAAAAAATATTTACTTTTGTTTGTTATATTTTGTTGATGTTTCTTTTTCCTCTTTTTTTTGTCTGTTTTTAATGATAATTTTTAATATGCGCAGTTCGAGTTATGTTTTTGCTGTTTTTAATGTGTGTAGTTTTTTCTTGTTCTCTCTTATCTTAATAGAAAAATAATAATAATTGTATCAACAACTCATTAAATTACGTTTTTTTTATTAATTTGCAGGGTTCAGTGTGAAATTAAAACACTTATGATATGTGATGCAATAAAAAGAGAAGGTAATCGAACAGATTAGTGTGTTGCAACTACAACTCTAATAGTAATACGAGGTTAGTTGGAATCCCTAATAAATTGCTAAAGATTGCACTTAAGAAAAGTCCAGAGGTGTTGACCAATCATTTCTTTAAAGTTTAAACCTTTAAACGAACGAGAACTTGGTCCCATCTCCCTGTCTAACCCAATACCTGACATTTTATTTTGGACTCACATACGCAGCTTGGTACTTGCAATGAAATCAGACGATGAATTAGCAGACAATACAGGAGTAAAATTGCTTCTGTCTGCTGCAGAGAATATAGTATTTGGTGTATCAGTCAGGTGAGTTAATACCTAGAATTTTTCTCAAACTTTGCTACTTAGCGGTTGCAGTGGATCCTGTAAGATTAGAAGATGATGTAATTTAGGTCTTTACTAATGGTTATAGGATCGGTGTTCTGATTGATGCACTGCGGATTCGATCTATCTATCTCCGACTATCAGTTGACAGCACAGCACTTGAGGCTTTCGGGTCGAGTTTGGACCATGATATATGTCGAACTGGTATAAATGCCAAGTTATTTGCCATTTTGACAACGCCTCTCGTCCTTCACATATATTTTTGTTGAGTGCACCCATAATTTTTATTTTACTTTTTTGCATGTTGCACGTGCAGCCGAGAGTTTGCATTAAAATTGTTGCCATACATTTGCATCCGTATAATTAATTTGTACGTGTGCTTGCTTATTAGCCTATTTAAAATAATAAACAAGCATTTAATTTACAAAAAGTGGTCTACGCCAGACACTCCATAAATCAAAAAATTTATCGCATTAAAAATCTTGATTTGGAGCTAAAACAAAATATCTCATGGAAAGCCCTACATTTTTTGTACATACGCCTTTTAAACCATTTTATTGCTTCTATAATGACCTACAAAAACCCCTGTAATAAACAAACAGCAATAGACGAGAGAGAGAGAGACCGCAAGAGATCTGATATTCTTTGCAATTTTAATAAATACGAAAAGTAGTTGTTGTTTTATGAGTGAGTATTTTTATGCAAAACATTATTGGCACAGTTAAAGAAAAAATTCGGCATGTTTAGTAAACAAAGCAAAGCAAAAAAGCAACAACAACAAATAAATTGAAATAAAGTGTCTTCTTTTAGTAGCTAGACTTAGCAACAAAATCATTTTTTTTATTATATTAATAGGTACGCGACGTATTTTTTTGCGCGTGGAATCCCTTTACCTTCCGTTTTTTTCGGTTGCTTTAGCGGCCATGGATTAGATTTGATGTGTGGTGGTGTTGTAAATTTCTTGAGTAAACAGTACACACACACTCATATATACTTACGCATTTTGTTGTTGTTTAATATAGGACAGACGGTGATCTCAAAAAAAAAAAATGGAATACACGCATTCAGTGTTGAAAAATTCAGTGCTTTTTGGGCAGTATCCCCGCCGAGCTTCTTTCAGTACTTTTTTTTATCAAATTCGTTTTTGTTCATTCAAAAAAATAAATTATATTTTAATACATAATTCGCACATTCTTTTTCTGCCATCAAAATTTTCTGCATGTAAATTTTGCATTTTTTGGCTTAAGCCTAAAAGTAGGTACGCTTTAACGTTTGTTTTTAAATTTTTTAAACCTGTTTCATTCATGCAAATAAAAAATGCTAATACATATGAGGGTGGGGGAGGTGGAAGAGGAGTCTGCAAAATTTGTTCTTCTGCAATTTAAGACTAATAGCTCGAAGATGGAAATAGGATCGGTGTTCTGATTGATGCACTGCGGATTCGATCTATCTCCGACTATCAGTTGACAGCACAGCGCTTGATGCTTACGGGTCGAGTTTGGACCACGATATGTCGAGCTGGTATAAATGCCAAGTTATTCGCTATTTTCATAACGCCTCGTCCACATTTATTTTTGTTGTGCACTCACAATTTTTATTTTATTTTTTTGCATGTTGCACGTGCAGCAGAGTTTGCATTAAAATTGTTATTAACTATTAAGGAAGAAGTGAATAATGCCAACGTTTTTTGCCAAAGTCTATCACTGTCTCAGCAAATGCTTCGTTCCTTTCGCTTACATGTTTTCTCGATGGTCTAGCGAAGCTTTCGTTAACAGATATCGAAGGACTTTTCAATTACTTGTCATTGGGAGTTATTCTTTGATGTCCTATCATAGGATTTTTCTCAGTGTATGTATTATTTAAATAAATGTGTATTACTGTTGTATGGACAGACACAATAAACAATCATTAGCGCAAAAATTTAATTTTTTTCCTGCCGGCCAACTGTTATACCAATTATCTCCTTGCGGCTATAAAAGCAACAGTTCAACTCAAGTGACATTTCATTTGTTCGGCAATTGCTCAGTTCAGTTAAATTTAATTCGCATACTAATGGAAAGACAAGTACTACGTTCACCATATTATAAGGATATACCGAAAGCCTTTAAGCAAACGAATTTCCAAGGCCAGGAACAGCTGTTGGGTGCCTATGGCAGACTTATACAACTGTTTGCCGCATACATGAATTACTCATTGGAACTGCTGGAGGAGGAGAATCTAAGAATGACGGATGTACAGGATGATATTGTGAATAACTTCTACAATATTTCAATTCCCAGCTGTTCGCTTGCAAATCGATTTGCTGATGTTGATTTTACCTATCCATTGGAGAGTTCATTTACCTGTGTTATGGTGCCAGCCGAGGATGAGTTGCCACGTTATTGGTATGTGGTGTGGCCTTTTGGACGTTATATATGGTTAGTCATAGGCATTTCCATACTGTATGTGGCCTGTGTAATGACTTATCTCAAGCATCCAACGAAATTATTTTGTTTTAATCTTCTACACAGTCTGGCCTTTGTCATAAGCTCTCCCAATGCCGCCATTCGTTTGGTAAACATACCACTAAGGCTGCAGTTATTTTATTCACTTCTCTTGATCATGGGTTTTATAATGTCCAGCTATTATGGCAGCTTCTTAACGGTTTACAATATGAAGCCTTTGTTCCAGCCGTACATTAATACCGTAGACGATGCTTTGGAGGCCGACATTAAGATCCTGGTGTCTTCAAATACTTTAGAAGAATTACAAAATAACCTTTACGTGGACTTATCGGGCATAGAACCGCTGCTGGTGGAAAGAGATTCTGTGAACATAATGGATTCGATTAATCATTTAAACTGTTCGCATGCCTATGTTGTAACACAAACGCATTGGGATTTTATGGCCAAACTGCAAAAGAATCTTATACAACCGATTTACCAGTTATCGGATATATGTTTTGGTCAAACCTACAATGCATATCCCATGCAAATGAATGCGCAATTTGCTCAGGAGTTACAAATTTTTATCTTGTTATGCCAGCAATCGGGTCTGTGGGAGTATTGGCAAGATGAAGCCTTTATAATGATATTAAATCGAGACATATTTGACGTTCTGCTCGATGAATATCCAGTGGAACCATTGGCCTTGTCATACTATCGCATTGCCTGGATTGTCTTCATTGGCGGTATGCTAATCTCTTGTATTGCTTTTGTCTGTGAATTGTTCTGTTTTAATTATAAATTAAGATGTTGTTGTACTAGAAATATAAAGGTAAATATATAAATTAAAAAATTAAATCATATCTGATGTATTATTACTCTTTAAATGAAAGTGTTTATGTCTTTAGAAGTCATCTCTTATTCTAATTGTTTTATGATTACAGGCCACCACTATACTGGGCATTGACTGGCCATCTGCTGCTAGCCATTCCAGGAACCTTGTTCTAAAATATTTTTGCGTCACTTTATAGGTGTTTCTGTTTATCAGCTGCAGTTTAATTTGTGTTCTTGGTTCCAAGTGACGTCTGAAATCGAAGATTAAGACAAAATATATAAGAGTTGCCAGCGCTACTATTTAATTGCTTTGGTTTTTTCCTTAATATTTATTAAGATATTGAAAAATTCACACTCAAATCAAATCATATTCTCTTTATAATACTCGTAGAGGCAGTTCTAAGTATACTTTCACACCTGAAGCCGTGTGGGTATGCCCAGTTTATGTTCATTAATGAGTGTAAATGTTCTAATTATTCCATTAAAAAATAAACATTTTCGCTTAAAATATTGATGGTACCAATAGGAAATCACAGTTCGGATATAGAGTTTGAGGCGTAGAGATCTCTTCTGCAAATTGGTGAAAAATAAATTTGAAAAAATAGCAACGAAATGCGTCTTTTCGTTTTAATACTGATTGCTGGAATTATTTCGTTGAGTGCTATGGAAACGGAAGCAGGAAGAGGCGGAGGAGGTGGTGGTGGTAGAGGCGGCGGTATTGGTGGAGGCGGTAGAGGTGGCGGTTTCGGTGGTGGAGGCAGAGGTGGTGGACGAGGTTTCGGTGGCGGTAGAGGTTTTGGTGGTGGCAGAGGTTTTGGCTTTGGGGGCGGTAGAGGGTTTGGCGGAGGCGGTTTTATACCCTTTCCATATCGCCGTTCACCATACTATGGCAGAAATTACCTTTACCCCTTTGGCTTTTAAAGTTAATTTTTTATGGCAATAAACAATTGTAAACACACAGTTTAAATTAATTAGCAGCTCCTTAATAGAACGTAGAACGTAAATATTTTGCAAACAAATTTTTTTTAATTTCTTTTTAATTTTTTTAGTATCAATTCGAATTCATTGCAGTCGCATCATATATTTAATCATCGTTAGTCTGTAAAGATGAAAATTTTAAATCGCATTTTATTCTATGGCATCATAATAATGCTGATACTCTGTTGCATGGAATTTACCTGTGGACTGCGTGGAGGCAGAGGTTTTGGTTTTGGCAGAGGGTTTGGTTTTGGCAGAGGCTTTGGTTTTGGCAGAGGATTTGGTGGTTATCGTGGTTTTGGTGGTTATTATCGTCGTCCTTTTTTGTATAGACGAGGTTTTTATGGTGGTGGTTTTGGTTTTGGAGGTTTACCAGTTCCGGTACCTGTTCCAGTTCCAGTACCGGTGCCTGATTATTATTAGAAAATGTAAAAAATATTGTAAAAAATTATTAACGTTTATAGCATTAAGTGATATGTGATATCCATGAATACATACATATGTACATAAATTTTTATAATAAAATATTGTAAGAAAACATATACAAAACACAATACAAATTTCTGATTTGAAAAAAGTAGACTTAAGGCAAACGTTTGTGTACATTGCGGGGTTTTCTATGCAGTTAAATGCTCCTTAGTGATGATGTAATACCAACAACAACAGTCTTCTTCAGAAATTTCCTAGTAATTATCAGGTTATGCTCGCAAGTACGGTAAGCAAGCAGCTTCAAGCTGGAAAATTGTTGATAAGGCGCCCAGGCTTAGAAAAGCGATTCCAATATGTATTTACCCGAAAATTTTTCATTACACTGGAGTAAGTGCTAGGGATTGTCTCCCAAGGTGTCTGCATTTAGATCTTAAATCTCTTCAATCGTTCCCAATTACTATAAAAGGCTGTATGCGATTGCCGGGAGCTTTTGGGCAGTTAAGAAAATTTAAAATTGTATTATAGGAATGGATTCTTGGACATACGGGCTTTTAGGGTAATAAGAAGATAGTGGACTATCTGGCGAAACTTTGGATAAATATGTCCTGTAATTTTGTAATTAGCCCTGAGCCATTCCTAAGCCACAGAAACATAAGCCACAGAAGCAGGATAGGAATTAGGAACTGAGGGAGAGTAAATTTCCCTGCTTACTGGCGTAATTGTTTATTTTAGATTCTAAAACAAATAAAAATATAAAATCTAGCATTTAATAATAGTTTATACAAACTTTCAAGTACATTATGCATATATTTGTACTGACTTCTGCCCTTCTATGAATATTCTTCTAGCAACCGGCTATTGCAGTATAAAAGATATTCCACAAAAGAATGTTTAACATTTAAAAAGTACAGTTATAATAGAGCATTTTAAACTATTCAATTAATATTAAACAACAACATTTTTTAAATTTTTAATTACAATTACAAACAACTAAAAACTAAAATTAAAATCAGAATTCTTAACCAAATATACAGCCGATGTCACAACAAAAGCGGAAGTTAAAATCGTATAGAAAGACTTGGAAAGAAACTAGAAAAGAGAAAAAAATGGAATGAAATCTAGAAGTTACCACAAAATTAATTCAAAAGTTTTACCTCATCCTGCCATTTACGATTAGCAATACATTTGCTATAAGGCATGCTAGTGAAGGATACACTATTGTATAAGGGCACCCAAAAGGTAGGGAAAAATCTAAAGAGTGTGGTATCCAATAGCTTACGGCATTTAAAAGAGAAACGTTTGGTTAAATCACGCATCTGTAATAAACAAAAATTGGGTAAAAGACTAGAGAAATTAATTGTGAAGCTAGACTTACCTCCACATAATTATACATGGCCAGATCACATATGGCATGAGCATCACGCCAACGTTTTTCGGTGAATTGCTCCAATGCTTTTTCAATTGTCATTTCAGATTCACTTAAAATTGAAAAGAATATGGTACAGTCCTCCATGCCGGCATTCATGCCCTGGCCATAATACGGTACCATGGCATGGGCAGCATCACCCAAAATTAAGGCCTTGCTGCCATAATGATAGGGATTGCACTGCAAAAAAAAGAGGAGACAAACGGGTTATTAAAGCTAACTTATCAAGTATGTGAGTAAAAAATTCTGTTATTATTCCTTCCTCCTACCTTAATCGATACCAAATGCTGAGGCTTTGATTTAAAGAAATCCTTAATCAGGCATTCCTCTCCTATAAGCGGCAAGGCATCAGCATAATAACGTTTGAAAAACTCCAATAGCTCCTGGGGAGTTTTAATACCAGCAAATACTTTAAAAGGCATGGATAGCGTTACCGTAAACGATTTATCCTGATTGGGTAAGGCAATCATCATGAATGCATCTCTGGGCCAAATGTGCAAATAATTTGGAGGCATTTGAAAATCATTATCTTTACTGGGTATACACAATTCCAAATAGCCATGTTCAATATATTCCTGGGAGAAATTGAAACCCAAAGTTTTGCTCATCTTTTGACGTACCGAACTGAAAGCACCATCACAGCCCACAACTAAATCGGCACTAGCTTCAGTACAATTATCGCTATAGGGACTGGAGAAGAAAGAGTTTTTTTTTCTTAACTTTCTTTACAATTCAACATTCTTGAAGCCACTTACTGCTGGAAAACCATTTCACCTTCCTGTAGATTGACTGTTTTCAGTTTATGATCGAAATGGTAGTGGATGTTGGGAAACTTTTCTCCAGCTTTAGAAGTATAAAAAAAAGAAAAGAAATATTTCAAGCTTCTTAACGTTTTTTAAGAAAATTGCGGTCGTTTTACCATTCAATAAAATTTCATTCAGATGCTTGCGGCCCACAGAATACAGACACTGATGTGTACAAGGATCGTATAACACCACCGACGTATTGCCTTTAATATCGTGCAGCATACGACCACGCATGGGTATGGCAGTTGATAGCACCTCTTCTTCTAAGCCTACTTCGGCCAAAGCTTTGCGTCCTCTCTGTGACAAGGCCAAATTTATACTGCGACCCTGCACCAGCTCCGATGAGCGTATATCTTCACGGTATTCGTATAGATGGACCTCATGACCACGTCGTGCAAAATGTAAAGCCGTTAAAGACCCAACCTGGAATCGGTAAAGGTTAAATAAAATATTGAATCAATTTTTGATAGTCTGAAGACCACGTTCTTCTTTAGTCTTTCGACTAATTCATCACATGAATTTAGTAGGATTTCTAGCCCTCTCGGGCCCTATAAAAAGAAGTCTAAACTAGGCTTTAGTATGGATTTTTATAATAAAATATAAACAAGAATATAGGCTTTCAGCTGTGAGCTGCGTTAAGGCATTTCAGAAGGACTCACATCCATATGTAGGTGCTAAGGCTGAGAGTTATCCGTAAAGAAAACTATCAACAGTCTGGGTTTCTTTCGTAAACGGGTATACATTCAAGACAAATCCTATGCAGATCAAGGACTATGCAATAGATTGTATAGTCGCAGGAGTAGTCATAAAAATATCCCGGCTTGAAAAATTTAAAAATTATTTTGAAGTCCAGAGATATGATATGATATGAACGTCTCCACCTTAGAATTTTTATTTGAGGTTTGATTTATTTTTACATTTACCGTTATACGTATTTCTCGGACAACAGCGTCTTAATTTATAATTAAAAAAACAATTCGCAGATAAAAGCAATACGGGAGATTAACATGCCGCCAATAAAGATAATCCATGCAATATGATAGTATGATAAAGCCATCGGAAACATCGGATAGTCATCCAGTAGAACCTTAAACATGTTCCGATTTAATATCATAAAGGCTTCATCTTGCCAATACTCCCTCAGATCCGACTGCTTGCATAACAAGATAAAAAATTCCGCATTCATTTGCATGGGATAGGCGTTGTAGGTTTGACCAAAACATATATCCGATAACTGGTAAATCGGTTGTATAAGATTCTTTTGCAGTTTGGCCATAAAATCTCAATGCGTTTGAGTTACTACATACAGTGATGGCCTTAGAATTAGAAACGACTTCGCAACATGTATGTTTGTTAATTTGTTTTACAGTTTTCACTGTGCACCTGGGATCGAAGGCTTTGTTTGGAGGAAGTCTTACAAACGTTTTTCGATCAGATTGGGACAAATTAAACTTAGATTCGTCACTCCAGAGAACTCTGTTCCAGAAACATCGTTTCTAATTATAAGGCCACCACTGTATGTAGGCATGCGAACAATTTAAGTGATTAATTGAATCCATTATGTTCACTGAACTTCTTTTCACCAGCAAATTTCGCATTCACTTGTATGGCATAGGTGTTGTAGGTTTGGCCAAAAAGCATATCCGATAACTGATATATCGGTTGCAGTTTGTCCATAAAACACAAATTTTTAAACAAACATTCAACAATTAAACATGATTCTTGATACTAAAAATTTTAGTTCGAAAAATTAACTTAAAACTCGGTTGATATTTTTTTTTTGGACGCCAATATTTTATGTAGCCTTTCACTCAAAGCAGTGCACAATAATATTTTCTAATGCTTATTAAAACAAACTTTTTGCATCAAAAGTCATGAGTTTTATTTAAATCCTTAAGCACAGTAATTTTTACATACCAAACCAGCACCGATAACAGCAACTTTTAATGGAGGCATTGATAAATTACTGCCATTATGATCTGTTTTCACGATTTTTTCCGACATAATCCGTTACTTTTTTATGTTAATTTTTAAAATATTAAATAATTTACAATTTTTATTTTCTATAAAAAAAATATTTTGTTTTTCTTCTTTTATCAGTAATTTTTTGTTCTTCGTTGGAATACTTCACAGTTCTTTCTTCGTTGAAAGATGCGTAAAGAATAAATTTAAAAATAAAATTAAAGATGTTGTGATTAAATTATTACATTAAATTTAAAGTAGATTAAAATTATATATGTATGTATGTATGTTAGTGTATTATTATATTAAAACAGTGATTAAGCACAGATTTTGAAAGAATAAAGAAAATTCATTTGTTTAAAGAGGAAAACTCGGCTGGTAACGAACAGTTGTTCTATTGATTTGATTACTTCTTGCAAGTCATTCGGTTTGAAATGAAATTGAGACAGTTACCGTCATTGTCAATATTGGAACTGGTATGCAATAGTTATGAAAAATGCAATCAAGCATAAATGTATACGAGGGCGGTATACAAATTAGTAGAACTAACAAAGAAAATGCAATAAATTTGGGAAAAAGAATTCAATGGAAGGTAAATTCACCGTCATCCAACTGATTAGACCATTGCAATGCCACAGTTTTTAATTCCGGTAACATAGAAATTAAACGGGGCATTTTATGAAGACTTTTAAATTTCTTAGGGCCATTTTTTGAATGTAGGTTAAACTCGAGATTAAGTTAATCTCCAGTTAAACTTCGTTTTCAGTTTTTGAATTTACTTAATCTTGAGTTTAACCTTACGGTTAAGCAGTTAATCTCGAGTTTAAACCACCAACGTAGCTGGTAATATAATTTTGAGACTACCTTCGTACATATTTATTTACATCTCGGATAAAATTATTAGCACCGACTTCTGATTAGCCTTTAGACTGATTAGACTTCAGCCCACCACCCTGATGTGATGCGATGTTCATAACGCTGCTCCCCATTATAATAGCAATAGAATGAAGCAAATATTTTAGAATATTTTTTTTTTATATTTTTTGTTTCTTTTTAATCATTTTTTTTATAATTTTGTATTAATTTATTGTTAAAATTCATTTGTCTACGTTAATGTTCTGGTTTTTTAATACTTTTTTTTCATCCAATTTTTAAATAGAAAACATGTAAAACTAGATCTTTTTTTAATTTAAAATGCCACTTTCAGTTTGAGCGGTATTTACAATCAATGTCACACACAAACAAACAAAAAAACGTATGATTAAGGGGAGACAAACAAACAGACAGACAGACAAACAAATAGACTTGGAATAGAGATGTAAAACGATATCACTTCTAAAATTAGATGAGAAGATATTTTAGAAATATTGGTGACAGAAATATTGGTGGTATTTGCACAGTAGATAGACAGAAAATCTGCAGATGCTAGGGATTTTGGCATAGAAACGAGCAGCTCAGCTTAAGGAAAACTCAAACGATTTCTAATTTTCTGCCTCTATTTCTTGTACATGAAATAAAAGCCAGAAATTTCTTCAATTCAAATTGCTTGCATTTGAAAACCATTCCGTAGTACAAATAAATATCTTTTGAGAATGTCTGTCTTCCACAAATGAAAGTGATAAGATAAGGCATTTCATTCAATTTCTTTCAAATATATTTCAGAAGTTTTTTTTGACAATTTCCTTTCTAAATCAATATGCCTATTGCGTTTAAAAGATTAACAAGAAACCCACTTCACACTATCTTTACTTTCTAGTTTTTACCAGATTTGGTAAATTTTAAAAGCAAGTGTGATATAAAGCCGATAACGAATGAAAAAACGCTTATCGAAGGCATTTACTATCGCCGTAGTCTAGTACGTAGTGTGTTGCCTTATTAGACGAAAAGTCAGGGTTCGAGTCCCAGGCCAGACATCAAAACAAAATACAAAAAAAGTATTTTTTCGGCGATTTTCTCTCAGCAGATTTCTGGCAAAAACTCTGAGAGTAAATAAAATTGCCATGAAAAGTTTCTCAAAAACCTGTCGTTCGGAGTCGACTTTAAACTGTAGGTCCCGCCACTCATGTATAAAATTAACACACACAACATAAGTGGTGTGAGAAACTAAGTCGTAATCCTGACTAAAGGGTTGTAATGACCAATTATGTATGTATGTATGTATGTATGTGTATACCCAAAGTGAAATTCTCTTCTATTATTTCAAGTTTTTCGAAATTGTAGCAATTAACTGTATAATCAGAGTCTTAATTAGTTAAGGAAAAATCACCCATCTTTTGGAATGCTTTTCATATGCCTAAAACATTCAGAACTTTGCTACTCCAGACAAACGCACTGTCTATGCTAGTTTAACTAAATGTCTTCGAAGAAAAAAAAAGTTGAAACAGCAATGGTACTATTATTTTGACCCAGGCTGTATACATGCAAATACAATTGTTGGGTAAGATATTTAATCTTGCTTTACTAAGCCCTATACTAGTGCTCTAGTTACTCAATACGTCTATCTATGTTATGTGTGTATGTATGTTTATATGTATGTCACATAATATATCTTTCCAATGCATTTCTATTTGCATACTGATATGATATGGAAACATCAAATTGCGTTAGAAGCAACAAGTGATTCTTTTATAATAATGATTTTCAACGACTCGCAACGACTATCGTAAACATTATATTAAATACAGGATGTTATGGTGAAGAATATCTTGATCATTGTTTCCGAGTGGCGGCACTGCCTAAGCTGTATATATGTTATCAAGTCTAGAGGTTCAACGGTAATTTTTAATTTTTAAAATTCGTAAAAACATTACGAAAAATTGCTTATCTGCTGCTGTATTCAAGACTGCATTGTTTCAGCTTGTAGTAAAGCTTTTCAACTTCGAGCAGAAATAAAAAAGCACAGTAGGGTACTTTAATTTTACAGTCCAATGTCAATCCCTTAACTATTGTAGTCTACTCAATTATGTAGACTCATTAGTTGTCAATTGTATGCTCTGAAGAAGAAGCCATAAAATTATTAGAATAAATTCATTCATTTTAATAACTTATTGAGGTTTTGCCGAGAAAAGTAAGACAAAACAATTGAAATATTTCACAGTTATAGATAGACATGGCTGACTGACAGTCATTTCTTAAATGCAATCTTACATAAGAAGAATTCATTGTCTATAGAGTCAATGAATTGTAACTGAATACTAGAATCTCGTCACTCCCCGTTTATTATTAACGAATAGCAATTAAATATTTTTATAAATAAGATCAAGAACAATATTTTAATGCAAATGACTATTATAAGCAACAATTCATTTATAGAACAAGAATTTTTTAAGCCTAACAAATGAAGCGACAGATTTCGGAGGATTGTTTAAGTTTGGTCACCTGAAGTTATTATTCAAATTAATTAAAATCAGCAACACCCTAATACATATCACTTAGATTATTACAACCCGTTCTCTAAACCTATATTAGGCCTATCACAGTTAAAAATTTACAGATCCGGAGAGAAGGCTTTTAAAAAGGGGCAATGGTAACTATGCAAGCAGGGAAGTACGGAAGATAGAATTACAAATATTCCAGGAACTGGTGAAGATAGCCAGATAGTAAGCCCATCCATTTTGACAAACAGAAAGGATGCGGCTTATATATATTCCGGGAAAGTATAAAATGGGCTTTTATTCAAAAGATGTGCTCAATTCAACTTGCGTAGGAGGTACAAAATATAGCAAAAGACAACAATAATATCTAACAGTATATAAAATTGTAAAATTCGTTCCCACCTACCCTATAACTATTTCCAGCACTGTTGTTTTAAATAAAATTTTATCTATTGTGTATTTACCTTTCGCTTTTCGTTGGCCTTGAATTAAGTTTTTCACCCATTTTATCTTCGTTTCCCTTTGTTTTTGTTTCATTTGAAAGAAATCACATTTTCGACTTTTGCGACTAGCACTTCGACAACAGCTTCCAATGGAAAGTTTTGTATCTGAAATTTTATTTAAAAAAAAAAACTTGTATGTAGAGTGACTAGTATTGTTAGCCCATATAAATCTTAAGATTAACATGGACACATATTAATACATACACAAGTATATATTTAAGTTTTTACGTTTGTATTGCTAAAAATCTTTCATGTTTGGTTCACACGTACCGTACTTAGGACAGTGTCTCGCTATGACGGCCAGGATTGTCGAAAGACTGATTCTAAGGTGATTTATCCCAAATGATGCTTCTGTTATGTCTCTCTCCACTTTTCCCAATTTTCTTTGCGAATAAATGCTGTTTGCCAACTTAAGGCAGAGGAATGCAAATCTAACACCACATCTGGATTCGGTCGAATTATTTTTTGAACCAGCCTTTACAAATGTCTTGTTACATACTACATCCCCGTGTCCAGAAAGTCACAAGAGGGCAATTGTTGGACAATCTTAGATGTGTACTACACAGAGTCTTTTGGGCCGTTTGCTACATCTATTGCTATTGAATTTTTTTTTTCAGAAATATAAACACATCTGATTGAATTATACTACCACATCCGACCTTGCAGTGTGATTTTGATCCTTACCAGGACGCCCCGCCTTGGCGACTTCTTCTGCAGTGAAATAAGACAATATTCCGAAGACCTACGCTGCTTATAACAGTGAGCAGGTACTTTATGATACATTGGATCAAGTCTATAGAGCAAACATATAGTGAAAATCCACTACTGAATCTTGATCGTAGCTGAGCGAGAGTAACCTTTGTCTGGCTGGGGAGCTATCTCTCGCAGTCTGCAATTTCTGGCAAAAGTGCATTCAAGGCCGCAACAACACAAACCGGCATTGTTTATCTTCTCGCACCCAGTCCTCAGCACTTTATTATGGAATCTCTGGAGTCTTTTCCATAAGCAAGGACCAATGCATAAAGAATAGTTTTTTTTTTTGCTTGGCGTTACGAAATTTCTTCGCCATAATTTTAAAACTTTTTAACTGATTTCCGTTTGTACACTTTTTATAACAGCCCTGTAATAGTGACATGTCGATAACTTGCTTATCGTGCAAAGTCAACAGCAATCATTGCAAACAGATGTTATTTGACGTCTCGACCAAGCATTTATGTTCAATGAAATGCAAGCAATTTGGAAAATGTAAACAAACGAGAAAGAATTTAAAAAAATTTTTCATAATTAAATATTAATTCCATAAAAGACAGAGAAAATGTTTTCATTAGTGGCCGATTATGATACAACATCTTCATCCAGTAGTTCAAATGATGACGAAACAGAAGACGATGAGCAGGAGAGGCAAAAGAAACTAAAAAATGACAGGTAATTCGAGAAAACTTTCTTAATTCGTTTAAAAGTGGGTTTAATTAATAATTTGGCTCTTCCTTAGTAGTACAACACCCGCCAAACCCACACAATTGTTACCCAGTGCCAATTTACTACTAAAATCTGGTAGCTCCCGAAGTAGTGGTGAAGTCTTTAATAATCCATTTCTGGAAGCAGAAAAACTGGAGTTGGACAAATTGCAAAAGCATGTAAAAATGGTCGAATCGGAAGATCATTTGGTACAGAAAAATGGTCGCAAAATATGTTGGAATAATCGTAAGGGCCGTTGTAGATTTGGTAACAAATGTAAATATGCTCACGATTCGGATTTAGTAATGGAGCAACCCGCGGACACTAGTGCAAGAAGTCAACAGGTAAATACTTAAGAAAAGTTAGTTTAAGTAACTTTGAAAAGTTAAATAAACAAAATCGTTTATTTTTAGGCACTTATAATAAAATTAAATAAATATTCTAAGCTTATTTAACCAACTTTTCTTTAAATTACAGCTAAATGCACAAAATTCTTTTCCAAACAAAACAATTACCTTAGAACACCACGATAACAAACACATAGAGCCTGTTCCAACAACAAACTCTGATGATAAAGTAAAAAATCGTAAACGTCCCGGTTTGGGAGATAACATCGTACCGGGAAAACGTGTTTTGAAATCATATCAGAATACCAAGAAATCATCATCATAGTACACCATCAGTAGCATCTACAACACCTTCATCCTGCAGCCTAACAGTGCAATGAACATTTTTTGATGAGAAACGACTTTTAAGTATTCGAATAACACGTAGAGAAGAAGCATTCTCTTGGCGATGATTTCCATCTTCCGGATGAGAATATTCCAGCGAGAGGCGTAAATGTGGTTTGGTTAACCAAAAATAACCCAAAACAGGACGATGATTAAATAGCAGAGATGATGGTTTATTATCCGTTACCATATCATCAGCCTCAATTAAATCCGATACATCGTGGTCATCATTATGAGGCAGTTGGAAAACTGAAAATAAAATATTTTTAATAAAATTAATTTTTTATGTAGAAAATTTAAATACTAACCTCCTGTTGCTTTTATTTCATTTTCCTCTTGTGAAGGCATTAGGGACAGATTTACACATATTATGGCAATATAATGTTCGGATACTAAACGGCTTATCACTTGACATAAACGCGACAACAACCATTTGCCAGCTAAGCGATCACTTTCGGCTTTTAAAAGAAACCAGACAGCGGGTAATGAGTCAATAACAATCAGTTTAATACCCATTACATCATCGTTTTCTTGTTGAAGTTGTTCCAAAAAATTCTCCAGCATCTCCACCACACCTTTAGCTGATAGTACACTTTCCACTTTAATGTATGACATTATGCCGGCATGGAATTCCCGCTCAATTTTACGCGCCTTTAACATTTGCTTTATACGTCTAGCGGAAAAATCCAATTTGGTGTCAATATATAAAACTGGCGATATTTGATTAGCAATAAAATTTAACACCAACGTTAACAGCAATTGGGTTTTTCCCACTCCGGTGGGTCCACATATTTCCCAAAACGATGAATTGTTCAATACATCAGAAGGCATTAGCATATCGTCCAGACATGATATTTGACAGCCATAGACTTTACGTTTACGCTTCTCTTCGTTAAGACGTTCTTCAAATGTCTTCGCCTTGGGTCCATAAATTCTACGAAATTCCTTTTTTATTGTCAACACTTGTTCAAAGTTTAGATTTAAAATTTTCATTAATTTTTCGGTTTTTTCCAATATGAATTCACGTAAATAAACAATGCCATGTTTTTCTAAAATATTTACACAATATGCCGATAATTCTGTGTTCGCTAAAACGTGTAATTTTAGCATTTTGCACAAATACTTTTAATTTCCCGCCTTTGAAAGTACAAATTTAGAGAAACACACAATTTTATTTTGTAAACAAATTAAAATTGAACGTTTCTGTTTTTGTTGTTAACTTAATAGAGTGGCATCTCTGTGCAAGTTACAGCATTGCCAACACATGCAATGTTTTTCATATTTAAATAACGGTCACCAGTTCAGCTGTTAATTTATATTATTCACAAACACACAGTCTTTGAATAAATTTAGTAAGAAGATGAGTAAAAAATTATTCATAAATTTATTTAAAATTTAATTTTTCTATGCATTACACAATATTTCTTAATTTAAATTTTTAGATGCATAAGAATAAACAGAATTTACTTTCTCACTTGGCAACAATGCGTTCGTTAAGTGTAATGTTTTCATTCAGTGTTTATGATTTCACTAATCGAGATTAATTATCCTTAATCCAGAGAAAAACACACACAGTTAGTAATAATAATAAAAACTAAAAATAATAAGAGTAATATAGTGCAAAGTGGCAGTCCGGTTATGTCGGTAACCAATGTCCGCTAATAGAGGTTGACATTATTTATTCTAGACACACACGGATTAATTCACCACGCACAATACAATGATTTATGGTAACACAGTACATATTTCGAATAACGGTAGTTTGGTGATTTTTAATTTTATTCACCACACCGGACAAATGCACCACACCTTGCAAAAAAAAGAAAAAACTCACCACCCTGAAAACTCACCATAATTTGCAAAAACTCACCACTCGGGATAAATTCACCACGTTGTAAACACTCCAAAAAGGGTCCGCCGCCCCATCCATCCATCACCCAAACCCAACGCACACCAACCAGTCTCCCATGTACAACACACAAACCTACTCACCAACCACACGCACACACGCCCACCCGCCAAAAACTCTTCCCCCTCCTTTATCGTACGATGCACCTACACACACAGCACATCTCATTATTATCCCCATTTATCATCAGAAAGAAAAAACAACACGGACACACACACACTTACTACGTACGCACTTTGGACGCCATTATTTTTTTAAAAACAATTAAATTTTTTTTATATCAACCAGACTCGGAAAAAGAAAATGTGAATTATTATTTATGATGGGTGGTGTGTGTCTGCGATGTTGAAATGAAGTAGAATAGAAACACCCACAACCAACCACCATCTTAAGAAGTTTTTGGTGTTGCCAGCAATAATTTTAAAATTTCCTTCGCGAAAATCGCTTGTTTGTATTTTAATTTTCTTGGGAATATCGCTTATTTTATAGAATATTTGAACTTTACCTTTTTTAGTTAGTTGTTTTTGATTATTTTAAATATAACAACAAATAAATTCAAATAGAAAATATCGAGGGTGAACAATATAAACATAACCTAACAGAAATGACAGAAATTAAATTTTAAATTGTTTTTGTTTGTAACGAATTTTATTCGAAAAATATATGTGCTTTTTGAATTATAGCGCTTTTCAAAAACTATGGTTGACAACGCTGTTAAAATGGCTGATGTGTACTTTGCTCTTATTGCGTTTTCCACCATAGTTTCAGTTTCCGTCATGTTCTCAAACAGTTCACAACACATTCTCCGCAATAGAACTGCTGCCGTTTATTACGTGATATTTTTTTCTTAAATAAAAATTCCCAAAAGTGAAACAAAACATACGGAAACCTATAAGTGCAAAGAGTACGACCGTATATATACATTAAGCATAAACGAAAGAAAAAAATTTTCCATTTATTCAATTGTACCCGTGTCGAAATATCAAATTTTTAAATTGAAATTTGTCCTCGTTATCGGTGAAAATAATTAAAAATTGCTTAAGAAAAAAATTATTTAAATATTAAATTAACGTTTTATAATTGTTCTATGTACGGATGCCTCTAGAAATGCCGGAAAATTCATGATTAAAATCTAAAGACATCTGAGGTAGGTGTAGAGACAGAAAGTAAAAAAATAATTACAATTTTTTTCTTCTTTTGTGCCCAGTAAGAGATATATAGATGTGCATGCATATGTGAGACATGTGTGTTCGTGTGTTTGTAATAATTTCAAGGGGTTTATGTGTGTGTTCAGCTTCGCTTGGTGTGTTGTTTTATTGTTGTTTTTCTATTACTTGTGTTTCAAAAGAAAGGAAAAGAAAAAAAAATTCGGTCAGAGTTGTATTTTAAAGGGTCTGCAATGGGAATAAAAGTTAATTATTCTTAATATTTTTTTAATTTGAAGTGATGATTATTTGTGATATCAGACATAATAAATAAATAAATACAATATTGTTGTAATTGTTGTGTATGAAGGGAAAAGAAAATGACACAAAACAAAACCACCATTTAATTGCCGGCTTTTTTTTTGCCAAATACCGGTTAAAGGGCATTTTTGTAAACAAATTAATTTTGATAGCATTTACAATCAATTAGCCACCAATTTAACCGAACCCAGAATATTTTTGGACTATGGTTCTAAAAACCTCTTTCAAAGCAAAATTGTAGTGGTCTGTCTGTAACTTAACTGGGATGATGTGGGATTTATTTCCTGTGTTTCTTTTTTTTGTTATTTTGTTTTTTTTCTTTTTACGAAAATAATGTTCACAAATAAATAATTTAATCAATGCGGTGACGCCCTGTTCTAGAGTGCTAATATCAGATTTATATAATTAATTAGCACATGTTCTTGGGACGATAATCCTTTGTTCAGGGTTATCTAAACCTGCAGGCATTTTTATTTTCAAAAGAGGCTATGCAGAAGATAAACCTGGAGTTAATCTTCAATGTAGGCTCCCTGGTGGTGGCAGTTTAGTCCAGGCTGAGGAGGTCGAGAGCTCCAAGTCGTTAAAACTGGTCTGGGGATAGATACTGTAGTCAGCTGACTGCTGAACATTGGCTACATATGCTTCCTGGAAGAAACAGCGTTATAAAAAGTCTGGTTTTAGGAAAATGTGATGTGTGGCATAATGAGGCGGCAAATGAGCTAAAAAAGAAGCGTTGATAAATCGGTATGTTAGTCCTCTCCTTGGACACTTCATCAGTTTGACCGATATGGTGATGAGACAAAGAATGAAGTCTTGCTTTTGAAACAGGGGAGCTTGCAGTATTTCTAAGATTTCATGGACTGGATTGGATCGTTCTAGACTAAGCAGGAAATTTGTTAGCATCTTGAAAATTTTTTAAAGGGACATTGCGCCTTTAGAGCATGGACCAATATGTGGTTTTCCTGCGGTGCTTTAGTAATGTGTGAGAGCCGAAGCCTGTTGATCATATTCAGTGTCTCTGCCTCTGCTAAGCTTCCTAATTTCCGCGATTTTACTCTTTAGGATTAGTTACTAGTTTGATGTCTTTCATTTCTTCTGTCTTTCCTTTTCTTTCACTTTTATCTTTGGACAGCTATTCGTTGTATCTGTTTCCTTGCCCCTTTTCCAATTTAATCTACTTTAATATACCTATACTGTCCGTTTAGTTTGAGCCCCTTCCATGAAGATTATCTCTCACAATGGTGTCTGAGTGAGGTGTCTCAATTTACATTCCATTTTAAATTTTAAACTGTAACGCTTAGTCTATGTATTCGCCATATGATCCTCAATTTATGTATGCATAACAATATTAAACAGATTCAAGTCTAATGTTCATAAACTTTACTAACCACGGTTATTATTTTAATGTTCTTAACACTGAGATTTAAAGAATAAAAAGTTGAACAAATGTAAAGTTTTAATATTTAATAATAATATGTAATGGTTTATACTTAAAGATGGATTCTTATCCTTGCAGTACGTGTAATGAAGCACCTAAAAAGCACTTTCATGTCCTTATTATCCTGGCTTGAAAATCGTCAAATGGTTGCTAGAATAAATATACAAACAAACGCAAAGTTCTTACTGTCTGTTATGCATGTAAAAACGAGAACTTTGTTTACATTTTAAATTATAGTTTTAAATTAAATACAATATTTCGAAATGCTTTTCATGATTAGTTTATATTATAAGCAAGGGCACTCTGTGTCACATTGATTTTTTACTCCAAGTGAAACAATTTGTAACCTTGCCATAGTAAAACACACCTTTCATAGCTTCTACTTTGTAACTTACTTTCTTGAGTTGTAAATTTTGTAACAGGATGTACAATTATAATTCATTTCAAGTATTTAACGTATCTCAATATGATGATCAATTGTCACTGACTTTGGTTAGATTCAAGCTATTTTTGTTAGAATCTTATTGTGCCAAAACTTAAAACAGGATGTTCGCATTTGCGAGGCATTTGTCTGATTGAGATTTATGTTTTAAGGTTAAGATTTATGAAGAAATATTAATGAGGGCTCTTAGTACGCATTAAGCACCTAAAAAGCACTTTCTTGTCCTTATTATTCCGGCTTGAAAATCGTCAAATGGTTGCTAGAATGAATATACAAACAAATGCAAAGTTCTTACTGTCTGTCCTACAAGTAAAAACGATTACTTTGATTACATTTTTTTCTTATCATAATTAGGAATTTAAATATTGCTTTAAATTGTCTGAATAAGTATTTAGTAAAAGCAAGGGCACTCTGTGTCACATTGATTGCTCCAAGTGAAACAATTTGTAACCTTGCCATAGTAAAACACACCTTTCATAGCTTCTACTTTGTAACTCAATGCTTGAGTTATGAAATATCGTAAAAAAGGTGTACAAGTTTAATTCATTTACAGTATCTAACGAATCTCAATATGATGATCAATTGTCACTGACTTTGGTTAGATTCAAGCTATTTTTGTGAGAATCTTATTGTGCCAAAACTAAAAACAGGATGTTCGCTTTTGCGAGGCATTTGTCTGATTGAGATTTATAGTTTATGTATTAAATTTATGATTAGATTTTAACGATTATTCTTAGTAAGTGTTGACTAAAATTGTTTTGTTAGTTATATTAACCAATTGGTCCTTTTGTTTTGCACCTAAAAAGCACTTTCTTGTCCTTATTATTCCGGCTTGAAAATCGTCAAATGGTTGCTAGAAAAAATATACAAACAAATGCAAAGTTCTTACTGTCTGTTATGCGAGTAAAAACGATTACTTTGATTACATTTTTTTTCTCACCATAATTAGGAATTAAAATTGTGTTCGAAATTGTCTGAATTAGTTTTTAGTAAAAGCAAGGGCACTCTGTGTCACATTGACTACTCCAATTGAAACAATTTGTAACCTTGCCATAGTAAAACACACCTTTCATAGCTTCTACTTTGTAACTTAATGTCTTGAGTTATGAATGTCGTAATAAAGGTGTACAAGTTTAATACATTTAAAGTATCTAACGTATCTCAAAATGATGATCAATTGTCACTGACTTTGGTTAGATTCGAGCTATATTTGTGAGAATCTTATTGTGCCAAAACTTAAAACAGGATGTTCGCTTTTGCGAGGCATTTGTCTGATTGAGATTTATGTCTTAGGTATTAAATTTAAAATTCTTTTGTTAGTTATATGAACTAATTGGTCCTTTTGTTTTCTACTTAAAAAACACTTTCTTGTCCTCATAAGCCTGGCTTGAAAAACGTTAGACAGTTGCTAGAAAAAAAACAGATGTAAAGTTTTTACGATATATTTCAACAGTTAAAAACGATTACATACAACGATTCTGGTTACAAAACGAGTTTTTTTGTTTTATTTAATAAAACAAAAAGAAGGCGTTTGTCTGACTAAAGAGGGTCATTAATAATTAAAAACCAGAGAAACAAAATACCGGTTAACTTGTATTTTTAATTTGTTTATAAAGAACCAGCCTGGCTTTACCAAATGATTGTTTATAAGTAAGAATTAAAGTTTTATTTAAAGCATAGCAAAACAATTTTTGTGTGTGAATGGTTTGTTGGTTGAGTGTTTGGATTTTATTCTCGTTTGATTTTATTAACGCAACAACACTTTGTATTTACTTACGTTTATTATATGGCAAGAGTGCTTTGTGTTATCGTATTATTGTCCAGTGATAAAACGATTTGTCATCTTTGCCAAATAAAATAATGCAGAATAACGCTTTATACTTTTAAGTTGTATTGATAATGAAAACCTAAAAGTGATATAATTTTGCTAAAAATTACTTTAACAAGTTTTTAATCGAATAGACTAGACAACGTTGATTTATAAAAACCTTTGTTAATATTTTTTGTTTTTTATTGTCTTTTTAATAGATGCATCAAACATGAATGAAGGTGAGTCAGCAGGAGGGGGGCATCAAGGGTCTATCCCGGCCCCTCCTGCTGTGCCAGACCGCATATCATCAACAATATTAACTACAACTATTGTAACAAACGCAATAAAAACTTCGTCCAACATAGCGAATAAAAGCTCTGCAACGACGTTATCACCAACAACGGCTGTTGCTTCTTCAGCATTGCAACAACAGCAACAACAAACGTCATCTAGAACAACAACAAGTCCAATTCCAAGAAGTTTTCAACAAGCTTTTGCTCAACAACAAATACAATTACCAGACCATCCCTCGCTAACATTAACCGCCACCAATTCATCAACAACAAATCGTAGCAACGCTGCAAAAACAGCAACACTTATAACGTCTACGTCAAAGACGACGACTCATATGCCTCAAACGCCAATACGAACAACGACGGATATAACAGCTGCTACTGCTACAGCCTCAGCAAATACACAATTACAACAACAGCAGCAACTAAGTTCATACTCTGGCTCATTAGCAGCTTTTAATACGGACAACAATACAACAGGTTCTCCCCTAAACAAACGGAAAAAATTCGACGAGCAACAGCAAGGAAATAGTAATTCAATTTTAGGCACCGCTGTTCTAAGTGGCAGCAGTAGTGGTAGTAATAATTCTTTAGTAGGTTCCCTATTGCCATCGCCCACAACGTCCAATATAGCTTCAGCTTCATCGTTATCATCAGCCACATCTCTAATCAGTAGCAGTCCATCGTTATCATCATCAGCAGCAGCAACAACGGTAGGGGGAGGAGCAGCAGCAGTAGCAACAACACTTGATATACAAACCTTAAAGAAACGTATATTAGAACAGAAACATTCACGTTTACGTAGATTAAAGGAAAAGTAAGTTTTGTTATCTACTACTACACAATCAGATTCTATGAAAGACAATATTTATTCATTATCATCACAATCTGTAAATTTCGATTAAATTTTAAACATCATGTACATAGTTGAATGAAAACGGTGCCCCAAATTTCAATATATAGATAGGGAAACCTATTTGTTTGTTCTTAATGTACTAGAACACTTAAGTTTCGATTTGTAAGATTTCAAAAATTTCGATTGCGCGTTTCGATTACTTATACAATACCTAGTAAACTATACATAAATATTATTTTTTTAATTGCTAAATACTCCTAACGATCTTGAAAACAAATAAAATTTAATAATCGTTGCTTTAGAAACTTCATGAAATTAATGGAAATCCAAATTAATTCATTAATTTTTTTATAGACATACTGAAAATGTCGCCGAATTGTTTTATTTGCAAACCGGTGGCAATATGATGGACTATCCTACGTGGCGTAAGAAAGCACCTACCCCACAGTTCATCACCTTTAGCAATGCCTATCGTTTGGATCAATTGGTTAACGATGAAAGGACATCAGCATCAGCTGCAACATCATCATCATCAGCATCAACAACACCTACAGCAACAGCAACATCAACAATTCACTCACAAGCTGCTACAGCAACAAATGAAAATGTTGTTACAGCAACTGCAACGGGAACTTTATTATCCCAACAACAGCAACAACACCAGCAGCAGCATCAACAATTACAAGCACAACAAACAGTATCGTCTGCTGCAGATAATATAGCTACAATTATTGGTGTAACAAGTGCTCCTAGTGGTACCACTACGACAAATCATGCATCCTACACAACACAAACGGTGAGTTTTTCTCGTTAACAATTCTTTTCCGAAAAACAAAATGTAGAAATTAAATACAACGGCCAATTGTTCTCTTTTTAAACATAATTGGCTTTAGGTTTTCTTTGTAAAATGCTTCTGTTTTGTTCGTTCAAGTAATGCTAAGCCAACATAGTGTTTGCTTTAAAGGAATACCCAGAAATCAATAGTTCCAATACCTTTTTATTTGAAATATTTATGTTTACATAGATTTCGCTTAATTTCTGTTTATTTACAAAGAATAAAAAACAGAAATAAGATTATTAAGAAGCATAAATAATAAATTATAGAGAAAGTCTTATCCCCCCCTACATCACATAATGACAATTTCATATTTTGACGTTTTAAAGAACCTGGTTTGCGTTTTGGTCTTTAGCGGAAACAAGTTTTTGTAGTATAAAATTTTTCTTTTCTTGCCTGATGTAATCCAGACTTGGACAATACGAGATATAGATTACTATTGCAGGGTATTTTTGTAAAAAATTAATTTCTTTTTTACTGTTAATAAATTAAAATAAAAATTTCCATGCCTTTATACACTTTCAGAATGCGCAATCTCATCCACCATCTTTAATACCTACAACGGCTTCATCAACAAATTCCTCCTTAGCAGCAAACACCACATCATCATTGGTCTCAAGTCATGGACGTCTGCAGAGCAGTACAACCAAACACACAACCCCCGCATCAACAACCACAAATATTTACTCAACTTCCAGTTCATCATCGTCGTCATCCTCGTCTGTTTCCTCGTCGGCATCAACACCCAACAACACAACACAGAAAACATTAACGGCCACAGATGCCAGTGGTAATCCATTGCCACCACAAGGAGCCGAAATAAAAATTCCCGCTGTTGGTGCTACACCAGTAGCGGTATCTACGAAATTACCAGCTGCCGTACAACAATTAACACAGCAAGGTATGTCATCTATCAACTTGAAACAACAATTTTACAACCATTGTGTTTTGTTAAATATTTTTGTTTTTATTTGAAATTTATTTATTCGTTTACATTTATATTTCAATTTTTAACAAAATTATCTAAAATTTATTAATTTTAGTTGTTAATTTAATTTATACAAAAATGCTTTTAACTTTCTCACCACTATTCACCACCACAACTTTGATCATCATCTCTTGAAAATAAAAAAGAAAAGCACATGTTATACACACATATTTTGAAAGAAAGAAAGAAAACAATTACATTAAAAAACCAAATTAATTTTTCAGTTTTTTGTTTCATATTTTGAATAAAAAAGGCCTTATTTTTGAGTTTCAGTTCGATAAATCCTTTTCCGTTACATTTTATTTCGTTTTAAACACAATTTTTTTCTTTTCATTTTGATTTATTTTCTCATTTTAGTTTTGTTTGTTTGAAAATCGCTTAATTTAAATCCTTTTTAAAACATTTTTTAACTTTTTTATAATCATTCAATTCATTATTTATTTGGAAAAAAATAAAATAAAAAATAAAACATCACATTAAAAAATTTAGGTCACATTCCGGGTAGACCTTTAGGTGGTCGTCACGGGATGGTATTTGGTCAAATACCCGCTCCACCTGCTGTAGGAAATACTACTGTACCTTTGGTGCCAGGTGCTTATCGTTTTTTCCTAACATTTTCAATCTCAAAAAATCTACTTTATTACTCTTCTTTTACTTTTTGTAATTGATATTCTAATCATGAATACGTTTTATAAGCTTTATTGTTTCATTAGCTGTCACATTTCTTTTTTTTAGTTATTCGTCTTTTTTTTTAATTTCTTTATTTTATTAATAATTCTTTAAACGTAAAAGAGCATCCCCTTTTTTTCATTAAAAGAAAGGCTTTTTCTTCAAGTTTTCTTTTTTATATTTAACCCAGATATGCCGACGGGCATACTAGTGCAACAATCTTCGTAGTTTTCAAAAATAGAGCTATTCTGACAGATTATATTACAAAACTGAAGAAAAAATAAACAAAAATATTTTATAAATTGGTTTTTGAGCCCGTACTACATGTAGTACGCTCGGCACATATGGGAGCAAAAAACAGTAATTTTTTTGTGATTTTATTCAATTTTTTATCATTCAGAAATTCTTATATAGTATATAAGTAAAGAAAAAACAAATTAATAAAAAAATTATTTGGTGGTGTGGTACTCCACATTACACTTTACATGGAGCCACACATCATATTTCATGCAGCATGTCTTATTGTGGCAATGATTACAACGCAACTGTTTACATTTTCCATCGGCTTGACGTGTGTTCTCAGTAAGTAAATGATCTTTTCGATCAAATCTGATGATTTCGATAGATAGATATGCAATGTGGCCATGCACCGACGAAAAGATAAATGGTCCATTTTACCTCCCATATGTCTATGCAGTTGCCACGTATTGCGCTCTGCAAGATCAATGAGGTGAGTGAATAGTAGGAAATACCATTTTTTACCCCGAATTGATACACGTTACAAGCTGATATTTTCATCTGGTCGATCAACGCCACGCATGTAGTGATTATACACATGAATAAGACGTGGTTGTTGAATATGTATATACGTTTTTTCTCTTTTTGAGACCAACGTGAAATATTTTTGCCTGATTCAACTGAACTGACATTGGAGGCAAGGTTTACTGCACTGCTGTCGTTCCAACAACATACAATTATATTGTTGGTACAAATCTGACGATAGTCATACCCCCCTATCTCTCTTTTCTGTAGATATTTTATCTTTAGCAAAGGACAGTTGCCTAACCGATTGTAACGAATTATTCTTCTTTTTCGAACAGTTCAAGAGGAGTAGGTAAAATTTCCTGTTCACACGCTGTAACAATAGGCTGGCTCCGTTTCTTCCAGATCGTGCTTTACCCATTTTACTGACATACATTTAGGTTCCTTGGCCTATTGCAATAACGCAAGTGGAATGTCGTCTTCACTAATCGTTTTAGTATAATAAGAATTTCTAAAAAGCATTTAATAATAGGGGAGGTAAGTTTTTAAAATTCACTCCATCTTCTTCTCTAGAATCTTCATCTGTGACGTAGTTGTTCGCACCTTGAATGGGGACAATAGAGATGTCATAAAAATTTTGCGAAAACTTTTTATCACTTTCCTCTAAGGCATTTATTGCCTAATTTAATGTTAAAAATCTGGAAAATTTAAAGTTTTCGTATTCACCATTTTTACACACTAATGCCGAGCGTACTACATGTAGTACGTCATCAAATACATCAACTAAAATCACTTATAATTTTATTTTTCACATATAATTTTGTTACGTATTTGTTTTTACATCTGTTACAATTAAAACAATATAGAAACGCGACAACAATAAAATATGCATATACAACTTTTTCTTACCGATTACGTGACATCTTCAGACTTTTGCCAATTTTACAAAACTGAAATCTCTGATTCAAAAAAATATACATTAGCAATTACCCTAGACAAAATTTATCAAGGAATGCTTTGTTGACCGTTATGTTCTGCAGCACAACATTAAGTAGATTTAAATATTTAAAGCACAGTAAATGCAGAAACCTGAACTTAACAGGTGTACTACATGTAGTACGGTCGGCATATCTGGGTTAAATTTGGCCAGTTTTTTAGTTGGTAAAAAATTGGCAGCTGTCGTGTATTATTTTTAGTAGTAAATTTGGCTTCATTAATGTGTAATTTTTAATTATTCTTTTCTTATTGTTTTTCTTGTTTTTTTATATTGTATTTCTTAAACATTAAGTAGTCTATTGATTTCGAAAAATATTGTTTTGATTTCATAACTAAAAAGTAGTCATAATTTTAATTTATGGTTGTAGTAGTTACTATAGTAGCATTGAAATATATTGAATGATGATAATGTAGCACTTTAAAGTACTTTTTAAAGCGTTTATAGATTCAAAGGCAGGTTTAATGGAAATTATTACTTAATTTGGTCAGAGTACAGGGTTGATAGCAAAGTTTATTTGGATTATTAAAACAGCATCTTGTTCTTCATGAATAGTAGGTTAATATTCATTGATAAGTTCTCTTTACATCATAAGTATAGTTAAGCACCTAAAAAGCACTTTCTTGTCCTTATAATCCCGGCTTGAAAATCGTCAAATGGTTGCTAGAAAAAATATACAAACAAATGCAAAGTTTTTACTGCCTGTTATGCGAGTAAAAACGATTACTTTGATTACATTTCTTTCTTAGCGTAATAAGAAATTCTCTTTAAAATAGTTTTTATTAAAAGCAAGGGCACTCTGTGTCACATTGACTACTCCAAGTGAAACAATTTGTAACCTTGCTATATCAAACTTACGCCTTTAAAAGCTTCTACTTTGTAACTTAATGTCTTGAGTTATGAAATATCGTAAAAAAGGTGTACAAGTTTAATTCATTTACAGTATTTAACGTATCTCAATATGATGATCAATTGTCACTGACTTTGGTTAGATTCGAGCTATTTTTGTGAGAATCTTATTGTGCCAAAACTTAAAACAGGATGTTCGCATTTGCGAGGCATTTGTCTGATTGAGTTTTATGTTTTAGGTATTAAATTTATGAAGAGATTTTAATAGATATTCTTAGTACGTATTGAGCACCTAAAAAGCACTTTCTTGTCCTTATTATCCCGGCTTGAAAATCGTCAAATGGTTGCTAGAATAAATATACAAACAAATGCAGAGTTTCCACCACAATTTTAAACAGGTGAAAACGAGAATTTTGTTTACAATCACTTTTAAATCATTTAAAGTATTTAACGTATCTCAATATGATGATCAATTGTCACTGACTTTGGTTAGATTCAAGCTATTTTTGTGAGAATCTTATTGTGCCAAAACTTAAAAAAGGATGTTCGCTTTTGCGAGGCATTTGTCTGATTGAGATTTATGTTTTAGGTATTAAATGTATGGAGAGATTTTATTGGATATTCTTAGTACGTATTAAGCACCTAAAAAGCACTTTCTTGTCCTTATTATCCTGGCTTGAAAATCGTCAAATGGTTGCTAGAATAAATATACAAACAAATGCAAAGTTCTTACTGTCTGTCCTACAAGTAAAAACGAATACTTTGATTACATTTCTTTCTAATCGTAATTTGGAATTACTCTAAGATAGTTTTTATTAAAAGCAAGGGCACTCTGTGTCACATTGAATATTCCAAGTGAAACAATTTGTAACCTTGCCATAGTAAAACACACCTTTCATAGCTTCTACTTTGTAACTCAATGCTTGAGTTATGAAATATCGTAAAAAAGGTGTACAATTCTAATTCATTTAAAGTATCTAACGTATCTCAATATGATGATCAATTGTCACTGACTTTGGTTAGATTCGAGCTATTTTTGTGAGAATCTTATTGTGCCAAAACTTAAAACAGGATGTTCGCATTTGCGAGGCATTTGTCTGATTGGGATTTATAGTTTATGTATTAAATTTATGATTAGATTTTAATGATTATTCTTAGTAAGTGTTGACTAAAATTGTTTTGTTGTATTAACCAATTGGTCCTTTTGTTTTGCACCTAAAAAGCACTTTCTTGTCCTTATTGTCCTGGCTTGAAAATCGTCAAATGGTTGCTAGAAAAAATATACAAACAAATGCAAAGTTCTTACTGTCTATCATACAAGTAAAAACGATTACTTTGATTACATTTCTTTCTAATCATAATTTGGAATTACTCTAAGATAGTTTTTATTAAAAGCAAGGGCACTCTGTGTCACATTGACTGCTCCAAGTGAAACAATTTGTAACCTTGCTATATTAAACTCATGCCTTTAAAAGCTTCTAATTTATAACTTAATGTCTTGAGATATGAATTTCGTAAAAAAGGTGTACAATTCAAATTCATTTACAGTATCTAACGAATCTCAATATGATGATCAATTGTCACTGACTTTGGTTAGATTCAAGCTATTTTTGTGAGAATCTTATTGTGCCAAAACTTAAAACAGGATGTTCGCATTTGCGAGGCATTTGTCTGATTGGGATTTATATTTTAGGTATTAAATTTATGAAGGAATATTAATGAACGCTCTTAGTACGTATTAAGCACCTAAAAAGCACTTTCTTGTCCTTATTATCCCGGCTTGAAAATCGTCAAATGGTTGCTAGAATAAATATACAAACAAATGCAAAGTTTTTACTGTCTGTTATGCGAGTAAAAACTATTACTTTTATTACATTTTTTCCACCATAATTAGGAATTAAAATTGCGTTTGAAATTGTCTGAATTAGTTTTTAGTAAAAGCAAGGGCACTCTGTGTCACATTGACTACTCCAAGTGAAACAATTTGTAACCTTGCTATAGTAAAACATACCTTTCATAGCTTCTACTTTGTAACTTAATGTCTTGAGTTATAAATATCGTAAAGGAGGGTGTACAATTTTATAGTTTCAAATCATTTACAGTATTTAACGTATCTCAATATGATGATCAATTGTCACTGACTTTGGTTAGATTCGAGCTATTTTTGTTAGAATCTTATTGTGCCAAAACTTAAAACAGGATGTTCGCATTTGCGAGGCATTTGTCTGATTGAGAATTAATTTTAAGGCTTTAATTTTGGCAGATTTGAGAATATATTTATAGTATCTAGCGTACGTATGTATATGATGAACAATTGTCTGTCACTGATTATTTAGTTTTTGTTGTAATGTTAGTTTTAATTATAAGGATAGTGTTTTATGATTAATTGCTCTGTCGTCTCTTTATAATCAATCCATTTATAAGCATCTAATATTTTTCGTTTTTCTTGATTTTAATGAGTTTTGCATTATGAAGGCAAAATTTGATTATCAAATTAAATTATGTGAAATCCATAAAAGCATAAAGTTAGTCAGAACTTTAAGCAATCGGAAAGAGGTCGTTTTTAAAATAATGAAATTAAAATAGAAACCTTTTCTTAATAACTGAAACAATACTGTGGTTAGATTTGCAATATCAGAGGCGATAAAATTCTCAGTCAATTACTCATTATAAATAAGTAAAGTTTAGCAAAGAAAAATAAAACAAAAAAATAAATACAAAAGCATGTTAATTTTAGTTACAATATCTTCTAAGGCATGTTAAGTGTGTTATTAATTTATTATATCGAATAAATTTTGTATTTTCGTTTTAAGTGAAAGAATTTTTATTGAAACTAATAAAATTTTATTTTTTCTCTCTCTCTCTCTTTCCATCTTTATATCATTCCTAAGGTGGTACTCCGTTAATACCCTGCAGTACAGCCCAAGGCACTACAACGTTACGACGCAATGGTAATGGCGTAGTCTCTACTTCAAATACTCCTCCGCCTCTGTATTCTCCCACGCCCAGTGGTCTATTGGTGCCAGCCGGTTCGGCTAGTGCCGCTACCGCAGCAGCAGCAGCGGCGGCAGCCTCATCGTCGGCCACAACACCGAATAGCAATCAAGAGTTCTCTTTTAAAGCTAAACAGGAAGTTGATGTTATGCGTCGCATTATGGAATTACAACGAGAGGGATTATGGACTGAAAAACGTTTGCCCAAACAAATGGAGCCGGCACGTCCCAAAGCCCATTGGGATTATTTGCTTGAGGAAATGGTTTGGTTGGCGGCCGATTTCGCTCAAGAGCGTAAGTGGAAAAAAGCAGCCGCCAAGAAATGTGCCAAAATGGTGCAAAAATATTTCCAGGATAAAGCTAATGCAGCCCAAAAGGCGGAAAAGGCTCAAGAAGCCCATCTAAAGCGTGTTGCAGCCTTCATAGCCAAAGAAGTGAAAATGTTTTGGGGTAACGTGGAGAAACTGGTAGAGTATAAGCATCATACCAAACTGGAAGAGAAACGTAAAAAGGCTCTGGATCAACATTTGTCCTTCATAGTCGATCAAACGGAGAAATTCTCCCAGCAATTGGCTGAGGGCATGAACAAAAGCTTAAAAGATGCTTCCGCCAATCCCAGTATAAATTCAAGTAGAATTTCATCGCCCAAACGGGAAAATACCGACGGTGAGTTTTTTCTTCTACCTTTTTCAAAGAATATTTCATTTCGTTTCCAAGCCAGCCATATGATGACACAAATTAATACTGATTCCTAAGCTTATGCTCTATTCTTGAGAAAGCTTAAAGGAAATTAAAGGATGGTCGCTTATGCGAGGCATTTGTCTGATGGCTTCTGGCAAAATAGTAGATCCTTATACCCGTCTTTGTTTTTATTATAAATACTTATGTTATGTTGACTTTTAATTAATCATTTACAGATGAATTTCGTCCTGATTGTGGTTCAGAAGATGACGAAGAAACAATAGCCAAGGCAGAGGAAGAAGAAAATGCCGATGTCGATGCTGAAGTGGCAGCATTAGAAAAAGAATCTCAAATGGATTTGGATGATTTTCTTAACGATTTACCTAAAGGTTATCTAGAAAATCGTGATAAAATTGTGCTGGATGAAGAAGACGATACATCGGCAACAACTTCTACTGCCACAGGTGCGGCCGCTACAAGTTCATCGAAGGCCAGCAAAAAAGATAACGACAGCGATGATGGTGAATTTGAAGCCAACGAAACTAGTGAAGATGATGAAAACACCATAAGCAAACAAGAGGAAGATGAAATGGATGTGGATCATCAAAAGGAAATCGATGAATTAGAGGCTGATAACGATTTAACCGTAGAAGAGCTTATGGCGAAATATAAAACCGAAACTAGTAATGCTGCCGCCTCCCCATTAACAAAAATAAAATCGAAGAAAGTGGTGGACTTTGAAGATGAGGATGAAGAGATCACAATAGGTATGCGTGACTCAGACGATGATACGACCGCTGACGAGGATAATGAGTCTGAGGAAGAAGAGGAAACCGAAAGCGAAGATGAGGAAGATGATGAAAATGAGAATGAAGCGGATGAGACTGAAGATAACGAACAAGATGCCGGCTTAAAAAGTCTTTTAGAAGATTCTTCCACGGCCAATAATAGCAGCAGCAAAGATGATATGATCAAAGATGCTGCTGCATTGGCTGAATCATTACAGCCCAAAGGCAATACATTGTCCTCGACGAATGTCGTAACACCGGTACCCTTTTTACTCAAACATTCTTTGCGTGAATATCAACACATCGGTCTCGACTGGTTGGTAACCATGAACGAACGCAAACTCAATGGCATTTTGGCCGATGAAATGGGTTTGGGTAAAACAATACAAACCATAGCCTTGCTGGCTCACTTGGCCTGTGTTAAAGGCAATTGGGGTCCTCATTTGATTGTGGTACCCTCATCTGTGATGTTAAATTGGGAAATGGAATTTAAAAAATGGTGTCCTGGCTTTAAAATACTCACCTATTATGGTTCGCAAAAGGAACGTAAACTGAAAAGAGTCGGTTGGACTAAACCAAATGCTTTTCATGTCTGCATAACATCCTATAAGCTGGTAGTGCAAGATCAACAAAGTTTTCGACGCAAGAAATGGAAATACCTGATATTGGATGAAGCGCAGAATATTAAGAATTTCAAATCCCAACGCTGGCAATTATTATTGAATTTTTCAACTGAACGGTAAGTTGTTCAATGCATTCTATTTAATTTTAATTTAATTTAGAAAATATTTACAAATATTTGGCATTCTATGAATTACTTTTTCTGCATTTGAATTTAAATTTTTGCAGAAATTCTATACTGGAATGCTAGAAAAAAATTTCTAACAGATGCAAAGTGTTGGTATTAAAATAAAAACTGATGCCAACATTGTTAAATCTGCTAACAATACAGCGAATATCGCTATTGCTTTTGCATTATCGTCCTGTCATGCTCTGTTGTATTTTTTGATTTTTATGCTAAAGTTTTAGCGCCAAAAATCAGTAGCTTAACGTCTGCTAAATTAGTTAAGAGACTACGCTTGGGCGCTTAAATTAATTTGCTGAGCTAATTTTGCTTTTAAAGATTTTAAACATTCACTTAAAGTCTGCTTGTATTAGTTTTCGGCTACATTTTGAAGTTTTCTCTTCTTCATTTTAATGAAAATTTATTTTACGGATATTCATTATATAACGGGATGCACATAGCGCCAAAAATCAGTAGCTTAACGTCTGCTAAATTAGTTAAGAGAGTTGTTCAATGCATTCTATTTAATTTTAATTTAATTTAGAAAATATTTACAAATATTTGGCATTCTATGAATTACTTTTTCTGCATTTGAATTTAAATTTTGCAGAAATTCTATACTGGAATGCTAGAAAAAAATGTTCTAACAGATGCAAAGTGTTGGTATTAAAATAAAAACTGATGCCAACATTGTTAAATCTGCTAACAATGCAACGAATATCGTTATTGCTTTTGCATTATCGTCCTGTCATGCTCTGTTGTATTTTTTGATTTTTATGCTAAAGTTTTAGCGCCAAAAATCAGTAGCTTAACGTCTGCTAAATTAGTTAAGAGAGTTGTTCAATGCATTCTATTTAATTTTAATTTAATTTAGAAAATAGTTACAAATATTTGGCATTCTATGAATTACTTTTTCTGCATTTGAATTTAAATTTTGCAGAAATTCTATACTGGAATGCTAGAAAAAAATGTTCTAACAGATGCAAAGTGTTGGTATTAAAATAAAAACTGATGCCAACATTGTTAAATCTGCTAACAATGCAACGAATATCGTTATTGCTTTTGCATTATCGTCCTGTCATGCTCTGTTGTATTTTTTGATTTTTATGCTAAAGTTTTAGCGCCAAAAATCAGTAGCTTAACGTCTGCTAAATTAGTTAAGAGAGTTGTTCAATGCATTCTATTTAATTTTAATTTAATTTAGAAAATAGTTACAAATATTTGGCATTCTATGAATTACTTTTTCTGCATTTGAATTTAAATTTTGCAGAAATTCTATACTGGAATGCTAGAAAAAAATGTTCTAACAGATGCAAAGTGTTGGTATTAAAATAAAAACTGATGCCAACATTGTTAAATCTGCTAACAATGCAACGAATATCGTTATTGCTTTTGCATTATCGTCCTGTCTGTCATGCTCTGTTGTATTTTTTGGTTTTTATGCTAAAGTTTTAGCGCCAAAAATCAGTAGCTTAACGTCTGCTAAATTAGTTAAGAGACTACGCTTGGGCGCTTAAATTAATTTGCTTAGCTAATTTTACCTTTAAAGATTTTAAACATTCACTTAAAGAAGTCTGCTTGTATTAGTTTTTGGCTACATTTTGAAGTTTTCTCTTCTTCATTCATTTTAATGAAAATTTATTTTACGCATATTCATTATATAACGTGATGCACATAGCGCCAAAAATCAGTAGCTTAACGTCTGCTAAATTAGTTAAGAGACTACGCTTGGGCGCTTAAATAAAAATATCTGAAAAATTCTGCTATTATTGGCTTTGCAATGTTCAAAAAAGTCCAAAATAATTATTTAGATGATAAGTTTGATCATATTTTTATTGATTATTTATTAATTCATCGAGTTTTGGTGAGGTGCTTTCGTTAAAATGAAATTCCTTTACTTAAATTATTTAATGAAAATTGCATTCAAAAAGCGTTTCTTGTTTGTTACTCATAAAGCAAGGAAATCGTACATGAATGCAAAATTAAAACAAATACAAATAGTTGCAAGGTGCACAATTTTTATTCTCATAAATATGCATTTAATAAACTATTTGACACTCTTTTTATGCCCTCCATTATTATCTAAATTGCATAACAAGCAACAAGTATCTTAACAGGTGGCTTAACACCATGTACATACACACACACATTTATACAAGAGAAATAAATAATAAATTATTGAATTAAAATGAATAAATAAATAAAATTAATTTGTATGTTCCTCCATTCATTCTCATTCTCGTTACAGACGCCTACTACTAACTGGCACACCATTGCAAAACGATTTAATGGAATTGTGGTCTTTAATGCATTTCTTAATGCCCTATGTCTTCTCATCGCATCGTGAGTTTAAGGAATGGTTCTCCAATCCCATGACCGGTATGATTGAGGGTAATATGGAGTATAATGAACAGCTTATACAACGGCTACACAAAGTTATAAGACCGTTTTTGCTAAGACGTCTGAAAAAGGAAGTCGAAAAACAAATGCCCAAAAAATATGAACACGTTGTCATGTGTCGACTATCGAATCGTCAACGTTATTTGTACGACGACTTTATGAGCAGGTCAAAGTAAGTTGATATTTAAATGTTTTTTTCTTTAGTTTTCAATTAAAAATAAAAATAAAATCTTTACTTCGTTTTTAGAACGAGGGAAACCTTACAAACAGGCAATTTATTAAGTGTTATAAATGTTCTTATGCAATTGCGTAAGGTGTGCAATCATCCCAATATGTTTGAAGTGCGACCCACAATATCGCCCTTTCAAATGGAAGGCATCTCATATGATACATCACGTTTGATATGTGATTTAATGGAATACAATCCATTTACGGTAAGTACATCTAAAATGCTCTTAGTCTCGTTAGAATATTTTTCTTAATTGTACTGATTTTTAATCCTTGTTTTACTTTCAGCAAATCGACTTGCACTCTTTAAATTTACTACTGGTTGAACTGGAGCTGACACTCACCGCGTATGTATCCCATAAATCCCGCCTACTGGCTGCACCTCGTAAACTGATAGAAGAAATCGATACAATACCTGAGCCACCGCCACGATGTCCAACGGGGAAATATAAATTCCATATACGTGTCAGGGATTTAAGGGTACAACAAAGTATTAACACTCATGCTAAACAAACGGTTAAAGTTGGCGCAAGTCCAGCCATGCGGCAGGAAGGCAATAAAATTGTACCAGTAAAGGCGTCGACGACAGGCACGACATCAGCCACAGGAACCTCTAGTACGGTGGAAACAGCCAACAGTCGTATATTTAAACGTATTAACAATGTTATAAATCCAGTCGGTTTACCCAAACTAGGTCCCATAACACCGGCGTGCATAACAACCAGATCTCGTGATGTTTCTGCCGTAGATGCCTCCATGGGACCAACACCCGCCAAACAAATGAAATTACAAGACACCACGATTATAAACGGTGAACCTTTAAAAGCCGGCAAAACGGAAAGAACTAAAGATGACAAAGCTTTAGTAAGCGCACTGGCTCAACGGGTTAAATCGAATGCCTTGGCGATAAGGGCTAAAACATCAGCGTCTAGACTAAATGAAGCTGCAACTGTTAAGACTGAACCAAAGGAGGACATAGACGGTGATACTTCATCGGAGATGGATCCCATTTATAATATGACAGAAATAATGCAACAACGTAAAGAACAAAGACTAGCCAGACTTAAACTGATGGCCAATATTAATAAAAGGCGCACCGAAGCCACTCCCATCTATGGTGCCGATTGTCGCGAATCAATTGAACAGTGTAAAAACGCCAGTAATCTTCTTAAATATTCCACTTGGCAAACCCGAGGTTTTACGAATTGCTCTACTGCCCTAATTAGACGCCATGATAATTGGACTTTGAATAGAATTTTAAAATCGTACGAACGGCGCTGTGAAGATCTTAAAAAAATATTTCAAAATTTCGTTATTTACGTACCGTCCGCCTGTGCTCCTCGCATACGTTTCTATGTCAACAACATAACGTCCACACGTCTGCTCAGAGAACATGAGATTGAGAGGAGCATAAAACAGGAAATGTCACCAAAATTGACCATGTTACATCCGATTATATCGGCTATGACTACACAATTTCCTGATCCTCGGCTCATACAATATGATTGTGGTAAATTGCAAACATTGGATCGTTTGTTGAAACAACTCAAGTCAGGACACCATCGCGTGCTAATATTCACACAAATGACCAAAATGTTGGATGTTTTAGAAGCCTTTCTTAATCATCATGGCCATATCTATTTACGGTTAGACGGTGCTACTAAAGTAGAGCAAAGGCAATTGCTTATGGAACGCTTTAATACTGATAAGCGCATTTTCTGTTTCATTTTGTCAACACGATCTGGCGGTGTTGGCATAAATCTTACTGGAGCTGATACTGTGATATTTTACGATTCAGACTGGAATCCTACCATGGATGCTCAGGCGCAGGATCGTTGTCATCGCATAGGACAAACTAGAGATGTACACATTTATCGTTTAGTTTCTGAGAAAACAATTGAGGTTAACATCCTAAAGAAGGCCAATCAAAAGCGTATGCTTAGTGATATGGCAATAGAAGGTGGTAATTTTACTACGTCGTACTTCAAGAGTTCTACCATCAAAGATCTGTTTAACGTTGAAACACAACAACAAATGGCAGAAACTTCAAATGCTAATGCAGTAGCAACGACTAGTCAACAACAACAGCAATTGGACACCAGCACTATGGAAACTACAGAAATTGATTTGGAAAAACAATCTTTGAAAGCCTTTGAAACGGCTTTAGCTGCCGCCGAAGATGAACAGGATGTACAGGCAACGAAAACCGCCAAGGCAGAAGTAGCCGCTGATTTAGCTGAATTTGACGAAAACATTCCCTTTGATGAAACCACAACACCGGCGGATACTAACGTTGAACTTAGTAAAGCCGATTTGGAAATGCAGAATTTGGTTAAACAGGTAAGTTTTTTTTTATGAGTTTCTTTTTTTCCCCGTGCTTAAGATTTACCAATGTATACTATCGATTACAATGTTTCGATAATATGGGTTTATTTTAAGCCAGAGTAAAATCTCATAGACGCTCAGACATAGTTAAAGCGATTTATGCAACGCTTGATTATATCACTCAACGTCTAACATTTTGAAAAACGTATTTAAGACTTTCTAGAATTATACACTTTGACCTTGAGTATTTCGGATCGTTTATATGGCATTGCATATTTAAAATTGAATATGTTTTCTAATCGAATATTTAATACGAATATTCAGTGCCTATATGAATCTTTTTTTCTAAGAGATTGACGCTCAGACATAGTTAAAGCGATTTTTACTACGCTTGATTATATCACTCAACGTCAAACAATTTTAGAAATTTAGTACTTAAGACTTCCCTCGAAAATTCTCTGCTTTAAGCATTGCATTCTGAATGCGAAGGGGCTGACTGCCTCGCCTTAATTTTAGTATTCCTTTAAAAACGTTAGCTATTGTAGGGCATTGAATATTTAATGTTAAATTTGTTTTTGTAACTGAAAATTTAACACGAATATTTGATGCCCAGATGAATCTATTTCTAATAGACTGACGCTCAGACATAGTTAAAGCGATTTTTACTACGCTTGATTATATCACTCAACGTCAAACAATTTCAGAAATTTAGTACTGAAGACTTGCCTTGAAACCCTCTGCTTTAAGCACTGCTTTCTGAATGCGAAGAGGTTGATTGCCTCGCCTTTATTTTAGTATTCCTTTAAACACGTTAGCTATTGTAGGGCATTGAATATTTAATGTTAAATTTGTTTTTATAATTGAAAATTAAACACGAATATTTGATGCCCAGATGAATCTATTTCTAATAGACTGACGCTCAGACATAGTTAAAGCGATATTACTACGCTTGATTATATCCCTCAACGTCAAACAATTTCAGAAATTTAGTACTGAAGACTTCCCTCGAAAATTCTCTGCTTTAAGCATTGCATTCTGAATGCGAAGGGGCTGACTGCCTCGCCTTAATTTTAGTATTCCTTTAAACACGTTAGCTGTTGTAGGGCATTGAATATTTAATGTTAAATTTGTTTTTGTAACTGAAAATTTAACACGAATATTTGATGCCCAGATGAATCTATTTCTAATAGACTGCCGCTCAGACATAGTTAAAGCGATTTTTACTACGCTTGATTATATCACTCAACGTCAGACAAATAAAATTATATCCTATGACTACTGCTAAAATGGCATTGGTAGGAAAAGAATGAGGCTTTCTATCGAAGTTCAGGTTCAGTCTGGGCAATATTGGACCGTAAATTATACTACTAACCTACTACTGCGATAGTTAATCCATTCACAGTCTGATTTCTTCCTCGATCAGCTGGAAGAAATGTCCCATGGCAGGTATTACAGGCCACTTCCCCAGATTCCTGCATAACGGCGTGCACGCTTTATTTTCCAACAGTTTAACTGCCGTTATCTTACCGTCAATGTGACAGTGTTCCAGAATACACTACAGTTTTTACTTTAATTATACAGAGGTATTGGGAGGGTGTCTGATTGCCGGTCAGAGCCTTCAAAGCAGAGCATAACTGTCTGCTTGAATAACCATTCTATCGCAGTTCAGTTCCGTTACGTTAAACTGAAATAACCTAATCCAACAGTTTAAACAAACAACAAATTCTCTTTAAATTTATTTAATTTTTTTTTATCCCTAATGTAATCCCTAATCCTTTATGTAATTGAAAAATCTTTCTTATTCATATTTCAGCTTTCACCCATTGAACGCTATGCAATGCGTTTTGTGGAAGAAACCGGTGCTGCTTGGTCAGCCGAACAATTGCGTGCTGCCGAAGAAGAATTAGAGGCCCAGAAACGTGAATGGGAAGCAAATCGTTTGGCTGCATTGGAAAAAGAAGCTGAAATGCTTAAACAAGAAGAGAGTGCTGATGAGTCATTAACCTATTCACGAAAGGATGCAACAAATCAGGTTAATAAAACAACTAATAATAGACTTAATAAGAATAACAATAACAACAAGCGCAATAGTAAAAATAAAAGTAATTTAACGGCGGCTAAACGCCAAATTCAAAGTAATAAGTCAAGGCTAGCTGCTCTTAGAAATCGTAAAGGTTCGGCTGCAGTCGCTGCAGCAAAAGAAACGAAAAGAAAAGTTGTACGTGGTAGGCCCTTAGGAGGAAGTTCTCGATATACACGAAGTACAAGAGGAAGAGGCAGAGGTAGAGGTAGAAATACATCTAGAGCAGGTTACAGTTCAAATGAGAATAATAGTCAGGACGAAGAAGAAGACAGTGAAAGTAGTAATAACGATAACTCACAAGTTGGCGAAGACGATGAAGAATTGGTAGATGAAGATGAAGAAGAGGAGGTAGAAAACGCTACAGATCAGGAGGAAGAAGAAGATGAGGAGGATGAAGAGGAAGAAGAAAATGAAGAGGAAGCCGATAGTGACGTAGAAGTTAGTGATGAGGAGGATAGAACTAATGATGATGAATCAGATGAAGAGAATGAAGATGAAAAAGTTATTAAACAATCGAAAAATATAAGAAAAATTCGCAAAGTTATAGACTATGAAGAAGAAGTAGAAGAAATTTTACCAAATAGAAGAAGACTAAGATCGTTAAATAGTAGTTCATCGGCACGTGGCAAATTAAATAAATATAAACGGGAAACAAAGGCCGTATACAAAAGGTCGTCGACGTCTAGAGGCCAACAGTCTTCCGATAAAAATGTGACCAATAGAAAGACCACACGCACATCATTGGCTGCTGCAGCAGCAGACAAAGATTTACAATTGAATGCAATGAAAACGGCTAAAACGAAAGAACAAACCGGGGTAAGAAATCAGAAACTTTTAAATTTCACTCAGAAACAACGTATACAACAAAAGCGACAAGAACTTGCCGCACGTAAAAAGCAAGACGAGCAACAGGCTAGTAGAAAACGTAAATTAAGTTTAAGTCCTAACAAAGGATCAGGAGGAATGAAAATAGCTAAAAGAAGAGCTACCACGGCCACTACAGGTACGCGACGAATTTTAAGAAATAGCCCCAGAAAGGCAGAGCAAACAAGGGAGGACGATGATGAAAAATCAGAAGACGAATCAAATGAAAGCAGAGATGATAATGGAACAGAAAGCGAAAAAAATCCTTTAAGCGATGGGAATGACATTAACTCCGCTGAGGAGGAGGAGGAGGAGGGCAATGAAACTGACGATGAAACTCAACATAAATTAGCAGAAAGCAAAGTGAAACAAAAACCAACAGTTGCACGTCCATTACGATATTTGCCTATAAGATCAAGAGGTGGTAAAACTATGAAACCGGATGATGATGATGATGAAGACTCAGATGGAGATGATAAGGAGCGTGGTCATAATAATGATGACAATGAAGAAGAGCAAGAGGAAGAGGAGGAGGAGGAGGAAGAAGAAAATGATGACAAATCAAGTTATGCAACAGCGGGAGACCATGATAATGGAGATGAGGATGATGATTATGATGACGATGTTGTAGATAATCATAGCATAGACTATGAAATCTCTCATAACACACATCAGCATCAAGCAGATGCAGGCAATTCTTCTAGCATGGATGCTTGGGCCGTACACAATCAGGCTCAAGATACTACCACCAATTCCACTTATTACAATGTATCAGATGAGTCTGAATCTGAGGACAATGAAAGTCTAAACAATTTAACAACGACACTTAAAAAACCCCCTTTGACAGGGACCAAATCGAGTTCGTCATTAAATGCTAGTTTGCGCCATCAGATTGCCGGTAATAGTACGCCACAACAACAACAGAATGACTGTCATACTCCTCGTACACGTTCTAGGGGTTCAGTTAAAATAAATCTTTGGACTTTGGATGAGAGTCCAGTGTTACCGCAAACTACTAGACATCACACGGCCACAAGAGTTAATAGAAATGTACAAAATGTCCACAAATCAGATGATGAAACGAGTAAAACGAATGATAATAAGACTTTAGTAGGTAATAAGTCGCTGCTGACGACGACAACTACTATACCACAAAGCAAAGCAACAAATCAGAAAAGATCTCAGACTTCAAAAGCACAAGTTACACCCACAAAGTCGGGGAGTACACTTAACACTTTACATAGATGGCTTTTGAAAACTCCACGAAGTATCAACCAAACTGTCGCAGGTCGTGGCAGTGATGTTGGTGATGCTGCTGAGGCGGCCACATCATCATCGAATGGTGTGACAGAGTCTTCCACTTCATGATGATGGTTGCCTTGGAGGACAAGTAGGAAACAGTATTAAAGAAGAATGAATAACAACCGTTGAAGATTTAAGCAAATTTAATATATTTATTGTTGACTGTTGTAAGCTAAGGCGGCCTGTGTGCGTGCGTTTGAGTGGTTTTGCTTTTTATTGGTTTTCAAGAGAAAAACTTTTACAACACACACTGTAATCAAAAATTATATTTATTTAAACTGCCACAGGGTTTAATTTTTTTACCTGTTTTTTCTAACGAATTTTAAGTTTTTAAATATTTTATAAAAAGTGATGGGAATTTTCGTTTTTTTTTTAATTTCGGACACTTGTATACCACCTGAAAGCGTTTAGCGTTTTGGATCTTTATTTAAAAACTTCTTATGTTTGGTAAAATCTTCTTGATATCGATTTTAATTATCGATTTAACGGTTTAAAATTTTGTTTATTTTTTTCAATAAAAAAAAAAAAAAGAAATGTTTTGTAAATAATAAATATTTTAATTGAAACTAAAAAATGTAATTTAACGTATAGAATTATAAATATATAAAGAAATAATATAATAAATTAGTTATTAGTTAGAATCTATAGGTATTACCTAATAATAATAATAATAATAATAATTATCATAAAAACAATACTACTAAGAATAGACAGAACAAAATAAATAATATTAAAAAAATATTACTAAAGAAAGAAAGAAAATATTTGCTGTGATGGCGACATCAGTTGGAAACCATTAAGGAAAATGATTATGTTTTTAAACACACACACACACAATCAGTTAATATAATATAATACAAATTGAGATTTGTTTCGAGTGTATAAAACAGAAAACAGAAAAAGTTTTTTATACGTTATAAAAAAAAAATTCCAGAAAAAAAATCGATAATCTTGAAAAAAAAATTTAAATTTAAAATAATTTTAATTTCTATTAATCGCCCAGCAAGAAATGAATAATTATGATGATAAGAAATCAAACTACATATAAAACATCCTTTATTTTTTTTGTTAAAGGTTCTAAATATATAAAAAAGAAGAGAAAGTAGTTATTTTTTAATTTTAAAATTAAGTTTTTTTAGTTTAAGACCTTTTTAATTTTAATTACCAAATAGAGTTATACAATCAATACATACATATATATATTAAAGAAAAGCTAAAAACAACATTTTTAGGTTAAACAAGAACTCTTTCTTGTGTATTTTGTTAAATTATATTGAAAACAAAATTATTTATTAATTTCTATTATAAACAAAAACAACAGTTTAATTTTGGATTCTTTTCAACAAAAAAGCTCTACAAAATTTAAAAACTACCACAATATTAAAAAAAAAAGAAAACAAAGCTTTTAACAAAAATAATATATTAAAAAAAACAAATACAACAAAATAATCTTTTATAAACTGTGTTTTATTTAAATTTTATTTATTTATTTTTTTTCGTTTGTTTGGTATAAAACTAAATCTTAAGTGAAGACAAAGTTAAAAAAAAAAATTAAAAAGTATTTTAAAAAAAATTTTACAAATCTTTGGCCCTTGTAAACAAATTAAAAAAAAATACAAGCAATCAATATACATATTTTTTTGTAATAGAAATAGCAAAAACAAAAAAAAGAAAAGGAATTTTATTAAAAAAAAATATTATTTTCTAATTAACATGTCTTGTAAAAAAAATTGAAAAGAAAAAAAATCTGTTTTGGTGTCTTCTTTTATTTTCTTTTTTAAAGGTTTCTAAACTAAATTAAACTGTAATTTATATGTGTGTCTACCACTAAAGAAAAAAACCCATTTTATTAAAATTTATTATCTCAATTCAACTAAAGTTTGGTAAATGGCTTTAAAAGTTATTATTTTCATTATAATTATTAATTAATTAATACAGGGGCACCAAAACAGTTTAATTAGAAATCTATAACAAAATTACTTTAAAAAAAATTTCCAAAAAATTTTTTTTGCCATTTCCAAACGGCCTCAGATTTCGTTTGTGTTTGTTGGTTTTTTTTTTGAATCATTGTTTTTACTTTAGAAAAAGTTTTATTACCACGCTTTGAAAACAAAAAAAAAAAACAAAAATAAATAAAATTTTTATAAAACCTTTAAATTGTAAGTCACCAAAACAGTTTTTTTTTTCATAGAAAATAATATTTTTTCCTTCTTTTCTTTTTTTTCTATATATATTTGACCATCAAACAATGGGGTTTTACTTCTGCCCTCTACCAACCACCTACCTAACATTCGTTAATTTTGTCTGTGCCTGTGTTGGGGTTCCATGCTTTGCTTTTCCTATATCTTTGCAAACTTGGCTTGTAAAAACTAAAAAACAAATCACTTTGTTGTGGCCCTATTCAATATAATTCGTGCAAAATCGTTTAGATTTGGATTTCAGCCAATACTATGGAACAAATGCCGGTAAGTTTTAAATTATTTATTTTTATTTATTGACTACCTTTAAATGGATTTTAATGTCGGAGATAAACACAGGACGTTACATTAACCCGGACATACTTACATACAATGTGTCAACTTGCCCTCCGAGTACTAAACTTGTCTCAATGTCAAGTACACGTCCTCTCAACCGGACATAAAAGGAAAATAATATAAGAAAATATGTCCAATAACTAGTACAGTGGGGCCTTGATTATCCGTAATGGATATTTTTAGTAATTAATAAAAGAATATGTACATATTTATATAAAAACTAAATAATTCAAGGATTTTATATACATACATGTTTCAAAAATTTAAAAAAAACCGTACTTCTAATATGTCTAAATTCAACTAAACAGGTTTACATGTATGCTTCTGACTCATCGTATACTTAAGAGGTAATTCCCCTTTTTCGCTTGTTTGTCCAAAATGATAGAAAAAATTGTTTGCTTATAATCACGGATAATAGAGGTAATCACGGTTAAACGAGGCAGAAAAATTTAAGTCGATCCAAAATAAAATTAAGTCGATGCAAAAAGTTTTCTTTTTCCATCCCGGATAATTGATTTTGCCGGATAATCGAATCACGGATAATCAAGGTCCTACTGTACCGATTAATGGAAGATTCATATCATCCAGCTATAATTCCTATAAAGAACATAAAGCCGTATCGATCAGCTCCCTCCCAGTTGCTTCTTGCTTTCAACTTCACTTCAACTATGTCTTAATGTCCTTATTTCATATACGAGTTGTTTTTCCAACGCTTCTCTAACCCTGAGAAGTTCAGTCAAAGGCGATTCTAACAATATTCTCATGTGTGTCCAATCCAACACCATTTATGCCTTTGAGCCACTGTCTGAATTGGAATTTATTGGGTGGTGGAACTAAAAGAATAAACAGGATCTTACGAAGGCCTCAGTTTCGAAAAACCTGAATACTATTGGTGTCTTTAGCTGTAGCATTTCAAGGTTCGCTGCCATTAATTATTGCTGTCATCACATTCCAACTGAAGATTTAATAGGTCATAAGGAATGTCTTATGTTGTTAGATTCTATTCTATCGCAATTTTAATTTCGTTAAACGATAAAAAGCATTTGCAATCTGTATCTCTCGTTACATGGCGAGCGTTGGGACAATGCTAAGTGGCTTGACTCGGTACGACTTAAGAATTGGATATATACGGCAAATTTTACAGACTTAAACTAAACGGTAGAAATCAAATTTCCTTTAAAATCGTCATAATCTTGTTATGAAATCATTTCTAATTAAATACGATTTTCTTTTCTTTCAATATCTTATCAACATTTTAGATGTGGTGTCCACCAACTCCGCCCCAAGATAATGATGATATTTACATTGATTATTCGCTAAGTTTCATGTACGATGTAGAACCAATACCGGAATCTGAATTGCCACCGGTTTACGTTAAAAAGGACTACAAGCGATCACGTTCAGATGCTGGCTTTTTGGTGGATGGCAATAAACGGCCGGCAAAAATACGACGAGAGGAAATGTTTAGTGCACCACGTTCTCTCTTCGATCGACCAACACCGGCCATTGCAAGAATACGACGGGATTTAAAGAGTCAACGTTATCGCGGTACATTCAAACCCTACATACAAATACCCGGCTGGAAGCCACAAATACCACAAAAGGCTCTCACAGAGCCCGAGGGTATGGCTGAGTGGTGTATTTTTGAGGATATAGCCATATTGCATGTGTTGGTTAACCTACAGGGATTGCCATGTAACTTAATGTTGCTATCGCCCGGTCATACGCCCAATTGGGATTTGGTGTCAGAGATTGTAAATACTTTATCGAAAACCTTTAGATCACCCAAGCAGTGTAGATGGCGTTATGAAAGCGTAATACAGCCGCGAGAGGATGGCAAACTAGTGGAGAGTCCCAAAAAACAAAAGAAACTTAAAGCAGCTTTGAGATCGGAATATCTTAAGAGCCCTTTAAAATTCTTAAGGACCACTCAACATTATGCCAACGATAACAATTCATCGTTCACCAAGATAATGCGTTCACGTTTTGACTGCATTAAGACGGCATATTTGAAAAAGGCTCCACCAGCCAAACGTCATTTTAATACTCCCAGCTCCATGAATCCCAAACATATGGAGGTACTACAAGAGTTTGGTATAAGCAATTACGATCAGCCAATCTCGCCACAAAATATAGCTATTATGAGAGCAAATAAAATACGTGATAAACAAAGATCACAATGTCCACCACCGCCACCTCCGGCTACCAGTCAAACTGCACAAACTTGTCAAGGCGTTCAGCAGCAGCAGCAACAACAGCAGCAGCAAACATGCGGCGTAACAGCTGGAAGTACTGTAAACATTGTGCAACAACATAATACACAGAATACCACTCACTTGCAAGAGTTGGTGCAACAGCAGCAACAAGCTCAACAGGTCACTAGTGGTCCGCCTGGTCTTCATACACAACAGTTACAAATCCACCAACTGTCTGCCAGTGGTCAACAGCAGGGTCAACAACAGACTACCACAGCTATTGTTTTGCAACATGCCGGAAATAGTGGTCAACAAGTACAACAACAGCAAACCGTAGTTAGTGGCAACGTTAATCAAACGACTCAACAGCATCTGCTTAGACAACATGGTACGCCTACTACCACACAAATTGTTAAAGCTATTGTGGCTCCTCAATCTGGTCTGCTGACTACCAGCCAAATGCAACAACTGCAACAGCAAACGAATAGTTCTCAAACAGGTACAGGCCAGTCACAACATGTGCAATTGCAGCAGCAAACCTCTTCTGGCAATCTGGTGGCAACACCGGCTTCAGTGTCGGTCGTATTAACCACGCCGGTTCAAACAATATCTTCTACCAATCAGCAGCATCATGGCAATCAGTCATCGTCCTCTACAGCCCAAATAGTATCACTATCCCCTCAGCAAACTATTGTCTCCAGTTCTCCGCAAGTAGGCAGCATAGTTCAAACGCAACCCATGCCACAGGTAGTTTCTGTCTCACAATTGGCCACCGTAGGGACAGTACTAACAACTTCCAGTGGCATGCAACAGCCCACAACTACCACACTTAATACTTCGGCCTTGCGAGCCCAAAGAATTGTGGCCGCTCCTAGTGGTACAACTCTGCAAGATGTAGTGTTACAACAAAGATCCTCGGGTAATCCCAGTCCTACCATTGTTTCAATGTCCAGCTTAGGAACTAGTGTAGCTCAAGCCCAACTACAGGCAACACAATTCCAACTAGCCTCTATGCCAACAGGAACTCAACAGGTGGTGGCAAAGGGTATCCGAGTAAGTTCCCTGCAACAAGGTCAAAAAATGGCTGCTGCCGCTCAGGCGGGTAATACTCAACAGGGTCAACCGCATCACATACAACTATACCGGCAAAGGCAGCAACTGAAAGTTCTACAGGCTGCCGGCCCCGGTCAGCAAGGACAGCAAACTGTGGTTCAAACTGCCTCGGGACAGACGGCATTAGTGAATGCTCAGGGCACTATAATACAAGGCAGCCTAATGCAAAGTGGCTCTGTGCCTACAACCGTACAAGTCGTACAGGGACAAAAAGTAGCTGTAGCAACATCCAATGTAGCGGTTACAACACCCAGTGCTACGGGTGTGGTAACCACAGTAGCAGCCTCCCAAGTTCATCAACAGCAGGCGCAACAAACTAGAGCTCAATTCATTAAACAAGTTGCCGCTGCAACAGGTAAACAAACCATTGCAAGGCAAGTGGGTGAAAGCGATATGCTGTTTGTAAAACGCCAAATGATATCGGCCCAGCAAAAAGCTGCTCAGGTGTTGCAGCAAGGGGGACAAATATTCACCGCCAATACAAGTCAAGGTTTGCAATTGCAACAGACTTCGGCATCATCCGGGCAAACTGGTACATCCGTACAACAGGGCGGTAACCAACAGGTTGTGCAGCAAGTAACACCCCAGCAGATTGCCACACTGGTAAAGACTTCTGTTGCCTCTTCAGTTGGTGGAAATCAAAATACAAGCCAAACCATTAGTGTTAACACAGGGCAACAACAGGCTCAAAATACAGTCAATATGGCTTTGTCACAACTTAAGCCAGGTGGACAGATTAAGGTGACCATGGCTAATCAATCACAAATGCGTCAACTACACATGCAGCAACAACAATTGGCAATGCCACGAAAAATCTCTCGTATGACACAAATACAGGCAGCTCAAGCTGCAAATCAACAGCAGCAACAGCAACAACAACAGCAAAGTACAACCATAACACAATCAAGTAATTCGCAACAACAACAGGGTATCCAGGTTACGCAGAAGACCTCATCATCGGGAACGTCGGGCTCTTCGAACACGGGAGGAGTACAAACGCAATTAGTGCATATACAGAACACAAAATCCCTACCAAGCTCCGTAACCGTTCAACAAATCCAACAGGTTATGCGACAGACTCAACCAGGCACACTGGCTACTACCGGTTTCGTTTTGGGCAAAACCAGTGTGGGACGGGTGATACCAGTATCGGTAGCTTCACAATCCAATCAAAGACAAACAATACAGGTATGTTGAGATTTTGTTTATTCATTTATGTTGTAAATAATCCGTGAATTGTGGGGTTACAATCAGTTTCTAAGGGAAATTGCCACGCCCACTTTGGTTTAACAGAAAGTTAATGAAACAGAATTCTTTTATTTCAATTTTTTAGGTTGTTTCAGCCGCCTCTGCTCAAGCTTTAGCTGCTGGAAACCTAAGAGCACATGTAACCGGAGGACAAAATATTGCAGGCACTATTAAAGTGGCAACATCCGGTTCACAGTCTCAGACGCAACAAGCAATTATTACGGCAATACAACAGCAAGCCGCTGCTCAGCAAAGCCAAAGACAAAATGCTAGCCCTGTGCGTTTGCAAACAACGGCTAGTGGAAATTTGGTAGCTGTGGTGCAGCAGCAATCTTTACAACAGCAACAACAACAGCAAGGCGTTGTCGTTAGCTCTTCGGGTGGTGGTGGCGGTAACTCTTCCAATGTGACACAAGCCGAAATAATGACGATAACGCAAACATCCTCGGGAGCCACAATGACTTCAACGTCTGGCCAACAGCAGCAGCAGCAGCAGCAACAACAGCAGATCATTGGCAATCAACAGTCGGCTGCTCAGCAAGTGCGCACGTTGGTTAAAAAGAAAATTATGCAAATACGCAGTGAAAATAAAGATTAAAAATAGCCAAAACAGGAATATAACAAAAACAAATACAGTCTTCGATCTCTCTCGTTCTCTTTCTTAAAACAAACAGAACAAATATTGGTTTTAATTGTTATTCAAATATTACAAACAAATTTAAATTTAAAATAAATCTTAAAACAAAAAAAAAATAAAAGAAGGAAAACAAAATTGTGTATAAAACCAAAACCAATTTAACTTAACGTAACGTAACAATTATCTTTATATGTATAGAACTATAAAGTATAAAAAGTATTATTTGTTTTAAATATTTAAAATTTTAATTTAAACGTTTATTCGTTAATATTATTATTATTATTATTACATACTTATTATTTTTAAATATTGTTTACTCTTTTAAGTTTGGCAATGTGTGTGTATAGAATATTTTTTTTTTATTTTAATTTTTTTCTAATAAAAAACAAAACTCGTAGTTTAAGTAAATTCTTATTTTTGTTAAAATAGTTTTCTTAATAAAGTTACAGTTTAGCTTTGTAGTTTTTCTATTAAATAAAATTAAATAAGTTTTCATTTAAATACGATCGATATCTGTTAACGTAACCAATTAGTTTTATTTTTAAAATGAAATAATTCTGGACATACTATTACAAAAGAAAAAAAATACATTTTTTATTTAATAATTAAATTCATTTTATATATTTAAAGAAAATAACAAAAAGAAATCTAAATAAACAAAAGAAATAAAATAAAAAATAGTTTTAATATATTAACAAAACATTATTTTAAACAGTTTTTATAATTATTGGTTAAATATGTAATACTCTTCTTATCGAAGAGTTTATATATTTTATATTTGTAAATTACATACAATTAATAAATATTACATACAGATATACATATAATATATATGAAACATAAATAAAAACAAAGAAGAAACAAAATAAAGAACGAAATACAACAAATAAAATTGGAAAAAATGTAAATAAAATGGCGACTTTTTATTTTCAGATTTAAAGTTTAACGTAATTAACATACATACATACATATACACACACATACACACATACATACACACATACATACATACAACCCTTCAGCCAGGATTACGACCTAGCTTCTCATACCACTTATGTTGAGTGTGTTAATTTTATACATGAGTGGCGGGGTATCTACAATTTAAAGTCGACTCCGAACGACAGCGGCTGTCTCTTTAGAAGATTCTTGTAAATTGCAGAATCTTCCCTGTTGGGCTCTAAAGACATGTCGTAAAACACTTTCCTGAATATTTTCAATTGAATTCTATACTGGTCGACTGAAGTTCTAATGTTAGTCTTTAGATCACCAGTTGCCTCTACATTAGTTAAAGGTTTAGTTAGGTTTAGTTCGATAAGTAGTTAGGATGTCTCCACTCGTAGATCAAAAGCGACCCATAGAGGTTAACTTCATGAGAATAGGTCAAACGAAACATAATATTGGTTAATCATACATAACATAACATAATAGGTCATTACAACCCTTCAGTCAGGATTACGACCTAGTTTCTCACATCACTTATGTTGTGTGTATTAATTTTATACACGAGTGGTGGGACCTACAGTTTAAAGTCGACCCCGAACGACAGATTTTTGAGAAACTTTTTCATGGCAATTTTATTTATTCTTAGAGTTTTTGCCAGAAATCTGCAGAGAGGAAGTCGCCGAAGAAATACTTTTTGTATTTTGTTTTGTTTTGTCTGGCCTGGGGCTCGAACCCTGGCTTTACGTCTAATAAGCCAACACACTACCTACTAGACTACGGCGACTTCAGCATCTAAAAATTAAAAAAAATGATAGGAGAATAGGGAGGACACAGAAACCAAGTGATGTTATCTAAACATAACGAAGAGAGGAAAGAAAATGAAAGAAAGAGTGAGAGGTCAAAAGCAGTAATTTCACTAGTCAAAGTCAATATAACAAATTATAGCAGAAGCTAACTCACTAAGGTTGTCAGGGGCAGAGACACTGGATATCTTTAACGGACGCTGTCTACCGCACGTTACTCCTAATACAGCAGCAGGATGGAATGATCTTGTATCACCTTCTGGTCTTTGTGTACGAGGCTCAATGTCCCGTCGAAGAACCAGTCATGATCATAATAGATTCCTTCCCTAGTTTTTTAGCACACACTTTGTTCTGAAACGATTTAATCTGGGCCACAAATGTCCAAAGATCTTCTGATCAATAAGCCAGAAGAAATGGCCCAAGGTAGGTTTAACCGATCGTCCTATCCGGTTCTCGCCCTTCGACACTCCTTTTCTTGTCAGTTCATCTGCATGCTCGTTACCCCACATCTCCAGCACAATAATACTCTGTTCCTCTCCAGAAGGATAGTGAGAGTTTTCTTATAGGCTACCACCAATTTAGAACTAACTTCAAGGCAGCTTAACTATCCACCTAGAAAACGACCGTATCATGAGGCGCAATCCATTCCTAGAACAAGCCTACTGATTTGTTGATATCAAAGACCTCAGCCTGGAATACACTGCATTCATCGGGGCGTTTGTTTGATGACGTTATGCCATCTATTAGGTAGGCCCCCGTACCAGTCCTAGTCTACCTACACCAGGCCAATGCTTATTGTCTGCAATTGAAGGAGGCCTGTCGAAGTCACAGACTCTGAGGTCCGTATGCCTAAGTCAACAGCTCTCAGAATCTTGGTAAGACTAAACTCCTTTACCTCTGCAAGACGTACTTCAAATAACTTCAAAAAATTTTATGGCCGATAGTCTCTTCCTCAACCCTTTAATTTTTTTTTCAGATATCATTCCAAGGATAGATGTCCCGCTATTTTTGCCATTGTCATCTTAATGTTTCTTCCTAGATGGACTTGGTCGACTGTAACTTTCTTAAAAATAAAAACCGGTTAACAAAATAATTAAAATTTATTGAAAACCTTTTATTTCTTATTGAACTTCTCCCCCTGTTTACCACCATATACCCAAATCACTAAATAGTTCATCCGATGATGGCAATTTGAATTCTTCATTTAACCATTCAGACTCTTCACCATTCGCTTTATCCTTACAGCCGTATTCCTTTTTATAACCCATTTTACGTAAATCTTCTTCATCCTCTTCAGCCTCTTCATCATCATCCTCCACCGCTTCCAGAGTGCTGAGCTTGTGAAATGGTTTTAAACGTTTTACAGCTCCAGCAGTATTCTTCATTGGTTGAACCTTTAAAATTTCATGCCAATTTTCTGTAGACGGCGGTGGAAGTGACATTTGTTCGACTTGAACCTTGCTTAGCTTGGGTAATTCCACTTTTTCTTCTTGCACTGATTCGATTTGTAAGTCCTGAGATGCTAAACGTATGATGCGATCGAAAAAATGGGCAAAATGTTTACGAAATCTTGTGTAATCGAATATATCATGACTGGTATTGGCATCCAGCATGGTGTGTTCATTGGTAGTGTTTTTAGAACGATTAAGTGGACCATAGTGGTGCAGCATATCAATGCCCGGTGCCATGGATTCTTCCCAACTCTGCAAAGGAAAAGTAAACAAAGTTTCTCAAACTTTCTGATTCTTTTGAATTACTTTTGAGTTTACCAGTTCGGTCCAATCTTCGGCTGGTGTGATCAATATGGATGATGCAATTTTTACAATTTTCTCCTCCAGTTTCAGGGTTGAAATTATAAATTTGGCCACCACTAAAGCACAGGATAAGTCACAGCGTTGTCTGAAACAAAAATTTTATATCGAATGCTAGGCCACATGGGCAAACTGTATTCGCTTTCCTTACCTCAATTCATCTTTACGCATCTCCATTAGCTTATCACCTTCAGCTATCAAATGATCGTAGTTGTCTTCGATTTGCATGACCAATGTTTCCTTAGGCTCATCATCCGATTTCTCTTGTAATTTACGCTGTAGATCTTTGAACTTTTGCCAAAGCTCATCCAATTCCAGCTGGAAATAAAAGAAAGCTTTTTAGAGATTTAAGAATATATTTTAGAATCCCCCTTAAATGGGTACCGTTTGTTTTCTGATATTTTCCTGGGTCTCATGGTGAACATCGATTCTATGCAATATCGGTTGGGCCGGTAGAAATGGGGTTGAGGTAATATTTTCAAATTTCTTCGAAGCATTCTTTGAATTTAAGTTGTCATCCGTTGAGAACATTATTAAACGCTCCATTATTAAAGGCAAGGTTTCCAAATGATCCGATTGTATCCTATAAGAATAGATTAGAAGGTGGTAGACCGAATATCCTTTTGGATTTGATTGGAACTGTACCTTAAACGATTTGAGTTCTTGGCTGCTACAATGGTTACAATTTCTTCTTGACTTTCATCGACTGTTGTTAGCAACACCAGACCCAAAGCTTGGACGTCTGATTCCCAGCTTAAAAATTCCGGAAAGAAATCGGTTAACTTTTTACTGCCCTCCTTAGAGCCCAAAGTAAAGGTCAATTTGATGGCGGCCGCTTTTTGAGGCTGTTTTGTTTTGAAAAACATACTCAAGGGCAAATAGGCCGTCTGATGTATGATTCTCGGTATGCCTCTCATGGTTATAAAAGATATCACTGCCTCAACCTGGGACGTATGTAAATGCAAGAGATCGTTGATATAAAAATCCAGATCCATTTGTTCTTTGCGCCCAGCCTTGATCTCTGTATAGGTGAGTGTGTCCTGTGAACATTTAATGCCCTCGGGAAGATTAAAAACCACTTGCAATTCCGATAAATCGATATTTGCCTGCCACTTTAAAACCCCCGAACACAAGGGCAATTCTTTTAAAGTTACATGGGCCGGTATGTCCAATAATATGGCATCGGAATCCAGCTTAACCGCGGTATCTATACAGAAAGTTATTTGGACATCCTCGTATGATTTCTTATTTATCACTTCCATATCTTGGATGTCAGTGGCCTCTTTGATTTCCTGCTCCAATTGCGTGAATTCGTCTATGGCCTGTTGAAATGTCAATTCTTGCATATTTATAGGGGGCACTTGAAATACATAAGGATCAGAGCCCAGATAGCCTATACGCAACTTCCCCGTTGGCCCCAAGGTAACCATGGCCCCTGGCAAACCCATTATATTGGATCTTTGTATGGCTACTGGAGATTCATGTTTTAATTGGGCCGCCCATATAATGCTGGCATTTTCGTAAATGAAAACTTTCGACGATTCCGAAACTATAACGGTTATCAAGCGGGCCGTGGGTTCTATAAGAAAATTTGGAAATTAATACAACTTTTATTTATTAAATGCCACTTACTTACCCCAGTAGTAGCCCACTACAAAGGTATGAAAACATTTCGGTGCATAGTCCAATTTTAAGATGAATTCTACTTTTCCGGTATCTGTGAGGCACATGAAATTTCTTTCACCCAAAATCATAATCGAGGCACAATTACTTTTGGATTGCACGACACTGATATCTAGTATACCCTCCCCTAGGCAAACGGACCATATGGGCTGATAGTGGGATTTATTTATGGAAGAATGTGACAGATCTTGATAGCTGAAAGCGACATAAAGATTTTTTAATAAAAGAGCAATACTGTAGGCCCATAAGAAGTTTGGTTAGGGTACATTCCGGATTTGCTTAAAGGTTATCTGGACTTGAGTAAGTAGGAAAACAAAAGTTTGAAGATTAGCGGTACCTACCGCTACTCAATTCGACGATTGAAGGAGGAAACTGAATCTGAATTTCTCTGAATTTCTGTACGAGGGCGTGACTAAATTTTAGTCCTTATTCGCCTTAGTATGCCAAAGACCAACTTTCAAGGAAGTATGTCGTTATACATACATACCTACATATATACATAATTGGTCATTACAACCCTTCAGTCAGGATTACGACCTAGTTTCTCACGCCACGTGTGTTAATTTTTTACATAAGTGGCGGGACCTACAGTTAAAAGTCGACTCCGAACGACAAATTTTTGAGAAACTGTTCATGGCAATTTGAAGTTACTCTCAGAGTTTTTGCCAGAAATCTGCTCAGAGGAAGTCGCCGAAGAAATACTTTTTTTTATTTTGTTTTGATGTCGGGCCTGGGACTCGAACCCTTGCTTTACGTCTAATAAGCCAACACATTACCTACTAGACTACGGCGTCGTTATACACTTTTTAATTGGAAAATACTGGGCAATATTTAGAGAGTTAAGCTTGGCAACAGACTCTTTATGCTCAAGTAACCGCTGTAGAAAGTTCTGAAAATCTACTAAATTGTACGATGGGGGATATTCGGATTCCTATTGACGGCTTTGTGGATTTACTTTCTGGTATCAGACTTCATTTGCTAATTGAGTAGTTTTACTAGCCTAACTACTTACGTATAACACTCCAAATTCCAAGCGGATGCCAAACGAAAAAAGCTATCCGTACGCTCACAATACACTATGGGTGTGGGTAAAGCGCGATGACCGGGAAATTTGCATTCATACGAAATGCCATCCTGTTCGTAAAACGTTAAAGAGCCATCCAAATGTACGACACAAAAAAACTCACGACCTTTCACTTTGCCAAAGTGGCCTTTACAAAATGAAAAGGCCGTGCGTTGAAAGCTGTATTCCATTAGTTTGTGCAGACTCAGTTGAGCACCATGTTCGGCAACACCGCTCATATGCAATACATTGTAGATGACCAAAGTGTTGGGATGCAGCACAGCCAATTGATTGGTGTTATCTTTGCGATTATTGCTGCAAGGGGTATAGTAATGAATGGTTTAGCGATGTTTATAAGTACATTCAATATACTTACGCACTAAATCTGCCAGCATATACACCCAAAATGGGTGCATCTGTGAAGATTTCCAATAGCAAGTCGGTAGCCTTGTAGCCTAAGGTATTACCATTGGCATCCATTTCATAGCTGGGATAAAATATATTCAAGTGGCCCGTATGAGAGCCTATTACAATGTAATCCTTCTCTTGATCCTCCAAACCAAATCGGGCACATAAAAGACTGGCCACATCATAGTTCTCCTCCAAATCGGAACACTGTGTTGACCACCAATTGCATACATTGAAGAGGGACATTTCGTTTTTACAATTTAATCGTGAATTCCTAGGAACGATTTCTTTGTTTTACGGTTTGTTTTCTATCACGTTAACATTACGTCCTGAATTGAATAGAATTCGGGAAAACAAATCAAAAAGGCCATGAGTTGAGTTGTATTTGAATATCAATGTTATGGCTTTACAGGCGTTGCTAGGACACCAATAGACTTCACAGTAAAACTCGTTAAAGCCACGAGAATCTATCAGGTGTTTTGTTTTTACTTTTCAATGTCATGAATTAAATGTGGCCGTTTAAGGGATGATTTAAATGAAATTTAGAAAATAACAGTAATTTGGGACGTTTGAATTCATAGAATTAATGTATGGGGATGAACATTTATGGGCCATTAACACGAAATAAATAATTTGCAAAAAATTAAAAGAGTTTTCGAACCACAAACTGTAATCCTAGAAATTTGAAATTGTAATTCGAAATTCAAAAGAAGTAAGTTGGATCCAGTCCACTCTGAAGGACTTAATTGAGGCATACATTAGCCTCATGAAATGGAGAAGGTCTGTGAAAGTTAAAACTCTCGCTGGGTAAAACTTTTTTACATTTTATTTATTGACCTTAGTCGCCATAGTCTAGTAGGTAGTGTGTTGACTTATTAGACGCGAAGCCACGGTTCAAATCCCCGGTCAGACATCAAAACGAAATATTGAAAAATATTTCTTAGGCGACTTCCTCTCAGCAGATTTCTGGCAAAAACTTTGAGTGTTGAAATAAAATTGCCATGAAAGGTTTCTCAAAAATCTGTCGTTCGGAGTCGACTTTAAACTGTAGGTCCCGCCACTCATGTATAATAATTAACACATACAACATGAGTGGTTTTGAGAAGCTAGGCCGAAATCCTGACTGAAGGGTTGTAATGGCCAATTATGTTATGTATGTATGTGGACCTTCCACTAACATAGTTTAACTAGAGGTTTGTAATTGAATGATATAAAGGCCTAACATTTTGTATTGACTACTATATCCATAAGTATAATCGTATAAAATATTTTCCTGCGAATCGGGCTTTATTCCAATTCAATTTTGTATTTGCAAACGGCCGCAGTCTAGTAGATAGTGTGGTGGCTCATTAGACGTGCGGCCACGGTTTAAACCACAGGTTAGACAATCTCCAGCAAAACCAAAATTTTGAATATTTCTGCGGCGACTTCCTCTCAGCGGATTTCTAGCAAAAACTCTCAGAGTTAACAATATTACCAGGAAAAAAGCTTCTGAACAATATGTTGTTCGGAGTCGACTTTAAACTGTAGGGTCCCCCCACTCATATATAAAATTAACACACACAACATAAGTGGTATGAGCAGCTAGGTCGTAATCCTGGCTGAAGGGTTGTAATGATCAATTATGTATGTATGTATGCCAACACCACTTGTCTTCCGTTGTTCTTAAATTTCTACAAAATGTGGTATGTTTTCCAAAATATTTATTAATTCTTCCTTGAATTTCTTACTGTTTTTTCAATGAAACCAAACTCTAAACATGAATTAATAAAACATTTCTGAGACACGTTTAGCGGCCATATAGGCTGTCCGTCTATCTGAAATGTAATTCGCATGTCAATAGAATTTACAAACTGGCACGCAAGCGCTCTCATATTTCATTAGAGGCTTGAGTTTCTTTTGATATGAATTATTGCTTTTGCGGAACCGATAAATATTTACAATATAGGAAGGAGTCTGCTTTACATGTTCATATGAATTGTATTAAGAATATAAGAACAAAACATTCATATGCGAAATTATTGTGCTTATTTGCTTGTTCCAGAACATGATAGAATGCTTTTGAGCGAGAGGCATGTTTAAAATCTTACAATTGAATTTAGAATAGAAGAAAATTTTGCAGAGTCGTTTAGAATACTGCCGATATGCATGCTCAAATGAACTTTGGTAAATTAAACCTAACATAACCTAACCTATGATAGTGCTGAAGTCTTAGTTTTTAAAAGTATAAACAGTTTATGCAGAGTGAATCTTTCAATACTTTGCACTGAAGTTCTCAAATTAATTACCGGATACATCATAACCTCAATATACTACTAACATAACCTCAACTATTTTGTTTCAAAAAGTAGAAAAAAGTCTGTAGTTTTTTTGTATTGATTTAACTCTTTTAATTATCTGTACATAATAAAACTTATGAGTGCATTTCATAGCTTTGCAATCTTACAGTTGATCATATTACGTATGACTCATTTACACATATGTATACGAACATTAATGGAGACTCAAATCATGTGGTCCAATGCACCATGAGTCTTCTGCGAAAACAAATGCCATTCCTACAGCTTAAGTCGCGTGATTTTTTACATTTCAGCACTGTTGTTGTTGGGTTGATTTTAATCTTCACTTTGTTTTTGAGAGGTTTGACTTTAGTTTTCAATTTAAAAATATGGTGATAAAAATATGGATAAAAATAAAAGGTGATTTAGATCGCCCATATATGAGCCTACAATACAGTCAAAGGCAATAATGGATCCTATAAAGTCTATGTGTACCTTTAAGTTCGTGATGCCTTCAATAATGTTAAACCAGGATCGGTTATTAATCCCATCAGATGACTGGTTATCAATCCTGGATATTATATTTTTTTGATATGGAGGTACCATATGTCCTCCTACTCAAACGCTTCCAAAGTACAGGTTCTAAGCACAGCACAAGGATTGTCTACTTTGAGCTTTGTATTGAACCTCTATTTAAATAAACTGTTAAAAAGCTATCCTTAGCTTCTGTGCTGCCATTCTTTCATGGCACGTAGTCTCATTGTTGTATCTGCCTAAACAATATGTTACAAACAATCAAACAAAAGCAATATACCCGCATGACGTATGGTAGTAGAGGCTTTAAAAATAAACATTCGACGACAGACTGTATGTCTGTAGACAGAAATCAGACGTGAGTGTTTACAATATAATAGCTTTCCAACTTAGCGAATCTAATTGTTGTTGTTGTCTTTTTTTACAGTGAATGTTAAGGACTGTTAAGTTAACATAATTGAAAAGTTTAGAAAACTACTCGTATAAATAGAAATCGATTAAAAATCATAAAAATAGGAAAAGTTGGAGAAAAATTAAAAGAAGACGAGGGAAAATCTTAGAATTTAATAACAAAACAAACAAATATGTAGAAAACTGTATCCTCATCATAGATAATCATGTTGAAAGATTAGGATTTTTCCACCAAATATGCCCTTAATAAATCAGTAAAAGTAGGATGGTGGGGGAATCGATGGTTGGATAGCCCATGTGTCAAGGATTCGAAAACAGTTTTTGTTACGGTCGGGTCTTAATTAAGACCGGTGATATCGGTAACGAAGCTAATATATGCACTAAAGCTAATATCTTTATCATCGACCAAGAAATGCAAAAGTACAAGTGATAGTCAAAAAATGCTAGCCATAGACCAGAATAAATTCAATACAAAAAACTGTAGGTCATCGATCAAAAACTGCAAGTCATAGACCAAAAAGTGCATGTTATCGATCAAAAAAAGTCATTGGCTAAAAACTGCAAGTCATTGAACAAAAACTGCTAGTCATCTACCAAAAATAAATGCAAATCATCGTCCAAAGAAATGTAAGTCTTCGACCTAAAAACGGAAGTCATCGGCCAAAAAAATGGAAGTCATCGACCAAAAGAGTGCAAGTCATCGAGGGATCTCAGGGCTTTTAAAACAAGACATTGGGTTATGGGCACTTAAATTTCTTTATAATGCCTTCTGCATTAGCTGTAGCAACGAGGTAAAAAATTCAGAAAGCTGAATATAAAGGGTGTTTTTATAGAGGTATAGAACTTTAAGTTGGCATTACTTTTCAAGATGGCGACCAAATTAACAGCTGTCAAGTGATTTATTCTCAGTTTGGTTTGGCAATTCATCATGAATAGACTCACGCCTGAACAACGCTTGCAAATAGTGCAACTTTATTTCGAAAATAATGGTTCTGTGCGGAAAACGTATCGTACACTACGTCCATTTTATAGTCGACAAAATCGTCCATCAGAGCAGTTAATTCGATTAACCATGGAACGTTTTCGCACCACGTTTACTCTTATTGATAACTCGCATCCCCAGAGACGCTGTACGGTGCGTACAGAAGAAGCTATTGCTGCTGTAGAGCGTAGCATTGAGGAAGACCCGAATGAGTCCATCCGCCATCGAGCACAAGAATTGGATCTGTGTCCATAAACTTTATGGAAGATTTTGCGGAAGGATCTTGGTTTGCGTGTTTACAAAATCCAACTCGTGCAAGATTTGAAGCCAAACGATCATCAAGTAAGGAGTAGATTCGTCGAATGGGCCCAAAACGAGATTACCGTTGTTCCCGATTTTCATAAGCGAATTTTGTTTAGCGATGAAGCGCACTTCTGGTTGAATGGCTACGTCAACAAACAAAACTGCCGCATTTGGAGTGAAGGTAATCCTCAAGTGTATGTGGAAACACCGTTATATCCAGAAAAACTGACTGTTTGGTGCGCTTTATGGGCTGGTGGAATCATTGGTCCGTACTTTTTCAAAAACGATGGTGGCCAGAACGTTACAGTCAATGGTGATCGGTATAGAGCCATGATTACTAACTTTTTCATTAATGAATTGAATAACCATGATGTCCAGGATGATGTTCAACAAGACGGCGCAACATGTCACACAGCTCGTGCCACAATGGATTTATTGAAAGACACGTTTGGTGACCGCCTAATTTCACGTTTTGGACCTGTGAATTGGCCTCCAAGATCTTGTGATTTAACACCGCTAGACTACTTTCTGTGGGGCTATGTAAAGTCATTGGTCTATGCGGTAAAGCCACAAACGCTTGACCATTTGGAAGACAACATTCGCCGTATTATTGCCGATATACGGCCACAAATGTTGGAAAAAGTCATCGAAAATTGGACGTCCAGATTGGACTACATCCGCGCCAGCCGTGGCGGTCATATGCCAGACATCATATTTAAAATGTAATGCTACAAGATTATCTTTCGGATAAATAAAATTCATGTCAATCGAATAATCCATCGTTGTTTTATTGCAACTTAAAGTTCTATACCTCTATAAAAAACACCCTTTACTTACTACTACTTAGCTTCTCAACACCACTCTTGTTGTGTGTGTTAATTTTTATACATGAGTGGCGGGACCTACAGTTTAAACTCGACTCCCAACGACAGATTTTTGAGAAAATTTTCATGGCAATTTTATTTCAACACTCAGAGTTTTTGAAAGAAATCTGCTGAGAGGAAGTCGCCGAACAAATATTTTTTCATATTTCGTTTTGAAGTCAACACACTACCTACTAGACTACGTCGACTACTACATACAACTGTTACTTAAGAAAACCCCACAAGGAAAATTGTGTAGCGTTACTTTTCACAACGTGAGGAGACATACTTAAGGATCACAACTAATACCCTACCATATGGTGTAGGGTGTCATAAAGTCCCCCAGATCTATTTTTATCGTATTTATTTTATTATTTATTTGTTGTCTATCAAATGTTTTAATTTTATAATTAAAATTCATTTAATTGTGGCATTATAATACCCAACCTTGCACTTGAAAACTGAATATGAATCTGGAACTGCAGAATGCTAATCAATTTTTTTTTTCAAATTTGTTTATCAACTAAATAAGATACGAGATACTCAAGATACGTTTGCATTTATGAATTTCAAATTGTTTTAACAAAATTATTCACACTTTAAAGGTAAAATCAAAGTAAGAAAACGTTAAACGCTTAAACAGGTTTCAAATGAGATGAAATTAGAGTCTATTTAAATATTCAATGAAATAAAAAAAATAAAATTAAATAATATTATTTTGTGTTTTGTATTTCAAATATATACCCGTACTTCACTGATAATGCTCAAATGAAAGTTAGGCACGCTGCCATTTACCCAGACAGATCTCGTGCTAAGCTCTGTTCTGACATTAAAATTGTTTTCTTTTTTTTTCTGTTTTTATTGCAAATCAATGTTGCAAACAGAAAACAAAAACAAAAAAAAGTCGGAAGCATTTAAAATTTTTAATTTCGCCAGAAAATTAACAGGAGGAAATAAAACAAATGCAATGAGTAATTAACAGGGTTGCCAATTAATTATACATACAAAATGGTGAGAATATATTCCAAAAGAACACTCTTTGGTTGTTTGTAAAGAAATCTGTATCTTACAAGCTATGTAAGAACATCTTTGCAATTTTCTTCGGTTTCCCTCTTTTTTTGGTTGCCATATTTAGTCTCATTAACGATATTCCCATCTAAGCAAGGGATTGATTTTCTATAGCTTGTTCTAGAATGATAGGGTTGCCATCTATTGTCTATATGGAAGTATCAAGTGGGCCTTTATGGGGAAATGTATAATAGAAGATCAGAAAGGTCTTGTGCCTTTACCTGTTTTAGAAAAAAGCTTGTTGTTGTATTTAGGCTTTATGAACCCCTCATGTTGACTCAGTTCTAAATGTTATAAGGGAAATTCTAACCAGAGCCCAAGAGCTCGATAACACAGCTCTACAAATTTGGATTTTTTTGTGCAAATAAGATGGCTCCAGGTGTTTCCGAAGGTATTTTGCGCGCTAAACACGAATCTGGGTTCAAAAACTTTCCATCACGTCAGGTTTTCGAGAAAAAAAATTCAAAATGGCGGATCCAATATGGCGATCGTGGTTTATAAAAATTAATCAAACCATATTGCATCCGTCATTTTGAATTTTTTTAAATCTGAATGAAGATCTGTAATCAGTGACCCAAAAACCCCTGAGTAACAATTTTCAAGTAAATCGGATTAACTTTAAGGACATCCGTAATGTGTTTGTTTTCTCTTGCACCCTTGACATAAACCCACCCCCTACTTTAAGGGTGCATGCAAACAATTTGGCTTTGGGCTCATTTAGGGCTGTGTAATAGTCCCATTCGGCTAGCTATCTTGGAGTTAAAATGTGAGAACAAAGAAAATAATTGCACAAATCGCAAGACATTTAGTCATCTGTATTATCGAATATTACATGATATTTAGTAAGTAGGAAGGTTTTTTTGTATGGCTAGGCAAAGTTAGGTTAGGTGACGCACTCGCCTTAAAAGCTAACGATCCGCTTAAGGATCAAACATTCTCTTTAGAAAACAATCTCAACTGAAAAATAAATCTTATAAGTGCACTTATTCTTATTTTAGCGAGTTCAGTCAAAGAGACTAGGGTGTCTGGGAATATGTTAGCGAAGCTTTTTTATTAGATTTCGAAATACTTTCATAACGCAGAACACAATTTCGTTTATGGCTTTGCTAAGTGGTGTATGCTGCTAAGTAATGATTACGTTGATGATGCCGGATCTTGTTTTTGTTTCACGTTCATCAGAGGACCTGTCCTCTGACCTCTAAGTAGGTCAAGGTTGACATCACTGCATCGTCCTCAGCTTAAGCTAACGATTACAAAAGCCATTTTTTTCTAACTGTAGTGATAAAGCTTTGTAATGATTTGTTGACACTTCGCTCGAGACTTTCTGCAATCCATATATGATTTAAAATAACATATGGCAACCCTATTAATTGTTTACCGTGTAAAATATAAATAACAAATATAAAAATCTTGTAAAATTAATAAAAAACTGTTAATTATTTAAAAGTAAACAACAACAAATCAGGACATTAACCTCGTAAATAACAGTCTGGGCAAGTTTGTTTTTTTTTATTTAAAATTATTTAAATTGTAACAAATTTGTGTTAAAATATTTAACAAAACAATTGAAATAAATTAATTATAAATAAATAAATTTAAATAAATAAATATAAATTAAATAAAACCAAAAAATCAATCATCCTGTATATAATTGGGATTGTAGGGTTCATTTGGCGAACATAAAAACGGATATTGGGGATGGGTGCCGGTCTCACACATGGAGGCCGGTTCCCCAACACTGTAAATGGGTATGTCTAAAGCATAAATACTGGCATAATTACATGCTGTATTATAAATATGCAGAAATTTATAAACCGGATGCGTGTAACGCAACATGGCACAGCCAACATGGGTATTACGATCCAAAACGAATTCCGCAAAATGGCCATAGCTTTCACTATAAACACAGTTGTTGTTTTGATTTATAAGATTTCAAATTTTATGCCTGAGGTAATAATACTTACAAATCCATATCCACTTTAAACTTGGTTATGTAGTTGCTATTAATGAGTTCATGTTCACCAAACCATAAAGCCATGCCTCTTTGTATCACTTCGGTAATGTTGCCAGGTATATGACGTGGCCTATCAATGCCCACTAGATTTTGGCCCACATTACGATAACGATAAGAATTTTTACAATCTTCATGTTCCACCACACATGTTCGTACATTTAGTTCGGCCAGGAAAGCCAATTCCTCATCCCATTGCAAGGAAGCCATTTTCGCTGCCGGATAATAGCCGGGCAATTTACCGGATGCTATGAAGTTACGGCGCTTATTGTGTTCATGTAAAATAAATTTACGATATGGCCGTAAATCAATGATTGTAGCATCGGGTTCACAACGTTCATGGAATTTCTGGAAGTGTTTATATGAGAGATGTTTTAGGTTATGTTTATAGGGTACTTTATAGGTAGGCTTGTTTGATTATTATAAAATTTCTATTGATTTCATTATTATAAACTTGATATACGTAATAAAAATTAATTAATTGCGGTGATAAAAATCGTTTCAATTTAGTTAATAGCTTTAACAAGTTTGTTTCCTAAGTCTTTCGTTTTTGATAGTTTCGGCTGCACTACAACGAATGACGTAATAAAACCATGTTTTTTTTTTTAATGTTTTCTTAATTTTTTTAGACGCCTATTTTATCTGTGATTGTGTGTATAAACACTCGATTTTTAATTAAAAAATTTTAAAGAGGAAATAAAAATTTTAAATGAATAGAAGGACCTTTAACGGTTGAAAGTGAATAATTGATTGTATCAAGTTTGTGTCTTAAGTCTTTTGTTTTTAACAGAGGTTGGTTTTGTAAAATTTTTTAAAATTTTTAAACATTGATTAATAGAATGATATTCTAAGAATTCTACAGAAACTCATGTAGATAAACATGATAAATTCTTAAATTACACATTTTTATCACAAGGTTTTACTAACAAACTTTAGAGTTTAATTTGGGGTTCATGGCTGTTTTTTAATTTTTTTTTAATAAATTAAAACAATATTTCCATAACATTATTAAGCACTTACTCCTGTATTACCACAAGCAATATGTTGAATGCCGTGAGGACATAACTGAGGATCACACCAGGATAATGATGATTGCACAAGAATAATTTTCAAACAAGCCACACTTAAGGCCAAAGCTAACAATTTTTTAAACATATTTTATGTTAAAAAAAGAAATACAGATTGAAATAAAATTATGGAATATTTTCAACCGTTTTAATGTTTTTCAATTAAATGCTTTCGTTTAAATATGCCCTCTTTCAATGAATTACTTTGTTTTTATATCAATTGCTCCTGTAGGATATTGTTTTTATTTTTTGTTTTTGATTAAAATTTAATAAAATTAATCACTTTAATTAACATAAGCTCTCATTTATTGATGTAAAGAAAATATTTTTATTTAAAACATTTTTTTCTGGAAATATTAACTCATACGCACACTGATCAGGAAAAAAAGATTCACCGATGATAACAAATATTAACTGGTGGTTGGTAAGAGTGCAAAAATCATTGACCCATTCATTAAAATGTTTTTCCCGTTTATTATTCATTCATACAATCAATGTATTTATTTTGAGGCAGGTTGATATTATTCTTTACGCTTCAATTCACATTGCATTTGAATTTGACAAGTGAGGGTGGCTGATGGCGCTAATAAAATACACAAAAAAAATTATTTGCATTTGTCATTGAGGTGAAAGAATTTGAAAATAGAATTTTGTTAATAATTTTTGTAAATGGAGGCCTATTAACCGAGATATACTGTAAATATTTGTAAAAATTATTAATGTCCGTGAAGACATTACAATAATTTGGAGATCTTGAGAGACTTTCTGTGTAACTTGATAATCGTGAGAAAAGGGACGATGTTGAGATAGTCAAGGGGATCTTAAAGTCCCTTCATCACACACTATTGCACTAAATAAAGTATATGACGGAATGTTTGGGAATTGACGTATTAGACAGGAGGTATTTGATGATAATAATATGTCAGACTATGTGACGAAATGAAGTCGCCGTAGTCTAGTAGGTTGTATGTTAGCTTATTAGACGTAAAAGCCTGAGTTCGAGCCTCAGGCCAGACGTCAAGACAAAATACAAAAAGTATTTCTACGGCGACTTCCTCTCATCAGATTTCTGGCAAAAACTCTGAGAGTAAATAAAATTGTCATGAAAATTTGTTGTTCGGAGTCGACTTTAACACACACCACATAAGTGTTGTGAGAAACTAGGACGTTGCAATTCGACCTCCGGGTACTGTACTTGTCTTTATTGACAAGTACACGTCCTCTAACCTAACCTAATCTTCTGTGTAACTTGATAATCATGAGAAAAAGGACGGTGTTGAGATAGTCAAGGGGATCTTAAAGTCCTTTCATCACACACGATTGCACAAAAGTATTTAACGGGACGTTTGGGAATTGCTGCATTGGGCAGAAGTTAGTTGATGGTAATAATATGGCAGACTATGTGGCGAAAGGAAATACATATTTGATTTAACTTTATCAAATACATGGCGGGCTTTCAGGTAAATGATTAGAAAACAGAAATACTGGAGTGGGAGTTAATTAATTCTGCTTGGCAGAAATTTATGGCATTATAATACGGCTGCCTTTCAAAATGTATCAATACAAAGTTTGTATGCAGTTCTGCTACGGTATATAAACTATGTATGTAGATATGCAAAGTAACCAAACAATGCATCAACTATAAATCCGATGCCTGATTGCTTTTTGACTGCGTTAAAAACACACATTGACGACGTTTTAAAATGGAATATATTGTATATATTTTGTACAGCGGCATTATGAAACACGATACTTTGTTCAAACACAAAGCAACACAAAGGCAGCCTATGTGCATGGAAATGTCTCTGTAGGAGTAGGAAGAGTGTTCCCATCTATACTTTATACCTTTGGACATTAAAGGGAATCTTAAACACCTTCTGGTCTCTCTCAACACATTAGCGTTTTAGTAATTGAATTCTGTATCGAATACAACGAATATGGTGATAATAAAATGGCTGAATATCTGGCGCAATGAGCAGTAGGTTTTCCGCTCTTGGGCAATGAACCTTTCTGCGGTCACAGGAATCAAATGCTTTGAAACTTGAGAAAGAGTAAGTTTGTATAATTGCTCGTAATTCCTAACAGAAAAATCTGAAGTTGTTTTCGGTAAGTACAGCGGCTTCTTTTGCGTAAGTACAACAACTTCTTTGCGGCCCTATGCTCCCTAGAGGAGTAAATGGAACATATATATGTACAACAGCTTCTTAACTGTATATATATATATATACTGTACGGGTTATTGTAGCCAGAGGTTCTTACTGAATAAAATAAGTCTCTTTGAGGCCAACGTCTGTCGATTTCGAGAAACTGGTGCTTTAATCTGCCTTGTGAACTGTTTTTTATTGGCGGCCTTCACATTAGGATGATAATACAGGCTTCAGTTAGGGCTGCAGTTACTTATATCATCCTTAACAGTTATTTAATATCGTGCTGTTTAAGCATCAGCTATCTAAATTTCCAGCCTTTAACGTCCAATTTCCTTTATAATGTGTTGAAAAAGGAGGTTGGAAAATATAAATAAGTTGCTAAAGATGTGGAATTCTATGAAAAATTGTTTGGAAAACAGCCTGTCGTGTAGCTTCACTGGTAGGACTTAGTTTCTACGTACTAGTCGTGCTCTATAATGCATTCTTCTGGACTTTTCGACGGCCTTTTCACTACCTATTTTTGTTTAAGGAATAAAGCCAACTGTACTGCCACAGTAAATGCAGAATCTCTGACAATCCTTTTGCAAGTGAATAGGATTGCTTACTTCGCCTTATGCATCATGATGCGATTGCTAATGTCTTTAAGTCTTTATATCTGACCTTTAACTTTCATTGGACGTTGGTGGCCTATGAACATGTTGACGAGAATGATTTCTAATAGCTTGGGGTATGGAAAAATGGAGATGGTTCGATCTCTGACAGAAATACTTGGACTTCATCTGTCCTTGAGGTAAATAAAATAGCGTATGATTTCGAAAAGACAATAATTCAGCTGTACGGCGATTATTGGTTTTATATCAGTAGATTTTTCATACATATACATATATTTGGTCATTACAACCCTTCAGTCAGGATTACAACCTAGCTTCTCACATCACTTATGTTGTGGGGCGGGGCCTATAGTTTAAAATCGATTCCGAATGACAGATTTTTGAGAAACTTTTCATGACAATTTTATTCACTCGACAGAGTTTTTGCAGGAATTTTCTGATAAGAGGACGTCGCCGAAGAAATTATTTTTCAAATTTCCTTTTGATGTCTGACCTAGGGTTTGAAATGTGGCCTTACGTCTAATAAGCCAACACACTACTTACTAGACTATGGCGACTGTAGACTTTTCACCACAGGCAAATACAGCAAATATCACAATAACTATCTATCCAAACGATAGAGAATTTTGTGGGTGAACAATTTTCCCAATAAAATCTTTTAAAAATTAAGAGACATAATGGAATCAACTTAAAAATTTTAATAAGTTTTTGAACAAATCGGGTCCTACCTATTTGAGTTAAATTAATTGAGGTCGCGTAAAGCCACAATTTCATACATAATGGTCGATGTTTGTGTCACAAGCTTAAATTAAGATTCAACATAATAAGAGAAGTCGCCGTAGTCTAATAGGTAGTGTGATGGCTTATTCGTATTCCAGGTCAGGCATCAAAACGAAATATGAAAAAAATATTTCTTCGGCAACTTCCTCTCAACAGATTTCTGGCAAAAACTCTGAGAGTAAATAAAAATTGCCATAAAAAAGTTTCTCAAAAATCTGTCGTTCGGAGTCGACATTAAACTGTAGGTCCCGCCACTCATGTATAAAATTAACACACACAACATAAGTGGTGTGAGAACCTAGGTCGTAATCCTGACTTAAGGGTTGTAATGGCCAATTATGTATGCATGTATGTATGTATGTATGTATGTATAATAAAAGATAAGATATATACAAAAACTTCAAAGAAAGTAAACCTCGTATAAAATCAAACCAAACTTTTATAACACATTGGCGGCAGGAGGTATATTTCGAATATCCAGTTAAAATGTTAATTCCTTAAAAAAAATATAAAAAAATAAAAAAACTGTCAATAACAAAAACAAACCTTAATTGAATTAAAAATAAAAATAAATTATTTGGAATTTATAATTGAATTAAAATGCCACCCGTTATATGTAAAGTGAATACAGAATGAAAGAAAAACAGAAATTTTTTTATTTTTACTCACGCTTTAAGTTTTTAACGTGTATAACAATAAAAACGTTAAGAAACTGTTTAATTGAGTTAATAATAATAATTAATGTTGTTGTTATACTGACAAACAAATTTATATCAATTTAATTAAAAAAAACTAAAGCTTTGCACGTTTTTCAAAGTCAATGAAGGCAGTGTTTTAAACAAAACAAAAAAACTTAAAAAAATTATTAATTGAAGCAATTAAAAAGTAATTAATCATTGGCATTTAGAACACATGTTTTATTTCAAAGAAATTGTGACTAAGAGCGATTTAAAATAAAATAAAATGAAAGAAATAAATTTTATTTGAAAGTTGGGAGTGCTAAGAGGGCGATACTCACTCTTACTTCCGTTTCCTGTTTTTTTTTTTAATTTTTGTATTTTTCATATTCACATTATCATTCCATTGAATTGAATAATTTTTATACATACATGCTTACATACATAATTGGTCATTACAAACCTTCAGTCAGGATTACGACCTAGTTTCTCACACCACTTATGTTGTGTGTGTTAATTTTATACATGAGTGGCAGGGGATCTACTGTTTAAAGTCGACTACGAACGATAGATTTTTGAGAAATTTTTCATGGCACTTTTTTTACTCGTCAGAGTTTTTGCCAGAAATCTACCGAGAGGAAGTCGCCGAAGAAGTATTTATATTTAAATACAAAGTAAAGTCAATCAATCATTTTAATTTCCTTGACGATTATTTGGTCTGTTTTTAATTGCCAATAAACTTCATGATTTTATTGGTTGTTATACGCTGTAATTTTTTAATTTTAAATCATATTGTTTTGAATATAATTATCGTATATAATTTCATTAATCTTGAAATGAAAAATCAAACAAAAATTAATGATTTTACATTTATGGTTCATAAAAATGAAATTTATTTAATTTACATCATTACCTAAAGGATACAAATTATTTGATTGTTGAGTGATATTATTACCAGGCATAAATTAAAAATTAATTGGTAATAAATGTCAATCATTTTCATCCAATGCTCTTAAACTCTTTTAGAGATGCCAATCAATTATTTGAAACATTTATACGACTTTTTTTGTGCAACCAATGGCCTGTAATGCCTTTTTGTATCCACTAAGTATGAATGCTGTATTTTTGTTATTGTAGTACAATGCGATCGTACATACCATCTATTGCACTGCCCTCAATGTTTATAGCGTATCCTTATAATGTCTTCTTCTTCTTTTGATGAATCATTCTCACCATCAGAAATCTACATATTGTATCTGAAGCAACAGAAATTCTTCAAAGGTATTCCTTCTGAATAGTCTGTTGCAACACACAAATATTTTCTCTTTGTAATTACCAAGCAAAAGATTAGATTGTCTCCAACACGTTTGGTTATAGAATAGGCTGACTTCTAAAATATTAGTTGCTTTGCGTTTGAACAAAGTATAGTGTTTCATAAAGCCGCTGTACAAAATGTTTACAATGTATACTATTTCAAAACGCCGTCAATGTATACTTTTAACGTAGTCAAAAAGCAATCAAGCATCGGATTTATAGTTGATACATTGTTTGGTAAGTATGCATATATAAAAAATTTATATACCATAGTAGAACTGCATACAAACTTTGTGTTGATACATTTTGGAAGTCAGCCATAATCTCCACCTTTCTTCATCTTTTATTTCGCCTTTTAAATTTCTCTTCTCATTCCATAGGAAGGAGATACGGCTTTTTAAGCCGCGGTGGCCCTTATGCCTACTTATTGGCGTGAATTCTGCCATGATCTCGTATTTGGGAGATGCATGCCACAGCATATCTTGCACTCAAGATCTAACTGCCTCTTGACTGTCAAGGGACGTATAACATACTTAGAAGCATTTTGGCAGCGTGATTTGTGGCCCGGGTTGAAACACACTACATTTCCGCAGTCTAGGTTAGGTTAGGTTAGAGGACGTGTACTTGTCAATTAAGATAAGTACAGTATCCGGAGGTAGAATTGACCCATTGTACAACGTCCTAGTTTCTCACACCACTTAAGTCACAGTCTATCTTAATTTTAAGTATAAAACCGTTTGTGAAGACTACCACAGAATCCGCAATAAACCAAGTCATGACACCAGTTTTCTGTGCTTGGAAATTTGGGGTCAAATCTAGGTTCAAACGAGGTTTAAGCAATTTCTTTTAGAGCCTGAAAATCTGTCCAGAGGACGAAATGTATCAGCGTGACATATGGTGACCTTATTTATACTGCCTAGCTGATTAAACTAGCTTAGACTGGCAATCCGTCCAGAGGAAAAATAATGTGTTAGCAGGACAGATGGTCATCTTAGCTGATTAAAGTAGAGTCAACTTCACAGGAACCAAGGCCCGACCTTTGTACTTACTGCTCAACTTAAATTGAGCACATCTTTCGGTGACGTACACACAGTTACTAAATTATACGTACGGTTAAAAAATTTCAGAAATTTTTCTACTAATCCGTTTTCGTTGAAAATCTTTATAGTTTCTTTGATGTTAAGACGGTCTTTTGCATTTGTTAAAAAATTTCTGAAATTGAAATGAATTGTGGCCCTGCACAGGCCCACAAAGGTATGCATCCGATTTACAAATTTCATAAATTTCTGAACCAATTACAAAGATTTTAAACGAAAACGGATTGGTTTAAAAGTTTCTGAAATTTTCACAGGCCCACAAAAGTGTACATCAGGCCCACAAAAGTTAAAAAATTTCAGAAATTTTTTGACCAACACCGTCTTAAAATCGAGGAAAGTTGTCAGATAATTACAAAGATTTTCAACGAAAACGGATTAGTAAAAAAATTTCTGAAATTTGTTATCCGTATGTATACTTTTGTGCCTGAGTGTAGCTTTTCGCTTGAAATATACATGCGAGTTTGTTTACGACTTTTGTATACTTTTTTAAAAGAGTCGTCTTCAAATTTACTCATATTGTCGGCTAATCTTTTTACGGTGAGTTCTAGATAACATGACTTTTAAACGAATTAAAGGAATAACAATAAAAAAAACTCGATTTAACGAACATATGTATGTTATTCGAATCTGTACTTCTGCACTTTCCGACTGTTTGTTCAATCAGTAGCGTTTTTTAAGATATTTTATGGTACACTTTAATTACTCTGCGTTTATTTCTTAAACATTAAAAAAGACAACTCATTAAATATTTATTTATTTTAATAATTAATTTTCTTTTATTATGTGAATTTAAAAAGCAGATGACAATCGATAGTCATTAGCATTTTGTAATAAAAGTCGATGTATAAATTTAATATCCAATAAACGAGTGAAAAAAAGAGAAAATTTTGATTAATGGACTCATTTTTTATATACTTATGTGAGCTGCAGCAGCATCGACACGTTACAAAACTTTCAATACGATCGTAAAAGTGATCAACAAAATGATTCAGCCTAATGGCTGCTGAATGTTTGATTCCAAACTTCTCTTTTCTTAATCATCTCCAAAAAAAAAAATCACAACTTTTTTTATTTTTTTTATATAAAATTTTGTTTCTTTTGTTGTTGTTGTTTTTTATTAAACTAAGTTTACTAATTACTACACATACTGTTGCTAACAATTAATAGAATAGAATAGATTACATATGTACATACATACAAAATAAGGAATACAAATTTTAATAATTCTGATCAAATTGCTCTCGTTCGGAACACAAGGCGGGAAACCGAGGATTTCTACCAGTCTTACAGCCAAAGGCAGGATAACCAGTTTTATATAGTGGCGCACCTAAAGCATATACTGACGAATAATTACACACCACATTGTAGATGTACACATGGGGATAATCGGGTCGCGTAAAACGCATTATGGCACAGCCCACATGGGTTATACGATCGACAATCATTTCAGTAAAATGACCATAAGCTTCACTGTAATTGAAAGGAAGAAGAAGAAGAAAAAATTCATTAATTTCCTGCACAAGATTAAATTTAATTAGAAATATTACTTACAAATCTTTTGTGACCTTAAATGCTGTTACAAATGAATTATCGATTAAATCATATTCTGTATCGAACCATAATGTTATCGTTTCATCGATAAGATTCGTTACATTAACATATGGGGACTTTAATCGTGAGATGCCACATAAATTTTGTCCTGTATTTTTAAATCTGTAGGTGTGATTGCAATCATCATGATCCAAAATACAGGTGCGCACATTTAGTCCAGCTAAATACTGTAATTCATCATCCCAAACCTGAAACGAAAAGAAATGGTGAAATTTATTATTTTAATCCTTGTTTAATAGACAACATATCTTTCTAAAGATATCCCAACAACCATTCAATATCGTTTATGAACTCTATTAGATCTTCAAGTTCCTAACAGTTCCTCAATAACTCGACTGACTAGCCATCTTTGCCTGCTACACTGCAGACAAGGACCGTGACATAAAAATGATCCACTGTTACTTCATATAGCCTACAGAAATCAGAGATATTCTTGTTCCATCTGCTAATCCTATATCTATAGGGGCCATGCCGCGTTGGTACTCCTAAAATCGTACTCATCTTCTGCCACTTATGCTTTAAATTAGTTTGGTTCCCATACGAATGAGTTTTGGCCATAAGACTCTTGCAACCCTATAGTTCGTTCTACATTCCTGTACACGGCTTACGAGTAATTCGAATATTTCCTCAGTAGCTCCAAAGAAGAAGCCTAGTAGTTGTTTCTCTAACTTCCATTAAACATATTCTTACATTTAGTACGGCTAGAAATTCCAATTCGTCATCCCATTGCCGGATAATAGCCGGGCAAATTACCGGATGCTATGAAGTATATGGCCGAAAATCAATGATTGTAGCATCAGGTTCATTACGTTCATGGAACTTCTGGAAGTAGTTAGGTTAGGTTAGGTTAGGTTAGGTTAGAGGATGTGTACTTGTCTATTAAGACAAGTACAGTACCCGGAGGTCGAATTGACCCATTGTACAACGTCCTAGTTTCTTACACCACTTATGTTGTGTGTGTTAATTTTATACACGAGTGGTGGGACCTACAGTTTAAAGTTGACTCCGAACGACAGATTTTTGAGAAACTTTTTCATGGCAATTTTATTTACTCTCAGAGTTTTTGCCAGAAATCTGCTGAGAGGAAGTCGCCGAAGAAATACTTTTTGTATTTTGTCTTGATGTCTGGCCTGGGGCTCGAACCCTGGCTTTTACGTATAATTAGGTAACACACTACCTACTAGACTACGGCGAAGTTAAAATGATAAGATTTTTGAAAAGAGATGTTCCCTGCTGTTGTAGCTCCCAAAGCTGAACTTGAACTTGTTAATTCATATGCAACTTCGTTGCCAATAACACATCAATGACCAGGTATCCAGCATAATCATATTTTGATAATATGACATAAAAACCTGTGACCAAATGTAACATGTGTTCTCAAAGCCTTTATTATTACCAGTTTAAATAATAACTCTTGTGCTCTTCGGGATATGTTTCCTGAATAGTTCGATGTCCTTAACGACCACCAGACTCCCCGTCCGAAAAACACTATGTTCCGCCAGAAGCCTAAATGAATTCTTAGAATTTGTTCTAAAAATAAAGACCCCTGTACCTGTGCTACCCTCTATTTTGAATACATTAGATATACGAAGAGTTTAACCGAACCTATCTAGAATTCCCTATCAGATTTTGTCTTATTCGGTATATCGCTGAAGTGAGCTTTTGTGGTCATATGATCCGGCATTCCGACGGTCGAAATAATTTGACTTCGTCTCGTTAGTGAGCGTACAATGGGTCAATTCGACTTCCGGTTACTTTACTTGTCTTAATGGACAAGTACACGTCCTCTAACCTCGTTAGTGAGCAAGGTATTGGTCTACTGTACCAGGTTCTGGGATAATAGGGTTACCATCAAACAACATAAAAGACAATCAGATCTCTGCAAATATATTGAGTTACGGTATTGTGAGTAATGGTGAGGAATCTTGTAATTACCATAAGTAATAATTTTTTGACTTCTATTGCATTCAAGCGCTCTTGTGGTACTTTTTCAACAACTAAATTCTGAATCTCAAAAAAGATTAACTAGAATATTTCTTGGATATCCATTTGCATTGCAACTCACATAGTTTAACACTGTAGAACTTTGATCTTTGGCTTGCTAATGTTTCTTTGTTTGTTTAATTGATAATTGTTGTTTTTTCTTTGGTTTTTTAATTTTAATTCTAATCAATTCCGATAATGATTTGCAATCAGTGCTCATCCCTAGTTTTCCTGGGGATTATTATAATATTGATGGTACGTACTGTGGGGAATTTGCAAATTATTTGTTGTGCAATTTAATGTTTAAAATTTACATTAATTATTAAAATTAAATAATTGATTAAAATGAAAGAAAGAAAGAAAGAATTGAAAATAAAACAAAAAAAAAAACTAACTCATCATTCATTCGTTCATTTATATGTTCTCATGCAATTCAGTCATTTTGCCCCAAAGACAATAATAATTACGGGGGTATTTTAAATAATTCTTTCAGCATTTTAAAGTTCATGTTTGTTTAAATCATTAATTTATGTTTAATTGCTATTAACTAACTAACTAACGAGCGAACTAATAACATTATAAATACTAGAATTACAAAATTTATTAGCAAAAGTATTAATAAAATGACAGCTTAAGAAAGAATTAATGCTTAGCACAGCACAACAGTAATAAAATAAATATCATGGTGAAGTTTTTATTACAAAAAATAAAAAAGCATCCGTTTCCTTAAAATCATAAAATATCTTCTACAACTATGATTACGAATAGTATTGGTAGGTATTGGACGGACAATGATAGATCGATGAATGGGTGCGACTTTACGCTGTTGATTGTATAATTGATAAATTGATAAATTGAATTATTAAATCTGTTTCTGCCACTGTCATTCTGATGTAATAAAACTTTAAGACGTGTTAAGTAGCGTTGTAATGGCTTAATTTGCATACATCATTATGCATTTACGGATTACTACGATATACAATGCAGCAGCAACATTTTAAACTCTTAAAAGTTAATCTTTACATTTAATTAAGACTCTCATATTAAAAGTGTTATTTCCCATAATAAATGAAAATGATTTTTAATTAATTACATAGTAACACGATATTAAATATATCGGAGCAAAGAAAAACGTTTGTGAATACCGGCCAACCAGCCAAATCATAGAGACAAGAGAGCAGAAGAGCCTTCTCTTATTATAAGCTGCTATAATAGGACCAAACGATCACAAGGAACTTGTGCCAAGTACAACTGATATGTTAACACCTATGTAAACATTGGACACACAGCTGATTTTAATGTTAAAGCCCAATATCTGAGGTATTTTCTTTACTCGCCGTCCACCATTAAAATAAATAAATAACTCTGCGAGGATAACATTAACAGAAGGTTTAGAAACCTCTTGAGGAAGAGGTCTGTTATACTCTGGCCTGCTACAGTGCTCATCTGGAATATCTCAGTATTATGTCCTGGCTGCATACATTCCCCATGCTATGGGTATTCGTTTTATCCGTGCGTAAGCCTACAGTTTAAAGACGATTCACAACGATACATTTTTAAGACATTTTTCATGGCAATTTTATTTTACTCTCACAGTTTTTGTCAGAAGACTGGCGAGAGGAGGTCGACTAGGAAATATTTTTTTGTGCTACTAAACTACGGTGTCTCTAATTCCATTCCATTAAATTTAAAAGTCGCCGTAGTCTAGTAGGTAGTGTGTTGGCTTATTAGAAGTAAAATGCCAGGGTTCGAGCCCCAGGCCAGACATCAAAGACAAAATACAAAAAGTATTTTTTCGGCGACTTCCTCTCAGCAGATTTCTGGCAAAAACTCTGAGAGTAAATAAAAATTGCCATGAAAAGTTTCTCAAAAATCTGTCGTTCGGAGTCGACTTTAAACTGTATATCCCACCACTCATGTATAAAATTAACACACACAACACAAGTGGTGTGAGAAACTAGGACGTTGTACAATGAGTCAATTCGACCTCCGGGTACTGTACTTGTCGTAATTGACAAGTACACGTCCTCTAACCTAACTTAACCTAAATTTAAAAGTCGACAAAGTATATCATTGGGAGGATTCCTCTAGTCTAAGCCACGCATACTCATTAATATACATCTCAATGGTCTTTATTTTAAATTACGACAGTTCAGTAAGTTATGTCAAAAATGGGGTTCCCAGTTCAAACGTACGCGCGAGAGACGTCTAAAGACATATTAAGTGGTAGATAGTCTCTTCCTTTTCCCCAAGTGGCAGCAGAAACTACGGTGAATTTAATTCCATTCCATTAAATTTAAAGTCGACAAAGTATATCATTAGGAAGATTCCTCTAGTCTAAGCCACGCACACTCATTAATATACATCTCAATGGTCTTTATTTTAAATTACGACAGTTCAGTAAGTTATGTCATAATGGGGTTCACAGTTTTCTCACAAACGTACGCGCGAGATATAGTTCAGACGGTCCTCGAGTCGCAGCAGAAACCAGGCGTAGGGCGCTTAGACGACAAGAATGGGGTCCCTACTATTCCCGCAAGAGCACTCGCATGTGAACTGGACACTGATATATTAGGTGGAAGATAGTCTCTTGACTTTGCGCCGAGCCGCAATAGAAAATACGCGAGGGGTTTGTAGACGACAGCCTTACTTCCCTATTGGGTAATGAGAGTCCTGTGACGACAGAGAGCACATAATAAATATTAAGTCGCCTTTTCTAAGTTAAGATTCGATCGAACATGCCCTTTCTTCTAGGAAGGCTAAGCGAAGAAAGATTAAGAAGGAATTTTTCCTAATTTTCAAGCTAATTGAGGCGCGGCCCAGGAGACCCCTGTGAGTGAATTTCATATGGAATTTTCAATTTCGCACCCGTTCTGGGTGTTTCCGCACTACAGTTTCTGGTTATGTACCCTAGAGATGCAAATAATAGAGACTTAATTTCCGCAAAAATAGGCTGTACATGAAGGCTTGGACGTCGACTAACTATTTAAGTAATTTGCAACGTATATAGTCAGGGAATATTCAACTGACGATAGCCATAACTACTGCCTCGAAGACACTGCAGAGATCTGGGTGTCCGATATCCAAGCGCCTTCTATATAGATGCCACATTACCGTAATCTCTGTCCAAAGGGCGAAACCTGCTTCTGGCTCTTTTTGCCCAAGGAAAAGCAGCAATAACTACTGCCTCGAAGGCTCTGCATAGATCTGGGAGTCCGATGTCCAAGCGCCTACTATATGGACACCACATTACCATAATCTCTGTCCAAAGGGCGAAACCTGCTTCAGGCTCTTTTTGCCCAAAAAAAGCAGCAATAACTACTGCCTCGAAGACTCTGCAGAGATCTGGGAGTTCGATATCCAAGCGTCTACTATATAGACGTCACATTACCATAATCTCTGTCCAAAAGAAACCAGCTTCAGGCTCTTTTTGCCCACGGAAAAAGCACCCACAGGTTAATCGAATATCAAGTTGTTGCTCACTGTGCTACTTACTTTTGTAGCGTACTGCTACAAGAGTTCTGCTCTCAATGTACTATTAAACTACAAAATCTAAGTCCATTATGGACTTCACAGCCTATCAGTCTGCAACTTCTTTTTCTTAAAACTGACGAGAGAGGGATAGAAATTTGTAATGATTGAGAATGTAAAGACAATATAGCTGAAAGATTTTTAGGTTATGTTTGAGAGACTTTTATAAAAATGTCTGCCAGGAATGGAAAAAGCGTAGGCAAAAGTTTACGAGAAGTGCAGAAGTGCTGTATCGGAGAAGGATTGCTGCAAAGGGCACAAGATAGGATTATAGGAGTAAAAGTTTGAAATGCATTATTTATTTGAGCAAAACCTGTTATTTGGATGTGAAAAAAAAACAAATTTTCGTCATAAGTTTTTTTACCAATCAAATCTACTTCAGAAGTCTATTTAAAAATAAATGTTGAAGACTTGTTTCCCACACTTTTGTATTTTTATTATTAAAAATTTTATAATTTATTACAATTTCAGAGAAAAGAAAGAAATTTAAATTAAAAAAGTGCTGAAAACCTGTTGAACGTGCCTCGTTGATTATTTAATTGAAATTCTCACTTGGGAATGCTACCTTTACTAATCATTTCGTAAAACTTGAATGCCAAATAGTCTGTCTTTTCTCATTTATGGCTAATTTATGGATTGATGATTTCAGCTAATAAGATGAAATGAAATGAAACATTTTAATTTTTAATTTCTATTTCATGTCATTTCATTTCATTTCTTTTAATCGATAGGCCATCCATTAAGTGTTTTTTTTCCTCTACTTTTAAGTCTTTTTTATAATGGCTTATCATGTCAGGTAATCTGTTAAATTTGTTTTAAATTAAAGAAAAAGTATGCCACGGGCCTATGAGTCAAGTGACACGTGTTTCTTGTTCCATATTGTTAGCAGCGAAAACAAAAGATTTCTTCAATCAATTAATTTCATTCGATACGTTTTGTAGACAATATGCCCATGAGCCACAAAAAAGCTATTGGGTATCATTTCAAATGTGATGATAGAAATTAATAGGCCTTCTTAAAGTGACATTTCACATGAAAGATTTATGTGAGGCGTCTTCTTATATAAGATATTGGATGGGGAAGACCCTTTAAGTGGAAAGGAGAAGTAAGATTAATTCAGTTGCAGCAGTGATGGTAAAATAAAGAAAGGAAAACTTTTTCTTCTTTGATTTATTGGGACGCTATGGGTACTAATGGAAAACGTGTTTTCAAACAATCCAGTAAACTGTGGAATCATTCCAAAGCATTCGCTGATGAATCTGATGAACATTAAATGAGTTTTGAAGGTGATAGTAGTTTAGGTTAGGTTAGAGGACGTGTACTTGTCAATTAAGGCAAGTACAGTACCCGGAGGTCGAATTGACCCATTGTACAACGTCCTCGTTTCTCACACCACTTATGTTGTGTGTGTTAGTTTTTTACATGAGTGGTCGGACCTACAGCTTAAAGTCGACTTCGAACGACAGATTTTTGAGAAACTTCTTCATGGCAATTTTATTTCAACACTCAGAGTTTTTCCCAGAAATCTGCTGAGAGGAAGTCGCCGAAGAAATACTTTTTGTATTTTGTCTTAATGTCTGGCCTGGGGCTCGAATCCTAGCTTTACGTCTAATAAGCCAACACACTACCTACTAGACTACAAGGTGATAGTAAGTCTAATTCAATTTAACAGTGACTTTATTTTCACTTTCTTAGGGAACATCCAAAACTTGGCGGAAAATTAAAAGAGTGACAATACAGAAGCTATTTGATATATAAACTATCTTTTGAAGATGGTAATAAAGCCCCCCTGTACAATAGCTACAGTTTCGTGGTCTAGTCAAAGACAGGAAATAAGTTTAACATGAAGATTTTATTCCCATAAGGTGCATAAGACTGTTGGAAAGCCTCTAGCTTATCTTCAGAATATTTGTTTACTTTATTTCGGTTTCATAAGTAAAGTTTTTGTAGGTTCTAGAAGGCTAGGGTTGCCAATTCTCTATGCCATTGTTGTCGTATAGGTGTATAGCAAAAGACAAACAATTTATCATAAATTTTTTTGAATGTAAAAGAACCAGTAATTTCTCATTTATTTCTCCTCCAAATAGTCCATACAGAATTCTCCAACATTCGATGAAGATCGGACAACATCACCTTCTGGGAATAAGCAGGAGAGAATGTTCTTTACTTTAAAACCCAATATAAGAAGGCATTGTATGTGGGTAATCCCACAGAAATTAACTCAGATATGCTCAAGGCTTTATAGATCAAACATCTCGCGCACTACCATTGCAGGCTCACTTATCAGTCATATTCTATATTCGACTCGATGGAATACTGACGTCAGTTCTGTTCACTGGGATACTAGTCCCACATAAAATTGAATCGGATATGCTCAAGGCATCATAGATCAAACTTCTCACACGCTGTTATCTTCAATATTGTCCGAAATTTAAGTTTTTCATAGAATCTGCACTTTAAATAATTACCAACTCAAGCGGCCAGGGACTCAATACATAAAAGCCTGCGTCGTATTATAGAACAGCGTAATAAGTACTAAAGTATTCACAAAAGGTTAAAAAATCAAGCGCTTTATAAAGATATGCAGAAGGCTTACAAAGAAATCTTGGGGTTCAATTATGCACTGGATGTACTATATCGCTATGGTCAGATCAATCGTGATCTATGGGGCTTTTGTTTGAGTTGGCAGTACGTATTTGAAAACAGCTCAGAAGTATTTAGATAAGCTGCAGAAACTGGCATACGCTGGTATAATCGAAGCAATGACACTCTGTCCCAGAGCTACGCTATTTGCTCTGTAGAACTTCAGCCTGTTGCATATTGTAGAGAGGACAAGAGCTATGGAGACTATGATTAGGATAATGAAGGAGAACTCTGATCCGAGATTTATCAGCGGGCATAGTAACCGGACATATTTTGAAGTCGCCGTAGTCTAGTAGGTGGTGTGTTGGCTTATTAGACGTAAAGCCAGGGTTCGAACCCCAGGCCAGACATCAAGATAAAATACAAAAAGTATTTCTTCGGTGACTTCCTCTCAGCAGATTTCTGGCAAGATCTTTGAGAATAAATAAAATTGCCATGAAAAAGTTTCTCAAAAATCTGTCGTTCGGAGTCGACTTTAAACTGTAGGTCCCACCACTCATGTATAAAATTAACACACACAACATAAGTGGTGTGAGAAACTACGACGTTGTACATTGGGTCAATTCGACCTCCGGGTACTGTACTTGTCTTAATTGACAAGTACACGTCCTCTAACCTAACCTAACCTAACCAGACATATTGAGCTGCATCCTAATGATCCTTTAGATTAAACCGGTAAAAAACTCTATGGTGCTTGGCAACATGACTGAGTATTAAGAGTGAGTGAAGCAATTTAGAGGCTCAATACTGTGTTTAAGAGAGAGATGACATTTGATGCCTTTTGTGAGAATTAGAGCACACTTGACAGTCCCTTTTTGTTATTAAAATATCATGTTTATTATTTGATTTTTACATTTTGTTGCCCAGTGTTGTGTTCTCAACCAAAATATTCTAACAAAAGATTTCAAAAGTCTTTAAAATAATTTGTTTTCAAACATAAATTATAAGATTTAATGTATTTAAATTTGTTTTAACACCGTGTTCAAAATCTTTTTGTCATTCTGCCACTTTTTGAAAAAGAAACCCGTTTCCATTAAAAAAAATTTTTTTGTTTATTTTTTTCGTTCAATTTGTAAGCACAAACGAGAGTTGTTTTATGAGGTTTACTTAATAATATTATTTATTATACTTTTTTTCCTGTATTAATTATTTATTATTGGTAAGTTTTATTGGCGTTAAGTATTACTAAATCGAAATTAAAAAGAAAATCAAATTTACATACGTTTTATAAAAGGTTTGTTTGATTTTTTTCAATATTTGTTTAATTGTTTATATTTTGTTTTTGTTTTTCCTTTGTTTTTTGACGTTATCATATATTTAAACAAAAATTATTTGTTTAGTTTTATTGTTTTTAGTTTTTACACAATTTTATTTACATATGTTCGTATGCATGTGCACGCAGTTTATTTTTTTCTGCTAATTTTCTGGTTGTAAAACCTTAGAGAGCTTAAATTTCCGTCATTTGTTGATTTAATTTGTATTTAAATTTGTTTTGAGAACTTACCATTGTTGCCATTCTGGATGCTGGATAATAGCCGGGTAATTGACCCGATGCAATTAAATTTCTTCTTTTATTGTGTTCATCAACGAATACCTGCTTAAATTTGGTAATATCCACATCGGTAGCATCGGGAAAGCAGCGCGAATGAAAGTGCTAAAAGAGAATTAAAAAAAAAAATTAAACAATGTAGATTCAATAGCTTCAACACCCTGTTTGAAGGAAGAGTTGCCAACCTAGCTTCTTAAAATAGATGGCCATAGAGGAGGCTTTTCTTAAACCATTCTTAAACCTTAAGGACTTAAAAACTAAGCGTAGAGAACTAAAGCGTGTGTATATAGTGCTTCTGTATAATAACTGGCCATAAAAACCCAGAATCTATATGTTAAGCTCGAGGCAACCCGTATTATAAATAAGTATACACTCAGTCTACTGAAGTCGCAATAGTCTAGTAGGTAGACGTAAAGCCAGGGTTCGAACCCCAGGCCAGACATCAAAATAAAATACAAAAAGTATTTCTTCGGCGACTTCCTCTCAGCAGATTTCTGGCAAAAACTCTGAGAGTAAATAAAAATTGCCATGAAAAGTTTCTCAAAAATCTGTCGTTCGGAGTCGACTTTAAACTGTAGGTCCCACCACTCATATACAAAATTTAAAACACAACATAAGTGGTGTAAGAAACTAGGTCGTAATCCTGACTGAAGGGTTGTAATGACCAATTATGTCATGTAAAAGCCCTTTAGTCAGGATTACAGTTGTATGTGTTAATTTTATGCATGAGTAACATAAACTCCGTATTAATGTCGTCTTATCGATGGTTATGAATCAAAAACAAATCTTTGTGTGTTATTGTGGACACCAAACATTCATTGTAACATCTTCAAGAGAACATTAAAAACCGGAGAGGATATATCAGAACAATATTAAGGCATCTGATTTTTATATAGAAAAACTAATTGAAGACCGTTTGAATGACTGAATTTCTAATCAATTCACAGCCTAAATGTATAATTAAGACAAGAGTTTTGCAGGGGTCTAGGTCCTCTGTTGTGAAGTAAGCGTAAAGCTTGATCAACTTGCAAAACAGGTTATTAATGACTAAATTCTGACTAGAACCTAGAGAAAAGATACAAGCTCTGGTCATAAGTCGAAAAGCTTTAATCCCATATCCAGTCCAATAAAATATCGTAACGTTGGAGCATTTGAAAATCAATATTCAGCAATTTATAGAAAGGATGCCGTCCGAAGGATACGAAATAGTTATTGAAAACTGTCTTAAAAAGGATCGAAAATTGAAATCAAATGGCTTTTTATTTCGAACATACTGCCGAAGCCTAGGCATTATATTAATTTGGAAAATCAAAAAAACAGGTTTATTTTCTTTCCAAGTACTAGAATTAAAATTACTGTTTGTTAGAATTCCTGATACTGGGTTCTATACATACATAACTGATCATTACAACCCTTCAGTTAGGATTACGACCTAGCTTCTCACACCACTTACGTTGTGTGCGTTAATTTTATACATGAGTTGCGTGACCTACAGTTTAAAGTCTACTCCGAACGACAGATTTTTGAGAACCTCTTCATGGCAATTTTTTTTTATTTACTCTCAGAGTTTTTGCCAGAAATCTGCTGAGAGGCAGTAGCCGAAGAAAAATTTTTTTTAAATATTTTCATTTTGATGTCCGACCTGGGGTTTGTCAGACACACAACCTACTAGACACACTACCTACTAGACTACGACGACTACAACTGGACTACTGGATTCTATATACCGTGTAGATTTACAGCGGCCACTCTTGAGAGTGTACAAATATTCAAGATCGTCGAGCAGTGCCGACTGCCTGTGGCTAACATGTAACGTTTACGCTTGTGTGGGTTCTTGAACATGGGAGCAGCATAGCAGATGCTCTTGCAAAAGCTGATCCAACAGATAATTCGAATGAATTTATATTTCTACGGAGAGGGGATAAATACAAGGGGACTTCTTAGGACTCAAAAACGGCTTTAATCTTATCTAACCTTCGTAACATGACTTAAAAAACTGGTTTAAAAGAAGGTATTAGACCTAAAGTTAATTAAGGTAATCGATTTAGAGTGTATTTACATACATAATAATTGGTCATTACAATCCTTCAGTCAGTTTCTCACACCACTTATGTTGTGTGTGTTAATTTTATACATGAGTGGCGGGACCTACAGTTTAAAGTCGACACCGAACGACAGATTTTTGAGAAACTTTTTCATGGCAATTTTATTTCAACTCTCAGAGTTTTTGCCGGAAATCTGCTGAGAGGAAGTCGCCAAAGAAATACTTTTTGTATTTTGTTTTGATGTCTGGCCTGGGGCTCGAACCCTGGCTTTACGTCTAATAAACCAACACACTACCTACTAGACTACGGCGACTTCGCAAGATCCGACAGATAATTCGAATAAATTTATATTTCTATGGAGAGGGGATAAATACAAGAGGACTTCTTAGGACCAAAAAATGATTTTTAGAGTGGCTTTAATCTTATCTAAACTACGTAACATGACCTGAAAAGGCTGCTTTAAAAGAGGGTCTTAGATCGATTCATAGTGTATTTAGAACCCTTAATTTTTCCTTGCACAATGGTATACTATGGTTTACAACACTTAAGGTTTTATTTTGCATTTAATTTCATCATAAAAAGCGCTTTTAAAGCGTTAATGTTATTTGCATACGATGGCTGCCTTCCATAATGTATCAATACAAAGTTTGTATGCAGTTCTACTACTATATATAAACTATGTAGATATGCAAAGTAATCAAACAATGCATCAACTGTAAATCCGATGCCTCATTGATTTTTGACTGCGTTAAAAATACACATTGACGACATTTTAAAATGGAATACATTGTATATATTTTGTACAGCGGCATTATGAAACACGATACTTTGTTCAAACACAAAGCAAAGCAGCCGATATAATTTATACAGACTTGCCTAGTTTCTTTAATTTATTGTTTAAAATTTTAATTCAAATTACTTATACGTTTAGGTGGCCGTTTTTAATTTGAATTTTAAACAAAAAAAAAAACAGGTTCAAACTTACTCCATAATTCCGGCAGGCAATGTGTCGAACTTTTGTATTGCCGCCACATAATTCTGGATCACACCATGAGTGCTGTTGGCACCAGCAAAAATTTAAACAATTTAAAAATAAAATTAAAATAATTAACATTTTATATTTGATGAACACTTGAGGCAGGCAATTACTATGCATTTTTTGTTGTTGTTTGTGTGTGAATTATTTTTTTGCGTTAAATTAATTAAAATTTGCGGTTAAACTTTATTTTTTTATATTTTCTTAAACGTTATAGACATTTGGGTTACGATCACAATTTGGAAACTTTCTATTTTACAAAATTTTATTTTTTCTTTGTAAACTTATTTCTATTTTTCGTTTATATTTTTTGATAATAAATTAATATTTTACAAATAAATTAAAATATTAAAGTTTCAACAAACAATAGGAGAGCTGCTATACTGTTAACCGCCGTCCAGCGACGTTTAATATCGAATGATTGGAGTCAAGCGAAATGTTTAACGGCCAAGCCCAGAGCAAAAAAAAAATTATTGAAAGCGATCTTTTTTTTTCTCTTACGAGTATTAGCGATACATCTTAATTTTTTTTTTTTTAATTTTAATTTTAATTTCTTTCCTTTTATTTCATTTCATTTCAAATCCAAAGAAATTAAGAACAAGTTTTTATTGAATTCACTACTCATAGAGAACAATAAACTCTCCCTCTTTCATTTTCATTTTGCCAATTTGTCTGTCCTTATGACTATCGTGTATAAAATTCCCGACTGACATTAACTTTGTTTAGAATAACTTGTTCTAAAATCAATATGAGGGAATATCACAAAAAAATGAAAAAAAAAACTGAAGAAAAAAATTGAATTTTTAATCTACGAATCTATGATTCGATTATTAATTATGCAATATGAGCCGATAAATGCTATTTTTTCTAATCAGTAATCAGTTAGTTGGCCAATTGAATGTGAAACTGAATCTAAAATGAGTAGGTAAATCACTATGTATACATGGGTATGTGTGTGTGTAAATTGGCTTTTTTTTTGCGATGAGTCGCGTTTTAAATCGTGTTTAAAAAAAACTTCTTGGCGTGTCAATTTCACTTTAACTTGTCTTGACTTTAAGCCAAAAGTTTTTTAATGTTGCAGCAGTTGTTGTTGCAGTTGTTGTATTATTTGTAGAGGAAGCTTGTTGTTATTCAAATATCATCATGTTGGTATTAAATTATTAAAAAAAAATAAATAAAATAATAATAATATTAATATTTATTTATTTATTATTTATATTGTTATTATTATTGTTATTGCCAGTGTTTGATTATTTTGAGTGGCATAAATTAATGGGTTTTTTCTGTTGTTAACAAAACAAAATAAAAAAAATTCGCCAATCATTAAATGATTAACTAGTTTGACTTAGGTTAGGTATGATTATTAGGAAGAAATTATACCCACTGTGATGTCTGTAGCACATGATACTAATCGCCAATAAAGGTCCCTCGTTCATTCATTGTTAACAATGGCGAAATATTCTACAATGAATTACTCTTCCTTATAGAAATTTGAAGGTTCCCTGAGCAATCCAATTATTTAACTACCCCCTCAGATCAGATAGTTTGACAGCATTAAAGAAAAAGAAAAATTATTATGTGAAGAAGTGCCTTAGTACTGTAACCATACGATATATTGTACTCCCTTCTTACTTTATGGGGTATCCTTACTATATCTCCTATAATCCCATTGTCCTGACAAACTCCAGTATGCTACTCGGTGTCAACAATGCCAATTCCCTTTTCGGCATTTGATATACACCCAGTTGTTTCCTTCTGAATTGTGTTTCCTTCAGATTAATTAACTACTCCCTCAGAACAAATAGTTCCACAGCATTAAAGAAAATGAAAAATTATTATGTGAAGAAGTGCCTTAGTACTATAACTATACGGTCTATTGTACTCTATCCTTACTTTATAGGGTACCCCTACTATGTCTCCTATAATCCCATTGCCCTGACAAACTCTAGTATGCTATGCGGAGTAAACAATGGCAATTTCCAGCTCGGCATCTAGAACGCACCCTGGCGTTTCCTTCTGAATTGCATTAAGACCTCACAAGTTCGAAAAGTAGGTTCAAATGATTCATTTTCATCACCACAGAATCTATATGTTAAGCTCAAGGCAACCCCCATTATAAATAAGTATACACTGAGTCTACTGAAGTCGCCGTAGTCCAGTAGGTAGTGTGTTGGCTTATTAGACGTAAGGCCACGGTTCAAACCCCAGGACAGACATCAAACCAAAATACAAAAATTATTTCTTCGGCAACTTCTTCTCAGCAGATTTCTGGCAAAAACTCTGAGAGTTGAAATAAAATTGCCATGAAAACTTTCTCAGAAATCTGTCGTTCAGAGACGACTTTAAACTGTAGGTCCCGCAACTGATGTATAAAATTAACGCACACAACATAAGTGTCAGGCCGTAATCCTGACTAAAGGGTTGTAATGACCAATTATGTATGTTTGCATGCATGTACACTGAGCCTACAGGGTATTGACACAAGACTGGCTATCTTGGTAGTCTATTGCATGACTCAGAACTTCTCTTATTTTATTTTCCAAAAAAAAAAAATTTTTTTGAATGCCTCCAACTCAATTGGTTTAAGAAGAGTCCTTGCCTCTCTTTATCTTCCCTTTCGTTGATTACATCATTTCAAACATCCATCCCCACTTCACAGAATTGTTCTGGCTCCATTCACTGCGAGGAAGTTCCCCTCCTACCAAGCTGGTCTGTTTGCTCATTCTCAATATTTTTTACATAACTCGAGATCCAGCACGGTTTAAACTTGTATTGCCGATGCAGCTTCACCAGAGGGTCCTATAGTACCTTGGATTTAAGGTCACAAGAGCCGAGAGCTTGAAATGCATATAGTATTGCTATGTTCTGTCTTTTGTACCTCTTATCCAAGTTGAGTTGGCACATACTTACGCTTGGAAGATATCCGCGAGCATCCCAAGCGATCTTGGGATCTTGGGACCAATAAATCCCAACAGTTCTTGGCCCATCTGTGTACTGCAAATTGACTGTCTTTTAAGGAACTATGCAGAGATTACTCCGATCGCTTTTGTTACTAAGTTTCGTTGTGAAACACTTCTCAAAATCTTAGAGTCTACTGATTCTGTCCAGGGGACAGTAAATGAGGGAGCTGTTAGCCATTTGATTTCACGGAATGTATTTCATATTAGACTTGTTTCCCTTTTACTAAACCTCTAAAGCCTCTAAAGCCTCTAAAGCTCGATTCTTCACTACCATGTGCAACGGACTTAAATTCTACAGTGCTTTCAGAACCGCTGTAGAATAGATTCTCATCACTCTACTCTCTGTATCATATACAACTCCGATTAAATTGTTTTCAGATTTATTCTGCTCAGAAAATTGTCACATAGGCTGCTATTGGTCTGACCATCATGGTATACATTCAGTGCATAATTTCTGGGGTGCATTCCGTGGAAGTCTTCTGTGTATCGTCATGGCATGTCTGGTCTTTTTTTAGATATAAGTAAGATAGCGCAGTAAATCTTCTCAGGTCTAGATGAAGGGTGCACGAAAAGTCTGCTTATATTCAAAATTGGTCTGATGGCCATATGACTAATAACTTCCGAAGGAGCTGCAGAAACGAGAGAGTACATGAAATACTTCTTCATCTGTTGTGTTCCCGCGTTGCGTTTTTGCTGAAGGAGAGAAGAGTGCTACTACTATGCATATAATCTCACTGAAGTATCAAGGATAGGAGTCTAAATGGCTTTATCAGACATGGTGTTAATGTTATAACGTTTATTCGTATTTTCTTGAATTAAAGATCATTTGCACTTGACCCTTGTTTATGTTTCGGTTTCAACACTAATGTAGGATGAAGGAGAAATCATTTTAAATGCGAATCGAAAATTAATTTATTAATCAAGAGATAAATGCAAATTAAAATGAAGTGATTAGTAATAAAACTTAATGTAAAGTTTAAACAAACTTTTCTATCTATTTCCAATAATAATTTATATTCAAATACAATTAATCATTGAACGGCAACGGAATTAATACGATAACAAAAGATAAGCCTTTGGAACATAGAAATCTTTATTAGCCGCTTAATTTATTAATTATTCTAAAAAAAGAGAAGAATAACAATATAAATAAAGTTTCTATTTATGAAACACTTGCTTTCCATTTCATTTTCAAAAGTAAACAGGCCAAGTCATTGACCTTCTGACCTCCAATCAAAATTTTTATCAACAACAAAATTTATTTAAAGTTTCGAATCATTTTAAATTAAGAATTCAGCAGATGGTTTAATTAATTGAAAAGTTGTTTTTCTTCCTATAAAAATGGTAACTGGTTTGTAGACGTTATTTTTATGATTCCTAATAACATGGGTACCCACACTATGTCATTTAAAGTGCCAGAGCGGAGACTCTATTATTTAATCAAAAATTAGTGTAAATAAGTAGTTTTTTCTAAAGATAGCCGAGTTTAATTGCATAGAAATTGAAAATTTGTTACAGATTTGTTCTTCATAATCATTTAAATTTTCCTTGGGTTAATATTTACTAAACATTCCACTGTTAAGCGGACGATGGTGACACAAACTCCGCATTAACGTCGACTTATCGATGGTTATGAATCAAAAAGAAATCTTTGTGTGTTATTGTGGACACTAAACATTCATTGTAACATCTTCAAGAGAAAATTAAAAACAATGCGTAGATTTAACGTTAGAACCGGAGAGGAAATACTGGAACAATATTAAGGGATTTGATATAAAAAATTTTAAATAAAAAAACAAATTGAAGATCGCCTGAATGACTGAATTTCTAATCAGTTCACAGCCTAAATGTAGCATTAACACCAGAGTTTTGCAGTGGTCTAGGTCCTCTGTTATGGAATATTGTGTAAACGCAAAGCTTGATCGACTTGCAAAACAGGTTATTAATGCCTAAATTCTGGCTAGAACGTAGATTTGACAGAGAAAAGATACAAGCTCTGGTCATTAGTCGAAAAGCTTCGACCCCATAACCAGTCCAACAAAATATCCTAACGTTGAAGCATTTGTAAAACAATATTCACCAATTTATAGCCGGGATACCGTCCGAAAGATACGAAATATTTATTGAAAACTGTCATAAAAGGACAGCTGTACGACCTATCGGCCTACTAACCAATAACGTTCAGCCACAAATTTGATATTATGTACCTTACATGAATAGGCGGCCAATATAGTTCTACAGGAAGTCCCTTTCTATGAGTAATCGCAAGAAATTAAGAAGAATAAGGGATCTGAACATCATTTACAATATTCTGGGGTTTACAAACCAGATATGTACACAAAAATATGGTTGGCTCATCTAGCTTATGTCTATCCTCTCGTAAGCCGATTCTGAACATGAAGCCTATGGCCTGCCTTCTAGGGTGTAACTAGTCTAAAGGCAAAGGAATGTGGTTATAAACTATTCCAACTGAAGGGTCCGCCAAATAACTTCTTTTTTTGAAAATGCTTTAAAAAAACTACTGATATTTTCTCCAATTTCTTTTTTATTTGAAAGTACAATCCTTCCGGTTAATAATGGAAAATAATGTCATTCAAATGGCTGCCTCGGCTGGCCATGCAGTAGCCTACACGATCGGTCCAATTTTTAAGCACATTACCGATTGTAGCGCCGTCCTGTTGAATCCAAATGTTGCCAATATCCTCCTCTTCAATTTTTTTGAACAAAAATTCGTTCAACATGGCCCGATAACGATCGCCATTGACTGTAACGGCCACTCCTTGCTCATTTTCGAAGAAAAATGGCCCAATTATGCCTCTGGACCAAAATCCGCACCAAACAGTGACACGTTTTGGGTGCGTCGGCTTTTCAATGTATGCGTGCCGGTTTTCTGTGCCCCAAATGCGACAATTTTGCTTGTTTACATACCCGCCAAGATCAAAATGAGCTTCATCTGAAAAGATGATTTTTTTTTTGCCAAAATCGGCATCTTCTGGTGTTGGCTACTGCAGGCCAGCCGAGGCAGCCATTTGAATGAAATTATTTTCCATTATTAACCGGAAGGATTGTACTTTCAAATAAAAAAAGAAATTTGAGAAAATATTCAGTAGTTTTTTTTAAAGCATTTTCAAAAAAGTTATTTGGCGGACCCTTTATTACCTGTTCCCTACCAACTCTGGGTATCCGATATTATATAGTTTAACTGGTAATTCGTCAGTTGAGAGTATGTATCATGCCAATATTACGGTGTGTCTAGGGTATTTTCACTATCAACAATACATTGAGAAAGTGATCTTTAAAGAGTAATGTAGTATGATCAACATTACTCTTTAGAGAGTATTGACATCTAAATTGTCCTTAGAAACAAAATTAAAAATAAAAATTACTCCTTGTAGACAATTATTCATATTAAAACTGCACTTCATTCAGCTTAAGCTAGCTTTTTAGACCCTCATTAGATGCTGAAATAAAAGAAATTTTTTTTTGTTTTGAAAATCATAATTTATCAAAACCATTTTGAAAATAATTTCTGTATCCTATTGTTCTTTCAGTTAAATAAACGTAAATCTTCGATTAATTAATGAATAATTAAACAAATAAACTAAAAATAACACTTCTTCTACCACTAGACCTCTCTACTTGTTTTTAAAAGTAAACCGGTCAACCAAAATTAAAAAAAAAAAACGAAATTGAAAACAAAAAATAATTATTTTTTCTTTTGAAGCAAATAAAACGAAAAGCCAAACACAAAACAATAAAAATATAAAAAAGAAAAAAAGAACACAGAAAACACTTCTTTCTAGACACTTTGGCATCAGTCATCTAGAAACCCACGCAAAACAATTTGAATTTATGACTGGACGGGTCTGTTCCTCTTCTACAATTCTTCGTAATATTTTATGGCTTTCAGTAGAAATTTTGTTTCTTTTTTCTTTTTTTTTTGTTGGTTTTTGGTTTTAAAAAGTTCAATCATCAATCAATAAATAAAAGTTCGGTTTATTAGTTTCGGAATCGTTAATTAAGCCACGAGTATTTAAAATGAATGGAGGGAGACAACAATCAACGGACGGCATAAGTTTTTGTTTTCCTTTTAAGTCAAAGCAGAAACTGAAATTGGCAATAAAAATTAAATGTTGGTCATCAAAGCTGTATTAACAGGTTGTTGTTTCTCAATTTATGCCAATAATTTGATTGGACTCTTACTAAAATGGTCAAATCGTCAGTCAAGTAGTCAAACAGCCATTCAGTCGAAAGAAAATAAGTCAATCGCCCATTTAAAAAACATTTCAACTTAAAAAGAATGAAGATTTTTAGCCTATACAACAACCAATTCTCATTTCCTGTTTATTATTCGCTTAGCAACTAAAAATATGCAACACTTTTTGCCTTAAAAAACTATTGAAATTGTTTTTAAAATCTCATTTTTCTCTCTTTATGAATGCATATAAATATGCGCATGCATGTGTGTGTGCGTGTATGTGCAATGATTTGAAATTGCTTGGGTTGTGTGTATTGGTTTTCCTTGTAGCTGTTGTGTGCCAACTCGTGTGGGCATGTAACTGCTTCCGAATTGTTTAATTTTCAGTCTTATCTTCCGTTATTGTCCTGTCATCAGGCTGAGGCATTAATATTTCAAAATATTATTTTCAAATTTTTATTTCTTTTGGACAAACGTTCAATTCCCACACACTCATATACACACACACACGCATTGAATAATTTAAAATTTTTTTGGCACCGATTTTGATGATGTCGTCGTCGTTGTTGTCGCTGTTATGGTAGAAAATTGACAATTTAAAGTGTTTTTTAAATGTCAAAAATAGTTCATTTGATTTCATTTAACAGGCAACGACATTATGTCGGTATATGAAGCAGTAGGTAGGTAGAAGTGTCTGTTTCCAAGAAAGAATAAACGCACGTAGTATAATGATCCTAAAACCATCGAAAGCTCATGATAAAGTGATTGAACGATAGAACTCCGACTCCGCTTCCTTCTCTTGCGTAATAATAATTTATCCGGTAGGCGATTAAAAGTTTCCTTTTGGTTTTTACTTCACCAAGGACTGCAGAAGTCAGCGCATGAGTTTCCTGATATAACGTTCAAGTGAACCCATCTATTATAGTGCCAGTATTAGGCTGCAGAACGTTGTTTGCTAATGGAAAAATATGTAGTAGGAGCATTTTTGGACTCCACTAATCAGAAACACAATAGAAACAGCAATCTATGGCCAGGTTTTTCACTGTATGCATACAAGCTTAAAGCGTTCCTGTAAACTCTTCCCTCATCTAATCAAGCATGACAGCCAAAGTCACCGAAGCTGTAGAAGCCAATAGAAAGGCCTTTGTTTTCTGGAACAGTGGATCTCTGATGTGATTTGTGAAAACTGATGGCTATGCAACTATCTCAGTCAGTACTCTTAAAGATGACAGCAGGGAGAAGTATTAACTCTGGTGAGCATCAACAGACTTGGAATGATAAATTTACTCTCTTATACAGCAACGAAGACACTAAATCAGTCTCAAGACTTTATGATCTGATTGCCTAGATAACCGAGTGGATCAATAAAAGTTCATGATACTAGGAGTGTCGTTACGCATACCACTCATTTTTGCCTTAAATTCGAGTTCTTTCTGTGGGTACATGACAGGATTTTAATAAGCTAATCGTGTTTCAGATCTCAATGTGATTCTATGTAGATTTCACAGCTTTAACTTGGGTCCTCATTGTGTTAAAGTCATAGGACGTATTTTTAAATCCAAAGATTTTATGCGAAATTCGAACAGTAGATGGAGTAATAATGTAGTCTTGTAGGTAGTGTGTTGGCTTGTTAATGAGTCAATCCATGAAAAAACATTTCTTTTGAAGAATTCCTCTCAGAAGTCTTCTGGCAAAAGTTCTGAAGGTGAAATAAAAAAAATTTCATGAAAAATTACTCGAATCTGTCGTTCAAAGTCAACATTACACTGTAGGTTCCACCACTTATGGATAAAATTAAGAAACACAATGTGGGTGGTGTGATAAACTAGGTTGTAATCCTCACTAAAAAGGTTTTAATAACCAATTAATTATGTAAGTGGGAAAGAACTACAGTCTGTAGAGAGTTACTGTCTTCAGAGAGTTACTGTCTGCAGAGAGTTACTGTCTGCAGAGAGTTACTGTCTGTAGGGAGTTACTGTCTGTAGAGAGTTGCTGTCTGTAGGGAGTTACTGTCTGTAGAGAGTTGCTGTCTGTAGTCAGTTACAGTCTGTAGAGAGTTACTGTCTGTAAAGAGCTATTGTCTGTAGAGAGTTGCTGTCTGGAGAAAGTTATTGTCTGTAGAGAGTTGCTGTCTGTAGAGAGTTACCGTCTGTAGGGAGTTACTTTCTGTAGAGAGTTACTGTCTGGAGAGAGTTATTGTCTGTAGGGAGTTACTGTCTGTAGAGAGTTGCTGTCTGTAGAGAGTTACCGTCTGTAGGGAGTTACTTTCTGTAGAGAGTTATTGTCTGGAGAAAGTTATTGTCTGTAGAGAGTTGCTGTCTGTAGAGAGTTACCGTCTGTAGGGAGTTACTTTCTGTAGAGAGTTACTGTCTGGAGAGAGTTATTGTCTGTAGGGAGTTACTGTCTGGAGAGAGTTACCGTGTGTAGGGAGTTACTTTCTGTAGAGAGTTACTGTCTGGAGAGAGTTATTGTCTGTAGAGAGTTGCTGTCTGTAGAGAGTTACCGTCTGTAGAGAGTTACCGTCTGTAGGGAGTTACTTTCTGTAGAGAGTTATTGTCTGGAGAAAGTTATTGTCTGTAGAGAGTTGCTGTCTGTAGAGAGTTACCGTCTGTAGGGAGTTACTTTCTGTAGAGAGTTACTGTCTGGAGAGAGTTATTGTCTGTAGGGAGTTACTGTCTGGAGAGAGTTACCGTGTGTAGGGAGTTACTTTCTGTAGAGAGTTACTGTCTGGAGAGAGTTATTGTCTGTAGAGAGTTGCTGTCTGTAAAGAGTTACTGTCTGTAGAGAGTTGCTGTCTGTAGAGAGTTACCGTCTGTAGGGAGTTACTGTCTGTAGAGAGTTACTGTCTGGAGAGAGTTGCTGTCTGTAGAGAGTTGCTGTCTGTAGGGAGTTACTGTCGGTAGAGAGTTACTGTCTGTATAGAGTTACTGTCGATAGAGAGTTACTGTCTGTAGAGAGTTACTGTCTGGAGAGAGTTATTGTCTGTAGAGAGTTGCTGTCTGTAGAGAGTTACTGTCTGGAGAGAGTTATTGTCTGTAGAGAGTTGCTGTCTGTAGAGAGTTACTGTCTGGAGAGAGTTATTGTCTGGAGAAAGTTATTGTCTGTAGAGAGTTGCTGTCTGTAGAGAGTTACCGTCTGTAGGGAGTTACTTTCTGTAGAGAGTTACTGTCTGGAGAGAGTTATTGTCTGTAGAGAGTTGCTGTCTGTAGAGAGTTACCGTCTGTAGGGAGTAACTTTCTGTAGAGAGTTACTGTCTGGAGAGAGTTATTGTCTGTAGAGAGTTGCTGTCTGTAGAGAGTTGCTGTCTGTAGAGAGTTACTGTCTGGAGAGAGTTATTGTCTGTAGAGAGTTACTGTCTGGAGAGAGTTATTGTCTGTAGAGAGTTGCTGTCTGTAGAGAGTTACTGTCTGGAGAGAGTTATTGTCTGGAGAAAGTTATTGTCTGTAGAGAGTTGCTGTCTGTAGAGAGTTACCGTCTGTAGGGAGTTACTTTCTGTAGAGAGTTACTGTCTGGAGAGAGTTATTGTCTGTAGAGAGTTGCTGTCTGTAGAGAGTTACCGTCTGTAGGGAGTTACTTTCTGTAGAGAGTTACTGTCTGTAGAGAGTTACTGTCTGGAGAGAGTTATTGTCTGTAGAGAGTTGCTGTCTGTAGAGAGTTACTGTCTGGAGAGAGTTATTGTCTGTAGAGAGTTGCTGTCTGTAGAGAGTTACTGTCTGGAGAGAGTTATTGTCTGGAGAAAGTTATTGTCTGTAGAGAGTTGCTGTCTGTAGAGAGTTACCGTCTGTAGGGAGTTACTGTCTGTAGAGAGTTACTGTCTTTAGAGAGTTACTGTCTGTAGAGAGTTACTTTCTGTAGAGAGTTACTGTCTGGAGAGAGTTATTGTCTGTAGAGAGTTGCTGTCTGTAGAGAGTTACCGTCTGTAGGGAGTTACTGTCTGTAGAGAGTTACTGTCTTTAGAGAGTTACTGTCTGTAGAGAGTTGCTGTCTGTAGGGAGTTACTGTCTGTAGAGAGTTACTGTCGGTAGAGAGTTACTGTCTGTAGTGAGTTACTGTCTGTAGAGAGTTACTGTCTGTAGAGAGTTACTGTCTGTAGAGAGTTACTGTCTGTAGGGAGTTACTGTCTGTAGAGAGTTACTGTCTGTAGAGAGTTACTGTCTGTAGAGAGTTACTGTCTGTAGAGAGTTGCTGTCTGTAGAGAGTTGCTGTCTGTAGGGAGTTACTGTCTGTAGAGAGTTACTGTCTGTAGAGAGTTACTGTCTGTAGAGAGTTACTGTCTGTAGAGAGTTGCTGTCTGTAGAGAGTTACTGTCTGTAAAGAGTTATTGTCTGTAGTGAGTTACTGTCTGTAGAGAGTTACTGTCTGTAGAGAGTTACTGTCTGTAGAGAGTTACTGTCTGTAAAGAGGTATTACCTGTAGAGAGTTACTCTCTGTAGTTTAATTGAGTGAATCGTTTAGACATGGCTTGGTGAACTAGTTTAAGTTAAAAAATTACAGAGGCTTCATTTTGCTTTCAATTTATCCATTCAGAAACCCTTTAACCTTTAAGAAGTCGCCGTAGTCTAGTAGGCAGTGTGTTGGCTTATTAGACGTAAAGCCAGGGTTCGAGCCCCAGGCCAGACATCGAGACAAAATACAAAAAGTATTTCTTCGGCGACTTCCTCTCAGTAGATTTCTGGCAAAAACTCTGAGAGTAAATAAAATTGCCATGAAAAAGTTTCTCAAAAACCTATCGTTCGGAGTCGACTTTAAACTGTAGGTCCGACCACTCATGTATAAAATTAACACACACAACATAAGTGGTGTGAGAAATTAGGACGTTGTACAATGGGTCAATTCGACCTCCCGGTATTGTACTTGTCTTAATTGACAAGTAAACGTCCTCTAACCCAACCCAACCCTTTAACCCACCAGAGAGGACAATATCAACAACTAACATCATAGAAAGGTCAGGAGCATCACGGCTTGGAATAGTATCGGAACTCAATGAGCAATGAGTTGCCATTTAGTGGCCTATTGTGGTTTACTATAGAAAAAACTTATTATTTGCCAACATAGTCTACCTAAACTTGTTTAAAATACAAAAGACTCGCATAGTAATAATAAACAATAAAATAATTTCACTTTTTCCTTGCACTCCATGACAATTCATTTTGCAGGCTTTAGTTGTTCTTTTGTTACCAAAGCATGGCATATTGTTAGTTACACTGTGTGGTAAGTACATGTGCGTATAATTTTACTCTCTTAAATTAGAGTGTCAAATTTTATCCAGTAATGGACTTTTTTACTTTCTGACATTGACATTTAGTGCCTGCAATTTGAGCCTTTCAAGTAAAAATGATTCATCCAACCAACCATCCCATCCATCTCTCCCGCCAACCAACCAAGCAATCAACTACTCAGACTAACTGTGAACAATGAATGGCTTTTCTGCAAACAACAGCAGTAACCAACAAATGAAATGTACTCAACATTATTATTTTCATTACATTTGTTTTGTTGTTGTCGTTGTTGTTGTTGTTGTTGTAAAATATAATCATATGTCATCATCCCACGGTCAAATACATTATTTTTCGTTTCATTTCGTTTTGTTTTCACTTTTTTTTATTATTTTTTGTTGTCGCAAAACAAAGACTATTTAGACTTCATTGGCCATTTGAGCCACACATCCATTCAACCATCCATCCATCCGTTCGTCCATTCAGCTAAACAGGCCTCCCTACTCTATTTAAGGGCCATTTAGTCTTAAAGAAACTTAATATCTGAGCGACTAAAACTAAACAAATTGCACTGAAGGAGTATGTTGGTGGTATAAAATTGTTTTTTATTATTTTGTTTTGTTTTTCTTTTTATTCTTATTATTGTTGTGGTCAATGATGCCACTATTGCTACCGTCACCAACACCGCCATGGTCACCATTTGACAGTCATTCAGCCATCCATGTGTATTCCTTGCAAAGAGTCAAAATCATAATTCTGTCTCCCCATTGCTGTTGTTGATACTTGTAGACTAGAATTATGAGTTCTTTTCTTAAGTTTTTTTTCGTTTTTTTTTGCTTCTTTTCAAATTCTTTTTTTTTTGGCTTGTGTTGTAGCTTTTTCGCTTGACGGTAGCATAACTCTCGCTTTATTATTATTAATGTTGTTGTTGTTGTTTTTGTTGTTGCTTTTATAGTTTATTGTTTTGCGATCTGAAAGGGAATCAAAATACGAACGTATATCACATACCACAAAAAAAACAAGGAAAAAAACATGATGTTGATGTTAATATTTATGCTGCACAGTGGGTTGGCTTAGGAAAAATTAGGAAAAGATTGAAACAGATTTTGAACGCCGTTGTGCAGGAGCTACAAGCAATGGCTGAAACAAATTGAAGACAATTTAAAAAGCTTTCAAAACAACTACTGGAATCACCTTTACGTGTCATTGCTTGGATATCTTAAGCAACGGTATGGGTTCCAAAAAATCCGTGTTTTGATCACAGTGGCTCGCAAAGAGCAACCAGTTGCACGAGTGGCTTACAATTTTCTATTGTTTATATTCATTTAAAAACCGATTCTGAAATGGCATAGTTGAGAGCCCAACAAAGAAGGATATGACGGATCCTAAAAACAGGAGAGCCATTATTAAGGCATAGTTAATGAAGTACTCGTGGTCTAACAGGTAGCTTGTTGGCTTATTAGACATGAAGCCACGGCTCAAATCCTAGCAAATTCTATAACATTCGACAGTGAACCGGTCTGATAAGAAAAATTAATTCCTTCTGAGAGCTTTTAATCAGTTTTTAATGGAAAGGGAAATTGTTTTCTACTCCCTCATTTCAAAAACAGCTCCTACAGTCGTAATTTGTATAGTAACCCATGTGATTAATCATACTTTCAACCAATCAGTGTCCAATACATACCCTCTTAAAAAGCCTCGTTTAATTCCTGCTAAAAACCACAACATCATAGTGGCGACATCAGACCAAGTGCAGGTCATCCTCTTGTCGCAAAAGACTTCACACCGGAAAGTGTATGAAGTCCCAACGAAAACCAAGCGGTACCCTTAACAAAACTGACAAGATTTGTTAGCAACACATTTCTGCCAAAGTATTTAAGTGTCCTCGTACTTTTCATAGAAAAAAGGGTCAAAAGATTCTGATTATTTCATATGACTTTCATCTTCCTTAATGCCCATTTATCTATTAAGTTCGTCTGTGCTCGTTTGCCTAGGAACTATACTAAGAAATGAAGCCATAGTATGGCACTCGTTAGCGCTGATCCTCGTAATGCGATTTCGAGATTAAATTTCTGAGATTAAATTGCTCTCATCGGACCGAAAGGTTCAGTATTTCAGAATATATCAGCATATATATACGATCGTGTGTTGGTTTCTGTCTTTGAGTCATCGGTAAAAGATAAAATCGATACGTTCCGAATTATATAACCCACAGTACAATGTTCTCTGGAAGATATTCTAATATATGCTTTCTACCGAAGTTCAGAGTAGCTATTACCCCCCTGCTATGCGTGATCTGCTGATTCCATTACTATCGAGGTAAGAAAATCATTCATACTCACATAACATAAATAATGTGGAGTGTTTTTCTGAAGTCGCCGTAGTCTAGTAGGTAGTGTGTTGGCTTATTAGACGAAAGGCCACGGTTCAAAACCCAGGCCAGACATCATACAAAATACAAAAAGTATTTCTTCGGCGACTTCCTCTCAGCAGATTTCTGGCAAAAACTCTGAGAGCAAATAAAAATGTCATGAAAAGTCTCTCAAAAAATCTGTCGTTCGGAGTCGACTTTAAACTGTAGGTCCCGCCACTCATGTATAAAAATTAACGTACACAACACCAGTGGTGTGAGAAGCTAGGTTGTAACCTTGACTAAAGTGTTGTAATGACCAATTATGTTTTGTTCGTATCATGGCAATTTTATTTACTCTCAGAGTTTTTGCCAAAAATCTGCTGAGAGGAAGTCGCCGAGAAAATATTTTGTCATGTTTCGTTTAGTTGCAGATGCCTGACCTGGGGTTTGAACCGAGGCCTCACGTTAAATAATGTGGAGTGTTTTTCTACACTCCTTGGTGACTTTAAGACACATGGGGCATATCCCCCATTTCACTTAAATTAATCAAAGCTTTTCAGCTAAGCCGGCGATTTATTATTTCTTTTATTCTTTCTTTTTGAAGTAAAAATATTTATCGCCGATTGTAAACCAACAGCTCCACTGTGCCTTACTTCCAGACATTTGTAACCAATACAACAGGCATCAGGCCAATATCATTTCAAAGTGTTGTTTCACTGTAACTCTATATAAACGAATTGAAACAAAACGTGTGCGAATACGAATACAAAAAAAAAAGAAGGCAACAAAAGAAACTACAATACTGGGCGGGTGGCAGTGACTAAAGATCCATTTTCAAAAACAAAACCAAAAAAAAAACGGCACAAAAAGGAAAAAAGTATTATGGTTGGATATACTTTATTCGGCCGCCTATACATTCATAAACGTCTCGTCTCGCAATTTCATAAAGAAGACATCATCATCGAAGAGAGTACACCATCACCATCATTTTTCTAACCATTGTCGTTGACGGCTTTTTTTTCTGTCCCTATCGAGACGTGGACATGTTGATGATGAACGTGCCAACGAAATCAATGCCATTCATGTGTAATTCTATCTTTCCTGCACAATTAGCATTTCGTTGGAGATTATTTTGTTTTTTGTTTTCGTTCTTTTTAAAACAAAAACAAAAACAAAATAAAAATTTAATTTTTTAGTTGTTGTAGTTGAGCAAATAAACAGTCTTATTAATTAATTTACAGAAGATTTGAAATGATTTTTGAAAATCTTCTATTTCTTCTGAGTGTTGTAATGCCCTACACTGTTAGAGGAGGACCAGAAAAATCTGCTAAACTAAGAACAGAAGGCTTTGACAATAATTTTCTGTATGATTCAAGGAAATCGTCGTAGTCTAGTAGGTAGTGTGATGGCTTATTAGACGTGAGGCCACGGTTCAATCCACAGCTCAGACATCTTGAACAAAACGAAATATGAAAATATATTTCTTCGGCGACTTCTTCTCAGCAGATTTCTGGCAAAAACTCTTAGTGGTAAAGACTCTGGCTTCTCCATCACCATTTATTCAATGGACTTGGGGATTTGGTTCTGTAACTGGTAGTAGAATAGTAGGGTTGCCATGCCTTGATTGTGTAATAGTCATTAAGTTCTACACTTTCCTAAGAGGCAGATAGAAAGTTGCATGCCTAAGGCATTCTGCTTCTGCTAAGATTTCTAACATGGCGATCTTTTACACTGGTTGGTAAGAAAGCTTAGTACTTCATCTCCTCTATCTTCTCTTATTATTTATTTCTGATATTTACCAGCAGATTTCTGGCAAAAACTCTAAGTGTTGAAATAAAATTGCCATGATATGTTTCTCAAAAGTCGAGTTTAAACTGTAGGTCCTCACCACTCATGTATAAAATTAATACACACAACATAAGTGCTGTGAGAAGCTAGGTTGTAATTCTGAGTGAGGGCTTGTAATGGCCAATTATGTATGTATGTGTGCTTCAAGGAAGGGTCTTATCCTTTCTGTATCTTCCATTTAAATAAAAATGATAAGCAAGCCCTGCCAATGATATTCCAAGAAGAGTTTGCTGCTTCTCTATGCTATAATGCCCACATGTTAGCCAATTGCTAGGGGTTTCCTTTGAAGCGCTTAGCAAGCAATATTGTCAGTTGGTCTTGGAAGTATGTATGTATGGTATGTATCTCCTTGTGCAGAAAGAATCAGCCACCCTTGATGAGTTCAACTAACGTTTTTCCATGGCTGTATGGTCTTTATTACTTACTTACTTACTTAATTGGCCATAACAACCCGTTTAACGGATTTCGGCCTGCCGCGGTTTTCATTGGATATTTGTTTTTACGTGGTGGGTTCCAAGCCCTACGCACAACCCAAATTTAACGTCAAGGTTAGCTTTCGCTGCACGCATTAGTTAACATCCAGCGGGTGCTAGAATGTCATCCAGTAGAGGCCACGAGGAGGCTGCGTGTCAACTTGAATACAGCAAGACAAGGATCGTCCTGGAGGTCGCCACGTTGACCACAATCAGAAACTTTACCTTGTTTGCATGCATTCCTCCCTACTTTATTATTACTGTGTAATAAATGTGTTGGTCCTTCGCTTCGTAATGATAAAATATTGTCTCTTTCCTCTCATAATTCCATTCAATTCAATTGGAATTTGTCACCAATTGGTCTTCTTGTTTCAACAACCGCTTTCCATAAGTATAGCGTATCCGAAAGTCGCCTTTAACCGAATGGAATTTTCTATCTTGTTATCTCTCTTCTTATGCTATATTTGCATAATACAATATCCACAAAAGATATCTTGTTTTCTATGTGTGGGTTTATGTCCTATTCTACCATAATTTATGTTAAACCATAAACACAATAAATGTTTATGATTCACAATACCATCCAATATCCTTTCCTTTAATGTTGTGATGAAGTTCCTTTCAAGTCGGGTCTTAAGCGAATGCCGAAAGTGTTGGAAGAAGAAAAAAATAGGAATGAAAAGCTGAAAATTGTTTAAAATTATTCAAACACCCACTATTTATTTGCTATTGGCGTAGTTTCTTTTATTTTATTTTCCATTTTCTTTAAAAGAAACGAACCGAGAGAGGTCATTTAAATTTTTATTTTTTTTTGTTCTCTCTTTTACAAGCGTTTGTTTTCAATTATTAACCACAAGTCATAAGTCATATTGGATTTGCTTTTTTTTTGTTGAACGTTTTGTTCTTTTTTTTACTGTTTTTGGAAGGACATCGAAACTATAAAATTTATTTGTTTGTCCATCGTTAGACACTCGAAAATGTAAGGATGGCACAGAAACTGTAGAACAGCGAAAGGAATTGTGTTCAAAAGAGCTGGCATGCTAATCGATTTTAATGAAAATTATCGATAATCAATCTTTCGATACGTTAACTATGGAAAACAGGATCGTAGAATAGAGGAAGAAACAATATTTCGTGCATATGACAATGTAGAGGTGAGGTGGTGTAGAGTTTAAAAAAACTCACACGTTCTACATTCGAATAAATGTGAAGACAATAAAGTTCTCATCACGGTTTTTCAAATATTGCAAAGGTGGGTCGCCGTAGTCTAGTAGGTAGTGTGTTGGCTTATTCGACGTAAGGCCACGGTTCAAACCCCAGGTCAGACATCAAAACGAAATTTTAAACAATATTTCTTTTCCTCTCAGCAGATTTCTGGCAAAAACTTTAAGAGTAAATAAAATTTGGCATGAAAAGTTTCTCAAAAATCTGTAGTTCTGTCTGATGTAGGTCCCTCCACTCATGTATGAAAATAATGCCCACAACATAAATGGTATGAGAAGCTAGGTTGTAATGCTGACTAAAGGGTTGTAATGACCAATTATGTATGCATGTATGTGAGAGCCATCATTCTCCTAGAACTGAAACTTCAGAGAGGATAACATAAACAACAAATGTCTTAGACAGGCAACTTCCTCTCTGTCTCTTGGGAAAGAGTAGGACTTAATGACTATTACACAATTAAGAGATGGCAACCCTATAATTCTAATACTTCCTGCAGTAATTCACCACACTCAAAGAAATGCAAATCGAACACAGGCATTTAATCCCGCAAATCTGCTTTTGAATTTCGAATAATTTTCGAAATTCTTACAGTAATGTTGGGGTTTTGTACTCTAAAGAGCTTGGATCTGAAGATCTTGAATTTAATCATCTTGGATCTTAAAATATTAGATCTACTACTACTGCAATAATACACTATACTCAAAGACCTTCAATTCGAACAGGGATATTCAATTCGGCGAATGTACTTTCGCATTTCGAATAATTTTGGATCTAAAGATTTTAAATTTAATGATCTGGGACCTTAAAATGTTAGATCTTACCTGCTGCAATAATCCAGCCCTGTAGTTCGAACAGAAATATTCAATCCCGCGAATGTACTTTCGAATTTCTAATAAATTTCAAAACTTCTCTAGTAAGGTTGGGTATCTAAAGATCTTGAATTTAATGATCTTGGACCGTAACATGTTAGATCTTACTTGCTGCAATAATACGCTATACTGAAAGGCCTTTAATTCGACAAGAAATATTCAATCTCGCGAATGTACTTTCGAATTTCGAATAATTTCGAAACTCATCCAGTAGGGTTGGGGTTCTTTAGTCTAAAGAGCTTGGATCTAAAGATCTTGTATGTTAAAATCTTAAATCTTAACATCTTGATTATGAAGATTTTTGCTGTTGAGATCTTGGCAGTAATCATTTTGGACCCAAAAGTTATGGAACTCAAAATTTTGGTCTGAAGAAAGGTATAAAAATCCTTCTGTTGTGATGAAAATTCTGGTGCAATTATTATCTTCCTTGTTAATTACTTTTCAGCATATGTTTCCCCCTCACCCTACTATTTTTGGTGTGACTACAAAGCCCTAGAATTTCAATTACAAATCCCGGAGAATGCTTAAAAGAACATAATCCTCCTTCAATTAATTCACTTAGGAATTTTCAAAGACTTTTTTAAATTGAATATTACTTTCCATGACACCTTTACTAACAATTTGTCATGGCTGTATGCTCTTTATTACTGTAATAAATGTGTTGGTCCTTCGCTTCGTAATGATAAAATATTGTCTCTTTCCTCTCATAATTCTCTTCAATTCAATTGGAATTTGTCACCAATTGGTCTTCTTGTTTCAACAACCACTTTACCAAAGTAAAAATTATAAAAGAAAAGGAGGGGAAGTAGAGATTTGATGTAAAATAAAAAAAAATGTTGTCGTTGGTCATCCAACGTTGTACATCCTTGTTGCCAAGTAATTTTATCCCGTAAAACAAGAGGGTCAGGCTAGAAGACAAGTTATTACTTCATACATAAACTCATCACTGCTGTTTATATACATAGTTTACATGACTGTATACATACGTACGTATTTATAGGAGTATAAATTCTCGTCTTAATGTAATAGAATGGAAGAAAAAAATGGAAAAAAATAAATTCAAGTAATAGATGTGATTTATTGTTGTTATTTTGGCAAAACAATTGTTGAGACGTTAAGTACTATTTTGCAAAAAGGCTTTACATTCCATTCCAATCCGTATACATACATATACAAAATTGGGGTAATAAAGTCGTATAGACTGTTACTGCTGGTTACATCGTTTATAGTTAGTTACTCGATACTATATTATTGGCATTGCCATGCATGCAGTGTCGTTGTTTTTATGGAGTTATGGAGTTGTCAGCTGTAAGTTCAAGGATTAATTGTTTAATTGAGTGAAAGAAATTTAAATTAATTTTACGAAAATTATTTCATAAAGTAAACAATGAAGTCGTAATTTTTTTTTCTTTACTTGGCTTTGTTTCAAAAGAGGTTTTTTTTTGTATGTATGTGTCGTAAGTAATAAGTAAAACAAGTAGCCTAGCCAAGTTAATAGTTCTTGTCAAAATGTTAGGATTTATTTTATGAGAAAAAGCAGATGATTTGGAGTGCTTAATACCATACATTCTAGGGGGAAAACATTGAGGATTTGTAGGCTATTAAAAGAGTTGAATTGGGGTTAGAATAGAAACGTCTATAAAGGTCTAAGTTGCGTAATATTATACCGTACTTTTTAGAGTTCAAATTAACCAGGTGTCTTCCAAATACATAGTTTTTTAAAAGACATGCTGTTATGGAGAAGGTACTCTTAAGTCTCTTTTGTTTTGCTGTCTAGAAAGTCATTGCGATGAAATCTAAGTTCCTGGAGTGTACACCAAGAGTCTAGTGAACTCACGCTATCAGATTGATTATTTGATTGATTGATTGATTGACCAATTATGTATGTACATACTATACATATGTACGTATCAGATAAATTATATATACGTGAGCTGAAGGTGTAGATGTTCTCTATCGGATATAGAAAGTAGATGAAAAGCTGGCATCCAGGAAATTAAGTTACGGGTGTGATATGACGGGGATCTTTCGATCTTTCGGCTTGAGACTATGGGAAGCTAAAGGTGCAGATGTTCTCTATCGGATATAGAAAGTACAAGAAAAGCTGGCATACAGAAAATTAAGTTACGGTTGTGGTAAGGCGATTCTCTTCCAATCTTTTGGCTTCAGACTATAGGACTACATACAATCATAATTGGTCACTACAACCCTTCAGTCAGAATTACAACCTATCTTCTCACACCACTTATGTTGTGTGTGTTAATTTTTTACATGAGTGGCGGGGGACCTAAAGTCGACTCCGAGCGACAGAATTTTGAGAAACTTTTCATGGCAATTTTTATTTACTCTCAGAGTTTTTGCAAGAAATATGTTGAGAGGAAGTCGCCACAGAAATATTTGTTCATATTTCGTTTTATAGTGGATGTCTGACCTGGGGTTTGAACCGTGGTCTCACGTCTAATAAGCCAACACACTATACACCAAACTACGGCGACTTCAGACTATGGGACTAGATATAGCATTTATCACACAGGCAGGAATACACTCATATTGATGAGATTATTGAGTCGTCATAGTCTAGTATATAGTGTGTTGACTTTTAACATGAAATCTTGCATCAACTCCCAGCTCAGACATCTTAAACAAAACGAAATATGAAAGGAAATATTTCTTTCGGGGGCAAAAACTCTGCGAGTATATGAAAATAGCCACGAAAAGTTCTTCAAATCTGTAGGTCGCGCCACTCATGGGTAACATACTCAACATGGATGCTGTGAGAAGCTAGGTTGTAATCCTGACTGAATGATTGTAATGACCAATTAAGTTAGTACGATCAATTTCATCGTTTTGAACTGGATCGGCTGACATGGTTGAACACAACTCAGGTACAGATGCTTTTAGGGAGATGTTGCTATACGGACGTCTCTAATCGCAGTTAGACTGGGTATTCCTATTGTAAGATCATAAATACAACTACACTTGAGTCTACCAAACCATTATATGGTCTCCCAGATAGAGGTACGTGCGATTAGAGAGTGTGTAAGCTCGTCAAGCTTAAGTAGTATATAAGGTCTACGACTGTTCTGAACTGGAAGACGGGAATTAAAGATTTTTCCAGGTTTGGTACGGTACGCATTAATTGATTGTCTGACCATCAAACCGGTGTCAAAAACGAACATGAGAATATTAACATAGCTTGATGACCGCATGAGGTAAACTTGGAGCATCCAAAGGCTTATTGGACCTTTGAAAATTGGCTTGCAGGTAAAGGTTTAAAAGACATTGTCTGAAAAGACCGTTTGTGAGACTATGGAATAGAGACAGAGTAGGCAAAATTCTGGATAAGATAGGACAGAGTAGGATGCATATTAATCGTCTTTACTGAGTCGCATGGCTGGGCAAAAGAATTGGGAATTTAGGATATTTAGAAAGATCATTAATAGGACACGTTCCATGCCATTGATCTGCTTTTGATGATGACACTTTATCAGACATTACTCATCTGAGAAGAGTGAATATAAAATATTTGAAGGAATATGTTTACGATACGAATTTCACATGAATGGTTCGTATTTTTTTTTATTGGTGGGCATACAACAGGCCGACGAGAGGGTTTAAAGAGATGAAATCGAAATGGCAAATGGCTCTGCCTAGTACAACTCCAGAACAAAGCAATACAGGATAAAAATGAGTACAATCGTTTTGTGACTGAACTGAAAATCAACATGAATATCTGATAGATGGTAGCGTGACGAATTTCAATGGTTTATAATCATTTCATTTGTAAAACGTTATACCAACATCTCAACATCTCAGATGTTTAGTTTACTTCACTGCTTTGCTGTCTAGTACAGATATCGCGATTTAATAAGCGATGCTGTTCATCATATGGCAGTTGTTTGGTTTGATTTAAACGAAACGTTTAACTATATTGTAGTACCGAGTATTTAAAGAATATCTGACATGAGACGTGAGTGAAAAGTGAATTAATTTATGGCACAATACAAATATGGACATAAGCAACAACAAAAAGAAAAAAAACGAAACATCAGACGATATGTGCGTTCCATGCGGCATCATGTGTCTTTCGAAGTGCGTTTTCTTCCTTTTTCTGTTGTTCTGTGCTTGAAATCCAAATGAATTCAAACGTTTGCACGCGTACACTTATTGAAGGCGCACAAGATTGACTCGTGCCAATTCTACCAGACAATCTTTGAAAGATTCTTTACTTTTGCCATTGATTTGATTTGATGCAGCAGTAAAACAACAACAAAATAAAAATTAACTCAAGTAATGCTGCGTACATTTTACAAAATAATGATTGCGAATGAAACAATTGCAGAAAAGATCGATGATGGATGCAACAGAAATGCTCAATGGGGACGTTTTTCTTTAAGAATTTTTTTTCTTTCTTTAAAAGCGCTTTTAATTTTATTCCTTGTAATACATTTTCTAAATACAATATTAAAGAAGACTTTAGGGTTGCCAAAGTGTATTTAACTCTGTGATCTCATTGCTTGGTGGTTAGTTTAATTGCACAGAGACCGTATCCATTCTTTAACGGTCTAGTGGTAGTGTACAGTGTTACGTAGTATTTGGATTTTTAATTCCTTTTTATTTCTTTAAGTACTCTAGGGCTTCTTTTATTTTTTCCCCTCTCCAAGTTTTTTATTGTTTCTTTACTTTTCTTCAGTATCATTACTGCAGTATATTCTAGGATGACAGAGTTGCCAATCGTCTTTGCCTTGAAATAATGAAAGGACATTAGTTCGATAAATTGTTTGTGTTGTTCCTATGATGTACGTGGTTGATGTTATTTATTCTGTTGATTAATGGTTAGGTAGTTTCCATGTGAATAGATTGCTTGGGAAAGAATTGAAGCCCCTTTAATTTTAATATAAATTTTCTTCGAGATTCAAATGTGAATTGCACAATTTACCGTCAAACACACAAACCACTGCAGCACGTCGCCATTTTTTTTTTTAGTTAAAAGCAATGGATTGTAAGGGTAACTCATGTTTTTTCTCTAGTTCCCCTTATTTAGTGGTGGCAACCCTACCTATATCACCGTTTAAGCAACAACTCAGTTATATAGCTAGTCAGTCACTCATTCAAGCCGTTGAACGGGTGATTTTTTTTACCTTTTCGGCTTCCGAAAATTTAAAAAAAAACAGAGAAAAATTGCTGCAGCGAATGAAATATTTATTTAAGGCGATAAATGAAAGCCTGCCATTTAGTTTTTAATGATTATTTCATTTCAATATTATCCAGGGCTACGCTGTAGGTGATCCACTCATCTTGGTACTATGTTTTCCAACAGTTTGTCAGATGTCTTACTAGTGGCAGCTGTCATGTTGTCTTCTAGGGCTGAAATTGTTTCTGGCTTGTCTCTGTAGACGAGAGACTTCACGTATCCCTACAAAATATTGTCTAGTGGTGATTGATGCTGATTGAAGCTGTGATTGATCGATTGTGATTGATGATTTCTACGATAACTTCGATAGAGGGCTATGTAAGAGAAATAGTAGGGATATACTGGTCGCTATTTAAGATTTCAGTCGCCGTAGTCTAATAGGTAGTGTGTTAGCTTGTTAGACGTAATGCCCGGGTTCGTATCCAGGCAGTCTTCAAAACGAAATATGAAAAAAAATACTTCTTCGACGATTTCCTCTCCTGCCATGAAAAAGTTTCTCAAAAATCTGTCGTTCGGAATCGACGTTAAACTGTAGGTCCCGCCACCCACGTATAAAATTAACGGACTCAACATGAGTGGTGTGAGAAGCTAAGCCGTAATCCTGACTGAAGGGTTGTAATGGCCAATTATGTATGTATGTACTTAAGATTTCAACGCACAAGAATCGATCGAAGAAAGATGAACTCCTTCTCAGGATATGAGAGTCAATAAATTAGTTTGCATGCAACTCTGTTTTTCCAACGCAGGAAGAAGGTGAAGATGACGATAGGCATTGCGAAAAAAATATTTACCATATTGCGACATTTAATCATTGGCGAGGGCCTTTGCTTGAAATACAAGATAAAGACTTAATATCTTTCATCATAATTCATCCATAAAACTAGCTGACCCCTAATTTCCTGGGATAACAGTATAATATCAACATTGAACATCATAAGAAACATGAAAAAACTAGTCAACACAATTATCCAATGCATTATTACAGCTGGCGTTGTTCTTAGGAAAATGACAGATGGCAACTCTATTATACTAGAATCCTAGAATCTGGTGCAATAGACCTATCACCGGCTTAACTAGAAAAACTTGATTTATCTATGCAATTGAAAAGGTGTGGATATTGCTAGCGTCTATCACATATTGGCTGCAAAGGTACAGTGCAAGATTGACCTGTAGTGTATTAATCAACCTGATAAAGAAAACTTTAAACTATTTTTCGGTTTCCTTACTACATAAAATACTGCTGTAGAGCAGCACATTAAATTTGCTTTTAAGTGCTTGCGATTCTAATACCCGGTTATAATGATGACAGTGTTTACTAATTGACAGAACATTTGTTAAATGAAAATCAAATCAAGGCAGTAAATAAAAAAATCACCCGTTATTAACATTACACAGGTTGACAAAAATCATCATACATGCCTCCTTCGAGCATAGAAAATCTTGTTGATGTTAAATGTTGTTAAAGCAGTTGTTCTTCTGTACTGTTATTGTTATTGTTTTTATCGTTTAAATTGTACAAAGAAAAAAAAAGAAAATAAACGGGAAAAAAGTATGAAACGTATGCCAATACCGATTCCATTATTAAATAAATTGAAGACAAACTTAATTGGCGTTAATACGACGAGTATATACCCATACAATACCCTACTACAGCCTACGTTACGATACGATAAAATTGATGCGTTATGATACGATTTATACGATACACATACAAGTAAACTCAAACCGTGTTACCGTACATACATGGCTTACGAGTGAGTTATATTGGCTATGGAAACTTTCTGCCATAAGCATACAAATAAATTGATGGACGTATGAGGATGTACTTGTGTTGTATTATTATACACAATGAAGAAGACATACACACACACACACACGCGCCCAAATACATAAATACGACTATAACCGTAGCGGGGCAAATGTCTAAGCATTGTGTTAGTGGCGCCAGTGATTGCCAAATTTGGGCGTAAATAATTTTCTTGGGCATATCGTATCATAATCAACTTACCACCGCCACCGAAAGAGAACAAAACAAAACAAAACAAGACAAAACAAATGAAATCAAAACAAATCAAACGAATAATAATGAAATTCAAAGAAACATTCATTCGGAAAACTTACGAGCCTCAATATATTCGTGCATACACACACATAAATTCTTGTACTTGTAAACAACGGCAGCTTAGCATTGCATGGAATATGTGGTGTATGGAGTAGTATAGAGAGAGAAAGAGAAAGAGAGAGAAGTTCAAAATATAAACAACTGTCATAAGGTAGTCATTTTTCTTTGTGTTTTTTTGCCATGTTTTTTTTTTTATTTACAAATACTTCCTGGTACTGCTAAAGCAGTACAACGCTTATGTTTTTCATGACCGTAGAACGATTGACACTTTTACGATAGAAGCCTGTCACATGTCAATCTTGTCTTGTCTTGTCTTGTCTCTCTCTATATACTCATTTAAGTTACACTCTTGACCTTTTCAATTAAATATGAATTTGAAATGAAACATTATAGCTAAGCTCTCGCTCGCTCTGTCTCTCTCTACTCCTCTTCTGCTTGTATCTGTTGCTGTCTGGCTTGGGGCATATTTATTTGCGAACTTAAAATGTTACACACGTTTTAGGTGCACAAAATCAATGCGATGAACCTTTATTTTGTCTCTGCAGGCCAGACTATTGCCAGCAAATGAAAGTTTCCTTAAGGAGCATATGGCTGTCATGAAGTTTCTTCCCCACTTTCTTCTTCGGTTTCTTTCTAGTTGTTTCGTTTTCATAAATTAAGTTTTTCTAGCTAAGCAGGAGATAGCTCTACTGTACTAGATTCTAGAATAACAGAGTTGCCATCTGTCATTTCCTAAAAACAACGCCAGCTATAATAATGCATAGGATAATTGTGTTGAGGACTTTTTTCTGAGGGGGCCCAGTAAACAGTTTGTGATAACACAATGGCTCCGTTAGGAACTAATATTCTTATGCTTGCAGATAGTTGTTTAGCTTAGATAGCCTAGGATGGAGTCTGTCGTTATTTAGATATGTTTTATCTGCCGTTAACTCTTGTAGAATGCTGTGAATACTGTTAGCGGTGTCCAGATAATAGGGGTACCAAAAATTCTTAAAGCGGTGCTGAGGACAAATGTATCTACGTTTGGAATTTTTTTCCAATTTCTTCACAAACTGTTGCATAGTCCCCCCTATCCATATCTATCGATGTATTACTCGTTTCTTGTTAGGCGTTGTTTATATTCCACAGTTTAGCGTGCAGCTCAACTCCCACAATTGAAATGCGTAAGTCGTCTGCACGCAAAGGACATTTGTTAGAGATAATGTGTCAATAAAGGTTTCCAAAAATAAAATTCAAACTTGAAACTCTCTGTAGCTTCCTTACTGTTCAAAAAACTGCTGTAGATCACAATAAATTCGCTCTCAAGTGATTGTAATTCTATTACTCGCTTATACATATTATGACAGTGTTTACTAATTTATTGACCATTTGTTGTACGAGAATCGCTTGAACGTGTCTGTCTTGCTGTCTGCTGCAACTCGAATAGAGTGTGTTAGTAGGATCATTTAAAAACTTTTTAGTCACTCTCGCCATATGACACTTGTTCTCTTGGAAAAATAAACCAGAGCTGGGAAATACGATCAAGTGATGAATTCACAGTAAGTAGAATGCCTTAGCTTACCTTCCACTGGCATTATCATTATTATTGCCTCGTTCCAGTTGTTGCAATGCTTAAACACGTCTTTCGTTGCCTTGTTCCAGTTGTTGCAGATGAATACTTCTGCTCTAGTTCTTCTCATTATGAGTAGCAGATCTTCAACATGAGGTTTCTCGTCATATTTTAATAATTCTGCTGGCATGTTCTAGGACCAAATCGTTGTTCTTGAGTTCAAACTATATGGAGTATTGGATCTGTGAAAGACTTTCTCAATTTCTGAAAGGTAACTCACGGCGAAGTGAAAGACTTTCTCAATTTCTAATAGGAAACAAACGGTGTAGCGGAAGTTAAACTAAAAGTTAGTGTCCTAATGATGGTCGCCTTAGTCTAGTAGGCAGTGTATTGGCTTATTAGATGTGGGGCCACGGTCAGACATCTCTAACAAAACAAAATTTGAAAAAAATATTTCTTCGGCAACTGTCTCTCAGCAGATATCTGGCAAAAACCCGGAGAGTAAATAAAATTGCCGTGAAAACGTTTCGCAAATAAGTCTGTCGTTCGGAATCGACTTTAAACTGTAGGTCCCCCATCACTCATGTCTAAAATTGACAGACACAACAAAAGTGGCGAGAGAAGCTAGGTTCTAATCCTGACTGAAGGGTTGTAAAGACCAATTACGTATGTATGTATTTTTGTAACTGTAATGCCTTAGCACACCCTTCATTATCACTATTATTACCTCGTTCCAGTTGCTATAGATGGATTCTTTATTACTAGCTCTTCTGATTATGAGTGTCAGATCTTTGACATGAGGTTCCCTTCAATATTTTAACAATTCAGGCGGCATTTTAGAAGACAAAATCGCGTTTCTTGTTCTTGAGGTCAAACACTACGAAGAGTATTATTTTAGCGTGTGAGTATTGGATTTGTGAGAGACTTTCTCAATTTCTGAAAAGAAACTCACGGTGTAGTGCAAGTAAAATTAAAAGTTAGTGTCCTAATGATGGTCGCCCTAGTCTAGTAGGCAGTGTATTGACTTATTAGACGTGAGGCCAGGGCCTGATATCTCTAATAAAACGAAAATTATATCTTTGGCAACTGCATCTCAGCAGATATCTGGCAAAAACTCTGGGTGTAAATAAAATTGCCATGAAAACGTTTCTCAAATAAGTACATCGTTTGGAATCGACTTTACACTGTAGGTCCCGCAAGTCATGTCCAAAATTAACACACTCAACATAAGTGGTGAGAGAAGCTAGGTTGTAATCCTGACTGAAAGGTTGTAATGACTAATTATGTATGTATGTATCCTAATGATAACGATAAAGTTTGTGTCCATGTTTATGAAGAGAAATCTTACTTCCCATCCTTGCAAATATAAGTGTTTTGTTGTAAAATATCTCATATTTTCCAAATACATACGTGATTTACATTTTAAATATGAAGTGTTTATTGTTATTGTTGTTGTTATTATAACTAATGTTGTTGTTGTTGTTGTTGCAATTGATGTCATTTATTTTAGTTTTATTGCTGGTTGCTTATTTTATTTTTTAATTATTTTTTCTTACATACATACATATGTATGTACGAATATGTTTGTCTCACAAGCCATTATAAGTTGTCATTTTAATACTGTCTTGACACATTAATGTCTGTACAAATGGCAACAGTATTCAATAAAAACTTAATGCAACACAATAGAACACATGCACATGCAGGTAATACATATTAGCAGCTAAAAACTTAAATAATAAAATCAATTCTTGTTGTTGTTGTTGTCGTTATTGTTATTGTTTATGTTGCCGTTGTCGTTGTTATTATAATTATTGTGTGCACATGCATCGTAAAAATAATCGTATTCCCTTTCAAACGTAACGTTTTCATACGTAATTTGTGTTTTGCGTTGTCTAGCTGCTTCCCATAATAATTCTTTGCCAATGTTCGCTTAATAATTTATTGTTATTGTTGTTGCTCATATTTAGCTTTGTTTTGATTTTATGAGCCCATTAAACTACTCACACCCTTTTACTAGCAACTCACCACAAAACACCAAAAAAAACAAAACAAAACAAATCTGAGTAGAATTTTATGTTTTTGTTTTAAAATTACTTGCTTACATACACATACACACATATACACATGTAAAATACACATTAAAACAATAATTATTTAACACATGCTACTGGTGTTGTTGTAGCTTTTGGTGTTCTTGTTTAACACAGGGTTGTCCGTTTGGGGATCATCGCCATTGGTGCAATAGTTTAGGTTATGTTAGGTTAGGTGGAGGATCCTTCTTGAAAGAAAAGCTCTCTCTTAGAGTAGAGTTTAGGATTCTTGTGAAACACAAAAAATATCTTTCCATTGTGCTATCACACACGAGACTATTTTTTAAGCCGCACAATTTTTGTTCTTTCAGTCACACACGAGTCTATTTCATCTGGCATAAAATTCTATACGTATACACAGCTTTGTATGTATTAGTATTTTTTCATTCATTTGATGTTTGGATAATTTTTAAAAATGTGCATGTATTAGTTTTGTGCTGGTAATGCGGGGTAGAAGCTGGGTGAAAAATTATGCTAGCAAAAAACCACTCTCCTCACCTCTCTTGCCTACAACAGCTGCCATTTTGTGCCAGCATAATTGTTCTCGTGTGAAAGAAAGAAATTTCCATTGAAAGAAATTCCCCCTACTTAATGCAAAGCTAGGCCGCTAAGACGATAGATCGCCTTTTCCTCCTCAGACGCATAATTTGTGCAGGAGTCATAAGAGGAAATGCCAAGTTTATGGCATGTCTTCCAGTAGAATGGCTATGCGATTTAATATCCTAATCCATATTATACCCGAAGAACCAGCAATATTGTCCGTATCTTCCTGCTGTCTGCGAAGTTAAGCTTTCCTTTAAAATGACTGGAGAAAATTCTGTTTAACTAGAATATCAATTCCCTGTAAGGGTACCCTTGTATCGAGAGCTCTAACTTTGAAAGGACATTATTGAAAGCACCCTCGGCGACAATTAAGCCTGTCTGTGAGTAATCTTCCAGAACACTCCCAATGTCCTACACCTAGTAGTATTGAATGGTGTATGGCTTCTTGAAGAAGGCGGCAAAAACCACACAAGCACACTAATTTTGGTTTAATAAGGGCTATCAGTGAGTAATCCTTATATGATAGAACCTTCTCAATGTTCCACACCTAGTAGTACTGAAACCACAACCCACGCAAATCGATTAATTTTGGTTTAATTGCATGAGAAAGCTCCTGTAGAAGGAATTTCATATTTTGGCGATGTCAGTTGGCAATCAAGATCATGCGATTTAACGCCGTCAATTTTTTTCTTGAATCTGCTCTTCAAACACCGTGTAATCCCCTAACCGTGGAGCATAATGTTCGAAATCTATGAAGAAACTTTAGGGTATCTTCTAAGCAAAAGTCTTCGCCTTCGCCCTTGACAGAAGTGCTCAGTTCAACTTGAACAGGAAGTAAAAAGGACGAGACAAAGCATTACTTTCTGAAAGACAAGTCGCTATACGATCGCTCTGTGTGTTTGAGATTAACTAGAGGATAGCATGGGACTATCTTGGCAAGATGAAACAATTGGGAAATCTGCTAGAACCTAGGTCGTGTGACAGTTCACAGCAATCAGCAGACAGATGAGAGCTTCACTCAGCTAATAAGGATGCAACCTTTCTATGAAGAATGAAGAGATGTTTGGTGATGGATACTCGGCGAAAGGGAGGATGGAAAGAGAGGCAATAACTCTTCTTAAGCTAATTGGGCTTAAGACAATCTAAACTATTGTTGGGCAACTACTATGAGAAGATATTTGAGTCATCTGATCATTCAGAAGAAGCCTAAGGCAAATAGTCGTTGTGTGGAGTGAGAACTATAGACTAGAAGGACTGTTGTTCAGACTAGGGAACGGCTCCAATTAATATGTGGACTCTCTGATGAGGAGGAACTTTAAAGCATCGCAGAAGAAAATATCTGAGCACTTTTCAAGTACTAGCCAGTAAGTTATTCTTACTGGCATTGAACCAAATACTGAATTTTGTAAAGGCAACAGAATTGGAAGAGATATTACAGGGATACTCAGTATAAACTGAAGGCAATATAGTAGAACGTATACTAGCCGTACCTAACCTCAAAAAGATCGAATGTTGCAAACAATCCAGAGGCAGTCATTTAAATGCCAGAGTCAAGCATTATAAAGTAAGAAAAGTTTCGTTCAAAGGCTTCTGCGAGTTTTTATTTTAAAACCTATAAGTGGATAACCCTTTGCATAGTGCACAGTGTCTGTTGTTGCACTTTTTTGTTGGTTTTTTTTTTTGTTGCAAAAGCGTTAATAATAATGAAAACGAACTAAAGTTTACAAATAACTTAAGCGCTGTAAAAATAATTGTTTCTGCTTTTTGTTATTGCCTTACATTTGTTCTCATTCCCTGTGGTGTGTGTTTGTATCTGTAACTTTTAATAGAGTATTGTATGTGTTTATTGTTGTTGTTTTTCCTTTTTATTTCTCTCCATTTAATTTTTAGTTGTTATTGTTGCTAGATTTGCGGTTTTATGTTGTTATTTTTATTGTTTTTGTTTGTGATTGTATTGTGATTGAATCGCATTTACAATATTTATGTCCATCATAAATTAGAAGGGAGCACCTAAAAAATAATGTTTTTTTTGCTTTTCATTTTCGCTGTGACAAAAAAGTGCGTAGGTTGTACGAAAAGTTTAATGCACATAGAAGTTTGTGTGTGCGTCTGTGTTTTTGTGTATATGAAAGTCAGTCAATTACAGTGAATGGTTGAAGGTAAAACTCTTTTTTTGTTGTTGTTGTTTGTTTTTAACGGTCATTAATCATACGCTGCAATGCAAGTACGTACGCGTAAGTGACAGGACAAGGGTGACATGTGTGAGTAATCAGTGTTAATGGGGTGAGTGTTTCTATTTATTTTTGTTGGGGGAATTTAGAATTTTGCCATTTTGTATGTTTTTTCGTAGACAAGGAAGTGAAACTCGAAGAATTTTTGTAGGCGGCAAATGAAAAAGTTTTCATAGCCTAGTAGGTAGTGTGTTGCCTTATTGTACATGAGGCCACCGTTCAAACCCCAATTCAGACATTTAAAAGAAAACGAAATTTCTGGCAAAAACTCTGTGTAGTAAATAAAATTGCCATGAAAAGTTTCCAAAAAAAATCTGTCGCTCCGAATCGATTTTAAATTGTAAGTACCGCCACTCATGTATAGAATTAACGCACACGACATAAGTGGTGTGAGAAGCTAGGTTGTAATCCTGGCTAAAAGGTTGCACTAACAAATTAAGTAAGAACTTTGAGTCCGCAACTACACGTTTGTCAATTACCTTCTGGGGTAGCGCTATTGGCTGCTAAATACATAATTTGACCAATTATGTATGTATGTATGAACGGACGAAATTTGAAGGCATTGATAAGAAAATAACGAAACTCGCAATACGAAAAAAGAACTTTTCGGCGACTTCCCCTCAGCAGTCTTCTGGCAAAAACACAGGGAGTAAATAAAATCTTAAATCTGTTGCTCAGAGTCGAAGTTAAACAGTTGGTTCCATCACTCATGGATAAAATTAACGCACATAACATGGGTGGTGTGAAAAATTGGGTTGTAAACCTGACTAAAGTGTTGTAATGATATTGATTAAGTAAGTAATTGGTCGACGTAGTCCAGTAGGTAGTGTGTTGGCTTATTAGACATGAGGCTTCGGTTCAAACCACAGGTTAGACATCTCGAACAGAACAGAAAATACTAGAAAATATTTCTTTCGGAAACTTTCTCTCAGCAGTCTTCTGGCAAAAACTCTAAGCGTAAATAAAATTACAATGAAAAGTTTCTCAAATTTCTGTCGTTCGGAGTCGATTTTAAACTGTAGGTCCCCCATTATTCATGTATAAAATTAACACATAAAACATAAGTGATGTGAGAAGCTAGTAATCCTGATTGAAGGGTTGTAATGACCAATCATTGACAAAATTAACACACACAATATGGGTGGTGTAAGAAACTTGGTTGTAAACCTGACTACATGCGGTGTAGTGTTACTGGTTAAATAAGTAAGACAGTAGCATTAAAGAACTGGGAATTCCTTTTGAAAATAAAACACATTTTGATTCATTTTTAATATTTTTTAATTTAATTTTTATTTATTTTTTTTTATAATTTAAAGATGACTCTTTTCAATATGACAGATGAGATGATTAAAGTAGCCTTAATATGATCGAAGGAGGCAAAGGAAATCTCTTCATTTTGAATGCAATTTTTAATACAAATTTTATTTGCTTTGAATAATTTCCTTTATTTTTAATGGAATTATAACAGGAAAAAGAAATATGTTTTGTTTTAATTTTTTAAGTAATATGGCTGTATTTATTATTTAATTTTTCTTTTTCATATTTTCTTTTAATAATTATTTAAATTTATTTTTAAGATTTAAGTATGGGTTTTCTTGTAAGTAGTAAAATTGTTTAAATTTTTTTTTTTTTTTTTTTTTTGTAAATAATAAAAAAATATTTTATTTAATGAAGTAGGAAAAAATAAAACAAAAAAATATTTGCTAAAACTTAAATTTAAATTAAAATCTAAAATTTAAAACTAAATGAAATAAACTAAAATACAATTTCCTTAAATTAAATTTAATAATTAAGCAAAAAATACTGTTTGTGCAGAATAAAAATTATTATAATTTTTTTTATTTGTTTTTAATATTATTTGTTTAGTTTTTTTTTCCTGTTTAACATTTAATTTTTAACTATTCATTATACAATATATAGATAGAGACATTTGTTTAACTTTTCTTTTTTTTTTAATTAATATTACACATACACATATAAATATAAATAGTATTTGTTTTTGTTTTTTATTTTTTTTTTTAACCACAATGAGAATGTTTGAAAATTTTTTTATTTTTATTTTTTAAATTTAAGGCTTAAATTGGTATTTATTTTTTATTTAATAAAGTTTTTTTTTTTTTTATTATAATTTAAATTAATTTTATTTTTATTTTATGAATTATAATGTTTTTAGATTTTATTTTTAGAACTTTACTTAAAAGCTAAATGAAGTAAAAAATAAAAGAATAAATAAGTTTAGTGAGGTGTAGTAAAATGTTGCGATTTGAATAAGTTTCAGCTTTGTCTTTAGAAACATAAAGTCCATGATTAAAAGTTAAGATGATAGCCAGGGCGAAATTATAGATTTTTTCTTAAAAACAAATGAGTTTTCTCAAAACTAAACCTGAGCAACATATAAATAAGAAACATTACATCACTAACAAGGAATACCAGGCCATAAGAATAAACCAACATTAGCACAGAGAATATAACTCTTAAAGTTCCACGTGCCAGATACGTACATTTTGCATTTGCAATACAAGCGCAGAAATGGTCTCAAACAATAGCCTCCATTAAAATTTGGTCACTCTAAGGGCCATTATTACAACTTGCCGTTAACTAAAGGGAGGATTTTAACGGAGAGATAAATTGTTTTTCATTATTAAGAGTACCCAATAAGATAGAAGTGAGCGTTAAGCTAAATGGAGAATCATTCTATCGATAACTTTTAAGTTTATGCTTGGACCATATTATATATTAATTTCAATATGGCAACTTAAAATATAAACAAAATGAGCATATACAGCAAAAAAAAGAAGCCCGTCGTTGCCACTGCGTTTAAAAAACAACTGGTTTAATTAAGCAATGTTATCGATATTGCTCCCGTACTGCCATATTTTTGAAAAAGTTAACTTTATTTTATTTCTAGGTTGTAATAACGAAAAGAAGTTAAAGGTGACTTTAAAGTTCACTTTAGCTACGGTTAAAGATGACTTTAAAGTTTACTTTAGCTAAAGTTACCTTTAACTAAACCCAACTTTAACAGTAATTCTCACTCGGAAATAAAACGAACGCATAAATAACGAAAATCTATCATTTGGAGTATTACAGAAGGTGTGGATAGCAGCCTAAATTTTTCTACACTAGGCTATGAGTTTTCTATCCCACTATCAGGTCGAGAAGGATCGAGTGGTTGGCAGTTTTTCAATTTAGTTGAAAATTATATACACATTCTCAATGTAAACGTACATTAATTATTTGGGCAATTCACACGATAGTGTATGTTGTATTGAATACATTTGTTTGTTTGTGAACGCTCAATGCTATGCTGTATTGTGTATCTCATGGCATTCAAACAATTTGATAGCCCGAAACTAACACAACTTTTTAAAAACATATGAAAAAAATGTGTATGAGTGTATCGGATTTTTACATGAAAATTATCAACAACAAGCATACACTGTTGTATGTTCTTCCAACAATACAATGAATACAACGATACAACGGCTTGTTTGAATTGACCAATTGTTTGTGAATGCAATATCCAACATAAAAGAGCATATCCATTACCACTAAACAGTAACGAGATTACAAAGATAAAATGGAGCTGGGTTGGTCATGTTATAAGGAATCCCATAATAATATTACACAAGAATAGTAGAATTCCAATTCGAGTAGAAAAGTTCCTAATAGAAGCTGATTTAAAAGTAGGAAAAAAGTGAGAGGTCCATCCATTTGCGATATTAATAGATTTATTGAAATACAACAACTAAAAACGTTGCAATAGATGGTATACCCGGCGCAACCTTATTACGAATATTGTTGGAACTAACTGTGAGTAAATCTACCAAGATGGGTTTGGCAGTAAATGAGGGCAAAACAAAGTATATGTTATCGACGAGTCGAGACGCGCGGCGTATTGATTCTCAGATTACGGCCGATAACTATACTTTTGATACGGTCAAGGAATTCATCTATCTTGGCTCCGCCGTTACCACCAGAAATGATGTCAGTCTGGAGATCAAGCGCAGGATAACTCTTGCCAACAGGTGCTACTATGGTCTCAATAGGCAATTGAGTAGCAGAGACCTCTCTCGTATGACAAAACTAACACTCTACAAGACACTCATCCTACCCGTGCTTCTTTATGGCGCAGAGGCATGGACCCTATTAAGTACAGATGCAGCGGCCTTGAGAGTGTTCGAGAGAAAAGTACTGCGCAAGATCTTCGGTCCAGTGCGAGTTGGCGATGATTTCCGTATCCGATACAACAGTGAGCTGTATGAGCTCCTCAACGACATTGACGTTGTGCAGCGTATTAATATCCAGCGGCTGCGCTGGCTCGGCCATGTCGTTCGAATGGAGGAGGATGTGCCGGCAAGACGGGTATTTGATGCGGGAATCTGCGGAAGTCGGCGAAGAGGACGACCTTGCATCCGTTGGAAGGACCAAATCGAGAAAGCCCTGTCATCGATTGGTGTGACCAACTGGCGTAGGCGCGCACGAAGCAGAGGCGCCTGGAAGGATGTGTTGCGGCAGGACGAAATCCGATAAACGGGTTGTTATGGCCAATTAAGTAAGTAAGTAACTGTGAGTAAAACACTGAAGGCATGATAATTGAAATCGTATACAAGCTAGCTGAAATGGAACAAAAAATCACAATGAGCACAGCTATGCATGTATATGGAGAGATATTCTTGGATCCTTGATATCTTTGTAGGAATGTTGAAGCCGTATGCGTATAAATAACACAAATGTTCTCTTGTGAATACTAAAATACAATTTCCCCGCGTTTGCATATTTTTGTACAATAAATATTGTTTCATTGAATAGATTGAGGACATTATTATTCATTCAGGACATACATATATTGCATTATTATTCTTTTGGTTTCTTTAAGGAACGTTGGGACTGACAAAAATTGTATCTTTTATCCTTGTATTTGGTTTCTACTTTCTCCATCTACGGCAACATGTTCTGGGATGATAGGGTTGCCATCTTCCTACTCAGTTTCGGAGAGTTCCTGGGATGGAATATTACCTATCGCTCTTTTTTGGAGCTTTACATTAAGTCGACTAGAAGTTGTTGAATCGAAATAATTTAAAACAGAAACCACTTAATACGTTGACTGCCGACTACGAGATAACTCGTAGATTACGTTCCCTTCTAGGGAGCCAACTACGAGTTATCTCGTACTCACTAAACCTGCCATTTTTGTGCAGCTGCGAATAAAATCGTATTATATCAGTGCTAGTATCGATAAATGGTTTCTGGGAAAAGAACAAAAAGTCAATGTTGGCTTGCGTGGCCAGTTTTCTGAAAATTGCCGCGGCAGTCAACGTGTTAACCAATGGCTGAATCAAAAATCGTTTTGTAATTTAAGTTATTTGGTGTTTCAAAGCCAAATTCAAATTTTGGTAAAATTCTTTCCCTTAACTTTTCTTTTTCCTTGTCTTTTAATCTCAGGTTTTGTTCACGAAATTTTTCTTTAAAATTATGGTGTAAATGGAAATGTTTGTGTGTAGAGAGTAATGAATGAATTACAAATTAAATATACGATACCATACATACATACATATATTAACTTAAAATAAAAATTAAAATAAAATAAAATTAAAAATAAAAAATAAAATATTTATAAATATAATTGAGATCTATTTTAGGTTCCTTTTTTAAGTTTCATTTCAAATTGTTTTAATTTGATTTTCTTTTCTTTTGTAAATTTTAATTAATTTTTCTTTAAATTAAAAAAATAAATTGTACATGGGCTCTCATTTTTAGAATGTCGTATAGGAAATTCGTAAAAAGCTTTACGAAAGCTTTGATTAGGAAGAGTAATATGTGGGAATAATGAAATGAAAATATTTTAAGACAATGGCTGCCTTCCAAAATGTTAGTTGCTTTGTGTTTGAACAAAGTATCGTGTTTCATAATGCCGCTGTACAAAATATATACAATGTATTCTATTTTAAAACGTCGTCAATGTGTATTTTTAACGCAGTCAAAAAGCAATCAGACATCGGTTTTACAGTTGATGCATTGCTTGGTTACTTTGCATATCTACATAGTTTATATACAGTATTAGAACTGCATACAAACTTTGTATTGATACATTTTGGAAGGCAGCCAATATGAGTATATTCGCAGGCCTTTAACCTACCTAAGGTTTCAGTTCTCGATTCTTTTACAATTTTTTCTCTTTGCTGCAACTACTGGGTAAAGTAGAATTTTTTTATATAAACTATTGGCAGTTCCTTCTACATCAATGAAATAACACTCCAACTCCCCTCCTCTGTTTGTAGAACTAATATCGATTTCAAAAACTCAAGCCAGCTGCAAAAGAGTGGGGCTAGCGCATGTTTGGCAAGGACATGAGTTGCACTGATCTATTAGGGATGTACATTGGAAGATGTAAATGACTTTATTAGAAGCTCCAAATGGCTCCAGAGTTAAAGAATTTGGAATCCTTTGAGATCACAATGAACAATATGTGGCTTAAGCTTGTCTTTCTTCTTGGCTTGATGGCCACTTTTGCCTTATGAATGCCATGCGATAAAATATCTCGTGCTGTTTGGGAATGTAATCCGGCATGGTATTAGACAGGCAACCATGACGATTCTTCGTATATAAACTATTATGCTGAGGAAATACTGTACATAGCAGGACCTTTAATAATAGGATTGCCATTTGTCCTACAATCCTTTAAAATTAATTTGTTTTTAAGGGAGTTTTAAATATAATTAAAACCGCTTTAGATTTCACTGTCTACATATGGACAATAGCGTAGCCTGGAAAGATAGGGTTGCCAACTAACACTTTTTTTTAATTCATTTTTTTGTCTTAAGGGCATTTGGAATAAAATTGAAATCCTGTGGAATTTGAATGTGTGCATATGGGCAGTAGCACAGTCTAGAATTACAGGGTTGCCTCTTATCCTAAAGATCCTTTATCCAAAAGAATTAAATTCAATAATTTTTTTCTTTCTTAAGAACATTTGGAATAAAATTGAAACCCTATGGAATTTTAATGCGTACGTATGTACAATAAAACAGTCTTAAATGGTAGGGTTGCCATCTAATGTTTTATAGAAACAATGTTTTCTCTGTGATTATTTGTAAGGATTTAATTCATACAAATTTTTGGTTCTTAAGGGTATTTGGAGTAAAATTTAAAAAATGGCAGAATTTGAATGTGTATGTATGGTCAATAGCACAGTCTAGAATGATAGGATTGCCTCTATGATTGTTGTAATTAATTAAATTTATTAATTTATTTATTTCTTAAGGGCATTTGGAATAAAATTGAAACACTTTTGAATTTAAATGTGTACGTATGGACAATAGCAATTGTCTAGAATGGTAGGGTTGCCTCTACGACTATTCTAAATAATTAAATTCATTAATTTTTTTCTGTTTCTTAAGGGCATTTGGAATAAAATTGAAATCTTGTGGAATTTGAATGTGTACATATGGGCATAAGCACGGTCTAAAACGGTAGGGTTGCCTCTATGATTATTCTAAAGAATTAAATTCTTAATTTTTTTCTGTTTTTAAATGACATTTGGAAAAAAAGTGAAATCTTGTGGAATTTGAATGTGTACGTAGGGGTAAAAGCACAGTCTAGAATGGTAGGGTTGCCTCTCTAATTATTCTAAAGCATTTAATTCATTAATTTTCTTTTTAAGGACATTAGGAATAAAATTCAAACACTTTGGAATTTCAATGTGTACATATGGACAATAGCAATAGCCTAGAATGTTAGGGTTGCCATGTAATGTTTTATAGAAACAATGTTTCCTTTGTGATTATTTATAAGGATTAAATAAATGATTTTTTTTTTGTTTTGGAGTATCGTTCAAACACTTTGGAATTTTAAAGCGTAGGTATGGATTATTGAGTGAATGAATTTCGCGAAACTAAGTGCTGATAATGAAAAAAATGAATGGAAATTGATATGAATTTGTGAAAATGATTTCTCAAATATATTTTGAATGTTATTCAAGTAAAAACTTTAAAGTTTTCAAGCTTTAAAACAAGCTTTTTTATAAAAATATTTAAAATATGGAAATTTCTTGTAGTAAATGAAACACTGAAAATGAGAGCCGTATCTGCTGAAAATATATACAAATGATAATATTAACTAAGGATAATGACAATGAAAGAAAAAAGCTTAAATTATAGAAAAAAGCTAAACTTAACAATTTGAAATTAAAATTAAAGAAAATATACAAATAAAAAGCAATATGCTCTTATTAATCATCAGGTTATTAGAAAAATAAAATATTTCTCTTAAAAGAAACAAAACAAAGCTAAGCTAGGGGGTGAATGAATTCAAAAAAGTTTTAAACAAGGTTTACAAAGCTTTCAAAGCTCTTGTCCCCCTCGTTCTTAGCTTTTAATTTTCTGTTGTTGTAAGTATTTGTTCTACAGCTATTATGGATTTCTCTTTTACGAATATATTTACGAATAATTACTAAAGTTAGTATAGTTAACAAAACCGTAACGCTTTTTTATGTTTTCTGTTTCACTTACTTCTCCTTACTTCCTACTTGTTGACTCTGCGGCTTCAATGTATAGGCGGTGGTGTACGATCCGGGGATTTGGAAGCTAATAAAACTTTCGGTACATGCTTGTCAATGAAATTCCTTTGGATCTCATTATAATTGTGCAGTCCTTTCTTGTGTTTGCGCTGTGAACGCTGTGTAGGCGTGGGTTTACGCAGGAAACTTAAATCACCATAGAAGGGATTACCTTGCAGGACATGGAGTGTGGTATTAAAGTCACGTTTCCACATGCCATACGGACACCTGGTGGCTGTACGCCAGTCTGGCAGCACTACACCCAAGCGTTGGCACTCACGAGCATAGGCAGCAAAACTATCGCAATGGCACATGCCATCCGGGCACTCGCAAACATCCATTTTACACGAATCAATATAATTATTGGGATTCAAACGATCATTGCAACTGCCAAACACTTCCGCTACACGCAAGGGACGGCACATGGCATTGGTTTTGCGCTGTTTACACAATGGTTGCACGGCTATATTTTCACGTCGTCGTGAACATGCTTTGGGTCCGCCTACCTTCCAAGAATTGGCAAAGCGCCATACCTCCGTATGATTAACACCATCCCTGCTCGTCAGATCATCTCGTGCCAAACCATTATAATTGCCACACAAGCCACACAGACGCCGCTTGTAGGTGGCAGCCGCCATAATTTGTAAATAATTATTGCCATCCCATTCGATGCTCAGACCCATTTCCGTTTTCAAAATAATACTCTCCTTTAAACGTTCTATACTGGTTATAATACCACGACTGTAAGGCAACATTACCCGGCTGCCATTCACTTTCACTCTCATCTTCTGTCCCAAATTGACCCTCAATCCCTTCATTTTCAAAGTAACCGTCTTGGTCCAGGATGAAGTATTTGTTCCTCTGGCATCATTCGTTAGACGTATGGAAAATGTATTATCACGGCAATCGGAGGCCAATAGATATTTGCAGGAACCTTGGAAACTATAAAACTTGCCATCGAATGTTTTGAAATGAGGATCACCAAACACTGTACATGTACCCGCCGTCTCTATGCATTTCGGACAACATTCTCCCGGCAAAACTTTGAGTTCCTCATTCGAACGACACTTAATGGCAGGACAACGCATTTCCGAGCAGCGAATATTACCCGCTGTACAACGACACGAACGACAGGGTCCCAGATTCCAGGTTTCATTATTCTGATAGGTGATGCCATTATAAATGCATTCGCTACGCACTTCGGATGTTATGCAGCGCGGACAACAGCCATCCATTTCTTGGTATTCGGGTGAACATTCGAGTATCGGACATGTCTTGCGCTCACAAATGCTGGTGCCATTCGTGCAAGTGCAATTCGTACAGCGATCGGGCATGAATTGCAGTTTATCGTTGTAGATTTTATGATTGAAAATGCATTTTCCTGCAAAGAAAGAAAATAAACAAAATGAAGCGTAAGAGGGGATTATTTAGAGGCAGGAAAAATGTAAAAAGAGAGCTACGGCGGGCTAAATGCTTAAATTGGCTAGAACTTCGGTCACTGCGTCACTTTGTTTAAGACAATCGGCTACTGCCATAACAGAAAAAAGTATTAGTAACCGGTTATTACCTACGGCTGTGCTGGATGGTGTAATGTTTTGATAAGAGCTGTAAGCATGAGGTCTTGCATAAGGCATATCGGATTGCCTGTGCAAATGTTAGCGGAGTTAGGGCAGTTGCACTCATGCCAGTCTGGAGAGTACGGTTCGTAGGTTGTAAGCCACAACCGGGTGGTTATTCCAGTATTCTGAATAACTCTTTTCCCTTGGTAAGGAAAGAATTTTTGGTCAAACCACTGGCTGCACAGTTCCCGAGTTAGGGTAAACTTGATTCACCCATTTTCAGAAATGTTTTTAAACTGTATGCGAAAAATTGTGATGTCACATGAAGCCTAAGAGTGTTTATACAACTTCTTTTCGGATAGACAGCCACTTCTATCCTCCTGCCTTCTATGGTGTCTATCTGGGATCTCAGATTTGATTACAGATTGTATGGCAACTGTAAGGTTTTCTAAGCACAGATCGTCGCTGTTTGGAACCCATTTCAGAGAGTAGCCGATCAGGTTTCTTCCAATGCGGAGATCTCACGCTATTTTCGTTGACAGTCAAGCGGTCTTAAGTACGATAGAAGCGGTTTGGTCCGCAAGAACTCCATAAGGGTCTGTGTTTCTGGGACATGGTGACTTTTGCGCAAATGGAAGATGGCTCGCCTTGTTCATTAGGTTCTTATTCCAAATACGTAGGTGACTGTGAGGCCTAATCGACCAATTTTTTTAGCCCTATGGTATGAATTTAGACGAATGATCAGAGACATTATGGGATAGACCAGATTTCTATGTGGCCAGGCACCTTTGGATGTCAACTGACGATGATACACACGTCTATCTGCTGATACCTAACAAGCTCAACGTAAAACTGAGTTACTTACAGGATATTATGAGGTCAGACTAAGGACAGGAGACGAATCTCTTGTGGTTTTCCAACTTTTGATAGAAGACGCTTGAATTTTAATTGTCTATTGGAAGTTGAAATCTGTGCTCTCTTGAGGTTTAATTGAGCTTACGCTGGCTAAAGGGTGTGCTCAGGTCGCTGTGGTCTAGTAGGTAGTGTGTTGGCTTATTAGACATAAGGCCACGGTTCAAACCCAAGGTCAGACATCGAAAAGAAATATGAAAAAATATTTCTTCGGCGACTTCCTCCCTGCAGATTTCTGGAAAAAGCCCTGAGAGTAAATAAAATTGCCATGAAAAGTTTCTCAAAAATCTGTCGTTCGGAAACGACTCTAAACTGTAGGTCCCGCCACTCATGTATAAAATTAAGACACGCAACATAAGTGGTGTGAGAAGCTAGGTCGTAATCCTGACTGAAGGGTTGTAATGGCCAATTATTAACTAACACTCTACAAGACGCTCATTATACCCGTGCTTCTTTATGGCGCAGAGGCATGGACCCTATTAAGTACTGATGCAGTAGCCTTGAGAGTGTTCGATAGAAAAGTACTGCGTAAGATCTTCGGTCCAGTACGAGTTGGCGATGATTTCCGCATGCGATCCAACAATGAGCTATATGAGCTCATTGCTCACAGCTCATTAGCAGGAGAATGCTCCGGCGAGACGGGTATTTGATGTGGGGATCTGCGGAAGTCGGCGAAGAGGACGACCTTGCATCCGTTGGAAGGACCAAATCGAGAAAGTCCTGTCATCGACTGGTGTGACCAACTGGCGTAGGCGCGCAAGAAGCAGAGGCGCCTGGAAGGATGTGTTGCGGCAGGCCGAAATCCGTTAACGGGTTGTTAATGGCCAATTAAGTAAGTAAGTAAGTAACTAATGTAAGGGGTGTGCTCAAGTCGCTGTTGGTTTTGTCTTTCTATTTTTCTAATTCCTTCCACTGTCTTCTAAACATCCTCTTTTGTTTTTGACTTTCCCTATTTCTAAGACGCAAGGGTATCATGACACAGCCTCAAACTGGTTATTCCTACTCTGATAATTTGCAAAAGAACTTCAAAAGAATCTCTCTAGTCTATGTTAATGCCTCATAAACACAATGGCATACATTGTAGACAAAAAAATCCTCGTTATTTACAACAGAATTTTTTCTTATCACCGATGTGCACTTAAATAATTATGGCCTGCAACTGCCACAGTCTTTACCTATCTGGATACTAAAATTCCTTTTGAAAAATTCCATTTCAAAACAATAAAAAAGGGCAAGAAATTTAAAATACACGTGAATTGTTTTGTGTTTTTGTTTTGTTGTGTTTCTTACCTGGTACTGGCATAAATTCTCTCTGTTCTGTACATCGTGGACAGCATTCGTTGGGATGGAGTTTTTGCTTCGAAATGGGACATTGTAGGACAGGACATGTCTTCTTGGCACACTTTAATTGATTACCCGTACATTGACACACCAAACAACGATCATCGATTGAGGCGACAACCTCTTGGCCTTCCAAAACTATTTGTCCATTGATTTTGCAACCTTTTTTCGTGTGTTATTGTTGTTGTCGCGGTTGTTGTTGTTGTTGCAGACATAAATGAAAGGGAAAAGAGTAAAAAAAACATAGAAACAGAAATCAAAACACGCACGTTAAATAGTAAAAGAATATAAAAACAAAAGAATTTCAAAAAAAGGACACAAAAAATGAAACGACAACTCATATAATGACCTTTAATGTTAACGTAGAGTTAATTATGAGTGTACCTCTCTCTTTAAGTTTGTTTTGTATGGTTTTTATGTTTTAGGCTTTATGCCCTACAATAGGCATTCCATTGTTTTTATGGCATTTAATTTGCTGACCTGAAATATCATAAGAAAACATGAGATACTGTCACATCAGGAACTCAAATTGGCCTCAATGTTCGTTTGAACCGACAGCCCAGAATATTTGTTGCTGAACGTGAAGAGTACTCTGTTAAAGTTCGCTGGTTTCTCTCGTTAAATCCTGAGAGTGTAGATCATTCAAAAGTTGTATTTGATTGACTGTTCTTTTCCTAGTTATTTTAAATTATTTTTGCTTTTTTTAATGCTACTACAGAAAAGGGATAATAGGACAACAACAATTACAAACAGTTGTCATGTTTTCAATCATGTTGTTGGTTTTTTCCCCTGTTTTTTTCTTGGTTGTAGTTGTAAACAAATGGCAAAATCACGAATTCATTGTTTTTTAAGTTCGTTTTTGCAAACACAGCAACCATAAAGGCTTTCTAGCAGAGACCACACAAAACATAAACACAATAACAACAAACGCAACATGCACAAGCATGCCAACAAATTTACAGTCATCGTTTGTTTGTTTTACTTGTTCGTATAACCATAAAACATGAATGAAAATTTATATGAAAGAACGATTAAAAGAGAAAATCAGAGAGCGGGAGAGAGAGAACTACTCAATGGTAGCATTGCTGTAACTGTTAATGTTTATTATTGTTTTTGTTTAGACAAAACCACAACATGTTGATACATGTTCGCTAGTGATATTAAATAAACACTTAAACGTAGTCTGGCAGTCGTTTTAAAAGTAAAATTTAAATTAAAAAACAAAAACTGTTATACTAAAAACTGTTATACTTTTATTCTTACCCTGACATGTAGGACAACATTCACCCGGTTTTGGTTTTGTCAATTGACTGTCATCACACTGCGTATAGCATTTCATTATTGTTTCGGTTACAACACTGCCAACGCATTTGTATGATTTGCACGGGTCTTCAGGATCTGTCCATTCCGAACCGCTGGCATACGGTATGCCGCGAAAAATGCAACCTAAAATGTAATGAAATTCATGGATAAGCTCTTAAGGACTTATTCTAGTTCATTAAGTTCATGACTGTCTTACCTTTGCATTTATTACAGCAGGTATCAGAGGTTTTCTTCTCCAGCAAATAACAATCATCGATTGGCGGACAACTTTCCTGATGGCACTTAACGAATCCGTTCTGAAAGTAGTTGAAGTAAGAAAGGGAAATTTAATTTTTTAATAATTTAATGAAAGACACTTGGATAACCGTTATAATTTTGGAATAAAATGAAGAGAATGGAAAAGAGAGGTAAAGGGTATGGGTTCAGCAAAAGTCGCATGTACAATACCTTTTCCAGAATGATTACAATTGTAGAAGGAGTACTAGTAACTACTGCCATGAGTAAAGAACCTAACATTACATACTTAATTGGTCATTAAAACCCTTTAGTCGGGATTCCAACCAATCTTTTCACACCACTTATGTGGTATGTGTTAACTTTATCCCTGAGTGGCGGAACCTACAGTTTAAAGTCGACTCCGAATGACAGATTTTTGAGAAACTTTTCATGGCAATTTTATTTACTCCCAGAGTTTTTGCCAGAAGGCTACTGGTAAGTATCACAAATAAATGATAAGATAAGATAGAGGAGAAGAATTAGGCTGACTTTCAAAATGTATCAATACAAAGTTTGTATACAGTTCTACTACGGTATATAAATTTTGTACATATGCAAAGTTACCAAACAATGCATCAACTATAAATCCGATGCCTGATTGCTTTTTGACTACGTTAAAAATACACATTGGCGACGTTTTGAAATAGTATACATTGTAAACATTTTGTACAGCGGCATTATGAAACACTATACTTTGTTCAAACACAAACCAACTAACATTTTGGAAGTCAGCTTTACTAAGCCTTCTTACCAACCAGTGATGAAAATTTTCATGTCAAAAATTCTAGCAGAAACCAAATCCCCAACATCATTTAAGAAATCATAATGGAGGATCCTGAGTCTTCACTGCTGGAAGTCAAGGCAGAGACACAGAATACATATGTTTGACGATTTCAGGCCCCTCATATTTTCACAAATTCTGCAAAATATAGAGTGGTTATGTCCTGTAAACTTGTCCTCAGTACACAATTGCTAGTTAAAAAATCTTTTCTGTGATTGTAACAGATTTCTTAATTAGATGCAGCATCCAATCTGTCCCAAAACGGCCTGGCAAGGAGTGCCCATTTTAACCTGCTCACTCCATGGATCAATACAAAAAAGTGTGTGAAGAGAGGTTTTACTGACTGCTCCACTAAGTCCACACATTTCGTCCTATCTTGCCAACTCTTTGCTTCCAAAATCAAAATACAAATTCAGTAGCACTGTGAGTGCCTTCTTGCAGACTGAAATCAGCCTCGAATTGACATAGTATCCAGTAGCCTGACTTACCTTTAAAGTAGCCTAACTACCTACATGTCTTTGTGATCGCGGACGCTTCAGCTTGAAGATACTAAACTCTTTAAGGATCCCATCCAATCTGTTCTAGAACGGCTTGCCAAAGAGTGCCCAGTTTCAGCCTGATCACTCCATGGATCGAAACAAAAAGTGTGTGAAGAGAGGTTTTACTGACTGTTCCAATAAATCCATACATTTTGTCCTATCTTGCCAACTCTTTGTTTCCAAAATCAAAATGCAGATTCACTAGCACCCAGTACCAGTAGCTTTGTGAGGGCCTTCTTACACACTGAAATCATCCTCGAACTGACATAGTATCCAGTCTGAATGGTACATAGTAGCCTGACTACCTACATGTCTTTGTGATCGCGGACGCTTTAGCTTGAAGATACTAAACTCTTTGAGCATCTCTTCCCCAATTTAGATTTCCGCATCAGTGTCAGCCTTGATTTTCATGTCATCTAAAAAAATCTTTTGTGCGCTTATCAAACTAGCAACATTACAAGAAAACACCAACGACAGCAGCCCCCCAACTAGATTTCTGTGCCTTCATGTTTGATGTCATTTGTAAAAATCATATGCTCGCCTATTGAACTGGCAAGAGCAAGGGAAGATACGAACGAGAGCAGATTGTCGAAAACACATATCCTGACTAATTCACTTCATGATACATACAAGAACACTGGAGCGTAATAAATTTACCTACACGGTCAAATGAAATAGAAGGAGTTCTCCAAATATGTTAGAGGGTGTAGGCAGATGGAAAAAATTTTCAGAGTATATTACTGGCCTTCGGAAGATTACTATGGGTTCAACAGCTAACCTAAGTACTTTGAATTTCAGCAAGAAAATATTTTCCAAAAGCGCTTAAAGGAATATTTGATGGAAACGGCGTTTTTCAAAATCCAAAACATATTGCATATGCTGGGTAGGAATACTTGATTAATAACACAGCCCTGCATGGGTTTTGCAAATAAGATGGCTCCAAGTGTTTTCGAAGGGATATTGCGCGCTGAACACGAATCTGGGTTCAAAAACTTTCCATCACGTCAGGTTTTCGAAAAAAAGTGAAACCCCTAAAAATAGCGTTTTTTTGCCATTTTTGAAAAATTGTTGAGCTAAACACTGACGTGCTAGAACCATCGCTATTGTCAGAAATTGACAATTGACCTTTGCTTTTCAAAATGAGCCCAAAGCCAAATTGTTTGCATGCACCCTTAAAGTATAGGGTGGGGGTTTATGTCAAGGGGTGCAAGGGAAAAAGAAACACATTACGGATGTCCTTAAAAATTAATCCGATTTACTTGAAAATTGTTACTCAGGGGTTTTTGGGGTCGATGATTACAGATCTTCATTTAGATTTAAAAAATTCAAAATGGCGGATCTAATATGGTGGTCAAGTAAATCTGATTAATTTTTATAAACCTCAACCGCCATATTGCATCCGCCATTTTATGTCACACGTGGCCAAAGAGTGTTTATTTAACTTCTTTGATCCACTTCTACCCCACTGCCTTCTATGGGGACACTGGGATCTCAGAGTTCATTATAGATTGTATGGGAACTGTAAGGTTTTCTAAGCAGAGATCGTTGCCGATCTGGTTTCCAATGAGGATTTCTCATGCTATTTTCGTTGAAAGTCAAGCGGTCTTAAGTTTGATAGAAAAGTTTTGATAAGTTTTCTAAACAGAGATCGTTGCTGTTGGGAACCCATTTCAGACCGCAGCTGATCTGGTTTCTTCCAATGCTGATTTCTCACCCTATTTTCATTGAGTGGTCTTGAAACCAGATTCGTGTTCAGGAAAACACCTGGAGCCATCTTATTTGCACAAAAAAAAGTCCAAAATTTGCAGGGCTGTGCAATCTCAGAAGTTGTAGGTTAGATGTGAAGGCTGCTAGGTTAGATGTGATATACGATCATAGAACAATTGATTGATGTCTTTACGAGGGTCTAATGACACGCTGTGGAGTCATATATATATAGTACTTAATAATAATTGGTCATTACAATCCTTCAGTCAGGATTACGACCTAGCTTCTCACACCACTTACATATGTTTTGCGCGTTAATTTCATACATGAGTGGCGGAACCAACAGTTAAAACTCAACTCCTAACGACAAATTTTTTTGAGAAACTTTTCATAGCAATTTTTTATTTCAACTCTCAGAGTTTTTGCCAGAAATCTGCTGAGAAGAAGTCGCCAATGAAATATTTTTTCATATTTTCGTTTTGATGTCTGACCTGAGGTTTGAACCGTGGCCTTACGTCTAATAAGTCAACACACTACTTACTAGACTACGGCGAAGAGGTACTTACATTATCTAAATTACATACATACATATTGTGGCGCAGTGTATCTACTATATGTACGACTTATACGATTTCCTTACAGACTGTACATAATATTTCACATTAACTTTCCAATTTTACTGTTTGCGCACTACGTTCGTTGATTATTGGATTTATAGTGTGATAGTCTGGTAAAAACAAAAAATTAAGTGGAGTACCAAGCCCATATAAAATTGTTTATTGTCTTGCCAAGCTGTTCTATGACTTTACAGATAACATTTTTAACTATAAAATATGTTTTTAATTTAATACAGTTGATTAGCGAAATTCCAAAAAAAAAGTTTTTTTTGGGATAAAATTTTTACGCTACACTATGTGGCATTTACCCTGAAAAGCTGGCCAAAAAGGCAAAAATGAATTTAAAGAAATTTAAGAATCTGAGTATGCAGTTCGATAGACAACAAACTTCTCCGTTATATAGTGAATTTTCACGACTTTAAGTTGAGATTTGTAGACTTGAGACGATGTCAAAGTCAGGAAAGTGAAGAAAATTAAATGAGTTTTTGGTGTTTTTTTGAAATTTTAATAGGTTTATATGATATTTTTTGTGGCTAAACGAATAGAGGTTTTATATTAATTTTTTTTTATTTGAAAGGTATGAGCAACAGCTACTTTCAGTTTTATATATATATATATATCTTATATATTAATGTTAAAATTATTCGTTCAAAATTTAAAAATAATAAAAATTTCACATTTTTTTACCCTTCCTAAAAAAAGATAAGAATTTTAAAGGTGAAAGTAGTTTTTAGTAGTTTAATGTTATATATCACAAAAAAATATGAACTCTCTACATTCAGGAACAAAAAGAAAAGTTTGCGCAAATTTGCGCAATTATTTTTAGCGATTTTTTGAAAATTTTACTTTTATTTGAAAAATTAAAAATATTAGACGCAGTGTAATAAAGCCATAGGCAATAAAGCCATATGGCGTACGAATTATGCGAGGAAATTCAGTAGAAGCGATACCAATCGAGATGTCCTGAATAGGTTACTTTTATGCAGTGACCCTTTTATAAGCTGCAGTACACAAAAATTGCGAAGGAATAGAAAAGCATTTTCATCAGATACTATTAAATTACTCCTTCCTGACATTGATGATGAAAATGATAACGATTTTAACGATTGTAGTTAGTTTCACTTTTTAAGTATTTTTTTATGTTAAGTATTAAATAATGTAAAATAAATATTATGAATAAATATTAATTATCATAGAAGTTTAAAAACTTAATTACATATGTATGTATATCGACTATTATAACAATATGAGATGTACGTTTGATTTTCTTAATGGACCGTATGTGGTACCTAGGGGCACTTATGATCCGATCATTATAAAATGTGATCATAAATGATTCACATTCATATTAAACATGTTCATGTCGAATTTCATCGAGGTAATAAAATTTTTAAGCCAATTATAATTGCTAAACATATTTTCTTAAGGGGCCCTATTTTGGACCAAGGGGCAATTATGGACCGACCATAACAAAATTTGGTAATATGATTTAGATTTACAAAATACATTTTCATACCGAATGTCATCACGATACTGATGTTTTTAAGCCATTTATAAGCGTAAACTTGAATTTCTAAAGGGGACTTTATATGGGGACTAGGGTCAAATGTGATCCGATTTTCACCAAACTTTACAACATGATTTCCTAGTACACAGAACTGATCCATGCTAAATTTTATCATGATTGTTGCATAATTACCATAATTATGTGTAAATAAGTGCAATTCCGAGGGGAATTTGTATGGGGGCTAGGCGAAACCACAAACCGATTTGAACCAAAATCAGTTGGGTTCATCCTTGGGCCTAATTATCACTAACACCATTAAAAAATTCCAGCCATTAACTCATAAAACACTTCTATTAATTTTGGCCAGGTTTTCAGGCAAAATGCCACATAGTGCGCCAGCCAAAAAACTTTTGGGGAAATCTTTAAGACTCTCCATAAAATAGTTAAAACAGTGAAACAAATAGGCTCATAAATTTGTGTTTCTTTTTTCTTAAAGAAAATTAAAAGAAATAAATTTTAATACAATATTTTGCAATATTTGTTGACGGCAAGAAAAATTGTTATATGCAGGCTGCCTGTAAATACTGTTACAGTGCTAAGTAAAAGTTAAATTTCGTGGAAATTTTGTGAAGGGAAGAGAAAACAATTTCAAATTACAGAAAATGAAAATTTCCTTTATTCCTTTCAATTATTTCTAAAAAATTTTCATACCGTACGTCTACTTTTGCTTTGTACTGTGTGTGTTTTTTTCTTTTCTTTTACCTAAAAAGAGTTACTTATTAATAGTTTTAACAGCTGCTCACTGACTTAATGCACCACTTCATTTAAGTTTTTTTTTTCAGTTTTTTTTAGTTTTTTTCATTGGTTTTCTTTACAAATTTTTTACGGTTTTTTTGTGGTTGTTTTTTTTTCCCGCCAAACTTGGAAAATCCATTACTGTCGTCAGTTGATAAAATTTTATGTTTAAGCTGTGCTTGGCCATATACATACGACTTCTTTCATTGCCTCTGTAGTATTTGTTTATAAAAAAAGCATATGATAAGAGCATAGACTGACTGACTGACTGTCTTATGCCTGAGTCTATGGTGTCGAATGTTTGGTTATGAATAACGAGCAACACGGCTTAATGGCCAACACAATTTTAAGCCTGATTTAATAAGATTTATGCAAATGATTTTTAAAAAAAATTACCTGAGATAAAAATAATTATTTAATATGAAACGAAGCAAACAAAAAAAAAAAAAAAACCGAAAAAAATTTAATTTAATTTAATGCCTTGTTTTTAGTTTTATTGGGTAATGAAATCTGAAAACAATGAAAAAATGAAACAGAAAATTAAAATCTTTTTTTTAATGGTTTGTTAAACCCAAAATGTAAAATAAGTTGTACTCGAATTTATTTCAAAATATGCTTGTCATACAGACCTCTTTGTGTCCCTAATAGTACATAGGCTAGTATCTGAAGAGAGCAATATACATCAAGCTGCTGACATAGTTTAAAGTTGCGAGTCCATGGTTCAAACCCCAGCTCAGTTATCAAGAACAAAACCGAAATATGAAAAGTATATTCCTTTCGGTAGGTTCTTTTCTAAAAGTAAACTAAAATGAATACGAAAAGTTGGTTAGGTGTTCCAGAGATTTAGCCCATTATGATCAATATCCAACGTGAGAGTCAAACATTCCCTTTATAATATTTCTTTTGGAGGCTTCAGCCAAGCACAAGAGAAAATGTCAAGATGTCAAGAACCTCCACAACTTCGCAGCAAGGGCCGCACACTGGCACATTAGGTGAAAACTAACTTCTTCCACTCCTTCAGATCTCTGGAAAATTTCGGAGAGTGAATAAATATTGCCATGAACATGAGTGAAGTCAAGAGCCACCGCAACTTCACAGCAAGAGCCGCCCACTGGCACATGAGGTGAAAACTAACTTCTTCCACCCACCCCTTCAGATATCCGGCAAAATTTCTGAGAGTGAATAAATATTGCCATGAACATGAGTGAAGTCAAGAACCTCCCCAACTTCACAGCAAGAGCCGCCCACTGGCACATTCTGCTTTCACTCCCTCAGATCTCTGGCAAAATTCCTGAGAGTGAATAAATATTGCCATGAACATGAGTGAAGTCAAGAGCCACCGTAACTTCATAGCAAGAGTCGCCCACTGGCACATGAGGTGAAAACTAATTTCTTCCACTCCTTCAGATTTCTGGCAAATACTCTGAGAGTTCAATAAAATTGCCATGAAAAGTTTCTCAAAAATCTGTCGTTCTGAAACGACACTAAATAGTAGGTCCCGCCACTCACGTATAAAATTAACACACACAACATAGGTGGTAGGATAAGCTAGGTTGTGATCCTGACTAAAGGGTTTTAATCATTTATGTATGTATGTATGTACACATGTATAACGGCTTAGGCATACTCAGTTTACCACAGTAATCAGAAGACATATGCCTGCAACTTATTGGAGACGGAAAACCCCACAATTAGTAGCCAATTCACATCACAACCATGCGATGATTACGACCTGTAATCGCTCGTTCAGAGTATACAATCTGGCTTGAGCTAACTGGCTCGTAACGCCATCCTAACAAAACCACATGTCGTTGGTGTCTAAATCAGTCAATTCAGGTCAAAAGGGGTTGACAATCATCAACCAATAGAGCTCGCCATATACAATGAAGGTCTGGCCTGTGAAAGTCGCCGTAGTCTAGTAAGTGTGTTGGCTTATTAGATGTAAGGCCATGGTTCAAACCGCGGGTAGACATCAAGACGAAAAAATATTTCTTCGGCGACTTCCTCTCAGCAGATTTCTGGCAAAAATGCTTGGATTAAAAAAAAATTGCCATGAAAAGGTTCTCAAAAATCTGTCCTTAGAAGACGACTTTAAACTGTAAGTCCCGCCACTCATGTGTAAAATTAATACATACAACATGGGTGGTAGGAGAAGCTAGGTTGTGATGCTGACTAAATGGTTGTAATGACCAATTACGTAAGAAGTTTGAGTCCATCACTACATGTTCATCTCTAAACTTCTTTGAAACTTCCAGAATAGTGCTGTCGGTTGCACTCTAAATCTTGACAATGAATTCATATCCTTGAGTTTAAACAGTGGTATGAGAAGCTAGGTTGTTATCCTGACTAAATGGTTGTAATGGCCAATTAAGTAAGAACTTTGAGTCCACAACTAAACGTTCATCTCTAAACTTCTTTGAAAATACCAGTATAGCGCTGTCGGTTGTGCTCTAAACCTTGATAGTGAATTCATATCCTCGAGTTTGAACTGGAGAGAAGTTAGGTATGAGAAGTTAGGATGTAATCCTGACTAAAAGGTTGTAGTGACCAATAAAGTAAGAACTTTGAGTCTACAACTACATGTTCATCTGTAACCTTCTTTGAAAATTACAGGATAACGCTGTCGATTGTGCTCTAAACCTTGACAATGAATTCATATCCTCGAGTTTGAACTGGAGGATACAATGATAGGAGAAGGTAGGTTCGTATCCAGACTAAAATGTTGTAATGACCAGTTTAGTAAGAACTTTGTGTCCACAACTACACGTTCACCTCTAAACTTCTTTGAAAATTCCAGGATAGCTCTGTCGGTTGTGCTCTAAACCTTGACAATGAATTCATATCCTCGAGTTTGAACTGGAGGATACAATGGTAGGAGAAGTTAGGTTCGTATCCTGACTAAAAGGTTGTAATGACCAATTTAGTAAGAACTCTGTGTCCATAACTAAACGTTCTTCTATAAACTTCTTTGAAAATACCAGGATAGTGCTCTAAACCTTGACAATGAATTCATATCCTCGAGTTTGAACTGGAGGATACAAGGGTATGAGAAGCTAGGTTGTAGTCCTGACTATAATGTTGTAATGACCAATTAAGTAAAAGCTTCTTTGAAAATACGAGGATAGCGCAGTCGATTGTGTTCCAGAAGTTGTCAAATAATCTGTCTTTTCTGAGCACTTTGAGAACCCCTGCCTACATGCTATGAAAATACCTTGGGTATCTCCTCAAAATTTTTTTTATTTGTTGCAATAGTTCGTCGTCTTTAATTTATTATTTTTACTTCACTTTGAATTTCAACGCTTAATTATGGCTTCAATATTGAAATCAAAAATAAAAAAACATAAAAAAAAAATTTAAAAATTTGCCGCCAACCAGCCATCATATAAACAAGCGAATGAATGAACGAACGACCATTCGACCTGCATTTGTTTATTGCAGTCAGTCACAGTCAGTCAGTGTTTTTTTAGTGCTCGTTATCATAACGTATCTATTTGGATCAACAGTCAGGTGCAAATTTTTTTTATTTTCAAATCTCAAGTTTAGATCACACAGATACAATTGGTTGTTGCAAAACACAAAAAAAAAAAAAAATAAAAAAATAAAAACCAAAGCAAAGCAAATGCACAAAAAGAGTGTTGGTTGTTGGTTGTTGGTTGCATTACAAATTCAATGTCTTTTTGGCACAAACCGTAGAGATTTTTTTTGTTTTGCTGCTGCTGTTGTTGTTGTTGGGTTTTATTGTTTAAGGCAAGTTTTTTTTGTTTTGAGCCATAATTTTTTTGACTTGTTGCAGTAATCGATCAACTCTGTGTGTCTTAACAAATGTTTTCAAATTGTTTTTTTGCGTTTTTTTTTTCAATATGAATTGTTGTTGTTGTTGTTGCTGTTGCTGCTTTTGTTCTGAAGAATTTATTTATAAGTTTTCCATTGTAATTGTAAAACAATTTATTCGAGCAACAACACACAATTATTGCGGTTTTCTATTACACAAGGATTGTGGCAGATGGTGGTTTACAAGGAAGGCACCCTATAATCGGGTGTGATAAATTGAATTTAATTAAGAATTTAATTATAACAATGTGCCACCATTTTACACGATTTGCTACTTGAGCCTTAAGGACTTTGCTCTAGCAAAACTCTAGTGATTCTATCAGGCTAGATTCTGATGGTATGGTATGGTATGGCCAACTTCAATTTTCTACGTTTAATTTGCTTCCATATACGTACATATGTTCAATCAAAGGTCTCTCTTATATGGGATATAGCGATTTCGTTGAAGATTGCATTGCTGCTGAACTAGCAAGGGCTGTTACATAGCTTTCTAGCCCCGACGTGTTACAGGACATATGTTTCCCTACGCCTCTGTTGGCAGCAGGAGAACATTAATGCAATATTGCTAGGCTCTGGTGGACAAATATGGTTGAAAACACAACAGAATATCTTCTGTTCTTAAATATTATAATTATCCACCCCACCGAAGGCGTCGTAGTCTAGTAGGTAGTGTATTGGCTTATTAGACGTGAGGCCACGATACAAATCCCAGGTCGGACATCTCCATCAAAACGGAATATGGAACAAATATTTCTTTGGCGACTTTCTCTCTGCAGATTTCTGGCAAAGACTCTGAGAGTAAATAAAAATTGCCATGAAAAGTTTCTCCAAAACCCGTCGTTCGGAATGGACTTTACACCGCAGGACCCACCACTCGTGTATAAAAATTAACGCACACAACATAAGTGGTGTGAGAAACTAGGTCGTAATCCTGACTAAAGGGTTGTAATAACCAATTATGTAGATATGTATGTGTTTCTAGGAGAAAATATGCCGAGTTTTTGCATCTTAAGGCACGAAGCATATGGAGTTCTAGCTCCTTTCATGCTATTTCAAGGGCCCTCTGACTTCTGTTTGACAGTGCGTGGCCACCGAAACTGCTAAAGATGCACTGCCAGTCTATGTTCAAACTTAAAACAGTGTAAACAGGTCATTATACAACTGGTACGAACGGGTTTAACAGTGTGAAGCCACCGAAACTGCTAAAGATCCTTTGAAACTCAGTCTTCAAGCTTGCAATGATGTATGTATCCACCGCATGATGTATGTATCTCAGAAGCCACTTTCTTATTAGAAAGCATGCCGATAGACATGGAATTCCCTTAAATGACTTCTTCAGCAGCTATTGGTCTTGCCATGAAGTAATGGAGGTTCTGTCATCTTCTACTGTGTTCAGGTTAGTTTCCTGCTTGGCTACAAAATGGATATTCATTTCTAGTGTCCTAACCACTGGCCTTAGCGGAATCGTATCACTTAAGGCAGATCTGTAATCCAATCTAAACTAACTCGGACTTTATATGGATGAAGACAAAAATACATCATAATGAGCCATAAGACAGGCACAATTGCTGAGAACGTCGTGAAATCTCTCTAACAGAAGCAATAGTTTCGACTTACATTGCGTTGATTGGCCTGAACACATCTGCAGCGTTTTCAGTCGCTTTAAATTTCTTCATAATCTTGCTTATCCCTTGCACTGTGGGTTAACTATGCCGATCATAATCATCCTGCAATGTATGAAAAGTAGCAACCACTGTTTTTGTCTGACTCTTGACTAATTTTGTGCGTTCTACGGTTGTTAAACGATCCATACTTGTAAATGGCATAAGCCGTGGTCTAGTAGGTAGTGTGTTGTTATAGTGTTGGCTTATTAGACGTGAGGCCACGTTTCAAACCCCCAGGTCAGATATCTCGATCAAATCTAAATCTAAATATGAAAAATATTTCTTCAGCGACTTCCTCTCAGTGGATTTCTAGCAAAAAGTTTGAGTGTAAATAAAAAAAATTGCTATGAAAAGTTTCTCAAAATAATTTGTCGCTCGGAGTCGATTTTAAACTGTAGGTCCCGCCGATCATCTATAAAATTAACACACACAACATAAGTGGTGTGAGAAGCTAGGTCCTAATCCTGACCAAAGAGTTGTAATGACCAAGTAAGTTATGTAGACGTTTCACGTAATAAATGGCACTTCAAAAGAAAGATATTTATTTAACAGCTAACTGCCTTGCCTGGCTGGGACAAATCATGTTCCCTGGGATTTACGTTCTGAACAACATGATTTCAGAGCGGCATAAATATTGTCAATCAGATTATACAGTCATGACACTACCAGTTCTCAGAGCTTTTGACAAAAGTATGATTAGAAGCCGGGGCAGTCTAGTAGGTTGTGTGTTGGCCCGGCTTCAAACCCCAGGTCAGTCATCAAAACGAAAATATGAAAAATTATTTCTTCGGCGACAGCCTCTCAGCAGATTTTTGGCAAAAACTCTGAAAGTAAATAAAAGAGCCATGAAAAGTTTCTCAAAAATCTGTCATTCGGAATCGACTTTAAACTGTAGGTCCCGCCACTCATGTATAAAATTAGCACTCACAACATAAGTGGTGTGAGAAGCTATAACATAACCCTGACCAAGTAGGGTGTAATGATCAAGTATGTTATGATTAGAAAGGGGTTTTGAATTAATTTTCTCTCCAGGGCTGAGGTTTGAACTTCCAAACTCGCCAAGTAGTAAGCCAACACACTACCCACTTAGCCTACAAAGACCATCCTTTGGAGCAAATAGCATGAACTTGGTTGGATCGTAAGCCTGCTAAGGGTGGATGTAATAATCAGTTGCTTGCTTTTGCAAATAAAAACAACAACGAAAGGCATGTGAAAAGTAGTGCTGTCGACAGTCGTTTTAAATATTTTGATTTTCAATAAGATTTTCACATAAAAATTCTATTCTACTCGTATTAATTATGAGTTTGGCAGTTAAAATCGTATAAAAATCAAAAGAAATAAATATTTAATGTTATTATTATTTTGTTGTTTTTGTTTCTCTGTTTTTTGTTGTAATGAAAAAAAGGCATAAATATGCATAATTTAACATGCAATTATTGATGAAGTATTATTTATAACTGCTGCTCAACTGCACATTTTTTTTATTCGTTTGATTTTTTTTTGTTCTAAATTTTTCAAATCAATTTTTCATATTATTTTTGTTACAGTTTCGAAAAATAGAAAAAACGTTCATTGTAATGTAGATGACCTTGTATTGTACGATTTTTGTATTGAAATGTTAAAATGAAAAAAGAGTTGAAAAAAAAAAATTTTGAAAATGAAAACTCAACATGTGATCTCGTAGCAAAACTTTAAAAATAAAAACTTAAAGAAATAAAAATAATACAAAAACAATAACAACAACAACTGTTAATTGTTATAATTTTCATAAATCAGCCTCAAATATGCCTCGTAATAAATTATTAGTTTTTTTTTGGGGGGTACGAAACAACAACAAAAAAATCATAAATTATGGAAAATTATTGAAAGTGATCTTGAAAAAAACAAATTGAATCAAAAATTATTTTAATTAAAAATAATTATGTCTCTGATTAAACGGCTTTCTTTTATTATTAAAATTTAAATTTTAATTTCATGTGTCCTTCTACTGGTAACAAATATAGCCGGGAGTTGTAATTATACGAGACCTTGTAGAACCCAAGTAATTTATCGAGCCGTCTGGTAATTCAACCTAACCTAATCTTCTAATAATAGATGTCACAGCATTTTCAAACCTCTATCATTGAAATATACGAGATGTGATCAAAAACTAAACCTTTGCCTAAGAATAGTCCTTTGACCATAAGACACAAAAAATATGTAAAGGGTGTTTTTTATAGACGTATAGAACTTTAAGTTGGCATTACTTTTCAAGATGGCGATCAATTTAACAGCTGTCAAGTGATTTATTCTCAGTTTGGTTTGGCAATTCATCATGAATAGACTCACGCCTGAACAACGCTTGCAAATAGTGCAATTTTATTTCGAAAATAATGGTCCTGTGCGGAAAACGTATCGCGCACTACGTCCATTTTATCGTCGACAAAATCGTCCATCAGAGCAGTTAATTCGATTAACCATGGAACGTTTTCGCACCACGTTTACTCTTATTGATAACTCGCATTCCCAGAGACGCTGTACGGTGCGTACAGAAGAAGCTATTGCTGCTGTAGAGCGTAGCATTGAGGAAGACCCGAATGAGTCCATCCGCCATCGAGCACAGGAATTGGATCTGTGTCCATTCACTTTATGGAAGATTTTGCGGAAGGATCTTGGTTTGTGTGCTTACAAAATCCAACTCGTGCAAGATTTGAAGCCAAACGATCATTAAGTAAGGCGTAGATTCGTCGAATAGGCCCAAAACGAGATTACCATTGTTCCCGATTTTCGTAAGCGAATTTTGTTTAGCGATGAAGCGCACTTCTGGTTGAATGGTTACGTCAACAAACAAAACTGCCGCATTTGGAGTGAAGGTAATCCTGAAGTGTATGTGGAAACACCGTTACATCCAGAAAAACTGACTGTTTGGTGCGCTTTATGGGCTGGTGGAATCATTGGTCCATACTTTTTCAAAAACGATGGTGGCCAGAACGTTACAGTCAATGGTGATCGGTAAGAGCCATGATTACTAACTTTTTCATTCCCGAATTGAATAACCATGATGTCCAGGAGATGTGGTTTCAACAAGACGGTGCAACATGTCACACAGCTCGTGCCACAATAGATTTATTGAAAGACACGTTTGGTGACCGCCTAATTTCACGTTTTGGACCTGTGAATTGGCCTCCAAGATCTTGTGATTTAACACCGCTAGACTACTTTCTGTGGGGCTATGTAAAGTCATTGGTCTATGCGGTAAAGCCACAAACGCTTGACCATTTGGAAGACAACATTCGCCGTATTATTGCCGATATACGGCCAAAAATGGTGGAAAAAGTCATCGAAAATTGGACGTCCAGATTGGACTACATCCGCGCCAGCCGTGGCGGTCATATGCCAGAAATCATATTTAAAATGTAATGCCACAAGATTATCTTTCGGATAAATAAAATTCATGTCAATCGAATAATCCATCGTTGTTTTATTGCAACTTAAAGTTCTATACCTCTATAAAAAAACACCCTTTACATGAGTGGTAGGGGACCTACAGTTTAAAGTCGACTCCGAACGACAGATTTTTGAGAAATTTTTCATGGCAATTTTATTTCAACACTCAGAGTTTTTACTCGAAATCTGCTGAGAGGAAGTCACCATTTCCTTATGTTTGGGTATGCCTGACCCCGGTGTTTGAACCTTGGATTTACGTCTAATAATCTAACACACTTCCTTCTAGAATACGACGACTTCAAAGATCTTCTCACGTAAGAATCATTCTCAATATCAGCTTTCAAAGAAAACTTAAGCCAAAGAGGCCTCTTTATCGCATTGTGACTGACCTACTTCAGTTAGACTAGATTGGCATTTTGCCATCGCTTGCGACAAAACTTTCAATATACAGATGATTTAAGAGTAACTATCGGAATCGAAGCAAAGCTTTTTTTCCTTACACTGCCTCTCTGCCAACATTTAGTGGCAAATCTTTACTCATGCAGGACAGTGTATTGAAATTGGAGAAGATTGACTAGTACGACCACGTATAGTGCAGCTACAGAATGAATTCTCTCTGCAATACATTATTAGCTACGAAGAGATGTATTTTACGTGACAGTCCTTTTACTTGCTGGACAATGTGTTGAGGCCAGAAAAGATAAAGCAGTTTAAAGGCCGATAGTGTAGCTACAGAACGAATTCTCTCTATAATGCATAATCAACTACGAATAGATATAGACTACGTGCCCATTCTTTTACTCCCCTAAAAACATATTTCATTGTAAATGTTAATAAAACTATGAAACATAAGCCTTGTTGTCGCCATATTGGTGATGTAAGTAGTTGGGTGTCCTGTTGACACTATTAAGCACAATCGCTCTTTCAAGGATTACAGCATAATAATGATGATAACCAAGTGACATATTGGACAAGGAATTGTTGAGTTATAAAGAAATTTAAAGAGAAAAAAGTATTGCAGATATGCTCTGGTATGATGATACATTCATCACAACGCAAGCACTTCCAAAAATATGGTTTCTGTTAGAGAAAGAGTATCAGGTTCTTCGAATTTGTGGATTTCATGATGTGCTCAGCATTTGTGCTTATCTTATGGGTCGTTATGGGTAATTACGCATTTGGATGTGCGGCTATCTGCATGTAAAATCCCACTCACGTAACCATTGAAGTCGGCTGGCCACTCACAATGCTGTAGCTATGCTGATTGGGTGCTAGAACTAAAGGCTTTCAATGCCGATTTTTCAAAAAAAAAATTTTCACAGCCTTGAAGATCATTTCATATTCTGTGATCACGTCAACAAGCAATATTGACACTCATATGAGACTTGGACAAACCAAAGGTCATTGCAGAAATTGCGATAGCATGCGGAAAAAGTGACTGTTTGGTATGCATTATGGCCTGGAGTTATAGTTGGGCCGTATTTTTTCGAAAATGATCGTGGAAAAATCGTTACCGTCAGGAGTTAAAGGTCCTATGGCTGTATGATAACCGATTTTTTTAATTCTCAAAGGAAATATTATAAAATGGACGTTAGAGGGTACAACAAACCAGTGTTGGGAATCACACAACAAGATTAATTGACCACGAATATCATTCGATTTTCTTCGTTAAGGTTTTTATGGTATTACGTCTAAGAACGTGTTTAGGTGGGTAATCCCTGAATCGTTGCTGAATCGTTGGAAACCCATATTCACTAAGTAATCGTCGAGATGGCGACCGAAATGTGGCTGAAGTCTATCAAACAGAACTTGGACGGCAGTATGGCAACAAAATGTTTTCAATGCTTAAATAAAACGTAAGTAAGGAATAAAGTGTCTGTGACTTAAATAGCATCAGGCCTATCCTTACTTTTCATTTCAAACTCATAAACCGAGCAGTTAATGTAGAAATTTATCCAAAAATGCTTTCTAAACTTCCTGTCAACGTTTCCATGAGATCTTAGTGCCGCTTAACTCATCTTAACCCATTAATGCCCGAGTTACTATTTTTTTCTAACGATTACTGTTTTGTTTTTTACACTCAATTTCCTCTCAGAGCATAAAAACTAAGGCAACCTCTGCTGGCAACTTAAGTTGCCCCTGGGCACTAACGGGTTAAGCATTATTCGTCAAGTCTTAAGTTTTGAGAAACAACAGTTTTTCTCAGTGCATAGATCAAGATAAACGGAACGAAAACTAAAAACAAACATTAACGTCATTATAATGATGTCAATAACGATGATGTGATGGTGATGATGATGACGTTAAATGACGGTGTTACCATAACAAAAATCAAAAACTAACGATCGTACAGCAGCAGTAACAACGCGTTTTTAAAGAAATTTGCATAAAAGAATATGTTCAATTTGAATGGTTTTTTTCAGAGTGTGTAACCGGATAATACACGATAAGAGCAGAGAGAAAGAAAAAAAAATGAATCTTAAGGCGTTAAAAGATTTCTTATGTTAAAAGAGCAGAAGCAGCAGCATCAGTATCAGCAGAGAAACCAAAAAAAAATGTGGTAGCAATTCCTTGTTGTCGCTTTTCTGTTGTTCTCATGATATTTAAGAAAAAAAAAGAAAGAATAAAAAACAAAAAATTATAAAAAAAATATAATAAAAGGCACACACATTTTAACACGCAAGGTCGTTAGAGGCCGTTTGCATAAATAACAACAACAAAATAACACGATCTTTAAAACAAAAAAAGAAAAATAGAAACACATACACATACATTAGAAGTGGTCTTCTCCTCTAACCGGTGTTTTTTTATATTTGTTTGTCTGCTTAGTTTTTACAGTTTTTTTTTTCGTTTGTTTTGTTTTATTGTTTTGACGAGAGAGCTCAATAATAGAGTGAGAGAGAGCGAATGTGTTTATAATAAAGCAAACTATTGACCATGCGTAACTGTATAAAATAACAATAAAATCAATCATTTTTCTAAACAGCACAAACAAATTATACACTCAAAAAATTTTGTTGCTTTAAATTGAATCATAAATTGTAATTACACAGGCTTTCATGCTCTCTTGTGTTTCCTTTAATTGTGCATATTTTTTTCAAAGGAAATTTTTATTATAAATTCACAAATTATTTGTAATTGTTGTGATTTTCATGCAGTAGAAAAGAAATATTAACGTTTTCCTGTTGCATGTTTGAAATGTTTAAAATTAAAATTAAATTGAATGCTTTCTAGACATGAAATATTTGGGATTAACGTGCAACCTGATACTTTAATTAAAGGCCTACGGGTGTTTTAATGTGCGGCTTAAGTCTGGCTTTAAGCCGCTCTATTTTATTAAATAACCATTAAATTATTAATTATTTTCTAATGCTTGGATTATGGCTGATCAATTTTCATAAATTTTCTTTTTATTATACCGGGGTATTATAAAATTTTAATTTCTATAATTTGAAATGTCTTAGGCATGGAAAAGAAATTTATTTAATAAATTTGATAAAAAAAATAATATCCTTAATAACAGCTATTTAGGCTATTTTATTATATTATTTTGATGGCGATTTTATTTTATTTTTTTAATATTTCAGCATGAATAGCTTTAATGCATCCGTCTAACATAGCATGGCTGAAATAATATTCATTTAGTGGCGGAAGAAATAAATAAAAATTTTTTTCTTTTAAATAACACGTCATGACATTTTTTTTATTCAGCTTTTACTGAGAAAATTAATTACAGAGGAAATTAATACTCTGTATTAATTTTTAAATATTTTACTATTAAAAAAATAATTTTTTTTTGAAAACCATCAGGACAAGACAAGATTTTTTATTGGGAATTTAAATTTTTCGTGTCCAAAAAAAAAAAAAAAATTAATATTGCAAGCAATTTGAAACAGAAGCATTTCCTTTATTACTAACAACTTTTTTTAAAACTGATGCTTATGTTAATAAGCATCTGCAGAAAAAACTGCCAGCCTTTCTGAATAACCACAAATTATCCTCGTTTTTCTGGCCTGATATTGCCATTTGAATAAGGTTAGGAATACTGTTATCGAGGCAAACCACCCAACTGCCCAGAACTCCAGCTATTGGGCATTAGTAAATAGTTAAAGAGTTTAAAAAGAGTGAGTAACTATCCGATAACTTAAATTTCAGTATTTTATAAAAAAAACTGAATGCCAAATTTTTTCGTATACACTCCTTAATACCAGAAATATGGTCTCTTACATGTTGCAGCCATTAGCAGTTACATACATACTTAATTTGTCATTATAAACCTTTAGTCAGGATTACGACATTGCTTCCCACCACTTATGTTGTGTGTGTTAATTTTTTATACATGAGTGGCGGTTTAAAGTCGACTTTGGACGCCACATTTTGAGAAACTTTTCATGGCAATTTTATTTCAACACTCAGAGTTTTTGCCAGAAGTCCGCTGAGAAAGGAAGTCGCCCAAGTAATATTTGTTTTCATATGAGTTTTCGTGAACTCACATCTAATAAGCCAACACACTACCTACTAGACCACGGCGACTTCAACAACAGTCCCTAGACAACAGTCCTAAAATAGAAAATGTCTGAACAGTAGCTGACGGATATTACATCCAACACGTTACTCTAAGCAATTTCAACGGCTCTCTCATTTTAAACGATGTATCTGAGTCCCATAACCCAGATTAAGTAATAATACGGTACTGAGGCTTTCACTTCTTCCTTACGTCAAAGAAATAAAGTCGAGTTGGTACCAGGCGACAACAGAAGCTTGTTAACAGCTTGACTATTAGAGAATCCTAATCCTAAAAGCAGAACAACGATTACCCAGCATTTTTGAATGTCTGCAAAATTCTTAAAGATCCCGGTAATCAAGTAAACAAAAAGATGCTGCAAAGTTAGAAGTTAGAGAGACAACGTCAGCCTTCCTATTGGATGCCACTTTGGATCCATCACAGTACCTACTAAACTGGAAGCGACTGCAATTCATAGCAGTTCCGCTGGCTTATTACCAATAAAACTAGGTATTCTCGACTCGTTTTATGGGGATGTTTACAATCCGGTTTACAGGTTTACAATTTCTATGGCAACAGTAAGAAACTTACAATATTGCCAGACTCGACCGGATCTATATGGGTAAGAAGAGATCTATCTGTGCGGTCATCCTCCTCACGGCCACTGACCTATTGGAAGATATGCCGATCTCGACTTGGCATGACTTCTCCAGCAGCTGTGGGTTTGCGAAGGAGGAAGGGACGATCTTTAACTTTAAGTGTTTTTGCTGTGCTTTTGCTATAAAGAGACGGAAGTTTTCAAGCTTTTCATCTTCTATCACACTGGACTTAATACTTAAATGTATAGTTTGCTGCAATTGCACGATTTTTTTGGAGTCGGATGGGTTTTCTATAAAGAAAATTTGGTATCACAATGGACCTAACTTCGGGCCTAAATGGGACCTTATCCTTCAGGGAAGGTTCGTGATGTTCCAGGACCTTTGGTATTTTATTTCCCTGGAAGTTTGCTTAGACGAATATTGTAAATTCAAGGAATTGGAGATGCCAAGACAGAATGGACAAAGTATTGAACTAATAAAAGGATTTGGAGATTGAACAAAGTATTGAACTTAAAGTGGATTTCAATGTATTATTGGAACAACAATTATTTTTTCAAAATACCAATCATATTTTCAAGAAGAATTGTTACGTTTTTCTTACCGAACTTCCTTACACTTTTTTCTTTCAGTGTAATTCACACACTTTCTTACATTCCCCTTCATACCTACAACCGTAAGCTTATCGCTGATAGTATTTTAAAAGAAATTTCGCTCATAAAAATGTCGTAAATTGTTAAGAATTTATTGCGAATAAATAATAATAAAAAGAAGAAGGAAAACTAACCTTGGGTTCATAAAAGTTTACCGAGAAAAGAACTTAAATTAGAGACAAAGAATTAAGAGAACTCTGGCATAAAAACCATAGAAAACTTGTAAATTTTTATGTTTAAAATCCGGTTATTCCAAACGAATTCGTGTTTCAATTATTTTTATTTTAAAAATTCGTTTCCATCAAAATAGATGGGAAATGTTGTCAATGGTGACCCTCAACTTATTATCGTTGAAGTAATCGAAAGGCAAAATTATCTGGTAATGTACGGCAGTGTTAGCAAAGGAATGTGTTTACGATTTAATACTTGACACGTGGCATCGTTCTGCCGTTCTTGACAGAAATGGTTACGGAACCAGTTGCCCGCAACCTGTATTTTGTTAAGAACAACATGACGGTCTTCTCTGGAAGCGAAGAATGGAGAAATGATTGAATTTCTAAGGGTCTTCACAGATGGATCCAAAATGGCATCCAATAGGAAGGCTGATGTTGTCTTTTAAACTTCTAACTTTTCAGCATCCTTTTGTTTACTTGATTACCGGGATCTTTGAGAATTTTTCAGACATTTAAAAATGCTGGGGAATCGTTGTTCTGTTAGTAGGATTAAGATTCTCTGATAGCTAAGCTGTTAACAAGGTCGTGTTGTCGCCTGGTGCCAACTCGACTTTATTTCTTTGACGTAGAGAAGTGAAGGCCACAGTACAGTATTATTACATAATCTGGGTTATGGGACTCAAAGACATCGTTGAAAATGAGAGAGCCGTTGAAATTGCTTCGAGGAACGTGTTGGATGTAATATCCTTCAAATCCTGTTCAGGCATTTTCTGTTTTAGGACTGTTAGGACTAGGCTGTTGAAGTCTAGTAGATAGTGTGTTGGCTTATTAGATGTGAGTCAAACCCCAGGTAAGATATCTCCAACTAAACGGAATATGAAAAAATATTTCTTCGGTGATATCCTTTCAGCAGATTTCTGGCAAAAACTCTGTGGAGTAAATAAAATTGCCATGAAAAAGTTGCACTAAAAATCTGTTGTTCAAAGGCGACTTTAAACTGCAGGTACCGCCACTCATGTATAACAATTAACGCACCCAACATAAGTGGTGGTGTGAGAAACTAGGTCGTAATCCTGACTAAAGCTATGTAATGACTATTTATGTATCTATGCGTTTCTAGGAGGAAATATGCAGATTTTTTTGCATCTTAAGGCACGAAGTATATGGAGTTCTAGCTCCTTTCATGCTATTTCAAGGGCTCTCTGACTTCTGTTTGACAGTGCTAGGCCACCGAAACTGCTAAAGATCCACTGCCACTCTATGTTCAAACTTAAAACAGTGTAAACCGATCATTATACAACTGGTACGAATGGGTTTAACAGTGTGAGGCCACCGAAACTGCTAAAGATTCATTGAAACTCAGTCTTCAAACGCATAACAGTGTAAACAGTTCATTATACAATTGGTACGAACGGGATAAAAATGGAAGAAGCAGCTGTGGGAATAGTTCTTACACCAAATCTGGATGAATTCTTTTGTGTAAATTTTCCCAAATATCGGAAAATGACGGAGAGTGCGTTCAGTGTGGTCTGCTTTACTTCTGCAAAAGCCTGCTTTGACGTTCGTAAGATTAATTTTTGGAAGATGACATGCAAATCGTGCTCTTCGTATATCCATAACGTACCAGAAATTTTTTTGTTTTAATGATAACAGACGATGAGTTCCAAAGATTTGTTTCCCCTCCGGAGGGGAATGTATATTCTGAACTCTTCTTAGTGGTTGCATCAGCTTTCGCAACTGCCTCTGTTATTATAATTAACGTCGTAAAATTGCGATAGCAATACTTTACACGACGCACTATGTGGCATTTTGACTGAAAACCTGGCCAAAATTAATAGAAGTGTTTTATGAGTTAATGGCTGGAATTTTCTGATAGTGTTAGTGATAATTAGGCCCAAGGATGAACCCAACTGATTTTGGTTCACATCGGTCCGTAATTTCGCCTAGCCCCCATACAAATTCCCCTCGAAATTGCACTTATTTACACATAATTATGGTAATTATGCAACAATCATGATAAAATTTAGCATGGATCAGTTCTGTGTACTAAGAAATCCTGGTGTAACGTTTGGTGAAAATCAGATCACATTTGACCCTACTCCCCATATAAAGTCCCCTTTAGAAATTCAAGTTTACGCTTATAAATGGCTTAAAAACATCGGTATCGTGATGACATTCGGTATGAAAATGTATTTTGTAAATCTAAATCATATTACCAAATTTTGTTATGGTCGGTCCATAATTGCCCCTTGGTCCAAAATAGGGCCCCTTAAGAAAATATGTTTAGCAATTATAATTGGCTTAAAAATTTTATTACCTCGATGAAATTCGACATGAACATGTTTAATATGAATGTGAATCATTTATGATCACATTTTATTATGATCGGATCATAAGTGCCCCTAGGTACCACATACGGTCCATTAAGAAAATCAAGCATACATCTCATATTGTTATAATAGTCGATATACATACATATGTAATTAAGTTTTTAAACTTCTATGATAATTAATATTTATTCATAATAATTATTTTACATTATTTAGTCACTTAACATAAAAAAATACTTAAAAAGTGAAACTAACTACAATCGTTAAAATCGTTATCATTTTCATCATCAATGTCAGGAAGGAGTAATTTAATAGTATCTGATGAAAATGCTTTTCTATTCCTTCGCGATTTTTGTGTACTGCAGCTTATAAAAGGGTAACTGTTTAGTATAACCTATGCAGGACATCTCGATTGGTATCGCTTCTACTGAATTTCCTCGCATAATTCGTACGCCATATGGCTTTACTGCCTTTGGCTTTATTACACTGCGTCTAATATTTTTAATTTTTCAAAAAAAAGTAAAATTTTCAAAAAATCGCCAAAAATAATGGCGCAAATTTGCGCAAACTTTTTTTTTTTGTTCTTGAATGTAGAGAGTTCGTATTTTCTTGTGGTATATAACATTAAACTACTAAAAACTACTTTCACCTTTAAATTCCTTATCTTTTTTTTGGGTTGGGTAAAAAAATGTGAAATTTTTATTATTTTTAAATTTTGAACGAATAATTTTAACATTAATATATGAGATATATATATATATATATATAAAACTGAAAGTAGCAGTTGCTCATACCTTTCAAATAAAAAAAAGTCAATATAAAACCTCTATTCGTTTAGCCAGAAAAAAATATCATATAAACCTATTACAATTTCAAAAAAACACCAAAAACTCATTTAATTTTCTTCACTTTCCTGACTTTGACATCGTCTCAAATCTACAAATCTCAACTTAAAGTCGTGAAAATTCACTATATAACGGAGAATTTTGTTGTCTATCGAACTGCATACTCAGTTTCTTAAATTTCTTTAAATTCATTTTTGCCTTTTTGGCCAGCTTTTCAGGGTAAATGCCACATAGTGCGACGTTAAGAACGTGCAATTAAAATGCTTGCATACTATGCGTATACTTAATGCCAATTGGCCTATATTTACATTGAAATTAATCATACGTACTGGTGTATGAAACCTTACAGCGAATAAATATGTTCGACGTGGTGTTGCACTTGGTTGCACATACGTCCGGGCGTAAGACATCTTAGAACGAAGAAATATGCTGTACGTGATTAAGGGTTGCACTTGGAAAAGTAGGGATTAAACGTATATAAAAAAGTAGATATTAAATGCGTTCCAAGAATCCATAGAAACCGATGGTGTTTTATAGGTTAAGGGAGTTTCTTCAATTTCGACATGATTCGACATGATTTCGACATGATGTTCGACACGATTAAGGATTTCACATGGTGGTGGTTTTATAGATTACGGAGAGTTTCTTTGATTTCGACATGATATTCGACATGATTAGGGGTTGCATATGGTGGCGTTTAATAGGTTAAGGAGAGTTTCCTTGTTTTCGACAAGATTCGACATGATTTCTACATGATGTTCGACATGATTAAGGGTTACATATGGTGGTGTTTTATAGGTTAAGGAGAGTTTCCTTGTTTTCGATATGATATTCGACATGATCGCACATGGAATACCAAAACGAATTTCTCTGTGCAAATAAAGTGATTAAACGCGTTCCAAGAATCCAAAGAAATCGGTGGTGTTTTATAGGTTAAGAAGAGTTTCTTTGATATTAAAATAAAATCTCTAAGTACACCATTTGCTGGTGTCCACTGATAGCTCAAATCTTGTGCTTTCATTACGGCAATCAAAAAAAGAGTGTACACGATACACGATAACTGTAGCGTACACTTTAGTCGACCATTTTTTTTAACGAATAGCAGATTTTGTCTACAAAATTAATTTCAAAATTGGGTCACGGTTCAAGCACAAACTCATTTTCTTCTGAAACATTAACAACAAAATAATCTTAGAAAAGCAATCAAGCAAAGCGACAATAATTTTGTTCATCCAAAAACATTTTTGGAAATAAAAAAAAAACTTCTGAGTTGACTTGAGCACTTTCTGTCAATTTCAATTTAAGATAACTTTTCCAATAAAGCGATGAAATCTTATAGTTTTTGTGGCAATTCTTTGTCTCTATCTGAAGTAGAGTGACATGTAAATGTCTAGGAGAGAGAGAAATAAGACGGCATGTATACATAAGCCTGTGCCAAACCAACCAACCAACCAACCAACCGTTGAATGTGACAAAAATTAAACGCTATAGCGACAGTGAACAGCAGCAATAGCAACAGACGAACTAAAACAACAACAACAATAGCAGCAACAATAATAATACGAAATTGAACATTCAAAAGTTTTGAAATTGATTTTTACGACTCAAGGTCGTCAAACGAGTTATAAAACACACCAACTGAGCACTCCAAGTGATGAATTTTATTTCTATTGCCGTTGTTATCTTCGTTAGAAAAAAATAGAAAAAAACCATCATTATAGTGGATTAAGATACGATTTTAAAACGAATGTATGTACGTACATACAGACAGGCGTACGTAAAGTAACAGTAAGACAGACTGTATGGTTAACGAGACAGACAGATGGATGGCTGGTTGGATGGCTGTATGTATGGCTAGATGGTTGATTGGCTTAATGGACGGACAGGCAGCAATCGATGCTATATATTCACTGTTGAGTGACAAATGTAATATAAAACAACAACAACAATACTAATATACGTACTTAATAATTTTTACGTTTTTATTTTTATTCGTAGTTTTTTTTCTCTTGCTTTACTTTAATACAAAACCACAGAATATTAGAAAAAAAAAATTAGAAAAATAATAACAACAATAAATTTTTTAAATATGATCATTTGACACACTTGGCGCCGCTTTAGAAATAAACACACAAACACACACATATTTCAACAATATTTAGCGCAAAGAAATATTCATAATTTCTGTTTTTTTTCAACTGTTTTTTTTAATTCAAATACGTTTGTTTCAGCAGCTTAAAAAAATTAAAATAAGCACAACTGGTACATAAGTGGTAGTTAAGCTTTAGCAGGGCTTAAGTCGACTTTAAGATGAACTTTATGTGACAATATGGTGGTCACTGAATTCTCCATAATAATTCCAATGTGTTGATGCCTAGTTCAATTGCTAAAAACTGTCATTGTGTCTGCTTTATCAAGAGGGTCATAAAGGGTTCGCCAAATAACTTTTTTTTTTAAAATGCTTTAAAAAAAAACTACTGAATATTTTCTCAAATTTCTTTTTTTATTTGAAAGTACAATCCTTCCGGTTAATAATGGAAAATAATTTCATTCAAATGGCTGCCTCGGCTGGCCATGCAGTAGCCTACACCAGAAGATGCCGATTTAGGCAAAAAAAAATCATCTTTTCAGATGAAGCTCATTTTGATCTTGGCGGGTATGTAAACAAGCAAAATTGTTGCATTTGGGGCACAGAAAACCCGCACGCATACATTGAAAAGCCGACGCACCCAAAACGAGTCACTGTTTAGTGCGGATTTTGGTTCAGAGGCTTAATTGGGCTATTTTTCTTCGAAAATGAGCAAGGAGTGGTCGTTACAGTCAATGGCGATCGTTATCAGGCCATGTTGAGCGAATTTTTGTTCACAAAAATTGAAGAGGAGGATATTGGCAACATTTGGTTTCAACAGGACGGCGCTACGTGCCACACAACCGAAGCTACACTCGATGTTTTGCGCCCTGTTTTTAAAGATCGCATTATCAGCCGCAGATCTGATGTCATTTGGCCACCTCAGAGCTGCGATTTGACACCGTTGGACTATTATTTGTGGGGTGCCGTCAAACATAAGTGTTACGCCGACAAGCCAGAGACAATTGACGCTTTAAAGGACAATATTCGTGAAGCCAATGGTGAAATACAGCTGCACACAATCGATAATGTGCTTAAAAATTGGACCGATCGTGTAGGCTACTGCATGGCCAGCCGAGGCAGCCATTTGAATGAAATTATTTTCCATTATTAACCGGAAGGATTGTACTTTCAAATAAAAAAAGAAATTTGAGAAAATATTCAGCAGTTTTTTTATAAAAGCATTTTCAAAAAACAAAGTTATTTGGCGGACCCTTTATAAAAATTTAAGGTCCAAATGAAACCCTTTTTAAAATTCAAAGAAAGCAAGGTAGACATCAGGTTGTAAATTTGGTCTCGGTTCAGCAAACAAACAAATAATCTCTTCTCTCTCTTCTCTATGTAATTGCCCACACACATACCTACATAATTGGCCATTACAACCCTTCAGTCAGGATTACACCCTAGCTTCACACAGCACTTATGTTGTGTGTGTTAATTTTATACATGAGTGCTGGGGGACCTACAGTTCAAAGTCGACTCCGAACAACAGATTTTTTTGGGAAACTTTTCATGGCGATTTTATTTCAACACTCAGACCTTTTGCCAGAAATCTACGGAGAGGAAGTTGCCGAAGAAATATTTTTTCATATTTCGTTTTTATAGGACGTGAGGTTTGAACCGTGGCCTTACGTCTAATAAGCCAACACATTAGCTACAAGACTACGGTGATTTCATGCGATTGCCCAAAAAAAGTTTATTTGACTTCAGACGGGTTTTCAGTGGCTGTGACCTGTGAATGGCCATGCGGTTTAAAATAAGAAGACAATCAGTCCTCTCCTTATTCCATCCCCTAAGAAGCATTGTGCCACTTGCAATATTGCCATGACTTGAGCCTGGAAAACACTGCATGATCAGGCAGTCTTTAGGAAAGTTCAGTGGCAGAACAGTAAATATATCGGTTGGGCCATCTATCGGTTTAAATTTGAACCAATCGGTTATTTCGAATCTGGCAACGCTTTCTATTCTGTTTCAAAATTCAGTATATTACTGAACGTAATGAATCGATTTTCGCTTGAGCAACGTTGGAATTTATTGGAAATTATTTCAAAAAAACAAAGAAAATTGGTCGGAAATTGAACTAAAATGTCGTACAAAATTTGATCGCAGTGAAGATCTAACAGTGCCCGATATAAGCAAGTTTATTGCTAAAGTTCGTGAAACTCGTTCCATTGTTGATGCGCCAAGACGTGGGCGTGCTCGTACACTGCGTACACCCGTCAATATCGAAGCTGTGGCTGAGAGTGTGCGTGAGGATTCATCAACATCAACTCCTCATCGTTCTCAAGAATTGAACATTTCGCGCTCCAGTTTACGTCGAATTTTACGTAAAGATCTCGATATGACGCCTTCCAAAGTACAATTGGTTCAAGAGTTAAAGCCGCATGACCATTCGCTTCCTTTTCGCTTCGCTAGATGGGCCAACGAGAAACTGCAATGCTTTTTCAGAAAAAAAAAAAATCATCTTTTCAGATAGAGCTCACTTTCATCTTGGTGGCTACGTTAATAAGCACCGTATTTGCGGCTCTGAAAACCCACATGTGGTCTTGCAGGAGCTAATGCACCCATTACGAGTGACTGTTTGGTGCGGGTTGTGGAGCGGAGGCATCATTGGCCCATATTTCTTTGAAAATAAGGACGACGCAACCAATACGTTCAATGGAGACACCTACCACAGCATGATGACCGATTTTTTTGTTCCCACTCTTCATGGCATTGATGTGAACGATGTTTGGTTTCAATAGGATGCTAAACTGTCATTACGACCACTGTGAGGTCAACAGGATGCTAAACTGTCGTTACGACCACTGTGAGGTTTGTAAGATTAATTCCGGGTTGATTTAATGAAAATCGGGTACTTTTTATTCGCTTTTCTGGTATCTTGGGTTCATTTTCCCAACCTGTATGTACTGCAATGCTTTAATATATAAATTCTGTGTGTGTTTCCAATGCTCCAACAAACTAAATTGATCATCTAAGATCTGTAGTTTCTGTTTAAGATAAAATACCTTCTGGTTATTTTATACATCTGAGTTTAACTATTTACGTTGCTGCTGCTGCTGCTGCTGTTGTTGTTTATTCGCTTAAAACAATTCAAGACTACATAATGATAATGACGCCGTCTAAACAATCCATAATATTTGTTAACAAAATAGCAATAAAAACAATAGCAACAAAATAAAATAGAAACTGAAAAGAGCATTAACATCAGAAGCCGTTAAAATCGAAGAAGTCGTAGAGGCAAGCGTGCGAGTGTTTAAATTAAAAGTTGGTTGGATACACAACGCACATGTGCTTCAACGACAACGGCATAGGCACCGTCACATACGTTCTGGCAGCGGCTGTTTAAGAAGGCAGCAGCTAAAGTACAATTACTGCGGCTACTGTCTTACTGTTGGCCTAGTGGCGATTTTGTGCGCCTGTGTAGCGTTTTTTTTTTCTTGGCAAAAAACAGCTGCCGTAGACGCCGTCAGACGATGTGCTGATTGTGTTCGTAGTGGTGATCATAGCCAGTGGCTGTGATGGCCACAAAATAACAAGAGTTTCGTCTATTTAACTGTCGCCAGGCAGTCAGTCGGCCCTCGGGCCATAACTAGCAAAAGCAAAAAAAAAAAATAGAAATACAAAACGATTTATAGGAATCAACGCCTTCCTCCACCTCGCCAATGTGTTCTAAAAGCCCTTTTTTTATGTAGAAAAAAATCTCTGCTAGTTTAAGAGAGTCTTAGCATTCAAAACCGAAGAGAGTTATAGACAGTAAGAGTTAAAAGCAAGAGAGTGATAGAGAGAGAGCGGTGTGTAAGAGTGTCAGTTATAAGATTAATTAGCTAAAATGATCGTCAATTGATTTTGAAATATTCCAATAAATCATGATAAGAGGGTCTCTAATGAATAAAATTAAAATAAAATGTGTTTGTGGCAATAAAAAAACACGTAGAAAAAATAAAAAAATAAAAAATATCAGAAAACCCGAGTGTCATAAAAACCAATTACAATTTAATTTATTGATTTAAAATTGGTAGCATGGTTGTATTGGCAATGTTAACGGCTGCACAAAAAAAAGTGGCAATAAATTATAAACTTACTAAGGAACGTATGTATATGCTGAGCTGGCGTTATGAAATGTTTGGAATTTATTAATGGACTGACTGAAAACCCTTTTGAGAAACTTCGCGGCATTTGATAAATCCAGAACTATAGTGTTATGCACCGTGTAACGGTATCAAATGTTTTAAATGAAATGAAATTTATTATGACAACCCCATGAATTAATTTCAAATACAATGGGACAGACAAGACAAGACAAATGATCACTTCAAAAGAGAAATATTTTTAAAATAAATTCTTATATTCGTATGCATATTCCAGGGAAACCTTATTGACAGATTTATTATCATATTTATTATCACATTAAGTGGTGTAATAAATGTGTTCATATTTTGATTGTCTTAATCTACAATGTTAGTTGGTTAAAACAAAGTATCGGGTCCGCCATCTAACGTTTTTTTTCAAGTATTGCTTGTTTCGTGAATGGTAACACTTAGCTCATGTCTGATTTGACCGATAATTAGTTTTATCCTTCCGCTGAACGAGTATGGTTGTGTATACGCTTAAACAACGCTGGGAAATATTGCGACATTACTTTGAAAATCATGGTAATGTTGCAGAATGTGTGCGAAAATTGCGTACGGATTTTGGAAGAAGATAAGCACCGTCAGCTCCGTATGTTCGTTATCTTGTGAAAAAAGTGAAAGAAACTGGCATCCTCATCGCATGCATACATTGAAAAGCCGACGCACCCAAAACGAGTCACGAGATCGATAAACCAAAGCGTGAAAAGCCAAAAACAGTGCGTACACCCGAGAATATTGCTGCTGTGGCAGAAAGTGTGCATGAAGAGCCATCAATATCAATTCACCGACGTTCTCAACAATTGAACATTTCGGAGACATCAGTGAGACGAATTTTGCATAAAAACCTTGGTATGACGCCATACAAAGTCCAATTGGTTCAGGAGTTGAAGCCAATTGACCATACAATGCGTTTTCGCTTCGCTAAGTGGGCCTGCGATCGACTTACAGGAGATGCCGATTTTGGCAAAAAAAAATCATCTTTTCAGATGAAGCTCATTTTGATCTTGGCTGGTATCTAAACAAGCAAAATTGTCGCATTTGGGGCACAGAAAACCCGCACGCATACATTGAAAATCCGACGCACCCAAAACAAGTCACTGTTTGGTGCGGATTTTGGTCCAGAGGCATAATTGGGCCATTTTTCTTCGAAAATGAGCAAGGAGTGGCCGTTACAGTCAATGGTGATCGTTATCGGGCCATGTTGAACGAATTTTTGTTCACAAAAATTGAAGATGAGGATATTGGCAACATTTGGTTTCAACAGGACGGCGCTACGTGCCACACAGCCGATGCTACACTCGATGTTTTGCGCCCTGTTTTTGAAGATCGCATTATCAGCCGCAGAGCTGATGTCGTTTGGCCACCTCGCAGCTGCGATTTGACACCGTTGGACTATTATTTGTGGGGTGCCGTCAAAGATAAGTGTTACGCCGACAAGCCAGAGGCAATTGACGCTTTAAAGGACAATATTCGTGAAGCCATTGGTGAAATACAGCTGCACACAATCGATAATGTGCTTAAAAATTGGACCGATCGTGTAGGGTACTGCATGGCCAGCCGAGGCAGCCATTTGAATGAAATTATTTTCCATTATTAACCGGAAGGATTGTACTTTCAAATAAAAAAGAAAAATGGGAAAATATTCAGTAGTTTTTTTTAAAGCATTTTCAAAAAAAAAGAGTTATTTGGCGGATCCTTCATATTTCCCATGTATAATAATCGTGAAAGTGTCAAATTATTACTGTGCTAGGAGAGAATGGCAGCTTAATTGCATTAGAATTCACTTGAGTACATATTGCAGCTCATTGTGATTCCACAAAGCAAAGATGTTTCAATTCATCAGCCACACAATAACCCTAGACGTCTCGGGATAACCATGAACCCACTTAAAGTAGAAGGAGTTCTAATTACCTTCTAGCTGCCGCAGTAGATGGGATCCCTCATTTAGAATGAATTCTTTAGCAAGATTTATGAACTTAACCTCGATGTGAAATAGTCCCCAATGGTTATGGAGACTAAAGATAGACGAGGTTATTCGAAGAAAATGTCACAATACTTTACACAATTACCCGAGACGCCTCGGGATAATCAGGAACCCACTTAAAACAGAAAGAGTGCCAATTACCTTCTTGCTACCGGAGAGGATAGGATCCCTCATTTAGAATGAGTTCTTTAGCCAGGTTTATGAACTTTATCTCGTCCTGAAATAGTCCACAGTGGTCATGGAGACTAAAGATAGACTAAGTTATTCGAAGAAAATTCCACAGTACTTTACACAATTATACGAGACGTCGCGGGATAACCAGGAACCCACTTAAAGCAGAAAGGAGGGGATAGGATCACTCTTTTATAATGAGTTCTCCAACGAGATTTATGAACTTAACCTCCACCTGAAATAGTCCACAGTGGTCATGGACATAGATAGCTAAACTAAGTTATTCGAAGAAAATACCACAGCCAGCCATATACTAAGTTTGGAGTCTTTTGTGTAGGCTCACCGGTGCACATCAAATGATATGTCCGCCTAGCTGCGACTTCTTGGATTTCTCGCATCAAGTCTACGATCTAACGATCATTTCACATAGAGTTTAAGGACATGACAGGATACTTCTGATAGTAAGGAAAGCTATTTTTAAATTACATGAACAATAGATACAGAAGAGTTTCCCGTTTTATTGATACATACATGCATAATTGGTCATTACAACCCTTCAGTCAGAATAACGACCTAGTTTCTGACACCACTTATGTTGTGTGTGTTAATTTCATACATGAGTGACGGGACCATTTCGACTCCGAACGACAGATTTCTGAGAAACTTTTCATGGCAATTTTATTTATTTTCCGAGTTTTTGCCAGAAATCTGCTGAGAGGAAGTCGCCGAAAAAATACTTTTTGTTTTTGTTTTGCTATCTGGCCTGGGATTTGAACCCTGGCTTTTCATCTAATAAGCCAACACACTACCTACTAGACTACGGCATAGACTACGTCAAATGATATGTCCACCTTGCAGGGAATTCTTGGATTTCTCGCATCAAGTCTACGATCAAACGAGATGTAATTCATTTCACTTAGAGTTTAAGGATAAGGTAGAATAGGATATTTCAAGTATTATCGAAAGTTTTTCTGAATAGAGCGACAAAAGATACAGAAGATGTCCCATTTTATAGATTGTTTTTCTATAATGCCTGGAGTATTGCTTTGATCCATGCAGTCTATATTGAACTGGGAACCGAACCAGCCTGAACGCCAGCCAGCAACGACTGATACTCGTAACGCAGAAAAAGTGAAGTCTAAGCAGCATTTAAACTCCAAATGTCCTTCTTTGACAGGATCAATAAAAGTATGTGCATAGTCGAAGACCAAGTTCCTCCTTCTCTACGATATAATGCTGGGCATATACTTAAGTTTATAAAAGCCTAGCTTGCTTCTCTTAGTTTTTCTCGTTTCTATGGGTCTTGCAGAATCCGTTTCACATGAGTAACTAGCAGTGATAACTGTAACAACAGCATATTGCATGCATGCTCCTTTAGAGTTTTAGCAGACTTTCCAAGCTTCCTTGTTGGTCCTTCTGAATTAGTAAGATTTGTTCAAGGCAGCCAGTTTCCGAAGCCAAAAATCCGACAAAATCTAACACAGAAATTTTATGCATAAACTTTATGACTAGTAGTTAGCGATACAGGACGTTTGTGGACTTACTAAAAAGGCACAGCCTTGATTAGATGAAAATAAAAAAATAAAAAAAAATTTATGATCAACATTTAGGAATTGGTTCCTGCTTATTTAGAGCATAGTATTGAAATGAGCATGAAATGTTAAAGGGAGAGAAGAAAGAGTAAAAGATATAAAGCAACACTAGATTTAAATCTATTGACTGAACAGGGTTCTAATGGAGGATAGTTCCATAAAAGAATAGTGCGGCTAAAAATCAAATTCTTTCCTGTAATATATTTTCTAATTTATGGGTTAAATAAGTAACTGTCCTTTACACGCAAAAGATATGATATTTTCGCGTACAAGTGCCGCCCTTATTATATCGTTTGAACATCGAAAACCAGCACTGATTGTACTGTAACAGCATTTTATTGATTCAATAGTATTGAAATGCTTCTTTCTTCGTGTGAAATATTTAAAAAAAGCTACGCAATTTCATTCCAATTGAGGTGTTCAAGCCTCCTTTACATTTTTAAACGTTACAATATGGATCGTGTTATAAAAAATACTTGTTTTTGTTTTTTAGTTCTTTTCTTTCTCGGGTTTTTTTTTGTCTTCCCGGTTGTAAAACACGCAATTTGGCCCTAAAAACGTATTAAAAAAATTGTCTCCCTGTCTTTATTTGGGCTTTTTATTGCGATCAATGATCCGACTAACTGATCGCTGCTCATTTTCTCTCTCTCTTTGAATTTTGAGAGGCTTTTTGTCTCTTATTGATTTTGATATTTTTTGTTGTTGTTGTTCATTTTGTTTGTTATTTTTGTAATGTTGTTTTTTTTCGCAGACGTCTACGAATTATTATGTTTTTTTTCTTCTTTTTTTCCGATCATTTTGACTGTTTTTCGAATATTTTGATTTTAAAATTCGTGTTATACGTTGTATACGTAGTATTTTTTTGTTGTTGTTATTGTTTTTATTGTAATCGTATTAATATGTTTGTTGTTTTTATTTTAGTTTGTTTTTTTTAGGTTTTTTGTTTTATTAAAGTGGGCGTAACTGAAAATATCAGTTGGCGCCACCTTATTTTTTGATTTTTGTTAAAAAATATTATCATGATTATTGTTGTTATTGTTGCTGTTGTTGTTGTTGTATTGTTATTTTGTGTTTGGTTTTTGTATAAGAGGGGCTATTTTCAAATGATGTTATATTTGTTGTTGTATTTATTATTGATCAATAACTGTGTTATTGTGACTTATAAAGCGAATTTCAACTCCCCAATGCTGTCTTATACTGTCTGCTGGTAAATCTTTATTTTCTTTAAATTTTTAATTCTACTGTCGTTGACATTGGTTTAAATTTTTTTGGAGGAGATTTCATTAATCCTCCATATTTTTTTTCTCTTTTTTTTGTTAAATATTTTGTTTTTCTTTAATTAAAATTCTTGATTAATTTCTATTGATTTTTTTTATTTTTTAAGAAGGGATTACATTTACTTCTGAGTCGTGCTGTCTAAATATTGTCTTTTAATTTTTTTTTCAAGAGCTTTTAATTAAATACGATTTTTTCAATTTCAATGTTCAATTGCTAAATCAAGGCTAAATTGCGATTTGAACTCCAGAACAGCTTCAATTAAATGCCAATGACTGAAGAGTTTTTTAATATTTTTAGCATGGTATGGAATCTCAATTTAGAAGTTAAAATTGAAAAAAAAAACTTTCAGAAAATATTTGCGAAATTGCAAAATTTTAAAAATAACTTTTAAACGTTTTTTTTTTTCTTAGCCTTGAACTGATTTCAAATTGAAATTTATAAAGAATAAAAATTCATTAAGGATTAAAAAACGAAATTAATTAATTAATTGAAATTGTCATATTTTAATATATGAATTGATTTGTTGCTGAACATCAGTGGGGTGAGACTTGAAAGAACCTTTTAAAATCTTTTAACCCTTATTATTCCTTTCTATCATTTTCCAATTATCATGGCCAAATTTGTTGTCGCCGTAGTCTAGTAGGTAGTGTGTTGGCTTATTAGACGTAAGGCCACGGTTCAATCACTAGGTCCAAACATTAAAACGAAAATATGAAAAATAATTCGACTTCTCCGTAGATTTCTGCCAAAAAACCTGAATGTTGAAATAAAAATTGCCATGAAAAGTTTCTCAAAAATCAGTCGTACGGAATTGACTTTACAGTGTAGGTCCCTTACCACTCATGTATAAAAATTAACGCACACAACATAAGTCGAGTGAGAAGCTAGGTCGTAATATTGACTGAAGGGTTGTAATGACCAATTATGTATGTATCTTGTAAACGAAAGATTTAGTTTCCATTGTTTCCACGAAGCTCTTAACGAGGTGATATCATTTTCACATCACATGGCTATCGGGATATAGCGCCAGCCAAGAAAAATTCAAAGAGACAACAAATGAGCAGCGATCAGTCAGTCGGCTCATTAATCGCATTAAAAAGCCCACATAAAGAAAAAGGAGAGAATTTTTTAATACGTTTTTAGGGCCAAATTGCGTGTTTTACAATCGGGAAGACCAAAAAAAAACCGAGAAAAAAAGAAGTGAAAAACAAAAACAAGTATTTTTTATAACACGATCCATATTGTAACGGCGCTTGTATGCGCCTCAATTGGAATAAAATTCCGTAGCTTGTTTTAGAATATTTCACATGAAGAAACGAGCATTTCAATACGATTGAATCATTAAAATGCTATTACAGTACAATTAGTGCTGCTTTTCGATGTTTAAACGATATAATAAGGGTGGCACTTGTTCCGGAGAATTGCAAAGTTTTTGCGTGTAAAGGACAGGGTGATTTTTTAAGAGCTATAGGAAAATTTTTCAAAAAAAAAAAACACATAAAATTCAGAAAAATTCATGAAATCTTTATTTGAATCGATAGTACGGTCCATATAATTTAATGTTTGAAGATTATTTCATGCAAATGTTGACCGCGACTGCGCTTCAAATGGTCCATCCGCCGGTATCTCACGAATAAATGCTTCAATGTTGTCTTCCAATGCGTCAACTGAAGCGGGCTTGTCTGTATAGACATGAGCTTTAACATAGCCCCACAAGAAATAGTCTAAAGGCGTTAAATCGCTCGATCTAGGCGACCAATTGTCCGGTCCCGAACGTGAAATAAATTGTTCACCGAACCCGCCTCTCAATAAGTTCATTGTTACGCGTTCTGTGTGGCATGTGAAACCACATATCATGCAAGTCAAGCTCTTGCATTTTGGGCAAAAAAAAAGTTGGATATCATCTCACGGTAGCGCTCACCATTCACAGTTACGTTACGATTCGCAGCATCTTTGAAGAAGTACGGTCCAATGATGCCACCAGCCCATAAACCGCACCAAACTGTGACTTTTTCTGGATGCATTGGTAGCTTTTGCAATGCTTCTGGCTGATCTTCACTCCAAAATCGACAATTCTGCTTATTTACGTATTCATTGAGCCAAAAATGAGCTTCGTCGCTGAACACACTTTTTCGATAAAGAAGTGGATCTTCGGCCAACTTTCCAAGAGCCCATTCTACGTAAGCGTGTTGGTTGTTTAATGTCCAACAATGTAAATTTGGTGCGAAATTTAGTCACAATAGCCCGAATAGCCGCTTCAGTGGGTCGATTAAACTGACCATAAAATGGAAGAAGCGCGCGATGAACTTTCTTAACAGAGCAGGCATTTTGATAATAAAATTCAATGATTTGCAAGCGTTGTTCGTTTGTAAGACGATTCATGGTTAAATTAGAGACCAAACTGAAGATGTTTGACAGTGAAACAAAACACGAAACGTGCGTGAGATGTTTAAACCAGTGTTGCCAAAAAAGCAAAATAGCTAAAAAATCACCCGTTATTACAGGAAAGAATTTGATTTTTAGCTGTACTTTTCTTTTATGGAACTGTCCTCCATTAGCAGCCTGTTCAGTCAATAGATTTTAATCTAGTGTTGCTGCTTATTTTTTATACTTTCTTCTCTGCCTTTAGCTTTTATGCTCGTTTCAATATTATGCTCTAAATAAGCACGGACCAATTCCTAAATGTTGATCATAAAAAAACTTTTTTTTTTGTTTTCATCTAATCAGAATTGTGACAGTTTAATAAATTCATAAACGTCATGTACCACTTACTACCAGTCATAAAATTTATGCATAAAATATCTGTAAATGCAAATTAGTTTCATTTTATTTTATGTTCTTATTTTTTTTTAGAATAAAATTTTATTTTTTCGAAGTAAAAAAGCACGAAAATATTATGATTTCGTCACAACAGCATGATTATATTATTTTTTTGTTTTTGTTTTGTCTGTTGTTTCGTATGTATTTTGGCCGTGTAGTATTTCCATTATTATTATGTGGCATTTTGGCTTTTTTTATGCGAATATTTATGAGGCCATAAACAATCGTTTACAGTTTTTCCTAAGGGATGGCCAAACTAAAATGGTCGAAATAAAAATAATAATGACAGGCGAATGACATAAAGTTTGAAACGACAAAAAGACAACAACAAAAAAAAAACATCATAAACTTAAATGACCCTTCCTCCTCTAGCAACGAATCGAATATAATTCAAGTGGCAAAATCAAAAAAGGGGCGTAAATGTAAGGGTAGGAGGGAGGCACTGCCATAAATGACGTATTTTTAATGTTCGCACTTCGTTAGGCATTTAATTCGAAATGATTTTAATGGAATTCCATAAATGACATAAAATGGCGCCTAAAATTGTTGTTGCAACCCCACACATACTCATACTAGCACTCGCACAACTGCAACTTTTATGTTGCAGCAACATTTATTCAATCTCGCACACACAACGCATATATAAATGCGTAAATTTATTGACAAAAGAGAGAGAGAGAGTGACAGAGAGACCGAATTCAAATAAATAAAAATAAAAATTATTACCAATTCCTCTGCCATGGATTAAAAGTTCATGCCAGAGGTTAAGCAACAATACAATTGCAATGCTCTTGTCCTCCTCGTTGCATTCTACTATACTTAGTTTATTATAAAACTTTATCACTCTAGTATACGAGAGTACACATCCTAGAACAGTTCAATAACTTGTGAAACAAGTGAAGTAGAAGAGTGCAAAAACTGACCATTTGACAAAAGCTGTGATTGTGCCAAAATTATATTCAAAGAAAATTAAGGAAAAAGAACAAAACTGTTAAAAAATATTTGAAAAAGTTTTTGAATAAGACTTTGTCTGTTAAAGTGTCTTTGAAAGAAAATGACACAAAAAGAAAAAAAAAACAATGTTGGCACCAGTAAAATCAACAGCTATTTTAATATTGTTAACCCTTTGAAGTTATGGAAGCCAACGGGACACAACAACGAAAATAAAATTGTTTTTAAGAAATTTAAAAAAATTTAAGAAAAAAAATTTTTTTTTAAATTTTTTTTACATATGATTTTTCAAATTACACATGGAAAATACATGCATAATTTGTTTAAACTTTTAAAGAGGAAAAGAATACTTTTTCCACAAAAAATTTCACTTGAAATTGAAGTTTTAACACTTTAAATTGATAATGTAACACAACTAGGCAATAAAAACATGTTTTTAGGAAATGTTTTTTACATATGACTTTTACAATTACACATGACAAATACATGTGTAATTTGTTTAAACTTTTAAAAAGGAAAAGAATACTTTTTCGTCAAAAAATTACAGTTGAAAATTAATTTTTAACTCTTTAAATTGATAATGTAACACAACTAGGCAATAAAGAAATGTTTTTTACATATGACTTAAAATTACACATGGAAAATACATGCGTAATTTGTGTAAGCTTTTATAGAGTAAAAGAATACATTTTTCGCAAAAAATTTCAAATGAAAACTAATTTTTAACTCTTTAAATGTTTTTTACATATGACTTTTAAAATTACACATGGAAAACATATGCGTAATTTGTGTAAGTTTTTAGAGAGTAAAAAAATACATTTTTCGCAAAAAATTTCAATTGAAAATTAATTTGTAAGCCTTTAAATTGATAATGTAACATGATAATAAAATAAAAAAAACATGTTTTTAGGAAATGTTTTTTACATATGACTTTTTAAATTTCATATGGAAAGTACATACGAAAATTTTAGTGTGAATATTTTGTGAATTTTAATGTGAAAATTTGGAGAATATTGTTTCTTGAAAATTCTTCTCGTCTTATAGAAGATGTTTTTAACGTATGACATTTCCAACACATTTTTAAATTACATAAGTAAAATACATGTGAAAATTGACATTTGAAATCAGACATAAGCTATTGAAGTATTGTTTTTATAAAATATGTGATTGAAAGTACGTAACATTGCTTGTGAAATGTTTTTTCAAATGACTTTTCCGTACATATTAAAACATATGGAAAATACATGTGTAATCTGTTAGAATTTTGAGCAAAAATTCAATATTGGGCTCAATTCATCACATTTGAGTTTATAGAATGAAAAAAAACATAAAAAGTAAGAAAACACAAAATTCTAAAGCTTTGCTAGGAATGAAGACATGAATCAGTAGAAAAGGAAGAGAAATTTGTGCCGTGACAGGGGCCTGTATCTTGTATCCGTATAAAATTTAGCTGAGGGCAAGAGCTGAAACAAACGACCATAGACATGGACATGTGTTCGCTGTATGGGCTCTCTAGCAGTTGGCTACTGGCCGTAGTTTCCATTGAAAACACATTTTCAGTGATGAGACCCATTTCTAGATGAATGGGTTCGTGAACAAATAAAATTGTCGAACTCGGGACGATGCCAATTCACATAGGATCCAAGAACGTCCAATACATCCTGAAAAGGTCACAATTAATGTGGATTTGTGACTGTCAGTGTCAAAGGTTCATATCTGTTTAAGAATAATGTTGCTCAGCTTGTTGCTCTCAACGTCGAGCACTATAGTTCGATGAATACAAACTCCTTTAGGCCTGAATTTGATGATCTGGACACTAGTGACATGTAGATTCAATGTGGTGGCGCCATCTACCACACAGTTTATGTTATGTTGGATATTCGACATGAGCGCTTTGAGGGCATAGTCATGTTAGATGCAGAAAGATGTGAACTAGCCACCAAGATCGCGTGGCTACATTTTATTTGCGGGGTTTTCTTTAATAACAGATGTAAGCGAACAGGCTATAAACTACAGAGATTCTGAACGGCAACATAACACATGTCATCCGCTAAATACATTCTAATATGTATGTATTCTATACCAGAAGAGTGGTTAGTAATGAGCTAAAGAAGTTTGTACAAGATAAAGACTTTCTGTAGAACTCAGTTTCTATAGAAACTGATGTCAGTCTGGAGATCAAGCACACGATCACTCTTGCCAACAGGTGCTACTATGGTTTCAATATGCAATTAAGCAGCAGAGACCTCTCTCCGACGACAAAACTAGAGACGCTCATCCTCCCCGTGTTTCTTTATGGCGTAGAAACCAGAAACTGATGCAGAAACCTTGAGAGTATTCGAGTGAAAAGTTCTACGCAAGATCTTCGGTTCAGTTGCAAGTTTCTGATGCGATCTTCGGAAATCTCAGTAGATTTCTGGCTAAAACTCTGTGTGTTAGAACAAAATTGCCATGAAAAGTTTCTCAAAAATTCTGTCGTTCGGAGACGACTTAGAACTGTAGGTCCCACCACTCATGTATAAAATTAACACACCCAACATAAGTGCAATGAGAAACTAGGTCGTAATCCTGACTGAAGGGTTGTAATGACCAATTATGTATGTATGATCCAATAGTGAGCTGTATGTGCTCCTCAACGACATTGACGTTGTGCAGCGTATTAACATCCAGCTCCCACGCTGGCTTGGCCACGTCGCTCGAATGGAGGAGGATGCGCCGGCGAGACGAGTATTTGATGCGGGGATCTATGGAAGTAGGCGAAGTGGACGTCCTTGTTTGCGTTGTTTGGTGTGAGAAACTATGTCCATAATCCTGACTGAAGGGTTGTAATGACCAATTATGTATGTATGGTCCAACAGTGATGTATGTGCTCCTCAACGACATTAACGTTGTGTAGCGTATTAACATCCAGCGCCTACGCTGGCTCGGCCATGTCCGTCTCCGCTAAGACGGGTATTTGATGCAGTGATTTCCGGAAGTTGGCGAAGAGGACGACCTTTTTTGGAAGGACCAGAGCGCGAGGAAGCCTTGTCACCGATTGAAGTGACCAACTGGCGTTGGCGCGCAAGATGCAGACGAACATGCAAGGATGTGTTAAGGCAGTTCGAATGCCGTTAATAGGGTTGTTAATGGCCAGTTAAGTAAGTAAATAAGTATAGAAACTCTTGTTGGAAACCTTTAAAGGTGAGTAAAGCCTAATCCCACTGATGACCTGTGTTTGGTTGCCTATCCTTTAACCTCCCTACGTTCCTTTCTAGGCTTAAAACAGGGTTAAACAAGTTTATCAGCGAATATTGCATACAAAACATATTTAAATTTGAACAAAAATTTTGAAATCCTCGATACAACCAGTCAACGAATATAAGAGACAAGCAAACAAACAAACGTATAGAAGAAGAAGAACAGAAAAAAATATCGATTATTGAAATAGAAACAACAACAACAAAAAAATGCCAAATGCCAACATAAACCTTTGACCCTCTTAACAGCTTTTCATGCCATGTTGCTGAATGAAAAGTTTTGTGACAACATCGCATGGCAAGCATTCAGGTCAAGTAGTTAAAAGGCAGTTATTGCCAAAAAAAAAACAGCAACAACACAAAATAAGTTTTCAGAATTTATTTAAACCCAACAACAATAATAACAACAAACAGAAAACTAGAAAATCGAAAAATAAATTGTTAGCAACAGCAAGGTTTATATAGGCATTCAGGGGTAAGAAACAGAAGAAAAAAAATCATTGTTTGCAACATAAATTTTTTGCTTAATAAAACAATTGTTTGTATTGTTGTAATGCTACAAACAACCCTCGTATTATTATAAAGTATTTATTAAATGTCAACTACAACTGCCGTATTTGCTTACATTTCCGGTAAAGCAAAAATAGAATTTTACAGAGCCACTGTACGTGGACATAACAACAGAAAAAAAATTAGAAAAGGGAGAAGAAGAACACAATTGATATGCAATAGTAATAAAAAGAGAAATTAAATTAAAATTACAAATTTTTATAAAAGAATGAAAAGATTTTTCTTTCTTCAAAAAAAATTTAAAATTACGATCACATACCTCACAGGCACACTTAAAGCATTTGGAATTCTTTATGGCGATTTGAACTTCTTCACCTTCATTGGCACATGATTGTAAAATACCTGCAATGAGAAATTAATAGAGAATAATTTAATTAAATTAAATAACATTTAAATTATTTATTGATTTAAGAAACAAATCCAACTAAAGGGTGTTTTCTATAGACGTATAGAACTTTAAGTTCGCATTACTTTTCAAGATGGCGACCGATTTAACAGCTGTCAAGTGATTTATTCTCAGTTTGGTTTGGCAATTCATCATGAATAGACTCACGCCTGAACAACGCTTGCAAATAGTGCAATTTTATTTCGAAAATAATGGTTCTGTGCGGAAAACGTATCGTGCACTACGTCCATTTTATCGTCGGCAAAATCGTCCATCAGAGCAGTTAATTCGATTAACCATGGAACGTTTTCGCACCACGTTTATTCTTATTGATAACTCGCATCCCCAGAGACGCTGTACGATGCGTACAAAAGAAGCTATTGCTGCTGTAGAGCGTAGCATTGAGGAAGACTCGAATGAGTCCATCCGCCATCGAGCACATGAATTGGATCTGTGTCCATCCACTTTATGGAATATTTTGCGGAAGGATCTTTGTTTGCGTGCTTACAAAATCCAACTCGTGCAAGATTTGAAGCCAAACGATCGTCAAGTAAGGCGTAGATTCGTCGAATGGGCCCAAAACGAGATTACCGTTGTTCCCGATTTTCATAAGCGAATTTTGTTTAGCGATGAAGCGCACTTCTGGTTGAATGGCTACGTCAACAAACAAAACTGCCGCATTTGGTGTGAAGGTAATCCTCAAGTGTATGTGGAAACACCGTTACATCCAGAAAAACTGACTGTTTGGTGCGCTTTATGGGCTGGTGGAATCATTGGTCCGTACTTTTTCAAAAACGATGGTGGCCAGAACGTTACAGTCAATGGTGATCGGTATAGAGCCATGATTACAAACTTTTTCATTCCTGAATTGAATAACCATGATGTCCAGAAGATGTGGCGCAACATGTCACACAGCTCGTGCCACAATAGATTTATTGAAGGACACGTTTGGTGACCGCCTAATTTCACGTTTTGGACCTGTGAATTGGCCTCCAAGATCTTGTGATTTAACACCGCTAGACTACTTTCTGTGGGGCTATGTAAAGTCATTGGTCTATGCGGTAAAGCCACAAACGCTTGACCATTTGGAAGACAACATTCGCCGTATTATTGCCGATATACGGTCACAAATGTTGGAAAAATTCATCGAAAATTGGACGTCCAGATTGGACTACATCCAGAAATCATATTTAAAATGTAATGCCACAAGATTATCTTTCGGATAAATAAAATTCATGTCAATCGAATAATCCATCGTTGTTTTATTGCAACTTAAAGTTATATACCTCTATAAAAAACACCCTTTACATCTGCCCTAGTAATGAAGCGTTACGTTACGTTTGCTTGTGCTTAACTTTAATACACGTATGTATGCTGTGTGGCTTGGAAAACGTAATTAAAAATCATGTTGAAAATCACCTTGTTGGTGGTCCTACATTTATAAGATCTCTTTCTCTCTCTCTCTCTCTCTCTCCATCTCTCTTTCTCTGTATATATGTACCTACACATTCGGCACAGGCCCAGGCCTTTTCTTGCCTCCAGTGAAACATGACAATTTGAATTTCTATTGTGTACTGAAATTTGTCCATTTGTTACCAATTTTTATTTGCTTGTTTCTTTGTCTTTTCAGTTACGAATACCAGAAACCTAAAAAACAAAATTTTCAACAGCTATGGCTAAAACCATAGCTATGGTTGTAGCCATAGCTATGGCTACGGAAAAAGAAACTGTAAATCATTACGATTTATAATATGAAGTGGAGTACTTTTTTTTGTTTCTGTACAAATAAAGCAGACAATGGAAACCGAAATCAAACATGTAAGAAAGTTACAGTGGGCCAAAAGCAGTACATACATACATACATGCATAATTAGCCATTACAAGCCTTCAGTCAGGATTACGACCTAGTTTCTCACATCACTTTATGTTGAGTGCGTTAATTTCATACATGAGTGGCCGGATCTACAATTTAAAGTCGATTCCGAGTGACAAATTTTTAAGAAACTTTTCATGGCAATTTTGTTCTAACGCACAGAGTTTTTGGCAGAAATCTGCTGAGGGGAAATCGCCGAGGAAATAGTTTTTTAACCTGGGTTTTAAGCCGTGGCCTCACATCTAATAAGCCAACACACTACCTACTAGATTACGGCGACTTCAATACTTTACTTCACAATAAAAGTGTAAATTCGCTTCTCTATTTTCTTCGTGGATAACAAAGAAGTCTCAAGCAAGATAATAAAAATCATCAGAAACATATACGATGGCAGCATAATACGGGTACTTTATAGTGGCAATGATGGGTTGAAGCAAAAAGGCACATTATTCCCACTTTTAATTTTAATTATACTCGATGAGTTTGTATTAAAGTTAGGCCAGAAGAAGAAAGGCATTCAGTTGAGCAGCAATCGGCACTTTGCCTACGTACAAGTGGCTTTCCCCCAAGAGTATGCGATAAGCTTTCATAGGTCCTGTATGACCTACAGTAATACCATACATGCAGAATTGGCCATTACAACCCTTCAGTCAGGATTGAGGCCTAGTTTCTTACACCACTTATTTTGTATGTGACAGTTTTTTACATGACGGGACCTACACTGTAAAGTCCCTTCCGTACGACTGATTTTTGAGAAACTTGGTAATTTTCATGGTAATTTTAGTTTTGCTTTCAGAGTTTTTGCCAGAAATCTGCTGAGAGGAAGGCGCCGTGGATATATTTTTTCATATTTTCGTTTTGATGTCTGACCTAAGATTTGAACCGTGGCCTCACCTCTAATAAGCCTGTAATAATGTTTAGACTACGACAACAGTATGACCACAGTCGCCTATTTCCCTTAATCCTGAAACTATTCAATGCTTCTGAGGAATAAAATTAGACTCCTACAGATCAGTGAGGTTATATGCACTGTAGAAACCATAATAAATTCTACTTCTCCGATATACATATAATCTGAGGTCGTAGTAGTCTAGTAGGTAGTGTGTTGGCTTATTAGACATGAGGCCTCGTTCCAAATCCCAGATCAGGCATCTTCAAGAAAACGAAATTTGAAAAAATATTTTTTTGGCGACTTCCGCTCTGCAGATTTCTGGTAAAACTTGTGAGAGCAAATAGAATTGCCATGAAAAAGTTACTAAAAAAATTGTCATTCGGAATCGACTTTAAACTGTAGGTCCTGCTACTCACGTATAGAATTAACACACACAACATAAGTGGTGTGAGAAGGGTTGTAATGACCAATTATGTATGTATGTATATGCCCAAGAAAAGTTTCCTTCTTTTCCACTTCTTCTTCCACGGCAGTCATTTACAATGTATTCAAGATTTTTGGATCTCTAGAACCTTATCAACGGGGAACCCTTAAAAATGTAAATAAAACATAGGAAATGGAGATAGATCGGCCAGACTCTCAGAAAGAATACTGATAGCATAACAAGAATAGCAGTTGAGTGGAATTCCCAAGCCTCAAGAAGCCGTGGCCGGCAAAAAACACCTGGAGACGTTCGATACTCCAAGATCTAGAAAAGTGCAATCTTACATGGGAAGAGAGATGTAAATGCTTTGTGAAAACCATATACTTCCAAGAGGAGTAATGGAAGCAAAAAAATATGTCGCATATGAATGCCAATAATGCAAAGACTAGTAATGACCCCCACCATCATGCTAAGCGTTTTACTTTAGAGTTGGCGGAACCTTTCTCATGCATCAGACTAACGAGAAGCAATCTGAGTTTAGTAAACGGCTCTTTGACCGGGCACTGTAGACTCAAATACATTTTGTCGGAATGGAATTGTCTCGAAGCCAGTATGTAAATTCTGCGATGAAGAGAAATAAGAACATACTGGGAACCTATGCTGCGATAATGCATTCGAAACGTAAACACCTCTATGAATATCAGATGCTAGGCAGGGAATTGTTCCTGTTGATATGGTGCAGCAGCTATCAAACGTATTGTAAGCAACAATATTGTGTAGTCGCTGTAGTCTAGTGTGGTGGCTTATTAGACATGTGGTCTCGTTACAAACCCCAGGTCAGACATCTCCAACAAAATGCGAACAAAGACATTTTCGGCGACTTCCTCTCGACAGATTTCTGGCAAAAACTCTGAGATTTGAAATAAAATTGCCATGAAAAATTTCTTAAAAAAAAATTCCGTTCGGAATCGGCTATAAACTGTAAGTCCTGGCACTCATGTATAAAATTAACACACACAAAATAAGTGGTATGAGAAGCTAGGTCGTAATCCTGATTGAAGGGTTGTGTATGTATGTACTTACTATACATAAGCAACAGTATTGTAAGAGACATTATAGGGGTATACTCTGCAGTATAAGGGCAGTAGAATAAATCGTATGGTCGCAGTATTACAGTACTATACGACAATAATAATGATCCATAAGTGACTCAGTAAAAGGCAAGGGAAGGAGTGAAAAAATGTCTTTATTTATCATGGTTTCAAGAGATGTCTATAAATTTTAAAACAATCTGTTTTATTTCCTACGTAGTATTGTTTTTTTTATAAAATTTTTTTTTAACAGTTGTTTAACTTTTTCCATCCACTGTTATCATTTCAACGCACATTTGATAAAGTGCTCGTATATTGTATTCGAATTTGAAATCTTATTGTGTTTCATTGTACCACTTACATTCAAACTCACACTCGCACTCATAATTTATTTACTTAAGATTTCTTTTTATTTTTTGTATTCCTTTGTTTTCTTTTTTTCTTCTTTGTTTTTTTGGTATTTATTTTATTTTATTTTATTTTATTTCAAATGTTGTTTTGTTTTATGATCTTTTCTCTCTCAATGTTGTTGTACGGAGGTTTTACATTACATGTCTGCCGTTAAAAAGGCTTGTTAGAGAAAAAAGAAAAAAAAAGAAGAAAAACAAAACCGAGTGAAATGAAAACACGGAAAACTTAAGCGCCACTTCAAAGTTTCAAATTATACCGCTCGCATGAAATGAAGCAAATGAAACAACAGAAACAAATCAACGCGTAAATAAATAAAATTTATAAAAAAAAATAAAACAAAAAATTATTGTTGTTTTCTTAAGATCAACAACAACATCAGGAACAACAACATCAGCAATTGTATGTTTCTTTTTTTTTGTTTTATTTGTTTTTTATTGTAAAAGAAAATACACTTCAATATTGAGATCTTGTATGTACATATACCGCCCACATGTCTGCTAAGAAAGTACAGCAAAAAAAAAAACCAGAAACACGAGAAAACAAGCGTTCATGCAACCCCATAAAGAAGACCACAAAATCAACAGCACCAGAGACGCCACTATACAAGCAGGCAAACGACTGCCATATAACACGCTTAGATAACGCCGTTTAAACAAACATACACTAGAAAAAGGAACACAACAACAACAACGACAACAACAACTGGAGTACAAATGTTTAATATTCGTTGGGGGATATTTTATGCCGCCGAATCAGCATAATTGTTTAATAGGCTGCATGACACATTAAAAAAACAAAAAAGAAAATAAAAAGACAGAGACGGTTACACACTTTTGAAATGTAGAGAAGAAACGCTTAGATACACTTCAGGAAAATATTTAAAATTGAATTGAATTGATTGACTTACCAAATGCTGTCTTTATATGATACTATGGATTGGGAATTTTTGAATCAAATCGGTAACTTTATACGTAAAGATCTGCTAAAAAATTCGGGATTGATGCAGTCATAAGTTTTTATTGATTTCTTAACGTCCTGTTAAGGATTTGAGTTGTCTTTGAGAATCACGGAACGACCAGTTGGGTTTGACGCACATGATAGAGTCCTATGCAGTTAGTATAATGTATACTTGTATTCGCAAGGAAAAAAGGTTAAAGTACTTGCCTACATTGTGGCCCGGTCAACGTGGTATACTCAAATTTAGTTAGAAATTCAATCACATTCAAAGTAACGTTTGATTAGTTTTTGATATTCGAAGACTTCTACATCCATTTTTTATTCAATAACGAGAATACCACATGTCAAGTAAAGTTTTCAAAAGATATGACATTTTCGATTACAAAAGAGACCGCAGACTGGTTGATATCCTCCAGGACTAAATAAATACTTCATTGAAGACAAGACAAGACATGTGCAAGGCACTCTTTTTCCCCTTTTTAAATCAAACCATTCAATAGACACTCTCTTGGACCAGAGAAAATGTAAGTTTGATATTTGGGATCATAGGCACGCTACTCACTAGACTATTGAGATACTCAAGTGCCTAATAAGAGTGTATTTTTTGACCATTTGACACCTCTGCTAATAGCAAACACCTACACTCGCAGATAAACACGCTATTTTTTTTTTATTTTTTTTTAGATATAGAAGGAAATATTCTCCCTGCTGAAATGAATTGAATTTCTCAAACATTTTATTAGTTTTACAAATATAATGGGGTGCCCTGGTAGTCTAGTGGGTAGTGTGCTAGACTATTAGAGTGAGGGTCGTGGGTTCGATTCCCACAGGAGACTCTGGTCTGTGAGACTACACTGAGCATATGATCAAAATTACTCAGCTCGTATATAAATAGAATATAATTTATAATTGGCTTGTAATTAATTAATAAATAAATAAATACAAATATAATGATTTCAACCAAAACATCTATGTACGCACAGTTACTAAAGTATACATACGGTTAACAAATTTCAGAAATTGTTTAACCAATCCGTTTTCGTTGAAAATCTTTATAGTTTCCTCGATTTTAAGACGGTCTTTTGCATTGGTTAAAAAATTTCTGAAATTGAACTGAATTGTGGCCCTGCACAGGCCCACAAAAGTATACATCCGATTAACAAATTTCATAAATTTCTGAACAAATGCAAAAGACCGTCTTAAAATCAAAGAAAGATGTCAGACAACTATAAAGATTTTCAACGAAAACGGATTGATTGAAAAATTTCTGAAATTTGTTACCCGTATGTATACTTTTGTGGCTGAGTGTATGTCTACACAAATTTTATCAATAAAACAATGTCTTCATATTCAATTCTTCCCTATAAGAGAGGAGGGTTAATTTACTCAACCATCTATTCTTTACGAACGATTTGTGAGATCATTTGTTTAACGTTCAAGAGAGGAAAGCCAATCTTATGATGACCACATTCGAATTAGTTTTTGTACCAGCCCTATATATCTACAAACTCACATAAGTATGACAATTAAATGCCCTGTCATTTCTCTCAAATTAACTCGACATTCTTGGACAAATTTCGATATGGTAGCTAATGATCATTTTGTTATTCGTACACATTTAAGGCGACTTTATATTGAATTTGTTCTGTCTTAATTGTGCTACAATAAACGCTAGGTTTATGAGACAATAACTGAATCGACATTCTGGAATTTATTTTTTGATACGTAGGCTATATGATATGATGATCCCTTAGAGGTGTCTGCAGTTGAATAAATAACATGTGCTGATGCGTAGATAATTAACTGTAGAGAGAGGACTACTTAATCGAATGAAGTTTAGGATTAGGCGCCTCGTAATGTTGTGCTATTAACACACAAAACACAAATGGCCTTAACCATGAACTCTGCAGTCATGTAGTTGCAGTATTCTAGTATGTAATGTGTTGGCTTATTAGACATGAGGCAATGTTTCTAACCCCGGGCCTGACAACTCCAAGAAAACGAAGTATGAAAAAAATTTCTTCGTCGGCTTCCTGTCAGCAGATTTTTGGCAAAAAATCTCAGAGTAAAAATAAAATTGCCATGAAAAGTTTCTCAAAATTCTGTCATTTGGAGTCGACTTTAAACTGTAGGTCTCCGTCACTCATGTATAGGATTAACACACACAACATAAGTGGTGTGAGAAACTAGGTTGTTGTCCTGACTGAAGTGTTGCAATGACCAACGGTGTATGTATGTATGTATGTATGTATGTATGTATGTATGTATGTATGTATGTATGTATGTATGTATGTATGTATGTATGTATGTATGTGTGTATGTACTCTTCAGTTATAATTACCTGAATATCTGATATAAATGGCCAGTCACAGCTTTGCAAAGAGGTTTCCTGAGTTACGAGTCTAATGAAGGGTTATAATACATAAAGGCAATATGGCAGCAATGTTTCAGGGGACTGTTATATACATACATATTTACGATTGAGGATAATTATATATCGACGCCTCCGTTCTATAACATTCTAAGTCGAAAAAGTGTGTTTTGAGTTATGAGCTCTCAAAGTTTTCATGCGACATACGACCATATATGTATTCTAAGTAGATTTTTCCCTATAACTTCGGAACGGATCGGCGCAACTTAACCAAATTTTGACAGTATTTAAGTTAGAGAACGTAGAATTTAAAAATGCAAAGTGTACTTAGAACGTTATAGAATGAATCCGTCGATATGATGATGAACTTAATCAACAGAAAAAAACCAAAAGAGATAATCATCCAGAGTTTTGTAGCAGCGCCTTACGAGAGATTTTGAGATTTTCAAATGAATAAGAGATTATAATGAGTATATTAAATTGGAATTGTGGTCCCTATAGACCAGTTATCTATTTATAGGGACATTGAAAGTGTTTTTCACTCGGCTTCTCGGCCAAATGTTCAAAAGGGTTATCCAATCAAATATAAACGACACCTTTGAGTTTAAGAATGGGCCGCTCTCAGAAATTTTTATTTTTTGAGGTTAGTTTTTTTTCTTGGTTTCACGGTGGTATATACTTAGCTTCAGTTGTCCTAAACTGATATCAAAAATACATGTATGTTTGAAGGAATTTGTATGATTTTAAAAATTAAAATTGAAATTCGATGAGGTTTAAAAACTTAATTTTAAGGAAAATGATATCAGTTACTTTTTTATTTCAAAAAGTACTTCAAAAAAACTGTATTTTATTATGATTTCTATTTTTTGATTTTATTACCAGCAGGGTATTTCAAATTCTATTTTTTTAAACAAATAAAATATTGTATTACATTTTTATTATTATTTTTCTTGTTTTTGTTTTTGTTTTTTTTTTTTGTTTATTGAATGACTGTTTTTTCTCTTAATTTTCACCACCTAGTTGGGGCATACAAAAAAAAAGCTCGTGTCTCATTTAGTTTATAAGTGCCAGTCAGTCAATCTTTCATAAACTGTTAGAGGCCCACTTAATCTGTCATTTTAAATTCGACGTTTATTTTTTTTAAAAAGATATACTGGGTACCATAGATATTTTTCATCATGGAATAGTTTCAGCGGACGTGTGCAGGCATTTAATTTATTTTCATAACGTAATTTAAATATTTTTTGTTGTTGTTGTTGTTTTTTTTGAAAAAAGAAAATTTTTAAAACTTTGTTAAAACTGTTATTATTGTTGTTGTATTTTTTTTTTAAATTTATTGTTTAAATTGTAACTTTGTTTTCCTATTTGATCTACATACGAGTACAGAGGTAGAGAGAGAAACGCATACCCTCTCTGTCTCCTGGTTCCTCTGCATGTTTCAAAGCATCTTTCAAATGTTTATTGTTGTTTAATCTGAGATTTTGACAGCCAGTTTAAGATTTACGGATCGTAAATTTTATTTCGAATCTACAAAATGTGCCCGTGTATCGTATGTGGTTTGAATGTGTTAAAATCGAGCGAAGTAGAAGAAGGAAAAAAAAACGGAAAATAAACGTTCACGTATCACATCTCATTCACTTAAAAGTGTGTGATGAAGTGTATGTACGATGGTGGTGAACAACAATATGTATTTAATATGCATTTAATATGCATATATTATGCATTTATAGCCACAATAAAATGCATCTGTTAAAGTTCAAATAAACACTTGGCCGTTTTAGAAAATCTTTGTGTTTTTCTTTCTTTTCTTTCTTTTGTTTCATTCCCTATACACACCTATTCACCATCAATCTGTGTGCAACAATAAAATGTGAGAAGTGATGAGGCAATACGAATGAAAAAAACCAAAAAAAAACTGTAAAAGAGAAGGCCTTTACAATTTTTTTTTAACCTCATGAATAAATTAACAATTTTTATTGCTATTGGTGAAGGGGGCCCCAAACATACATAGATAATACAAAACATAATACAGGCGCTCTAAACAAAATGCATTTTTGTTAATAATTTGTAATATTAGACACAAGCAAATAAATGAACATTTTTTTGTTGTTGTTGAGGCTCTCACACCAATAAAAGAGAATATTGAGTTACACACGGTATTTAATTAGCAGACATTGTGTCTGATCCAAGGAAATAAAAGAAAGTGCCAGAGCACTAAAATGTAACACAGGTAGCCGCTTGGATGGTGATAGTTTTTATGTCAGGTTTTTTTATAGCTTTTGTGGTTATTTTTTTTCTTCTTTTTGTGTTTTATAATCACAGACAAGTTACCGTTAAAACTATTTTAGGCATACTTTAAGACTAAATTAAAAATTTGTTGAATTTAAAATGAAATCAGCTCAGTTGTAAGCATATTGGCATAGATACATACATAATGGGTTTTTACAAAGCTTAAGTCAGGATTACGAACTAGTTTATACTTCTTTATAACCATAGCCTGTGGCTTAAACTGACCTAATAACCAGGCTTGATGTGTCTATCAGATGCATAGAGTTCCCTAATCCTGAAAATTCCAGGCAGCTATATATTCAGAGCCTCAAATGGGTGACTTTCGCCTTCTTCATCGTGTTCAAACAACAACAGTTTGTTAGTTATTCAATAAAAATGGAAGGCTATACCAACGGAAAAGGAGTCAAGCCAGGCATTTCTAGTATTTCACTCAGCTCGAGTTATTTTCTTTGATTGTCTGGTTGGATTATAAAATTTAAGACGATGATGAGCAGTTGATATGAATAAGGATATCCACACCACTTCTTAAAGTAGTAGACCTGTACTACATAAACTTTGATTAGTTAGAAGTGTGTGTTCCTTAAAGACTATCACTTCACACATACATACATACATACATACATACATACATACATACATACATACATACATATAATTGGTCATTACAACACTTCAGTCAGGATTATGGACCTAGTTTCTCACACCACTTATGTTGTGTGTGTTAATTTTATGCGTTAGAGGCGGAGGACCTACAGTGTAAAATCGGCTCCGAAAACAGGGAGAAACTTTTCATGGCAATTTTTATTTCAACACCCAGAGTTTTTTGTCAGAAATCTGCTGAGAGGAAGTCGCCGAGGAAATATTTATATTTTTTCAAATTTCGTTTTGATGTCTCACAACCCTAAACAATATTGGGGTATGTGCCCTACATATTGTAAGCATGCAGAAATCCATTCTTATAACCGATAGTTCCAAAGAAGTTATGTGAAGTTATTAATAAATCCGTGATTTTGTTGAATTTCTTGCTTGTTAACTGAAAGCAGTGATGCTGTCAAGGGACATAATACATCTGAGGTCAGTTAAAATTTAAACAACTTGAGTCATTTAATAGCCATTGATGAGGTCATAATCTAGTAGGTAGTGTGTTGGCTTGTTAGGCGAAAGCACGTGGTTCAAACTACAACTCAGTCATCTCCAAGCAAAACAAAAATATGTCATCCGGACATGTTCTTCTGACTTAAATTCTGAGAGTAAAGTGGCCATGAAAAACTTTTTAAAAATCTGTGTTTCGAAGTCATTGCTAAACTGTAGGTTCCGCCAGTGGTTGAAAAAATTAACATACATAGCGGGTGGTGTAAGAACCTAGGTTGCAATCCAGACTAAGCCTGACACAACACCTATTATTATTGAGTATGTAACTTACGTACCTTACTCTTGGGTGTAATGATTCCAATCACCAAAAAAAAAAACTACTGAATATTTTCTCAAAGTTCTTTTTTTATTTGATTTATTTATTCCGTTTAATAATGGAAAATAATTTCATTCAAATGGCTGCCTCGGCTGGCCATGCAGTAGCCTACACGATCGGTCCAATTTTTAAGCACATTATCGATTGTGTGCAGCTGTATTTCACCAATGGCTTCACGAATATTGTCCTTTAAAGCGTCAATTGTCTCTGCCTTGGCGGCGTAACACTTATCTTTGACGGCACCCCACAAATAATAGTCCAACGGTGTCAAATTGCAGCTCCGAGGTGGCCAAACGACATCAGCTCTGCGGCTGATAATGCGATCTTCAAAAACAGGGCGCAAAACATCGAGTGTAGCTTCGGCTGTGTGGCACGTAGCGCTGTCCTTTTGAAACCAAATGTTGCCAATGTCCTCCTCTTCAATTTTTGTGAACAAAAATTCGTTCAACATGGCCCGATAACGATCGCCATTGACTGTAACGGTCACTCCTTGCTCATTTTCTCGGCTTTTCAATGTATGCGTGTGGGTTTTCTGTGCCCCAAATGCGACAATTTTGCTTGTTAACATACCCGCCAAGATCAAAGGTGAGCTTCATCTGAAAAGATGATTTTTTTTTGCCAAAATCGGCATCTTCTGGTGTAGGCTACTGCATGACCAGCCGATGCAGCCATTTGAATGAAATTATTTTCCATTATTAACCGGAAGGATTGTACTTTCAAATAAAAAATGAAATTTAAGAAAATATTCTGTAGTTTTTTTTAAAGCATTTTCAAATAAATGACCCTTTACTTACATCACGACCAGGATCAACGATTATTGGTTGTAATCCTGGCTAAATGATTTTAATGACCAATTAAGAAAATTAGTTCGGCTGCTTGCTCATGATGTAACTTTTGGCAATTTGATGTCAATCGCAAAGTTTGAAAGTAAAGGCAAGCTTGACGATGCATTGCTTAGCTCAACGCTTAGCTCAAAGATTCGTGTCGTGACATCAATAATCGACGATTAGCTTCAGGGCTTTGTATTTACATGACTATTTTCTAATCAAGCTAAAATCCAGACTGAAAGTTCGTAAGATATTTAATAGCAATAGCTTCGTTAGGCTATCGAGAAATATTATTGCTTGACGATGCATTGCTTAGCTCTTAGAAAAAGTACTTGCAACACGACATTTGCGACAGTTGGCCTGCCAGAACGGTTGTAACCTTCGACATCAAACAACAGCAAACAAAGAATCCAAAGTAGATTAAAAAGTCTGTAGTTTTTTCAATCTTCTGTTTTATTTCTTCATCTTTATCAACAAAATCATGGTAAAGTATGGCTTATTCTCCTGCAGTTAAGGTCCATTTATAGCTCACACTTAAGCAATATTAAGTCAAGCAATCACAAAACTATGAAAACGTTTGTTTAATACAAAATCTTATATTCTTAATGCTGCTTAGAATGATTGTAAGAGTGACTAGCGTTTGATTAAAAATTTGATGAACCTCATCTTACCACTGAACTCCCCTAATATTCTTAAAAAAATTTCAAGATTGAAAAAAAATATTCGTTCAAATTCTTTATAAGAACTTTAATAAACAACAATAATTAAAACCATAATTATAACAATGAATATTTATTGTTTTTTTCCTCAATCATTTAACAATAAAACAAGAACAAAAAATTTGTAATTTTTTTTTTCGTATTAAAAAGTTGTTTCCCATACTGCCACCCACTGTGTAAATTATTTCTTCGATGATTTTTCAATTATTCAACACGTAAGTTAAGCTGTTGAATCTAAATAAAACAACAACAGCAACAACAAAAAACAATTGTGAACATGATAATAAAAATTGTAACTAAGAAATCAATAAAAAAAAAACAGAAAAGAAATCGATTTAAAAACAAATGCACGTTTAATTAATCCAAAGGGCTTGTTCTGAACACTTCAAAACAGCAGGACATCGAATAGTTGAATAGCATGTGGTGGGGATAGGAAACAAAAAAAATAACAAGAAATCAATTTCAATTTCAAGTAGGTGGGTGGGTCATGTTGTTTGAAATCTAATAAAACATCACCAACCATTAGATTGTATTTGTAATTGAAGTATTTAAAGGGAAAGAATTTTATTAGAATTTATTCTTTAAAATAGCCCGCAGATTGATAAGTTAGCGCCATGGTTTTTAAAGCCAAAATGTTATTGTAACTCGAAGTTATTGTAAAAGTTACAAGCCTTTCTTAAGTAAATTTTCTGTTACAGAAAAATCTCTTTTAAAAGTTTTAAGAAAATTAATTTTCTTTCCTTTTGTTAGGGGATCTAGTGAGTATAAATTAGGCTACAATTTCTTCCGAATTTAAACTATGAAAATGACTTTTACTTACTCGCTCAGTCATTACAATCCTTTTAGTCAGGATTACGACCTAGCTTTCATCCACCACCCTAGTTGTGTGTGTGCCAATTTTATTCATGAGTGGTAGAACCTACAGTTTAATGAGAAATTTTTTATGGCATTTTGATTTACTCTCAGAGTTTTTGCTAGAAGACTGATGAGAAGGTGCCGAAAGAAATATTTTCGAGTATTTGGTTCTGTTCGAGATGTCTGAGCTGCGGTTTGAACCACGGTCTTGCGTCTAAGAAGCCAACACACTTCCTATTAGACTTTATCTACCATTATCCTAATAATAGCATCCAAAGTCTTTATCCTCATCATCATATGTAATGGGCTTTAATTGAACTGAATTCTCCAGCGCCTCTGCATAGCAGATCCGGATTCTTCGCTTATACCATACATACATACATATATAATTGGTCATTACAACCCTTCAGTCAGGATTACGACCTAGTATCTCACACCACTTATGTTGTGTGTGTTAATTTTTATACATGAGTGGTGGGACCTACAGTTTAAAGTCGACTCCGAACGACAGATTTTTGAGAAACTTTTCATGGCAATTTTATTTACTCTCAGAGTTTTTGCCAGAAATCTGCTGAGAGGAAGTCGACGAAGAAATACTTTTTGTATTTTATTTTGATGTCTGGCCCGGGGCTCGAACCCTGGCTTTACGTCTAATAAGCCAACACACTACATACTAGACTACGGCGACGCTTATACCAACATATGTATATCAATTCCTTTAACTCCATCTGAATTCAGTTCGCCTGCTCAATATCAAAGTTCCCCGTAGGTCGTAATAAGTCTGATCAAGATTTTCTTACAAGCGTCCTGCATATCTTTGTGATATGCCTGGCTTTTCTTTAAATGTTCTTTATATGAGCTTTACAAGGCAGAAACTGTACAGTGAGACTCAGTGAATAAGAATTCTTCCGTTTATGAAGTTTTCTGCTTTTCGTAAATGCATGATGTCATAGAGACTCTGTTCATTTTTGCCTATTGCCACCCGAATAGGGTATGTCGCCTGCATACCCTTAGCAGTGAAGAGTGCAATCACAAACTAGCTCCTCTTGAGTGTTAAAAGAATCTCGCCTTGAACACAACATCTAATTATGATCGTTTGTGTAGCAGCCGTGTTATTTGTCTGGAAATCGTAGGTTTAATATCACTTCTATTAAAAAATTTAGACGGTCAAAATACTATAAGGGCCTCAACTTCATTCCAGATAACACAAATCTTCTCTAACGTGTTACGTCGGTTTCCCTTTTTTAAAACTCATTTCATAAGCTAAGCCCGTGATTTGTCTACTACAATAGATCCTAGAATGATAGGGTTGCCATCAGCGGTTGTTTAGAATACATATTGGGTTTTTGTATTGGGTATGGAGATGAGAGAGAAATTGCTTATTGATTCCCATTTTTTGTCAAGAGCTGGTTTTGACTGACCTTACTAGGGAGATTCGTTTTTATCTCTGGGTGTTCGGTCAGAGGGCTTCCTACTTACTTAATTGGTCATTACCACCCATAAGGCCGAATTATAAACTTGCTTCTCACACAACCTCTGGCTCCGTGTGTTAATTTTATTCATGAGTGGCCGGATCGACAGTTTGAAATGGACTATGACCGATGGATTCTTGAGAAACTTATCATGGCAATTTTATTTCAACTCTCAAAGTTTCTGCAAGAAAGAAGTCACTGAAGAGATTTTTTCTCATTTTCAAAGAGCTTTTGGACATATTAATTTGGTAAAAACCGTCTAAAATTGTTGTTGCCTTTTACAGTATTCGAACCTGGGCTGCATTTATTTGTAGTCAAGCACTTCAACCCCTAAACCATGCCACTTCTAACTCTTCTTTAGAAGGAAAATAAAAAAGGTGAGATAGGAGGCAGTGTCACGCTTGTAGAATTGAAGGTCGATTGTGACAAAGCAAGCAGTGATGCCCCAAAACTAACTGATAAGTCCTGCATAACAGCCGATAATCGATGATTAACATCAGGGCTTTGCATTTGGAATCAATCCTAAATCCTGCTGAATGAGTTTAAGAATCGATCGATGTCTAACAGCGATAGCTTCGTTAGACTATCGAGAAAGATTGAGAAAAATGTCACACATTCGTATAAGTATTGGCCTGTCTTCCTGCTGAAACGATCTACAGGCAATCTTTACATGCACAGTCATTAGGAAACAAGTTGTGAACAAATACAGGGACAAAGATCTTGCTACGATTAGATGAGACCAGCAATAAAGCCAGATTGTTAGCGGATTTGTAAGCGACAAATAGTCGGACCATTAGGAAACAAGTCATAAACAAATACAGTGGCAAAGATGCCTTTACGATCAGATAAGACCAGTAATAAAGCCAGATTCTAAGAGGATTTATTAGCGAGAAATAACCGGCCTATTAGGAAACAAGTCGTAAACAAATACGATAGCAAAGATCCTTCTCCGATTAGATAAGACCAGCAATAAAGCCAGATTCTTAGAGGATTTGTTAGCGGCAAATAGCCGGCCTACCACAGGTAAAAGGTAATTCTATATTCATGTGAGTATACAAATATACTCGTAAATGATCATTTCAACCCTTCAGTCAGGATTAGGACCTAGTTTCTCACAGCACTGATGTTGTGTGTGTTAATTTTACACATGAGTGGCAGGATCTGCAGTTTAAATTCGATTCCGAACGACAGATTTTTTAGAGAAATTTTTCATGGCAATTTTATTTACTCGCAGATTTTTGACAGAAATCTGCCGAGAGGAAGTCGCCGAAGAAATATTTTTTCTATTTCGTTTAGTTGGAGATATCTGACCTGGGATTTGTACCGAGGTCTCACGGCTAATAAGCTAACACACTACCTACTAGACCAAGATGACTACAACAACACCCTAAACATGTGAGTATGCCTGGCACAATTAACAAAAAGTTGAGTAAGATTACTGGAACCCTTTTTTTCATTCTAATGCTACTGCCTGCTAAGTGTTTTAAGTATACCTTTCACTTATAGCGCAGCCTACGTATTTGTTAAGTAAAATTATTCAATTTAAAACACAAAAAAAAGGCAAAATAATAACGAATAATATTATTAAAATTAACGATTTATTAGCAAGAATTATTAATTTATTAATTTCCAATGAAATATTTTAAAAAACAAAAAAAAAAAAAAAATTGTGATCTAATCATGTCCACAACAAGTGTATGACAACAGACAACAGGTACGCGAATACGAAATTCGTACTTCTGACAGATTTTGCCACAAGTTGAAATGAATTTCTTAGCACGGGTAATGAAATCAATTAATTTTTCTGTTTTTTAATTTATTGTATTTGAAAATACAAAATATCTTTTAAATAAACAAACAATTGTTTTGAAAACAATTCAAATACAAGTTTTTTTCATTACAATTTTGAAGTGAAAATCTTATGTCTTTTACTGTAATTACAGTCAAGCTACCTTATAAGGAACATGCTAAACAACCATTACATGAAGTGCAAATCATTGTAATCTATTGCCATGCAAAAGATTAATTATACCAGTAATCTACTGTAGCGTATTAAGATTAATTAATGAAATTGAAACATTTTCAATTATTTTTTACGAGTTTTTTTCTTTTTCAAAAATTCTTTAAAATATAAACAGGGTGTGACTTTAATGGTCATCAATCAATCAACAACATTGTAATGTTATGACACCACCTACCAACACCACACCACACCACACAATAGGTGTCCGTGGCATGTCTGCAATCATATCAAGCATTCACTCTATCAATTAAGTTGGCTTTTCCAAGTGTAAGTGTCTCTTGAAATCTGGAATTTGTTTTTTTTTTTTTTTTTTTTGAAAACTTGAGATAAGAAAATATGGCTTTAAGTTGATAGATTGTTTCAATGGATACTTGGCTTTGAAAAAAAAAAAACAAATGTAGTAAGAAAATTGGGCGTGTTTACAAGTCATCTGACTGATCAAATTTAATCAATTTATGGAAAAAATATTTAAATCCCCCTGAAACTAGTTTAAGAAACATAATTCTAAGGCGTTTATTGGAATAGCTAAAGCAAATAATGACATGCAATGCGTTAAGCTTTTTAATAGCATTTGAAAAACTTAATTATAAATCCTAAATCTTAAGGATGCCTGTTTTCTACTCTTCCTCTTTTCAGTGGCACTGAATTGCGTATTGAAATTCAAAAACCCAGCCTATTATAAGCCTACAGTGCTAATCGCTTAAAGCAAGGAACATATGCAGACAAAAACTGTCAGCAGTTGTTTAGAAATAACGTTCTCTGTGAAAATACATCAGGTTGTTGTATTGGCTACTATGGTGAGGTACCTTGCTTATTTTTTCCCAATATGTACCTGATCTTTTCTAACTTATCTATATGGTTTGTTGTTCTCTCTGAGTCCTCTCAAAAGGCGAGAATTTGTTACTTGTGTGCTTAAATAACCAGTCGGTCGTTTATTATGTTCATTTTATGTGTGAATGGCGGGACCTAAAGTTTAATGTCGATTTTGAATAACAGATTTGAGGGAGTGGTCTAGTAGGTAGTGTGTTAGCTTATTAGACATGAGGCCTCGGCTCAAATCCCAGGTCAGACATCTCCAACTAAACGAAATATGAAAAAATATTTCTTCGGCAACATCCTCTCAGCAGATAGCTGGCAAAAAACTCTGAGAGAAAATAAAATTGAAATGAAATTTCTCAAAAATCTGTCGTTCGGAGTCGAAAATTAACGCATACAACATAAGTAGGACGTAATCCTGACTAAAGGGTTATAATAACCAATTATGTATGTATGTATGTACATATGTATGTGATTTGAGGGTGATTTTCATGGCAATTTCGTTTACTTTCAGAGTTTTTGCCAGAAGACTGCCGAGAGGATGTGGCCGAAAAAAATTTTCACAAAGAGTTCTGCAACATATGGTAATTAAATCGGCTATAACCTGTTCTATGGTTCTGAAATTCAATGTATCTTTTCCCTCTGAGCATCACAGTCTTGGGTGGACAATAGTTATAGCAACAACTTTGCTATATCTTTCTGTTTTGTAATTTCTTATTTGCATCTTTTATAACCAGCTTCAACAACGTTATGTGGTGGCTCGTCCTTTTGTTCTCCCTGTGATAGGGTGCCATTCGAATGTGTTTCAATACATACTTTCCCTAGGCATTCTAAGTATATGCCCCAGCCAGCTAACTCCATATGTTTTTTAAAGTCTGACTGCATTTGCATATTTTTTAAAGGCTTCTTTGTCATAATTGTGTCTGATTCTACACCCAAGATCTGTAGACACACTGAATTACGCCCTTTTTTATAGATCATGTGTTCGTAGCATGCTTTAATCGTGAGTAAGCTCTGGAGAAGTGCTAAGATTATTCAGCCTATTTATCTTTTCGCAATATTGTCTTGCAGCTGACCACAAACATCGAGATGAGGCACATGGAGGTCCAAACTGACGGGTTTAAATTAAAGGTTGAACTTAGCGTGGATTTTTCTTCTGAGAAATTTCTAAAAGCACGTGCCTTAAGGCTGATATATGATTGAAGAATCTATCAAGTTCAAACTGTATACTAAACGGTACAATATGGACAATAGCTATGTTCTGAACACATGAGAGTAATATCAACCAGCTTTAGGTTTTTTTTGATTTTTTTCTTACAACCAAAACTTAGGGGATGGGCCCTATTGATACAGCGTATTGTGTTGGATCTAGAAAACTAGGTTGTGGGAGCAGAGGTGTTCTACAGTCACGTATTAAAAGTAAGACATGTTGGCTGACTTCCAAAATGTTAGTTACTTTGTGTTTGAACAAAGTATCGTGTTTCATAATGCCGCTGTACAAAATATATTCAATGTATTCTATTTCAAAATGTCGTCAACGTGTATTTTTAACGCAGTCAAAAAGCAATCAGACATCGGTTTTATAGTTGATGCATTGTTTGGTTTGCGTATCTGCATAGTTAATATACAGTAGTAGAACTGCATACAAACTTTGTATTGATACATTTTGGAAGACAGCCGTTGTGTTACTTTCATCAGACATTGATTTTTGTCCAGCTTGCTTGTCTAAGAGTGGTGAGTGCATATACATATGTTTAAAACGATAGAACAAGCTAGAGGGCTTGTGGAACCTCAGAATCGTTTAAAATGCCATTAGAAACTGAGTTAGGAGAAAGATGATCTCTCCAGTTTGCTTACTACGAATAAGAGAGGAAAATGAGAAAGAACGACTAGTAAAAGAGCAGCCAGTAGGCTGACTATAACATGGTGCTGCCAATGGAAATTGTATCTGACACATCCTATGCAGATTGTAACGTATTGTAGTTTTCCACTACAGCTTGTTTCAATAAAACGGCCCGATCTAGAAGTGATACGTGCCATACTTTTACAAATGTGTCGTGTTGCGTTAATTTTTTTTTTTGCAATAGTTTTTGAAAAACCCTGTCTAATAAGCCTCAAGTGCTAAAGAAATTCCTGTGGTTTTTGTGAAATTCTTTGTTTTTTATTTTGGCCGTGTCGCAGACATATAACGTGTAACGTATGTAGCATGAAAGCAACAACAACTACAACTACAACTACCAACAAGTGTTGAATTACAAGTTGGAAAATTTTCTACACGATATTTCCACACGATCAAAACAAACGAAGAAGAAAAATGACAGAAAGAAAGAAGAAGAAAAAGTGATATTTGAAGAGAGAAAAAGAGAGTTTCATTAGTTTGAACAAGATATGGCAGTACTTACCAGTTAAACTGTCAGCAGCCTTCACTGATGAAGTGTTGACAATGCAGACAACCAGTAACAGCATCAAAGTCAATAAAAAATGCCGTCTATGATTGCCACGTCTAAGGCTTTGACATGGTCGATCATCGTCATTATTATCATTGGAATTAACGCCATGATGGTCGTTGTTGTTGCTATTGTCTCCAATAGATGTTACTGTAGCAGCAGTACCACCACAATTATGCCGTCGTCTTGTAATACTGCCATACGGCCATAATGATGTCGCTGATGATGATGTTGTTGTGTCTCGTGTTTTTCTTGTGGTTCTCCATAAATTCCTCGATATTGTTTTACCGCCAATAATTGCAGACGCACAAGAGGATAAGGAGGAATAAAATGTTGTTGCTGCTTTTGTTGCTGCTACTGCTAATGTTGTTGCTTTGGTTATTGTTGTATCGCTCATAAGGAGTAGATTTTTAATACTTTTCATTGCATTTCCTCTAGGTAATGTTGACTGAAGTCTATTGTGTTCGTCTATTTGTGTTGTAGACGTTGTAGACGTTTGTTTTACTCGGCTTGTTTGTCTGTGGGTTTGTGATACGAACGTTATTGCTGCTGCCTCCACTTCTAATGTTGCAGCTGCTTTTGCATTTACTTTGGCTGTGGTGGCTCTTGTGGTCTCTTGTGTTTGTAATTGATTTTCTCCCCACTGTTGGTTTCTATGCCGTCGCCTTTTGCCATTTGCGCAGTTTTCCAAGGCAAACATTTTATTTTTTTTTCTTCTCAAAAGAATGTTCAGCCCGTCTGTCTGTCTGTCTGCCTTTAATTCTGTACGCGTCTCGCCTTGCCTGTAAATTAAAAATTAAACCACAATTAATTTCAATTGAAATTCTATTAAATTTTTCTACGTGTAATTAATTTTTCCTCAACAGCCAAAAACAAAAAAAAAAAAGAAAAAAAATTTTTTTTCTTTTAAGACTGATGACTAGGCCAAAACCAACCACATACGAAATGATATGAAAAATCATTTTCCCAAGAAGCCGGCAGGTGTTTTATGGTAATAAAATCAAAAATGAAAATTGATTTTGTATGTGTTTTTCAATTTTTTTTTTTCTTTCAGTCTTCTATGAAATAATAAACAATTTGGATTGGAGAAATTTCAATTATTTGTGGTGGTGAATACCAAAACACAAGTAGTTTTTGGTTGGGGAAAATATTTTGAAATTGAATTGTAAATAATGGAAAACTTTTTAAGTGCCCATCAAATGTTTGATTTTGAAGAACATGTTCATGAAATAAAAATAATTCTTGTGAAATGAAGATTAAATAATCATCTTAAGGTTAAAAAGTATATTTTTGGATTGTACTCAAGTTTAAATACCAAAATGGATGTCAGTTCTTGCAAATTCATTTATAAAACCACCCACAATTTGTTTTGAAATAGAAGAGAAACAAATTTAAGAACAGATTTCCTGACACGTACGCTTTACATGCAAATTTTTTAATGTCATAAACCCATGTTCAATGGTAAAAGGATGTGCTAAAAGACAACGTTAATAGGAGGATATTATAAACAAGAATCCACTTATAAGGACTATGCTGGATTGGGTCGGATTAGTTTAGACAGATTGATAGATTAACACGTTCACGCCGGCGCGTACCACCGGTGGCCGCCTAGCCTGCCTTATCGATGATACACGCAGCCCGATGAGACCGTCTAGCGCGGGCCACCGATGGTACAAAATTGATCAGGCTATTAGATGATACGTAATATCAAATATTTAGATCTTTAACGCCGAAAAAAAAATACCTGACAGTCACGTTGTCTTAAAAGCATACATAACATACATAATTGGTCATTACAACCCTTCAGTCAGGATTACGACCTAGTTTCTCACACCACTTATGTTGTGTGTGTTAATTTTATACATGAGTGGTGGGACCTACAGTTTAAAGTCGACTCCGAACGACAGATTTCTGAGAAACTTTTTTGATTTTTGATTTACTCTCAGAGTTTTTGCCAGAAATCTGCTGAGAAAAAGTCGCCAAAGAAATGCTTTTTGTATTTTGTTTTGATGTCTGGCCTGGGGTTTGAACCCTGGCTTTTACGTCTAATAAGCCGACACACTACCTACTAGACTACGGCAGTAGTTTATTTTTTAATAACAATTATAATTAATAATGTCTCATAAATATAACAGCCGCCAGTAGGCGACAGACATGAATTAAAGCGCCGGAGTGAAAGTGCTAAGTTAGGTTTGCAGTACCACAAATCAATATTAAACCAAAGGATCAGATATTCTCTATAGGAAGCCAAATAAATCCTTGCGAAATTTTGTCAAATTTGAAAAAAAATAAAAATTTTAAATCTCCATCTCTTCATAGCCAGAGCTGGAGACTGAAGCCTGAGAAGAAAGACAGGCTTTCCGTACTCCATTGATCCACAGTTCTTGAAGAAATCATTCGAGGTAATGTTAAATCCATCGACATACATTTCAATAGTACTATGGTGCAATGTAGTCGATGTGGTCTAGTAGACTACGATTCAAATCCCAGGTCAGACATCAAAACGAAAATATGAAAAAAAATTTCTTCGGCGACTTCCTCTCAGACTTCTGGCAAAAACTCTGAGTGTTGAAATAAAATTACCATGAAAAGTTTTCTCAAAAATCTGTCGTTCGGAGTCGACTTTAAACTGTAGGTCTCGCCACTTATGTAAAAAATTAACACACACAACATAAGTGGTGTGAGAAACTAGGTCGTAATCCTGACTGAAGGGTTGTAATGACCAATTATGTTATATACATATGTATGGTGCAATGGATGACCATGCAGTTTAACGTAAGAGGACGATCAGGTCAACAGAGCAAGCACAGCAATATTGCACGTATCGACATGGTGCCACAGCGACTCTTTTGACGTACTTGATCGCTCTTAGATTCAATATACACATATACATATACAATGGGTCAATTCGACCTCCGGGTACTGTACTTGTCTTAATTGACAAGTACACGTCGTCTAATCTAGATTCCATATATCAATAGTCCACTTGTGATCAGACATAAACTGCTCTGAGATTTACTGCCGCCAGTTCAGACTTTTGCTTCAATATAATATCAGGGGGAGCCTAATATTGAAAATAATGCCTTAGTTCTAGTGATCAGAACAGCTAGCTACCTGCGTACTCTGTCTATTAAGTTGTAATTAGAAGGCATACTTGGAAAATGTATTGTGGAAAACGCCTCAGTTTAATAGGCTAACTATACGGCAGTCCCTGGTTCGAACCTTAGCTACGACATTTCGAACAAAATTTTCTTTTGCGGCTACTTCCACTCAGCAGACCTCTGGTAAGAACTTGGCAGATCAAAATCTGAGTCGACGTTTATCTGGAGGTCCCGCCACTTATGCATAAAATTAACATTCAGAACATAAGTGGTGTGAGAAGCTAGGTTGTAATTATTGCTAAAGGGTGTCTTATGTTGCCATGTTGTCATAGCGTTGGAAACTTTCTTTTCATCTTCCTTTGTGATGTTATCTTGTCCGAAGAGTGTTCACAGGACTATCTATCTATCAAGCGATAGATTATTTGAAGATTTTTTTTGTGTCTTCAATCGAATTTCAATTGTAATTGTAAGGCCGGGTTTGTAGTCAAGTACTTGAAGTACATAAATAACAAAAAAAGGTTTAAATCTGAGTTGAAGTGCATTTCACAATAACTCCAAAAATGTGTTCACATTAGTATGTTCAAAGTTATTGTATAACGATAACAAAGAGATCATGTGCTTATGTTTTAAGGATTTGGCTTTGAATTCTTTAACATGGCGTTGTAAAATTGAAACGCTTTGCGAGAAATTGCTTTGATAGCAACAAGCTTGAATATTCTATTACGATAATTCGATTTCAGTGAAAGTTCCACTACATAATTTCGATTTATTGTCTTACGTTTGCAACGAATTTCGACGGAGCAATGATTCACAGAATGCACCAGCCACTATGTTGCAAACAGTAAGGCATTGGGCATCATATTTTCGTTTTTATTTGACTTCATTTAGTTAAACGAAAATCTTTTTTTATGCTTTATACATTGTAATGCAATGGAACTATTTTTTTAACCAACTAAAGTCAAAGAGAAAAGTACATATGTAGACTGTATGTAAGGGGAGAAAGAATACAGTCAAAGAATAAAGTTTACATAAACCACTGTATGTAAGGGGAGAAAGAAAAAAGTCTACATATACCACTGTATGTATGTAAAGGGAAAAAGTCTACATACACCACTGTATGTAAGGGGAGAAAGAATACAGTGGTGTATATAGACTTTTTTCTTTGACTGTATTTCATATCAACTGAGCCAAATAAGCAGTATTCCCCAAACCCCTTAGTTCTCATCAGCCAATAAACCAAAGGCAAAACGCAGGAGAAATGCTTACGTAAGCAAATCAACATTTTTCACATCGCTTTTAAGCAGCGAAAATTAATTTCTTTTATTCCACAAAAAAACCAAAGAAACCAAAAAAGAATACATTTTCGATATCAATACCCAAGGTTTTGTAAAAAACAAAAAGTTAAAGCCTGGTCTGGTGGTTGTCTTTTGTTCAAAATGCCCAAGTAAAGATTTATAAAGTCGTTTGCAATGATTTTGTCTTGCAATAACAACAGCAGAGGCAACAATCTTTCCTTGCTTTTTAGTTTTTAATGGTATGAAACGATACAAGTTTATGGACAAAATAAATAAAAACCATCGTAACAGCAGCGAAAGTATGAAAAAAAAGAAACAGAATAACAACGACAGCATCAATCGTTTGATGAAAATCGCAAAAGTTGAGGGTTACATTGCCCTGATACAGATATGTATGTGACAATAATAGCAACAACAACAACAACAGCAACAATTCCATTAGCAATAATAAAATGTGTCGTATGTAAATCAAAAGATCATTCATTGATTTGTTGCCCCTTTTTTTATATACTCATACAGAGGATCTCTCTCCCTTTTTCTTTATTTTTCCTTTGGTTTTGTTTTTGCTTGCATTTTGTAAGATCGATTGTTGCTGCTTACTGGGCTGGCAATGCTTTTAAAAAACGTTTAATTTTTTTGATTGTAAGTTTTGAGTTCGAGCTTAAATTGTTGTTGCTGTTGTTATTTGTAATTTTTATCCTGTTTGTGCTTTTGTCTTGACTTGGGTTTGTTTTAATCTGTACCTGCAGATCTCGCAGTTGAAACATTGTCAACGTCTTTGTAAATTAAATGTATTGCACAGTGTTCCCTCTTTGTATTTTATAAACAAAATTTCGTTGAGTTACCTCTAAGCCTTCTTATCTTTCTTCTAAGATTGTTCGTTATGTATTCAAAAGCCCTATACGAAGTGTATTCGTTGAATGGGTCCGTAGTTTTTATAGGAAAATCATCTTCAGCGATGAGGCCCATTTCGAGATGACAATTTCAATCCACATGCCATTACCAATATACATGATATCCAAAAGCGTCCAATGCATTCAGAAAAGGACACTGTTTGTGTCCACATATCCTTGAGAATGACTTTGGCCAGATAGTGACCGTCAATGGCGAGCTCTCTAGGTTGATGATTATCAACTCATTTTGACCTGAATTGAGTGATTTAGACGCAATAACATGATGCTTCATGGTTTCAGGGCGCTATGAGCCAAACAGCCCATGCGACATTGTATATTTTGAACAGGCGATTACAGGCTGCGATCATCACATGGAGGTAATTTGAATTGGCCACTGAGACGGGGTCAAACTTTTCTTGTGTTGTTTTCAATCCCCAATAAGTTGCAGGGCCTATGTTTTCTAATTACTGAGTTTACCAAAGTATGCTTCAGCCGTTGTACATACAAACATAAATGATTACAACCCTTTAGTCAGGATTACGACCTAGCTTCTCACACCACTGATGTTGTGTGTATTAATTTTACATATAAGTGGCGGGACCTACAGTTCAAAGTCGACTCCGAACGACAGATTTTTGAGAAACTTTTCATGGCAATTTTATTTCAACTCTCAGAGTTTTTGCTAGAAATTTGCTGAGAGGAAGTCGCCGAATAAATATTTTTTCATTTCGTTTTGATGTTCGTCTAGGGGTTTGATCCGTGACCCCACATCTAATAAGCCAACACATTACTACTAGACTACGGCGACTTCTCTTCGGCCGTTGTACAGGAAGTTTTAATTTCATTGGCAACAAGAGATCATATGCAATCTTTGCACAGGCTCGGCTAAACTGCTGTAAGTAAGAAGAGGTCTGATAGATCATCAACCACATTATTACAGTTCTCAAGGGTGATTGTCCTGTTCCAAAGCATGCTTGACATTGCTTTGAATGACTTCTACAGGAGCTTTAGATATGAAGAGGAGGTAGAGGCTATATTTTACCAAAACAGTGAGTGAGACACTATTTTTATAAAGAGACGACGACCCTTGACTTCTTATGTCTCGTCATCTTTGACTTTGGGCCTTAACTCTGTCCTAAGTGGGAACTTCAAGCGGAGTTCGCATCCAACTTAATCTTGTATAGTGCTGGCACCTAAAACATGTATCAATCAAAAAGAGATCATCAATCAAAAAGAGTGCATCAATCAAAAAGAGTGCATCAATCAAAAGGGTGTATCAATCAAAAGAGTGCATCAATCTAAATAGTGCATCAATCAAAATAGTGCATCAATCAAAAAGAGTGCATCAATCAAAAGAGTCATCAATCAAAAGACTGAATCAATCAAACGACTGAATCAATCAAAAGACTGAATCAATCAAAAGACAGAATGAATCAAAAGACTGAATCAATGAAAAGACTGCATCAATCAAAAGAGTGTATCAATCACAACCTATTGAAAAGAGCCACTTGACTGCGACTTAAATGACTCAAAATTCTGCTGTGATCTGGGGTATGACAGATCAAGCCTACTAAAGTAGGTGCCGTATTAAAGCCTTAAGAACGGTTAAAAGTGCTGCTAATCATGTCATTCCTTCTCTTCAAATACTTTTCTTTTGTTTTAGTCTCTCCTAAAAATACCTTCAACACACTGAAGAAGGGCTGGTTGTAAACAAGTTCATGACATATTTTCCAATACCTTTTTTTTTGTTCTTCTTTCGTTTAAGCCTTTAATGTTTTTATTTTTTTGTGGCTTACAGCGACACAGATTCCATGTGGTTTAAAGAGCATCTGTGTGTGTATGAGTGTTTTTATGAAGCGAATATTGTAAATAATTGTTGGCGCCATTTGTTGTTTGTTATCACTGCTACTCAAGGGATTAACTTGGCTCAAACACACACATACATAAACACACTTATACACTCTGTATCTTTGTTCACTCCGTAGACTTATTTCTTTCACTTGAAAATATTTCATTTCATTTCGTTTCGTTTGTTTCTTACTGATCTTGGTTTAATGACTTGTTTCTGCCTGTTTTTGTTATTTTTTCTCATTTATCTCATGATTGTTGTCGTTATTGCCTGCCTATTGGCCCCGAATGCTGTTCATCTGACTGTTTTCTTAATGTTTTTAAATGTTGTTGCCTTCCTTTTTTCTTTTTCTTGTCTTTCACCAACAAATCCTCTTATTTGTTAATGTTTGTTGTGTTTGCTCGTTTATTGCTTTCCTGTAACTTGTTAATTGAATTAAAGGAACACTAACAACAACAACAACAACAACAACAACAACAACTCGTAAACCAGCAACAAATAGCGTTTTTTTGGAGCCTGGCGCTCGTGTAACTAACAATCCCATAAAATATTGTCCAAAACCATGGTTGGGGTTTTAGTTGTTGAGCTTTTTAATGGCCACGAATGGTCGTTTTGTCAACAGTTTTATATTGTGGCATACCAAAAAGGAAAAAGAAAAGAACAACAACAACAACAAATGAGAAATGAGGAAAAGATGAAAAGAGAAAAAACCAAAAAAAAAACAAGAACGAAAACAAAATGATTTTGTTTCCTACATTATGTGGTAAAACAAAGTGAAATTTAAAAGGGGTTCCCTAAAAGAAATCATTCGTACAGCTTTTTCTCTTGGCCATGCTTTACTCGGCCAATTAACTCTGATGTCTTTAAGACATATTAAGACCATTCAGGAAGAGATGAAATATATTTGTCTTTCGTTAATTTAATTTAAAATTGTTATCGACCTGAGTTGCAATCAGGCTCCATATGATCGTACATTATCGAAACGACTACCAGGAATCACACAACTTTTCTTCCTAGTTTTTCGGGATAATGCTTATTAGAGCAGCTGTATGTGAGGTTAAGTTCATTTAGAAACAAAACAAAAAACTGGTAATAAGCCTGATACATGCCGTTTTGATTTTAAGAAATTATTCCCTTGTGATGCCAATATGACAGCGAACCAGATAAGGTTGTAACAGAACGTTTATACGAGCCATGTATATGCAGACAACATAGTTCTTTTGATGTTAAGAGACAAATTTTATAAGAATATAATTCAAAAAGGTCTTCAGATTATAAGTAAGTGAGGTTAAGAATAAACCCGAATAAACTCCACAGTAGTACCACTTACGAGAGAAGGTTTTCTAATTGAAAGAATATTCGAAATAAGGATGAGATAACATAACGGACACTAGAGACTAAAAATATGGGATAATTACTGCACAAACTGACAATGGAAGACTCATACAGAGAGCACATTAAGAAAAGCTTAGCGTGCCACAAGCCAAGCATTATGTACTGGAACCACTGAGAACCTCTCCTACAGTGGCGCTATAAAGATTTAAGCCCGTTGTAAATAGTAGGGAGGATCAGAGATTAAGGGGGTAAGGTTAAGATAATAAGAGAAAATCGTGAGCTAATAAATCGTGTGGTTAGGAGTTCCCACAAGTAAAATTTGATTTTGGGAAATGCATCGTTGCGTTGCAAGCAATTTGGAGACTACAACCCTTTTAAGAGAAGGGCCATTCTGTGTTTGATAAAGGAACAGGAGGAAAGCTGACGGAAGCCTAAGTGAAAAATTCTGAATCCATGGGAGATTTTATGTGTATCTTTAAGCGGAAATCTACGCCAGCAAAATATGTGTTGCATTCAATTTGCACTGAAAGTAGAAGCAACATGAAATTCATTCACGAAAACATTCGGCTCATATACATATATACATACATAATTGGTCATTACAACCCTTCAGTCAGGATTACTACCTAGTTTCTCACACCACTTATGTTGTGTGTGTTAATTTTATACATGAGTGGCGGGACCTACAGTTTAAAGTCGACTCCGAACGACAGATTTTTGAGAAACTTTTCATAGCAATTTTATTTACTCTCAGAGTTGTTGCCAGAAATCTGCTGAGAGGAAGTCGCCGAAGAAATACTTTTTGTATTTTCTTTTGATGTCTAGCCTGGGGTTCGAACCCTGGCTTTACGTCTAATAAGCCAACACACTACCTACTAGACTTCGGCTTATATAAGATGATTAAACTGAATCATCAAAGCAGACAAATAGAGTAACTCCCTGCTGTATAGCAAATCATGGTAACAAGCAGGAAGCTGACTTTGTGAGGAAATCAGCATCCACGCCCTAAATAGGGCCAGTAGGAGGTTTAATACAGTAGGTTGGGAATTGTTTAGTGGTTTAAACTCTCTATTGCGACCTCCATCAGTAGATTGAGGATGAAATAAAAGACCTCTTGACCAGGCACTGAAGATTTTACTTCTTTACACGAAGCGAAGAACTTTAAGGCTGGTTTTCAGTCTGATTCTCTGCTATGGCGCTGAAGGTCAAGATCGGTTATTTAGTACTCATCAGTTACTTTGGAGGCATCGTTTAATGTGGAATATATGCACAAGTGAGGCACTGTATGATGCATAAAGAAGCCATAGTAATTCTTCTTCCGTGGTCCGGTGACCATCCGAAGACGCCTAGTCTCCCAATGTCGATCATTTAATAGGCAGTAGGAAGAGATATTTTAAAGGGAAAACACGGCGAAAAGGAAGAGGGAGATAGGCAAAGTCAAATGGATATGTGATACTATAAACTTGTGCTTACTATAATAGCATATACTATAAACTATACTTACAATAGAAAGATATTTGAGTCATGAACCAAGCTAGTAGGAAAGAGCTTGGGAATAGTAACCAGAATTTCGAAGGGTCAGAGCAGACTTAAGGAAAACTTGTTTAGAATAGAAATGCCTCGAGAGAGTCAGGCTTCAAATACAAAGTTCTAAGACTGATTGTCAAGTGTTGCACCAAGCTATTGGAGAAGAGCTTGGCAATAGTAACCGAAATTTCGAAAGGTCAGAGCAGACTTAAAGACAACTTGTTTAGAATAGAAATGCCTTGAGAGAGTTTAAAGGCTGATTGTCACATACATACATACATACATACATACATAATTGGTCATTACAAACCTTCAATCAGGATTACGACCTAATTTCTCACACCACTTATGTTGTGTGTGTTAATTTTTATACATGAGTGGCGGGACCTACAGTTTAAAGTCGACTCCGTACGACAGATTTTTTTGAGAAACTTTTCATGGCAATTTTATTTACTCTCAGAGTTTTTGCCAGAAATCTGCTGAGAGGAAGTCGCCGAAGAAATACTTTTTGCATTTTGTTTTGATGTCTGGCCTGAGACTCGAACCGTGAATTTCCGTCTAATAAGCCAACACACTATCTACTAGACTACGGCGACTTCAAAAACAAAGTTCCAAGACTAATTGTCAAGAACTGCTTAAACAGCACTTGGTAATTAATTTTGTTGTATTTGGCAGCACAGCATTGAGTGATATTATGAGTGTTTAAGTAAGTTTTGGACTCGAGTCCCATACCCTGAAGAACGGTCTTAAGCAAGAGTTTCAACACTATATAGAGTGATAGCAACATTAATGCCAAGGAATTATTTTTGCGAATTATTTTAATGACAGCTTGTTACTGCATAAAATATTGCAAGCAATTCAAATTGTCATAAAGTTTTATATCCCAGTCACCAAACTTGCAACATGGTATTGGCTGTGATACATATTAAGTAAAATCCCATAAAAAAAACTAAAGAGACTGTAAATTATTTCCTAACTTTATGGTCTAAATGAACATATAAAAATTATTGAGTTTCTCAAGAATAATAGTTTAGTATTGTAATATTTATATACAATATTTCTAATAGTAAAAACATGCAAAAACTAAAATAGAATTTCGTTTCATTTTATTTTTTTGGGACAATAACAATAGAATTACCATAATCCCAGAATATAACATTATAATCCTCTTAAATATATGAATACCCTTAATTTACTTAAGTTAAGTTGCGTTTCAGTTTCAGTTTCAGTGTAAGTAAGTCATAAAATTTCTATTTTTATGTCTCCATTCGTAACACAAGCCAATAAGAAATCATGTTCAATGATTACAAATGTTTTTTAGTAAAATTCACAAAAAATAAAAAAAAAAATAAGAAATAATATAAGTGTCCATAAAAAATATGTAGACAACTATTTGCCTAGTCTTTTATGATTTTTACGACAATAATTATAATGTTTTGATTCAAAATTAAAAAAAGAGAGAGAAAAATCACAACAAATATGCTGAAACAAATTTACGATCGCCACTTACCTACCCAATGACTTAAAGAAACTTTATGTCAACACATGATGACCAACCGTGCTGTTAAGTCTAGGCTTTTAGCACCATTTTAAGTGGAAATAAATTTCAATTTTATTCATTTTTTTTCTCGCAAGCGATTAAATCTGAAAGTTAATATATTCATAAAAAACTCTGCCATAATTTGAAATTAAGCTATGTAAACTGACATATATTGCCCTGCGTACCATGTAGTTAGGGGATGCAATTCTTAATTTATTGCTATGTGGGATAGGATCCTTATGTGTGTGAAGATAAATTCGAATTTGAAAATCCAAGACGCAATCCATAAATTTTAGCAGCGCCACATTTTGCATTAACAGAGCAAAATTTTCTCTTAACAGAAGAAAATTTTGCTCTTAAGCTGTTTAACAGTATCCCTCTGAACAAGCCCACTTGTTTGGGAGCTAATTTTGGGAAATACTCTAGGTCTGTGAGTATCATACTATATGCAAATGAAGGTTCCCAAGCCTCTTAATATAATCAGCAACATGGTCCCATATAAAGTGATATGGTATTGTGAAAATTGGTTTTGAAAATGTAAATTTTTTGATTGAAAAATCAGTGGCCATTTTGGAACATATAAGAAATAGTACACCATACAAACCATATACAAATGGTACTCCAGAGGGTCTTCTTTCAAAGCGTGGTAGTGGGATAGCTGATATAATTTTGAGAGTTGAGATTTTGAATTTTGAAAAAATCGATTTCTGGCCAAAACCATCCTCCACACTTTCATTTCAACACTTTTGTTCACAAATAATAATGATCATAATGAGAACCTTATGTCAATAGTCTGCAATAATTGCAATGTAAAAGAATAATCCACTATTGCTACTGTTAAACAGTCAACAGTGCTCTGTTAATAGCAAAGTTTATCCTGTTAGAAGCAAGAAGTGGCTTGGCTAAAAGCGAGGGTTTGTGTCTTTGGTTTTTAACTTCGAATTTATCTTCACACACATAGGACCATTGATTGACACAGTTAGAACTTGCTCACCACTAGGCCATAATAACCCAATATGAGACTGATAACTAGTTCCGTAACGTGACATTGTAATGTCAAATCATTGACAGAGATCTGAGGGATAGATAGAGTTGAAGAGCATCTTCTCTGTGATTGTTCTCGTCTCTAGTTAACAGAAGGTTTGATAGCATAGGTAAGGAATTCTTTAATGCTTTAAACTCTCTGTTGCGACCTTTATCAGTAGATTGAGGTTCAAATAAACAGTCTTTTGACCAGGCATTTTAGACTCAAGGAATACTTCATCAGATGAAGAGGAGAACTTTAAGGCTGGCTGTCAGCCTGATTCTATGGAAGTCATGCTCATGGAATACTTCTTCACACGAAGAGCAGAACTTTAAAGCTGTTTTTCAGCCTGATTCTAAGGAAGTCATGATTGAAATGTGAAGCCCTGCTGAAGTCCAAGACCGCCTAATCAGTACTTATCAAATATTTTTGAGGTATCGCTATCCATTTTTGAAGTCGCCGTAGTCTAGTAGGTAGTGTGTTGGCTTATTAGACGTAAAGCCAGGGTTCGTGCCGCGGGCCAGACATCAAGACAAAATACAAAAAGTATTTCTTCGACGACTTCCTCTCAGAAAGATTTCTGAGAGTTAATAAAATTGCCATGAAAGAGTTTCTCAAAAATCTGTCGTTCGGAGTCGACTTTAAACTGTAGATCCCACCGCACATGTATAAAAATTAACACACACAATATAAGTGATGTAAGAAACTAGGGCGTTTGTACCTCCGGGTATTGTACTTGCCTTAATTGACAAGTACACGTCCTCTAACCTAACTTAACCTAACCTACCATGGAATATATTGGCAAGTGTAGTCGCCATGGTCTAGTAGGTAGTGTGTTGGGTTAATAGACGTAAGGCCACAGGTCAAACCCCAGGTCAGACATCTTCAACAAAAATATGAAAAAATATGTTTTCTACGACTTTCCTCTCAGCAGATTCCTGTCAAAAACTCTGAGGGTAAACAAAAATTGTCATGAAAATTTTCTAAAAAATCTGTCATTAAAGTCGACTTTAAACTGTGGTTCACTCGTCACTCATTTATAAAATTAACACACACAGCATAAGTGGTGTGAGAGGCTATGTATGTCGTACTCTACAAGATGCTCATACTCCCCGTGCTTCTTTATGGACTCTATTAAGCAGTGATGCAGCAGTCTTGAGAGTATTAGAGAGAAAAGTCCTACGTAAGATCTTCGACGCAGTGCGAGTTGGCGATGATTTCATCTTCCGATCTAACAGTGAGCTGTATGAGCTCCTCAACGACATAGACGTTGTGTTAACATCCAGCGGCTGCGCTGGCTCGGCTATGTCGTTCGAATGAAGGATGATGCTCCAGAGAGACGGGTATTTGGTGCGAGGATCTGCGGAAGTCGGCGAAGAAGACGACCTTGTTTGCATTGAAAGGACCAGATCGAGGAAGCCCTATTATCGATTGGTGTGACCAACTGGTGTAGGCACGCAAGAAGCAGAGGCTTCTGGAACGATGTGTGAAGGCAGGCCGAAATCCGTTAATCGCGTTGTTAGTGGCCAATTAAGTAAGGCTTATATTTACAAGCCTTCAATGAAAAAATAAAAATTCTTCTTATGGAACATAATGCTCGTATACAGATTGTTTTATTTAAGCAAAGATTTAAGTGCTGTTTTCCATGTGCATATTCCGAACCCTGACTTTTTGTTGCAGTTAAAAAAAATAGAAAATTTTATAATAAAACGTTTATTTGATTACGAGAATATCAAAAGAACATGCCGTGAAATGTATTCCATAGCACAAGTACACGAATACGTCACTCTAAGCCCTATAGTAAGTAGAAGCCGATAAGTCCCCTCGTTACATACATATGTTTATCAAACTTTGTAAAGATTTTCATTTAAAATTTTTCTCTTAAAAATATTGTTTTTGAAAAAATTAAAAAAAATCTAAGAAAACAAATTGCAATCAACCAGCATGCATGCATTGACGAGTGCAACATGTAATTGTGATTACAATGACTGATTGACTGAGCGAGCGAGCGAGCGGGCGAGTGAGTGAATGAGTGTGTGAATGAATGAATATGGAAGCGAATGAATGTATCATGTTCCGTCTGGGTGGCGACAATTTTTTTTCGTTCTGTTACCCAGATTTTTTCCACAATTTTTCATTTTTTTTTCTGTTTCTAATTATTTGGTGTTGAACACGTACTTACGTGTGTCTTTTTTGTTAATTTCCATTACTTATTATTGTTGTTGTTGTAAACAAACATTGACGTATTGACTGTTTTACGTTTGTATAAGATTTTCCTGAGAAATTTTTCAGAAAGACAAAAAAATCTCATGGAGAACGTATAATTAAGGCATAATAACGTATGATTTTCGTAGTCTAACTGACGAGTATTTTTAATTGACCAAAAGACACCGCATTTGGCCACTCTATACAAAGTGACAGAGAGAGAGAGAGAGAGAGAGGTGAAGAGAGAGATAGACAAAAATTTACATAATTGTTATCGAGTGTTAAGTGAACATACATAGGTTCAAATGTGTGTGTGTGTAAATCCATGCTGTGGCAGTAGTTGTGGGTGGTCATGCGGTAATGTGAGAAATAATTGTAAAGGAAACATGCATATTAAACGACGAAAAAGCCAATAAAAAAGAACATATTTAAGAATACCCAAATAACCCAGCAAAAGTTTTAATGGCTGCAAAAAAATATCAATTTGAAATTTGAAATTAAAACGGCGCACAGGGTGGTTGCATTCCAAAATGTTAGTTGCTTTGTGTTTGAACAAAGTATCGTGTTTCATAATGCCGCTGTACAAAATATATTCAATGTATTCTATTTCAAAACGTCGTCAATGTGTATTTTTAACGCAGTCAAAAAGCAATCAGGCATCGGATTTATAGTTGATGCATTGTTTGATTGCTTTGCATATCTACATAGTTTATATACAGTAGTATATATATGTATTGATACATTTTGGAAGGCAGCCTTTAAGACACGTTATTGCGCATTTAATAAGTTTTGGGTCGAAGTGGGTTAGTACGTAGTGTGTTGGCTTATTAGTTGTGAGGCCTGGGTTCAAACCCCAGGTCAGGCATCTCCAACTGAACGAAATATGAAAAAATATCTCTTCGGCGACTTTCTCCCAGCAGTCTTCTAGCAAAAACTCTGTGGAGTAAATAAAATTTGCCATGAAAAGTTTCTCAAAAATCTGTCGTTCGAAGGCGACTTTAAACTGTAGTTCCCGCCACTCATGTATAAAAATTAACACACACAACATAAGTGGTGTGAGAAACTATTTATGTATGTATGTATGATTCCTGTTTACAAGACATTCATAAAGGGGCATCTGAGGTAATTCTTAACAAAACTTGTCCATTTTCTCCTCTGCCTTCTGTAAGGAGGAATTCATTGATTTATCCGGTATTCTGACGCTGTGAACTCACAGTGGACTTCTTCAGATTTTAGGATCGTTTCGGACCTAATGTGTAGATTGATTCTGTGAGAATAAATCATGACAGCACTTTCAGCTATTCTATGTGCCATTAATGAATCTCAGAAGCAAGCACTTAGAAGTATATTAAGTACTAGCCCGGGTATTATCTTGAGTGATACCAAATGGCATTCTGAAGATCTGCAGGGCAACAGAATTGGGGGGATCGTATGGTCGCAATACGAAGGAACCTTATTTTAGAATTAAAAGTCGAAAACCTAATGCTACAGAAGCAAGCGCCGAGATGTGTATTAAGTTGTAGGCAGAAGTACAAACTTCAGAGACCCCCAATAACATCCTGAAGATGGTCAGGGCAACAGAATGGGGAAGGCAATAGATCGTATGGGTGCAATACTACGAAACCTAATTTAACTATTAAAAGTCCAAAACCTAATGCTATATGCATATCGTTGGTCTCATGTAGAAAGGCCCTAACTCACACTATTTTAGAAATTGAATTTTTTGCGATTCCAATGCATTTAACACAAATACACATTGGAATTACAGAAAAAATCAATTTCGAAATAAGTGTGAGTTAGGGCCTTTCTACATGAGACCAACGATATGCGGTTATGGCGACGTAGTCTTGGGGTTAAACTGCTTGATTTTAAATCCAATTATCCACGTTCAACTGCAGCTGAAGACAAACCATTTTTTAACATAATTTTGCGAAACTTATGAGATTAATCTTGCTTCCAAATAATCCATTCAGGTGCTCCGTGATACCCCAGAGAGGATCAACATCAACAATGAATATTATGGGAAGGCAAGGCAGATCAGGCTTCTTAAGAAACTCAGCAAACAAGCTTTCTTACCACTGTGTACCTTACAATACAGCAAACCACTACATTTCTACAGAAAGAGTTGTTTCTAAGCACACACAGTTGGTAACCCTATCAATCTAGAGTCTGATACAGTTGCACCATCATCGGCTTATTGATACTGAAGTTTACACTGCAAAGCAAAGAAAAATGAAGAGGAAACTGAATAATAAGAACGATATGCTTTCTGATAGTCCTATGCTTCTTGAAGAAACTGAAGCAGTGATTATAAAATAATACATATAAGCCTATGGGGTTCTTAGGGCTTTACTTGGGAATGTATTCTTGGGTTTATAAAACTGACACAAATTTTTGCCACAGAAAAATTTTTGATCAGAAAATTTATCATTTCTCCACAGCCAATAATACCGTCTTAAGAACCTTTATGAGGAAACTGAAAACACAACTGAAATAGTAGGTTCGGTTAGGTTAGGTTTGAGGACGTGTACTTGTCATTGGGACAAGTATAATACCCAGAGGTGATAGAGAGAGAGAAGATAGTGAAGAAGTTTGGGAAATTGTAAAAGGAGAAGAGGTAGGACAGGGAGGATCAACAGATGAATCTGGTATAGTAATGATTCTTGGTTTGAGTCTTAGTTTTCGTTTTTTGAAAATATCTTATTTCGCTGCATAATATGGTGTTCAGATATGCACCTTTATTGTGTAAATCGCAACATGTAAAGTTTCAATTAATTGTTATATTGAGTAAAACTTAAAATGCAACACTTCCATAAGTATGTTCAGTGCGCATATTACAACCCAAATGTCAACGACAAACAATAAAAAAAACAAAATTAAAACCATGTTGTTGAAACAACCAGCTGTTTTGTTTACCAGCTGTCAGATGAATATTGAATAAGCAATTGATTATTATGTCTGAACACTTAAAATATTGTAGTCAAAAAACTGAATATTGACTCAATAAAAGTGCATATCTGAACATAGAATAACTGTAAAGGCATCAATTTGATAGAATAATCGTAAGACCAACTGTTTCAAGCTATTCCCGGAATGGAATTCGCATATAAATAACGTGAATAAGAATCGAGTTAAAAACAATCTACCAGTAAAAAGACAAAAGGCCGATGTGTGTAGAGCAGTAATTATAATTAAACTCCCCTCTCCAAATAGTGCATGTAAGAAATAATACAGTCTGAAAAATATCTAAAGTTAGTCAACAAAATCAGAAATAAAACGAAACAGAATACAATCTAAAATTTCGCTGTGTTGCATAAATAGCGTCTAGAGAAACTATAAATTACGCTGATAAAATTGAACGCGTCAGAGTACGTTTTTTTTTTTTTTAAGAAATTCACGACTTGATAAACTATTAAATAAGAGCCTTAGATACTCGTTTAATATTAAAATTCAAAGCTTTAAAATTTTTCTTTTTGATAAATTCTTTATTTTTTTAAATTTGTTTTTAAGCACAAGTTTTTGATAATGTTTATGCTAAGGGGGTTATCTCAGCGAAATAATTAAAAATTCATTAAGTTTAAGAGCAGATTACATATCCATCTGGGTAACTGTCTTTTAGCAACAGGATCGACATCAAGAAATATGGTTTGACAGTTGAAAATGTCAAATTGTGTTTACATTCTAGTGCAGAAGTCGTCGTAGTCTAGTAGGCAGTGTGTTGGCTTATTAAACGTGAGGCCACAGTTCAAACCCCAGGCCAGACAGCAAAATATGAAAAAAAATGTTTCTTTCTCAGCAGATTTCTGGCATAAACTCTGAGAATAAAAATAAAATTGGCATGAACATACGCAATTGGTCTTTACAACCCTTCAGTAAGGATTACGACTTAGCTTCTCACACCACTTATGTTGTGTGCTTTAATTTTTATACATGAGTGGCGGGACCTATAGTTTTAAATCGACTCCGAACGACAGATTTTTGAGAAACTCTTCATGGTAATTTTCTTTTAACACTCAGATTTTTTGCCAGAAATCTGCTGAGAGGCAGTCGCCGAAGAAATATTTTTTTCATATTCTCGTTTTGATGTCTGACCTGGGATTTGAACCGTGGCCTTACGTCTAATAAGCCGACACACTACCTACTAGATTACGGCGACTACAACTACCATGAAAGGTTTCCAAAAAAATCTGTCGTTCGGAGTCGACTTTAAACTGTAGGTCTCGCAACTCATGTATAAAATTAACGCACACAACATAAGTGGTGTGAGAAACTAGGTTGTAATCCTGACTAAAGGGTTGTAATGGTCAATTATGTCATGTAAAGCTTAGCAAGTCATTATGAATTGTTCGACGGCAAAAGAAGACACGCAAAAATATAGAAATTTATTTAAAAAAAAATTATAAAATATGTTCATATGCAATTTGTATAATTAGGCTGCCTTCCAAAATGTTAGTTGCTTTGTGTTTGAACAAAGTATAGTGTTTCATAAAGCCGCTGTACAAAATCTTTACAATGTATACTATTTCAAAACGCCGTCAATGTGTATTTTTAACGCAGTCAAAAAGCAATCAGGCATCGGATTTATAGTTGATGCATTGTTTGGTTACTTTGCATATCTACATAGTTTATATACAGTAGTAAAACTACATACAAACTTTGTATTGATACATTTTGGAAAGCAGCCTTACTGATCGCTTTCGGAGAAAAAGTTAAAGGGACTTCAAATCTCATCTAATAACTACCTCTAGTGATTGGCTATATTCTTGCTTTATTACCACCATATTCTCTGTCTAGTCCATGCTAGCTTACATTGTTTCTAAACAAATGGTTTGTAAAAATAAAAGACCTTTTCCTTAAGGAAATTTGATCAAATTAAATTTCATTTAAGACCCAATATGAATGCATTTTCTATGGAACATTTATTGTGTATAAAAGGCTATTCATTTTTAATTTAATTTCGTTTCTCAAGCAGTTGCAATATTTTATTTTATTTTAACAATTTCCATGATTTTATTTTACACCGTGTGTATACCATACATACTCGTATGTATGGTAAGTAAGTAGAATACCATGTCAATTTTATTAACAAGCTCTAGTAACTAGTGGCTGTTATGCTTGTTGCAGTTATTGCAGCCGGTTAGTTGGCTGGTTGGCTGGTTAGTTTTTTCTTAGTCAAATGTCTTTATAGCCAACAAGTTATTATAGTTTGTATGTATTTTGCCTTTAGGCCATTCTCATGCTCATATTTAACAATCAATTGGTAGTTTTGATTAGTCGTACATGCAAGTGACACCCTCAACTGACATACACAATATAATTTAATTTAAATTTTAATTTATTTATTTACAATAACGAACAACAACAACAACAAAAAGAAATAACAATTTATAACAGCCGTTATTAGTAGCATATACAGACAATATATTATGAGTCCGAGTATGCACACAAATTAACTGAAATGGTTAGCCATTGTAATAAGACCGTGTAAATGAATTAGTTTGTGGGTTAAGAAATCCACATTTTTTTTTATTGATCGATTGTTTAGTTGACATAAATTGTTGTAAAACAATAATAATTAAAAACAATAATTTTCAATAAAAGTTCAATTCAATTAATTTTGCAATTTATTCTCTAACCCTGCATTCATAAGCGATAGTACGATAGGACGTGTATTGCTAAGGCAAATTAATCCAAAAAGTATTTTAACCAGTGGTGTTGTGCTAATTTTTGTTTTTACCGGAACGCGTATATATAATTATATAGACAGGGCCGATCTTGGGTAGGCGGCCGCTCTGTGCGGTCTCATGTCCCAAATTTAACGACGGGGGTGATTTTCAATGATAATCCTGGCGGCGGCGTTTTTTTTTTAGGTCTCATGTCCCAAATTTGGCGGTTGGAGAGGGAGATTCCTCCTAGGATTCGGTTCAAACCCTTGTTAATGAAAATACATACAAAAATTCGTCAAAAATTAGAAAAAAAATCAGCAATTCTTTTTAATTTTTTTTTTCAAAACGTCAGCCAATTCTCGTTATCAGAAATTATCTTTAGTTCCGGAACGCGTTCCTGTCCAAAAAGGAAGTACCCGACAACACCACTGATTTTAACCCCAGAAATCATTTTCCACATTCGATTTTATATTGCTAATGCCATAATCAGTATAGGGGAGGGGTATTTTAACCCTTAAAACCCACCTGGAGGTTCACTGGGCACTGTGATGATTACTTACGTATTTCAATTACCGCTTGGTGATGTTTTAAGCGTAATGACTACTTTTATCGTGCTCAAGTCTAGTAGACTGCCCAGGGTAGCAGAAAAAAGGTGACAGAATTTAAATTAAGGCTCACTTGAGCCCACATAGCAGCCCATTGGAGGTTGAATAGAGCTTCCTGTTTAAACTATGACTCCTTTTGAAGCAGATTGAAAACCAACCTTAAATTTTAATGCATTTAGTAGTCGGAACGAAATGTAGTAACGATAGAGCTCCACTATCGAAAGAGGTGAGCCTAATGATAGAAATATGTGAATCATAGACAAACATCGACAAATAAAGTGGCCATAGACTTATTCCACCTATGTATCGTGTGTTAATTTCATGATTTGACGGCGTGGAGATCCACAATTTAAATTCAATTCCCAGACCATATGCTCTTAAAAAAGACTCTGCACTTTATGAGAAAAATGTTCCTGTGGCCGTTTATTTGCCGTAGTCTAGTAGGTAGTGTGCCGGCTTGTAAGACGTAAAAGCCAGGGTTCAAACCCCAGGCCAGACATCAAAACAAATACAAAAAATATTTATTCGGCGACTTCCTCTCAGCAGATTTCTGGCAAAAACTCTGAGAGTAAATAAAATTGCCATGAAAAGTTTCTCAATAATCTAGCGTTCGGAGTCGACTTTAAACTGTTGGTCCCTTCACTTATGTATAAAAATTAACACACACAACATAAGTGGTGTTTGTAAGCCCACATAGCAGTTCATTAGAGACTAAATAATAAGGGCCTCCCATTTAAACTACGACTCCCTTTGAATCAGATTGAAAACCAAACGAACGGAAATGTAGTAACGATAGAGCTCCACTAGATAAACGAGAAAGATAAGATAAATGATACATAGAAATATGAGTCGAATCAGAGACAAACATCGATAAATAAAGTGCACCTCCATCCATGTATTTTGTACCAATTTTATACTTCAGTGGCGTGGGGATATGCCCTTAGAAGACTCTGTAATTTATGAGATCTATGTTTCTGGAGTCGCATATTTCCCGTAGTTTAGTAGGTAGTGTTGTAGGTAGTGTGTCGCCGTAGTTTAGTAGGCAGTGTGTAGCTTAGGCCTTAGACGTAAGGCCTCGGTCCAAACCCCATGCCAGACATCTCCAACTGAACGAAATATGAAAAAATATTTCTTTAGCGGCTGTCTCTCAGCAGATTAATGGCAAAAACTCAGAGAATAAATAAAATTTGCCATGAAAAGTCTCTCAAAAATCGGTCGTTTGGAGTCGATTTTAAACTGTAGGTGCACCACTTATGTATAAAATGAACACACACAACATAAGTGGTGTGAGAAACTAGGTCGTAATCCTGACTGAAGGGAATTATGTTATGTATGGGTAGGGTATGTAGCTAACCTACCTTACATTTGGCAATGATATTTGATAACATTTGAATAAAAATTAATTCAATTCCATTTTATGACATTACTTTTGCATCACCCTGTTTCAATTTAATTAAAATTTAAACATATTTAAATCTCATATCTCAATACTTATGAATTTTTTACGTTTTTTTTTTCTTCCAATAAAATTTAATAAAAGAATTACTGAGTACCCACTCACAGTATGCCACAGTAAATGGGTACTTGAAATTCAAGTATTTTTTTTTTTTGTAGATCTAGTATTACAATTAAGTACGTCTACTTAAGGGTGGATTTAATTTTTTTTTTTTTTTTTTTTTTTTTTTTGTTATTTTCATTAATGAATTGCTGATTTTATTAAATAAGTTTTTTTTATTTTTTCTTTTTTAAATAAACACTCATTAATTTCAATAACAAAACGTTCAATAACCGTTTAAGTACTCCGTAGTAGAATTGAAAATTCACAATAATTTTTTGGAAACAAAAACAAACACAGAAATCGAAACATGGAAATATTTAATGACTCTTATTAAACATAAATGTCATGACAAAAATTCTTGTTTATTTTTATAAAAAATATTTTGTTATTGTTTATGGCTCGTATTAAATTTTATTTATTTAAACAATATCCGACTGTGAACCACAGGCTCGGGATGAATTTTTCCTTCACCGAAGCTGCAGGAGGCAAAATATTTTTTTAAAATTCTTTCATGGCAATTTTATTTACTCTCAGAGTTTTTGGAAGAAATCTGCTGAGAGGAAGTCGCCGATGAAATATTTTTTCATACTTTCGTTTTAAAGTCTGACCTGGAGCCCTTTGTAGCCCTTTGAGGCCTAAAGTTTAAAGTCAACTACGAACGACAGATTTTTGAGAAACTTTTCATGGCAATTTTATTTCAACACTCAGAGTTTTTGCCAGAAATCTGCTGAGAGAGAAAGTCGCAAAAAAAATATTTTTTCATATTTTCATTTTGATGTCTGACCTGGGGTTTGAACCTAGGCCTTATGAGTAATAAGCCAGCGCTCTACCTACTAGACTATGGCGACAGCTGCAAGCATTTGAGCTCAATATGCATGAATCAGCCTGTATGTGTGGATATAAATAATCTTTTAAATTAAATCTTCTATTAATTGTTAAAAGATATTTATGCCATTTGTTATCGATAACAAATTGTATGTGAGGCAATTTGTTGCGCTTTAAAGATAAAAAATCATTTCGATTAATTTGATTGCCGTTTTAAACGTAATGTACATACATACATACATATGTAATGAAAATGTTTTAAGATCTTAAGATCTTAAATAGTTTTTACAGACCAGATGTTAAATATAATTGTTATTGCAAAAATACATCTGCTTAGGAATTGTTTGGCATTTAAATATTCGCCAACACTTAGAGAAAAATTGCCAGACGTATGTACATATGAGCATTACAACAATACATGTATGTAACATTGAACAGCGGGCATAACACAATATATGCACACTTGAGCTAAAATAAAAATTTATAAGAAAAAAAAGTGGGGGGGGGGAGGGTATAATTGAGGATTGATTTGGATTTGAATTGGGTATGAAACGGAAAATCTGTTTTAGTTTTACGTTCGCCCCATTTGGGGTCAATGGAGCAACAGAGCAAATGATTGACACTCGTTTTACAGACACTATTTATACATACGTTGTGGCAATAAAACAAAATATTGCATATACAGACAGACAGACAGACACACAGACAGATGACAGAGATAGAAAGAAGAACGGACAGACAGACGAGAGAGAGGGAGAGACAAAAAAAATACAAAATAAATTAAATTTTCATTTTTAAATGAATTGAACATGTTGTGATCACACTATACAAGCCAAAGGAAGACATGACTGCTGCACTTTACGTTTTCATACAAGAATTTCAATGAGTTACAGACAGATACTGTAGCTGTTGTTATTGTTGTTGTTGTATCTTTTTCTGCTACTCATTTAAATCAAAATCACCTGAGATGCATTTTAATTTGTTTGAATATTTATTTGTGAATTTTAATTTTTTATTTAATTTTTTTTTTAAATTTATTTGCACATGCAAAAAATGGAAAAAAATAAAGAAAAAATATTCAAATGAAGATTGACTTGAAGATCTTTCAAATTAATTCAAATTGTTTAAATGGAATTTAAACAAAAAAAAATGAAATAAATTTTATAAAAATTGCCAAAAAAAAAAAAAATAGAAAAAAAAATCCCAAAGAAATTCATCATCGTGATACATTTTGAAACGATGTCAATAAACTTGTGAATGAAACGTAGTGTCCTGTTTGGGTGATTGATATTGAAATTTAAGGTGATGTTTTTAACATGACTTGACTGTAGGCCCCCTACTGAAGTATAGATGTTACTTTCAATGTATCAAAGCGAACAAACGGTTCGGTACAATCACTATAGCATTCACTAACTTGGCCCAAACAGTATCAGAGGATCTATGAAGTATTCTGCACTGAATAGGTTAGATAAGATATAAGATGATTAGGAGAAGTTTAGTAAACCCGCATAATTATAGGTATTACTGCTCGATCAAAACACAAGTCCACTTGAAACAATAGAAACCAAGCTAGTGTTACAATATCAGAGCGGTGTAGAGTATTGTATGGAAACTACATACATAATTGGTTATTACAGCCCTTCAGTCAGGATTATGATCTAGATTCTCACACCACTTATGCTGTGTATGTTAATTTTATACATCGATTCCGAACTATAGATTTTTAAGAAATTTTTCATGACAATTTTATTTACTCTCAGAATTTTTTCCAGAAATCTGACGAGAGGAAGTCGCTAAAGAAATATTTTTTGTTGGAGATGCCTGACCTGGGGTTTGAACCGAGGCCTTACGTCCAATAACTCATCACACTATCTACTAGACTACGGCGATTTGGTGGACAACAATATAAAAGCAGGAAGAGGAGGCCACAGTATTATTTCTGTTTACACGTAGGAGGAGCAATCACAGTGTGATATATGTATGCACAGAGCGTCTGAATTGAAGAACAAAAATTTTTCTATAATGCTTTGAGCAAGCCACTAGGCAATAGACTTCGCATAGAAATGCTCTACGTGACAAAGCGAAAACCATTTGTTTTTCGGTAACAAGTCTCTTTACTTCATTTGTATCAATCAAACGCTAAAGTTCAGTTCATATTGTGATCATGCTCTACCGAATCAATAGAATCAATAGAGTTTGATTCTCTACTATCATTAATAAACACTGAAAACCTAAAACTAGACTTCTGATCAAGAGATCCTACAAAAGAGACGTATATTCCATTCGAGGTTGAATGGAGGCACGGTATTAATAATAAAGGAAATAAATGGAGTTGCCGTAGTCTAGTAGATAATGTACAGGCTTCTTAGATAAGAGTCCGTGATGCAAACCTCCCAGATCAGATATTTCGAACAAAACGAAAAATGAAAACAATATTCCCTTCGGCTACTTTTTCTCAGCAGTTTTCTGATAAAAACTCTGGGAGAAGCTATCGTTCAGAGTCGATATTAAACTGTAGGTCCGTTAGCTCATAACAATATTAGTGGTGTGAGAAGCTAGATTGTTATCCTGACTAAAGAACCAATTAAATAAGATTCTAATTTTGTTCCCAAAGCTGATTTCACACTCGGTTGTCAAGTCAATAAGTCAAATTGACGCATATGGAGCTGGGTGATTGTGAAGAAGCCATTGCAAGTGGAAAGAGTGATTTTTTGGTGCGCATTATGACCTAGCGATTGGGCCATATACGGAGCAACCGTTAATTTCAATTCTGATCGCTGCAATTGAAGATTATAAACTGGATGGCAATTGCCACAAGCTACACAGTACGACCAATTTTGGCTTTATTGCATGTGAAGTATTTAGAAAGAGTAATTTTACATTTTGGTCATGTTAAGAAATGCGATTTGATCAATTTTGGCTTTTGTGTGCAGCATTGTTTGGCTTTTTTGGGGCAACATCGGAGTCTGTTTCTACGCGGATAACGCTTCCATATTGGAGCATTCGTAAAATTGACATTCGTCCAGTTATCGTCGAGATAGTGTCCGAAATATGCGAAGAAATGGTTGAACACTTTCACAAAAGGATAGACTGCTGCAATCAATCCTGAGGCGGTCGTTTAAATTACAACGTATTTCGTACATAACGGCGAGGTCCAAGCCCTAGAACGAAATTAAAGTCTTATCTAAATCATAGCTTTATGAGTGTTTCATTTTACTTTTCTTTTGCAACCGCAAAATTAATAATGATGGGAAAATAACGTGCAAATGTTTGGTGCTGCAGGGATTTCAGGGCTATCGTTTTCAAGGGTTTTTATGTTTACGACTTTTAAATGAAATTCTTTGTATTTTTTTCTGTTATAAAATATTTTTGTGCGACTTAAGCCAATCAAATCAGAGTTTTTGGGTGATTTCATTGTTCTCATTCAGATGCAGATATTTTATGTATTTCGTAGTGTCATCAGTACGTGCTTGTAAATATTGATTAAAAATGGAAGTGCAGTGAAGAAAAATGTTTCAAAAAAGCTTATTTAAAAAATGTTAAGAAAACATGTATGAATGTATGTATGAATGTTTATATGAATACATATCATAAATAATATTTTTAATTTGCTTGACTTGTATTGAATTTTTACATTTTTTTCGTCTTATTTTACAAGCCATGATTAATGCAGTTTTTTTTTTGTCATGACAATTTCAAAAATTCGGTTAGACAAACCAGACAGTCTTTTGGCCAGATATGGTGTTAGTCATGCATTTAATTGGAATTTTTTTTTCAATTTCAATTTGCAGTTGCTGTTGTTCGGAGGCGCTTTATATTTTAAACATGAGTTGACATGTTTTACATGCGGTTGTCGTTTGTTGTTTAATTTTTTTTGGTGAAAATATTAATTTTTGTTTTTTTTATTAAATGAAGATTGAAAATATGTTTGTACACGATATGCATGATAAACGTTTGAGTTCATAATTGTATTCAAAACCATAGAAATTCTAAAGTCACAGCTAAAGAGATCTTAATAATGTCACACTATTACCGCACGAGGGAGGTGACATAAATCAAACTGTAGACTACAGTGTTCGGAATAAACGGTGTTTAAGACGGCTGTTTACAGTGTCTAGCACCCTTAATCGAGTGATCAATCCAAGAGCTAAGATGAATAAAGATTTGGAAGACAAAACAAGCCGTAAAAAGGAAATGAAGTCACCGTAGACTAGTAGATAATGTGATGACTTATTAGATATGACGCCTCGGTTCAAACCATAGGCCAGAAATCTCCATAAAAACGAAATGTGAAAAAAAAAATATTTTTTCAGCGACTTTACTTCAGCAGTTTTCTGAAAAAAAAAACTCCGAGAGTAAAATAAAATTGTGATGAACATACATGACATGATTGGTCATTACAACCCTTCAGTCAGGATTACGACCTAGTTTCTCACACCACTTATGTTGTGTGTGTTAATTTTATACATGAGTGGCGGGACCTATAGTTTAAAGTCGACTCCGAACGACAGATTTTTTTTTTATTGAGAAACTTTTCATGGCAAATTTTATTTACTCTCAGAGTTTTTGCCAGAAATCTGCTGAGAGGAAGTCGCCGAAGAAATACTTTTAGTATTTTTTTTGATGTCTGGCCTGGGGCTCGAACCCTGGCTTTTCGTCTAATAAGCCAACACACTATCTACTAGACCACGGAGACTACAAAATTGTGATGAAAAGTTTCTCAAAAATCTGTCGTTCAGAATCGACTTTAAACTGTAGGTCTCTCCATAATAGAAGTGGTGTGAGAAACTTGGTTATAATCCTGACTGAAGGTTTTTAATAACGTAACAAAGAAATGTAGATGACGTTAAGAAAACTATGAAGAAAAGCAAAGAAAAGCCTCTGAAGGAGATCGAGAGTAAAAAAACTTCAACCAAAAAGAAAGAAGAGCATCTGAAAATATGGTTAAAATTTCTATTTCGATATGATGTCAAGTGCAGTAAAAGTTGGTTCAACTTTATGCACGTTTAGCATAAATTTCATCGGGCATTCTAAATAGAATGTAAGCGTCTAATGGCGATAATATACCACTGAAGACAGGCAAGAGTTACAAGAGAGTAGGTCAGCCTATTAAAGGCATTCGTTGGAGTCTACATGATCGCTAGAAAGACTAGGATTATGTGGATAGCTTACGATGGCTTGCCTATTATCTTATGGAAATGCATGCTATGCTTGGTGAGAGCGAGTGAGTTGAATATTGAGAACGCCTAGTCACTTTTGTTGTGCGATATTTTGCTTGAAGATTTTGAAGAAGTTGATTGATTAGTTTATGTAGCCGTTCGTAACTACAACCAGCATCAAATAGTCCCATGGGACACCATTTTAAACCTTTACCGCATCACTTGTACTGTTTTAAATAGTGCACAACTCAAATCCTTCTCGTCAGATCTGAGTATCTAACGAGGTCTCCGAAGTTGAGGTAAGGCGTATTAAGACTACTAGCCAATAAGCCTATGATGGCAGTCCTTAAGAACTCTTACAGTCGCAAAGGAAAGTAAGACGCCGAAACAAATTTTCTTTTTTTTATTTTTTTCCCCAAGATGTCAGTATTGGGGTGTGAAGTTTTCGTTTACAAAACCATATTTCTACGTAAAACTCGAGAAATAATTTTTTAATCGACGTCAAGGACAGAACATGTGCGCAGGACTGTACAACACAGTTTGTTTATATTTCTTAAGGAACTCGAATTGCCTAGGATTCTGCGATCTGCATTAGCATTATATTGACGTATAAACATGCTTATATGTAGGTCGGCTCTATCATTTGGAAAACACATTGATCTTCTCAGTTCATGAAGCATAGCAATGTTAACTGTGTACTGCAATATGGTAGAGAGAAACGAAACTCTGGGGGAAGCCTATCGGAGCGATCTAAACATTGACAGCCATTGTCTGCACAGAATATTGGGAACGTTTTGCATTACAAACATGAACAGTAGATCGTTCTGAAATGCTTATTATAGGTTTGAAAAGATAGTCCACATAAAAACAGAATGAATTATAAAACTGTCTTAGACTCTAAAAGGTTAAAAACGAGTTGAAAGAGACATGCAGATATGGTTGAAGCAAGTGGTGAGAGCAGATTAAAACGAGTGGACTCGGCTAAGTTGAAATTAAACAAACGCACGAGTTTAATATTCTTTTACAGGAGTTTTGAGTATAAATATTGCACACCATGTAACACAAATTCTCCATAGTATAGGATGGTATATTGGCTTGCGGAAGCTCATGGTTCAAATCCCAGTTCAGCTCATCACGATAAAAACGAAATTTAAGAAATTTCTTTTGGCGACTTCCTCTCATTAGTTTTGGATCGTTGTACTAAGTGTAATGGGAAGAAAGTTACCGTAGTCAAGTATAGTAGGTAGTTTGTTGGCTTATTAGGCGAGAGCCCTTGGTTCAAGTCACAGCTGAGATATCATGAGCAAAACTAAATGCGAAAAAAAATATTTCCTTTGGCTACTTCGTCTCAGCTATGAGAAGACCTATGAGAGTAAAAAAAAAATTGTCATGAAAAGTTTCTGAATAATCTGTCATACGGAGTCGACATAAAACTCGAACCAATTGGCAGCACTCATGGAGAAAATTAAGAAACACAACCCTGTGTGGTGTGAGTGAATTTATTTAGAAACTGTTATAATTTTGAAACGAAACTTGAACTTTCTATACCCTGTATAAATATAAAATAAAGAAATTTTTACAAAACTTGTCTTCCTTAAAAAACTCTGAGAGTAAAAAAAATTGTCCTAAAAAGTTTCTCAATAATCTACCATACGGAGCCGACATAACACTCGTACCTATTGGCAGCACTGCACACACAACTTGATTTATTTAAATAAATTTGAAACTCGAACTTGCCATACCCTGTATAAATATAAACAAATTTTTACAAAACTTCGACTTTTTAAACTTTTAATGACAAATTTTAATTGAAAAAAAAGTTTTTTTAGTTTTTTTTTTTAATTTCACGAATACATTTCTCAGCACGTCTTCGTGTGTCTATTGTATTCGTCGTATGCTAATGTTGCAAAAACCACAAACAACTGAAGTTTAAATTTAATTTTACAACATTTTATTTATTTTTTTTTCTCATTTCATTGCTTAATTGGCATTCTCAGAATTATGAGAGTCTGTAGACTAAAGTAATAAAAAATAAAAGAAAAAAAAATACAATCGTGTTACTAGCATAGAAGGGTATACACAATGGTAATGAAAAAAATAAGAAAAAAACCAAAACCAAGGTGTTGTTCTTTATTAAAAAACCATAATTCAATATTTACGACTTTCTTAAGTTTATTTACACAAAAAATAGAAAAAAATATAAAAAAATGAGAATTAAAATTAAAATAGACAAAATAAAAAACTAAAAAAAAAAATAAATTTTTAATGATTTTTGACTGGCGCCAATATTTGTTAAATTTTTTTCTGTTTTTTTTTCATTATTTTTTTTAGGAATACAAGTCTACAAATGAGTAGAGTATTCCCTCCATTTGCATGTCAAACTATTAAAAAAAAAACAAGAAAAAAAACTAAGCCACTACTACACCGTACCCAGATTTCTAGTTTTTTTTTTTTTTTTTGTAAATTTTTATGTTTGTTTTTATATTTGTTTTTATATTTTTTAAATTAGTTATTCTCCAAGATTGTGTTTATTTTTTATGATTTTATTTGTAACTAATGAAGTAATTTGCAGCAAATATTGGCCTCTAATATTACTTTTATGCGATAAAGTTTAACTTTTTATTTTTGTTTAACTGCCAGTATACAGTGGACAGCAAAAGTCTTAATATGGCAATATATTTTAGCAATTTCATGAATTTTAGGCAAAAGTTTGTATAAAAATTTATAGTTTATATATCGGGTCCGCCATCTAACGTTTTTTTTTCAACTAGTGCTTATTTCGTGAATGGTAACACTTAGCTCATGTCTGATTTGACAGATAATTAGTTTTATCCTTCCACTGAACGAATATGGTTGTGTATACGCTTTAACAACGCTGGGAAATATTGCGACATTACTTTGAAAATCATGGTAATGTTGCGGAAAGTGTGCGAAAATTGCGTACGGATTTTGGAAGAAGAGAAGCACCGTCAGCTCCGTATGTTCGTTATCTTGTGAAAAAAGTGAAAGAAACTGGCATCCTCATCGATAAACCAAAGCGTGAAAAGCCAAAAACAGTGCGTACACCCGAGAATATTGCTGCTGTAGCAGAAAGTGTGCGTGAAGCGCCATCAACATCAATTCACCGTCGTTATCAACAATTGAACATTACGGAGACATCATTGAGACGAATTTTGCATAAAGACCTTGGTATGACGCCATACAAAGTCTAATTGGTTTAGGAGTTGAAGCCAATTGACCATCCAATGCGTTTTCGCTTCGCTAAGTGGGCCTGCGATCGACTTACAGAAGCTGCCGATTTTGGCAAAAAAAATCATCTTTTCAGATGAAGCTGATTTTGATCTTGGCGGGGATGTAAACAAGCAAAATTGTCGCATTTGGGGCACAGAAAACCCGCACGCATACATTGAAAAGCCGACGCACCCAAAACGAGTCACTGTTTGGTGCGGATTTTGGTCCAGAGGCATAATTGGGCCATTTTTCTTCGAAAATGAGCAAGGAGTGGCCGTTACAGTCAATGGCGATCGTTATCGGGCCATTTTGAATGAATTTTTGTTCACAAAATTTGAAAAGGAGGATATTGGCAACATTTGATTACAACAGGACGGCGCTACGTGCCACACAGCCGAAGCTATACTCGATGTTTTGCGGCCTGTTATTGAAGATCGTATTATCAGCCGCTGAGCTGATGTCGTTTGGCCACCTCGAAGCTGCGATTTGACACCGTTGGACTATTATTTGTGGGATGCCGTCAATGATAAGTGTTACGCCGACAAGCCAGAGACAATTGACGCTTTAAAGGACAATATTCGTGAAGCCATTGGTGAAATACTGCTGCTCGTGTAGGCTACATTTGAATGAAATTATTTTCCATTATTAACCGAAAGGTTGTACTTTCAAATAAAAAAAGAAATTTGGGAAAATATTCAGTAGTTTTTTTTAAAGCATTTTCAAAAAAAAGTTATTTGGCGGACCCTTTATTTTCTGGTTGTGTCATGAGCAAGTTTTTCGGTTGACTTTTGTTTGAGATTTAGCGATTACATAATCCTTCTTTCAAATGATCACCTAAATACTCTCTTGTAGTCATGTCCGTTCTTTGTGCAAGTGTATTAAGCTTGTGAGAACTTTTTTTTTTCAAAATATATTGCCGTACTAAGATTTTTGCTGTCCACTGTATTTAAGTATCATTCAATATATTTATTTATAGTATAGTAGAATATAATTTATTTTTGTTTTCTTTGTTTTTTTATTTTGTTACGCATATTTAATGATTTGGAATATTAAATGACAAGCAAATGAAATGAAATGTAAAGAAAAAAGAAACAAAACAAATTTTGTTGTAAAAACTAATATTGAAACGAGAATATTAAAAAACAATGAATTCGTAATAAAAAAAATTGGCTTAAAATAAAGGCACTTCTAATGTATCGGGTCTTCCACCAGAGACTTCCGAGCTTTGACAAATTAGTTGTCATTTATTCATCCTCTTTTGTCTATCCACCTTGCATGGATGTAGCATTTAACAACACATGCAAATAATAAAATTATTTGATCAAACCAAGCTACCATGCTCTTCGCCTAGCTTATGATCGCCATAACCATCCTAATGAGAATTCTATTCGCTATGAGATCGATAAATTCAAGTCCACTGATTCAATAAACGATTGACAGAAAAACCATACAACGACGAAACGCAAAAATATGCCGAACACATAGGCGCCAATCGTGTGAGTGTGTAGAAGAATTCGATTTCGCATCACTCAAAATAACTTGGCCTTCTGAAGATCACAACATCGTGAATTTTGCGTCGCCTGCAGCCATACAAAATTCGCATAATCTAAGAACTGCAGATAAACAGCCATAGAGACAGCGACGAGTGTTTTTCTAATGAGCTTTGGAGCAGTTAGCTGATTCTAATTTTTATTGAAAAAATATATTCAGTGATGAGTCCCATTTCTGAATAAATGGGCAGGTGATTAACTAAAATGGTCGAATTTGGGACGATGCCGATTCATTTGAGATCCAAGCACATCCAACGCATTACGAAAAAGTCACTGTTTGGTGTAAATTTTCGGCTAGAGGCGTCATCAGTCCAAATTAGTTTGAGAATAACGTCCCTGGCCATTATTTTTAGCAGCGACACTATAGATGGATGATTAGCAATTTCTTTTGGTCTGATCTGGGTTGATGTGGACACCAACAATATGTGGCAGGCGCTACGTGCCACGTTCGATCTTCCGCACGTTCGAGTTGAGGGCATGGTCTTCCCACAGGGTGAGGATGTAAACTGGCTACCGAGATCGTAAGATTTGACCGCGTTAAACTTTTTTTTGTAGGATTTTCTTAAGTTGTAGGCGTATACGCATAAGCCACAAACCACAGAGACTCTCAAAGCCAACATAACCCATGCCATTGGTCATATTCAGCACAATTTATGCGTCAGAGTTATACAAAATTGAGCATTTCAAATGCACTTTACTCAGAGAAGCCAAGGCAGGCCTTTGAACGATGTTGTATTAAGCACATTATGGCATCCATGGGCCTGGAAACGAATAAAAAATGTTGATGATATCTCACACACACCCTCAATTTTATTTAAATTCGAAGATAGGAAGCGCTTAGTCAAAGACCTGTCGTATGAAATTGACATTAAAACAGTAGGAACCGCCACTTTTGGATAAAATTAACACACAGAAGGGTTTGTGTGAAAAGCTAGGTTGTAAAGACAAGTACAGTAACCGGAGGTCGAATTGACCTATTGTACAACGTCCTAGTTTCTCACACCATTTATGTTGTGTGTGTTAATTTTTATACATGCGTGGTGGGACCTACAGTTTAAAGTCGACTCTGAACGACAGATTTTTATTTATTGAGAAACTTTTCATGGCAATTTTTATTTACTCTCAGAGTTTTTGCCAGAAATCTACTGAGAGGAAATCGCCGAAAAAATACTTTTTGTATTCTGTCTTTGATGCCTGGCCTGGGGCTCGAACCCAGGCTTTTGCGTCTAAAAAGCCAACACACTACCTACTAGACTACGGCGGCTTCATAAAGCAAGGGAGTGATCGTTAGAAAACTTTGCTAGTCCACAACCTTTTGTGAAATTAATTGTCGAGATAGGATTTGTGGAAACACTCTCTTAAGGTCGTATATTGGAATAATTATCGAGTATTGCAAAAGTGTAAACAGTTTATTTTAATTATTGAATACATTATTGAATTAATTAAGTCGCCGTAGTCTAGTGGGTAGTGTGTTGGCTTATTAGACGTAAGGCCGCGCTTCAAACCCCAGGTCAAACATCAAAACGAAAATATGAAAAATATTTCTTAGGCGACTTCCTCTCAGGATATTTCTGATAAAAACTCTGAGAAGTAATTAAAATTGCCATGAAAAGCTTCTCAGAAATCTGTCGTTCGGAGTCGACTTTAAACTGTAGGTCCCAAAGGGCTCTAGGTCAGTCATCAAAACGAAAATATGAAAAAATATTTCTTAGGCGACTTCCTCTCAGCAGATTTCTGGCAAAAACTCTGAGTGTTGAAATAAAATTGCCATGAAAAGTTTCTCAAAAATCTGTTGTTTGGAGTCGACTTTAAACTGTAGGTCGCCCGCCACTCATGTATAAAAATTAACACATACAATATGAGTGATGTGAGAAACTGGGTCGTAATCCTGACTGAAGGGTTGTAATGGCCAATTATGTATGTATGTATGTAAAATAGTCAGAAATTTCTAAAGTATTGGTAAGGGAATGATCACCAGAAGACTTTTTAGTCCATAATTTTTTTGGGATTCATGGGGCAAAAGCCAGGACGAGGGTGGATTGCAGAGATCAGCAATGAATCGCTTTTTCGCTACTCATAACTACTCTGATTCATTCGTACTCAGTACTACATTGATTTATAAGTACAAGTTGCAATGAGTATGAGTACAGCGTTGACATCAAACTCATAACATTCGAACTATATTTGATCCATACGCCTACTCATTCAAATTCATAAATTTAAAAAAATACTTATAATACTTATAAATGATTCGAGTGATTCGAATCATTCGTCAACGTTTACAATCTTAATTGTTGTTGCATTTACAAAGAAAGAAGAAAGCCACATAAACAAAAAAGACAAAGACAGCAAGCAGCGCAAACACACAACCTTCTTATGAGTATTGTAGTGTTCGTACGCGAATCATACTTATTCGTGTATACGATGAGCCATGGACAGTCGAAATCCATAACATCATGCGTATTGTTAAGTATGAGTACCATGAGTATTTCAAACTTTGAATATGCGTAGTACAAGTATGACATTAAAATAAGTATGAATGCGTATAAGTATCAGAAATTATAAGTATGATTCGAATCTACTCATCGTTTTGAATACTCATAGCTGACCTCTGGTGGATTGGTGAAAATACTATTTTAAAGGTAGCATGTTGGAAGAATACGCGAGGTACGCCACAGGGTAAACAATTTTATTAAATTATTAAAGAAATTTTGGAATGATTTTAGAACTTTAAACGAAATCATGTTGAAGATACTCCATGTAGTTTTAGTGTAATTAATGGTACTTTCATTTTGACAGAATAAAAGTACCTTTACAGTTGACAATATTTACCAGGCGTTGATGATATAATATGGTAAAGTAACTTGGAAATGTAAACATGGTTTCGGTGTATGAATAATTACAATTTTTTAATAATTTTTTTTCCTTTTTTTTACACCATCTGTCATATTGTGCTGTACTGAGTCTGAGATTTCTTGTTGGTCGGTCGGTTGTCATTTGCAAGTATCAGATTAAATAACTTATTTACAAGCAACAAATATTTATTGTTGTTGATTTGTTTTTATTTTTATTGTTAATATAGTTTTAATAGACTAGGAAATCATATTGTATAATACCGTATACCATACCATACTATATACAAATATGATAGGAGTTTATTATTTATTAATAATGTTTTCTTTCTTCTTCTTTTTTTATATCATCATTCATTATTATTATGAGTAGATTTGGTTTCTTTTTATTTTTATTTTTATTTTTTATTTGATTTTCTTCACCATCATCTCATATGCTGTTGTCTGTCTATGGAATGGATTTTAAGCATCAGTTTCTATTTTTTATTTCATTTTCATTTTTTATTAACAAGATATCGGTTTTTTAAGAACGAGTTATAGTATCGTCGGCCCTCGTATGACAGTTAACAAGCAAATAGAAAAAGAAAATTAATTTTGAATTAGTGGTAGTAGTAGTGGTGATGGTAATGGTGTTGGTGGTGGTGGGGGTTATTTATGGTATTTTATTGTATGGTAGACATCACCAGACATTATAGACATGACAGACAGACATGGTAGACGTGGTAGTCAATATAAGTATCATTCCATCTAAATAGAGTATAAATCATGATTTTTATGGTTTTAAATAAAATTTATTGATTTCGGTTATAGCATGTATTTATTGAGGTGTTAAAGAGCAATAAATACTTGTTTCTTGGACCATACACAGGCAAACACACACACACACTCTTATACTTAGAGAAACTTATACACGAATTAGCTTCTCAATATTTAATTATGATCACCAAATAATTAAAAATAAGTTTTTTTTTTAACAAAATAAAAACATTCCTTTAATTTTAATTTTTTAACACTAGAAGTGGCTGAAACATTGCAAGCAATCAACAGAAAAAAATGTTTTTGAGGATAAATTCGAGTTTAAAAAGCAAAGATGCAAACCCACACTTTTAGCCAAGCCACTTCTTGCCTCTAACAGGGTTAACTTTGCTATTAACAGAGCACTGTTAACTGCTGAACAGTGGCAATAGTAGATTATTCTTCTACATTGCAATTATTGCAGACTATTGACATAAAGTTCTCATTATGGTCATTATTATTTGTGAACAAAAGTGTTGAAATGCAAAGGATGGTTGGTGGGGAAGGAGGACGAAATTATTCATATATTTTGGCCAAAAATCGATTTTTTTTCAAAATTCCAAATCTCAACTCTCAAAATTACTCCAAATATCCCACTACCACGGTTCGAAAGAGAACTCTCTGGAGTACCATTTGCATATAATCTGTATGGTGTACTATTTCTTATATGTTCCAAAATGGCCACTGATCTTCTAGAGAAGCCAAGTTTCTCAATACCATATCACCTTATATGTGACTATGTTGCTGATAACATTAAGAGGCTTTGGAACCTTTTTTTTGCATATAGTATGGTACTCACAGACCTAGAGTATTTCCCAAAATTAGCTCCTAAACAAGTGGACTTGTTCAGAGGGATACTGTTAAACAGCTAACAATGCTCTGTTAATAGGAAATTTTGCTCTGTTAACGCCAAATGTGGCGCTGCTAAAATTTATGGATTGCGTCTTGGATTTTCAAATTCGAATTTATCTTCACACTCATCAGAAAAAAATGGAGGAAGAAACTCAAAACAGGATCCGAAAAATTTAATAAATTAAACGAGTTAATGAATATGTATGATTATAACCCTTAAACTGTACAAGAAAAACTTAAAGCTGAGTTTGGTCAAGTTTGCTGGAGATAATTTGCTTGAGTTTTAATTCTCACACGAGAAATAAAACACCAGAAAAATTCAATTTCTTACAAATTCGCAATGAGGATTTGCAATGACAAATCGAGTGTTCTTCTTATCCTCGACAGAACGAATTAACTCTCTCTAATTTTGGGAAGAGGGTTCGCAACTAGACTAAGGAAATCAATTCGAAACCGGCATTATATTAAAAAAACGGCATTCTATTGTATTAAGATGGCTCAAGGACATATAGTGGGACAGCCGCAAAAGTGTTCGATTCCAGACTGAAATATTCACAAATCGTGGCAAAACTGGCTGGTATTTTCCCAGCAGAAGTCTCGAGCAACAAAATATGTGTACAGTTCAGCTGGGATAGTAATTACAAAGAACGCAACGTAGCAATACTATCTGACAGTCAGGCCGCAACCGGAGCTTTTGCTCCTTACTACCTTACATTGGTAGTATAAAACTGTCTGTGCAGGCTGAGTAATGAAAGCAAGGAGAATGGGATTATCCTCTAGAGGAATTCACGGCAATAAGTATGAAAATGAGCTGCCAAGGGCTTTCTGTGGTATTTGATGAAAAACTTAGAAGAGGATATTTGGCGGAAGGAAAAATAGAGAGAGTTAGAGTCCCTGCTCAAGCCAAATGGATTGAAGCCAATCTTTTTGCAGTACGAAAAATGGGAAGAGATTTTAGTTATGCAATAGACTATCTAGAAATCACGGGCCTTGCACTGTAGACTTAAAGGATACTTGTCCCAAATAGGGATAACCAGTATACGTTGTGATACTTCGAACCTGCAAGTTGTTAATACATCTCAGTAGGACACAGCTGAGTGCTTATCAAGTACTAGCCGGGAAGTTCTTCGTACTAACACCGTACAAAATTCTGATGCTTTTCAGGTTAACAGAATTTTCGTAAGACATTATAGGGTAACCCTATATTGAGTAGATTAACAGCAGTTCAAGAGATATGGTATGGTCGTAGCACAAATATGCATCGAAAATTTTATGTAAATTCCATCGGAAAGCAATTCGGTAGAGACGATTTTTATTATGATATTTAGGTCTGCCAACTCGAGTCAACCGCTGGAGTTCCTGCAGATAGTTATATCAGCGATTTTTCTTAGACTTACTTATCAACCAAGTTCGAGATTTCTACCAGGAGCTTACAGAAAACCTGAGCATTCGGTCCTTATACCAGAAAGAGTTTCAGAAGTTATTCTAAATAGTTTTTCGAATGTGAAACTTTCAAGGAATGATGAATTCGTACCTCCTACGGAAAAATGTTATAACTAACGATTTTGGATCTTGAAAAATAGTTTGAATTTTTTTTTTGGCTGGAATTCTTTAATTTCACTTTAAAATTTTAACGACCCTCGTTAAATACATATTCACTATTTGAATGTGTCAATTTGTTAACAGCCAAAGCAAAAAACAAAACAAAAAAAATCGGGAAATCAAATGGAATTTAAAAAGATGTCTCTCTGGTTGTCTGATCATCTATCGGTTGCATGGGTCCATGCGTTAAAGCTATTTACCACAGTTGTAAAGCCCTTTATATTTGCATTTGTTTGGCCACCTGTCAGTTTGTCTATTCGACTATACTTCTGTCAGTCTATCTCCTGCCATTTTCGGTCGTCGTCGTCGTCTCTTGATAATAGAATATGTATGTATGTATGTCTGTATGTCTGTATGTAAATTGTTGTTGTCGTGTGTAGTTATTAATTATTTATAAAATATTTTAATTTTTATTTTCAGTTTCAGTTTTTAAATATTTTTTGTAATTTTTGTCGTTATTATTGTTGTTGTTGCTAAAACTGTTATGGCTGCTGCTATATTTATGGCAATGTTGTCTGGTAGTAACCAATTTTATACACTTTTTGTTGTTGTTGTTGTTGTTATTATAATTTTTGTCTATTGTTGTAATATTATTTATACTTAAAATTATAGATTTTGACGCATATGCGAGTTTTATGATAAGATTTTCACTGGATTTAAGCAATTGATTGGCAGTTTTATTTGAAACTTTAATACCCTACAGCCCATGCATACCCCATGCATACATAATTGGTCTTTACAACCCTTCAGCCTGGATTACGACCTATGTAGCTTCTCATACCACTTATGTTGTGTGTATTAATTTTATACATGAGTGGCGGGACTAACAGTTTAAGGTCGACTTCGCACGACAGTTTTGAGAAACTTTTTCATGGCAATTTTTTATTTTCTCTCAGAGCTTTTGTCAGAAACTTACTGAGAGGAAGTCGCCGATGAAATATGAAAAATCATATTTCGTTTTGCTGGGGTTTGAACCGTGGCCTCACGTCTAATAAGCCAGCACACTAGCTACTATACTACGACGACTTCACAACCCTTATTGGCTCTTATTGATGAGTCTTCATATCTGGTAAGTCAGCATTCGATAGGAACTATATTTTTGCCGCAATGTTGGAGCTCGGTAATCTTATGAAGTAGACCATACCCATGTCGTTAGTAGGTAGGAAAGACTGGTCGGAAGCTTTTTATACCACATGCGAGGTGTTAGGCCAGGCAACCTTTGACAACATGGAGAACGTTTTGCGGAAGGCAGAAGTTCACCGCTATGCCGCTATTTTTTCTACAAAAACATGCATATGCCGCAGTTTTTTGTGGGAGTTTGGCAACATGGTTCTGTCTACATTGGTAGGGCAGTAAATAAGGGTAAAACAAATTAAAAGTTGTCGACAAGTATGCATAAGTGACGCAATAGATCCCAGTTTATAATCTACAACTATACCTTAGGAGTTGTCAAGGAAATGACTTAACTTCACTTCAATTTTCAGTGTGGGTGTAGAATTATTCTTATGACCTCAATAAGCAATTAAGTAGCTGAGGCAGGCCTCAAGTAACGAAACTATTCATCCACAAATCCTTCATTCTCTCTACGGATGTCTATAGCACGGCAGCATGGACGCTGTTTAGGACTGAGGCAGCTGTATGTAGAGAATTCGAGCTGAAAGTTCTACCCAGGATCGTCGATTGCTGCTGTATGATTGCAAGAGATCAACTGCTGCAACCGAAGCAGCTGCGTGCGGAGCATTCGAACTGAAAGTTCTACCCAAAATCGACGATTACTGCTGTATGATTGCAAGAGACCATCTACTGCAACCGAGGCAGTTGTATGCGGAGCATTCGAGATGCAAGTTGTACCCAAGATTGTCGTTGGCTGCTGTATGATTGCAAGAGATCATCTGCTTCAACCAGAATTCCCAAGCACGGCTTATTTATTGTGGTACGGTTAATTACTAGCGACTGCCATGTTGATGCTCATAGGTAGGACCACATCTTTCTCTTTTTTTTCTCTTTTTCACGGTTTCAGTATAAGAACTCGCTTAGGACTGAAAAAAGTTGTCACCGATGTAGATCGATCAAATTATTCCCATTTTATTGAATGTTTTGATGCCGTTGCTGTCAGTAGGGCCAAAGGGTCCGTTTTTTGCAATCTTTTTGTAACGGGGTCAGCTTATTTCGAATAATTTTTGGTGAGTCAACAGCTTGGATGTTGTAGTTCGACACTATTTGTTACTCCAACGGAGTGTACTGGTTTGCTATCCAATACCACTTTCCTGATAACCGGTTTTTTTATAACATTCCGGTTACTTAGTGGGACCATTAGCAAGTGATGAATATCAAGATAGTCAAACAAAGGCACTCTGACACGGTAGATCTGGCAACTTTAATGGAAAAGAATTTTTTTCAAAAATTTTCTACTTACAGTAGGGTCTCAAACTGTCGGTGTCTAACTTGTATTTGTTTTTTTTAAATTTTTTTTGTGTTGCCTTGTCTATTTAGTAAAATTCGATGAAATTCAATACAATCCAAGATTGTCTACAATTTTTTTCGTTTTTTTCTTATTGAAATCCAAACGAATACAATGAAAAAAAGTTTCACAATCACTTTAAACCCTATTAACAATAACAACAACAGCAACAACACCAACAAAATTTTAATACGAAAATTTAAAAATCCAAAGAAAAAAAAGAAGTGATCAACAGCAGCAGCAACATTTAATGGCAGTAGTTGTTGACTTGATTTTAATAATTGCCCAAAAAGCCATAAATGGCCCAAAAGAAAAATCATAAATTTCGTATTAAATTGTACAACGAACACGTGGCTACAATAGGCTTTTATGAGTTCTTTTTCCTTTCCTCTCTTTCCTCGGTTTTTGTTTTGTTTTCTGTTTTTATTATTTTCTAGTTGATTTGATAAATAGACAGCCAATGACATAAATTAGACACGACACTTATATTGTCGTCGAAGTGAAACGTTAGAAACAAAGACGAACAAAATGTCATTTGGAAATACATGCATAGCTAGACAGGCAATTGGACAGAGAGACAGACAGACAGACGGACAGTTTAAATATTTGCCTAGACATTAAACCTGGTCATTAGGCCTGGTTTTAAAATCTTTTTATTATTCATTGTAGAATGGTAGAGATTTTCTATTGACAATTTTAAGTAGCAGAACATAAACTGACTGAAAAGTATCTGTACTTAGGCGTCAACCAAGCAAATCCTTTAATAGGTTTTTAATCGATTTAAATCATCAGAAACAATAGGGAAATATGCCACGAACCGAACATTGTAAAGTTTACTTAATAACGGTGTTTTCATTGCACAGTGTTTTGATTGGTAAAAAAAAGTGGTCCGTAAACCACTGCCCAAATCAGACGTGAGATTAATAGAACGAATCTTCCATCAAAAAAAAAAAAAAAAATATGGGAAATAACCCCACTTATAGAGAGATATGCTAAATAGGGACCGATATGTATATACAGAGAACAGAATTTGCTTTAAATCTGTCCATTTTCTAATCACAGTGATCATAACAAGCTTCTGTAGGAATACACGCCCAAAAACTGAGAATACCCTACAACGCCTTCTATACAAGTTGATGTGGAGACATAAGAGGCTTGACCGCACATCTCAGCCAATGTCTCGCACTTAGGGAGCTGAGAATATCCTACAAAGTCTTCTACATTCAGTGGGGCAAAGTACTGCGCGTTACAAGTTACTGACTTTTTTTGCCTAAAAACATAAGAATTGAATTTCTTTGATTTGTGGTTTCCATAAGACGTTAATACATTTCACACGGAAGAGAAAACGTGAACCATATGAGAAGTGAATTCATTAAGCAATTCGTTGGTCGCAAAGTGCATGATTTTGACCTCGTAAAACTATTTTTTGTGGGAATGTACAGGAACCAGTCAGCGACATTACGGCTGTCATTACTACTGTACTGAGATATCGAACGAAGTCCATGGGCCTCCTACTGTGTAGTTTCAGGCAACATTTACATGAAATATTTTTTCAAAAGTCACCGTATTCTAGTAGGTAGATGAGAGTTCTTTGTTCAAATCCCAGCTCAGACATCTTGAACAAAACCGAAATATGAACATATTTATTTACCCTTGGACGTACAATTTACAGAAAAAAACATACTAAACCAAATTAAACTACACCAGGAGGAAAAAGCCTAATAATATCGTAGGCATGACTCTAGAGTCGTATCAAAAAGGCTCAAGAAGCTTAAAGTACCTCTGGAGGTAATAGACACCCCAAAAGTTAGAACGTAAGCATGGCTCTAGAATGGTAAATTAAAAAATCAAGAAGTTTTGGAAGACCAAAGAACACATTGAGATCATCGATATTCCAAGAGTTTGAACGTAAGTATGGCTCTATAGTGGTGTACTAAAGGATCAAGAAACTGTGATCGTCTAAAGAATACGTAGGGGTTCTCGAAACTCCAATAGTTAGAATGCAAGCGTGGCTCGAGATTGGTATCATTAGAGATCCAAAAACTCTGGTCGACCATAGAACACCTGGAAGTCTTCGATACTCCTAGAGTTAGAACATAAGTATGGCTCTAATGTGGTATCCTGAAGGACCAAGAAATTGTGATCGGCTAAACAATACGCAGGGGCTCTTAAAACTCTAACAATTAGAATGCAAGCGTGGCTATAGATCTAAGAGATCCAGAAACTCTGGTCAACCTAAGAACACATGAAGACCTGCAATACTCCAAGAGTTAAAACTTAAATATGGAGGTAGAGTGGCATTCTGAAGGAAACTGTGATCGACTAAACAATACGTAGGAGTTCTCAAGACTCCAATAGTGAGAATGCAGGCATGACGGCCACAGAATACGTGAAGATCTTCGGTAGTCCAAGCGTTATAACTTAAGTATGGCTCTAGAGTGGTATCCTGAAGGATCAAGAAATTGTGATCGACTAGACAATAAGTAGGGGTTCTCAAAACTCCCATAGTTAGAATGCAAGCGTGGCTCTAGATTGGTATTCAAAAGGTTTATGAAGTTGTGGTCGGCCAAAGAACACTTAGAGGTCATCGATACTCCAAGAATTAGAATTTAAGTATGATTCTAGAGTGGCATCCTAGAGGATCAAGAAACAATACGTAGGGGTTCTCAAAACTCCAATAGTGAGAATGCAGGCGTGGCTCTAGATTGGAATCTAAAAGGTTATGAAGTTGTTGACGACCAAAAAAAACCTGGAGAACGTAAGTATGGTTCTAGAGTGGTAATATGAAGCATCAAGAAACAAACATCGACTAAAGAATACGTAGGGGTTCTCGAAATTCCGAGATTGGTATCCAAAAGGTTTATGAAGCTGTTGACGTCCAAAGAAGACCTAGAGATCATCGATACTTCGAGAGTTAGAACTTAAATATGGGTTTAGAAGGAATACCTAGAAGTTCTCGAAGTCGCAATAAATAAAACATAAGCATGGCTCTATATTGATACTCTAAAGGTTTAATAAGCTGTGGTCGACCAAAGAATACGTGGAAGTATTGTCAGATAACAATTATTTGACAGACCTGTCGATCTCACTTTTGCTGCTATTTATAGTTTTAAGTTCTTAAAACTATTTTTATGCACAAAATACCAGATGATGTTAATCAACAACTGCTCTTGATTGTCTTAACACTTAACGCTTTAATAGCAATACAACTTCGTTGTTGTAAATGGAAGATTTATGAATAAAAGTTCTTTCAAGAATTTAAATTATTTACCGTTTAATTTAGGGGCTGCCAATAAGCAGCGTGTGAATAATGACAGTTGCCACAACAGTTGTCAGTTTGATTTGGTATGTACATATTTCCATAAGCTACACCTATGTATAGTACGAGTATGTACGTTGGCGGTAAATCAAAATAAAAATCTGGCATTTAACACTAAAGTGTTAATAACTCTTTCTATTCAGTTAACATATGTATGTATGTATGTAGGTATGTATGTATGTATGGTAATAATAAATATGTTTAATAGTCGAAATCTATTTTTAAATACGAAAATTATTTCTTTATACAACATCTTTATCATGATGGGTTTTTTTTAATATCAATAAAATCTATTTATTTTATGATCGTCTCCCTAATAAAGTTTTCATATTTCTATGAGGAATTTCTTTTCATTGTTTTTTTTTTTTTTGTTTTATTTTTTACTCTGAGATTTTTTTTATTTTGTCAATATTTATTCGACTATTTTTAACCAATGTTTTGTTTATTAAAGTCTGCTAATTTTTTAAGTTTTTTTTCATTATTTTTTGTTAAATATTTTACAGTTTTTTTTGACTCTTTTTTTTTTTTTTTATTTTTTTTTTTTTAATTTTTTTTTATTTTTATTTTTTTTTTTTAATTTTTTTTCTTATTTTTTTATTTTTGTTCAAATAAATTTGTTGTTAATTTTCGAACTGTCATTCTTTATATAATTTTCGATAAATAACTTGTTGTTTTCTAAAAAAAAAAATTCTCGAAAAAGAGTTATAACTGGCGTCAGTTTTATGGAATTCCCATTTTCTTTCAAATCGAAGTTCGCAACAAACACGACAAATATTTTTAAAAACAAAAAAAAAAAAGAAATACAATGTTTAGGGAATAAACAAAAAACAACGCTCCTAAAATTGTTTATCGACTATGTAGCGTTCCAACAGCGTTTCAATCCGGTTTTTTGTGAATTTTTGGTTTCTTTTACTTTCGCTTTAATTAATTTCTAGAGAAATTATTTATATTGTAGACAATTTTAAGTGTTATTGTTGTTGTTGTTATTATTATTTTTATTAAATATTAGCTGCTGTCTAATTAATTATAAATTTTTTTTGTTAAAGTTCAGGAATGTTTCTAGAAAAATAATCATCATGTCATAACCACTATGCCATAAACAAAAATAAGTGGCACTCACTCGTATATGCTGTGTAGAAGCAAAGGTCACATCTGATCTCATATTCTATTAAGAATTTAAATTCCTTTAAACATGTTTACGATTTCAACAGATCTAGCCTCAGAATTACGACCTAGTTTCCCACTTCAACGACGACTGCCAGAACCTACAGTTTGACGTCGAGTTCGAACAAGAGATTTAAGCAAATTTTTCATGGCAATTTTATTAATTTTTGCCAGAAGGCTGCTGAGCAGATTTAACCCAATGAAATATCTAAGCTTGGATTTGAAGTCAGGAGTACTACGCTTTACTAGACTACCATACATCAGATTTAACCCAAAGAAATATCTAAGCTTGGATTTGAATTCAGGAGTACTACGCTTTACCAGAAGACTGCTGAGCAGATTTAACCCAAAGAAATATCTAAGCTTGGATTTGAATTCAGGAGTACTACGCTTTACTAGACAGATTTAACCCAAGGAAATATCTAAGCTTGGGCTTGAATTCAGGAGTACTACGCCTCACTTTAGAAAGCCATTGACACCTGATCCACCGATTGCCGAAGAGATCACATAATAGGAATATCACCTTAGGAGTTGTCAAGGAAATCACTTAACTTGACTCTGCATTTATTTCCAATTTTCAGTGTGGGTATTAAATCTAGAATTGCACGTATGGTCTCAATAAGCAATTAAGTAGCTGAAGCAGGGTTCAAGTAACAAAACTGTTGATCTACAAATCCTTCATTCTGTATACGGTTGCCTATAGCAAGGCAGCATGAACGCTAATAAGGACTGAGGCAGTTATATGTGGAGAATTCGAGCTGAAAGTTCTACCAAAGATCGTCGACTGCCGCTGTATGACTGCAAGAGACCATCTGCTGCAACCGAGGCAGCTGTATGCGGAAAATTAGAGGGGAAAGTTCTACCCAAAATCGCCGTAGTCAGTTGTGCTGCATTGATACCTGATCCGCCGATTGCCGGAGAGCTTACACAATAGAAACAACACAGGATGGTCTGGTAGGATGATTACATACATAATTAATCATTACAACCCTTCTGTCGGGATGATAACCTAGCTTCTCACACGACTTATGTTGTGTACAATAATTTTATTCATCAGTGGCTGGACCTACAGTTTAAAGCCGTTTCCGAACGACAGATTTTTAAGAAACTTTTCATGGCAATTTTATTTTCCTTTCAGAGTTTTTGCCAGAAATCTACTGAGAGTCAGACGCCGATGAAATATTTTTTCGTATTTCGTTTTGTTGAAGATGTCTGAGCTGGAGTTTGAACTCAGGCCTCACGCCTAATAAGCCAACACACTATCTACTAGATTATGGCAACTGGAGTAAGAGCTCGACTTATTAAACAAAGTCCATAATGGCAACATCCCATACGACAACCCAATTTTTCTGATGGGTTAGTCTCCAGGCAGCGACAGTTGGCTACCCTGTAATCTTAAAATCTGTTACAATAGCAAGCGGACCTGAGTAATGAAACTGAAACACAAATGAAAAGTATAAAGAGGTTAGAACTGATGTTTTTTTAACAACCCTAACGCCAAAACTCAAATATTTCTTACTCTTGCTGCAGCCAGCTAGAACTCCATTAACTGCTGGTCTAAGCATTGTGAGTGCTTTCACCAACCAATGATTTCTTCTCATCTTCCTTTTCATCGACCATACACTTCGATTCAGCCCCTAAAGCCCCTGTGCTGATCAACTTTTTCGAAAGGATTGATGGAATTCCGTCAGTACAGGGATAGCACGTAGCTGTGGCGTTAGGTACAGGTCGCTTGTGCTTGTGCTCAAGTGTTCTTTGGTAAACAAAGCTACTACTTTAACCTAACCTAACTCTTCGATTCTGTTCTTATCACTCTACAGAGATGTTCTCACCAGCTTTTACTGAAAGCATGATTGATATGAGAAGATTGCGGCATGTTCACGTTGTGAATGACAGAGCGAACTCAATAAGTTTAATATAATCATTCTAATATGTAATCACATGCATGATGAATAGGTTTGACAAAGATTGACAGAAGCGTTATTAGGTAGAAAAAAATAACAAACCGATGGAATACTTCATATGCCATTTAGTACCTCTTTTGATTTCAAAACTAAAACTACCACTGGAAGTGCTTACTTTTGAATGAATTCTCGAATAAACTACATAATTCGATTCATTTTAAATTTCTTTTCAATTGCAATTCAATTTATTTTTTTCACGAATCGAAATTCATTATGATTCTTTAATTCACTTTTCAATAGAAAATTTATTTATTTTGTTATTGTTATTGAAAATTTCCACGTAAATACGAAACGAAACACAATATTTTTCTTTTAATTTCATTGGAATTTATCTGTGCTTGTAAACACTCATTAATTAATATTTGAATTCAAAATAATATTCTGGGTGCTCATATTCATACATATTTATGGCCTGGCCACACTCATTTAACCAAGTCCATACAAGTATGTACGAGTATGTCTAGTCTATAAGAGTAGAAAAACTATTGTAATAAAAATAAAAAATTAAAAATTTTATTTTATTTTCATATTTATTATTAAATTTTTTCCATTTTCATTTTCATTTCTATTTCCATTTCAATTTCAATTCAATTTCAGTTTTTATTCTTCCTTTTTTTGTACGTTTTAATTAAAACAATAAAAACATTAACAGCGTTAGATATGAAAATAAATAAAAACAATTTACATTATAAAAATAGAACAATAAATAGGTAGAAAAAAATGGTAAAAAAAAGAATACAAAAAATAATAATAAAAAAATATGAAAACGAACGTAAGGTAACGTGAGTAAAATTTATTAACAACCACAGTGGCAACACAACATAAACGCCAAAACACAATGGACGTGTTGTGCGGCCTTAAAATAGTGCAACGCAAGAGAAAAATGACAAGAAAAAAAGGTTTTTCCCTCACACCTAACTCCTCAAGGCCATCAAATTATGTCTGGCCTAACACTTTTAGTTTATGGCTTTCAGGGCAGAGGCAGAAAGGGATCTGAAAACAATGCCTTCAAACAATGTCCGATCAGAAATCTTATTATGATCCTAAGAAGAATTGCTTAGGATACATTTCAACTTAGAACGATCCAGACTAAACCAAAATACCTTAGAGATTCTACAATCTCTCCTATTTCGACGTGACACATATACCTTGTGTATGATTCATTCATCGATCATGTCCCATAGGAAGTCCTACACATCCATCGGAACATTAAGCGACTATCATTATAAAATCAAATTGTAGTCGCCCTAGGCTAGTAGGTAGTGTGTTGGCTTATTAGACATGAGGCCTTGGTTCAAACCCCAGATCAGACACCTCCAAATAAACAAAATATGACATAATATTTCTTCGGCGACTTTCTCTCAGTAGGTTTCAGGCAAAAATCCTGGGAGGAAAATAAAATTGCCATGAAAAAGTTTCTCAAAAATCTGTCGTTTGGAGTCGACTTTAAACTGTAGGTCCCACCACTCACGTATAAAATTAATGCACACAACACAAGTGGTGTGAGAAGCTAGGTCGTAATCCTGACTAAAGGGTTGTAATGGCAATATGTCGGGCCGCTAATCTAAACATTTGAATATCGGATTATTGAGCTAGTGATCAGGTAACACTGTGTCAGTTTTCAAATATTTTTATCATTTCTGTAGTAAGTTTGATTATATTGATCATAATCGATCTCCTACTATTCAAGGAATTGGCAAGATGGCGGTGTTACAGATGTGGCTATGCATTTGCATCAACGTAAGCTCCACCGAAAATATCTCTTTTGTTAGAGATAGTGTGGCGGATAACCCGATTTTTCTCGATTCCATGGAGTTTCCTGCAATTGGGATTTGTTAGGGCTTATTAGAGAGCATTTTGTTTTTGGATTCTCACATACGGCTGACCATGCAGAACGTCAATGCTGATTCTCGTAAATAAAATTCTTTAGAAATTTGTAAAGAAGAAGCTTTTGAGCCATATGTTGCCATATGCATGCACGAGATTTCAAACATCAAAGACCTCGGATAACTGCGGATAATCATTGAAAACTAACAGTAGTTAACACGTCAATAACTTGACGTCCAGATACCGACGAAAATCTTCGAAAAACAATTTTTTTCAGATTAGTTGAATTTTAGATTACCCCTCGTACTACGCGATTACTGTAGTATTGCTGAAATAAAAGTTAAACAGGCTGTGCGAATTCGCAATCAGAGTAATTCGAGTAGAGATGTACGAATATTTACGGACGTGTGTATTTCACGTCTAAGATTGTTCAAGAATTCCGGGTATTTATAGTACAGAAGCGAGAAATGTGACGGATCCTGGACACGGGGCATTAAAGGTAACAGCAAAACTAATGCACTTGCTAAAAGCTAATTCAACGGAAAATTCAAATGAATTTATACGTGAGAATTAGTATTCTTCTGCAGAGGGGCATACACACCAACTTCACTCATTTGCGAAAGGAAAGATGGTATAGTGATCCCACTTGTTTAAGGACCAAACAAATCTGGCTCACATATTAAACAAAATTTGCTTTGAATCTAACCAGAGTCCTTCTTAGGAACCTTATAGCAATTATACCAGGACACTGACCCGTTTGTAAATACACCCGGAAGCTGAATATACATCACAAGCACTTCTGCAAAAGCTAAAGTGAAGATAAAATTTGATAGAATATGTCCAGCCAAAGGTGGTTTGGATTAAATTCAAATCTTCAAAAAACAATGAGGATGATTGGACCATTATTAGACATTACAACCCTTCAGTCAGAATGACGACCTAGCTTCTCACAGCACTTATGTTGGGTGTGTTAATTTTATACATGAGTGGCAGGACCTATAGTTTAAAGTCTACTCTGAACGACAGATTTTTGAGAAACTCTTTTCTGCTAGAAATCTGTTGAGAAGAAGTCACCGAAAAAATATTTTTTCATATTTCGTTTTGCTGAAGATGTCTGGCCTGGGGTTTGAATCGTGGACTCTAATAAGCCAACAAACTAACAACTAGAATACGGTGGGCAATGCCAACCGTTTTAGTTGAATGACTACTATCGGCATTACAACGAGACCTTATCAGACCCAAGCAGGCAATACTTTTTGATCAAATGGACTATATTTGGCCCTCAACTCACACAAGTAGTAGATAGAAATTTTAATTTGGTATTAAGCAGGGCATAACTATATGCAGATATTTCTTACTGCATACAGTTTTTAAAATACGTACTAAAATACGTTAATAATAAATCAAATAACATTTTTGAAATAAATTTTTTTCAAACTCACCTCTTTATTCACTTTCGTAAACGTTAATGATGAATGTTAAAGCCAATGCCGTTTTAATTCCATAAAATTTGTTGTAAAAACTGCAACATGTTGTCAACTTGAACTATTTTTTTTTAGCAATTTAACAATATAACGGTAATTTTATTTATTTTTTAATTCAATTAATTTTTTAGGTGTTCATTTTTGTTTCTTTTTTTTAAGATTTTCTTTAGAGGATGATTCATAAGTAAAAAATTTTATTTTGTGATATTTTTTTTTTGCAATTTTAACACAATTTGGTTTTTTATTTATTTTTCTCAATTAAATGATTTCGGTTTTAAACATTTTTTTATTTTTTTTTTTTTTGTTATTGAAATTCTAATTCAAAGGATTTTTTATTTAATTTTTTGCAATTTTTTTTGTTAATTTTATCATCACTAGCGTTGAGAGCAGGTGGGTATTTTCCTGGCAATCGCATCTGTTGCTGATCATAGCAAAGCAATGTGAACGTTATACGTATTCTTTATTTGTTGTTATTATTTTATTTTATTTTGTTTTTTATAATTCAGATGTCACTGATCTTTTTTTGGTTCTTGTTTTTTTATATTTTATTTTTGTTGAATTTTTAAGCACGCGCTTCTTTTGTTGATTCTTTCAATTTGTATAGCTGGGAGCAAGAGTGTTATGTATGTGTGTGTGTTGCTATATGATCGATTTTAAAATAAATACTGATCATTGATCTTTAAATATAAAGCATTCTGTTGTTTAAATTCCTTTATTTATTTATTATTTCACTGTGTATATGATGTATGTGTGTGTGTTTGTAGGTTTTCATTTAATAATAACAAATAATACGCGCTATTAAGATACATTTTTTTTAATATTTTTTGTTTTTTTCGCCTTAATTTTTATTATTTTTATTTAAACAATTAACACCTTTCATCTTCTCTCTCTTTATCTCTTCGAATTGTGTTTTCACTCACTTCCAGCAAAAAAAATTAAACGAATTTATTTAAAACACGTCGCGTACTCTTAAATTTGTTTACAAAAGAGCATACATTTGCACTCTTCGATTTTGTTTTAATACACGTCGCGACTTATTAATTGAAAACGATTTTTCACTATGCGCTCTATTATTCTCTGTTGTTGTTATTTGGAAATCTCTCGTTAAATTGTTCATTAAGAACGAAAAACCAAAAACAATCACTTGTAATAACGTGTTAAACCGTTTAACCGTTGTGCAGTGGCAGAATTATTGTTATGCTCAGTTTAACTTAACTGCCAACACTGCCTTACTAGGGGCTTCGTGGTAAGCTGCTGCATCATTTACTCTCTTACAACCTTCGCTGTACTGCTGCGGCTGCTGCTCATTGCCTAGATCTCTCATAGGAAAACAAACAATTAAGCCAGTGTATCGGTGTGTGTCTTTGTATTGGTATTGATATCTTGTATACTCTGCTTCTGTTTTTGTTTTTGCATTGCCTTACTTTGCTTTCTTTGTTTGTTTTTTTTTTTGGTTTAAAAAACAAATTTTAAGTGTCTCGTTTTATTTTGTTGTGTTTTCTTTTTTTACCTTTCTTCGATTTTATTCTCTTTACTCTCTGACACTCAAACACACAACAATAACTGTGTAATTTATTTTGTTTTTATACACATTTTCCTTGCCTTTATTTTGATTTAAACCACCTGTTGTATTGTTTACACTTACTAACGGCAGCTCTCTCTCTCACTCACTTATACATTTACACGCTTGTAGTAATAAATGGGAATGTTGTGTCGTATGGCAGAGTATAGTAGGTGTTACCATAGGGCATAAAGTACCTTTTTTTTAAGGAAAACGCATCTTGGTTTGAAAACAATCTGAAAAACATAAAAAATTGATTTTTTAAACATTTTATATTTTTAAGAAGTAAAAGAAATTATTTAAAAATATTTACATGCAATAGAAATATAAAAAGCCTTACTAAGGACTGAATTGCTAAGGACAAGAATCTACCTTATTGTCCCATTTTGCATACATCATATACATTTAATATGTATAAGAAATATGTCACGGTTGCATTAAAATTTTCTTCTCAAATGTATGTCAATACCTAATACTGTACTTTATTAGATGCTTTCCACGATGCAATAGTAAAAAAGTGCATAAAAACAAGTGCATCCCTTTAATATGCATTTAAAAAGTGCATAAAAACAAGTGCAGCCCTTTAAGGTGCATTTAAAAAAGTGCATTAAAAAAGTGCAACCCTTTAATGTGCTTATATGAGTGGAAATAAGAGTGTGGGTGTAAATACATGTTTTCGATAATCCCTCGTTTCAATAATAATTCGTGTATTTCATGCTCTTTTCATTTCAAACGTTGTATGTGGCTCGTGATGTTGTAATTACCAGACTCTCTAAAAGAATTTCTTTAAGGCTGTATATGTAAACATATGTAAACATTCATGTGTATTATATTTCATTTAGTGTTTAAATTACAACTTATTTATTTATAGTTGTTGGTGCTAATGAAGTTGTAAACGTAAACACACAAACACTATAATTTAAGAGAAATTTCTTTGGCATTATTGACTCCATTTCTTTTATTCATAATGACAGGTTGTTTATTTGCTTTAACATTGAATTAGAAAACGTAACAATTAAGTATCACAGCTGTGAAGTATAAGAGTATGAAAGAGAACGAGAGAGAGAGGGAGAGAAAAAGAAAGCAAAAGAGAAAAGAAAACTGCAATGTTCCTGTCATTGATTTGAAATGAATCTCGTTGTTATTGTTAAACTATTGATTTCCAATATCAGCAACAACAACAACAAAAAAAAAATGCAATAATTGTTGTAATTTCATAAGAAATTAATGAAATGTAACGAATTGTGAAAAAGGCATCATTTCAAGTGTTGCATTCTAATTGTAAAAATTTTCAAAATTAAATTTTAAATTTGTAACCTGTTTAATGAAACACAGCAAGAGAGAGAAAAAAGAGAAAGGGAAAAAAGAGGATAACCTCTTTTGAAAAACACTTGTTTAATCATTAACCAAAACGTTATCGTTTTACAACACTGTTAAACAAAGTAATTATTGACCTGCAGACAAACTACCTGTGCTCACATAGCATGAATGACCTTTCAAGTTCCGTTTTTCCTTTCAAATTCGAATGAAATACGATTTTTGAATGAAAATACAGGGTCATCCATTTTTGGGCCTCAAGTGTTAAGTGAGAAACTATTGTGATGGAACTTTAATTTCATTATAATGCCGGGATCTTGAAGAAAAAATCGATTATAATATGTCCACAGCGCTCTGAATTGGTGGTATTTTAGAACAAATACGGGCTAATGAAACCTCTACGCCATATTGCACACCATACAGTCAGGCCGGGTTCACCCACAAGTTTCTGAAACATTTTTCGTTCGGAGAAATTTCTTGTTTACTGAGAGTTTTCTGCAGCATGATTCATCCATTTCAGAAACTTTGTTCGTTAAAACAGTGCTGCCATATTTAATTGAAAAAGAAATAAATGCATACGTGCATAAACTTAAGAAAGTTAATTATATTTGTGTCAAAATAAAGAAATAAAAAATTAATATTTTTAACAAAAAATAAACAGTATTTGTGGTGAATTATTTGGTAAGAATAAAAACATCTTGTTCTGCGATGGGTATAAATCATTTGCTACTTCTGTTCGCCATTGAAGTGACCAAAGTAAAGTTACTTGCAAAATATATTTATGAAAAACGAAAATCAAAGATAAACAAGAGGACGGCTGTAAGACCACTTTTAAAACAAAGAGAAGCCAAAGGGTATTTTCACTTGCTAGTTTCCGAAATGCGTTTAAATGACGTAGATTCATTTATAAATTTTCATCGCATGGACCCTGGGACTTTCGATGAACTTCTGCAAATATTGGTATATTGTATAAATTTCATATGGTGTGGCAACCTTTTCTAAAATGGTTCGGACCAATTTTAAAATTAATTTAATTCACACTGAGAGTTGTTCGCACAAAATAATTTCTCTCGCTCTCTGAGAGAAACGTCAAACTCCATATAAAAAAAATTTTGTGCGAACCAAAAATGTTTCAGAAACCTGTGGGTGAACCAGGCCTCACTTTCACCGGATGCAATAGTCTTTCCACATTCATTTCTGTTATCTCCGAGCTATGTACATAAGCAACAATTTTGCTCGGTGATGTAACCACCAAGTGAGTAATTTTATTCGAAAAATAGCATTGAAAGCGTGTTGCTCTAGTTTGAATTATAAGTTAGTCGACTTAAATAGTTACACGAGTTGAATCTTGTGTGGAAGGAGATGCAAATCTAAATGATAATGCACCTCAAGGTAGATCCTATTGCTGAGAATGTCATGGTAGCGACACAATCAGATCAAGTTTTCTTTAACAGAATCGATATTTTCAACTACGCTTGCATTCTCTGTCTTCTTCTTCTTGCATATTAGGATCGATCAACTTTCTCAATATTGTAAAGCGAAACTCAACAAAAATAATGTTTTCTTGGTTCCAGTCTCTCCCAGTTTTAAATCAAAAACCTTTCAGCACAATCTTCTCAACGCAACTAATCTAAGAATGCGTCTTGGGAATTTGATCAAACTCTTCATGCACTCTTCACACAGCCTTGGCCTAGATTTACTGCACTAACTTGTCGCATCCGAAACTAAGCAGGGAGTGTTAATGGAAACTGAATATGGTGTCTAATGTAGAGATCTTTTCGTTGTAGAGACTTGATTCCAAACATTCACTAGGTTTGCAGATTTCCGAAATACCGCTATGTTCCGGTACCGCTCTGCGACCGTTCTAGAGGTCGTTGTGTAAGAATCCGGTGCACTGACCGCCGCCTTAGTTCTAGGAAGTATACTAATATCTCACCCAGAGATATTGCCTTTCTTAATAATCATTACAGCAGGAGTCGTAGTGTCCTAAACCTCTACAGTAAAGGTCCAGCGGGTATAGGCATAAAATTATATCCAGCACCGACGTAGGTGTGATACTTTATAAAACCTAATTCTCCTGTTCCTATGCAATGCCCGGAAGGAGTAGATGCTGCCTATATATTGCAAGCATTTTATTTTTTCTTTCTTTTATGGATTCAACCAATAGAGGAATAATTCCCACATTTTATCTTTTTCGATTTCCTAATTTAAATGCCGCTTAAACGCCAACAACAATTGCAAAATTCATTGACAATGAACTTGTCGTTTCAAAAGTATTGTTTAGAAAGAAATACAAAAAAAAAAATGAAAAAATAGAAAAAAAATAATCTCAGCATTGACATTTGGTTTCCTTTGCAACGCTGCTTATCGTTCACAGCTTGTCAATCTTTTTTACTCAAGTGTTTGTTTCCATAGATGTTGCTGCTGTTGTTGTTGTTGGCGTTTCTGCGTTTTTTTTGTTTTACAAAATCCTGTTTTTGCAAAATGATTCTGCGATTATTGCCCCCACAACGTCATGCCATTCATTATTATTCCATTCGAAGCGATTCCATTTCATCACAAAGCGGTCACTACTATTCGCCATGGGGTTTTGACGTCTAAGCTCTTCTTTCCTTCCGTTTAGGGTTTCTATGCGGGAACAGTTTAATTGTAAAATTCAGTTTTTTTTTTTCTGTTCCATTTTTTATTCTTTTTTTTTATTATAAAACCATGATAAAGCGTAATTTAGCTGATATTGAAATAAAAATAAAAAATAAAACCCGAATGAACGAAATTTGTTGAGGGGATTTTTCTATTACCGATCCACCACAATGTTACACTCATAAAAATATTCTCAGTTGAATCGGAATTTGAAACAAAAACTTTTATTTTCTTATTGTTGAGTTTATTAAACGCGTTTTAATATTTCTCTTCGAGTGTATTTTAATGGGATTTGTTAATTTGCTAAACACATTTGTATTTTAATTGTTTCAAGTTTTAAAATTAATTATTTAAACTCCCGGATTATTTAATTCATTGGCGTATGTATTTAGACAAGCGTTTCAATTCAAATTCATTCAATTGTACTGCAGACAGACATGACACCAGGTTTTCTAACATTTTAATTTATTGATACAATTTATTTACTTTTGCACGCCATATTTCAATGTTTTTAGAAAGAATTCATAGGTAAACTACGTTAAAGAAATGTAAACAGTGTTCACAATTCCCGCTACAGTCCACAGACTTGATACCTCTGTATAATTCCTATGGCTTTGCGAAGGAATTAACTGAAATCCTTTCGATAACTTGGTTTTTTAGAGAATTTACATTTAATTTAATAACAATTTTTTTTAAATGTTCAGTAACTGTAAGACTTCTTTATTTATAAAGAATTTTTCAATAATTAGAAATTTTTTAAAAAAAAAATTTCGATAACTGGATATTTTCTCTGAAATTTTTTTCGATAACTATAAATTTTCTTTAGAAAATAGAAAATTAATTAATTATTCCTCTTCCTTTCTATATTTTGTTCGATAAGTAAACTTTTTATTTACAAAATTTTATCTTTAGCAGGATATTTTTAATTAGAAAAATTTTTTGATAACGGAAAATTTGCTTTTAGAATTTTTTTTTTGATAACAAGTAATTATTCTTTAATAGCTTTATAGAAAATATCTCGTTAACTTTAAGATTTACTAAACAGATTTTTCGATAACTTTTCGATGACTAGATGTTTATAATTATAAACTCTCACGATTACTAGTAACATTTTAAAAATATTGAGAGTCTTACAGAAAATTTGACTATTGCTTTTAGATTCGCAATAGAAAATATTTCGATTTCTTGCAATTTTCTTCAAAAAAAATTTTCAATAACTTTTGTCGATAACGCGAAAATTTCTTTACACATATTTTCAATACCTAGCAATTTTCTATTGTAATTAGATATTACCTGTAGTAAACTTTTTCGAGAATTAGAAAAGAGTTAAAAACTTTAAATAATTTTCGATCACCTTCAAAAATAATTTTCGATAACTTTTCTCGATAACTCGAAAATTTCTTTACATATATTTTCAATAGCTAGCATTTTTCAATTGTAAGTAGATATTTCCTGTAGTAAACTTTTTCGATAATTAGAAAAGAGTTAAAAACTTTGGGGTTCTATGAAAAACAATTTCGATAACTTTTCTTTTTCGATAACTTTTATATAGATCATTTTTCGATAACCAAAACTTTTACAATAACTTAATTTTCAATTCTGTTTACCTATATTTTTTAAACACTTATCGATAACTAAGCAACTTGCATGAGAACATATTTTCGATAAATAGACTTACTTACTTACTTAATTGGCCATAACAACCCGTTTATCGGATTTCGGCCTGCCGCAACACATCCTTCCAGGCGCCTCTGCTTCGTGCGCGCCTACGCCAGTTGGTCACACCAATCGATGACAGGGCTTCCTCGATTTGGTCCTTCCAACGGATGCAAGGTCGTCCTCTTCGCCGACTTCCGCAGATTCCCGCATCAAATACCCGTTTTGCCGGCGCATCCTCCTCCATTCGAACGACATGGCCGAGCCAGCGCAGCCGCTGGATATTAATACGCTGTACAACGTCCATGTCGTTGAGGAGCTCATACAGCTCACTGTTGTATCGGATACGGAAATCATCGCCAACTCGCACTGGACCGAAGATCTTGCGCAGTACTTTTCTCTCGAACACTCTCAAGGCCGCTGCATCTGTACTTAATAGGGTCCATGCCTCTGCGCCATAAAGAAGCACGGGTAGGATGAGTGTCTTGTAGAGTGTTAGTTTTGTCGTACGAGAGAGGTCTCTGCTACTCAATTGCCTATTGAGACCATAGTAGCACCTGTTGGCAAGAGTGATCCTGCGCTTGATCTCCAGACTGACATCATTTCTGGTGGTAACGGCGGAGCCAAGATAGATGAATTCCTTGACCGTATCAAAAGTATAGTTATCGGCCGTAATCTGAGAATCAATACGCCGCGCGTCTCGACTCGTCGATAACATATACTTTGTTTTGCCCTCATTTACTGCCAAACCCATCTTGGTAGACTCGCGTTCAATAGCACTAAAGGCAGCAGTGACATCTCGCTTCGTACGCCCTATGATGTCAATGTCGTCAGCGTACGCAAGCAACTGGACACTTTTTTGAAAAATAGTGCCACTGCGATGCACTCCTGCCTTTCGCAGAACACTCTCCATGACGAAGTTGAAGAGGTCGCATGATAAGGGGTCGCCTTGTCTGAAACCTCGCACGGTATCAAAAGGCTCGGAGAGGTCCATTCCTACCTTGACGGAGCTACAGGAATTGCTCAACGTCATTCTGCAAAGTCTTATCAGCTTCGCGGGTATACCGAGCTCAGACATTGCGGCAAAAACACGATCCCTTATGGGGCTATCAAAGGCAGCCTTATAGTCGACAAAAAGATGGTGTGTGTCGACTTGTTTCTCGTGGGTCTTTTCCAGGATTTGGCGTAGTGTGAAGATCTGGTCGATGGTGGACTTGCCAGGTCTGAAGCCGCACTGATAAGGTCCAATCAGTGTTTTGACGAGTGGCTTCAGTCGTTCACACAATACGCCTGTAAGAACCTTATATGCGATAGGGAGAAGGCTTATACCCCTATAGTTGGCGCATATAGTAGGGTCTCCCTTTTTCAGGACAGGACAGAGGACACTGAGGTTCCAATCGTTGGGCATACTTTCCTCAAGCCATATTTTGTAAATAAGCTGGTGCATGCGCCCTACCAACTCATTACATCCGGTCTTAAACAATTCAGCGGGGAGGCCATCAGGACCTGCCGCTTTATTGTTTTTAAGGCGCGTAATCGCGACTTTGACCTCTTCATGGCTAGGCGGCGGAAACTCCACTCCGTCATCATCGATCGGGTTCGGAACATCATCTCTAAAGGCGGAATTGGTGTCGTCATCGCCTTGTAGCAGAGTAGAGAAGTGTTTCCTCCATAACCTCAGTACTCCCTGCGTATCTGATACTAAGTTTCCATTTTCGTCCTTGCAGGAAGACGCTCCGGGTTTATAACCCTCGGTTAGACGCTTAACCTTTTGATAGAATTTTCGAGCGTCATTCCTACATCTATACATCTCGACTTCCTCACGCTCACGCCTTTCCTGCTCCCTCTTCTTGCGTCTGAAAAGGCGTCTCTCATCCCTTCTCTTCTCTCTATAGTTCTCGACAATGGCTCGCGTAGCGGCAGACTGCAACGTTTTCTTGTATGCGGCGTTTTTCGCTGCAGTTGCCTCGCGACACTCCTCATCGTACCATTGATTTCGTTGGGGTGGGCGTTCGAAACCAAGGACTGTTTCCGCAGTAGTGCGCAAGGAGTGGGAGATGTTGGCCCACAGTCCGCCAATGTCGTTGAGATTAGATGGGGAACGACGGAGCTTATCCGAGAGTTGAGCGGAGAACGCCTCAGCTGTCCTTTGTGATCGCAGCTTCTTAACGTCCAGCTTTCGCAATGCACTAGAGTGCGCAGACCTCGAAGCGCTAATGCGCAATCGAAACTTGGCTGCGACAAGGTAGTGGTCCGAGTCGATGTTTGGACCTCTGAATGTGCGCACATCTAGTACACTGGATACGTGCCTTCCGTCTATCACAATATGATCGATCTGGTTAGATGTTGACCGATCAGGGGACATCCATGTGGCCTTGTGAATGTCGAGATGTTGAAACTTAGTGCTACATACTACCATGTTACGCGCCGCGGCGAAATCGATCAGCCTCATACCATTGGAGGTAGTGTGTGCGTGGAGGCTGAACTGTCCGACAGTGGGGCCAAAGATACCTTCCCGCCCGACCTTTGCATTAAAATCCCCGAGGACGATTTTGGCGTCATGGGCCGGGCACTTATCGTATACGTCCTCGAGTTTAGCATAGAAGGCATCCTTAACCACATCGTCCTTTTCTTCCGTCGGGGCGTGAGCACATATTAGGCTGATGTTGTAAAATTTTGCCTTGATGCGGATTGTGGCTATTCTTTCGTTCACAGGTGTGAACCCAGAGACAAGGTGACGAAGTCTCTTATTAACCACAAATCCGCATCCAAATTCGTGCTTGTTTTCATGGCAGCTGTAGTATAGATCGCAAGATGCAAGCCTTTTGCATCCTTGTCCTGTCCATCGCATTTCCTGAATGGCAGTGATGTCAGTCCTACATTTAATGAGGGCATCCGCCAGTTGGGCGGAAGCGCCTACCCTGTAAAGGGTGCGGACATTCCATGTGCCAATACGTAAATCATAGTCCTTTATACGTTTGCCGTGGTCGTCAAATAGAAACTAAAGCAAATATTAGATTCACTACAAAAAACATGTCGATAACAAAATATTTTTTAAATATTCGACAACTATGAAAATTTTATAAATATTTTTCGATAACTAAGTATTTTTCTTTTAAAATTTTCTGTAAAATTATTTTCTAAACTAACAATTTTCCTTATAAGCGTTAACAAAAGGTATTTGATGTACATTTTTTCGAGTTTCGAATTTTCTATGGAAAATTTTTCTATAACTTAACATTTGCCCATAATTTAAAATTTGAATTTTAAATCTCTTGTCAACAGAGCACCCAGTTTTCGGAAACTTAAGATATATTACATAAAAGATAACAGCGATCAATATTCATAAATATTTTCGATTACAATATCTTCTGATTTTTATTTTCCATTTAAAACAATCTATTATTCCCTGTAGAAAATTTTAGAATGAAATAAATTTTCTTGAGTAAATATTATTGTTATTACCCTAATAAATAAGTTCCGAAAAAAATTGAATTTTGTTCACTTAATTTTCCAAAAAAAAAAATTTATTATCAAAGAAAAAAAGATTTCAGTTAACAGTCGACTTATTTGTTTATTTATGATTTAATAAATTATTGCCAAAATATAAGAAAGAAATGCTTTAAGAACAACTGAAACTGTTTCAAATACTGTAAACCAAATAACAGGGTTGTAATAGAACGAATTCACTTAAGGATTCTAATCTAATTGGTTATGATAAATTGAAATCCTTGGCAGGAACAAAGTTCTTCCTTTTAACTTCTCTGAAACATTTTCTTATAAGACTACAGTGCTTGCTTACACAGTAATAAAGATGGCAACTGTTCTAATTGCATTTTATGCTCGTACATATACCAACAGCAGCACTTAAAACAATACCCATAAGAAATTAGAGACTGAGGAAGCGAGAGAGAGAGAGAATAAGAGTTACTGTAATTAATAACAAAGTCAACAATAACAGACAATACACCCCTAAACTATGCTTCCAAAAACTCTCTCCCGCACACACAGACGCACGCTCACTTATGCAAACAGATGAAGTAATTGTGTTACTTACTGTTTTCATTGAGAGGAAAATTAATGAAGTTATGAAACTAGAATATCAAAATAAAAACAACAATAATTAGTATTGTTGTTACTACTTATTACTACGTACAACAAGAACAACAACAACAATAGCAGCAGCAGCAGCAATAGCAGTAATAAATTATTTGTGCTCCATATACAAGAAATAAAAATGTAGAACAATTTATAAGTAAATAAATATAAACATATACGCACATACACCCATACAAACATTCTCGCGAACGTAGAACACATGTACAATTTGTTTAACAAAACAAAATAAAACAAACAAACTAACATGTGTACTTACATGTGTTCTGTGTTCATATATGCAATAATATTTTGTACTCGTGTACTCGCATATATAAAATATTGTTGTTGTTATTATTTTTATTGCTGTTGTGTGTGTTCTTTATTTTAACAACTCAGCGCGCAATATTTGAAAAGAATAGTGCAGCAGACAATTTTTTCTTTCAATTTTTTTTCATTTATTTTTAAAAATTTTTTCTCTTGTGATACAATAATTTTTGCCACTTTTTTCTAGACATCTTGTCACCAGCCAGACAGAGAGTCCAACAAACACGACTACTGATTGCCAGCAAAAAAAAAAAAACAACACAAACACACTACACCAGAAACAAATGTACAACAAAAACAACAACTATGGTTACTATATGGAAACAACAACACCTTGTAAAATAAATACAAAAAATAAAAATAAAATTAAAAAAAAACAATTAAAACTGTCACGATTTTTTGACTAGTTTATATTTATTTTTAGAAAAAAATATGCATATTTCACACCAGTGCTAAAGCGAAAAATATGCACCAAAAATTATGGTTATCGATAAATGTTTTCAAGTGAAACATAGAGTAATTGAATATAATTCTATCGAAATTATGATGGTTAGTGAAATTTTAACCAATAAATTCTTATTTTGCTATTTGTGTTTATCGAAAAAATGAATTAATAATTTTTATCGATAAATAATTATAGTTATAGCAAATGTTTCTTTGGAAAAAATCTATACTTCATAAAAAAATTTTAATTAGAACATTTTTGTACGATTTACCAAAAATTCTTTATAGAAATTTCAAGTTATCGATAAACTTCTATAAGAAAATTCGGGTATATTCCATTTTTATATTTATCGCAGACAATTTTATAGATTTTGCAATTAATGAAAATTTTGTACAGAAAATTTATAATTATTTGTATATCAAAAATGTTCAGCAAAAAATTATAAACATTTTTTTTTAAATATAGTTATTGCAAAATTTTCCTATGAAAGTTTATAAATATCGAAAAATTCCTTATGGAAAATGTATAGGATTTATAATTTTTCGATAACTATAAACTTCCTTTAGAGAATCGATATGTATGTATTTATCGAAAAATGTTCTATAGAAAATGTTTAGTTATCGAAATTTATAGCTATCGAAAAATTCCCATAGAAAATTTATACTTAACTAAATATTACATTACAAAAAATTTGTAATTAACAAAAGAAAATTGTGGAAAATTTATAGTAATCGAAAAATTTCTGTATAAAAGATTATAGTCAGCGAAAAATTTTCTACAGAAAACTTGTAGTTATCAAAAATTTTCTGTAGAAAACTTATAGTTATCGAAAAATTTTCTGTAGAAAACTTATAGTTATTGAAAAATTTCCTATAGAAAGCTTACAGTTATCAAAAAATGTTTTATAGAAAATTTAGTTATCGAAAAAATTTCTATAGAAAGCTTATAGTTATCGAAAAATTTACATTTAAGTTTTAATTTAGGAAACTTACAGTTAAGGAAAATTTGTTTATAGAAAATTTAGTTATCGAAAAAATTTCTACAGAAAATAAATTTTAATTTATGTAACTTCCAGTTAAAAAAATTTGTTTATAGGAAATTTAATTATCGAAAAATATTACATAAAATTTAGTTATGGAAAAAATTTATAGAGAAAATTTAGTTATCGTAAAATTCTCTATAGAAAATATAGTTATCGAAAAAATCTCTACAGAATATTTCGTTATCGAAAAATTCTTTATAGAAAATTTTGTTATCGAAAAATATTTCTATAGAAAGTTTAATTATCGAAAAATATTTCTATAGAAAATTTAGTTATCGAAATATATTTCTATAGAAAATTTAGTTATCGAAAAAATTTCTACAGAAAATTCAGTTATTTTTAAAAAAACTGGGTTAGCGAAAACTTTTTTATAGAAAATTTGTTGTTATCGAAAAAACTTCTATAAAAAATTTAGTTATCGAAAAAAGTTCTATAGAAAATTTAGTTATCGAAAACTTTCTACGGAAAATTTAGTTTTCGAAAAATATTTTTGAAGAAAACTGGGTTTTCGAAAACTTTTTTATAGAAAATTTATTGTTATCGAAAAATTTCTATAGAAAATTGGTTTATCGCATAATTTCTTATAGATAATTTATTGTTATCGAAAAATTTTATTTAAAATTTGTTTAAAAACATTGTGAGCGAGCTATCGGTCATTTAATTTGTTAAATAAACTGTAAACAATGTTGTCTTTATTATCGATAAACTTTCTATAATATATGTATTTAAAATACTTGCTAATCGTTGAGTTTATCATGTTTGACAGACTCCTCCCAATTTCTAACCCAATCAAAATATAAAATAAAAAAAGAAACTCGTTTTAGTTCAATAGAATTGAATACAAAACAATAATTGAGATTTGAAATAAAATTTCAAATATTTTGTTTTCGTTTTCTTCATTTATTTCTTAATATTGCTTTGAATCAAAAAAATAATAGAAAACCATGATCATAAAATTTGACTGTTTTTTTTTTTTGTTTGTATTCACCTGCTTGTAACCATATTTGGGCGTCATCACACCTTTTATGAACGCGATTTAATCGATTTTTTTTTTTACAACTTTTTCTTTTAATTTTTTTGTTGCTGTTGTTGTTGTTGATTTTTACTTTTTAAAGTGGTTTAAACAATCATTTTCTAATAATTATGTAAATGGTTTTATTTTTTTTAACAAATATTTTTACCACCACTAGAGTATTTGTTGGTCAAACAAAACAAAAAATTCCTTAATTTTTACGACTTTTTTATTGAGGCTTGAAAGGTGGAACAAAAAAAGTGTAAAAGACTTGAAAAAGAGGCAATTTTGATGGTGATGGACCCAATAGTGTGATAAAAGGTTTCTATTTTTAAAAGTTTGATGAGAAAAGAAATTTTTTAAAATAACTCAATAAATATGAACCAAATATCGATATGATCATAAAAATATTGTGAATAAATGTTCATAATAAAAGAAAAACATTTTTTAAAAACCTTCATGAATTAGTTTTCATTGGTTTTAATTTTTATTAAAAAAATTTTATTTTTTTTATTTGAAGAAATTTGCAGAGGTTCCCAACTTGAAACGCACTATAATCAGTTTTAGCTTTTTATGCTCATCAATTTGTATGACATAAAGCCTTTTTCGTTATGAAAAAGCTTGTGTAGACAACTTCTGTAATTTTACAATTATCGATAAATCTTAGAATGTTATCGCATAGTAAAATAATTCTTTTGACAAGTCCCTTGTGGCCGTAGTATGGACAAATCTTTGAGCGACACTTATTGCCGTGATATAGTCTCTTAAATCAAATCAAATCTTGTCACTCATGGCCAAAATTAACATACACAACATAGGTGGTTTGAGAAATTTTATACAATTATCGATAAATATTAAAATGTTATCGTAGCAGTATTCTGGCTAAAGCTTTGCGAGACACTTATTGGCATGATAAAGCCTCTCAAATGAAATCAAATCTCGTCACTTATGGCCAAAATTAACATACACAACATAGGTGGTGTGAGAAGTTTTTACAATTATCGATAAATATTAAAATGTTATCGTAGCAGTATTCTGGCTAAAGCTTTGCGAGACACTTATTGGCATGATAAAGCCTCTCAAATGAAATCAAATCTCGTAACTTATGGCCAAAATTAACATACACAACATAGGTGGTGTGAGAAGTTTTTACAATTATCGATAAATATCAAAATGTTATCGTAGCAGTATTCTGGCTAAAGCTTTGCGAGACACTTATTGGCATGATAAAGCCTCTGAAATCAATCAAATCACATCATCATAATCAATCATGGATAAAATTACCACACTCAACATGGTTGGTGTAAGAAGACAGGTTGTAAACCTGACTAAGGGATTGTAATGACCAAATAGGTAAGAAGTAGGTAAGATTTCTGTAAAGATCGAAAGATTTTAAAGAAATTTTGTTAGAAATTTAAAATGTTTCCTTGTGTATACCATTTTTGGCCCCATTTTGCCATCCATTATTTTATAAGACTTCACAATTTTTTTTATTTTCGATAACTCGATAACTTTTTTCTGTACATATTTGTTAAGTAACTTTCGAAAGCAGACTTTACTGTACATAATTTTTCTTGTGTATAACATTTTTGGCAATTATTAAAGCAACTGATATTCAGTTGCCATCCATAAATTTATAAGACTTTGCTATTTTTTTATTTTCGATAACTCGATAGCGTTTTTCTCTACACAGTAACTTTAAGTAACTTTTGATAGCAGACTTTACTGTACATAATTTTCCTTGTGTATACCATTTTTGGCAATTGTTAAAGCAACTAATATTCAATTGCCATCCATAATTTTATAAGACTTCGCTATTTTTTTTATTTTCGATAACTCGATAACTTTTTTCTGTACACAGCTGTTAAGTAACTTTCGAAAGCCGACTTTATTGTGCATAATTTTCCCTGTGTATACCATTTGTGGCAATTGGTAATGCAACTGATGTTCAGTTACCATCCATAATTTTATAAGACTAAGCTATTTTTTTTATTTTTTTATTTTCGATAACTCGATAACGTTTTTCTCTACACAGCCGTTAAGTAACTTTCGAAAACAGACTTTACTGTACATAATTTTACGATATTCAGTTGCCATCCATAATTTTATAAGACTTCGCTATTTTTTTATTTTCGATAACTCGATAACTTCTTTTATCTACAGAGCTATTTACTATCTTCCTGTACATAATTTTATTGTGGTGCAAAAACATTTTTTTTTTTCTTTCAAATATTTTGTGGAAAGCCATTTTGAAACCGCTTTTTGGGCCACCATTTGTGGGCATAGGTAATTAATTAAGTTCAGTGTATTTAAATATTATTTTTATGACTCGAGAATATTTATAGAAAAAGAAAACTGGTAGCATTTAAAAAAAAATATGCCGTGCGTGCGTATGCACTACAATCTGGTATTTGTGTTCATCAAAAGCCCATAAAAAAAAAAAACGTTAAAAAATTTTGTTGTTTTTTCCTAATGAAATCATGTTAATACGAGTATTTATAAAAAAAATTTTTTTTATGATTTTAAGTAAATTAAAGCATTCGATATTATGTATCGATTTAATTTTAAATGGCCATTAAAAATGAACACGTGACATAAGAGCTTCCAAAAGACAAAAAAAATCACAGGGCATAGGGGCTTTAATTAGTGACACTAGCGAACTTTGGAAAGAAAAATTTAAGCTTTTAAAGTATTCGGGATGGACAGTTCTATGATTCCGATGTTTCTTTGATTTTATTACACAATTTTTATTGGTTTAGATAAACAATTTGCTTGGCTGTTGTATGGTATAACTTTTAGAGATTTTGTTTGAATTCTTAGAATTTTAGAAAATTTTTGAAAATATTTCAGCAAATAATCGTTTTAATGGCTTTGTTTTCAAAGTATTTTTGTTTTTTTAATTTAATTTTATTTTCTTATACAATTGAGTAGGAAATTCTATTGATGTTTTCCTTAAGAGTTCTTTCCCTCTTTATAAAAATAAACAAAAAATAAGAAAAAAAAAACCAGTACCATGTGTAGTGTACATACTACACTTGCGTGCTTTTGCCCAGGCAGGTACATAATCCTGCTAATTTAATGCAATTTGAAAATATGGAGAATGACGATTTCAATGGCCAGTTACAAATTGTTATGCGTACATAAAGTAAATAAATTTCGTTTTTATTTTCGTTTATTACCCGCTAAAGTTGAAGATTTCAAGTTGAAATCTTTTTTTTTTCATTTCACTTTACTTCTACGGGACAGAAAATCTACATACAGTCTGTCTGCCTTAGCAGCATCACGAATATCACTGAGGCAGCAAAAAAAATAAAACTGAAAAAAGCAGCATTTAATCTAAATCTCTACAGCTTGTATCTATGCGTTGTTTACAGAAGAAAAAAAAACTGGGTTTTTTTTTTGTTTTTGATTTGTGACCAAATAGTAACGAATTTATTATAAATATGCGTCTAAATAAGAGAAAAATGCAACCAATCCAGTTTTATACGCCTGTGCCATTGAGACAAATGAACCATAATACAGCTACAACAACAACAGCAAAAACAACAACAACTACAAATAACCACAGATACACTTGGAAATATTACACAAAAACAACACACAAAAAACTCACCTCAACTCAATACGCCAGTTTAACTCATAGAGATACTCGTACAATCTGGATAAAAAAATGTTTACGTTTTTTTTTTGTTTTTTTTTTTTTTAATTTTTGTTGTTCAATACAACAACAAAAATATGCGGTACTAGTTTTCCTATTGTTAGTGTTGTTGTTGTCGTTGTTAACAAAAATATTTCTTAAATACAAAAACAAAACAAAAATCATAAAAAAAAGAAAACCAGAGAGCGAGTAAGCTAAAGACACTTGACAACAAAATTATTGTATGATCGCTTGGAATCTTATGACAAGAGAAAAATTCACAGAATCATTGTAATGGAAAGAAATTTTCAAGTTTGATTACCAGCTCAGCTTAAATTGTTTCCAATGCTACAAGTGGTTGCAGTAGGCTAGAAATTTTAATTCATTACCGGATACCAAAAAATTTTAAAGATATTCTCTTAACTATTTGCCGATAACAGAACTTTTTCGATAACAGAAATTTTTCGATAACTTTCATTTGTCGATAACTAACAATTTTATATAATTAATTATTGAAATCAGATATTTTCAATTTAGTTTTACAGTTTGAATTTATCGATATCAAAATTTTATTTATCGATAATTAAAAATTTTAAGATAACTAATAATTTTTCGATAATTAAAAAAATTCTTTTTAAATAGAATATTTTATAAGAAAAATAATTTATAAGAAAAATATTCTATACTAAAATTTTATTTGTCGATAACAAAAAAATTTTCGATAACTTTAATTTTTCTATAACTTTCATTTTTCGATAACTGACAATTTTCTATAAATAATTATTGATAATTACATACATAATTGGTCATTACAACCCTTCAGTCGGGATTATGACCTAGCTTCTCACATCACTTATGTTGTGCGCGTTAATTTTATACATGAGTGGCGGGACTTACAGTTTAAAGTCGAATCCGAACAACAGATTTTTGAGAAACTCTTCATGGCAATTTTATTTACATTACAGTTCAATACATTTCAATAATTAGAAAGTTTCGATATCAAAACTTTATTTATCGATAATTAAAAATTTTACGATAACTAATAGTTTTTCGATAATTAAAAATTTTCTTTAATAACAAATTTTCACTATAAAACATTCTATACTAAAATTTTATTTTTCGATAACCAAAAAATTTTCTAAAGAACTTTCGATAACTAAAAGATTGCTATAAAATAGTATGATATGATGAAGAATTCTTTATTAAAATTGTATAAGGAAATTGGAAATATTGCGATAACTGGAAATATTATACCAATAATTAGAAACTTTTCCGTGTTAAATATGTATATCCTATCAAACTTTTAGTAAGTAATACATAATTTTCGATAACTAAAAAGTATCTCCATTAGTTTTTTTTTTAATTTCCTAGAGAACATTTTAACAAAATTTCAATTTTCTTTAAAAAAATCTTTCGATAACTACAAATTTTGTTAAAAAAAAGTTATCGATAAGTAAAAAATTTCTTAAAGAATATTTTTCAAGAATTTAAATTTTTCTTTATTAAATGTTCTCTACCAAAAAATTTTATTGAATGATAGAAAATTTATTTTTTAAAGAATTTTTTCGATAACTATGACGTGCGTGCAATAGGAAAAATATTTTCTATTAAAATTTCATTAAAAATTAAAGAATTTTTGGATAATTAACAATTTTTCGATAACTAAGCATTTTTCTATATCTAAATATTTTTCGATAACAAAACAAAGTAGCTCCTGCAGTAATCATTATAGTTTTACTTTCAATTTCTGTAAACAATTCCTGTGGCGGACATTTCAAAATCTGAAGTGGGATAGTGACATTGTTATCCTCATCTTCATCTTCACAATAATTTCGTGAGTGTTACAAAATTAGATAGGTTTACTTTAAAAGCTACTAACCAACCAGCTCTATTTAATTTTGTTCTACATATTCGCCTACTGGCTTAATACACCTTTTAGGGGTTCGTGAGACATACACAGTGATTAAAGAGTTGGTAACTTAGAAGCATTTTTGAAGACTAGAAATGGTTCGAATATGATTACGATCATTTGCCAAAGAGCATGGAAGCCTATGAATGCTTTTTTCTATACAAAGCGACAGTTGACTCATTTCTTGAACTCAAGTATGGTTATCATTACCATCTTTCTGTGGCCTTTCACTTATCTGAAGGAGACTTTCTCTTAAAGACATGACTTTAAATTGTTTCAAATAACATTCCCTATTTATTTGCTTATCAAACCTTAGCAAACACCAATCAATCAGTTACGCCTTCAGAGCAGCAGTAATTTAATGTAACAACACCTCAATGTCTAGCCAAACATATGACATCGATGAGCATCATCAAGGTCATGCAACAACAGGCAGCGGAACTAAATTCCTTTACAAAAATATTTTTCTTTTTTGTCGCTCAAGCAACTGTAATGCAGTTTCGAATATCAGAAGTTGCAACAATGTTGCAAAATAAAAAGGCAAACAAAGATTTTGTTGGCCAGTGTAGAAATCTATATTTTCTTCTTCTTGTTTTTGTTTTTTTGTTTTTATTTTAAATCTATCAAATGAAAACAAGCAACCGGTATGACGTTGCAACAACAGCAGCAACAGTAACCATAATAAACAAGAAAAAACACTTGGCGGCAAAGAGCCATAGACTTGCAACGCACTTATACACTCATTGAAATACCATAAACACAACATATTTTTTTTATTATTCTCCTTGTTGTTGTTGTTGTTGTAGGTTGCTACAAATGTTTTTGCATAAGTTTTGCAGTACACGCACCTGTCATATGTTGCACAGAGACAGACAGACAGACAGACAGACATTACAGCAGGCAGGCAGTAGCAACAGCCACAGCAAGCACAATAGCAATGTTAAGCGTTTAATATACGTACACGTACCACAAAAATCTCAAAAAAAAAAAACGAAAAAATCCCCATACAGATGGTGGTTAAACAAACGAAGCGAACAACTTTTGGAACACCAGACACTAAGACAGACATTCAGTTTAAAAATGAAAAAAAAAAGAAACAGAAAACAAAATAAGAAGTGAAGCAGAAGCAGAAGCAGAAGGAGAAGGAGATGCAACACATGTAATGGTAACTGTGGTATGCCAGTCCGTCCATAGGCAGTCAGTCAGTCAGTCAGTCAGTGAGTGAGTTGTTGTCTGCCTAGAGATTCCCATTAATGTAAAGCTCTATGAATGTGAAACACATTCATGCCACTCTAGTTGACCACAAGATTGTTGTAAGCAACCATTCAACCAATAACAGCAACAACAGCAACAACAACAACAATAATAGCAATAATAATAACAGCAGCAATAACAATTTTATTTACAAAATAATAAAAAGGCCAGGTGTTACATGTGCTCAAAAAATCATTTCAATGATGATGACGACAACGACAACAACGTCGATGATGATAATGATGATGATGTTGCAGCTAGTGTTGTTGCTGTTGTTGTTGCTCTTATTAAGAATGACGTTGTTGCCAATTTGGCTGCTTTGTATTAAAAAAAAAATTCATGAAAAAACATTTTAAAAATGCTGCAGAACAGGAGTTTAACAACAGGATTCCTATGCAAACAGTAACAATTGGTGGCAAGATCTTTGTCTCTATATAAAGTTCAATTTCATTAAACATCGGTTTTTGTAACACCCTGTTTTTGTGTCTCTAGCATTACATATAGAAAAATATGTTTCCTTAATGTCTCCATGGCAAGATGGTCTGCAGAGAATTTTTTTCATGCTTATTGGATTGCCTTAATGTGGCAATTTGTTTTGTCTTGATTTCCCTGATGCTATTGCAAGATTTACAAACGAAAAAAATATCGCCCCTTTGGCGTAATTCAAACACCTACAAGTGGACCAAACGATATACTTTTTAATGTTTAAACATACTGGGAGGATTAAGGCCATAAACTAAGTTTATGTTGCAACATGTTAGAGGAAGACTTAATTGTAAGCAGCCAATCAACTTCAACAATGTTGCAGCAATTACAGCAAGCATGTGCAACATTTTTTGGGGGTGACATAAATTTAAGGCAATTAATCGAAATTGGAATTCTTAAGGCACCTGGAGTGGCACAAAGTTAAAATAAAGTTGAATGTATTGCAATGAACTCGACCAAAGCAAGGCTTAAACAAGAGAACGGCTTAAAGTAATAAAAATATGTGGCGGCCCTTTGTTTCACTTTGGAGTCGTAGGAATAAAAAATAAATAATTGAAGTTAAAGTCATTCATTCCTGTTGCAACATTGTTGCAACTTCCAATATTCGAAACTGTCGGTATTGCAGTCAAACCATACGGTTGTTTAAAAAGGAATTTACCTCAGTTCTCTGTTTTTTTTTTTTTTTTTTTTTTTTTTTTTTTTTTTTTTTTTTTTTTTTTTTTTTTTTTTTTTTTTTTTTTTTTTGGAAAACCAGCACTCAGGGGATGGCCCCTACTCACGCAGTGCATTGTGCAGGTTTAGGAAAATAGGTTATAGGAAGGTGGAAAGAGGGAGTAGTGTCTGTGGACATTTGATTTAAACTCAAGATGCGAACGGCAAGGAAACGAGTTGCTGCTAGGTGACTATATAATAGCCAGTGCTAAACCTTCACCATTAGACAGTCTATAGCAATCGTCCCCAAGATGCCCGCATCTTAAGGTTATTTGAGTTCAAATATATAAATTTTTGCATGACCCTGTTGCTCATCGATATCATATGTTTGCCTAGACATTAAGGTGTTGTTACATTAAATTACTGCTGCTCTGAAGGCGTAACTGATTGATTGATGTTTTGCTAAGGTTTGATAAGCAAATAAATAGGGAATGCCATTTGAAATAATTTAAAATCATGTGTTTAAGAGAAAGTCTCCTTCAGATAAGTGGCAGGCCACAGAAAGATGGTAATGATAATGATATTTGAGTTCGCAGTTGCCGTAATTGGCGCAGGTAGTAAGTTGGCTTATTAAACGTAAGGCCAGGGTTCAAACCCCTGAATCAGACATCTTTAGCAAAACGAAATATGAAAATAAATATTTCCACGGCGACTTCCCCTCAATAGATTTCTGGCAAAAACTATCTGAGAGTAAATAATATTTGACATGAAAAGTTTTTCAAAAATTTAGCGTTCAATGTCGACCTTAAACTGTAGGTCCCCAGTACGAATGTATAAAATTAACATCCACAACAAAAGTTATGAGAGAAGCTAGATCGTAACCCTGACTGAAGAGTTGTAATGACCAATTCTGCTCATTCATCACATCTTAAAAAATATATTGAATCCACAAGTGACGAGGCTTACTGTTTGACATCGAACCCGAACGACATATTTGAGAAGCTCTTTCTAATTAGTTTACAACACTATAGAGTTGAGTAAGGGAATTCAGTTGCCCGTTTGTTCCCAAGGAAATGTTGTCCAAGAATCCAAATAAAAATAGACCGTCCTAGATAAGCTTCTGTTCAATTTATTTCTGTACTTTCCTACTAGCTTAGAGGTAGCAAGGCAGGATTTAAGGGATGAGGGACAACTGGCTGTGCACACAATGTAAATGGGCTTTTGGCACCATAAGAGGATAAAAATGTGGATGTAGAGTAGATCCTCGCCTGAAAAAGACTAGGCATAGGGCGTACAGATTGTAGCTTTAATTCTAGCCAATGTCGACAGACGTCTAGAACTCATCTTTAATCCATCAATATAAACCATCTTTACCAAGAGGGTATAATTCACTCGATTAAACTATCAAAGACTAATTTGCGAAATGCAGTAGCCAGAGGGAACATGTGATAACCCCGTCTGCTCATGTATAAAATTAACACACACAACATAAGTGGTAAGAGAACCAAGATCGTGATCCTGACTGAAGAGTTGTAATGTGTAAGTAAGTAAAGAATGGTAGAGATTGCAGAATCTCAAGCTATTATGGCCCAAGCTCAACCATTCTAGGACTAAGTGGGCAGTGATCTGGATACTCTGAGAGTAAGAACCAGCTTGTAGAACATAGGCAAACTTTTTTCAGCGCTGGCATTCAGATTACTTGGGTTTCTTTAATGGTCTCCATCTCTGGGTAGTTGGCAGTATAACTGACTCAATACTCCTGTTGTATTTTTTATTTTTTTTTATTTCTGTTACTTACTTACTTGCTGAGTTACTTTAAACTGTGGGTCCCGCCACTCATGTATAAAATTAACACACACAACATATGTGGTGTAAGAAACTAGGTCGTTACCCTTGACTTGAAGGGTTGTAATGACCAATTATGTACGTATATAATTGGAGTTGTTATTACAAATAACGGTAAAAATATTAAATGGGGAGAGACTGAAAAAAAGATGTTAAAATTTTCAGCAATATTTTAACCAAATTTTTTCGTACCCTGCCCTTAATGCAATACTTATATAAAGGGTCCGCCAAATAACTTTTTTTTTTGAAAATGCTTTACAAAAAAACTACTGAATATTTTCTCAAATTTCTTTTTATATTTGAAAGTACAATCCTTCCGATTAATAATGGAAAATAATTTCATTCAAATGGCTGCCTCGGCTGGCCATGCAGTAGCCTACACCAGAAGATGCCGATTGTGGCAAAAAAAAATCATCTTTTCAGATGAAGCTCATTTTGATCTTGGCGGGTATGTAAACAAGCGAAATTGTCGTATTTGGGGCACAGAAAACCCGCACGCATACATTGAAAAGCCGACGCACCCAAAACGAGTCACTGTTTGGTGTGGATTTTGGTCCAGAGGCATAATTGGGCCATTTTTCTTCGAAAATGAGCAAGGAGTGGCCGTTACAGTCAATGGCGATCGTTATCAGGCCATGTTGAACGAATTTTTTTTCACAAAAATTGAAGAGGATTGGCAACATTTGGTTTCAACAGGACGGCGCTACGTGCCACACAGCCGAAGCTACACTCGATGTTTTGCGGCCTGTTATTAAAGATCGCATTATCAGCCGCAGAGCTGATGTCGTTTGGCCACCTCGGAGCTGCGATTTGACACCGTTGGGCTATTATTTGTGGAGTGCCGTCAAAGATAAGTGTTACGCCGACAAGCCAGAGACAATTGACGCTTTAAAGGACAATATTCGTGCAGCGATTGTTGAAATACAGCCGCACACAATCGATAATGTGCTTAAAAATTGGACCGATCGTGTAGGCTACTGCATGGCCAGCCGAGGTAGCCATTTGAATGAAATTATTTTCCATTATTAACCGGAAGGATTGTAATTTCAAATAAAAAAAAGAAGAAAGTTGAGAAAATATTCAGTAGTTTTAGTTTTTTAAAGCATTTTCAAAAAAACAAAAATTTATTTGGCGGACCCTTTACTACTCCTGACTGGAAGGTTTATAATGACGGTAAGAATATTAAATGGGGAGAGACTGAAAAAAAGGTGTTAAAATCTTCAGCAATATTTTAAGCAAATTTTTTTGTGTGCTCTCCTTAATGCAGTACCTATATAGGAGCTAAGTTTTTTCTAAGTTTTTAGAGCATGAAAAATTGAGTTTCTTATCTAAAAGTCTTTAATATTCAAGCAATTATTTTAATTTACAAGAGAAAAAGACGCAACTTCTTATCGTTTAATAACTATACAACCAGAGCTGGGACTACAACGATGAAAAATTATTTTTTTTTATCTTAAGGCCTTAAAACATTTTTTTCTTTCATAAAAAGCAATTGTTTTTAACTTATTAAAAGGATTTTAATGCTTATAAAATTTAAATTTTCAGTTTATCTATTTCAGTTCAAAGCGTTTTTAATTTTAAAATTTGAAAAAAAAAATTTTTTTTTTCGTATACCAAGGCATACGTACGTATAGAGAGAGAGAGAGGCCTGAATAAATTGTCTTTGAATTTGTAATAATTTTTTCTGTCTTTTCTTGAACATGACATTTGATTTATAACCTAATTTTATATGGATATTTATATGCATATACACACATACATATGTACATATGAGAATAGTAAGTGTGTATAAGCTTTTGTGGCATTTAATCTTAAAACGATGCTTCACCATAGTACAACCAGTATATGAGTAGAGCTGAGAGCTGAGAGCTAAGCTAAGCTGACTATACTGACTATGAGCATTTCGATTTCAGTATTTCATACTTTATATGGATTATTGTCTGTCTAAACGAGTAGTAATATTAGCATAAAATTCATAAATCCCCATGATTTTTTTAAGACATTTTGGATTTTTCTTTCCTTTCCTTTTTTTCCTCTCTCTCTCTCTGTTCTCATATGAAATTTTTTATTTTTTTGGTTCTGATGTCTTGTATATGACACATGAACATGTTATTTTAATAATTCCAAGTCTTACAAATAACAAACTCCGGGTTGTGAATGATTGTCTTGTTGGGTTTTTCTTTAAAAATTTTTCATCTTACGCTTTGCTTATTTGTTAGTTTATTATGGGGATTTCTTATTGTGCCATGAATGTGGCTTGATGACGCCGTTAAGTCCTTTAAAGCTCTACCAGAAAAACGTAAAGAAATCATGAGCAGGGGGTAAGGGAGTATCATGTAGAGTACTATGTACCGTATGACCTAAATTATTCAAAATACTGTGTCTCTCTCTCTCCGTCTCTCATGGATGTGATGTGTGTCTTGAAAGCAAAAAAAAAAAATTGACAACAAACTGCCTCAATTTATGACGTAAATATTACGCTTGTTTCATTTGTATTGAAATAAATGGCCTAATTTTCTATGGTACCCCATTCTCCCCCTTCCTGTGTCCCTCTCTCTCTCTCTCTCTGTTTCCACATACTATCATCCCTTGCTTCCGTTTGAAATATGTTTTAAAACTAAAATCGTTAGTGTTTGTCTTATGTTTTCCCTTTCATTGATGTTAAAATAAATGACTGTGACCTCTCTGTGTAGTTACAATAACAAGTACAAGTTATTGTAAATACTACATTACAGTAACGGCAATAATTATAACAACACAAAACCAATACCCAATATAAGCTCACGACCTTTATACGGTGTTCAGACATGCATCTTTATTGCGTAAATCGCAATAAACGCTATTATTGAGCACAATATTTCATACAAATTTTCAATTAATTATTGCGCAATAATTACGCAAATTGCTATAATATTGAGTAAAACTTAAAATGCAGCACTGCCATAAGTATGTTCAGTGCGCATATTACAATTATACGAACACATACTGTTGATATTTGAAAACTCAACAACGATTACCAAAAAAAGAAAAAAAATTCTGTCAAATGAATATTGAATACGCAGCTGAACTGCGTATATTATTATGTCTGAACACTTAAAATATTGTACACAATAAACCAAATATTAACTTAATAAAAAAGCATATCTGAACATAGTATTAGATTCTAGCCTACTGGCTAGAAGTCATCTTAGGGGTCAACATCACTGTTGACAGTGACGCAATTGTTTCTGGTTAACATGTTGTTCTATGTGAGTAGCGCAGTGAGACTGATATGTTCGAGAGAATGAGCAAATAATGCATATTGCCAACCGGATTTATCACATATTTCCTGCGACTACTGCACTTCCCGAACTAGTCTTTGATAATTTAATCGTGTGAACTATCCCCTCTTGGTAAAGATGGCTTATATTAATGGATTAAAGATGAGGCCTAGATGTCTGTCAACATTAACTAGAATTAAAGCTACAATCTGTGCCCTATGCCTAGTCTTTTTCAGGCGAGGATCTACACTACATTGTTATCTTCTTATGGTACCTAAGGGCACATTTGCATTTGTGTGGACAGCCAGTTGTTCCTCATCCTTTAAATCCTGTCTTACTACCTCTAAGCTAATAGGAAAGTGCAGAAATAAATTGAACAGAAGCTTGTCTAGCACGGACTACTTTTATTTGGATTCCTAGACTACATTTCTATGGGAAAAAACGGAGAACAATTTGGATCGTAGGCAACTGAAATCGCTTAATCAACTCTAAAGCGTCCAATTCCTTACTATCTCCATATACCTTGCAATAGTTTGGCTAGAATCTCTTCCAGATTCTTGTTAGCGCCCTAATAACACAATATCACACACATACATAATTGGCCATTACAACCCTTCAGTCAGGATTACGGCCTAGCTTCTCACACCACTCATGTGTGTGCGTTACTTTTATACATGAAAGGCGGGACCTACAGTTTAAAGTCGACTCCGAGCGACATATTTTTGAGAAACTTTTCATGGCAATTTTTTATTTACTCTCAGAGTTTTTGCCAGAAATCTGTTGAGAGGAAGACGCCGAAGAAATACTTTTTGTATTTTGTCTTTGATGTCTTGCATGGGGCTCGAACCCTGGCTTTTCGTCTAATAAGCCAACACACTACCTACTAGACCACGGCGACTTCTAATAACACAATATCACTCTGGACTTAGTAAGTCCCAGCAACCAGTCGGTACCACAAGTCGCATTAGTGTAGTAGGAAGTGGGTTCGCTTACTAGACGTGGGGCCACGGTTCAAACCCAAGGTCAGATATCTCCAATAAAACGAAATATTAAAAGAATATTTCTTCGGCTTCTTCCTTTCAGCAGATTTCTGGCAAAAACCCTCAGAGTAAGTAAAATAAAATAAAACTGGCGTGAAAACTTTCCCAAAAATCTGTCATTCAAACCCGATTTTACACTGTAGCTCCGGCCACTCATGTGTAAAATTAACACACACAACATAGGTGATGTGAGAAACTAGATCGTAATCTTGACTAAAGGTTTGTAATGCCCAATTATGCATGTATGTGTGTCCAGGGGAAAGTATGCAGATTTTTTTCATGGAAAGGCACGAAGCATGTGGAGTTCCAGCTCTTTTCATGCTATTTCAAGGGCCCTCTGACTTCTGTTTGACAGTGCGATGCCACCGAAACTGCTAAAGATCCACCGCCACTCTATCTTCAAACGCATAACAGTATAAACAGGTCATTATACAACTCTCACGAACCGATAAAAACGGAAGAAGAAACTGTGGGGATAGTTCCTACGTCAAATCTAGCTAGACAGGTTCTGGCGATAAATTCTTTGGTGTAAATATCCGAAACGTCGGAAAATGATGGAGAGTACATACAATGGTCGGTTTTACTTGCAGAAAGGGTTGTAATGACCAATTATGTATGCATGTAAACAGCCGGTTCCACAATCGTTTAAAAGCATTTGAGCTCACAAAATCACACACTATTTTCTCATCGACCAACGAGTCCATAGAAGTAGCGGATTGGAGAATTATAACCCAACACCGCAACACATCAGATAGGAATTCTAGCAAGAGTATCGGATACAGTAATCCCTCGATTTACGTCGCAGTTGGTTCCAAAAAAATGCGACGTAACTCGAAGTTATAGGGGACAAAAAATTTGACGACGTAATTCGAAACAACGTTAATCGAGGCGACGTAAATCGAAGGATTACTGCTCTTTTCCAGGTATACGACTATAATTTAGAAACAGATCCAATCCAAAAGCTCTTCTACAGTCCTTAGAGTTATGAACCAGCCGTGGCTTACACCAGGCCGACCCTATCGCTTTTAGGACTGCAAAAGTTGTTAATGTAAACTAATTACCATGAAAAAGCTTCTCAAATCTGTTATTCTGGTTCGACATTAAGCAGTAAGCCTGGTCACTTATGAATTAAAGTAACGTACAGAACATAAGTGATGTCACATGCCAGGCTGTCGCTAATATTTTTTTTAAATTGAATGAAATGTATGTTTAGTAGGAATATTTAATCTTAAAAAGAGCTGAGTTCTTTAAAACACTTTTCTATTTCATATGTTGCTATAATTATAACGCACACTGTATGATTTCCTAAAGTATTTATAATTGAATGTCCGTTTCTGTTGAGTGTATAGCGTCTTATCATTGAATTCTTGTGTACAAGTCTTATTAGATGCCTCATTTATAACGTGTATTAAAAATTATGCGTCATTCTAAATCAAATACAAAGTGCAATTTCACCATTTCATATAATACAGTTACAACAGCAACAACAGCAACAACAACAACAACAAATACAAATAATACAAAGACAAAATTAAGAATAAATACTTGAATAATAATGGAACAAATAATAAAATAGACAACGAGACTGATAGACAGGCAGACAGATGGACAGATAAACAGACGATGATGGTCATACAAAATAAATACGATGAAAACGAAGACAGACACACACACACAGGCCATGAAGACAGGCAGAAAAAAAGGCAAACGTAGCATGCCAATGAATCTATTCATTCATTCGCTCATTCATTCACTCGTACATTCGCTACATTACTACTGGGGGGCACAAATTTTACTACGACGAATATTTATTGTAGAAAGAAGATAATTTTTGTCTTCTTCTTCTTCTTTCACATACTACAACTACAATTACAACTTAAAATGGATTTCTATAAATGAAATTGTTATTGTAGTTTTGTCGTCATTTAAAGTTTTCGTTGTTCTTATTGGAAAATGAAACGTAAAAAATATCAACGACAACGAATTGTATCGCCTGTAAGCTTAAAATATATACTAGTATAGGTTATCTGTGTGTGTGTGTCTGTGTGCGTTTATTTATTAATTGCCATCGACATTCATTTGCTTGTTGGTTTGTATGTACGTATGTATTGCATGATTTTTATTTTCGTAATTAAGCTGCGTCACAGATGATGATACCGAAATGTTTACATGTTTGCCACCGAAACAGATGATGCCACTGCCACTGTCACTGCATTAAAGTTGTATTACGTTGTACTACTACCTACTCTATAAACACAATTAAGCATTGGCTGTGTAAACACCAACTGAATGGCAACAAAAAAATTTTATTTCTTTATAATTTTTTTTCATTCAGAAAAAGACTCGAAATATAAAGCGTCCGCCAAATAACTTTTTTTTAAATGGTTTAAAAAAAAACTACTGAATATTTTCTCAAATTTCTTTTTTATTTGAAATTACAATCCTTCCGGTTAATAATGGAAAATAATTTCATTCAAATGGCTGCCTCGGCTGGCCATGCAGTAGCCTACACGATCGGTCGAATTTTTAAGCACATTATCGATTGTGTGCGGCTGTATTTCAACAATCGCTGCACGAATATTGTCCTTTAAAGCGTCAATTGTCTCTGGCTTGTCGGCGTAACACTTATCTTTGACGGCACCCCACAAATAATAGTCCAACGGTGTCAAATCGCAGCTCCGAGGTGGTCAAACGACATCAGCTCTGCGTCTGATAATGCGATCGTCAAAAACAGGGCGCAAAACATCGAGTGTAGCTTCGGCTGTGTGGCACGTAGCGCCGTCCTGTTGAAACCAAATGTTGTTCAATATCTTCCTCTTCAATTTTTGTGAACAAAAATTCGTTCAACATGGCCCGATAACGATCGCCATTGACCGTAACGGCCACCCCTTGCTCATTTTCGAAGAAAAATGGCCCAATTATGCCTCTGGACCAAAATCCGCACCAAACAGTGACTCGTTTTGGGTGCGTCGGCTTTTCAATGTATGCGTGCGGGTTTTCTGTGCCCCAAATGCGACAATTTTGCTTGTTTACATTCCCGCCAAGATCAAAATGAGCTTCATCTCAAAAGATGATTTTTTTTTGCCCAAATCGGCATCTTCTGGTGTAGGCTACTGCATGGCCAGCCGAGGCAGCCATTTGAATGAAATTATTTTCCATTATTAACCGGAAGGATTGTACTTTCAAATAAAAAAAGAAATTTGAGAAAATATTCAGTAGTTTTTCTTTCAAAGCATTTTCAAAAAAAAGTTATTTGGCGGACCCTTTACAAAACGAAAATCCAAAGAAAATATTTCTTCGGCGATTTGCAGGTCAATTGACTTACAGGTCAATTTATGTACTTTCCACATACTCGTTCCTCCTTACATAACCGATTCACAGCTTCTTCAGGCAGACTCATACCATCTTGAATTTAATCTCATAAGAGCCGAGTGAAGTCGCCATAGTTTGGTAGGTAGTGTGTTGGCTTATTAGATGTAAGGCCACGGTTCAAACCACAGGTCAGACGTCGAAACGAAGTATGAAGAAACATTTCTTCGACGATTTCCTTTCAGCAGATTTCTGGCAAAAACTCTGAGTGTTGAAATAAAATTGTCATGAAAAGTTTCTCAAAAATCTGGCGTTCGGAATTGACTTTAAACTGTAGGTCCCCGGTACTCAAGCATAAAATTAACACACACAACATAAGTGGTGTGAAAAACGAGGTCGTAATCCTGTCTGAAGGATTTTTAATGGCCAATTATGTATGTATGTATGTATGTAAAGTAGTAAGAAATTTCTAAAGTATTGGCAAGGGAATGATCCCCAGAAGACTTTTTAGTCCATAATTTTTGTGGGATTCATGGGGCAGAAATCAAGACGAGTGCGGATTGGTATGTATGCAGACACTAGAGGGACCTACGCAAACACTAGAAGCAACGCTTAAAGCCATAACAGTTGTCACACCTAAAAACATAACCCCTAAATTTTTCAGGTACTGTGTAAAATAGTAGCGCCCCTCTATGATTCGATTTTCATTCACTTCCTTAAAATAATTTCGCAAAATCGTTTACACTTGAATTAAAAAAAAAAAACAAAAACAAAAACAAACAATAAAAGTGAAAAAAGCAAATTTTAATGTGTTTTTTTTTCATTCTTTGTCTTAAAAACGTACAAAAACAAAATCAAAAGCAACAACAACAACAACAACATTAAAAGCAATACAAACAATATTTAACAATAAAAAAACAAAATCAAATTCAAAATCGTTTTCATTTTCTGTTTTTATTATTCATTCTTAAATACTTCACGATACTCGCACTCGTACGACTTGTAATTGTTTTCATGTTAATTTTTTGTTTTTTATTTTTCAATACACAATAATATTTCAAATTTGCAGACACTTAAAAGAATGGTCTCATTATAATTTTTCGGGAGTGCAATAAAGTAGCTTGGGCTGATACTCTTTGTGCACTTGGTTATCTCTGGCGTTAGTTGGCATTTGGTATCCGATATTAACGACCCTCGAGGTAAATACATATAATACAGGCTCATAAAGGTTCAGCGTTAAGCGTCGCTTGACCAATTTCCGAAGAGGAATTTGAGTTAATTGGCCTTTATTACCCAATATTGACGGCCCTCGAGTTAAACAGATGTGCGTTAAGAGGCGCCTGAGGCAATTGCTGCAATGTCCGAGAATATCAATGCGAGAAGCATTCGCAATATATTAAAAAATGCCAGCAATGGTCAGCAAAGCATCACAACGGCAGACGTCTAATGTGGATTCCAATACCGCGCAGCGAACTAAATTATTCCTTCACACAGATCTAGTGCGGTCATGGATGTGAAACCCTTGACGAAGCAACTAACTTCAATTTTATAAAGCGAAAACAGAGATCTTCCTGCAGTATTATTACTGATGCACTGCATTACCACACCTCCGACGGCGCCAGAGATAATTTTACAGCTGCATCCCTACTGTTAAGGGTCGTATATCGACCACTCCAAAATCCTGACTGGAATTGGGAACCTACGGGAATACAGATTACACGATACCACACTATGACTTCTCTAGGAAGTTCAAAACGCCATTCCCATTGTATAACGTCCTAGTTTCTCACACCACTTATGTTGTGTGTGTTAATTTTATACATGAGTGGTGGGGGACAGTTTAAAGTCGACTCCGAACAACAGATTTTTGAGAAACTTTTTCATGGCAATTTTATTTCAACTCTCAGAGTTTTTGCCAGAAATCTGCTGAGAGGAAGTCGCCGAGGAAATACTTTTTGTATTTTGTCTTAATTTCTGGCCTGGGGCTCGAACCCTGGCTTTACGTTTAATATGCCAACACACAATCTACTAGATTACGGCGACTTCAGCAGGTATAACTCATTCAATAAGGCTACCAGATCATTGCAGTATCTGCAGGAGCTGCAGAGACGAGAAGAGAAAGAAATTGTTTTTCACATATGCCCCTATTACGTCGTTTAAGAAGAGACGTATGGTAGTTGGGCATCTACTATGAAGCTAACCTCACTTAGATGTAAGAGATGGACATAGGAATTCTAAATTGCTTCAACGGAAGTTACGGCATTGCTTTAGTGTTACGGTAATTGGAAGACTGTGGATGCACAGTGATGTTTCCATTTTCTTGAGTGATAATCGCTCTTTGTGCAGCGCTTGCGCTGACCAATTTTTTCCTCTTTTCTGTTTTTGGTGGAACTTGGTCAGTACAGGGACTGCGTTCACCCATGGTATCACAACGGGCCGCTATGCGTGCTCAAGTGAGCTTTGTGATATCAGAGCTACCACTCCGACCTGAACCTGAGTCGCTCTTACCTTCCTAGATACAAAGTATATTTTCAACAACGATTTAAACTACATATTGTAACGTCCTATACGTCCATACTGCTTGGATGAACTTGAAACTCCAAAACATGCAACTTTCAAGTGCGACAAATTCACTAAAGAACGTCGTGCGTTAGAGGAGTTTACAAACCATCCATTGGAAATTTAATTGCCAAAAGACGTTTATAGAGTGACAAGTGGAATGCCGGCCAACTGTTCGCCAGAAAAGTTTTGCGCGGACTCTGCGTATTTGTGAAGGAATACACTGCACAATAGCAACAACAGGTACAGCGATGTTCTCAGTTAGTCGGGCAGAGTTTTCAGAAAGCCGATAAGCGTACAAAGCCAATTGAAGAGTTACGTACATGACACTTAAGCATAGCGCTCTAGCCTATCTTTTAACGTAATACATAATCGATGGCTTTGGAAGGATATCACTGTCGGAAACCGAGTTGGTACTAGTAAGTGGAAATTCCACAGTAACTAAGACTTTTAACTGCTTTCGACCTCCTTTCAAAAAAAAAACTCTTCATTGATTGCCTTCCTTTAAAGCACTGCAAAAATTATTATAGAAATATTTGCTTGTACTTGTCTGTATTATTTGTAGTTTATAAGTACGACACGTCAAGCATAATTAATTCCCAATTTGCCGTCGTCGTTAAAAAAAAATAGAAAAAAATTAATTTTTTTCTTTTCATTATTATTGTTGCTATTTTCCCTGTAGTTTCTTTATTTTGTTATTTGTTTCTGTTTTTTTGTTGTTTTTATTAAAAATTTTTTTTATTGTTTTTTTTTCTGATATTTTTTTTTCTATTTCTTGGCGATTTCAATCAAGTGGCAAGAAGGCAAGCAGGCAGGCAGGCAGGCAGGCAGAGTTTGAGTATGAATGGCTGAATGAATATGAACGGAATGACTTGTTGACGGACTGTTTGACTTGTTGACAGACTTGGCTGGCTGGCTGACTGGATGTTTATTTGTTTGTTGGACATCGGGATGAATGTGGTACGAAAAATCAAACAAGAAATAAAAAAAAATAATAATTACGGGCCTCATTCAAGTGGAAGTATTTCTGTTTCATTTATTGTTTCGTTTCTTTTTTTTTTGTTTTTTTTTTTTTTTTGCTTGAAATTGTGAAATAAATCTCATGAAATATGAAGAGATTGCATTGCATGTATAAGTGCGGAGCGGAGTAGTAGAAATACAATTTTATAATCAATATTGTCAAGTATGGAGTCGTAAATTATTAACAATTTCTATTGATTTTCTATTGAAATGAGTACAGCAGCATGAGTATGGCAATGATAGTATAAAGTGAAGTGTTTTTGAAGCTTGAATGAAAGCAGGAAAGCTGTAAAGGGCTCAGGGGTGTAATGATGCATTACTTCACTGAAGGTGATAAAATACAGATACCTGCAGAGTCGCATAAAAGTAGGAACATTTGTCTAGGTAGAGAAGTTGTTGATCACTTCACCCACCAATTTTGGTTCGTGTCTTGACTATGTTGCTTTAGAAAACGTCTGAAAAACTTCCATAAAATGTAACTCAAACGTTTACGATTGCTGTGTTATGGATTGTAGGGCATAGTTGCCTGTACAGAGCTAATCTTTAATCTAACCATTGATCACCTTTCGATTTTGAGTGGACTCGCTGACATACTCTGCAGCCCAGGTTAACGCCCATGTCCTGTGCTCAATTTCATTAGGAAATACGGGGTGATTTTCCCTCTAAAAAAATTAATACAGTAAGGCTCATAGCAGTGTTATGCGGATGTATTCAAATTGTTCCACAGAGTGGAAGCAGAAACAATGGGGTCCAATGGCTTGAAGATCAATAATCTTATGCAAGGACATTATAATATTTCAGACAAAACTACATGGAATTATGGAAACAATGAGAACGATATTCGAAAGGGATTGAATAGGTTAGGTTAGGTTAGGTCTGATTTCATAAAGCTCACTTGAGCTCGCATAGCGTCCCGTTGTGATGCCACGGGTGAACGCAGTCCCTGTACTGACCAAGTTCCACCAAAATCAGGGAAGAGGAAGAAGTTGGTCAGCGCAAGGGCTGCACATCAAAAGCACGACTACCCCATACTGGAAAACCAGCCAGAAAGTTTGATGAACGAAGCTATATCCTTGATATCAATAGATGATGCCTTCGTCAAGCCGACAAGAAATGGAGAGTCAAATATCTACACCTAGCAAGAGACGGGCACTGACAAAGAAAGTGGATAACAGTCTCCTCTTCCTCAGCGGATCTGCTTCCACGGCAGAAGTCGTTAAATGGGAGCCTCATTCTCACCGCGTGTCTACCCATAACACAATGAACTGTAAGCACGGCCACTGTGGTTGAGATGACGTCACGACCAGGACTAAGCAGATTGAGTAGGAGTAAGAAAAACCTGTTGCTGTTGTACTACCAATCTGTTACTTTATCTTTTGGCTTCAACAGGAATCTCCTGAAGAGCGTGATGATCAACATCCATGCAATTTGTTATAAGGTTTGAGACCACAAATCTAGGCTTAATGTTTACATTTTCAGCAAAAAAAAAAAAAAGTGATTCACTGGTACCACCAGCTGTAATAATGCTGAGCATATTTGCTTGAGGAGTGGCTAATGAAAGAAAAGTTAAAACACCTTAAATCGTTGTCCACCCAACAAAATTGCTGAGAAGTTGACAAAAGATGGCCTGGCGAAATAAGTACGATGGAATGGCGAAATCTAGTAGGTAGTGTATTGAGTTTTTAGACGTGAGGCCATGGTACAAACCGCAGACCAGACGTATCGAACGAAACGAAGTATGCAAACAATATTTCGATCAGCGATTTCCTCTCAACAGACCGCTGGCAAAACCTCTGAGTGTTAGAATAAAATTGCCATGAAAAGTTTTTTTTTAAAAATCTGTCGTTCGGAGTCGATTTTAAACTGTTGGTCTTGCCACTTATGGATAAAATTAAATGCAGCCAGGTGATGTGAGAAGCTACGTCGTAATCCTGATTGAAGGGTTGTAATGACCAATTAAATAAGTAAAGAATGGAAGAGATTGCAGAATCTCAAGCTATTATGACATAAGTTCGACCGTTCTAGGACGAAGTGGCCAGTGAATCTGGTTGCTCTGAGTGTAAGAAACAGTTTATAGGACATAGGCAACCTCTTTTCAGCGCGTTGCTATAAAGAGGCTAAAATTCAGATTACTTTATTTTCCACAATGGTCTCCACCTCCGCTTAGTTGACTGGTGAAATGACTCAGTACCACTTCTCCTCAGCTATTTTTTTTCTTTCCTTTTACTTCTGTTACTTACTTTTCAAACTTAGTTGGTCATTGCAACACTTCAGCCAGGATTACAACCTAACTTCTTACACCACCCATGTTATGTGTTTTAATTTTAACTAAGAGTGGCGTGATCTACAGTTTAACGTTGGCGACGAACGACAGATTTTTTTGAGAAACATTTCATGGCAATTATATTTAATCTCGGAAAGGAAAGGAAATCGCCGAAGAAAATATTTTTTGTTCATATTTCAGTTTGTTTGAGTATCTGAGCTGGGGTTTGAACCACGAGCTACACAATGGTGGCTTAGTATTACTTTTCTTTCCTTAATTTTGGATTTTCACTTAAATTTCTTCTTCTCTTATATCCTTCCTTTCCTGCCTCTTCTACTTTTCCAATTTCCCTATTTCCTCTACTATCCACTGTCTTTCTCTCTCTTCTACGACGGATCATTTTCACCTCTGGGTATTGTAAAGGGTGTTTTTTATAGAGGTATAGAACTTTAAGTTGCAATAAAACAACGATGGATTATTCGATTGACATGAATTTTATTTATCCGAAAGATAATCTTGTGGCATTACATTTTAAATATGATTTCTGGCATATGACCAGATGACTTTTTCCAACATTTGTGGCCGTATATCGGCAATAATACGGCGAATGTTATCTTCCAAATGGTCAAGCGTTTGTGGCTTTACCGCATAGACCAATGACTTTACATAGCCCCACAGAAAGTAGTCTAGCGGTGTTAAATCACAAGATCTTGGAGGCCAATTCACAGGTCCAAAACGTGAAAATAGGCGGTCACCAAACGTGTCTTTCAATAAATCTATTGTGACACGAGCTGTGTGACATGTTGCGCCGTCTTGTTGAAACCACATCTCAATTCAGGAATGAAAAATTTAGTAATCATGGCTCTATACCGATCACCATTGACTGGACACAGATCCAATTCCTGTGCTCGATGGCGGATGGACTCATTCGGGTCTTCCTCAATGCTACGCTCTACAGCAGCAATAGCTTCTTCTGTACGCACCGTACAGCGTCTCTGGGAATGCGAGTTATCAATAAGAGTAAACGTGGTGCGAAAACGTTCCATGGTTAATCGAATTAACTGCTCTGATGGACGATTTTGTCGACGATAAAATGGACGTAGTGCGCGATATGTTTTCCGCACAGAACCATTATTTTCGAAATAAAAGTGCACTATTTGCAAGCGCTGTTCAGGCGTGAGTCTATTCATGATGAATTGCCAAACCAAACTGAGAAAAAATCACTTGACAGCTGTTAAATCCGTTGCCATATTGAAAAGTAATGCCAATTTAAAGTTCTATACCTCTATAAAAAACACCCTCTACTTGTCCCAATGAGAAGCACACGTCCTCAAGCCTAGCCTAACCTAAATTAAATTTTTTCTTCAGCTTCCTCTCTTTCTTTACTCGATTTTTTTCTATACGATACTAAAGGTTAATGAATGGCTGCCTTCCAAAATGTCTCAATACAAAGTTTGTATGCAGTTCTACCACTGTACAAAAGCTATGTAGATATGCAAAGTAATCAAACAATGCATCAACTATAAATCCGATGCCTGATTGTTTTTTGACTGCGTTATATTGTATATATTTTGTACAGCGGCATTATGAAACACGATACTTTGTTCAAACACAAAGCAACTAAGATTTTGGAAGGCAGCCAATGAGTGGCATTTTAATTGTTGTAGGGTGTTGTGTAGGGTATTTACATATTTAATTTGCTTATTCCTCTTGTAATTTCTTTTTAATTTAAATGTTAATTTTTATAATTAATTCCTTGTAATATTAAATATGGCCCTGCCTACAAAACTTTCTGCTGGGATCCGCTTTGGTTAAAAGTCATATAAAAACGTTGTTGGTTTTTACTTTTTTTTTTAATAATTTTTTACAATGAATTTTAGCCGGGTATATACACTCGTAAATTGTTTAAAACAATACAAAACAAAAAACATATTTAATATTTATATAAGAAATATTAGTTGTATTTAAAATATTTTGTGAAAAAATTTAAATTAATTCTGGGAATTCCAGGAAATTTTGAAATGAAAGACGAAAACAAAAAAAAACCGTGTTTTTTTAAGGTTTTTTCCATTTTTTTCGTTTGTGAAATCGTTAATTATATTGTATATTTGAGGTGAAATGCCTCATTGAGGTGTGAATATATTTTATTAATATTACAGGGGTCTCATAAATCTCGGCGATGACTATTCGTACGAGTGTGTTGCAAATTAATGTGACACTTTCTAGTCATGTACTTTGGAATTGGGATTTTTTAGATCACATTAAATCACGTTCTTATAGGGGCATTTCACTTAAAAAGGGGATTTTTAATTCGTTCTTAAAGGAAATAATTGCTGCATTACACTAGGCAAGGGGGATATTGTTGTATTTGAGGTACATTTCAGTCTTCAAGAAAAACGGTTTACGGCTTACAGCTCATGCATTTGCATTTGAATAGGGATCATAAATATAGTTTCTGTAGCTCAAGATTAATACAAAAAATATGGAAAAACCAGAATAGTTTACCGCAGCTATCATGCAAAGGTTTGAGAATCGGCTAAGTCCAGTCAATTCTTGAAAATGACCATCCAAGTAATTAATATCAAGAAACACTAGACAGCTACATACATAATTGGCCATTACAACCTTTTAGTCAGGATTACGACCTAGCTTCTCACACTACCAATGCTGTGTGTATTAATTTTATACATGGATGGCTGCAGCAACAGTTTAAAGTCGACTCCGAACGACAGATTTTTGAGAAACTTTTCATGGCAATTTTTTATTTACTCTCAGAGTTTTTGCCAGAAATCTGCTGAGAAGAAATTACCGAAGAAGTATTTTCTTTCATATTTTCGTTTTGATGTCTGTCCTGGGGTTTGAACCGAGGCCTCATGTCTAATAAGCCAACGCTCTACCTACCTAGGCCATGGCGACGCTGGAAGGCTTTATTAAAAAGAAAATTAAAACAAAAGATCAGGATATAAAAAGGTGGAAAAGTTGTGTGTCAATATAATAATTGCAGGCTTTTGCTCCATCCAGATGATGCAACTTTAATAGAGAAAGACATTTTAAACATTCGACAATTTGAGGTCATATTCAGGGGTACCTCAAGGCTTTATTCTATCGCCAACTCATTTTTAATTTTTATTAACAACCTTCTCTCTCTCTAACTCCTATCAATAACTCCTATCCTATCAATTCTCTTGCTGCTGACAGAAATATTTGATTCCCGAGATGTCTGATATCGGTTTTGAATCACGGGTTCTTGTCTCTAATATACTGCGGCTGCCTTCCAAAATGTCTTAATACAAAGTTTGTATGCAATTCTACTACTGTATATAAACTATGTAGATATGCAAAGTAATCAAACAATGCATCAACTATAAATCCGATGCCTGATTGTTTTTTGACTGCGTTATATTGTATATATTTTGTACAGCGACATTATGAAACACGATACTTTGTTCAAACACAATGCAACTAACATTTTGGAAGGCAGCCTGCCTTCTAAATTCTGACGGATATCATACTACTTATATTGGCCTTATTCTCGAATTTTTAACGCGGTTGAATACTATCAGGCGTATCCACTAAAAACTCCTCGGATATGCTATACAACTAAGAAGAAAAAAAATGCCGAACAATTTTCCATAATTCCAGTTTTTCCATCAAATATGCACATCTGGGTGCACACGTCCGATTGCTGGGAATACCTCACATCGACTTTTGTAGGATATGTTACGAAGAGGAAGAAGGAGAGGAGAACAGGCCACAGGAAATATTTTCTTTGATTCTCTGGCACTTGGGAACCGGCGAGGAAGTATTTTTGGTAGTTTATTGACAGAACATGTTAATCAAAGGCAATTTAAATAGATTCCATGTCTGCAGAAATGTTGAAAAATATACTTGAGTTTGCATGTGACTTTGTACAATGGGTCCAAATCGACCTCCGGGTACCGTACTTGTCTAAATTGACAAGTACACGTCTTCTAACCTTGCATGTGACTGCTAAGTGGCGACATTATAAAGTTGTTGGCATTGTTGTATTCGTGTAGGATTGAGCAGTCACTGGTCCATTCTTAAGTTCAACGATTACAGAAATCGTCACAAGAAAAAAATAACTAAACTGACCCCACCTTTTAAAAAACTTCGGCTTTAAATCAAGGATATGTTTTAATGTAGTGTAAGTCCAGTAGCAGTATGCGGGCCTTCTAGACAACAGTTCTGAGTTCAAATATCAGCTGAGGCATATTAAAAATCAAGAAAGAATATCAGCAGTGTTCAGACAAAGGCTAACAACTAATTATCGTGAAATCTGTCGCCGTAGGAGTCGACTCTAAACTGTATGTTTCACTGTTCATGGATGAAAAGGAACACAGGCCATAGTGTTGGTGTGGGAAGGTCGGCTGTAATCCTACAACTTTCAGAGTAAACATACCAGTTATAATGGAACATTGGCCCCCAAGTGCACACGTCTGAAGGCTGACTATACCGGACAGCGACTTTTGTAGAAATTGTGATGACGAGAATGGAGAGTAGGCAACAGAATATATTTTCTTTGATTCTTCGATACTTGCCAACCAGAGACGAAGGATTCCTGTGCACCCAAAATTTATTGACAGAGCATGTCTTATTTAAGGGTGATTAGGTAGAATCTATATCTTTGGAAATCTGCTTGAATGGTTGAGAAATAACAGTCAGGAGTTATATTTGCAGGATGGAATAGATCCTGGTTACAATGACTAGTAATGTATGCATGTATTGGCTTTAGAGCCTGGGTTGTTAGGACAGTTTCAGAACCAATAAGGTAAGTTCAAGTAGGCAAGATATAGTATTCGTGAATCCAATCGCTGTAGTCTAGTAGGTAGTCTGTTGGCTTATTAGACGTGAGGCTAGGGTTTAAAACCCAGGTCAGACATGTCCAACAAAACGAAATATGAAAAAATATTTCGACGGCGACTTCCTCTCAGCAGATTTCTGATAAAAACTCTGCGAGTAAATAAAATTGCCATGAAAAGTTTCTCAAAAATTTTTGAAATTTCTAAAGTATTGGCAAGGGAATGATCACCAGAAGACTTTTTAGTCCATAATTTTTGTGGGATTCATGAGGCAAAAGTCAAGACGAGGGTGGATTGGTGAAAATACTCTTTTAAAGGTCGCGTGTTAGAAGAATATACGAGACAAGATAACCAGACGAGACAAGATAGCCTGATAATAGCATCATCAGATGTCCTCACCCTCTTGTACCTACGCCAGTCAAGTTGACTTCCCCTGATCCTACTGCAACGGTTTTCTTCTACAATACGACGGTAATAAAGGAGGCAAGATAGCCTCCTTCTTGCATCCATGCAAGCCAAGTTGACTTCCCCTCATCCTACTACAATTGATTTCTGCTACACTACAGTGATTAATAAAAAATATTACAACTCATGCTGTTGCTTGCCTGCTGCCAGACATTTTTTGCAAGGAAATATTAATCTTTAGTGTTGAAAGTATTAATTTTAATGGGTTTTTGTTTTATTGTTTTCATAATTAAAATCTTTAATAATAAAAATAAAACATTTTTCACTATACAATACGATATTGTAAATTGGATTTGAATGTTATTAGCTTTGTAAACTATTGCAAGTGTAGAGGAGGGGGGCATAGTGTGTCTGATATTTTATGACTTATTAACACACTGTTGCCAATAAAATGACAAAAAGGTGTAAATAAAACTGTTGGTTTTATTGTCACTATTATTATTATTATTTGTAGTTGTTGTTGTTATTGTTGTTGTCTATCAGTTTTACAAAAGCTTGAATAGAAAAAAAAATATTTAAATTTTTTTTATTTACATTTTATTTGCAAAATTGTAACATTTCCATGACGTATTCTGTTCTAATAGCACTTTTTTTAATTTGTTTAATTAAAAAAAGAAAAAAACGAATGAAAGAAACTAAAATAAACAAAAAATAATACAAATTGGAATCAAGACGCGAATACATAAGTATGAATGCGAATGAATTGAATTTTACAAAAAAAAAAAAAAAAAAAAATTGTGTTCTTTTATTTCAAGTCTCAGACAACTTGTGTTTAAAATGCGTTCAATATTGCATTTATTAATTGAATTGAAATTAATGGGTTAACCACTAAGGGGTTTCAAAGGAAAATCAGGTGTTAAATACCGTCCATGTAAAGTTCAATTTATTTAGTAAAAGATTTGCCATTTACGCTCGCCACATGGATTAATTAACAACCGAAGAGGAACTCATAAAAATATTTCCAAGAGACCACAAAAGTTTCATTCAAACATTTCAAGTTCAGTTCAGTTGAGTTCAGTTCAGTTGGTCATAATAGACCTACCAGGCAGGGAGTTGGCAGAATTATAAAGACATTTTAATTGACTCGAAGCATTACAGGTATGGTTAGGCCTGAGCATTATCGCAATACAAGAACTGCCTAATACTATGCACAGATATGCACTTTTATTGGGTCAATATTTGGTTTATTGAGTACAATATTTTAAATGTTCAGACATAATAATATATGCAGTTCAGCTGCTTATTCAATATTCATTCGACATCATCGTTTCTTTTTTTAGTCGTTGACATTTGAGTTGTCAAATATTAACATAAAGTGTTCGTATAATTGTAATATGCGCACTGAACATACTACAGTGCTGCATTTTAAGTTTGACTCAATATTATAACAATTTGCGTATTTATTGCGCAATAATTAATTGAAACTTTATTTGAAATATTAAGCTCAATAACGGTGTTTATTGCGATTAACGCAATAAAGATGCATATGTGAACACCGTATAAAAATATCACTTTTGTTAGAGAAAATGTGGCGAATATTTTGAATTTATCATTTTCATGCTATTCTCAGCAATTGAGTCTATCTTATGGCTTATGAAAGTGTATTTTGCACCTCTATCCATATAAAGACAAGGATTCACAATATCATAGATATGCTGGGTGCTAAAGCAACAGGCTTTCGATGGCGATTTTTTGAAAAAAAAAATCCTTCAGCCAAGGAATAAATTTCTAAGAAGATGGTTACGTCGACAAACAAAATGGTTGCACATTGGGCCTGGAGATCCTATACGTAATTGCAGAAAACTCGTTGCATTCGAAAAAGGTGAATGTCTTCTGCTGATTTGGATCTGAAGCCATTACTTGGCTGTATTTTTGTGACCGAACAGGAATCTTTACAGATAGTTTGGAACATTGTGGCCGTATCTGAATTTTTTATTTTTTTGTTGGCAAATAAGGATTATGAACTGAACGATTTGAGACTCCAAACAGTGCTACGAGCAACACTACACGACCATATTCAGCTTTATTGCATGAAAATCGTCTATAAATAGTAATTTCAGACGTCAATTGGCCTACATGATCATAAGATTTAATGCGTTGACACGTTTCTTATGGTTCTACGTTAACTATCGTGTTTACCGTAATAATTCGCACTTGAAAACCACCATACCATGTACGGAAACCACCCTCAAGTTGTCAAGTTTTCCTTGACAACAGCAGGTCGTAGCAGTTATAATAGGATATTGGCCTCTGTGTAAACACGCCCGAATACTAGAATTACTTCGCATCGACTTTTGCAGGAGCTGTTATCACGAGAAAGAAGAGAAGGCCACAGAATATATTTTCTCTCATTCTCTGACACTTCGGAGCCTGATACGAGGGATTCTTAAGCAACCAAAATTTATTGACAGAACATGTCTAAACAAGGGAGATTTGCAGTCGCCTTAGTTTAGTAGTTAGACATGAGGCCATGGTTCAAACCCTAGGTCAGACAGCTCCAATAAAATGAAATTTTGATAAAATATTTCTTAGGCCGATTTCTGGCAAAAACTCAGAGAGTGAAATAAACCTGCCATGAAAAGATTTCTCAAAAATCTGTCGTTGGGAGTCGTCTTTAAACCGTGGGTCCCTCCGCTCATGTATAAAATTAACACACACAACATAAGTGGTGTGAGAAGCTCGATGGTTGTAATCCTGACTGAAGGGTTGTAATGATGAATTGTGTAGGAATGTACGAGAATGTAAGGAAGATTTGAATAAAATTCTTATCTTTGTAAAACTATCAGGTTGGTTGAGAAATGTCAACCAGAAGTTAAAGGGGAATGACGGTATCATTATTGCAATTGGACCTTATTGGACTTAAGTAAGCTATGTATGTCTTCTGAAGCGGCTGTTAATTTTACCTAACCTAACCAAGGCTATATACCATCAGAAATGTAAGAGAAAAGGGTCAGAAACTACTTCAAAAGGATCGACTACTGTAATCAATGTCGAGGCGGTAATGAAATAAAATTTTCTTTCAAATCTGGGTTTTACTTTTGAAATCAAAAGATGGTGAAGCCTTTACAACAACACTAACACAAATATAAATAAATTAAATAATTTTAAAACGTCCATTTGATTAGAAACACAAGCCATAATTATTATTAAATGCACAGCATAAATTAACCGAAATAGGCCTTATTTATGTCACCTAAAGTGCTAGAGAGCGCATACAATTAAAATGTTTTTCTATAAACAATTTTTTTCTTTTTTTTAATTTAATTTTACAAAAAATAGTAAGAAAAAAAGGTTCTAGTTTACCTGCGTATAAATTTATTACAATGTTACATACAATGTTAAGAGAGATATTATTTCATAATTTGATCAGAGACTCAATTGCAGTTGATTTAATCGATTTATTATGCAAAACAAATCAAATCAAATCGAGAAAAAACAACCAATAAACGAGGTTGAAACCAACCACAGCAACAAATTCGCTTAAAATTACAACCCGCGTAATTCTTTTGAAGTCTTGCGAAATTTTTATGACAATTTTTTCTCTTTTTTTATTTTTTTTTTAATGAGACAAAACTGAATTAAAATTTTTTTACATTCGAAGTTCTATGGCCAGTAGAAATAGCAAAAAAAAACTTTATTTAAATACACTTGAGTACAAAATTGTAGTTGTTAAGCCAAACATTTAAAATATTTTTAATTTGCTTGAAGAATTTTTCGAGAATTGCATGAAAGATTAGGTTAGGTTCAGTTAAGTTGACAGTTTCCCTGAAAATAACTGCCTTACGTCCTAACGAAGATTCTTTTGCACATAGGAAGATAACATCCAAAATGGACATCATAGGAGAGGTGGTTAGACGATGTTATCGCTGGAGAATGTTTACAACTCATCAGTTTAACTACCACTAGACAAGTTGTTGTTAAACCATCATAGATAGAAAACCTATTATTCTACGACCTGCTATCACTGGACAACTTTTTTGTCATTGTCCGACCTTAAATGCAGAATTCTTGGGCACCCAAAATTTGTAGACAGCTGTACGTATCTAGCCAAAGGTTATTCAGATAAAATCCCTATCTTCATGAAACTATCGGGATGATAGGGAAATGCCTACCAAGAGTTGTAGATGAATAACGGTATCGCTATTACAAGATTAGATCTTACAGTACTTAAGTAAGCTTTGCTTTATCGGCGGCTCTTAATTTAACTGAACCTAAACAAAGATTTAATTGCCGTAGTCGTGACTTTAAAATGCTTGTGCAGACAATTCAATGTCATATGACAGAGTCGTTCTGTTGAAATCCTATGGCGTTGATGCTCAAATCATCCAATTAAAATCCATGGTAGTATTGAACCTATAGTGCCCGTCATTGACAGTGATGGCCTAGCTAATGTCGATCTTAAAAAATATTAAGTAATGCAGCCGCCAGAAGTGTTGGCTTATTAGACGTGAGGCCATGGTTTAAACCTCTCAGATTGATGATGGCAATAACGGACTCTATTCTGATATACGGCAGTGAGTTCTGGCCAGAGGCATTGAAGGTCGACTGTAGGATGAAAATTTTATCATCGGTACAACGAACCGCTGCACTTAGAGTGGCATCGGCGTATAGAACTTTATCCAAGTCAGCAATACTGGTAATCACTGGTGTGATACCTATAGGTCTGCAAGCAAGCGAACGGAAGAAAGTGTGGGAGACTAAAAACGTGCACGGAGAGACAGTAAATGTCGACGACACCAGAAAGGGAACACTGAGACGAGTGGTAGATGGACGGCAAAACTTCTCCGAGATATTACCCGCTGGATAGAGAGGAAATTTGGTGAGGTTAACTACTATCTGACACAACTGTTATCTGGACACGGTTACTTTTGTAAGTACCTGTTTAAAATGGGGACGACGACACGACCAAATTGCATCTATGATGATGCGTCGGTTGATGATGCGGAACACACTTTCTTTCATTGTGAGAGCTGGAGATGGGAAAGAAGGAATCTTGAGGCCAAAGTCGGCGTCTGTACTGCCGAGAACTTCGGCGAAGTAATTCTAAACAACGAGGAGAATTGGAACAGCATAGCCAGTTATGCTGAGGCCTTACTGAAATCAAAGAAGATTGACTTAGATGAGAGATATTATTGCACAATTCGGACGCGGATATGGATATAAAGGGGCCAAATGGCCAGACGGACTCCACTTCGAAGTAATATCGTGATATTACTACCGTGTAGTTCCGGAGTGGGCACAAAGAGTCCAAAAGAGGAGGGGGAGATTTAGTGGGTGAGGGCGCCACACACGGGGGATAGTGAAGACTTCCCCTATGGTACGGTTAGGTACATTTACTCCTCCTCAGCGTAAAAAAATGGTTTAAACGTCAGGTTCGACATCTCCACCAAAACGATATAGGAACAAATATTTCGTAGGCGACTTCCTCTCAGCAGATTTGTGGCAAAAACTCTGTCAAGTGAATAAAATTGCCATGAAAAGTTTCTTAAAAATCTGTCATTTGGAATCGATTTTAAACTGTAGGTCCCCTGTACGCATGTATAAAATTAACACACACAACATAAGTGGTGTGAGAAGCTAGGTGGTAGTCCTGACTGAAGGGTTGTAATGACCAATTATGTATGTAAGTACGTATGTAACTAAAGACGGAGTTGACATTAAACTGTAGATCAACAATGAATAAAATTAACACACACACACAATAAGGGATATCAGAGACGTTTGGTCGTAATAAAGACTAAGGGGTTGTAATGACTAATTAAGGTTAGGTTAGGTTAGGTAAGCGTGTTAGCTTTAATTTACCAAAAAGCTCACTTGAGCACGCATAGCGGCCCGTTGTGATGCCACAGGTGACGCATACAATAGACTAATTGCAACAATATTGGCCGGAAAAACTCAACTAATTAAAACGAAACTAGCCAAAGGAAATTAAAAAATAAACGAAAATCGTATAAAAAGCATCTTATTAGCTTGTTAAAGGACGTAGAACAAAAATAATATAAAAAACCAGATAAAGTGCTGCTGAGTATGCGGTATACTGCCATCAAAGTTGTCTAAACCTTTACCAGGAGATATCAAGACCGACCCCAGGTCAAACATCTCTAACAAATGAAAAAATATTTCTTCGGCTACTTCCACTCAGCAGATTTCTGGTAGAAACTCTGAGAGTAAATAAAAAATTGTCATGAAAATATTTCTCAAAAATATCTGTCGTTTGGAGTCGATTTTAAGCTGTAGGATTCGCCATTCATGTACAAAAATTGACACACATAATGTAAGTGGTGTGAGAAGCTTTGTCGAAATCCTAACTGAAAGGTCATAAAGACCAACTATATACATACACATGTATGTATGTAAGTGAGTATACAGTACCAATAATAAGTTCTTACCAGAAAGGTATAGAAGGTTTGAAAGGACAAGCATTCTAATCAAAAAAATGTGTGGCATCTTCAAATGAAACGTTCCACATTGATTCTTGCCTAGTCAAAGGGACAAAGTAGACATTGAATCTTAAGAAACTTAAATCATTTTTATATAAAAATTTAGAAAACTAATGAATTTTAAATATCTGCCAATAAGATTTGGAAGATGTCTTTGAATGTCCATAATTTTTTTTACAATTTAAATAATTTTCCTTTTATCATTGCTACACTTTTTAAATTCAAGAATAAACATACAAAAAAGGGATGTTTTCTTAATGAAATGAATTAAAATTTAAATTAATTCTGAAAATTACCTTAATTTTTAATACTCATACGCCTGCAGGCACTTTTTCAACATTTGATTGTAACACTGGAAATTTTTTTTCGTAAATTTTCTTTTAAAATGGATTTTTTTGAAAGACTTTTTTCTTTTATTAAAAAATCAACGAAAAAACGCGCCAAAATAATTTTTATTTTTTAACAGGAATTTATGAATAAATTTAAATATTTTTCATTATTTTTTTTTTTGATTGTGTTTTCTTTCTTAGTCTGAGATTAAATGGAATTTATTTTTTAAAACGTTTTAGAAAGAACAAAACAAAAAATTAATTTTTAAACGTCATTAGCTGGTTGTTGTTTTCTTTTTTGTTTTAATTTGTTTTCAAATTTAATTTCAAACTCCGTTTTGAGTATTCTATTTTTTTAAGACCCGCTTGAATTATTTGATTTTGTATTAAAATTATTGGCTATTTTATGCTTATAAACTACACGCACACGCTACGAACCGCTTGCTTGACATTATTAAAAAAAATTCCGGCTTAACTTGGCTAAGAAAACAATAACAATTTCAACGAAATGCACAACAAAGAAAATCAAAAATTGCAGCCACAATTTTGTTTTTTTTTTTAATTTAAACAAAATAATTAATTGTTGCTTTTGTTATTGTTTTTTGTGTGAAAAACGTTTTTTCCTTTGTTTCTGAACGTTTTTTTTTTAAGAGTAAAAGAAATTTGAAAAAAAATTGTATTTTTTTTTAATTTTCTGTTAAATTTCTTTAAATTTACAAACAACACAAAACGTTCGTGAAATGTAGCAGAAAAATCCCTTAAGAAATATTGTTAGACCGTTCGGCGCTACGGTTTAACTACAACTGATTATTTTCAAACAGTTGTTTAATACAAAAATATGCTTTTAATACACACGCACGCACACTTGCTGCATTGGGGCCCGGTATTACCAACAAAACTCAGCGATTTTATACTCAGTCTTTCATTCATTCATTCACTCACTCAGTCAGTCAATCGGCCAACCAAACAACCAACCCAACTAAACTACAACAAGCCAGCCAACCATCATCATTCGTAAACGAATTTGTCTTTATTATTACACAGCAGCAGCAGCAGCAGCTCTTTCATAAACCAAACAAACACACACACACATACACCCATAAACAAAATACCTAACGTGAGAGAGCAAAGAATAAACTCCAAAGAGAGCAAATCTCATGTATGTAACAGTAAAACCGTTAATTGAAGAGAACATCAGTATTTGTGTTCATGATTCTCTTAAAATTTGTTCGCCGTTAACACCACTAAGTTAAGTTAACAGTGCTCTGTTAATAGCATAACATTTCCATGTTAAAGGCTTTGTTTTTAGCCTAAAAAAAATTGGTTTGTTTTTTCTGTTTGCATTTAAGGGTTTATTTTATTCATGTTTATTATTATTGTTGTTGCCTGTACAATTATTAACAACAATTAACACTTCATTTAAATGCCCAGCAACATGCAAATAATGCCTCTCTCTGTATGCGTAATAGACAAATTCTTAGAAAATTATTGACTTTTTTTGTTTAATTAAGTAGACAGGCCAGCCACAACAAAAACAAATTTATAACTTTTGTTGTATAATTTTACAAATTGCAATTAATAAATGGTATGATTCACTCATTCATTCATTCATTTCATCACAGAATGTATTTGATTTTTTTGTCTTTTCATTTCGGTACTGAGTTGCAATCGTCATTAGAATTCATGGAAACACATGGCATTTTTGTGCAGAACATGATCTTGAATATTTGGCAAGTAATGTGTCTCGGGGAAAATAGTTTTAAAGTTCAAATACAAGTGTGCTGAAGGTTGAGATTATTTTGGGAAATAAAATTGAAATTTATTTTTTTGAAAATATTGAAAATATTTATTTGAATAGCAGACCCAATAGAAAGCGAAACTGAAAGCTTAATTTAAATAGAAATATGGAATGTTAACAACATAAGAACTTTCAAGAATACCACACAGAGGGAAAACTACCTAATAAAATCAAGAAGATTTTCTCTACGAAACGTTTTTGGAGTGAGGGGTATTACAGCAGAAAGAAACGAAGTTTTTTTCGTAGAGATTTCTTATTATTTTTATGTGATAAATCTTTTTAATTTTTTCAAGACGTAAAACACATAGATTTAAGAAGAAAACTTGTTATTTACCATTTTTTTTTACTTAAATTCCGTCATTTTTGCCACAAAAAATACAATCCATAGAGAAAAACTTATTGATTCTATTGTGTTTTCTTCTAAATTGTATAAAACAAGAATTTCTTATTAATTTCATTGGGCTACCAAATCAGTTTTTTCAAAAAGGTTTTTCTTATAGATTTCATTAGGCTACTTAATATTTTTTTTAAGGAGTATTTCTTATTGATTTCGTTAGGTTTCTATTTGATCATATGTAAATTATCTTATTAATATTTTAATAAGAATATCTTCTTGATTATATTAGCTGGCTTGTTAAAAAAAGTGACAAGTAACAAGCAAAGAAGTGGAAAAAAGTAATAAAAATATTCCTCCTTAAAAAAAAAGTAAATTTAAATAAAAAAATTGAATTGTTTTAATTTCAAAAAAAAAAAGTTTTATAAAAAACAAATACAATTTTGAGTAATGACTGATCAAAGGAGTTTAACAGAAAATGTAGACATTGTTCCAAATTTTTAATCCTGGGAGCTCCGTGGTGAAACGTGCATCATTCTTCGAAGACGTTGAAAATTTATTCAAGAAGGTAGACCAAAAATATACTAGGGAGTTGATTAAATTCAAAGCAGGACTAAGGGAAAGGAGAAGAAATATTGTCCTTGCAAAATCATTATTAATAAATCAAATATTAAATTAGTTTCTAAGTAAATATATCAATAAAAATCTATAATAATATCAAGCAAAACCAAGAAGTATTATTTATAAAAATAAAGGGATAGTCTTATAAAATTAAGAAGAAAATCTTTTTGAAAAAAAAAACAAAAAGAAGGCATAATAAAATCAAAAAGAAACCCTTTTTGAAAAAACAAAAAGAAAGCCTAATAAAATTTAAGAGAAAACCTTTTTAAAAAAATCAAGAAGACTATCTAGTAAAATCCCTAAGTTTTCTTCTTGATTTTTTCAAAAATTTTTTCCTTATAAAAATAATAAGAATCTCTTCTTGAAAAAAAACCATAAAGAAATCTTATAAACTTTGTTCTAATTTAATATGTATTTATTAGGTTCAGTTTTCTCTGTGTATACTTCAAGCTGAGTTGGAGTTCGCAGATAGAAACTTCAAATATATTCAATGCGCTGCATGAGTAGGGCAGAGTCCCCTGAGCATTGGTCTGAGATAACAAAAAAAAAAAAAAAAAAAAAAAAAAAAAAAAAAAAAAAAAAAAAAAAAAAAAAAATGCTAGGAATTTTGCCACACGTGGAGAACAGGTAAATGCGATAATCCTAGAGGAGCTACAACCTCAAACAAAATGCAATGAATATGGTGGTAATCCCATTACGAATCATAGTGGTTGCCCAGTGTATACATGTATAATTGATCATTACAGCCCTTTAGTCAGGATTGCGACCAAGCTTCTCACAGTGCTTATGTTGTGAGTGCGTTAATTACAGTTACAGTTTAATGTCGACTCCGAACGAGAGATTGTTGAGAAACTTTTCATGACAATTTTATTTACTCTCAGATTTATTGTAAGAAATCTCCTGAGAGAAAGTCAACAATGAAATATTTTGTTGGAGACGCCTGAACTGGGTTTTGACGCGAGGCCTCATGTCTAATAAGACATCACAGTACCTACTAGACTACGGCGACAACAAATGCTCAATTCAATTCACTTCGAATATTTTTCCACTCTATCTTTACACGCTTCTAAGGTCCCTTTACCTTAGGAGGCGTTTAATTGTGTGTAATGAAGTAGAAATGTGAAGAAAGTTAATACCCACATACATATAAAGGGTGTTTTTTATAGAGGTATAGAACTTTAAGTTGCAATAAAACAACGATGGATTATTCGATTGACATGAATTTTATTTATCCGAAAGATAATCTTGTGGCATTACATTTTAAATATGATTTCTGGCATATGACCGCCACGGCTGGCGCGGATGTAGTCCAATCTGGACGTCCAATTTTCGATGACTTTTTCCAACATTTGTGGCCGTATATCGGCAATAATACGGCGAATGTTGTCTTCCAAATGGTCAAGCGTTTGTGGCTTTACCGCATAGACCAATGACTTTACATAGCCCCACAGAAAGTAGCCTAGCGGTGTTAAATCACAAGATCTTGGAGGCCAATTCACAGGTCCAAAACGTGAAATTAGGTGGTCACCAAACGTGTCTTCAATAAATCTATTGTGGCACGAGCTGTGTGACATGTTGCGCCGTCTTGTTGAAACCACATCTCCTGGACATCATGGTTATTCAATTCAGGAATGAAAAAGTTAGTAATCATGGCTCTATACCGATCACCATTGACTGTAACGTTCTGGCCACCATCGTTTTTGAAAAAGTACGGACCAATGATTCCACCAGCTCATAAAGCGCACCAAACAGTCAGTTTTTCTGGATGTAACGGTGTTTCCACATACACTTGAGGATTACCTTCACTCCAAATGCGGCAATTTTGTTTGTTGACGTAGCCATTCAACCAGAAGTGCGCTTCATCGCTAAACAAAATTCGCTTATGAAAATCGGGAACAACGGTAATCTCGTTTTGGGCCCATTCGACGAATCTACGCCTTACTTGATGATCGTTTGGCTTCAAATCTTGCACGAGTTGGATTTTGTAAGCACGCAAACCAAGATCCTTCCGCAAAATCTTCCATAAAGTGGATGGACACAGATCCAATTCCTGTGCTCGATGGCGTATGGATTCATTCGGGTCTTCCTCAATGCTACGCTCTACAGCAGCAATAGAAAACGTTCCATGGTTAATCGAATTAACTGCTCTGATGGACGATTTTGTCGTCGATAAAATGGACGTAGTGCGCGATACGTTTTCCGCACAGAACCATTATTTTCGAAATAAAATTGCACTATTTGCAAGCGTTGTTCAGGCGTGAGTCTATTCATGATGAATTGCCAAACCAAACTGAGAATAAATCACTTGACAGCTGTTAAATCGGTCGCCATCTTGAAAAGTAATGCCAACTTAAAGTTCTATACCTCTATAAAAAACACCCTTTATAAAGGAAAACCTTGGATCAGAATATTCAATTCTTAATGAATTACACAAACGGCCAAAGAAATTTAAGCATAAACTAAGGAAAATGATTGATTTTCAGCCCATCTATGGTACGTTACAGAAATCTATTTTGAATCTCAACAATTTTCCTACATACTTTGCCTTCATAAAAGGCGCAGACATCTAACCTCCATCCTCCACGAAATTCTGAGGATAAAAAACCTAGTACTAACCAATCAATTTTGAAACGTTCTATCATTTACGACACACAACAGGATTCAATTCATTTATTTCAAGGACATTGATAGCTGCAACAACAAATGTTGTTTTTCTAAAAAAAAAAAATATTTACTGAGTATATAACCTTTATTTGCCATGCAATAGACAGACATTTAATCGTTAATTGGTGACAATTTTTTTATTGTGAAATCATTAATACAAGATTTATTTATTTTTAAAAAAAATATTGATCCGGATTTTCTTCAATCATTAATAATATTGCCATGAAAAACGATAATTATTTCCATTACATTTCGATTTGTGTTTGCCATAAATATGCAAACATCAATAAATTTCAAATGAATGCTTTAATCAATTGATTATGACTTAAAACGTTCAATTAGCACAGGCAGCAGTATAATGCAATATAAAGTGGCAATAAAACAATAAAAACAAACACTTATTTAAGCTTATTTAATTGTGAAATCAATTAAAAAAATATTTAAATCTTAAAAAAGTTAATAAATTGTCATCATTTAAATAAAATACAAATGCTTTACAAAAGTACATTCTAATTTATTTATAATGTCATGCAAATCAATTCAATTTAATGCTTGATGATGTGCATGATCATCTATTTTAATTGACAGTTTTAAGGGAGATGTTATGGAGTATGTGGGATGGGAAAATTTTGTTGGCAAATATTGTAGGGATCCATGCAGGAATATTTATTACCATCGGGGAGGGTAAATATAATATATGGTCCCAAACACCATATGTTGTCACAAAGAGTAAAAATAACAAATCAACAGGATAAGTTCTAGAATTTACCACATCATAATTACATGAAGTGTAAATAGAGCAATGTAGTCGCCGTATTTAGTAGGTAGTGTGTCGGCTTATTAGACGTAAGGCCACGATTCAAATCCCAGGCCAGGCATCAAAACGAAAATATGAAAAAATATTTCTTCGGCGAACTGCCTCTCAGCAGATTTCCGGCAAAAACTCTGTGAGCAAATAAAATTGCCAAGTTTCATAAACAATCTATCGTTCAGAATCGAATTTAAACTGTAGGTCCCTCCACTCATGTATAAAATTAACGCACACAACATAAGTGGTGTGAGAAGCTAGGTTGTAATCCTGACTGAAGGGTTGTAATGACCAATTATGTATGTATGTATGTAAATAGAGCAGAGTAACGCTGCCAATAAGTTGAAATGAAAAAAGCAATGTATAAAACCTGTAGTATAAACACTTTGAAGGGTGGTCTTTATTATTTTAAAGATTTAAATAAATAAAGACTATAAAAACACGTCAAAACTGAGACAAAAATAGTCCATTTTGGAAGCCTTCAAACTACGCTGGTCGTCCAATACCAGACAAAGAACAGAGTGGATTAATAAAAAGTTTAAAAAAACGTGACATAGTTAAAGAAGAAGTAAGAGAAAGGAAAAAAGAAGAGAGAGAGGACAGAGTCATTTCAGCAAAAAAAACTGATAAAAAAGTAAAACTTTCATTTAAAAAAATTCGGGCCTTAAATCGTGTGCCATAGTCACTGCACCATAGGGCAGATATACAGAATATGCTGGACAGTTTTAGTCTTCTCCATATTATTGCCGAAAAGAAGGGGGCGTCAAAATACCATAAACTACACCTTGCATTCAAAGTACTATACAAACATACATAATTGTCCATTACAACCCTTCAGTCAGGTTTACGGCCTTGCTTCTCACACCACTCATGTTGTGTGCGTTAATTTTATACGTGAGTGGCGGGACCTACAGTTTAAAGTCGACTCCGAACGACAGATTTTTGAGAAACTTTCATTGGAAGGTTTATTTCACTCTCTGAGTTTTTGCTAGAAATCTGCTGAGAGGAAATCGCCGAAGAATTATTTTTTTTTCATATTTCGTTTTGATGCCTGACCTGGCATACGAACCCGGTCTTTTCGTCTAATAAGCCAACACACTACACCTATTAGACCACGGCGACTTCAATTTATAATTCTCCTATGAAAACTTGCCAGTTAAGCTGCAGTTCTTATTTAGGCGAATGGTATTTAATCACAATTAATATTTTATTATTGCAATTGAACTATTTATAGCATTAAAGGGGTAAATAATTGCAGCAACTTAATTAACAATTAAACCATAAAATAATTTTATTATTAAGAAACAAATAAATTCAAAATGAAATTAAACATGGCATCAAACACAGAATCGTATTCAAAAGTCTTCTCTCTGAAACTTTGCTTGGCAATTAAAATGATCATGGAAATAATTATAATAATTAATTAGCAATTAATTAAAATATGACTAATCTTGACGTGTCATTAAATAATTGTTGGCCAACAAACAAACAATCATTCATTCAATCTTTCATTTCATTTATTCATTATTCAGTCTCTAATAAAAAAAATTAATTTTTATTTGTCTTTTTAAAAAATATTTCATTTGAAATTCCTAACAATGTTGTTGTATTCGAGAGAAACTGAAACTGAATTTAATTGAATTAAACATTAAACAAAAACAATTCAAGTTTGAAATTCAACCACCGTATTGCACATTACTGTTCAAATGCCCCGGCTCTGGCGTAGGTGACAATTGTCAATTTGTTTTGTGCTGCAATTTGTTCACAGGTACTTTATTTATTCCCCATATGTTGTTATGTTATGATCACCGATCGTTTCGTTTCGTTCTCTTTATTCTTTTTTTAATTTTATTTTATCAAGATTTTATTTAAAGGTTGTCTATGTGTCTGTGTAATTTTAATGATTTATTATGGCATTGTATCTTATTAAGCCAGTGAAAACTACAACGAGTTGGGGACTTCATTGAACACGACTGAGTTGGGGCCCTAAATCTTTAAACAACAGAGTTTTAGTGCCAAGTAATTCGGTTGTTAAAGCAATCACTACATAATCTCTTCTAAAATGTTTAAAAGCCAGGGTCCCGCCTAGGCCAAAGGTTAGTTACGTCCAATTGTGATACCAAAAGTCAATTTTCAACAAGGGGATTAAACAGTCTCCGTAGGAAAACATTTGGACCCAAAATTAATCTCGATATTGCGGTCGAATCAGATCCACAGTTAATGCAGAAGTCAATCGGGATAATGAAGTCTCTTTCCGTCTGCATTGCCATGCGGCAATGACCTGCGAAAACTAAATTAGAACGAATGATCACTAAGCGATTTAAGAAATGAAGACAATGCAGATCAGTCTAGCAGAGCCTAGCAATGTTAAACATGTCATCATGCTGCCAAAGAAGTTAAATCTCCGTGTAGAACGATTAGAAGATTTCAGAAGACCAAGCCCATCGTCAGACCCTGTTAAGTAATGATGCAGCGGCTTTGAGGTGTTCGAGAGAAAAGTCCTACGTAAGATCTTCGGTCCTGTGCGAGCAACAGTGAGCTGTATGACCTCCTCAACGACATAGACGTTGTACAGCGTATTAATATCCAGCGGGTGCGCTGGCTCGGCCATATCGTTCGAATGGAGGAGGATGTTCCGGCGTGACGGGTATTTGATGCGGGAATCTGTGGAAGTCGGCGAAGAAGACGACCTTGTATCCGTTGGAAGGACCAAATCGAGGAAGCTCTGTCATCGATTGGTGTGATCAACTGGCGTAGGCGCGCAAGAAGCAGAGGCTCGTGGAAAGATGTGTTAAGACAGGCCGAAATCCATTAATCGGGTTGTTATGGCCAATTAAGTAAGTAAGTAAGTCTATCGTCATACATTCTAACAGGACTGTGGCCTGTGAGAACCGCAATAGTGTTGGTGCGTTCATGGTATGCAAGGAAAGAAAACAATCAGCCGTCTTCTTATTCACTACAGTCTAGCAGAAGCAAGCAAATGCCTCCTTGAGCCTCCTTGTAGAATGAGCGAAGGATATCCTGCTTAGCTAAGGCTGGGCAAGGCTGATTGCTTTGGCAGAGAATTCTTTCCTTCCTATGACCAGAGAATCCACAGTTTGACCGAGGCAATTGAAACACCCAGCATTCTGTATCAGCTTCGTCCTTCTTGCGATATTCCTATACTCTGAAACCCAATTTAAGACTTACATTTGAATGATTCGAAATGATTGGGAGAAGTCCCAGTTATTAACGAACTAGAATGAACGTCGAGATGATATTCGATTGCAGCTCAGCTGTCAGGACATTTTCAGGGAAAATCGTATCACCCAAGAAACATTACGCAGCAGTGACTTGACAACCTATACAAAAATCTACTCTACATTTTAGAGAATAATTGCGGAACTTATTCTCCTTCCAAGAGTTCATCCATAAGCCCTGCAATCCAGTAGAAAAAACAACATGAACAACAAACATCAGAATAAACGGCAACACCATTTTAGAGGATAGAACTCAAAGGTTCTCACCACTACAACCAATAAAACAACGCAATACATTTTCACAGAATTATGATGGATGGCAACCCTATTATTCTAGAACTTGTTACACTTTTAAAAAGGATTTTTTTAATATTCCGTTTCGTAGTTTGCTTCGGTAAAAAAAGGGAAAGTCCTTAAGGTAGTACACTCTCGACCATTTATAGGGTATTTTCTATATATCTGTGTACGTGTATATCTATGTATTGTTTCAATAAATTTAATTCCATCTTTTTGTTTTTCATTATAAAATATCAGCATTTTTTTTATAATTTTTCACCTTTTTTTCTTTGCTTCAAAAATTTTTAATGTGGGCTTTACTTAATTGATAATCTTGTTATGAAAATCTGTCACATGTAGAGCAGTCAGCAGAGGCACATAAAATATTTAGACACACTGTTTCAATTTCAATTCACTCACTTACTCACTCCACCGCACACGCTTATTGGTATGTATAATCACTTGCGAAAGATCATTGAAATTTAAATTTAAATTTGAAAAAAAAAGAAAATCCACGATTTATTATTAATAATCCTGAGGATTTATTCAAGAACAATAACGAAATAGATTAAATAAATTGTAATCAAACTTATGTATGTACGTATATTTTAAGTAGCACAGAAGCATGAATGTGGGGTATACAACATTACATACATATTTATGAAATATTTGTACAACAATTTGATTGAACGATTTTCATGAAATTGTTTTAAAAGTCATTTATTGCAGTGCACATTACTGCATAAACTGGCAGGCTAAGCCCGCTTTGTATTAAATAATTGGTGGCCATTAGGGACGTACAAAGCCCTATGTAATCATGCAAGTATTAATTTCAGCAGAAGGTTAGAAGTAGGCCGTGCCTTATCTTCTACATGATTCGAAAGTAGACTGCCTTCCAAAAAGTATCAATACAAAGTTTGTATGCAGTTCTACTACTGTATATAAACTATGTAGATATGCAAAGTAACCAAACAATGCATCAACTATAAATTCGATGCCTGATTGCTTTTTGACTGCGTTAAAAATCATAAACATTGACGACGTTTTGAAATAGAATACATTGTATATATTTTGTACAGCGGCATTATGAAACACGATACTTTGTTCAAACATAAAGCAAGTAACATTTTGGAAGGCAGCCGTAAAGTCGTGAACATAGCGTTCACTAGGAAAATTTGTTCTTGACGTCTTTTCTCGATAAATAGACCACGATTCTTGAAGGAAATTGGGTTGCCTGTCTCTTGTAGGAACTCTACAGGGGCAACGCAATCCATCTAAAACCAACTTGGCCCATGATTGATAGGAGATGTACCAACCAACTAATTAAACTTAGTAGTAAAGTCATCTCCATCATAGTGGCCATGCTTACAGGTCATTGCGTTATGGGAAGACATGCGAAAAGACTTCAGCTCGCTTCAAACGATTTTTGCCAAGGTCTGCTGAAGAGGAGGAAACTATTATCCACTTTGTTTGCTAATACCCATACATACATACATAATTGGCCATTACAACCCTTCAGTCAGGATTACGGCCTAGCTTTTCACTCCGCTCATGTTGTGTGTGTTAATTTTATACATGAGTGGCGGGACCTACAGTTTAATGTCGACTCCGAATGACAGATTTTTGAGGAACTTTTCAGGGCAATTTTATTTCAACACTCACAGATTTTGCCAGAAATCTGCTGAGAGGAAGTCGACGAAGAAATACGTTTTGTATTCTTGTTTTGATGTCTGGCCTGGGGCTCGAACCCTGGTTTTAAGTCTAATAAGCCAACACACTACCTACTAGACTAAGGCGACTTCTTTGCCAATACCCATCTCTCGTAAAGTGCAAATTTAGGTTATTTGACTCTAAACTGCTTGTCAGTTTAACGGAGTTATCATCCATTAATATCAAGGATACAGATCCGCTCATAAAACTTTTAGGGTGGTTTCCAGCTTAAAGGAGTCCTGCTTTTAGTGTGCAGCCCCTGACCCTTCGTCGTGGGGTAGGAATTCAGTGGAATTCAGTGAAGGGACTGCGCTTATCTGTGGCATTACAACGGGCCTCTATGCGTGTCCAAGTAAGTTTTGGTATCAAAGCTACCACTCCAACTTAATCTAACCTAACCTATCTCTCTCCAAACTAAATGAAGATGAAGCTTCACCCTGCAATACTATAATGAATTCAAACTAATCTATTTCACATAGTCTGACATCCGTAGGGAAAGTCGATACTGAAAGAATTCTGTTGACCGAAATAAGCGATAATATCTTCAAAGAAACCAGCATTGTAGTGTAGGAACGAAAGGCTCCAATACTGGTGGTTTTGAGTAGTGCGCAACACCAATACCCAATGCCTCTTATATTGAGACATAATCAAAGACAAAGGCAATGAGAATAAAACTGGATGTGAGACTCAGATCTCATGAACAGGCAAAGGCAGTGGGAATAAAACTGGCCATGCAGGTTAGATCACCAAATACAAAAATCTGAGAGGGAATAAGACGGAGGTCTCACTGCTCATGAAAAATATAGCCCAGCAAGAGAGCATATAAATGGATTGGAGACGTCTGCAACAAAATATCAAAAGCATTGGACTCAATCTGTTGAAATCAAAGAAAATACCATAAGCGCTTAAGTAAGAACAACGAACCGTATGAAGTTCGACCACAAGTAGAAGAACACAAACAAAAAAAAAGTCCTGAAAAAAGTTACTGTATGATGTGAATTTTAGGCTTGTGGCGTCAAAATTTCTTTTCCCTTAGAGAACGATGTTGGTTAGGTCATTCCTGTCCCTGGTGAGCACTATAGAATGATGATTACCAACTTCTTTTAGCCTGAACAGTATGAAGTTCGACCACAAGTAGAGGAACATAAACAAAATTGTCGAGTTTGAGTCTTACCAATCCACATAAGATCCTGAAAAAAGTTACTACGTGATGTGGATTTTAGGCTTATGGCGTCAAGGGTTCTTTTTCTTTAGAGAACGAGGTTGGTTACGTCATTCCCGTCCCTGATGAGCACTATAGAACGATGATTACCAACTTCTTTTAGCCTGAATTGGATAATTTGGACACGAACGACCTGTAGCTTCCATAGAACAACGCTACGTACCGTAAGGCTCATGCCACATTGGATATTCTGCATAAGCAATTAGAGGGCATGGCCATCTCACATGGGGGTGATGTAAACTAGCCACTTAGATCGTAAGATTTGTTCCCGGTAGACTGTTTTTTGTGGGTTTTTCTTAAGTTGCAGGTGTATTCTCACGGCCAATTCGATAGATCTTAAGATACCAGTGCTGTTAACCCATTAAAACGATTTAAGCTTATAATACATGTTGCGAATACTTGAGTTACTGCGGTCTTGGCATACGTATGGGAAAAATCACAATTGTTTTACAATATTTTGTTGTTGTTGCTGTTGTTTTTGTAAAATTAAAATATTTTATCACCTTTACTATAAACACAACCAACAACAATTTAAAAAACCCCCCTGTTTTTATACAAATTAATTCATTTGTAGTGACAAAACACAACAAAACACAACAAAACAAAGCAAAGAAAAACAAATCGAAAGGAATGTCTTGTTAATGAATGATGTGTTACAAGTACTATGAGGCATGCAGATACTGACGACAGCACAACTACATGATGAATAATTGAGTAAATGAAATAAGGAATGAAGGCATGAAGGCATGAATGGATGAGTAAATGAATGAATGACCGTGTGAATGAGTTGCGTTTTCAAAACTGATAAGGGGTGGGTTGAATTTTGCATCCTCTTACCCCTAATAATAGTACCGTTATTGTACCATTTGTAATAAATTTATTAACAATTGGTTTGCTTTTCGATAAATATTGATTATTGATTATTATTGCTATCTTTATTATTGTTTTTGTTGTTGTACTAAAATAAAAAACATTCCCAATTAATTATTGCACAACTTAAATATTGATTTTTAAAATTATTGGAATATTTTCTGTTCGGTTTTTGTTTTTGATTTGATTTCTTTTGTTTTTTGTTTATTTCAGATTTTGTTTTTGTTTTCTTTTTTATTGCAAAATTGTGAAATACTTTGATAAAGAAGAAAACAAAAAAATCTTAAAAAATTAATCAAAAAATTTAAAAAAATTAATACGCCACAGGAGTTTAATACAACCTCAGCAATTCGGGCTCGAAAAGAAAAACGTACATCTTCAAATAATCCATTCAGGAAATTCCTGACCACCGAGAGAGGATATCATCAACTGCCATGTTAACAGTGAGCAAAACTTTAGGTTAGGCTAGGTTGGAGTGGTAGATTTGCTACCAAAAGCTTACTTGAGCACGGAGAGCGGCCGATGTGACGCCACAGATAAGCGCAGCATCTTACTTTACATCACTACTTTCAAATCTATTTCACTAAGAAGCTTTGCTTCTGGCCAATATTATAAGTAATCGGTCGGTAGTATCATTAAAATGTTAAAAGATTTGAATCGTTTCAAAATTAAGTTCAAGCCTCAATAGCAAAGGCTCAATTGGAAGAACTGATAAACAATTTCAGAAGAGGAAAATTGTCCTTAAATCGCTGATATACAAGAATTTGTATTCATACAATCATCATGGCATAGAAAGAAAGGTAGAGTCTTTACAATTTCCAAGAGGGAAAGTCTTACAGAACACAGAAGTAAAGGGTCCACCAAATAACATTTTTTTTTTGAAAATGCTTTAAAAAAAAACTACTGAATATTCTCTCAAACTTCTTTTTTTATTTGAAAGTACAATCCTTCCGGTTAATAATGGAAAATAATTTCATTCAAATGGCTGCCTTGGCTGGCCATGCAGTAGCCTACACCAGAAGATGCCGATTTTGGCAAAAAAAATCATCTTTTCAGATGAAGCTCATTTTGATCTTGGCGGGTATGTAAACAAGCAAAATTGTCGCATTTGGGGCACAGAAAACCCGCACGCATACACTGAAAAGCCGACACACCCAAAACGAGTCACTGTTTGGTGCGGATTTTGATGCAGAGGCATAATTGGGCCATTTTTCTTCGAAAATGAGCAAGGAGTGGCCGTTACAGACAATGGCGATCGTTATCGGGCCATGTTGAACGAATTTTTGTTCACAAAAATTGAAGAGGAGGATATTGGCAACATTTGGTTTCAACAGGACGGCGCTACGTGCCACACAGCCGAAGCTACACTCGATGTTTTGCGGCCTGTTATTGAAGATCGCATTATCAGCCACAGAGCTGATGTCGTTTGGCCACCTCGGAGCTGCGATTTGACACCGTTGGACTATTATTTGTCGGGTGCCGTCAAAGATAAGTGTTACGCCGACAAGCCAGAGACAACTGACGCTTTAAAGGACAATATTCGTGAAGCCATTGGTGAAATACAGCTGCACACAATCGATAATGTGCTTAAAAATTGGACCGATCGTGTAGGCTACTGCATGGCCAGCCGAGGCAGTCATTTGAATGAAATAATTTTCCATTATTAACCGGAAGGATTGTACTTTCAAATAAAAAAAGAAATTTGAGAAAATATTCTGTAGTTTTTTTTAAAGCATTCTCAAAAAAAAAGTTATTTGGCGGACCCTTTAGAAGAAGAAAAATTCACTTACAAAGGAATGTATCGCGTCTTTCGTTGTGGCACGAACTACATTAAACATCCTGAGCCGTGCTGCTTAAACCAAAGTCATTGGTGTCCAGATCATCCAATTCAGGCCAAAAGAAGTTGCCAATCGTTAACCTATAATAATCGCAGACGACAACGATAGCCAAAGTTGTAGCCAACCTAGAATTCACACCAAACAGTTGGATCTCATGTGGATTGGTATCATCCCAAATTTGCCCATTTTATTTGTTCATGTACCTTATACATCTAGAAATATGCCTTAACGCTGCAGATGATTTTTCAATGAAAATTATGGTCACTTGCCAAAGCAAACACACGTCGTTATTTATGGTTGTTTGCCTTCAATTTGTATGTCAATTGAATTTTGTACGGGTGCAGTCTTAAGACACGAGGCTATATTCGCCGTATTGTGGTCCACGAAAGGCTGAGTTCCTGACGAGTTCGTGACTCATAATGGACTGCCTCAGATGCTCTTGCATACTATCACGAAGAGCGCCGATGTTTTCGGCAAATTTTGCGTTTTGTCTATATACGACTGTTTTATCCACTACATTGCAAAAAATCTCTCGAATAATGGCGATCATAAAATAAACGAATGGAACACCCATTTTGATAAGCTATATTGTTTAAACGTGTTATTTAATGCTTTATTCGTCCAATGGTGATTTAGCAAAACAGACTGAATAAATGACAACTCACTTGACAGACGTAACTTCAACAAGATGACCGTTATCAAATATAAAATTTCAAAAGTTTCTGTTGGAAGACTCAATACTATTATGGTTGAAGCATCTCCTGGTGGCGAAGCTTTCACAAGATGGCCGTTATCAACTATAAAATTTTGGCAGTTTCTGTTGGCAGGCTCAATACATATTGAGGTTGAAGCATCTGTTAGTCTGAACAAATGTACGTTGAGTCTATGAAGCAGGTTACTATTTTCAGGATACATACATACATACACACATAATTGACCATTACTAACTGGCTTCAGTTAAGATTACGACCTAGCTTCTCACACCAAATATGTTGTTTGCGTCTATACATGAATGGCAGGACCTACAGTTAAAAGCCGACTCCGAAAGACAGATTTTTGAAAAACTTTTTCATGACAATTTTTTATGTACTCTCAGAGTTTTTGACAGAAATCTGCTGAGTGAAAGTCGCCAAAGAAATATTTGTTCATATTTCGTTCAGTTGGATATGTCCGAACTGGGGTTTGAACCAATGTCTCACGTCTAATAAGCCAACACACTACCTACTAAACTACTGCGACTATTTTTAAAGGATGCTCCCGGTTAATCTGATATAAGGGGTGACTCTGTTTTCTTTGCCTAATTCGCCTAATTTCGATTCAACCTCATAGGATAAAATTCTTTGAAAACCGACGGTATTGCCAGACAGTATTGTGACGTCTTGTCTTCTGATCTTCTGTACAATAGACTTTTAATGATGATTGTGATCATATGAAGCCCTGAACTATATTTCTTAACTAGCACTCATGTAGTAGTAGATGTATTGCGTTCCAATGATGAGGCCTATCAAATAAGCCAGAAAATCGATCGAGAATAAATTAATGCACACAGTCTTTCTTTCAATTTCCCCATCAGATTACATAGAGGACGTAATTAAGGCGAGTTTTCATGTTTTATAGACCAGCATCGATAAATTAAAATGAATTTGTTTTTTATAAAATAATTATTGTTCAGATGGACCCAATACAAGCCTTGGTTAATTACAAAATTATTTTCCTTTCAATCATTTCTTAAAACTTAAAACCTCACATGAAACTTAATTAAATTGGAAATTTAGCAGCAAAAAAAAAATCATTTTTTTTTTTGAGTCCAAATACCAACGAGGCTGTTTATAAATATTGCATGTACTATGAATATATGTACATACATACGAATATAATACTTATAGAATCGCAGTATCGGTGTAAAATTTACAAAAAAAAATAGAAAAAGAAGCAGAAACAGAAACAGAAGAAAAAAATGGTATTTGTGTCTCACTTTTTATCAGATTTCATGTGATTGCTACACATGTTTGAATACGGCAGAGTTTTAATTACTTTTTCAGTACAAAATAACAACAAAAACAATAATGAAAAGAGGAAAAAAAATATACGAATAAAAATTAAAAATTTTATTTTCAGTTGTAGATTTGAATTACGATTCCTCTACTTATTGTTTCTGTTGTTTGCCTTTTATTGTAGCCGCTTTTGCAGAGAGATTAAGTTCAAAGAACTTGTAGACAATATGGCTTGTTTTTTGCCTTTTTGGACGTTTTTTTTTTGTTTTTCATGAAATATTTTGAAATTCATGCACGAATTGGTTGACAAATTTAATTTCCCTTTTGTTCGGCGTTATGCGATACGGCAAATGTAGAACATGAATGTAAGTATTCTACAGTCAGAAGAAATGTGAGAGCTGTGGTGGTATCAAAATTTATTTTTTTGCAATTTTTTTTAATTTTACTTTTCATTTTGCAATAAGGTAACCTACATACTTCATTAAAATTTGCTACGCTTGTAGCATAAGTCTTTGATTGATTACAACAACACAAGCCACATTGCAAACATATTTCAATAACTCAATCACCCTGTATGATATCCTTCATGGGAACTTTCCATAATTCTGGCTTACAAATCAGAGTGAATTTGATCGCATGGCATGGGTTATGAAGGCTTTCAGGATGCAAGGGGTTTGTAGCTTATTCGCATACATCTACAGCTTATGAAAACACAACAAGATAAGCCTAAATAGGTCAAATGGCAGAAGTCGCCGTAGTCTAGTAGGTAGTGTGTTGGCTTATTAGACGTAAAGCCAGGGTTCGAGCCCCAGGCCAGACATCAAGACGAAATACAAAAAGTATTTCTTCGGTGACTTCTTCTCAGCAGATTTCTGGCAAAAACTCTGAGAGTTAATAAAATTGCCATTAAAAAGTTTCTCAAAAATCTGTCGTTCGGAGTCGGCTTTAAACTGTAGGTCCCACCACTCATATATAAAATTAACACACACAACATAAGTGGTGTGAGAAACTAGCACGTTGTACAATGGGTCAATTCGACCTCCGGGTACTGTACTTGTCTAATTGACAAGGACACGTCCTCTAATCTAACCTAACCTAGGTCAAATGACATGATCTCGATAGCCAGTTCAGATCACTTTAAACATAACCTCAAATTGCTAGTGCAGAATATCTAATATGACAATACCTATGTGACACGTAGCGCGTGCACCAAAGGCTTATGAAAACCCCACAAGAAAAAGTCTAAATAGCCAGTTCAGATCACCTTGATCATAACCTCAAATTGCTCCCAAAGAATATCCAATACGACAGAAGCTATGTGGCACGTAGCGCGTACACCAACGGCTTATTAAAACCACACAAGCAAAAGCTTAAATAGGTCAAATAACATGATCTCGATAGCCAGTTCAGATCACCTTGATCATAACCTCAAATTGCTCCCAAAGAATATCCAATACGACAGAAGCTATGTGGCACGTAGCGCGTACACCAACGGCTTATTAAAACCACACAAGCAAAAGCTTAAATAGGTCAAATAACATGATATCCATAGCCAGTTCCGATCACCTTGATCATACATACATACATAATTGGCCATTACAACCCTTCAGTCAGGATTACGGCCTAGCTTCTCACACCACTCATGTTGTGTGCGTTAATTTTATACGTGAGTGGCGGGACCTACAGTTTAACGTCGACTCCGAACGACAGAATTTTTGAGAAACTTTTTCATGGCAGTTTATTTTACTCTCAGAGTTTTTGCCAGAAATCTGCTGAGAGGAAATCGCCGAAGAAATATTTTTTTTTTTCATATTTCATTTTTGATGTCTAACCTGGGATACGAACCCGGGCTTTACGAATAGTAAGCCAACACACTACCTACTACACCACGGCGACTTCATATGATCACCTTGATCATAACCTCAAATTGCTAGTGGAGAATATCAAATATGACAATAGGTTTGTGACACGTTGCGCGTACATCTACGACTTATGAAAACCCTAAAAGAAAAAGCCTAAATAGGTCAAATGATTTGATCTCGATGGCCAGTTCAGAGCACCAGGACCATAACCTCAAAATGCTCCTGCGGAATATCTAATATGACAGAAGCTACGAGGCACGTAGTGCGTACATCTACGACCTATGAAAACCCCACAAGAAAAAGTCTGAATAAGTCAAATGGCATGATCTCGATGGTTAGTTTGGATCACCATGACCTTATCCTCAAGTTACTCGTGCTGAATATCCAATATGACAGGAGCTATGTGGCATCAACCATCCTGTTAAAACTACATGTTGTTGGTTCCAGCTCATTCAATTCAGGCCAAAAGAAGTAGGTAATCATCGACCTATACAGCTCGCTGTTGACACTGAGGACTTGACCAACGTCGTTTAAAAAGAACTATGGACCGATGAGGTTGCCAGTTTTATATCCACCTCAAACAGCGGCTTTTTTGGAATGCATTGAACGCTCTCAGGTCTCAGGTCATTGGTATCATACCAAATTCGTCCATTTTGTTTGATCACATGTACATTCATTCAGAAATGGATCTCATGAGGCATGAAGATGATTTTTCGAGAAAAATTTTGAGAAAAATTGCCTACGGCTTCAAAGCACAATCAGAGAAAGTACACATCATTGTCTGTGGACAACCATGGTGACTTGGCAAAACAGACTTGAATAAATGACAGTTAATTTGACAGCTGTTATCAACTGTCAAAGTTGGGTGGACTCTATTGGAAGACCCTGAGCAATGCCCATTTAAATATTTCGTTTACAAGGCAACTTTCTTGCTCTCAAATTATTTTTCTTTTTTGTTTTCTAATTGCAAAAAAATAGGTCAAAACAAATGAACGCCTGTCATATGAATACGATTAGTTCGTTTAGACATCTGCAATGACACATTTTGCAATTGTTTACATTCGTATGTTTGTAAACAAAACCAGGAATTGTTTTTTTTTTTGATATTTTCTTTCACAATATTTTTTTCAATTTTTTTTTTTGTATCGATTTCTTAAGAAAGCAACAACAAGAAAAAAAATACAACAAAGATTTCTAATCAGGTATTTGAAATTGAAATTGAATTGAATTGAATAATTTTGTACGTTACCTCGTATTGTATAAATGAGCCAGCCAGCCAGCGTAAGAGTAAGCCAAACAACCACCAACATTCCACACTTGTTGCCATTTGAATCTGAAATTGAAAAATAAGAAGAAAAAAAATTGAAATTTAAACTTCGAATGCAATTATTATTATTTTAAATAAAATTATTTTTATTTCTATTGACTATTCAATTGCTCAGGGGTGAAATACAACAACAACAAAAAGCAAATACAAAAAAACGCAAGAAATAATGCTAAAAATAGCAGATAAAAACAACAAACGGCTTTAGATAAATGTTGTCTCTTGGCTATAATAATCTCCTCCTGTTTAACAAGCTTTTAGAAATAGTTGGCATATTTGGTTTATTAAGGCATTTGTCACCGCTCTATCAGAGGAATTTGGAGGACACTTTACTACTGCAACACCACTTAGTTGACCTCGACGATGTAGTTTAGATATTTGTGGAAAGCTATTCCTGGAACTTATGACGTAGTATGGCGCTGTTTTGGTCTCCACTTAATATACATAGAGTTCTATAGTACACCCCTAGGAAGCCCTACTAGAGTCCTAGAGAAATGCTCTTGTACACATATTCTGAAACTGAAGAACTTTTGTGAGACAAAAAACACTACTTATTCGATCAACATTGTCTGTGCATTTTTTAGGTTAGGTTAGGTTTGGTTAGAGGACGTGTACTTGTCAATTAAGACAAGTACAGTACCCGGAGGTCGAATTGACCCATTGTACAATGTCCTAGTTTCTCACACCACTTATGTTGTGTGTGTTAATTTTATACATGAGTGGTGGGACCTAGAGTCCTAGGCCTAGTAGTCGACTCCGAACGACAGATTTTTGAGAAACTTTTTCATGGCAATTTTATTTACTACCAGGGTTTTTGACAGAAATCTGCTGAGAGGAAGTCGCCGAAGAAATACTTTTTGTATTTTGTTTTGATGTCTGGCCTGGGGCCCGAACCCTGGGCTCGAACCTACTAGACTATGGCGACTTCTAACAGAAAATACTAACTGCAGCTACACTGAAATTTGTTTCAAATGTCATAACAAAAGTTCCTCTGAAGTTACACGCTGCAATGGGCCTAATAACCTGCACCCAGTCACTGAAACATTAGATTATCAGTTAATGGAAGATTTACATGAAACTGATAAGTTTGATTTAAGAAAAGCGAAAACATTCTCAGTTTAATGTAACCACTTACAGGGCTTGTAGACCTATAAGCTATATATAGTGACAGGTATAAGTACCGGAATCGATAATAATCGTGGATATCTGATTGGTTCTTTATTTTTAAGTTCCCGTAGAGAACACGCTTCTTTTCTATCTTCTTCTTCGTTGTCTTGTTCAATTTTAGATTCTAGAATAAAAGAGTTGCCATTTATCGTTATTTACAAATGTAGAAGTCGCCGTGGTCTAGTAGGTATTGTGTTGGCTTATTAGACGTAAAGCCAGGGTTCGAGCCCCAGGCCAGACTTCAAAAGAAAATACAAAAAGTATTTTTTCGGCGACATCCTCTCAGCAGATTTCTGGCAACAACCCTGAGAGCAAATAAAATTGCCACGAAAAGTTTCTCAAAAAAATCTGTCGTTCGGAGTCGAGTTTAAACTGTAGATCCCGCCACTCATGTATAAAAATTAACGCACACAACATAAGTGGTGTGAGAAACTAGGTCGTAATCCTGACTGAAGGGTTGTAATGACCAATTATGTATGTATGTATGTATGTATGTATGTATGTATGTATGTATGTATGTATGTATGTATGTATGTATGTATGTATGTATGTATGTATGTATGTATGTATGTAATGTACACGTAATGTAATGTAGTTCTCTATAAAAATGCTTTGTGTGAACCCTAAACATTAATTTCTAGTCTTTTGCAGAAGGTAACGGTGTTCAACATTTCCTTTCACGGTTTAGAGCGCTCCAATAGCATTCAGCTGAAATTGAAGCTAGGACGCTAGGGCTTATAGTCATGCTTTTTAACCAGACCCCTTATTTCTCAATGCCTTAAAAATAATATTTATATTGTGATAAGAGTTGTACACCTTTTTAAAGTAGCCTGCCGCTAAAACCATTTAGTCATGACTTGTCGTTCCATTGTACTCCACTATATTTACGGTTCCTTTGACTCTGCTGTTAAGTGGAGAAGTCGATGACAACTGAAATTTTCTGTTTGTTCGTAAGTTAGTGAGTTAATTAGTCTCAATTCTAGATATTGTTAGAAACAGCCGTAGACACTAAACAGTAGGATCGTCTTAAAACCTAGACAAACACTTTACTGAAATACTATCCGAACAGGAACAGGTTCTTGATGTAGCCCCCAAACTATCAAAGCTACAGAAAGTTTTTCACGACAAAATCAGCATTGAGCCTATTGCTCAAGCATTCAATAAGCAAATCTAAGTCATTGTGAGTAAGTCCCTTTGGACATCTGCAGGCTTATAATTGACAATGCAATCGTGGAACTTGTCAACAGTAGGTGGGCAGCTTCGGATAAGGGCAGAACGGCGCAAAAAATCTGGCCAAGGCTGGATAGGAGGCGCACGGCGACTCTGCTTAAACTCCAAAGAAGCAGGTTCAGCGCTGTTATCGGGGTTATTACGGGGCATTGTATTATAGGAACGCATGCGAGGCGTATTGGTCTTGGACACCTCGCGAATGATTACTGCAGGAGCTGTGGAGATGAGGAAGAGGATGAAACTATTCTTCACCTACTGTGCACATGTCCGGCACTTGGTCAGAAGAGAAAGAGACACCTGGGTGTCTACTACATGGAGGTCCTAGATATGTCATGTCATATCATGCATGGATATTGGCAGTCTGAGTCGCTTCATCGGAAGCTCCGAGTGGTTCCTGGAATAGAGGAGAATGTGAAACTGTGGTATAACAATGGGCCCTGTGTGCGGCCTAAGTGTGGCCGCTCATGACTCCATCGAGGGGACAGCCACTTCTACCTACCTATTGTGAATCGTCACTCGGTTTAATTGTTGACTGATTTGGACTTTATTTGGAACGCAGTGGAATCGACAAATTTAAATTATTTGACAGAATTTATCGAACAGAAGCGATATTTTAGGCCGAGTGTACATTGCGGTGTTGTACAGGCCTGAACATATCTGTTTAAACTTGCTATTCTATACACAGTAGGTCGGCCATAAGCATGCCGTAATACTCGAAAGGTGACCATGTTTGAACACCTTTTTACGCATGCCTTGTAGGGCAACCGTAAATGGCGCAAACCTTTTACTGAATAAGCAACACTCTGAATGATTCGAATTAACAGCTGACAGCCTAGCTGGACAGGCGATTTTGAAACCACTAAGTGCTCAATTGACCTTGAGAGTTATATTTATGTTTTATTTTCAAATAATCTTTGAATAGGGTATTGAAAAAAATTCTCTTCTATACATCCTAACACCTTTTTTTATTAAAAGAAATAATTTTTTGTTTCTGTTTTTTTATTTAATTTTTAAGTCAACAATCTTAACAAACACACGAAACAATTATTAAATATTTGAAAATGAAGCAAAGAAAAATTAAAAAAATTAAACGATCGTTTAGTGTTGTATTCTCTGAAAGATAGGCAAACAAGCAGCAGAGTGAATACGAGTATTACGTCGAACAGTTGTGTGAATAGTTTGGTGAGGGTAAATAAATGCTATTCTGAATTCGATTGTTGAAATATGTACAGACGTACATACGTATGTATGTATGAAGTAGGAGTACTATTTTACGTTTATTTGCTTAAGTACTTTTGAATTGAATTTACGCAAAACCCTATTGAATATCATTTAATCACCCTACGTTTACGACATTTTATGGAAAATTTTTTGTTGTATTTAATTGCTTTCTTTCTTTCTTTTTTTATTATTTAATATTGTAACCGTTGTAAACAGGAAATTCCCAGACTAAACTAAATTTAATGACGCATTGCAACGTCTTCTAATCGGCGTACATATCACATTTCTCTTGAGCGGTTTACGAGTATCTGTCAACGAACGGCAATTTTAGTTCAATTTTATAACCAAGGAGAGATCCTCTTACCGAGGTTAGGTTGGTGTAAGGGTTAAAGTTCCTGACAACAATTACAAGCAATCCTGGTTCAAATCCTGTTGGAGAAGCTAACGATCTCTTACCATGGGTGGTCCATTCACAAAGATTCCTGATTTAACTCAAGAGTTCAACGTCAACAATAAACGGCATTGAAATCACCATTTAAAAGAACTTGACGAGCAAATTGAATGAATTATTTACAAAGTGCCTTGTTTCTATCATCCTGGAACTTACGGCAGATTGTCTTGAAGAAATACTTTTTGTATTTTGTCTTGATGTCTGGCCCGGGGCTCGAACCCTGGCTTTACGTTTAATAAGCCAACACACTACCTACTTTGATTTCCAAGTTCAATATTTATTTGGCGTATCACAACTGACCTTACATCTGGCCTTAGTGGAACCTTATCCTATAAGTAGGATCGACAACCTAACCTTAACATGTATAATACGTATGCACATGTAACTTCTTGGTTTCTGTTTTTTTAAAACTAAAAATTCCCACGTTATAGTTTGAGTTTTCAAATTATCATGCATTTTTTTTTTCATAAAATATAAATCAAAAACATTTATTAAAAAAAAAGAATAAAAATATTAATAAATTACAATAACAAAAACAAAAAATTAAATAAAATTTAATATCTTGTTACTGTCATGAGCAATTTTTTAAAGCGTTAAATGCAGAGGTGTACGTACTAATTTATGAGTGGTGTATGAAGTATTTTCAAAGATATTTCAGAATAACTTGTATTCAACAATAGACTCAATTAAGAACTGTTTAATAAATTTAATAAACTTTTAGAAACTCCATAATATTGCAGTTTTTTATTAAAAAAAATAAATTGAACTTTAAAGTTAAAGTTTAAAACCATCTTTTAAGATTTCTATTAAAAAAGGCTGCCAGAAACATTATCTTGCTGTCGTTTTGCACTTCCCTGATTTAAATTTTTTTTCCTATTTTTTTCTTTCTGTTTTTTTTTAAAACAAAAAGAAAATTTCAAAAAAAAAAACCAAACAAAATTTATTCGCAAACAATGCTTTATAGACGAAAAACGGCCTCTATTACTAAAAATATTCGTTTATGCTGTTTTCTTATATTGTATTGAAGATATTTTTTTTAATATATTTGTTGTTATTTTTTATTGTTGTTGCTTCGTTTTTTGGCCAAAAATATTTTCTCAACAATAAAATATTTGATATTTTAGCATTTAAAAGATGGTTTTTGCCAAAGAAAAAAAAAAACGAAAAAAGAAGAAGAAATACATAAATAAAGTGACAATTTATAATAAAAGAGCCAAGAAGAGCACAAAAAAAAAACAAGCATTTTATATTATTGGTTAAACATGCATGTATTAAATTTCTATCAAATCCATGCCATACACTCAGAGAAATGATGGACTAAGACACTCTCGATATAATATCCAACAAAATTCTATTGTAAGCACTGCAGAGAAGAATGAATATATTAGCCAAGCTTTTCGTCCTCTTCCTCTTTGGTTTTAGCACCGACTACTGACTAGCTTGCTTTACATTACAACCCTTTAGTCAGGATTACAATCTAGCTTCTCGCACCACCCATATTGCAGGACCTACAGTTTAAAGACTCCAGAAGTTTTTGAGAAACTTTTCAGGCAATTTTATTTACATTATCAGTTTTTACCAGAAGACTTTAGGCAGAAAAAGTTACCGAAAGAAATACTTTTTTTTATATTTCGTTTGATACAAGATTCCTGAGTTGTGTTTAGAACCCTGGGCTAGCGTATAATAAGCCAAGACACTATATACGACGCCTAAAACCACCTAAATCTACATCTGCCATGCTGTATTACATCTTATTGGGACTAGTCAACTAGACGATGTACTATTGATCGTCCTTTTCCATGCCATGTGCGTAAAAATAACATAATTGGGGATTTCCTTTGCTCTCCTAAATCATCTCCGACTTCATTGACTGCAATCAAATGCAAAGGGCGATCATAATTAACTTCTCCATCATCATCCATTACATTGTCTATCGTCAGGATTGATGACAGAAATTTTCTTGTTTCGTTTCACCCATAAAGAGGATATTGAGAGTGATCCTTAAGCCAGACAAAGTCAGTGACAGCTTTGTAAAGTTTATCCTAGAACTTTTAGTCAGAAAGGTCTTTCTGCCTCCATTGAGGAGGCTCATATGGCAATGGAAGTCAATAGAGGACTGAAAGGAGTTTTCTCGCCCTTGTTTTTTTGGAAATTGTGGAGGAACTATTGTAACAAAATGATGTTCGTGGTATGGTTTATGCGTAAATGCTCCCAAAATGGAATTAATGCCATTCACCAGACGTTATACTATCTACCTTTCAACGTAGTTCAACTGTCCCTATCAACGAGAATAAACTGTCTGGGGATTATTCTGGACCCCAAACCCTTTTGAAAAGACAATATAACAGAGGAAATAATGGGCGCAGTGGGCAATATTTAGGAACCTATACTTGTTACAACTGATCTATTAAATCGTGGTAGAAATAACCTTGCTCTACGTAGCTCACGTTTGGTGAATGGTGCACTACTGAACTATGAAGACAATTAGCTAATAACCAATGCACTTTGCTTCACTCGAACTTAAGCATTATTTGTTCTACTGAATTTGCTAGCCTCTGATCTCCATCTGCATTGTAGCCGAAAGCTAAGTTAATGACAGTAAAGTTGTGTACAATTATGTACTGGCCCCACTGGATTATGGACTTGCTGGAAGAACCTTGATACATTCGGATCAATTGCATCATTCCTTATAGTTTCTCGACTAGAGATATGATTTTAAGATAAAAAAGATTTCTGCACTGGCTATCCAGAGGTTCCCGGTAACACCTATGACGACAAAATCCTTGAAAAATTAGTTTGTGGGGTACTTAAGTTTCCCATATATTTTGCAGATCTGAAATCCCGCTCGAACCCCATAATAATAAATAATTTGTCCACAGAAACATTGCTGAGATGAACAATGAATCCTATACGACAACCCAAGACAAAAGTAATCGTTTGCGAAAGCTGACCATACAGCCTTATCAACGCCAAGATCGAATTAGATGTGTCTCTTTCGTTAAGAGCTGCTAAGGTCGAACCATACATCCACATTGGACTTGTACCGAATATAATTAACCGATGAGCGCCTCAAATATATACCCAGACATGAAGCATTATAACGTGTGAACGATTGTTCACATTTTACAAGACAAGTTCATTAGTTCACACAGAGGAAAAGTTATACTTTAACCGACTTAAAGTTCAAATCCTGCTCCTTCGTTTAGTTACCATAGGTTTCGATCGTTGTAGCACTTAGCAAATGGTATTCATTTCATTTCAGAAAAGCGAATCTGAAATTGAATTGACCTTAAAAGTATTGGCTTGATATGGATCAACGCCACGTTGCAACATGGAACGCATTTCGTTGTAAGGCAATACCAGAAAAGCTTATTACATTAATTAAAGCACTGTACGAAAATACTAAGTGCCGCATCCTACACGAGGACACAATCAGCTGCCCAAAAGACGTCAAAGTAGGTGCACGGCAGGGATGCACACTATCCCCCCTGCTCTTCAATGTAGTAATCGACAGCATCATGGAAAAGGTCACAGCAACACCAAGAGGCATCACCTGGCGACGACATTTGTTTGCTCTCACACAGATTCGACGATATTAATAACATCGAAGCCGAATCAACAACTTGTGGTCTCAAAATTAACATCCCAAAAACGAAAACCATAAGAATCAACACAACAAATACCCGACAGTTCATGCTACAACAACAACTGATCGAAGACGTCCAATCATTCTGTTACCTAGGCAGCATAATAACAACAAGCGGAGGCTCTAAAGAAGAGGTTGGAAATCGCATTAACAAGGCCAGGCAAGCTTACGGTCAATTAAAACACATACGGAAGTCCCCTCATATCTCAAAGCGCACCAAAATCAACATCTTCAACCATGCATGCCTTGCGAGGACCTCAAACCAACACCAGCAGAAACGCAATAGACTGGAATCCACAAGGCAGCTGCAGGAAAGGTCGGCCGAGTCACACCTGGCGTCGACAATGAGATATCGAAGCAGCCAAAGTCAACAAAACGTGGAACGAGCTGAAAATCGTAGCAGCAGATAAACATGAATGGAACGAAATCGTTAAGGCCCTATGCTCCTTATAGGATCAACAGGAACTTATATATATGGATCAACGCCAAGAGAATCCATATGTGGCGCACAGGCACATAATTAACTTTGATCACCACCTTGAAGAAGCCAACGTTTAACCAAAAATACCCAAAATTTCCCCAACATTATGCCGCATTTTTTAAGTTATACACCCAACATTATAACTTTTTTTAACTTTTAAATTTAAATCGAAATCTCTAGACTTAAGGAAATGTAGGTAAGCATTTCTAAATTGAAAATAATGGCCACGTAAAACCACAAAAGTAACTCTGGCTTGTAGAAACCTTTCAACTTTTCGACAAGTGTACGACTAACGAATGGATGGGATTTTTTGGGAATAGAAAATTCAGCAACAACTTCAACAACTTCTTCTTCTCATGGTGGCATTAGAAACAAATAATGTCGTGATATCCAATAACAACAACAATAACAGCAACAATAACAATAATTTTTATAGATGTTATTGCATGTTATTGTACATGCTGCATACATACAAACATATAAACATGCAAACAAACATACGTTTATTGTTTAAAATAGTTGTGGTAAATGGATGACGATGACGATGACGATGACGATGATGATACTGATGCTGATGCTGATACTTATTGCTGTTGCTATTGCTGTTTTTAATGTTGCTCGTCTGCATACAATAAATGGATAAATCATCGTTGTAACAACGATTAGTTTTATTTATTAAAATTGTTTGTTTTTATTGTTGTTGTTGTATGGAAAAATCTTGTGAACTATTGTTTAATTTTGTTTCTCCACACTGTCTGTATGCCACCATCATAGATTTTTCGAAGGAGGAAGAGTAAAAATCCCCCTCCCAGAGAAAAAGAAGAAGAAAACCAAAAAACTATTTGCCACGTATTGTTTTGGTTTTGGATACTTCTCCGATTTCACGCTTGAAAAAAGCAACTGAAAATGCCAAATGTTTTTAAAGCGCATATTTCCTTCAGTTACAAGCTTTAATGCAGGCCGTAAAATGTTAGTTTCAGTGAAAGACAAGAGGAATTGTTTTCAAAATACTTCCCCAAAAACGGACATATTTCCTACAAAGCTCTCTAGCGCTTGGTTAGAAAATTGGTTACCAATTAAAAAATCTTTGAGAAAAATATCAATTGCAGGAATACTTTCAAATTGTTCCACCAGGTTCTAGTATGATATGGTTGCCAAGTATCTTTTTCTGCAAACAATTGAATATGAAAAATATGAAAATTGAGTTGTCGTATTGTGTTCCAGTTGTTCTGAGCTTCCAGTGATATTCGTCCTTAATTTTATTTTCTCTGAATGGTCAGGGGAGACAGAAAGCTTTAAGATACCCTAATGGTTACTATTTCCACAGATAGCCTGACTAGTATCACCAGAAGAAGAGAAGATGTTCGCAGTATTTTGTCTCCTATTCTTGATTTAACAACCTTATGGCACAGAAGTCGCCGTAGTCTAGTAGTTAGTGCATACATATATAATTGGTCATTACAACCCTTTAGTCAGGATTATGGACCTAGTTTCTCACACCACATATGTTGTGTGTGTTCATTTTATATGAGTGGTGGGACCTACAGTTTAAAGTCGATTCCGAACGACAGATTTTTTTGAGATACTTTTTCATGACAATTTTATTTGCTCTCAGGGCTGTTGCCAGAAATCTGCTGAGAGGAAGTTGCCGAAGGAATACTTTTTGTATTTTTGATTTGATGTCTGGCCTGGGCCTCGAACCCTGGCTTTACGTCTAATAAGCCAACACGCTACCTTACTTCATATAGCTATCGACTTCATATAGTATAGTAGTTAGTGTGTTGGCTTATTAGACGTGAGGCCTTGGTTCAAACCCCAAGTCAGACATCTCTAAACGAAGTATGAAAAATATTTCTTCGGGGACTTGCTCTCAGTAGATTTCTGGCAAAAACTCTGGGAGTAAATACAAATTGCCATGAAAATTTTCTCAAAAATCTGTCGTTCGGAGACGACTTTAAACTGTAGATCCCGCCGTTCATATATAAAATTAACGCACACAACATGAGTGGTGTGAGAAACTCGGTCGCAATCCTTACTAAAGGGTTGTAATGGCCAATTATGTATGTATGTATGTATGTATATATAGCACACACAACTATATTAAAGAGAGTAAGAAAGTAATTCTTTGACTGTGTGTGTCGTGTGTCATAATTTTACATTTTCATTAATTATGTTTGCATTCCTTTAGATCTCTGCCCAAACTCTATTATAAGTTCAACTAAATACAACAGCCATGGCATAGCAGTGTGAATTATCACGAGTTCAATAAGTTTCAATTGATATTAATCCTCAACTCTTAAGATTTGTTTTCATATGCTTCATCATCGTCATTGCCATCGTACCGTCATCATCATCATCATCATCTTTTGTTTTCATTTGACTGCTATTCAAATAAAATGGTTACAGAGGTACATATAGATATTGTAGAATAATATTTTCCATCAACAATATTCGTTTAATGATCATATTAAATTTAAATTTAAATAACTTTTATTTCATTTTTTTTCTCTCATTTGGTGTGTGGGAAGTCGTTGTAAGAAGTTAAATGAAAATGAAAAGAATTGCCATCAAAAATATGATCATTTAATTCCCTCCTTTTTTCTTTTTTGATTATTTAATGAAAATATTAACAAATAATTTACAATAATTTCAAGAAATTAATTGTTGTGATCATTAAAGTCATTTTAAAAATGTTTATGTTCGTAATAAACATTTAAGAGACTTTAAATGGATGTCAACAGATTGGTAAACGAATATGAACTTCAAAGCATCTAAGTATGCCAACGAAAATTACAAAATGTGACAGGCCGGATAACCAGGCTCAACTATAATCGCAACACCAGCGAATGAATTCATTTTATTAATTAGCCATGTCCACCCCTTTGAACACTAATTTGGCCAAATTTCAGCCGATTTATGTGAGGACTTTGTTTGGTGAGGGTTCGCTTGTTGGAACCTCATTTTTTTTTGTCGAGTTGCTTTTCCTTAATAAAAATTTTAATGGGAAGCTGCCTTCATAAAAAGCGGATATCTTTTGAGAGTCAGAGTATTACCCCTACAAAGGCCCGCTTTTTATGCTTAATTGGTTTCCAGTCATATTGTTTACAACACAACATATAGCATTTGCCACAATGCGACTTGATGTCCTTTCAAGCTGTCATCCTTTTGTCCTATCTAAGGATCCTCAAAAATCTAAGTGAAATTGATTACATCTTGTGTAAACCCATCGCTGTTTAGAAATATCTTTGCATGGAAGTCTGGCCCTCTACCTTGATCGTCTACGCATATTGAGGGGAAGGCTACACAAACTATGTTAAACTTAAGCTTAAGGTTAGTTGTGGAATTTTTTTCGAAAATCTTAATCCTAGTATATCTGAGCATCTCTCTAACTACATACATACATAATTGGTCATTACAACCCTTTAGTCAGGATTACGACCTAGCTTCTCACACCACTTATGTTGTGTGCGTTAATTTGCATACATGAGTGGCGGGACCTACAGTTTAATATCGACTCCGAACGACAGATTTTTGAGAAACTTTTCATGGCAATTTTATCCACTCGACAGAGTTTTTGCCAGTAATCTGCTGAGACGAAGTCGCCGAAGAAATATTTTTTCATATTTCGTTTAGTTGGAGATGCCTGAGCTGGGGTTTGAGCCGAGGTCTCACGTCTAATAAACCAACACACTACCTACTAGACCACGGCGACTAAAGGGTTGAAATATTCATGCTTCCAAAGAAGTTGAGTCATTTTGTAAAAGGATCAGGGAATACCAAGTTTATCTGAGGCAATCGGAATGCCTGTGTCCTGTAACATGGTATGAGTTCTGTACTGGAACCGATCTGTTGACTACAATAAGATTGCCAATGATGTTCTCATATTTTCGATTGATCTGGGAGAGGATAAGGTACAAACTATGCTTATAAGCTACTACTGTAGTGTTTCTCATACCGAATAGCCATAAATCACGATGCGGAATGGATTCTGAGTAAGGAATCTGGATCAATTCTCTTCAAAAACGAGGCCTCAATCAGATCTCATTCGGGTGCTACCTTCTTGTTTAACAACTGGCCGCGAGGCTCTCTCAAATGCCTCTCGCTGTGGAACAGAGCCTAAGAAAATTATCTGGAACTATTGTCTCTGAAAAAGAGGCCTCAATCAGATCGCTTGTGGATACAACTTTCACGTCTAGACTGGTTGGCATACACAGCGACTATCTTGATTAACTTTAGCAGTAATTATTGTAAGTGTAATATGGGGTCCTAGTCAGCAGGGATCATCCGCACTCTCTATCTCTTACTTCTGTCCGGCTGCCTATAATTCAAAGGCATTTATTGGCCACTAACCAGTCCTGGTATGAGGAAAAATCTTGCTTCATTGCTAGACGTACCAGATTAAAATACACTACGAAGCATAACAATCAACAATTCAAACTGAATTGCGTGGTTGTTCTGCCGCTCTATTTATTCTTACGGCTCATGGCATAATGCGTCAAATACTCACGAAGACTTTGCTTACTTGCAGATCACTTCTGTAAAGATTGTAGACCGGCCGAAGAAAAAGAAAGTATTGCACTGTAGCAAGTTTTGGAATGATAGGGTTGCCAACTGTAGTTGCCTAGATACAATACAATATCTTCTGTGGAAGTGTATTGAGTTATTGTAAGAAGTATTGAGTTCTCTTTCTAAAGAGATGGGGCTTTCGGACCTTTCTATGATATCAGTTGCTAATGTTATCTTTCTTTAAGGATCAGAGGGGCTTTATAGGTGGATTAAAGGCTCTTTATTTTTAAAATTCAAAAATGTCTGCTACAAGTTTCGAACATTAGAACAACCTTGCGAATAGTTGACTATTACCATCAGTAGGATCTTTGCATCGTTAAGGTCTAAGAGAGAAGGTCTAATAAGAGAAAGATAAATCTGATAAATTTTGTTCAACTGGGTTTGGCAGACTTACCCCTGTTATACAGGTTTTTATGCAAACCTATGTCTTAAATTTTGAAAGTTAAAACAAATACTTTGGACATTTTTTCTGATACAATCTCGAATTAATACTTCACGCTATTTGTGAGTTAAGGACGGGAAAGTATAGATAACCTCTATAAGAATAATGGTCCTAAACAGGTTTACATGTGCAACAAATGCCTTAAGTTTTGAGAGAAAAAACAAATACTTTGGAGATCACCCTGGAATTCATAATTCACGCTATTTGTGGCTTAGAGACTGGAAAGTAAAGGGTCCGCAAATAACTTTTTTTTTTGAAAATGCTTTAAAAAAAACTACTGAATATTTTCTCAAATTTCTTTTTTTTATTTGAAAGTACAATCCTTCCGGTTAATAATGGAAAATAATTTCATTCAAATAGCTGCCTCTGCTGGCCATGCAGTAGCCTACACGATCGGTCCAATTTTTAAGCACATTATCGATTGTGTGCAGCTGTATTTCACCAATGGCTTCACGAATATTGTCCTTTAAAGCGTCAATTGTCTCTGGCTTGTCGGCGTAACACTTATCTTTGACGGCACCCCACAAATAATAGTCCAACGGTGTCAAATCGCAGCTCCGAGGTGGCCAAACGACATCAGCTCTGCAGCTGATAATGCGATCTTCAAAATCAGGGCGCAAAACATCGAGTGTAGCTTCGGCTGTGTGGCACGTAGCGCCGTCCTGTTGTAATCAAATGTTGCCAATATCCTCCTCTTCAATTTTTGTGAACAAAAATTCGTTCAACATGGCCCGATAACGATAGCCATTGTCTGTAACAGCCCCTCCTTGCTCATTTTCGAAGAAAAATGGCCCAATTATGCCTCTGGACCAAAATCCGCACCAAACAGTGACTCCTTTTTTGTGCGTCGGCTTTTCAATGTATGCGTGCGGGTTTTCTGTGTCCCAAATGCGACAATTTTGCTTGTTTACATACCCGCCAAGATCAAAGTGAGCTTCATCTGAAAAGATGATTTTTTTTTCCAAAATCGGCATCTTCTGGTGTAGGCTATTGCATGGCCAGCCGAGGCAGCCATTTGAATGAAATTATTTTCCATTATTAACCGAAAGGATTGTACTTTCAAATAAAAAAAGAAATTTGAGAATATATTCAGTAGTTTTTTTTTAAAGCATTTTCAAAAAAAAAGTTATTTGGCGGACCCTTTATAGATCATCTCTATAAATATAATGGGCCAAATGGCCTCTGAGTAAACCTCTTAACTGAAAATAGCCCAAAGTGTACATAATTGGTCATTACAACCCTTAAGGCAGAATAACGACCCAGCTTTTCATACCACTGATGTTGTGTGTGTTAATTTTAAACCAGAGGGGCGGGACTTACAGTCGATTCCGAACGACAGATTTTTGAGAAACTTTTCATGGCAATTTTATTTCAACTCGCAGAGTTTTTGCCAGAAATCTACTGAGAGGAAATCGCCGAAGAAATATTTTTTTTCATATTTTCGTTTTGGTGTCTAACCTTGGGTTTGAACCGAGGTCTCACGTTTAATAAGCCAACACGCTACCTACTAGATGCATTTAATTATTATTTCCTCCTATGAATCGCTTAACCCCTATAGTCATTTGTAAAAGACTCACGTATTTCTTAGATTTTGTTGTTGTTTTTGTATTGATTTAAAGCAGATATGAATTGAAATAATCAAGTCAATCAATAAATTGTTGTAACAATTATACACATATTGTTGCCAGTAATACGTATGTTGACTATAATTAATATTATTTAATTATCAAATACAATTAGAAATTGTTTATAAAATAAACCACACATACACATACTCATACATATTGATACTCTCCGGCAAACAGTAACTGTTAATCTGTCTTATTAGTAAAAGTCGTTCAATCTTTTTGAATCTTTGACAAGTTGATTACACTAAGCTGTGTATATGTGTGTGCATTTGTATTGGTTGGTGATCAATTTGTGTGTGTTTGTTTGTAAATAAATTTGTAGCTGACGTTTTAGCGAATAAAATTGAATTGCTAACAACAACAGCAATTTTAACACAAATAATTTGTGCTACAACAACAACGACAATAATAGCAATATTTTAAAATTTATTGTTTTTTTTCTGTAATTTTTTGTTTTTCGTTTTTATTTTTAAATAATAATTACGTTGCTTACAAGTACATTAATTTGCTAATTTGACGCTTCATTTTCAATTTAAAAATTAAATTATTTTCCAATACAATGTGATACAGGGTGTTGCACGAAAATTGATAAAGTAAACTATTAAAGTTAGAGAGTATCAGGGGATAATTGAGAAGTAAACCATTAAAGAGATGCGGAAAAATTTTAAAAACAATTGTTTCATAAACAAAGAAACATGGTTTCACCAAGATTTCACCGAAATTTAAAAAATCCAAAATTCTTTAGAGTACAAGTAGATTAGGTGGCAGACTTCTCCTGAAGGCTTATATACCAGAGATTTGGCCCATTGTGAACAATATCCAACTTGAGAATCAAACATTCCCTATAGGACACCATCCCCACTTATGTCACATGGGTAAGCGCTAGAACTCTTTAGAGTACAAGTAGGTTAGGTGGCAGACTTCTCTTGAAGGCTTATATCCCAGAGGTTTGTCCCATTGTGATCAATATCCAACTTGAGAATCAAACATTCCCTATAGGACACCATCCCCACTTATGTCACATGTGTAAGCGCTAAAACTCTTTAGAGTACGACTAGGTTAGGTGGTGGCCTTCTCCTGAAGGCTTATATCCCAAAGATTTGGCCCATTGTGCACAATATCCAACTTGAGAATCAAACATTCCCTATAGGACACCATCCCCACTTATGTCACATGAGTAAGCGCTAGAACTCTTTAGAGTATAAGTAGGTTAGGTGGCAGATTTCTCCCGAAGGCTTATATACCAGAGATTTGGCCCACTGTGAACAATATCTAACTTGAGAATCAAACATTCCCTATAGGGCACCATCCCCACTTATGTCACATGAGTAAGCGCTATCCCTCTTTAGAGTACGAGTGGGTTAGGTGGCGGACTTCTCTTGAGGGTTATATCGCAGAGATTTTACCCATCAATATCCAACTTGAGAACCAAGCATTCCCTATAGACAACCATCCCCACTCCAAAATAAATCTTATTAAGGCATAAATCCTTATTTTGGAGAATTCAGCCAAACACGACAAGAAAATCCAGCCACTGATGCATAAAATTAATTAATTCTGACTAAAGGGTTACATATGTACATACCTAATTGGTCATTACAACCCTTCAGTCAGGATTACGACCTAGCTTCTTACACCACTGGTGTTTCGTGTGTTTTATATATGTGATTGGACCTACAGTTTAAAGTCGATTCCGAGCTTCAGATTTTTAAGAAACTTTTCATGGAAATTTTATTTTACTCTCTGAGTTTTTACCAGAGGACTGACTGCTGAGAGGAGAGATGTCTGACCTGGGGTTTGAACCGAGGTTTCAACGCCTATTAGACCTCGGCGGCTAAAGGGTTGTAATGGCCAATTTAGTAAATAATCATGCTACAGTCTTTTTGTAAAACGACCTGGGAGTACCAAGTTTATCTGAGGCAATCGGAAAGTATGTGTTCTGTAACATGGCATGAGTTCTGTACTGGAACAGGTCAGTTGTCTACAATAAAATTTCCAATGATGTCTTCGTATTTTCGATTGATCTCGGAGAGGATAAGGTACAAACTCAGCTTATAAGCTGAAAACAGATAGGAGAAGCGCTAAATGGTTTGTTCAGAAAAAAATTCAAAGGTGGGAGAACCAAAGCAAAATGGAAGATTGCTGTGTAATATAATGAAATCAATAATATGCTACGTCTCACCAAAGTTCAAATGAACACTGTAAAATACAACGGAAATGGCCAAGTCATTATGGCATCTGACCTTCGAAATCTAAAGGCATTATGAAAACATTTCTGATAGCCGGTGAACCTAAAACACAAACTAAAGTTCGATAAGTGAAACCAAATCACTGGAGAAGCAACTATTAAATTAAACAATTAAATCAAAACTCTGGCAAAGGTTTTAATTTTCCACGTACAATGGGTCAATTCGACCTCCGGGTATTGTACTTGTATTAATTGACAAGTACACGTCCTCTAACCTGACTTTTAATTTTCCACACCCTGTGTCAACACGAACTCATAAATAATTCCCAAGATTTCCGTGTATTTATTTCATAAAACTGACGTTTCTTAAGAATCTATTTATGCAACCCAAACATTAATTCAGCATTCAAGTGGCAAACACAAAAGCACAGTAAAAAAAAAACAAGAAAGAAAAATTCTATTAAATTAATAGGTCTTGACTGATTTCTTTATCTTCCCCCCCCCACCACTCCGTTTACGGTCTTAACAAGTGGGAGTTTCATTTCGACAATCCAAAGTTGAAACTCGTTCGTCTACATTGACGAGTAAAAGAACGTCAATCAAATTCAAAAATGATTATGAAACGTTTGAGTATGAATTAAAAAAAAAAATTATTATTACTGGACGGTTATTTATTTAGAATTTTGTTGTTGTTTTCGTTGTCTACAATAATATATAACATGGCGCTTAGTTTTGTTTTAATTTGTTTTCGTTTTTGTTTTTTTTGCATTTTTTTTAATTGTTTTTTTTTTTTTTTTTTTTTTTTTTTTTTTTTTAAACAATAATTCGTTTTAGATGCCACAACAATCAACGGGTATTTTTAAACGTTTTCTACTCTTTCGTATACATACATACATACATATTTATTGCACCATTCACATACACACACACACAAAGTTACTCACAAATAAATTGTTGGCATGTAATTGTATTTCAACAATAGCAATTAAATATAATCAATCAACGCTTTAAAAGCGTTTAAATAATAATAAAAAAATAACAGAAAAAACAACAACAACACTAACAATAACAACAAAATAAAATTGAATAGCAATTCAAGTTGCAGCAAAGTTTTAACGATAAAACGCAACGATAAAGAACTTCCAAAGAGACCAGTTGACATTGAATGATGGCACCTGCTTGTTCACTGTAGTTATTGTCACCCTGTGGGCAAATCGAACAACAAAAAACAAAAAAACACCAACAAGCCATAGGAAATGAAAGTGCTAAAATGATGAGTCATACCTTCAATAAAAAATGTAACAGAGACGTAATGCTACCCACCTACAGTGGCTATTAACTGACCTTTGGAAAAAGGAGACCAAAAAAAAAAAAATAAAATAGAAATACGAAGAAAGATTGTAGGTGTGTTTCAACATTTTCTTTAAAGGGTAGGGAGACAAAAGGGAAGGAAAAAGGATGGTGTGGTGGAATGAAATTGTCTGTTGCCATTCCATTTTGTGCCGAATGCCTGAGCACCCGCTTGGAGATCAAGCGCAGGATCAATCTTGCCAACAGGTGCTATTATGGTCTCAATAGGCAATTGAGTAGCAGAGACCTCTCTCGTACGACAAAACTAACACTCTACAAGAAACTCATGCTACCCGTGCTTCTTTATGGCGCAGAGGCATGGACCCTATTAAGAACTGATGCAGTGGCCTTGAGAGTGTTCGAGAGAAAAGTCCTACATAAGATCTTCGGTCCAGTGGGAGTTGGCGATGATTTCCGTATCCGATCCAACAGTGAGCTGTATGAGCTCCTCAAAGACATTGACGTTGTACAGCGTATTAATATCCAGCGACTGCGCTGGCTCGGCCATGTCGTTCGAATGGAGGAGGATCCTCCGGCGAGACGGCTATTTGATGCGGGAATCTGCGGAAGCATCCGTTGGAAGGACCAAATCGAGGAAGCCCTGCTATCGATTGGTGTGACCAACTGGCGTAGGCGCGCAAGAAGCAGAGGCCGAAAAACGTTAAACGGGTTGTTATGGCCAATTAAGTAAGTAGTAAGTAAGCCTGAGCACCCGCAGGCTATCCAGTAATAGCTCCGATATTTGATTCCGTTTAGACACGTAATCCGTTTTCTGATAAGTTAAAAGCGGACAAAGAAAGAACTGAAATAGCCCGTTCACTAAATCTAATCCAATCTCACTTAGAAACTGAAATCCTAAGCCGCACAGTAGCATAAACCAAAAGCTGATCTGCTGCAATCTGCATTGGACTGGAATTTCAAGGAAAGTTCAGAAAGACGAATTCAGCACCTCCGCGAAATTATCACGGACAATTTCAATTTTTTTTAGTTAAGCAGTTGGTTGGTCTCAGTGTTAAAAGATTTCCATCAGGCGTTGCTAATAAAAAATACTGCAAAAATTTAAAAATTGGTAAGAAACCCATTGAGTGTTAATGTTTCAGAAGCGCTGACGCTGCCTGGTATGAACTGAAATCCACAGGAAAGTTCAAAAACACGTAAGCGCAGTCATACATTGAGAATTCAAGGTTAAAAGATTATCATCAGACGTTGCCTGAATGGTGAAAAACCCTTTCAGTATTACTGTTTCATAAGGGTTTTTTTTCACGCCGAGGAGGGGTAAATGTACCTAACCGCACATTCTCCGTGTGTGGGGCCCTCACCCACTAAATCCCCCCCTGGACTTGTTGTGCCCACTCCGGAAATACGGTGGTATTACTTCGGAGTGGAGTCCCTTTGGCTCCTGCGTGTTCATATCCGCGTCCGGATTGCGTGTCGAAAGTTGAAGTGACATCTAAGTGTCTCCACTATTCCCTTCTTCCAGGTCCCTGCTTCGAATTTCGCTTGACACGTGTGCCAGTTTCATCTATTCCGGCGTGCCCACTTGTTCCGCAGCCTCAAGATCCCTCTTCTTCAGTCTTAGAATGCTCTCCACGTAATTCGCCACCGAGGTCCAATTTTCTCTATTTTTTGCCGGCAGTGGTCGTCCCAACTATCGACGTCAATGCAGACCGATAGCTCTGCCAGCGTGCATACTCGAAAACGGTGTGCTCTGCGTCATCAATTATTTCCCCTTCCTCGTAAAGACAGTAAGGGGAGGCGGTCTTGCCCATTCTGTGCAGATATTTTCTAAAATATCCGTGACCCGATAGTATCTGTGGTTTCATAAGGGGTGACGCTGTCTGATCTTCCATAATGTTCGTTATTGATGTTACCATCAGAGCAGAGAGTAGTCAGAGAACTTTTGAAGAAATCTTAGACTTTGGATTGATCACTTCTGGATTGATTGCAGCTTTCAGTAATTAGTTTCGTTCACTCTTTCGCATAAGGTGGACGGTCTGTTGGTTTTCAAATGCCTCGTGTAAACATGGTCTTCAATTTTCATAATCCAAATGGTCAATTGGTGCTGCTGAAACGTTTCTTTGCTCTTTCACGCAATTTCTCAAGTGATAAACCCAGGTTAGGTTAGGTTAAGTTAGAGGACGTGTATTTGGCAATTAAGACAAGTACAGTACCCGGAGGTCGAATTGACTCATTGTATAACGACCTAGTTTCTCACACCACTTATGTTGTGTGTGTGTTAATTTTATACATGAGTGGTGGGACCTACAGTTTAAAGCCGACTCCGAACGACAGATTTTTGAGAAATTTTTTCATGGCAATTTTATTTACTCTTAGAGTTCTTGCCAGAAATCTGCTGAGAGGAAATCGCCGAAGAAATACTTTTTGTATTTTGTCTTTGATGTCTGGCCTGGGGCTCGATCCCAGGCTTTACGTCTAATAACCCAACACACTACCTACTAGACTACGGGGACTTCAAGTGATAAAGCCAAAATCAATTGTGTTTTGTGGCTTGTGGCACCATCTGGATGAAACCACTTATCGTCAAGTTCAATTTCAGAACAAAAAAAGTCATTTTCTACATGGCCATGGCGCTCTGAATTGACGGTAATGGTTATTCCAATGCTATTTTCAAAAAAATTGTACCTCCACACCATAATGTGCACCCAACAGTCTTGTTTTCCTAATGCAATGGCTTTTGCACAATCACCTCTGCTTTCTCCGATACCACATGTGATAATTTTGCTGCTTTTTAAAGTAAACATCGAGTGAGAAACTGAAGCTTCATGGCTGAAGAAATTTTTGTTAGAAAAATCGTCTTTGAAAGTCTGTGGCTCAGGCATCCAACAAACATATCTACAGCGCAGGCTCTAATTGTTGCGTCAGTTAGTTTTTATACTGGCCAAGGCTGGATAGGAGGCGCACGGCAACTCTGCTTAAACTACAAAGAAGCAGGCTCAGCGCTGTTATCGGCGTTATTACGGGGCATTGTATTATAGGAACGCATGCGAGGCGTATTGGTCTTGCACACCTCGCGAATGATTTCTGCAGAAGCTGAAGAGATGAGGAATAGGATGAAACTATTCTTCACCTACTGTGCACATGCCCGGCACCTGGTCAGAGGAGAAAGTGACATCTGGGTGCCTACTACATGGAGGACCTAGATGAACTGTCATGCATGGATATTGGCAGTCTGAGTCGCTTCATTGGAAGCTCAGAGTGGTTCCTGGAATAGGGGAGAATGTGAAACTGTGGTATAACAATGGGCCCTGTGTGCGGCCTATGTGTGTCCGCTCTTGACTCCATCGAGGGGACAGCCACTTCTACCTATCTACCTCCACTTTATACTGCAAAATACGCTATAACAGCATGGAATTGATCAAATTCCGATTATTCACTACCATTCTCTAACAAAATAATTATTTTTGGCTGTGCTTACACTGCTATGCTACACGAGGCTGACCGCATCTGTAACGCTTCCAATCTCTTCAAATTTCTTTACAATTTTGACAAACCCTGAACTATGGTGTGTTATCGGGGTGTTATCGATTATTAAACTATTCGAATGGCGATTGTAAATGGCAAAGCTTTCACTAAATAAATGACACTTTTGATGCAGAAAAAATTTATCATTAAATCGATAACTTTATGGTTGATATTAAGCTGAATATAAATTTATATTCTTTTTTTTACACAAGCAATGTGAAACAATAAATCTCATGAAATTTTATATTTACCAACCAAAAGGCCTATTTAAAGTTTCATTTGAATTTCATTAAAAGGCATTGAATTTCATGGTGAAAAATATGCGAATGAAATATGTTTTCATAAACTACGTGAATGAAATAAAAATTTACAATAAATACCATTACTATAACACCATTAGCACTTACATTAGCTGTTATCGATAACATTAGTTTTCATTAATTGCCACATTTGAAAAGTTGAAAAGTTTTCAAATCATAAAATAAACACACGGATTTTTTTCTTCTGTTTTTAATTTGAAACATTAAAACCAATTTAAAAATTCCATTAATTATTGAACTTCAAAAGAAAATTGCACAAAATCCACTAAAATATGTAAGTACCTGACTGCCTTCTCTAATAATGTAACGTAATAATGATCATTAATAACAGCAGTAGCTCATTATTATCTTCATGATCATTACAAATGATTGTGTATTGTTTTATTTAGTTTATGAGTACGAGTACGAGTTATTTATAGTATAATTAAACAATTATAAACTAAAGTTTTATCATGATATTGCGCCTAATTTTAAACGAAAAAAAATGAAAAAAAATTGAAAAAAAAAATTTAAAAAAGAAAATAAAATTGAATTCAATTCGTTTTCCTCGTTTATTGTTTGCTTAACGAGAATGCTTCCAATAAACTATTAAATATTCTTTATTTTTTTATTATTATTGGAGCTCCTCCTTCCCCTTCTACCCTTTGAGGTACACTGAAGTAGACACGTATGGGAAATTTATTGAATTGTAATCAAAAATATATTGTATTTTATTTTAATTGTTTAGAAAAACTAATAACAATAATATTGGCTGGAATAATAATAATAATATGGGGGGAGTGGGGAAAGAAAAATATTTGATTGCAAACAATCCGCTAGAGGCTCAAATTGAATAATTGAATTGAATGCAAATTCAAGGGCCTATAAACATAACACAATTGGTCCTTACAACCCTTCAATCAGGATTACGACCAAGCTTCTCACACCATCTATGTTGTGTGTGTTAATTTTATAAATGAGTGGCCGGGCCTACACATTAAAGTCTACTCCGAAAGACAGATTTTCTTTGAAAATCTTCATGGTAATTTTATTTACTCTTTATTTGCCAGAAATCAGCTGAGAGGAAGTCGCCGAAGACTGACTGTGAATCATGGCCTCACGTCTAATAAGCCAACACACTACCTAATAGACTACGGCTTCTTCAGGGGTCTAAAAAACAACTGAATATTGGATGCAATAAAAACCTGCCTTGTTTTCCCCCGAGAATTTCTCTATCCGCGTCTCAGAGTAGCCTTCTTCATTTTCAGAATATACTCTGCGTATTTGATCACTTTTTTCAAATATGCTTTACCACGCCATGAAGTCGCCGTAGTCTAGTAGGTCGTGTGTTGGCTTATTAGACGTAAAGCCAGGGTTCGAGCCCCAGGCCAGACATCAAGGCAAAATACAAAAAATATTTCTTGGGCGACTTCCTCTCAGCAGATTTCTGGCAAAAACTCTGCGAGTAAATAAAATTGCCATGAAAAGTTTCTCAAAAAATCTGTCGTTCGGAATCGACTTTAACTATAGGTCCCGCCACTCATGTATACAATTTACGCACACAACATAATACTATGTACAGATATGCACTTTTATTGAGTCAATATTCGGTTTATTGAGTATAATATTTTAAGTGTTCAGACATAATAATATACGCAGTTAAGCTGCTTTTGCAACATTATTTTTATTTTGTTTTTTTGTTTAGTATTTTTTTTTTCTTTTGTTAGTCGTTGTTGACATTTCAGTTGTCAAATATCAACAGAAAGTGTTCGTTTAATTGTAATATGCGCACTAAACATGACATGACATGACAGTGCTGCATTTTAAGTTTGACTCAATATTATAACAATTTGCGTATTTATTGCGCAATAATTAATTGAAACTTTATATGAAATATTGAGCTCAATAATGGTGTTTATTGCGATTGACGCAATAAAGGTGCAGATCTGAACATCGTATAATAGGTGTGACAAACAAGGTCCATAATCCGGACTGAAGAGTTGTAATGACCAATTATGTATGTATGTATGTGAAGTTTGTCAGAATCAAATAATTGGAAACCCTATACGCAACAGACCGTACAGTTGGAATACTACGATGCTTAGTAATAAACTTCTCTAGAACCTTCAGAGAACACCATGTCAGAGAAAGGCTGGGAATTCTACTATCAAGACTACTGGGTTCAGGCAACGTTTAGTCACCTACATTCAGAACCAATAGATCCTCAAAAATGAGAGAGGAATGGCGAGAGAAGGACAAATAATGAACTTTTATTCGTTACTTCTGATTTCTGTTTTAAAACTACGAGTGTTACTCTCATTCACAATTCTTGTCTATTTTCATTAATTTAATTACTTTTTCTGCTCTTAACATGACTTTTTAACAACAACAACAATAACAAAACGAAACACCAATATCATGACAAAATTTTTATTTCTTTTCTGTTTTTATTTTATTTCTATTTTTTTCCTCCTTTTATTTTTTTGCCTTTGTTTTGACCATGTTAACATCTTATCTCTGTTTGTTTATTTAAAAAGTTTTTTTCGTTTTCTTTGTTTCGTTTTGTTTAGGCCATAACTAAACATGGTCATGACTGAATGCCTAAATGACTGAAGGACTGACTGATGTGTGTACATTTAAAGAAAAAAAAAACAGAAATAAAAACTCAGTATAGTTATCGATGTTGACGTTATTGTTGTTGTTATTGTTGCTGTTTCTGTTCCATGCATGAATGAACAATTGTGTTATTTGCGGCATGCCGTTCCTGATGCCTGTCGTTATTGATGCTGATAAATCCGACGATCTTTTTGTGGCAACGATCGTTTTGTTCGCGGCTCTCTGGCGTTACGTTACGTGGTGCATTAATATTGTGTTTATGGGTTTGGTTGTTGCTTTAATTTTCTTCTTCAACCTCTTAAATGTGTTTTAAACCACTGGTGGTGAATAAGTGCTGCTGCGTACGCTCAAAGAAAAATGGGTGTGAAATGTAATAATAGAAGTCGCCGTAGTCTAGTAGGTAGTGTGTCGGCTTATTAGACGTAAAAGCCAAGGTTCGAGCCCCAGGCCAGACGTCAAGACAAAATACAAAAAGTATTTCTTCGGTGACTTCCTCTCAGCAGATTTCTGGCAAAAACTCTGAGAGTAAATAAAATTGCCATGAAAATGTTTCCCAAAAATCTGTCGTTCGGAGTCGATTTTAAACTGTAGGTCCCACCACTCATGTATTAAATTAACACACGTAACATAAGTGGTGTGAAAAACTAGGACGTTGTACAATGGGTCAATTCGACTTTCGGGTACTGTACTTGTCTTAATTGTCTAACCTAACCTAACCTAATAAAAAAAAGTCATACAAGTCATGTTTGTACACATGCTTGAGTTGTTTACATCATTCCACGAACCCTAAAAATTAACCATGTAAAGTTGGAAGTAATGCGTGGCGTAAGTACACGCAAATCAACAGGAGTACCGAACCTTAAATTAATCGTACGTAGATAGGTAGAGTTGCCTGCCCACCCAAGGACGTTAGATGGACACACTTAGGCCACAAAGGACCCACTATTATACAACAGTTTTTTTTGATACCCCAATCCCGAGACCATACACTGTCAATGTGTGACAGTTTCTCCATATCACCAACATAGTAGGCACCAGGGTACCTTTTTCCTTTACGACATAGTACCGGGCATGTACCCAGTAGGTGAAGAATAGTCTCCATTCCTTCCTCATGTGCAGCTTCTGGTGTAGAAGACCAAAGAGCCTCGCATGCTTACCCGCAGTGCAATAGGCATGTACCCAGTAGGTAAAGAATAGCCTCCACTTCTTCCTCATGTGGAGCTTCTGGTGTAGCTTCGCAATGCAATGGGCATGTACCCAGTAGGTGAAGAATAGTCTCCACTTCTTCCTTATCTCTGCAGCTTCTGGTGTCCAAGAGCAATGAGCCTCGCATGCGTGTCCATAATGCAATGCCCCATAATGACCCCGAAAACAATGCTGAGAGTGCTTGTTTGGAGTTTAAGCAGACCTGTCATGCATCTTCCATCCACTATTGACTAAATTTTCTGCGCCATTCAATCCGCATCCCATCTGTTGCTGACTAAATTGATGAACGCATTGCCAATTATACAATTTCTGGTCTAGAAGACCAATGAGCCTCGCAATGCAATAGGCATGTACCTAGTAGGTGAAGAATAGTATCCACTTCTTCCTCATGTGCAGCTTCTGGTGTAAAAGAGCAATGAGCATCGCATACCCATCTATCGCTGACCAATTATAAGCTTGCAGGTACTTAAAGGGATACCCATAGTTGAGGATTCATCAGAGAGTTCGATGGTGCTACGCTTAACTAGTTTATCTGTTGTGTAGTTACCTGGAATGTCAATGTACCCTGGTACCCATATGATATGGCCACCATCACATTGGAATTGAGTTTTCAATTCGTATCAGATAGTCAAACACATTTAAGGAGATGGGGAATAACAGTGAACCAACTAAGCTACACAGCTAGTTGAGAGAAAACTTCGATTCACAAAAATCCCTTGCAATACCTCGTATGTTTACTAATTTTATTTCACTGAGTGTAACAAAATTCTACACACATTAATAGTGTTCGATTGCTAGCTGGCTGGCTGGCATCAGGCAATTAAACAAACATTCCTCAGGCTTCGTAGGACGTTTGTTTTTTTTATTGTTTTACTTGCTGTTGCATATTTAGTGTATGCCACAGCCTCAGTCCACTTATTTATTTATTTGTTTGTTTGTTTAGCTCTTCTATAAATTGTACTTAAAAAAAAAACAAAATTATTGTTGTTGCTGGACCATCAAGAAGTTGCAATATTTCGATTGCCAACCACCATTCAACCAGCCATTCGGTTCAGCCACACTTCATTGTTCACATATTCCGCATTTACGTCGGGCTTTCTTGTTAATTCTCCTGCAACGGTTTCGTCATTTCATTCCGTCAGTCTAGTTCATTTTCATTTTCAAGCGATAATAGTTCTGTGCTCCTTCTAAAGAAATTCTTTTTTTTTTCATTTTTTGATGTGGAGTAGAAGAAGAAGAAGCAGCGTTCTTAAAGAGTTTCTTTTTTCGTAATGTTTTGAATTTTGTTTACACTTCGTTTTAGTGTGGCTGTAGCCATGGCTGGGACGGTGTTTGTGACTGGCAATTGAAGTATAATTTAAGGTTTGTGTGGCGTTTTTTTTTAGTTCTGTTTTTTCATTTTTTATGAACTTTTGGGTGATGCATGACTCACTTAAATAGTTCAACACCATGTTGTAACAATCAATATGCTCGTATACAACAATTCAGTACATTATTGTTGTTGTTGTTTTTTATTTGTTTTTGCTTAAGATGATTGGTTAAGGGCACAACTACAACAATCAAAGGTACAATTCATTGTTTATACCCTACATTTAGAACATAGGCAATGGTTGGGATACATCAAGTTTGTGTAAAACTTTACAAAGTCCTTTACCGTATTCATCTCGACCGATAGGTCTTCCAGAATGTCAGCTTAAGACTACAAAGCAGACAGAAACACTTGGTCTTATTATCTATTGCGTGTTCTAGAGGTTCTGACGAAAACAAACGCTGACTCTGCCTAATTAATGGTTAAGCTTGTGTCAGTTCTTCTCAGTTAATGGTGACAACGATTAACTATTGAGCACCTCCTTTGCTTCTGAGAGCATTGTTGTTCTTGAATGAGTGCGGAATTGCAATAATTTCCGCACAAAATACTGCGTAGAGTAGTTTAGACATGTTGCGAGCATTGTAGGCATCTTGGTGAGCTATTATGCGCAAAATAATATCGTTAGTCGTTCCTTACTCATCCATCATCGTGTGCGATTAGTTTATATGACCTCAAGTCAGTAATTTCTCATCTTCACAGGGTCAAATATTTGGTTGCTTTATTTGAGGGAAAACATGCTCCTTTTGAATGTGTTTTTTACAATTCATTTCCCTACCAGTGGCTTATACAGTAACACGAATTTAGCTACCCTTGACAGTAGGTGGGTAGGTAGGTAGGTAGAGGTGGCTGCCCATCCAAGAAAAATTCTTGGATGGACTCACTTAGGCCGCATTGGGCCCATTGTGCTACCACAGTTATCCGCTATCCTCTAGCCTCAAAACCACTCGGAGCTCCTGATGAAGCGATTTAGGCTGCCAATGTCAATCGTTGACAGTTCCTCTAGATCATCCATGTAGTAGGTACCCGAGTACTTCCTTCTCCTTTGCCAAAGAGCCGGGCATGTACCCAGCAGGGGAGGGACAGTCTCCTCTTCTTCCTCATATCTGCAGCTTCTGCAGAAGTCGTTAGCAAGGTGTCCAAGACCCTTGACAGTAAGAACCTGTTACTCTGCTTAGTTCATTCTTTCATTCATTCATTAGACTGTCTTATTTTACTCAAGTTATTTACAATATTTGTCGATATTTCTCTTAAATCTTGAATGATCGGCAATTTTTATGTCCAAATATTTCATGGACGAGGTTATATAGCCTCGTCACACGCTGTTGCTCAGTCAGCTTTAGTTTAATCACAATAATGGCATCCTTTATATGAAGCTAAAACGACTACGCCATCGAATATGCATACATGCGTACATACTTGGTCATTACAATCCTTCAGTCAGGATTATGGACCTAGTTTCTCACACCACTTATGTTGTGTGCGTTAATTTGATACATCAGTGGCCGGACCTACAGTTTAAAGTCGTGATTCCGAACAACAGATTTTTGAGGAACTTTTTATAGCAATTTCTGTTTACTCCCAGAGTTTTTGCCAGAAATCTGCTGAGAGGAAGTCACCGAAGAAATCTAGGGTTTGAACCGCGGCCTTACGACTAATAAGTCAACACACTATCTACTAGACTACGGCGACTAAAGACTCAAAGAACATTCACTCGAAATAAGGATCTGCTCAAGTGCAAAGTGTAGATTTGACGATGAGAATCTCTGCGGAGTTAAACTATTTCTGAAGGAAACACCTTAGTGCCTATCAACTACTAGGCAGAGATTTAGCCTCCGTGATACCGAATAAAATCTGGAGTTTGTCAGGGCAATAGAATAAAGAGAGACAATAAAAAGATGCCCTATATAGATTCAGGCAGTACAAGAGATCGTATGATCGCATTTCTCTAAGCCAACACACTATCTACTATACCACGGCGAGGTGTACTTAAACCAGAGTTTAAACATCCTTATGGTATCGTTTATATGAAGCATAATGACTACAACATCGGATGTACACAATCAAATATAATGTTTCACAATAGGTGCCCTAGTATAGAACCTAGGGGAACTAATACCCAATACATGGCTTATTACCATTGGCAAACTTAAGTTAGACTTTGGTTCCATTATAGAAAATTAATATAAAATAACTCTTTTCTTATCGAAAATTTAAGAAATTATTTCTCCTTGACTCTGCCTGCAATTCAAGTTCTCAAGAGAATTTTCCAATCTCTGTAGAGTGCTTCATTAGTTCATAATGTAGCCTGCACGAAAGAGAAATACATTGTGGTAGAAGGTATCATATGTGGTATAATTGATTCGACGGTAATTTTGTTGTGTATTTTCGTTGTTGGTTTATTGTTCAGTTCAGCACTTTTTTTTGTATTTAGACAAACAAATTCTCATGCCAGACATTGACGCCGTTAACGTCAACAAACGACCGCCACTGTTGCAAGAGAAACAAAACAATATTGCCTGCATATGTTTCAAACTACTTCAGCTCTTTATAGGTATGATACGCTCTGCAGTACTCTATACAGACAGGGTGTAGCGGAAAAGTCGTATGCTTTGTAACACTAGAAGTCTATTAACCCCTTCGCTGCCAAGCCTAAATTATATGAAGTCATTCCCATTGCCATTTATATTTTGAGTGCTATTGTTTACCAAAACCCTGTTATTTCTTGGTAAGAGCACATATATGTATTATCATATATAATCATTTACAAGCAGAAAACCAAAGACGAGCATACTCGTCGTTGGCAATAGGAAGGCAGAAGGACTCGAGGCAACACTTAAAAAAAAATTTTGCTAATTCAAAAGCCTGCATGTTATAATATATTTAAAGTAGGACGAGTATACTCGTCTTTGACAGGGTATCCCGCACTGCCAAGACGAGTATACTCGTCCTTGGCAGCGAATGGGTTAAAAATGTATGAATTGGGAATGAATACAACAAAGCTGCTTATAAGTCAAAGACGAGAGAACATTAAACTTAAAAACTTGCTGTCTTGTGCAGGGTTTCCAAAGATTCTTTAAAAAAATAGGATGTAACATGCGAAAGAAGGAAGGCAACGTGGAACATACACTTTGTCAGTGCAAATACTGGGTGACTCAAAGAGGCAATACTATTAGTTCCTGCTAGCGTAGGGTACATTTATCAGTCAACTTTAGCTTACATTTTCCCATGCAAATGCTTTCTGCGAATATGCTTGTTGCACATACATACATACATACAATAGAAAATATTATTTATCGTTTAGAAGCTTACACACTCACCAACATACATATTTCATTAGTTGTTCTTTTAATGTTTTTGGCATTTCCGATATAGACATTTCATACGTCCGGCCCGACCCCCACCATACCCATTCCTTTGCTAATAGCTTTCATTGTTTTCAGACACTTTTTATTGCCGAGCAATTTGTGGCTGCTGTGGGGGTACGATGTGACTAGAATTGGCTAAAAACTCAAATAAACAATATGTTGATAAAAAACACAAAAAAAAATTAGCGACAACAATAACAATAATAACAACAAACAATGTGAATTGACACGCAGCTTACAAAGAGAAAAATAAAGGCAACAAAAATATCTACAGTCAGCCGTGCTCGACTACGTGATACTCTATCGAAACTGTCCAATTCTGTTACATCCAGAACAGTAACTTAAGCTTGAAATAACGGTAATGCAGTGAGTCGTACGATGGCTTACAAGCGAAGCGTTTCAAGTTCCAATTCCTCAGAGTTTCAGTTAAGATAATAAACCCGAACAATAGCACAATTGTAGCATTCACAAGAAGCAGAAAATGGAAAAATGTTCGACCTCTGGGTGAGGTTATATCACGGAAAGTGGAGACTCAATATCTCGTAATATTCTTGAAAAAAGAACTGACATGAAAGGCTCATACAGAAAGCACTTCAGATATGATGTATAGAACACTAGCAGAAAAATCTTGAAGTATGTCAATTTGGAGGCTACATTCTCTTTTAAGAGAGTGGCCGTTCTATGGTAAGCGGATGGTTCAATGACCGATTGTTAAGTAGGAGCGGGTGAATTCAATCTCAAAGTGAAACATTCGAAAACCATGTGAAAGCTCATCGAAAGATCTGCTCAGATCAACTTAAAAAGAAGAAGAAGAAACGTACAATGGGTCAAATCGACCTCCGGTTACTAAATTGACAAGTGCACGTCCTCTAACCTAACTTAAAAAAGAAGATACAAAGCGCGGAGCATAATAAAACTGTTTAACAGTCAAGTCGTCATCCAGGCACTTGGCTCATATGAGCTTAATTCGATAATACTATGGGACTATCCGGACAAGCCGCATAAGCTAGGCAGAGGAAATAGGATCACTTTCCGTTGAATCCTAAATCATGTGGGACTTCACAGCATTGCCACTGACAGGGCTAGAATCTTTCTATGGATTGCAAAGAGAATTTGGAACGGCATACTCGGCCGTAGTCTAGTAGGTAGTGTGTTGGCTTATAAGACGTAAAGCCAGCGTTCGAGCCCCAGGCCAGACATCAAGACAAAACACAAAAAGTATTTTTTTCGGCGACTTCCTCTCAGCAGATTTCTGGCAAAATCTCTGAGAGTAAATAAAATTGCCATGAAAAAGTTTCTCAATAATCTGTCGTTCGGAGTCGACTTTAAACTGTAGTGGGACCCACTCATGTATAAAATTAACATACACACCGTAAGTGGTGTGAGAAACTAGGACGTTGTACAATGGGCCATTTCGACCTCCGGGTACTGTACTTGCCTTAATTGACAAGTACACGTCCTCTAACCTAACCTAACCTAACAGTTATGTTGCCAATCAAGCATTTGGTTCATATGTGGCTAATTCGATAATATTATGGGAGTATCTGGACAAGCCGCATAAGCTAGGCAGTGGAAATAGGGACACTTTCCGTTGAATACTAAATCATAGGGGACTTCACATCATTTTCACTGACAGGACCAGAATCTATGGATTGCAAAAAGAAATTTGAAAGGTTATATTCGGAGAGAGAGATGCAGATTCTTTTCAAGGCAAATGGGTTTGGAACAACTATACAACATCGATCAGACCATCTAAAAGCGGTTTGAGGACACTTACCGTCCTTTTGCCGGCATAGGAGACTCAAAGAACATACATAACATAATTGGTCATTACAACCCTTCAGTCAGGATTACAACCTAGCTTCTCACACCACTTATGTTGTGTGTGTTAATTTTATGAGTGGCGGTATCTACAATTTAATGTCGATTCCGAACAACAGATTTTTGAGAAACTTTTCTTGGCAATTTTTGTTTACTCCCAGAATTTTTGTCAGAAATCTGCTGAGAGGAAGTCAACGAAGAAATACTTTTTGTACTTTGTTTTGGCCTGGGGCTCGAACCCTGGCTTTAAAGCCAACACACTACCTACTGGAGTACGGTGATTAAAGACTTAAAGAACATTCACTCGAAATAAGAATCTTCTCAAGCGCAAAGTATATATTTTACGATGAGGAGCATTCCGGAGTAAAAAAATTTTTGAAGGAAACACTCTAGTGCCTATCAACTACTAGGCAGAGATTTAGCCCCACTGATACCGAATAAATAGAGACAATATAAGGATGCGCGATATAGATTCAGGCAGTACAATTGATAAGTTAGGAAACCCAATTAATAAAATTAGGAAACTTAATAAGAAGGACTTTCGAACTTAGGACGGCTTTAGAGAAATTTTGATGGGTTTGTCCTTAAAATCGGAAAGTTTACTTAGGTTACAAAACTACAGGGGATATAATTAAAGGATATGTAATGAACACTATTTTAAGACAATCATGAACACAAGTCGAATAGCTGGGTGTAGGGTAAACTGACAGTAACAACACAGCATCAATAGTTTTCCAGCTCGTCATCAGCATTACGAATATTGTTGTGTGTGTGTGTGTTTGGGCAAAGTGTGAAATTGAAAACAGTACGTAAAATGAATAAATAAATGAGCCAATAAATGAATGACTGATAGACGGATTGAATGAATGAATGATTGAATGCATCATTCAAATACGAATTTATTTGTTATTGTTGTTGTTTATAATAAATATCGTATAAATGTTAAGCGTTTGATTAGTTTAGAACACACAAAAAAGAATTTCTAATTGAAAAAAATTATATTCTAATGACACCAACAACAATAGGAAATTATATTAAATTATTAACAATTATGAGCCTATGACAACAGCAGTAGTAGTGGGTTTAAACAATAAAAACGATGGCAAATAAAAGTGGGATTCATTTTTTAATTCCTTGTTATCGATACTCTACACTATGGGGGCAAATTATGCGATGACCAGTTCAGTCAATTGCAATTGAAATTAATGGCAAGAGATTATGAGATGAAATTTATTTCAATATTGAACTTCAATATTGGCACTGTAATGTTAAAACATGAATTAAAATTTGATGGGGGTTTCAGGAAATAGCAATATTTGTTCATATAGTGGTAAAACGATAAACGATAACGATAGAGTGTGAACGATAATCAATTCAAAGCATATATGGCAGGCAGAGCAATAAAGGAAACTTCCTGCAGATTGATTAACTGGCTGAAGGATAGATTTGAGGCTTAAGGTTTAAGTTAGCTAGGCACGTAAGTAGATATGGTTTGATAACCATGCAGAGAATAGGCATATCACATGTGGCCCATATCTAGTTTCCTGCCTAGCTACCTTAAACCTCAAATCTATCCTTTACCACAATTTTCCATTTTCCATAACGCTGAAGCCATCCGAAACAATTTGATGGAGTCCTTTAGACTTACAATAGCTATCCTGGATAGTTCAGTAGGATTCTCTGTTTAGAAGAAGCCCGGATATAGCGCCCAGGGATGGGTCCAGGAAATGAAGAGCAATTCACTCCTCTTTTTTGTCCGTATAGCTCCTGCAGAATATACGAACATACAAACATACATAAGTGGTCATTACAACCCTTCAGACAACCTAGTTTCTCATACCACTTATGTTGTGTGTGTTAATTTTATACATGAGTGACGGGACCTACAGTTTAAAGTCGTTTCCGAATGAAAGATTTTTGAGAGAGTTTTCATTTTCTTTCAATTTTATTTACTCTTAGAGTTTTTGCCAGAAATCTGCTGAGAGGGGAAGTCGCCGTAGAAATATTTTTTCATATTTCGTTATGTTCGAGATGTCTGTCGATAGTGTTCGAACCATGGCCTCACGTCTAATAAGGCGACACACTACCATGTGGTATTACTTTGCGGAGTGTCTCCTGCCTGCTCATTCATTAATCGCACAGTTTTCCGATGTCTCCTATAGCCTTCTCGATAAGATCAAACATTTTCGATTTTGAAAAAACAAAAATTTTCTCAGTTTTTGTGAGCCGTCCAAGTCCTCACTGATGGAATCAAGCTGGGAGGAACCATTTGAGGCGAAATTTACTCAGAGTCAATAGGATTACAAACGGATTACTGCAGCATTTTCCAGAGTGGCGGAGAGGTATAATGTACACATCATTTAGGTTCTGGGACACAATGATATCCCGGGCAACTGCAGAGCGGATGAACTGGCCAGACACTGCACGACCATCGAACTCTCCGACGAATTCTTAAATGTTATACATGATTTAAAGCCCAGCCATGTCTACGGCAACTATGCTAAGCCTATTAATTCGCAATTTGAGAAGACTTTCCGTTCGCTTTTTGCATATCCTTTGCCAGATTTGCTGCGCTAGCTTGCGCGTATCCGAAGATACTCACACGGCATTAACGGAACCTAATACTGCATTGCAATGAGGTTATCAGTATAGGGAACTCATCCGAAAGTTGTACCATTTTTAGTCTATCCATCCACTATGCTCTTTCCCATTATGCTTCGGTACACATGTGAAATACGAATTCTACCACTCTGCAATCTTGTTGAGCTCCTCACGGCAGCAGTAATTCCTTTTTTATAAAGTTAGAAGCAGACTTTCTCCTTGACTGATGTGATGTCAGACTATAGAAATTCAGATATAGTTTCAATGCCAACCTGAAGAAGTTCAGCTGGTGTTCTATCTTTAGCTGCAGTCTGTCTGCTGATGTCGACTTTCATTTTTGTATCGATCTGCGCGCCTGCTCGTACAACCGCCATCAGCAATTGTTTGGCTCTTGTTATGGCTCGGTTAATGAGACAATCTTCAATTTTCTGTCGTGCCCTAATGATCAGCCATATCTTAACCTGTTTTCATGAAAGTTCAGCCAGTAGGTGAAGTTGGGGTCGGGGATTCTCTCATTATAATTAGAATACCGCTGCTACTCCCTTGGGTGTATGAGTGTACAAATGATTCAATACAAAATATGAACACATAAGGAGCTCATATGTATGTATATATGAACACATTTTGCCTAGTCACTATTTTATTTGAATAGACTTTGAAACGCAACTATTTAGACAAAGAAGTCAAAGCATTCAGCTGCAAAGACAATGACCATAAATGAACAAAAACAAATGCCCCCTACTTGATGATAATGACAATGATGATGCCGATGATGATGATGAATGCCGCGAATTCCCCCAGGGTCATTGAAAATATTTTCAATTCAATTGATCACTCGCTAAGTGGGTGAATCAAAGATTTGTTGTTTTGCAAAAATTAATGTCAAGAATCTTTTTTTTTTTTTTTTTGTTCAAAGTCTTCTCTCTTTTTATTTATTTTGCAAATACGGGAAAACAAAAAACAAATTCACTAATGCTTGCCATAAACGTGATGGTATTTCAGTTCAAGAGGATTAATCCACACAGAAGAGCATGTAATTAGTTATCGTATATTATTACCACAGTTATCGTACGTATGTCATTCGAGAAGAGGGATATTTATTTGCCCACTTCTTAAGAAATCGTTTAAAAATTTCCCTGTCATTTAAGATTTGATTTGATTTCTAGTTTTACAATGGAAAAGTGTCATGTTCAAATGGTTGGCGTATAAATCAGTTTTTCGAATAGAAATTCTGATTTATTACAGAACAAATGTAACAAGGATACACCTTGATTGTGACAAAAAAATATTGCAACACAATTTTTGATTGACAGAGAGCACTGGATAAACCCATCTGTTTGAAGCATGTATGGAGAAAAAAATAAGTTCAAAAATGTATTGTAAAACGCATGCTTTTGAATATAAAATCCCAGCCCTAGTTTATGGCAATAATTTAAATCAAGCAACACTAGCCCTACAGGCAGTCATTTGAAAAAAGGCAATCATTTTTCGTTAAGCACGATTGTTGTGAATAGAGGCGAAAATAAAAATATCGGGTACGCCATCTAACGTTTTTTTTTTCGTGAATGGTAACTCTTAGCTCATGTCTGATTTGACAGATAATTAGTTTTATCCTTCCGCTGAACGAATATGGTTGTGTATACGCTTGAACAACGCTGGGAAATATTGCGACATTACTTTGAAAATCATTGGCAAATCATGGCAGAATGTGTGCGAAAATTGCGTACGGATTTTTGAAGAAGAGAAGCACCGTCATTTTTATCTTGGTGGGTAAGTAAACAAGCAAAATTGTCGCATTTGGGGCACAGAAAACCCGCACGTATACATTGAAAAGCCGACGCACTCAAAACGAGTCACTGTTTGGTGCGGATTTGGGTCCAGAGGCATAATTGGGCCATTTTTCTTCGAAAATGAGCAAGGAGTGGCCATATCGGGCCATGTTGAACGAATTTTTGTTCACAAAAATTGAAGAGGAGGATATTGGCAACATTTGGTTTCAACAGGACGGCGCTACGTGCCTCACAGCCGAAGCTACACTCGATGTTTTGCGCCCTGTTTTTGAAGATCGCATTATCAGCCGCAGAGCTGATGTCGTTTGGCCAGCTCGGAGCTGCGATTTCACACCGTTGGACTATTATTTGTGGGGTGCCGTCAAAGATAAGTGTTACGCCGACAAGCCAGAGACAATTAACGCTTTAAAGGACAATATTCGTGAAGCCAGCTGCACACAATCGATAATACGCTTAAAAATTGGACCGATCGTGTAGGGTACTGCATGGCCAGCCGAGGCAGCCATTTGAATGAATTTATTTTATATTATTAACCGGAAGGATTGTACTTTCAAATAAAAAAAGAAATTTGCAAAAATATTCAGTAGTTTTTTTAAAGCATTTTCAAAAAAAAAAAGTTATTTGGCGGACCCTTTACAAGCAGGAGGCCTGACAAAGGCAGAAATGTCACCTCTAACGATTACAATCACAATGGAGGAGCTCACAACTCTACCTACGCAGAAAACTTGGAATATTTCAGGCAAAGGGAGAGCAGTACTCTAACGATTACAATCACAATTGAGGAGCTCACAACTCTACATACGTAGAAAATATTTCCGGCATTTGTGAAGTTTACGGTGTTGTGCGAAAATGAAACTTGACTAGTTCCGAATGCAACTGCTCATCAGTTTTGTCAATAGTGTGGATTCCCTGTGCAGCCCTTGCGCTGCCCAACTTCTTCCTCTTCTCTGATTTTGGTGGAACTTGGTCAGTACAGGGACAGCGTTCACCCGTAGCATCACAACGGGCCGCTATGCGTGCTCAAGTGAGGTTTGTGAAATAAGAGCTACCACTCCGACCTAACCTAACCTAACATATGAATCCCTGGAACTTAGTCAACGAAGAACCCCTACTGAACTTATATCAAAAGCAAACGATCGAAGTTGAACCAGCCATACTATCGGAAGAAGTCCGATAATTTTACAAAGAAGGCACTAGAGGAGATACTTTAAAGCTCAGGAAGCCGAAATTAACCAAAGTACACATGGAAACAAGCGACATTCCTACAAATAGGCGTTGTACTATCTCAAGCTACCTTCCCCATCACGCCAACAACGAATGCATTACTTAACATCTCTGTCAGCCTAGTCATACCCGTTCTTTATCATTCTAACTCTGCTCTCTATGTGAATAAAAGTAAAATTGCTCGTGCAGTCCATGTAAATGAGGCGCCAATAACACTTTTTTTTGTATTAATTTCTGCGATTTCTGTCGCATTGGGTGCAAAAACAAAAAAAAAACAGCAATCGCATGGAGAAATGTCACATTCAAATGCATAAATCATCTATAAGTAGCGCGTCCCGAACAACAACAACAACAATTGTCATTGCACTTGTTCTCCGTACATATCAGACTGACAGACAGATAGACAGACAACTAGACAAACCAACTGTTATTAGAGCAGCGATATTGATTTTCTCTGATTGTTATCAGTTACAATATATTGTCAATCTAATGTTGTCACATTGATCTTGTTCAACAATTTGCGATATGGAAAAAATTAACAACAACAACAACAACAACAGAAGCTAGAAAATGAAAATGAAAAGAAATCTGCACCACCTTAGCCAGCTACTGCTACCATTTCGGATTCCCATTAACAAGTCATTTCGAACTTCAAAGAACTATTGAAATGTGTCTTCTGTCATTGCAAAGCAATTCTTATTGCTTTTAATATGCAACAATTGTTGTTGCAGCTATTTGTTGTTGTATACATATACAGACATAATATGAGCAACAGGTTGTTGTCGTTTTGCAACAACCATGTGGTGGCAGTGGGGTATTTACAATGTGAAGCGTTGGGTTTAAATTTTGTTTTTCTTTTACATTTCAAAATTGGGATGGTTACCCTAGTGATAGTAAGAAAGGAATAGGAATACATATGCCTTTGAAAGGATGAGATATAGTCAGCAGAATTATGAAATTGGTCTGTGGTTCTATGGTCAGTTGCGGAAGTGGCTGGATAAGATGCAAAGATGTCTACCTCAAGCATAACGGATGCCGTTAGGAGTACTTCTCAGCCTTCGTTGGGGAATGGGAGTACTTCGGGTGGAGGTTGTGGTTATGCGTCTGGCGACAAGAAACTTTTTAATGTTTGTTATTGCAAGGAGAGGGGCATACGGATACTGAGTTTGGCTTTCACGAACTATATGGTCAGAGTATTTGATTTCAGCAAGCTGTGGTGGTGGTGGCGGAGAGTATTGGAGAGACATAGGTAGTCTAAATAAAGGTTATGCGATCATTATGGATGACTTGCAAACAGAAACTTGCACTGGGGCAGGATTCAACTTCGGGGATTGCATGAAGTTAACCCATAAGCACTTTGTATTCCACGCATCGAAGCCAAGGCATCGAAGCTAATCTGGAAACGGATCGCGATGAGGGAAATGGTACCTTAAAGGCTCTTATATTTGATATGAGAGGTTTTAGTTCATAAAAAGCTTTTAGGGGCCTCTTTGACAGGTACAGAGTGGTAATGTGCTGAGTTCGAGGACAATGTGATGTGTGGTACAATGTGATTGCAGATGATCTGACAAGGAATGCCGCTACAAAGGACGCAAACTAATCAGAACGATCGGTTGAATCTCTCCAGGGGCACATCTTCGGGCTAATCGATTAGTTGTTAAGACAGAGAGCGGATCTGCAGGCCACTATGGCCTCAACGTTCTAGAACACAATGGGTGCTGAATAAGGCGTTCAAATCTATTTGGATTTTGATGCGTTCTTTGTGGAGGTATTACGCCTTGAGAAAAAGGATTAGTATGTGGGACAGGAGAGGAATTTTTCTCGCATTTTTTGTGATAATGTGAGGAGTGGGCTTCTGTTGAGCAGATTCTGTGTTTATGCCCTGACGTGCAAAGGTAAAAACCCCAGATTATTGGCTAGAGTCTCTTTAATAACCTTTGAGGCGTGATAAATGCATCAATTCCTTGAAGAAATCTCTCCCACAAATACCAGTCACCACCACTATTCTTTCCCTTTCAAAAAAAAACTCAAAAATATGCAAAATACCCCCATTGGGACACCTTCTCCACCAGCATTTGCTATGATACAAAATACTGTATGAAATTGAAATTCCATAGGGCAAATGTTAGTGGGCGCTTGAGCTACATTCCTAAAATAGTTTCACATTCGGCGTAAGTAAGCTGGCGCAAAGCAATTTTTTTTCATTTTTTCTTTTCTTTTTATTTCGAAAACATAAGACAACAACACTAATAATAAAATCAATGTGTAGTAAAAACTCTTGAATGCGAACACGTCGATGTGTATGGGCAGGGCGGTGTGTTATGGCGATATGTTGGACATTAACGTAATAAATAATTGAAAACCAAAGTAATTAATAACGCTTGTAATTTAAATTCGAACAAATGAGATGGTGTTTGTCGATAAATGTTGTCGAACATAATTTAATGTGCGTATGTGTTCAGTTTTTATAAATTTGTTTGAACGAAAACTTATATGAACGGAAAAAAATTGAATTTCTTTTACAAAAAACACACTGATAAAGAGCCTATTGCAACACCCTACATGTTTAAGTATACATTGGAAGACAAATGTTTAAAGAAAACGGAAAGAAATTATAGATTTCTTGCTTGAATTTGAAATCCAAGTTAACTCAAAAGCACTCGAGCCAAATCCAGGACCTAGAGATACTCACTAAGGCAGATATATTTCAGCAGTAAGCTCCAAGTAGATTCAATCAATCCCAATCTATTTAAATATTCCAAAGAAACTATAGAGACTTTTAACATCGATGGAGATAAATTGTCCAAGATTGGACAATGCAGGACAATTAGGCAATCAAAGTAAGCAATAGTCTCCTAGGCAGGTTTGAGGACCCAAAGTAGCAAATACAAGAACCGCTGGTGGTCATGGGACCTATTGTGTTCTTCCTAGAAAGGTTAAGGAAGTGTATTAAAAGAACAGGATAGAGAGGATGAAGGAAAAGTGCAAAAAACAAAGCAGGGAACTTTGCTACACAGGGATAAATTCATACCAATCAGCCAGCTCAACCCTAGGAGAGTCATATAATCAGTACTCGACAGAGAATATAAATCCTCTTAGAAGCCCACCTACAAGATATTCAATATTCTTCTCGTACAAAGAATTGCACAGTTACAGAGGGAATGCTCTATCGCCTACAAAGACTCCTCATCTCCTCATACTCTACAGAGCTCCGGCTGAGATTTACTCCAGAACCGCGACAGTGTCCTGATATTACAAAGTCCCATAAGGAATCCGGTCATCAGTCTCTTGTTGGGCTTACTGAGTGCCAGCAGCGATCCAATTTTAACACCTTCGAAGATGACTAAAAGCTCGTATCTACATAGCACACAGATTTCGTGGATCCTCACTCCAATGAGTGCAAAGGCATAGCAAATTAAAGAATTAGGACTAACAACCGTACTACCAATCAAATCTCACAGGGGCGCCGGCATTTGATTTTCCAAGAATACCGTGTGAGCTTTTAAGACAGGCAGAGCAACGGCTATGGTGCCTGTTGCACTTTACGATACTGTACCAGCCTGATCTCTGCAACGCCAGAATGTGCCATGAGTAATTGTCTTTCCCTCTCCGAAATCACAGGAGAATGTTCGTTAAGAACTCTGTTGCATATATATCGGTGTTTATGTCCCAAAAAAAGATGAAAAAATTGTCATTCTGGTTTTCGAATTTTTAAAAGGAAGAAACTGCTCAAGTTCTTCCAAATGATTCATCCTGGAATTGTCTTAACAGCTCAAATGGGAGAACCTCTACAGTAACAACTTCATAGGAAGGTCATTCAGAGAACACGTCTTGTAAAGAGTAGGACTCGATGGGCAAAATACATCGCCACAAGGCCTAAGGCAAGTTAATACTTTTTTTCGAGGCCACGGTAGATAACATCACTACAATCCTAAATACTGATACAGTAAACTTATCTCCTATTCACTACAGAAACTAAAAACCCTTTTGGTTATCATGTTATCTCCTTAACAATGGTTTTTGAATAGATTTCAATACGATTCATCTCTTTGTACGAGATGTGAATCAAAACAGCTACAAAATCGTTGTGCTATAGAATTTATTACTACTCTACTCAATATAGTTTAGAAAATTTTCACTTCCAAAAGTCACAAAAGTGCTACGGATTTTATTCTAACTACGTTTTTAAGAACTTTAGTATATGTACTTACATCAACTGAACTCTTTCGCAATTGCTTGATGGAATACAAACTCGTTTATTCTTGCGATTGAAAAAAACTGTATCTTGAACATTATCGATAAAAAAGGATTTCTTGAATTCACCTGTATATCGAAAATATTTTATATTTTAAAATTAACAACGGATTAGATCAAATGTTACTCAAGTTATTACCATAGAAATGTCTTGAAAATCTTCTTCTTGTTCTTCTTGTTAGTATGTAAAACTTTAATACAAACTTGATGAATTTTTAACTTATAAAACAGTCCATAATTCTCTTTTGAGGCCCTAACGAGCTGGGCCATCAGTTCACCAATCATCTCGTGGTACTCGATAAGTTTCATTATTGCTACGAATTATATCAACGCCTGCACCATAATATGGAATAATATAGTGAGAGCCATCAGCCGGTCGAACAATTTGTAAGGCTATGAGAATAATATCAACCAGTTGGCCAATGAAAAAACCGCCCAATGTGCAGGCCTTTAGCAAACCCATGCCATAGTAGCCCAAATAGAAACGATCCAAGCCAAACATGCCAGTAAAAACGGAAAGTAAAAGCACAGTATCCAAATGGTAGCCATTGCTAGAATAAGAAGGCAAAATGTTAACGATTATGTACGAATGAAAGGAAAAGACAATGAAATCCCTTAACTTACGTCCATTTGCAGGGTAATTCTTTCGTAAAAGTATTATTGTTGGTGCCAATGCATTCTATGCCATCGGCAGCTATACACCAAACTGTAAAATATAATTTTTTTGTACAAACAATATAAAATATATTAAAATTATTGAAAATTTATACCTTTGGCCACACCAGACTGCTGACAACCATAGAATTGTTGAGTTTTTGGATCGATTTGTTTGCGTCCAGGATCTGGACACAAATATTGGCCCATCAGGAGTGTAGAACAATCGTAGGCCACACCATTGACCAACACAATAAGCACACACAATATTAATAATAATTTAAACATTTTACGAATTATTTATTCTTTAAAAAACTTTAATAAATTAGCTTTTAATTGTTTTAAAACTGATTTCATAAACAAAACTTTTGTTATTTTCTTGTAACTTTTGAGCGGCAGTAAATGACAGGGATGCCAATACAATTTTGTGATAAAAACGCTTATATTCTATATGGTAGCCTCTAAATGTTGACTAATAATCCTGCTCTTGGCAGCCATGTTAATTACAGTACAGCTGGTTAATGTTTATGCTAAAACTAACACAGAGTCGTTATACGTATTTCGTTGTTTTTGTTGCAATAAGCAAAACAAAAAACAAAACAATTCTCTTCTCAAAGTGAAAAATTGCATCGAATTTTAAAACAAATTGTTTTTATATTTGAAACAAGTTTGCCTAGTTTTGCACAATTTAAATTTGTTGTTTTTAATTAGTTTAAACGATTAATAAAGTTCTTAGAAGTTAAAGCAAAAAGTTAAATAAAAGAAAATGACTTGTTGAGATTCTTGTATTGCTGTTGGCAAACGAAAAAAGTGGACCTATGGACTTTTGTCATTGATAAGGATTTTAAACAATATTTTGCAGTACAACGGTATATTATATTAACAAAATATAAGTAAAATGAATTTCTATTAAATTGTAATTAATTTTAGCACAATTATAACGCATACACGTAAACATGTTACTAAAAATCCGTCATGCCCTATTGGAGGTAACCAATCATCCCAATGCCAAGCAGTCTGCTATAATTATCAACAATGAGATCATTATCACCTCGGGCTGCATTCTACAGCCTTACATACGACCCATGTTGCCTTTTGTGGCTGATCATACAAACGAGAATGTCTGTGCCAGCACAAAAATCATACACAAATTGCAACAATGCCGATTGGTCAATGCCCAAGAGGGTAACAGTGAAGAGGCCCAGCACTTGAATGCTCTAAGCTATCAAGTAACCTTTGATCGTCGCAAACTACCAGTTGCTGTTACTGAACGCAATGCTAATGTACCCCATATACTAACCAGATATCGCGCAAAGCTATTGTATGTTTTCAGTTCCAAGGAAATATCACGTAATCTGCATAATGTTTTAAACTCGATTACATTTAACGATTCATCAACCAAGGATCATAATGAGGTTTTATTGACTTCATTCCTCATTTTGACAATGCGTCCTGCTAAAGCTGCCGAATCCCCAGAACGTTTTGAAAGATTTTTGGAACATATTGCCCACTATTTGAGATTCACAATGCCTATACGACCCTTGGATGATGTCTTAACTATGTGCACACCGTTTGGCATGGAGAACTTTTACAAGACCATAAGTATTGGCAAAATTTCAAATGTTATAGGCAAAGACTGTTCACTGTTTGTGTTGTCCAATAATTTACCACTGGGCTGTGAAGGATCGGCGGTGTTTAATAGTAAACTGTAAGTAAAATTGTTATGCAGCAGAGGTGTTGTTTGATTAGTATGTCTGCTCTTAAGCACACTTACTTTATTTAATTAATTATCTTCCTTCTTTAATTACTTTCTTCCACCCATTTTTAGGCGCTTAATTGGTCTCATCATTTGCACAGCCTTTCAGCGTAACAATGAGAATCTACAGATGACCATAGCAGCCAATTTTGCACACTTATTGAGAGACTTTATGAATCAATTGGGCATAAAAATAACAACCGTTATGTTACCCAGGGAACCATCAAATTTTGCTTGTAAGTTTAGAAGGAAAAAATTTTAAATTTCAAGTTGTTTTTTTTAAATTCAAAAGAAACGTATTTCAGGGGAACGCACTCTAGTGGTTATTGAATCAAATGGTAATCAAGGAACAGGCACACTGGTTAAAGTGCAAAATAAAAAATTTATATTGACCTGTTCACATGTGGTATTTCAGGTAGAGTAAGCAAACATAATGTTTTTCATTACTAAAGCCTTCAAAATAATAATAATTTCAGGTCAATACAAAAGTTTGCTGCCGCGGTGTCGATGGCGAATTCGAAGCTGATGTCCTTTGGCGTAATCCCCATTATGATACTGCTTTCGATGTGGCCTTATTGTCTACACCCAAAAACATTCCCTCACGTTATTGTGTACGTTTGGCCCAAACAAAACCATGTTTAGGGCAGACAGTCTACAATGCGGGCTTTCCATATTTTGTTAATTTCAATTTGAAATACGATTTTAATCCTTCTATATTCCAAGGACGTATTATAAAATATACACCGGCTGCTATAATGTCCGATGGTTGTGTACAGGCTGGCCAAAGTGGTGGACCGATGTTCGATGAGCATGGCGGTTTAATGGGCATATGTGTGTGCAACATTAAAGTGGATAATGTCGTTTATCCAAATATTAACAGTGCAGTTCCCATAATATCTATACGTTCCATACTGGAGGATTATGCTAAAACAAATGGTAAATGATTATGATTTTCTTGTGTTTCCTAACTATTTGTTTAATTTGTTTGCAGATTTACGCATTTTAAACAATTTGGTAGCTAATCAGGATATACAAAGGATTTGGTCTTTGGCACCTCCACCTATTATAAGCAAATTATAACTTTGCTTTCACATGTTATTTAAATAATATACGCATGCTTACATATTATGTTCATTTTGTACATATGAAACGAGTTTTTTTAATGTATTTTTATATATCAAACACAATATCTCTCGCAATACATACTATACATACATATATACACAAATTAAAATCAGTATCTGCAGTATATTTTAACAATTGAAGTGTTCCTATTTCTAATAGTAGACTGACATTGCATCAGTGTACCTCGGTTTTAAGCTAAAGCTAGGTTATAAGCGTTGAATATCATTATTTAGCAGGTCGATATATAGGCGTGGTGGCAAATACAAAAACAAGCTGCTGGTACCCATTATATTCGTCTTGTTATAAAGAGAAAAGAAGTGCAACGAAAGAAACGAGTTAGAGATGAATGCATACTTCTCAGCTAAGTCAAGCACATTATAAACCTCAGGAAAACCTGAGTATCGACTTTCGTCAGAGAAACCCTCTTCTTGGGTATTTCTGAAAATAGTTAAAAACCGTACAGTCATAGAGCAACTGCTTTATTTTCTTTAACTCCTCTTCCTCTTTCCTGCAGAAATTCGTCTAAGATGTGTGCCAAATCCCTGTCAGCGTTCTGATATTACAATGTCCCGCAAGGAACCCAGTCACCAGTGCCGTATTGGGCCTACTAAGTTCACCAATTGAACAAGAAGCTAATTTCACAAATGCAAACGACTGAAGCTCCTTTTCTTTCCCTCTGTAAGGACTTTGTACAATGGGTACTGTACTTGTCTTTAATGACAAGTACACGTCCTCTAAGCTAACCTAAGCTCCTATGAAGTTCTTACAGTACGAAACACTTGCGACTTTTAACAAACCGTTCCTGCTGCCTTCAGGGGAGTTAGAAAAAGCCGGACCAGCGAATGTGCCTGATCCCTGTGGCTCCTGTGGAGTCCTTATAATTACGAAACACTCGGCACTCACAGCAAATCGTTCCTATTGTCCTTAGGGCAGTCTTACTGTCAACGAAAATCGAACTCAAAAGGCTTCAAACCAGCAAATGTTTCTGTTTGGAAAATGCTGAAATTGTAACCCGCTTCATATTTTCCATTTATCTTTCGTAGGACATCACTGAGAGATTAGGAACAAATCCCAGCCGGACTATTGCAGGATATGTTACGATGAGGAGGAATTGGAGACTATCGAACTCCTGTGTAACTGCCCAGCCGTTGATAGGTTGAGGACCCTTGACAGGGCCTTCTTTGAGAGTTTGAATTCTGTGTCGAGTGCCGACATCTAGGCCCTCCACAGATTCATTAGTGGCTTGGGCTGGTTGAGAGGTGCTAGGGCTTCATCGGTGTAGTCGCGTTCTCCCTCCTTTTTGTTGCGTCTGGTCTGTGTGGTTCCTCCGCTTCCCATTCTCCCCTTTCCGGCAACCTCTCCTTTTTTATCCTATTCCCTCTATTAACCTTCCCTCTTTAAGGACGTAATGGGTCAATTCGACCTTCGTAGGACATTTTGACTGAGCATCCTCAGCCGGTGACTCCATTTATAAATCCCTTGGTTGTTAACGAAGGAAAAGACATTCATAACGTTAGAGTGACTGTTCGGAAATGATTTGCGCTGCCTGGCATTTAGAAAAGCCACTTAAACTGGCAATAAACTTGGTTGATATCTTAAAAAGGATGTCATGAAAGAAGAAATTCTCTTTTGTGTAGTAGATTAGGTTTGATGATGTGTGACGTCATAATATTATTGGGACAAGAAAAGGAAAACTGATAGGGAATATAATAATAATGCTAGAAGACTAACAGAGAACGGATCAGCACTAATGCTGGCTCACGATAGAGAGTTTAAGTCCTCAAAGAATCCTTTAACCATGGTATTCAAACTTCTCTTGCCGAGGGCTGAACAGACAAGGTGTTGTGCCTGAACCTATGGAGGCGTTATAGTGGTGTTAAGGAGACTAACGCTATATAAACTATTATGAACTGACTGGTATAGTGTCCAATGATGTTACTGTTCGTAGGAACAGCAAACTAACCTGTCTCCTTTATGCCTTACCCCCAATGGATCTCTAGTTGATACCAAGTGAAGTAAATGAATTCCTTTAGTTGCCCTACATCAGACCGAGTCTTAGGAGAAACTTTCATTACAAAGTGAATAAGGCATGATAGAAATCGTTTACTTAGTAACACCTAGGTTAGGTTAGGTTAGCGTGGTAGCTTTAATTTGCCAAAAAGCTCACTTGAGCACGCATAGCGGCCCGTTGTTATGCCACAGGTGAACGCAGCCTCTGTACTGACCAAGTTCCTCCGATCCAAGGAGGGGGAAGTTGGTCAGCGCAAGAGGGCTGCACATTTTTTAAAAAGCACTACTACCCCACGCCGGAAAACCAGCCAGAAAGTTTGATAAACGAGGCTATGTCCTTGATATCAATGGACGATAGCTCCGTCAAGCTTACAAGGGTTGGAGAGCCAAATAACTTATATCTGCACCCCGCAAGGGATGGGCATTGGCAGAGGAAGTGGATGACAGTCTCCTCCTCCTCGGCAGAAGTTGTTAAATGGGAGTCGCATTCTTTCCGCGTGTGTACCCATAACACAGTGGCCTGTAAGCATGGCCACAGTGATCGAGATGATATCACGGCCAAGTCCAAGTGGCTGGTTGGTACGCCTTCTATTCATTGTGGGCCAAGTGAGCCTAGCGCTGGAACAGGACTCTTCATTGATCCAGAACCGGTTGGCATCCCGGGAGAATTTCCGCGCAGTGGCCAGTTTGAACGAGGTAAGTGGCATTCCCATGTTGATTGAGGAAGATTCCGGAAGTAGTGCGCCAGCTCATCGGCCCTGCAATTTCCCGGAATGTCGCAGTGTCCGGGAAACCAAACAAGTGTGACGCCGAAGCGCCCAGAAAGGAGATTGACATTCCCTGACGATCCTGGAATTATCCGCAACGTTCGACAGACTTTATCGCAGCCTGACTATCGGAGTAGATCGAGATACGGGTGAAAGGAATAGGAACACCATAGGCGAGGATCCACTGTGCGGCTTGGTAGATGGCCATCTAGTAACACTTAAGAATTCTTATTTCCACCGACGATTTGACCCTCCTTCTACCGTCATACCGAACCCAAGAGCTATCCTGAGTATATATATTTACATTTAATTGCTTTTATTTGACATTTTATTGATTTTAATTTCTAAATTTAACATTTGCCTTCGTATACAATTTAACTCTCGTGTAATTAATTAATGCTATGGTAGGGGGGGAGTAGGTAGGTTAGTAAATTCAATAATCATTCTATTCTAAGAAAACTGATCGTGTTACGTGTAATCTCTATTTTTATTTTATTTTATTTTGAAAATGATGCTTAATTCTTGTCTATACAATCGTTAACATGACTTTGTAAAATACTCAATGATTTGAATGCTTTATTGCATATGGGACACAGTTGCATAGTATCAATTGGAGGAGCAGCTGGCCGTTGTGGATTAGAAGGTGAAGGTAAATTCTAAAAAAGAAAATACAAGAAACAAAAAATTAGAATTAAACAATTGAATTATATTACAAAAATCCAATGAAATATACTAACTGGGCTTACACGTATGGGTCTTTGCGGATTATTGAAGTATGTTTGAGCAGCTGCAGCTGCACTTACATAACTGGGATTTGCACCCGAGTTTTGTAAACTATTTAAACGTTTTTCATATTTATCTGCAACTTTTTGATGTTCTTCGATAAGTTCTTGATTGCGTTTCTGTAAAGTTTTTAAATCCTGTAGCATTTGTTGTTTCTCCTTCAGAGCCACAGTACGACTCTCCCTTTCCATTTCGAAATCCTTGCGATGCACTTCATTTTGATGTTCAAGCAATACAATGCGTTCATTATGTTCAGCAACAGTTTTCTCCAATTCCTTAATCTTTTGCAAATGTTCATGGTCTTTAGCAACCAATTGAGATATTGTAGCATCATGGTTTTTAATTAATTCTTCAGCCGATGTTAATGTCACTTTCAGACAATTTATTTCGTCTATGTATTGTTTTTCAACATCTTTCAAGTCTAGATTGGAAGCCAACAGTTCGGATAATTTTCTTTCCAATTCTTTTATTTTAAGTTCATGTTCGGCGCGTGGCACATAATATTTATCGAAATCGTTTGGTGATCTTTTGTTCGATATCTGATCGACAAATTCAAATGAGGCCTGGGGTAAGGTAAGGGAAAGAAGAAAAAGAGAAAAAGAAAAGTTTGTTTTAGTTTGTTTGCATGTATGTATGTGTGTTGTTTCTTACCACTTGCTGTTTCTCCAATTTAACAATTTGGGCTCTCATGTTATCGATTAAAGAACTTTTTTCAGATAGTTTTTGTATGGTCTCCTCGCGATCCTTTTTACGGGCAATCTCTACAGCTTCGATCTGAGGCTGGAGATCTTTATTGGTTTCGCGTAGCTGTTATGAAAATGAATATGATATTGAAATGTAATAAATATACCCGGCTAAAATTTAAAAGATTTGGAACTATTTGACACCCTACACCACAATGTTAAAGCACTACTGAGATAACAACTGCTAGTTCATTTCAAGAGCACATCCCAGTTGCTATTGACGTCGCAAAAGAAATGATATCCCAAGGCAGTTGCAGTGGTAAAGAGAGATACGAGTCGTTGTTGTTACATCAGAAGCTTCTTCAGATCATTGTATTTGATACACTCGAAAGTTTTTTAAAACCTTGTTTAAAAGACAGGAGTACTCCTAAGCCCAGTATATTCTATAAATGTCAAAATATAGGCCAGCTAGCAGAGTAAGTGTTTATGGACGTAATACCAACTGAGGCCAATCGTATTTTGGGGAAAAAAGCCTGAAAATCATGTTATGCAACCATCTTGGAAGCGCTGTAATTGCATGGGAGCTGAATATAGCACAAAAGCTCTTTGTAATCATTTAATAAAAGAGGCAAGAAAAAGTTCAAGCTATGATGACTTGCAACTAGTAAACACAGAAAATTTTATGGATTGACAGACGGCATCCAATCAAATCCATTTCAGTGACAACAAAACCCTTACAGAAGCGGATGGAGTCGGTTATTTAAGGCGAAGTCTAAAGGCGGTGTCTAGATCATCATTTATATAAATGATCTGAAGGAAGATAATACATTGCGACTAACAGTAGGGAAATTATATTCCAAGAGGTAAGCAACCGGCCACATGCATCATTCGTTCTAACATCAGTCAAATCATTCTTGAAGCTAATTAGGCAATGTCAAGAGAACTTAATGGAATCAGGCAAACCAACTACATTGCGTTGGGTTCTTGTAGCATCGAGGAAAATTAAAAAGGCAACAGTTGTATACCACCAGCCATTCCAATGTGTGACATCAGACTGAGATTATGGCCCAGTTTGCCGTAAAAGATCAATAGCAGATGGAAGAGTTTAGGGGTTTGTTCTATCACAAGCCTAGAAGTTATGGAAGCAGTATTTTTGAGACAGTATTTTAGAATACCAAAAGAATTTGCGTTCATGGGAAACAATTTTGTTGGTGAAAATTTAGCCTCATGAGCCTTCTGTTTTTTTTCTTTGTGGCTAGGGTAGGAGGTTTTATACGAGAGAAGCAACAATTTATTGAACAAGACGATGCATGTTTAATTTGAAGAGAATAATCTGTCGTTCAGAGTCGACTTCAAACTGTAGGTCCCTACACTCATGTATAAAATTAACACACACAACTTAAGTGGTGTGAGAAGCTAGGTTTAAGGGTTACAATGACCAATTATGTATGTATGTAGTAGTCTAGTAGGTAAAGTATTGGCTTATTAGATGTGAGGCCATGTATAATACCCCAGAACAGACATCAAAACGAAATATGAAAAAGTATTTCTTTAGCGGCTGCCCCTCAGCAGATTTCTGGCAAAATCTCTAAGAGCGAATGAAATTGCCATGAATAGCTTCTCAAAATTCTGTCGTTCGGAGTCGACTGCTGGTGCCACCACTCTTGTATAAAATGAACACACACAACGCAAATGGTGTGAGAAGCTAGGTCGTAATCCTGAGTGTAGTGCTGTAATGATCAATTATGTATGTATGTTTTTAAACAAAGATTTCAATATTCGAAATTTTTAACGAGTGGTAAACGAATGCCGCTACTTGTACATCGTTTTCTGAGGAGGCATTGAAAGACGATGCGCTCCTGCCGCCTTTAGAGGACAGTTATACATCGATCGGCTTATTATTTAAGAACATAACGCATGTGAGACGGAATCCAAAAAGAGAAATTTGTTGCTTAATTGCGCAGCATTATTTTTGTGCTTTACAAAGATATGGTGTAGGATGGTATAAGAAGGCAATAAATAAAATAAAGAAATTACTTAATTCTTAAATTACTTTTCATTTCATACAACATCCATTATAAAACGGAAACTTATAATATTTTCATAACTACTGATGCACACAGCTATTGTTTATAATTTCCTGGTGATTAAAATTTTGTTAGGTTTCTAAAATTTCAACAAAAAACCATAATAGTCTGTCTAAATGTCGAAAAGTAAGTCCTTTTGACTTGATATTAACAACCTGTACCTGTTTCTGTAAGGCGAATAGTTTCAGACGACTATCTGTTTATATGGAAAAACGTTTTCAATTTTGTTTGCGTATGCCACACAAACAGACATTCGTCTGAAACCATTTGTTTTACAGAAACACGCCCTAAATAAACAAAGACTTTAATATCAGGCAACAGTATTGTTCAGTTTCTAAAAACAATTTCTATCTGAACTTTTTATAATATCTTTATCTTTATCTTTAGCCTACATTTAGTATTCCGACATGAACAATGGAAATTAATTTTATTTGTTATTACAAAATAACACATGCACATCACTGCTGTACACATGATGTGATAACAAATCTAGTATTAATGACAAATAAACTTTGAACACTTAAATTCCTTTCATATTGTTTTACTTTTAACATGAATATTTTTTGTTATTCATTTGATAATTAAGAAATGAGTAGAAAATTTTATTTTCAAAAAAGGGGATCTACACTCTTTTTTTGTGTTTGAAAATTATAAACAATAGCAGCATACATCAGTAGTTATGAAAATATTATACAATTACCATTTCAATTTCCTTATGACAATTGGCCAGTTCTTGTTTGTATTTTGTTTCCATGGTGATCATCTTTTCCTGCCATTGCAAGGAACTGTTATGGAAAAATCTCATTGTATTGTTGACTTTCTCCAAAATAACTGCAAATAGAAAAGGTTTAACAATGATAAATAAAAGGAGAGAGAGAGAAAAAGTCTTACATACCTTTCAATTGAATATTTTCGGTGACCATGTTCTGTAGTTTAACAATATCCTCAGCTGAGGAGTGCATAGAAATACTAGGGAATTGGGAGTACACACTAGTCTGGAAAAAATAAGTTAAAAAAAATATGAAATTATTAATAATTTGCAGAAAGATTTTAAAGAGGGACCCTAATCATAATATCTCCCGCCTCTGACAACTTAACCTCACTTTCCCGCGATTAATTTTGTTTCCATGAATGTATATATCTCTGGCGAACTAACCGAAAACGGTGTTGCCATCGTGCTTACGAACCTGCATTAATAGAACCATTAATCCAAACAAAGTACCAGAAAGAACCAGAAAATACTGGCTTTCTGTGCCAATTAAAATTTTACAACTGAGACATAGAACAGCAGCGTAATCAACAAACAAGGGTGAAGATAAAGAACAATTAACTAAAGCCCGTTTTTATTGACGAAGTCGTTCTATACCCCTATAAGAATTACAGCATGGAACATTAATTTATTGTACCAAGTTGATAATCTAGGCTACCTTAGGCCAATCATTTACTGCTTTTGAAAATTTAAAAACCGAAGAAATTTTTTCTTCCTTTAATTGATGAAGACTGTATAAGATATGCAGAATGTAACGTTAATTATTTACGCAACCACTAACAGAAGTTAAATAAGTCTAATTCTGCAATAGTGGAAGCCTAATATGCCTAACGTTGAAATGGTAGGAATTAGCGAAATGCGCTAGAACGAAAGCAGAGGCTTTACAACAAATACTTAAAGGCAGGAATCTCATTATTGACTCTGAAACGTTAATAGAAAATGGCAGTCATATCCAGTGGATGGGCGATTTCTGAAATAGAAGAGTATGGAAGCCTCTAAACGTATTCCAATCGATCGCTACAAAGGTTAGGTTAGTGGACGTGTACTTGTCAATAAAGACAAGTACCCGGAGGTCGAATTGAACCATTGTACAACGTCTTCACAGAGGGAAGGATAATAGAGGGATAAAAAGGAGAGGATGTAGGAAAGGGGAGAATGGGAAGTGGACAAATTACACAGATAAAACACAACAAAAAAATAAAGGGGGGGAGGGCGCGACTACACTGATAAAGCCCTAGAAGGCCCTGCCAAGGGTCCTCAACCTCAATCTACCAAGGGCTGGGCAGTTACAGAGGAGGTGTTCGATAGTCTCCAACTCCTCCTCATCGCAACATGCCCTGCAATAGTCCGGCTGGGATCTTTTCCAGATCCCCGTCAGCGACCTAATTTCGCAGTGCCCCGTGATAAAACCAACAACCAACCTTAAGCTGGCCTTATCCAAGTCCAGCAGCCAACCTGTTCTCCTATTGTCCAAAGCAGGCCATAGACATCTAGAGACAAAACAATCCGATCCGTTCCCCCTCTTCTCTTTCTCCCTGACCCATCCATTGATGAGGCCGTAGAGGTGAAAGACCGGGGGGTCAGGACCAACTATCATATCGCCCCCAGAAAGCAAACCTAACCTAGCGAAGGCATCCGCCGTCTCATTGCCCAGCATTCTGCTATGACCCGGAACCCAGCACAGACGGATACGGTATAGTCCAAAAGACCTCAACAACGACTCCTTGCACTCGCGAACAAGCCGTGATTTGCCCAAGATCGACGCAATGGCCCTAAGGGCAGCCTGACTGTCAACGAAGATCATGTAAGATTCCGAATCCGAAGCTGGGCCATAAGCTATGGCCCCAATAGCCCTTAAGATTGCGAAAATCTCCGCCTGAAAAACGCTGCAGTCATCATTCAACCTGAAGTGAAGTTCAAGACCGTGTTCCCTACAGAAAACCCCAGCACCTGTACATCCACCTAACTTAGGCCCATCTGTGAAGATGTGTATACCTCTTTGCCCCTGGAGTCGCTTCAAAACAAATGCTGGAAAGTTTTTTATACTTTAATGTTAAGCATCAACGAGAGCCTCAGATCCGTAAGCGAAAACAAGACCTAAAATTCAAGCATTTTTAAATAAAACTAAAATAATGAAAGGAAATATTGTTAAACGATGTTACTAGATATACCATAACGTCTTGAAAAACCAAAAGAGATGGACTATTATCCACTATCATTAGAACGCTAATATATGGGCATTTATTTATAAAACAAATTATCATACAATCTCTCATTTTATATTCTATTTACAAACAGTATATGTATGCACCACAACGTATTGTATTTAAATGGAAACGATTTTTATTTTGAAAAAGGGGGATAACATCTAAAGAATTTTAAAATGTTGAAAGTGTTTTTTGTACGCATTTAGCTACTGTAGATAAATACTTATCATTAAAATATAGAAAGAATTTTTTAAAAACTTTTAACAGACATAAATAAAAACTTCATAACAAGCATTTATCTTTATAACTATTAAAGCAAAAGTCTGTTGAAACCAAATGAAATAAAGTTTTTCTGTACTTTGCATTGCATAATTGATTGTGAATTGTTTTCGTTTAGAAAACCCTGTTGTCTGTGCTTAATTCGATAGAACCATTAGCGTTTACTTTCGTTTATTGTCGAAAATTATCTGTTGATAACTGATATTTATAGAAAAATGCATTGAAAACAAAATGAATCATCAATAACAACAAGACAATAAAACTCATATTATCTCGAAAGTATGGTGTTATGAATCAATGAAATTATATTTAAAAAATTGCTTACAATTACAACAACCAACATTCCATTATTAATTTGAAAATCATTAGCATTTTTCATGAAATAGTGTGGGTGGGTATGAAAATCCAAATGTTTTTTAAAGTAATAAAAAATTTAAATATAGTTTCATATACTCCTTTACATAAAAGAATTATAAAAAGAAGTAGATGTACTAATCCTTAACCAAAATTAAGAATTTAATCAGCCTCAGATAGGAATACATATCTATGCAGAGAAGAAACATTTATTTCATCCCCTTCTGCATACCAAGTTTATTCCTTCCTTCCTATTGATATACAGTGGTGGCCTTATAATTAGAAACGACTTAGCAACATGTACATATGTTTGTTAATTTGTTTTACAGTTTTCACTGTGTATCTGGGATCAAAGGTTTTGTTTGGAGGACGTCTTACATACGATTTTCCATCAGATTGGGACAAATTAAACTTAAGATTCGTCACTCCAGAGAACTCTGTGCCAGAAACATCGTTTCTAATTATAAGGCCACCACTGTATGCATTTGCACATTTAACATATTAAGGTCTACAGAATTTGGAAGGGTTTAAACATGATGCAACATTGTTACCAGAGTTACATTCAATTCTTTGTTTATGTTCGAATTTTTAACATACCAAGGGACAGCGTAAAACCATTGAAAAGATTTTGCATGTAAGCATGTTCTGTACATAGAAAGAAGTGCAAAATTGTTGAATTTCACAATGACACAAGGATTTTAATATTGTGTTGCAGGTTAACATCGTAAAACAAAATTTTAAATTTTAATTTTAAGCCATAAAATAATTAAATGCGCTTGTTTTAACTTTGGAACAAATATAAGAAACGCCAAAAATAATCAGACCATATAGCCGTCTCGGTGGAATATGAGATATAATAGGGCTTAACCTGAAGGCTTTGTTAATTCAAAGTCGTCGCAGTCTGGTAGTAGTGTGTAAAACTTATTAAATGTGAAGCCTCGATTCAAATTCCAGGGCAGACAACAAAACGAAATTTGAAAAACTATTTCCTCGACGACTTACTCTCAGCAGAGGTCGCCGTAGGCTAGTAGGTAGCGTGTTGGCTTATTAGACGTAAAGCCAGGGTTCGAGCTCCATGCCAGACATCAAAATAAAATACAAAAAGTATTCCTTCGGCGACTTTCTCTCAGCACATTTGTGGCAACAACTCTAAGCAAAATAAAATTGGCAATGAAAAGTTAAAAAAATGACGTTTGAAGTCGACTTTAACCTGCAGGTCCCGCAGCTCATGTATAAAATTAACACACACAACATAAATGGTGTGAAAAGCTAGGTCGTAATATTTACTGAAGGGTTGTAATGACCAAGTATGTAAGGGATTAACCTGAATCCTTTGTTAAGCTGAACTACAATGATCTTATTTCAATGAAATATTCGTAATTTTAATGGACAAAGTGTTTATATTTTGAAGAAGTTCTGGCGCTATTAGCAGAGACACTTGCAAAAAAGATCACTTTATGTCCAAATAGTAATGGGAATTTGTAAGAGTTTCCAAACCAAACCTAACCTAAAAAGGTAAAGGCAAATAAGTCTCTTTCGGTTTTAATGACCTGCTGACAAATGTAGATTGTTCCAAATCAAGCTGCAAACGATTCACTACTGGTGACGTTCCCTGGTGGTATTCCCTAAAAGCACTCAAGGTTTCCCTCCTTTGATTTAAGCTGGCCACTTAAGGTATGTTAGTTGGTTTTACAGTAAATACCTGAAATACTCAATAAAACTCTTACTTTGTAAAGGAAGAAATCGTTCTTAAATGAACAGCTGTAACCAATAAGTGAGGCACAATAAGTGAGGAATTGTGGTAGTCTACTAAAGCGAGCTAAATTAGCAGAATTTTATGTATCCCTAGATAATTATGTTTCTAGAAAGAAAAAGGTATTTCTGATATTCAGATTTAAATCAGTGAAATGACTCTGTTTCCCCGTCTTTGTCTACATTTCCTTTGTTTAGAATTTTTCTTTAACAAAAATATGCACATGTAGCACTAATAATTTACTCTTTTGTTAACTACGTTTGGTTTTAATTTAATTGGTATTTCAACTACCTGCTGAACCTAACCTATTCACGCTTAGCAACAAATTTATTCTTTTAAATACTTCTTCTACTACATTAGAAGCCAATGCTAAATCTTACCTTTAAAACATCTGCATTGATTTCGCCCATTATGAAACTCGAGGCCAAACTATTATTGGCTGCTGGAGAAGATACTGCTTTAGTGCCATTGGTTTTTGCTGGTGTTTTCTCCAAACTGGCTGGATTTGAAGAGGACACTGCCGGTTGCTGTGATTTGTTGTTTAAATCTTCTGTCTGTTGTTTTTTGCTTTCCAATGGTGACGGAACAGCACAATCTTCTAAACTTAAGCACGACATGATGTCGGCGACATTTCTTTCAATGTGTGGTGGACGTGACCATAATTTACTTTCTGTGGATTCAACCATCGACTGAGCCACTATTGGCTGTTTTTGTAAATTTGAAACGCTTGGTTTATCAGAATTATTTTCATTTTGTATGCTTTTAACAAAGGATGTCGTTTTAATCCCTTCGGTTAAATTTTCTGTAGACATCTGAGCTTCTACATGAACAACTTGTTTTGCATTTGCAATGTTTTCCACAATGGATTGTGGTGGTGTCTGTATAGATATTTCTTGGGCATTTCGCAATTCTTTAAGTTGACTTTTTTTCAAAGAACCAAAACTACTGCCCGGTGTATCAGTTTCTATGGATGACGAAGACAGCGACGACTTGTGTTCGCGAATACCACCATCGGGTTCCAATGAGGACATGGGTGACGAACCCAATATAACAAACGATTCTTCATCAGACATTACGCACTAATGTAGTCGTTGTATTGAACGAAACTGAAACTGCCTAATAATTGTGTTTAGCTTTGTACTCTGGTAGATGGGAACTTTACTGTTACTTGAATATTTTGGGGTTTCCCTCTTTTGTTATACCGATTTGACGTACTTGTGTTGTTTTTTTCGCTTTTTTTCTGTTATATTACGCCATTTTATGATTCATTTCACTTTAAATTTGTTGTTGTAATATGCAACAACTGTGCAAATTAGGAAGTTTCTCTTCTATTAATTTAAAAGAATTTACCTTGATTTGTAGTAAACGTTTACAGAAATACAATAACAAATAAATAAACAAAAAATCAATTTTTCTAAGTAAGTTTTTCCAAATGATGCCCAGCTGTCTGCTGTTTTTTTACTATATGTTTCGAAAATATATATTTTTTTTATCGTTTGTTCTGTCTGTTTTGTATTGTAGTAAAACTCTTATCTCTTCTTTATTTATTCAGCACTTAAATGATATTTAATTTCCTTTTTATTTTTTAGTTATTATATGCGTTTTACTTAATAGTTTTTCCTTTCAACAATTCATGAAAATGTAAAACAAAACAAAGCAAAGCGCGAGAATAAATATGGTTGCCAGACTAACAGCAATGTTTGGTGTTGCTTACATTATTTTTTTTAGTCGCTTTTATTAGTAAATAAAGCGTTTGTATATATTAAATTGAACTCAGCGATTTCACGTTCAATATTTAAATCAATTTTACTCACTTATTTACAAATCCAAAAATTGAAATGGAACTGATTCTCAATTTTCTTTACACGCGTAAACCTACGATATAAAAACAGCATAAGAAAAAGTCAAACGAGGTGAAATCGTACGATCACGATGGCTCTTAAATCGCTGTGACATGAGCTGTGAGGCACGTAGAGCCATCTCGTTGATCACACATTGCGTTAATGTCCAGATAATAGAATTCAAGCCAAAAGAAGTTGGTCATCATCGACATTTAATGCTAGACGTTGACGGAGATGGTATGACCAAGGTTAGATTAGCGGGTAGTTTGCCGTTAACAAGCAAATTCGCTCGGCCGCCATATGGACAATTGTGTTAGCCGGTGTGAGGTAGGCCCCCTTGTCATGATCCGTTAGCGGCGGGTTTGAAACACCCCGAACTTCGGATGATTCAGATGTGTTCTCTTAGTGACAATATTCGCCAACATGCCCAGATTATCAAACTTTCAAACGGTCACGCAAAACTCGATGACGTCTTTGTGGCACATATATCTCCTCTATTGTCTCCTCCTCATCTTCGATTCCTTCCCTGCCAGTTCGTTCCTAAAGATAATTTAAAAATATTAAATGCACATCGAACAGTAACTTTTTCAAAATGCATTGCATGCTTTAAGATCTCATGTGGTGTAGTATCGTCCCACATTCGACTATTTTGCTTGTTTACGTACCCATTCATCACCGAGGTTTATTATCTGATGTGAATTAAGGTCAGTTCCACCCTGCTCCAGACATAGTTGTCTACGATCGTATAGAAGTCGCCGTAGTCTAGTAGGTAGTGTGTTGGCTTATTAGATGTAAAGCCAGGGTTCGAGCCCCAGGCCAGACATCAAAACAAAATACAAAAAGTATTTCTTCGGCGACTTCTTCTCAGCAGATTTCTGGCAAAAACTCTGAGAGTAAATAAAAGTGCCATGAAAGAGTTTCTCAAAAATTTGTCATTCGGAGTCGACTTTAAACTGTAGGTCCCACCACTCTTGTATAAAATTAACACACACAACATAAGTGGTGTGAGAAACTAGGACGTTGTACAATGGGTCAATTCGACCTCCGGGTACTGTACTTGTCTTAATTGACAAGTACACGTCCTCTAACTTAACCTGACCTGTGATCGTTCAAAGTGATTTGGCAAAACAGACTTAATAAAAGACAAGATTCAACAAGATGACCGTTATTAACTCGAAAGTTTCTGTTGGAAGACCCTATATATATCTCGAAATATCGAAATATATAACCCATATTGATTAGAGAATGAAAGACAAAACACGCTATGCTACCGATTCCAAGACTACTGTGAAGAAAAAATATATATAAGAACTGTTCCCCCATCAAAAACGGGTTGAGGGAGCACTGTGGATAGCAGAAGTAATACGCAAGACCATGAAGCTAATCTAAAACGGGAAGTAACACCGAATGAACAACGATAACCGCAGTCTAGTACTGACGTTGGCGATTGCTGTAGTCAAGAGATATCCGTTTTAGACGAAAACTAAAAATTTACTGCATTCGCACATATCCAGGTACATATATACAATCTTTATTTATTATAATTTATTCTAAAAATAATATCTTACAACTAATATATCTAAAAATCCTATAAATTTAACTGATTCTTAACAATTATCCACCTCTTCTGGCATAGGAAGCGCGATAACGAAAAACTGGTCGAAATACATTCACTTCAGCCAATTCCATATCGTAATCTTTGTCCGCATATTCATTGGCATCTTGAATAATATCCGGGTTCACAGCTCTTTTGTACAGGCGTCTGATTAAGGGTGAATTCGTGTGAAGTACAATGAAATTATTTGCGGCTGGTTCCAAGGGAGCAGATGCAATTAATGTGATAGTCAGAGACAAAAGTAGGACAGCATATGATGATTTCAGCATTTTCTGTAATTAAGGAAGTGATAGTCAAATTTCTGTATGTAAACCAAACTCTGTGGTAAGGGCTATTAGATAGTGTGACTATCATACAGTTACAGAAAAAAGTCTACATACTTGGGGTATTTTTTGTTTGTTCTTTTTCCAATAATTTCTAGGTTATATTTTTTTATATTCGATTTTGTTTGCAAACATTCTGAATTGTAAATGCCTTAAACAAAGCTATTACAACGGGATAAAATTGTATATACAGTGGTGTATGTAGACTTTTTTCTTTGACTGTATATCACTTAATTCTGAACTTACCTTTCTTTTAAAGTGATTTTGCTTCACAACACAAAATAAATTAAAATATTTCTTTTGTTTTTAAATAATTTTTCTAATTTTTTTAGTACAAAAACCTTTTCAACTTGCTTTTCTAAAATCTTTCACTAAATGTTCTAAGATTTGAATTGTCATTTCGCTTTTATATGCTAAAAAACTAAGAAGAAAACAGGGAAAAACTAACTGAAAAAAAAAAACACAATGAATCTCGTACTAATTTAATAAGTAGCTGTACGAGTAACACCTTTTCTATAAAAAAAATAGTATGCAATTGTTGTTGTTGTTGTTATTGCTATTATTTTTCAGGAACACGCACTTTTTTGTCACGCTCCTGCTAAGTGCCTCTAATTAATAATGCACTGCCTCTACTGTAAGATTGAAAAAAAAAAACACAACAAAAAAGTACTTTCGGAAATATTAAACGAAATAAAAGTACTTTACAGTTGGTACTAAAAGTTTGTAATCAAACAAGAGGTTAAAAAATTAAGACAAAAGTATTGCGTGTTATAACAAATTTTGATTTGTTTTTAATGTATTCACTTGTCCTCGTGGAGTGTGGATACATAACCTGACTTTTCATTGATTTTATTGCATTCAAAACCCAATCAGAGACTTTCAATGTGGTTACGTTAACTTGGCAGCCGCCCCAATGAGCTTAACATACTTGGATCCTATAAGGCCCCGTAATAATACCTCGTAATACCTATTCCGTTATACAACCTTAAGTTGTTTTTAATTATAGCCCATTTTGAGCCAGATCTATCTGGTCTCTAAGCAAGTGTGTTCATTACCCCATCTTCCTTTTCATATAAGTAAAGATCACGCGAGTTCGCTTGCTTGCCTTTCTTCAGAGGAATGCTAAGCTGACGCGTGCATTCATTCAAATTTTCTGTTATGCCAGTTTCTGTACGCCCATCGGCTTTGCTGTTGCCTTCAAGCTTACATGTCATGGAACCTATATGAGGGTTTCCGTCGAATAACTCACTATCACCTCTAAAGACACCCGGCATTATTCAGCAATTGTAGATGTGGTTTACGTGGATCTCATGGCCGATTTACTGTCAGTAATACGTGTATATCTCCGCACAATCTATGCTGATATCGGATTTGCACTCCGGTATTCAGGTACATACATTAATCGGGTAGTGCAAGGGACAATCTAAGTTTCAACTGTTGTGAAGAGATTCCACATTCGACTTTGTCGCATGGTCTGGGGTTGTATGGTTGATGTGGTTGATGGACAGTTTTTGGTAATTCTGATCATTTTGGTCTTAGTTATGGTTTAGATGTCCCACAATTCCCAGAATGTCAATTAAAAAGTTCTTCAACATTAACTGACTTGAAGTGAGATGTTGCAGAGTTACTTCGAGTGTCTGAGTTACTTCGAGTGTCTGAGTTACTTCATTAACATAGCAAACTGACTTGAAGTGGGTAGTTGAAGAGTTACTTCGTGTGTCTGGCTTCGAAATATTTCTCGAATTGAAGTTAAACTCCTCAAATTAGTTCATTTATGATAAGGTACTGGACAGTAAATTACTGTGTCTGATAATACTGCCAAATTCGACTCCACAACCAAGTTACGAAACCAAGCCCTAGCTGAAGTAGAAAAAAATAATTTCGGTAAGTAAACTAAGTCCTTATGGCGGAATTGTGAAATTAACGGTAAACGCAAGGTATGTAGGAGATCGTTCAAGGGAATTAAATGTAATAATTAGGGGGCCACTTATAAAGTCCCCTTGTTTCCTTGAATAATTTTGACTTTTATCTGTTATTTCCACGACCTAACGATATCGTTTCAGCAAACCAATAAAAGCCTATTAAGGAGGTAGAGCATCTTAACTGTGAGTGCTGTCGGAGCTGTATTGGCTTATTAGACGTAAAGACAGGGTTCGAGCCCCAGGCCAGACATCAAGAAAAAATACAAAAAATTGTTTCTTCGGCGACTTCCTCTCAGCAGATTTCTGGTCAAAAATTCTGAGAGTAAATAAAATTGCCATGAAAATGTTTCTCAAAAATCTGTCGTTCGGAGTCGACTTTAAACTGTGGGTCCCACCACTCATGTATAAAAATTAACACACACAACATAAGTGGTGTGAGAAACTAGGACGTTGTACAATGAGTCAATTCGACCTCCGGGTACTGTACTTGTCTTAATTGATAAGTACACGTCCTCTAACCTAACCTAACCTAACTTTGTATTATAATTTAAAATTTATTACTAAGTTGGTATAAATTCCAGTTGACACCAGTTGACATAGCTGACAAAAATATTTGTTTATACCCAGTTGTCGTCAATACATGCAGGAAGTAAACAAATGCGAAATAAATTTGCTACTGTTTGTGACGCATTTGAGTTGCAAATACAAAAAGGTGCCATAATTAAATATTTATTTTATATTTCATAGGTTTTTTCGTATCGTATCATGTGTTAAGAATTAAAAAATAAAAAAAGATTTTAAATAGAAAAACAAAAAACAATTTAAAAACAATTATTTATTGGAAAAATCAATGACTAAATGAATTTAAAAATATTTTTTTGTTGGGCACACTTTCCTTCACAGTTGTTTATTGCACATGATTTTGTTTATAATTTTGAAAAAAATAGTAAAAACGTTGTGTTTAAGTTATTGATTTAAAAAAATTAAATAATTTGTCGTAGTATTATTAGATTAAATCTACTATATTTAGTGATGTGCTCAATTAGCAAAGTATTAACATTTTTATTTCTCATGTGATAATTTTGAAGTAACAAGGTAAGCGCCGTTCCGTCTAGCCCAAACTCGACCGGCTTTTAAAATGTGAGTGTACTAATATCTATTGGGTCTTCCAACAGGGACTGTCCAGTCTAGATTTTAACAACACCCGCAAATAATGAAGTTGTTTGATCAAAATGGGTGTTCTGTCTGATCACAATTTTCATTGAAACAATATCTTAGCTGTGAGAACCATTTCTTGATGAATGATGGGCAACAATTCACGAAAGATTCACTGTTTGCTGTGTCACTGTCAACTTTCTTTTTTTTGATCTCTCTTTTTCTGATCTTTTGCATGATCAGAGCTGGGTATTGAGTTTACTACGAAAGACGCACCAGTCAACTATTTATTTAAAACAAGACTGTACTCTGTCGCATCAATTATGCACCGTAGTCTTGCATAATATCATGAGTCAAGTTCGATCAGAGAGAGGATAAATCTTCTGTGTTCTCTTCAAAAAAAATTCTAGACCGGAAAGTGCGATCAGGTACTCCTCAGAGTATCAGATGATTCAAGATGTTTTGCTTCATCTCCCTCAACGCCCATTCATCTGTCTATCAAGTTCGGCATCTCAACTAGAATATAGTATAAACCACTCCAATGTGTGTTCCTTGGACGTCCAAATGGCTCGTAGGCGAATGCAGTTAAGTGATGCAAATTAATAAACGTCCTTCTTAGGGTTATATAAGATTAACGTGAATGGATTCAGTCCGTGTGAGAGATGGAGGATTATGAGGGATGTAAAAGTCGGTGAGACACTGAACTAATTTATAGATCTTTAACTTTTTTCTTATCCCTTGAGGGCCCTCTTCCAATCATCTATCATAGCGACAACATCATACTGGCATTAGATAGGTTTGAGTATGGATACCTGATCCAGTCCTAGAGAAAGACGACCATCTGGTTGACTGGGTGACGATTTCGACGATTTGGCCTTGGTCTAATATTCGACAACATGCATGCTTAAATGCAATTTTTTAAAACAACGGAATGTCTTGTCTTCCTCTTATCCATTTGCTACAATAGAATTGTGTATGAGGCCTTAGGAGTTTATAGCTCTGTCAGAGAGCTGATATTTGCCGATCATTAGAATTAGATGCAGGTTAAGTTTGGATGTTAGTCTCAAGAATCGAATCAAAAACTTGAAACCATTCTTAGCCGCTCTTAACCTAAGGAACAAGTGTTCAAGGATTCATTTAGATTCGATCAGAGTCCAATAAAGCCATCAAATAATAGACAGAAACTAATTTGGGTATTACAACCCTTCAGTCAGGACTATGGCCTAGTTTCTCACGCCACTTATGTTATGTGTTTTAATTGTATACATGAGTGGTAGGACCTACAGTTTTAAGTCGACTGCGAACGACAGATTTTTGAGAAACTTTTCGTGGCAATTTTATTTCACTCTTAGCCTTTTTTGCCAGAAAACTAGTGAGAGGAAGTCGCCGCAGAAATATTTTTTCAAAATTTCGTTTCGTGGGAGATGTCTGATCTGGAGTATGAACCATGGCCTCACGTCTAATAAGACAACACAGTATTTATTAGACTGTAAATCGAACTTGATTGGCGCCGTAACTAACATGTTACTTATTATTCTTTCTCCTTAATTGGTCATTACAAAACTTTAGGCAGAAGGCAGCTAAGTTGTCATCGTGGTGGCAATTATTGGGAAAGAGATGATATTAATAAATAAGTTTTCCCCCAATGGCATCCAATATATTTCCACAATGGTTGCGGTGTTTAAGGGCCCCAGTAGTTTACAGGGCATTATGCTTGTCTGCTAGTGTCGATCTTCCCAGAGACTCTGAATTTAAAGAAAAGAAAATTTTAACGAATATGTAGGGCATTCCAGCAGGAACTTTCAAAATTTGGCATTCAAAAATGGCCATCTTGTTTGGGCTACATTTGTCAAATTAGTTGCCAATAATTCAGTTTGTTTTGCCAAATCACCATGGGCGTATATAACATTCCACAGTCTGGGCAAATAATACAATTGTTTTATCAAAATGGGTGTTCTGTTGGGGCAACATGACAAAACGTCTACGGAGGTACTCATTCATGCGTTTATGGACCAATCCCCACGAGATCCAAAGGCGTGCAATGTATACCGAAAAAGGTGAGCACATAGGTCGATGATTACCAATCTCTTTTGTCCTAAACTGACATATACTTATAACACTACCTACTAGACTATGGCGACTTCATTGCACACATAGGCTGCCTTCCAAAATGTATCAGTACAGAGTTTGTATGCAGTTCTACTACTGTATATGAACTATGTAGATATGCAAAGTAATCAAACTATAAATCCGATGCCTGATTGCTTTTTGACTGCGTTAAAAATACACATTGACGAGGTTTTGAAATGGAATACATTGTATATATTTTGTACAGCGACATTATGAAACACGATACTTTGTTCAAACACAAACATTTTGGAAGGCAGCCATACTGCCATTTCTAAGATGGAGAATCAAGAGAGAAGTAACAATGTTAGCATAGAATTTGTCGTGCTATAAGGCCTACAAGACGAATACGCAATAGGCCTTTGTTATCGAGATAACATAATGATTACGAAGTTCATAAAATCTATAATGAAAATTCCTGTTATTTATTGTAATAATATTTTTTATTTTATTTCATTTTCTTCATCATATTTGTTGTATATTTATGTTATAAATGAGCTTTTTTTGTGTTTCTTCTTTAATTTAAGAAAATAAAACATTAAACATACAATATTATTATAAATATATGTATATATTTTGTATTTAAATTATAAAATTATTGTTTTAATTTCCGTTATATGTATTAAAATAAAAAAATATGAAATATTTTATATAAAAAAAATATTTTATTTTTAAATGATTTAAGAATTATTGAAATATTTTTTTTATAGAGGAAGACTTTTGAAATTAAGACAACTGAAATATATTTTTTGTGTATTCTTTTGTTTATATAGAGAATTTAATTTAAAAAAACAAATATAAAATTTTTAATAATGGAAGTAATTTTCTTATAAATATTCCATAAAAAAACTGGTGTTTTTCTCTTTAAATAGTTTTCAAAAAATAGGTTAGAAACCATATGAGGCTTAAGCAGGCAGTGATTGGGAGAGAAAAATTATATTAAATTCCCGAGCTGGTTAGGATTTTATTTATTGCAGAAAAAACATATTTTTACAATCCTTATTCATAATTGCTTATACATAATTGCTCATTACAACCCTTCAGTCATGATCACGACCTAGTTTCTCACACCATCGTTTTTGTGTGTGTTAATTTTATACATGAGTGACAGGACCTACAGTTTAAAGTCGACTCCGAACGACAGATTTTTGAGAGACTTTTCATGGCAATTTTATTTTTACACTCAGAATTTTCGCCAGAAATCTGCTGAGGGGAAGTCGCCGAAGAAATATTTTTTCATATTTCGTTTTGATGCCTGACCTGGGGTTGGGGTTTGAATCATGGACTCACCTCTAATAAACCAACACACTACCTACTAGACTATGGCGACTTCTACAATCCTTATTCAATAGTTTTTAATTTATTTTCGTTCCTTTCAGAATCAGTGGTCGGTTAGAAATAATTCTCCACACATCTTTTTAATACTCCTTTGCAATCTAAGCAGCGAAAAATGGAGTCTCTACAGTCACGAACCATTTACGATTTACACTAAACCGATCCTATTGCTCTTAGATCCTCAGCGGAAATCAGTTTCGCATCCCGCCTGATAATACCAATGAAAATGGGTGTAGAAAGTTCCACAAGGCCTTGACCAAGAAATACACACAGAATCGTGTACAATATAGCCCAGGGTTCTGTTCAGAAATCGATATCTACAGAATGTCTTAAAGAGCAGGGTGTATAAATTTCCACAAGGAAATCCTCGTGTAATATATATCCGATGTTTCTGTTCAGAATGTCTCAAAGAGCAGGATGTATAAATTTCCACAAGGCCTTGATCCAGAAATAAACACAATCTCGTATACTATATAGCCGCTGGTTCTGTTCAGAAATCGATACCTTCAGAATGTGTCAAGAGCAGGGAAATCCTCGTGTACTATAGTACACAAGGAACTCCTCGTGTACTATATACCCGATGGTTCTGTTCAGAAATCGATACCTTCAGAATGTGTCAAGAGCAGGACGTAGAAAGTTCCACAAGGCCTTGACTAAGAAATAACCACAACCTCGTGTACTGTGTAGTCGCTGATTTTGGTTAGAAATCGATACTTTCAGAATGTGTCAACAGCAGGGTGTAGAAATTTCCACAAGGCCTTGATCTAGAAATAAAACCACAACCTCGTGTACTATATAGCCCAGGGTATTATTCAGAAATTGTTGCCTTCAAAATGTATCAAGAGCATGTTGTAGAAAGTTCCACAAGGCTTGGATTCAGAAATAAACACAACCTCGTGTATTGTATAGTCGATGCTTCTGTTCAGAAAAGAGCAGAAATAGGACTCCAGAATGACTTATCCTAAAGCTTAATTGATTACTCAAAGTTTAGGCAGATTTACCTGCAACTGTTAGGTACTGTTAGGTTAACAGTTACCTTGCCGTTCATAGGCAAGTTCACTCGTTGGCTTATATGGCTCACTGTGTTACCCAGTTTAAGGTAAGCCCCTTGTCATAATTCGTTAGTGGTGGTATAAAACCGTTCAGTTCACTCGTTGGCTTATAGGCTCATTATGTTACCCAGTTTGAGGTAAGCCCCTTGTCATAATTCGTTAGTGGTAGTATAAAACCGTTCAGTGCCCTTACGGGTGGAATAGGAACGGGGCATGGTGCTGAAAATTACTTTGTCAAGTTCACTACTTCTAAATTACAGAGTTTCTACGGAAATTGAATTATTGGAAAACTAACCTAAAAATATCAAAGTATCATGGATTACACATACATAATTTGGTCAATACAATCCTTCAGTCAGGATTACGACCTAGCTTCTCACATCACTTATGTTGTGTGTGTTAATTTTATACATGGGTGGTGGGACCTAGATTTTAAAGTCGATTCCGGCCGTTAGATTTTTGAGAAACTTTCCTGGGCAATTTTATTTTACTCTCAGCATTTTTGCCAGAAATCTAGTGAGTGGCAGTCGCCGAAGAAATATTTTTCATACTGGAGATGTCTGACCTGGGGATCCGTAAATTTGAAAAAAAGAGAAAAAAACTAAAAGAAATTCTTTGATCTAAGTAAAGTTATTAATTTTTACAAAATGTATACACTGTTTACAAAATTTTTTTTCACATTTTTCTCATCACTGTCTGCCTTAATCCCTCACTTTTTTAACATTTTATTTTTTTAACAAAAATATATTTCAATTTATTTTTATTTTTTTTTTGTATACATTTGAGATGAGTAGAAATTGTTTTTGTTGTTAATTTAATTTTAGTTTTTATTTTTTTTATTTAATTTAATTTATTTCTAATACATGAATACTTTTATTAATTGATTTCTTTTTATATTTATTTATTTATTGTTTTAATTATAATTTTATTATCAATTTTATACTTAAAATTCTTTTGTTTTTTTTTAAACTACTGCAAAATTGTTTTCATTTTAATTTCATTATCAATAAATTTTGGTTCCACATTGTTTCATAGTTTAGTTTTTTAATTGTTTCTTTAATTTATTTTTTGTTTTTATTTTTTATTTTTAAATATAAGGGCATGGGTCCCAAAATTAGCTGCACTGTTGTTGTATATATAGATGGAGGCAGTAGTGTGAAAAAATAAAATTACTTTGGGGCGGTAAAGAAAGAAAATCTAAAAATTTGTATCAAATGTTCCATGCATGTTATATACGGTCCTTTATTAAGAGCTTTCTATAGTTAAATTTAAATAAAACAAAGCCTGAGAGATACACACATACATAATTGGTCATTACAACCCTTCAGTCAGGATTATGGACATAGTTTTTCACACCACTTATGTTGTGTTAATTTTATAAATAAGTGGCGGGACATACAGTTTAAAGTCGACTCCGAACGACAGGTTTTTGAGAAACTTTTTCATGGCAATTTTATTTTTACACTTAGAGTTTTTGCCAGAAATCTACTGAGAGGAAGTTGCCGAAGAAATATTTTCGTTTTGATGTCTGACTTGGGGTTTGAGTCGTTGCCTTACGTCTAATAAGCCGAGACACTACTTACTAGAATACGGCATAAGAGATATCATGTAAAAAAACGTTGTTTGTAATGGAAATATGAGTAGAACTCATTCGAAATAGTAAATTTTGTATGACTCTGGCTGTATTTGGCCGATTACATAGGTTATGTTGGCTGTAAGAATTATTAGAAAAATTCTAACGTAATCAAATCGCACAACCTCAGTGGTTGGTTCATATCAATTCCATATGAGATGATGTGCCTTCTAATAGTTCGTGCAAAATATTCAATGTGGCATGAGTACATTCCAATTCGGGCCACAAAAATTTATAATCAGCGACCTATAGTGCTCGCCTTTTTCGGAATGCATTGCAAGCAGTCTGTCTTTGGATCTCATGGGGATTGATCTATACACGTAGACGTTTTTTCAATAGGAAGCGCGCGTTATGTTGCCCCAACAGAAAACCCATTTTGATAAAACAATTGTATTATTTGCCTAGTCTGTGGAATGCTCCATACGCCCATGGTGATTTGCCAAAACAAACTGAATAAATGACAACTAATTTGACAGATGTAGCTCAATTAAGATGCCCATTTTTAAATGCCAAATTTCGGAAATTACTGTTGAAAGGCCCTACATATTCATCAAAATTTTATTTTCTTTAAATTTAAGGAAGTATAAAAGATCGGAGTCTCTGGTAGCACCGAGACTCGCAGATAAGCATAACGCCCTGTAAACCACTGGGGCCCTTAAAAACAACAACCATTCTTGAAATACATTCATTGCCATTGTCAGGAAACTTGCTGATTAAGTCCGATTCCTTCCCAACAAGGTGTCACAGCGTTCTTTAATGAACGATGATAACTTAGCTTCCACCAGACTAATGGTTTGTAATGATCAATTAAGAAGAAGAAGAATAGTGAGTATCATGTCAATAAATCGCCGTAGTCTAGAAGGCAGTATGTTGGCTTATTACATGTGAGGCCTCAGTTCAAACCCCAGGTCAGACATCTCCAATAATACGAAATATGAAGAAATATTTCTTTGGCTACTTCTTCTCAGCAGATTTCTGGCAAAAACTCAGAGAGTAAATAAAATTGCCATGAAAAGTTTCTTGCAAATCTGTTGTTCGGAGTCGACTGTAAACTGTAGTTGGCGCCAGTCAAGCATAAAATTAACACGTACAACATAAGTGATGTGAGAAGCTAGGTCGTAATCCTGTCTGAAGGATGACATGGTCAATTGCCATGAAAAGTTTCTCGAAAATCTGTCGTTTAGAGTCGGCATTAAAAATAAACTATAGATCCTGCCACTCATGTATAAAATTAATACATGCAACATAAATGATGTGAGAAGCTAAGTCGTAATTCGGTCTGATGGCTTGTAATGACTAGCTATGTGTCATTCATCATATCGACGCCTCCGTTCTATAACATTCTAAGTCGAAAAAGTATGTTTTGAGTTATGAGCTCTAAAAGTTTTCGCGCGACATACGACCATATGTGTATTCTAAGTAGATTTTTCCCTATAACTTCGGAACGGATCGACGCATCTTAACCAAATTTTGACAGTATTAAGTTAGAGAACGTAGAATTTAAAAATGCAAGAACATTAAAAACGTTCTAAGTACATTTAGAACGTTATAGAATGGAGGCGTCGATATGATCACATTGTTTCATCAAGCTAATGCCTTACATCATCATTCCCTGTTGCAATGGCTTGAATTACTTCAGGAAGGCACCGTTTTCGCCAGACTTAGTTGGATTAGATATTCGATACAGCAGCTATCGAATACACACGTACATAGGTTATGTTGAAAAAAATTTTTTTTGTTTACTTAGGTAAAACCGGCTAATTCTAGGACCGCCTTCGTATTTTATAAACATTATAGTTTTTTTTTATATTTTTTACAACACTTTTTCAATTAACTTATAATGGCAGAAATATAAGTGACTTAAAGACTCTCGGCTATAATGTTAACACCGGTATGCTTCGCTGCACCACAGTTATGGAAATAATATTAAAAAAATTGTTTTCCTTAAAGATTGGTCCGATAAAAGAGAAGTATTTTAAAGGAGAAAGTATTGATTAACTCTTTCTCTCTTTCTTTTAGTATTGATTAGTATTAATTAACTCTTATACGAAAAGCTTTCTAAAACTTGAGGAAATTAATGGGATTTTTGAAAGTTTTAAAAGCTTCTAGAGGACTTTTAAAATACTTTTTGAAACTTAGTGTCAAAGGACTTTTAAAATGCGTTGTAAAGCTGTCAATAAAATTCTCTAAAAAATTGGTAAGAAAGTAAATCGGAAATTAGGCGAATATTTTTAAAAATTTTATAGAAATTGAATAGGGCTTCTGAAAGGCTTCAGAAAATTGGGGAGGTTGGTTTAAGTCACGTATTATTCCTATATTTCTTTTATATCGGGTCGGCCATTTAACGTTTTTTTTTCAACTAGTGCTTATTTCGTGAATGGTAACACTTAACTCATGTCTGATTTGACAGATAATTAGTTTCATCCTCCCGCTGAACGAATATGGACCATCCAATGCGTTTTCACTTCGCTAAGTGGGCCTGCCATCGACTTACAGAAGATGCCGATTTTGGCAAACAAAATTATCTTTTCATATGAAACTCATTTTGATCTTGGCGGGTATGTAAACAAGCAAAATTGTCGCATTTGGGGCACAGAAAACCCGAACGCATACATTGAAACGCCGACGCACCAAAAACGAGTCACTGTTTGGTGCGGATTTTGGTCCAGGGGCATAATTGGGCCATTCTTCTTCGAAAATGAGCAAGGAGTGGGCGTTACAGTCAATGACGATCGTTATCGGGCCATGTTGAACGAATTTTTCTTCACGAAAATTTAAGAGGAGGATATTGGCAACATTTGGTTTCAACAGGACGGCGCTACGTGTCACACAGCCGAAGCTACACTCGATGTTTTGCGCCTTATTTTTGAAGATCGCATTAATGCCCACCTCGGAGCTGCGATTTGACACCGTTGGACTATTATTTGTGGGGTGCCGTCAAAGATAAGTGTTACGCCGACAAGCCAGAGACAATTGACGATTTAAATGACAATATTCGTGAAGCCATTGGTGAAATACAGCTGCACACAATCGATAATGTGCTTAAAAATTGGACCGATCGTGTAGGCTACTGCATGGCCAGCTGAGGCAGCTATTTGAATGAAATTATTTTCCATTATTAACCGGAAGGATTGTACTTTCAAATAAAAAAAGAAATTTGAGAAAATATTCAGTAGTTTCTCTTTTTTAAAGCATTTTCAAAAAAAAAAAAAGTTATTTGGCGGACCCTTTAAATTATTAAAAATAAATTAATTTTTTTTATTTATTTTTAATACTTAATTTAATTTTGTTTTTTTATGGCATTAAAAATTTAATTGTTGAATTGAATTTTTTAATTAAATTTGATTTAATTTTGATTATCAGGCTTATGTTTTTTTAATTTATTTATAATATTTTATAATTTTTTTTGTATATTTTAAAATTAAAAGAAAAACATAAATTAATTAATATTTCTAAATATATTTTACAAAAATATTTTTTATTTTATTTTTTATTTATTTCTTTCTCTCTTTTTTTGTTTATAAATTTCTACAATATAAATACAATATAATTAATTATTGTTTGATTTTATTTTGTTATTAATTTTTTTTATATATTTTTTCTTTTGGTGTATTTGGTTTAGTTTATGAAAAGAAACCTTAAAATTAAATTTGTTTTAAACAATTTCCTTTTTGATAGAAATGCTTTAAATGAAATTATTTTTTTAATTTTTTTAAATATATTTCCTGTATTTATTTTTTAATTTCTTTTTTATAAAATTGATAATGCTTTTGTTAATATTTTACAAGACTTGCAAATTCTCACAATGTTTGAATTTTGAATCCTCTTTACCCAGTATCCATGTCAGCATTTGTCTCGCCTTCATGCTGGCCATCATAACGCTGCGACTCTTGTACCAATGGGCCGGCGAGGGTGATGTATCACGATGACCCTGTTTATAGATTTGTTATGATTAATTACGTTTTTAATTACATATGTTTTCTACAACAATATATCAATATTATTTGTTTTTTAAAAAAACTAAAGCTTTTTATGTTACGCTTAATAATAAAAATACAGGGGGGGGGGCCATTAAAAAAGGTACTAAAATGTGCAAAAATAATGAAGGAAAGAAAAAAACGATAATTTTCAAGTGCCATATGTGTGCCATGGCGTAGGGTGGCCATATATTGCAAGAATAAACAAATAAAAGATGAGTGTAATAAGTGTTCCTCTTCTCTATGTACACATTGCTGTTTTAAAGCAAGAAGGCAAATAATGAACATTAAGAAATCAGTTTAAATAATGGATATGCTCGTATATACAATGTATAGTACATGCTTAAAATTTACAGTGTCTCGTAAAAAAAACTCAAAAAGTAAGGGTGAACCGAAAAACATAAACTTGCTGATGAAAAATGCTGTGTTTTTCTCAAATGAATAGAAAATATTTTTTTTAACTGTATTTTAATATAAATGCTTAGAAACAAACCTTTAAACTCTAAAATTATTACAAAGACGTCTATCTTAGTATACCTATAACAATTATAGAGAGATACTAGCCCGATGTAACCTCGCACAGACTTCTACACCCTCTTAGGGTCGATACACTTCTACATACATAATTGGTCATTACAACCCTACAGTCAAGATTACGACATAGCCTCTCACACCATTTATGTTGTGTGTGTTAATTTTATACATGAGTGGCGGGACCCACACTTTAAAGTCTACTCCGAACGACAGATTTTGTTTTGTTGGAGAAGTCTGACATGAGAAAATTCTTGACAATGAGCTTATGATAGGCTTTTGAGGAGGAACGTTTCTACGCTGCAGAGAGGGCCATAACATTTCTGTTTAGTTGAATTATGATAATGAGAAAGAATTTGTGCTATGCACTAGACTATCTCACAGCACTGTAAGGATATTAACCGGGCTTTTTACAGGGCATTGTAGACTTATGGACTACCTCTTCAGAATGGTAATCAACTCAAAAGTAAGCACATAATTGGTGTTAATACATCCCAGAAAGTAATATCTGTGTCCTCATCAAATAGTACTGAGGGAGACATATTTAATAATGCCGCACAACATCCTAAAGTTTGTCTAGGCAACAGGACTAGGGGCGACATTTGGGGGGGGGACACTCTCTATGTAAATAGGGGCAGTATAGTAAATCGTATGAACCCGGTCTATTTGATAATAAAATGACAATGATATACTGTTTAAATACAGCAATACAATAAGTTTTACTCACTACAAATTCCCCTAAATTACTCACCCAGGAAACCTGATCTCTAGATAAAGAACAACAACGTCTTGCGAAAAAAATCCAACAAAATGAGCAAAATTTCTCACCAACACTTCTACAATTAGGTAATGTTTTTAGGCAAAGGCACTTGGCAACCCTTACATTCTGGTACATGCTGCAGTAAACTCCCCCAAATAATTCCCCCAAAATAATTCACCCAGGAAACCTGATCTCTAGATAAAGAACAACAACGTCTTGCGAAAAAATAGAATAAAATGAGCAAGATTTCTCACCAACACTTCTACAATTAGGTAATGTTTTTAGGCAAAGGCACTTGGCAACCCTTACATTCTGATACATGCTGCAGTAAACTAGCCACCTCATTAACTGGAAAAATTAATAAACTGAACTAAAATAATGAATTGATTAGAATGTAAAGCAGATGCTTTCAAGAATAAAAAAAAGGGTAGACAAGTTCCGAATACAAAATTTATTCGATGTCCGACCTAGAAAGTATTAGATCGGTGGACATCTATAAAGTTTACAAATTAAATTTGCCGCATGAGATGACTGTAATGTGATACTAAGTCTTGGCGATATCTTGATAATCAGACGTCTTTGTTAAATCTTTCGATGCGTCCTATAAAGCAGATTGAAATACTAGCCCTGTCATCTAGCACACTAGTTGGCCATTCTTCATACTTGATCACCTTAGCCTTCTGGTATCTGAGCTAGTGTTTCTTGAGGCTTAAATAGTCGCTTGAGTTAAAGAATGCAACGCTACTTTTGGTGTTTAAATTTGTGGTAATCGTAATGACTGTGACAGGAAAAATGATAACCAGGCTGCCTATGTATAGATTTTTAATAAGAATTTTAAAATTCAAACTGAACTAGCACCACACCTTGAAACATTTTCGAGATACAAAAAGTACCATAATAAAAAAAGTACCATTTGTTTTCATTGTATATGTAGGTATCAAAATTGTATTTTTATTCGAACGGCTCACCCTAATTACATTCTATAAAATGTTTTTTCAAATAAAAAATAAAGAAGAGAGGAAAACTAAGTGAATGAATATCATCTACAAGTACTATTGACCTCAATTGTATCAGAATTGTTTGCAGTAGATTTTCATTTTCATTTTCTTTTTTTTTGTATTTAAAGGCATAAAAAGATAAAATACAACAACAAATAAGAGAGAAATATGCTTCAAGAATGCTTAAGAAATGGAAAATTATTTAAAATTTATAAAAAAAAAACTAAGTGTAATAAAATACTAGAAAATACAACAATTATCCCAGGGTCCTACAACAATAGACCAGTCGTCTAGTAAGCTGTGTAAACTTCATTTGCAAAATTGAAAGAAAACAAAAAAGGAAGTACATTGGAGAAGACAAATAATGCTTTGTGCCACCGCTATGTACCTTAAAGCAATGAAAAGGAGTAAAACATGATAGGGTGTGGCCTTGGTACGTGTGTGAGCGGGGATTGTCCAGATGTTTGCCAAGAATAGAGTAACTATTTTGACGGCCAATACTTCTGCCATATGAGGCTTGTGACTTCCAATGAGATATTCTAGAGTACAGGCTTACTCTAGAGATTCTAGAAGAGGTCTACCGGGTGGCCAAAATTGTTGCTCAACGCAGTTCCTGAATTAACAACGGAAATCATAAGAACGAACTACCGGTTGGAAACGAATAGGACTTACTTACTTAAACTAATTGTTCGTTACAACGACTTAGTCAGGATTACAACCTAGCTTCTCACACCACCCAACATGCGTGTGTTAGGATTTACGGTTTAATGACGACTTCGAACTTTTCGTGGCAATTTTATTTACCCTCAGGTTTTTTGCCAGAACACTGTCAAGAGGAAAGTGCCAAAAGAAATATTTTTCCATATTTCGTGAAATAATCGGTGGCAACCCTAGTCTTCTAGAACCTGTTACAGTACCCCAGCCACTTCTTTTTCTTGTATATAAAAATGAATGTATTTTTATTTGTTTGTGGGTTTGTTTGTTTGTTTGAAGTCTATAGACGGCTAAACGGCTGGACCGATTTTCTTGAAATTTTCACAGTATCTTCCTGTATGTCTGGAAGGAGTTATAGGCTACTTTTTATTTTAAAATTTCAAGTCGGCGAAGTGCCACGCCCACATACCCAATAAGTATTTAATGTTGCATATCTCATAAACTGCAACAGCTAAAGTCTTCAAATTTTGTATGGACGACTTTGACGTATATATGAACAAAATGGACGGATTGGCTATAATGGGCGTGTCACTTCCCATAGTCTATATATATAAAAATGAATGTTTGTTTTTATGTACCTTATAGAATCGTAAACTATGCATTTGATCATGTTATGATCTTTAGCAAAGTTGTTGCGCATGAGCCGGGGAAGGTTTCTAAGTTGGTATGACCGATTTCCGATGGATGGCGTCACTGAAAATTATTCAAAATGAATGACAAGCAATTGGTACACCTACACCTCAAGCACGGAAGAAAAGAGCATTACGAGCCTCAGAATCAGACGAGCATTGAGACTGGAAAACCTTCGAGTATATGCCGCTGAGACCCGTTCGCTTGAACCACTTGAACAACGAGAAGTGAGATTCGAAACTGATCGAATGCGTACTACTAAGGCCCGTTCATCTGAATCATCAGGACAACGGGAAACAAAATCAATAAAATGATTCAAAATTAATTGGACATTTGTGTAATATCTTTCCTTCAACTTTATTTTAGTTGGTGGCGCAGCAAAACGCGCACGGTACAGCTAGTTAACAATAAAAACATGGTTAATGAGATTGAAACAAAGCAACAGAGAAAAGGAAACGGAAATCAAACAACAGGATGGTGGTGCTTTGTAACTGATCTAGGTCTCTTTCTTAAAGTTTAATACCTTAAGTTAGGAATAATAAATAATATGGGAGCTTTAATAAGTAGGAGAGAATAAATACCACGAAAATATTAAATTTTATTGACCGGTATTTATGGATTTTTCATTGAATGCCTGGGATCTTATGGTGAACCATACTTTTGTAATAATGACAGAATGCGCTAATCTAGAGTTGCCATGAAATCTTACTCTCGCTACCGTTATTTGTATGTCATATTTTTGTTTTTATTTCCATAATTCAAATCGATTCAACAAGTGAATAAAACATCTTACAAATGGAAAAAGGAGAAGGTATGGTGAAGGATTATAATTTTAAGAAGGAGGGAGGGGAAAGGGGGTATTAATATAATAAAATATAGATTTTAATGAAAACATTTTAACAAAAATACAACAACAACATAAGTTTACACCAATCAAAACACGGTTATAATATGAAGAAAGTTAACCTTGGGAGGATTAAACATTGATTTGGGGGCTGTATCTAATTCTGGGGGAGGGGGGATTAGTTGACACAACAAATTTACATACAAAGAGAGAGAAAGAGAAAGAGAGAGAGAGAGTATTTTGTTTTTTTGTTACTCACCATAACTTCAGAATTTTTATCATTTAATGACTTTTCCCCTTGATCGAAATCATAATTTTTATTCAGACAATTATTATCGTTATTCGAATTCGAATTCGAATTCGCATTTGCATTCGAATTATCTTTTGTTTTCTCTTTCGTTTTGTTTTTCAATTTTTTCGTTTTTGGCTAAAGAAAGAATGAAGTGAACAAAACAAATGAACAATTAAAATGACATGATGATGATGATAATACAAACGTGTATAGATGTGTGTGTGTGTAAGTGAGTGCGTGTGTAAGTAATAAAATTGAAAAGAAATTTTGAAAAAGCCAGATTCTTAGATTCTTAAAAAAACTTATAAATTTTTACAACCAATTTCAGCACAGTGATTGTGTGATTGTGTGAGTGTGTTTAAGTGTTAAATTTCAAAGTAAAAGTTTTTGGTTAAAAACAAAGCCAGTGTTAGAAAGTGTTAAAACTGTTTAGAATGTCGGCACGTTTTATTTATTTTACAAACCTGCAATAGATTCTGTTCCTTTTTCAAACGTATCTGCGTTAAAGTGCCAGCCAATAACTCATCACAGTTGTGATTAATGCCCACGGATACTTCAATGAATTTGGCACCAAACGTGCAGGCCAAGCATTTGCCGTCTAATGGAACCAAAAGAAAAGAAAAAAATTTTAAGAAATAAAAGAGAAATTCATTTGCATTTAATTAAGCATTTGGCTTACCCTGTGCAGAAACGGCACGTGACCTCGCCAAATCGATTTTATTGGCCACCAATATTATTGGTCGTGTTCTAATTAAGTCCAGATCCTGTAGACGTGCCAGTATTTGCTTGGCTCGTGTAAATGATTCTTTGTCGACGCAAGAATAGACAACCAAATAGGCATCGGCCTTTTCAAGTTCATCCTTTTTAAATTAAAGATTTTATTGTTGTTGTTGTATTTGTAATTTTTAGAGGATATGAAATAAGAAGAAGAGAAAATAATTTTTATTATTCGCCGTTATTGGTGCGTAACCTTGCTAAAATTAAGTTCGAGAGTAAGAAACGTTGCCATATCTTTGCTTTTCCATGAAATCTATTTTTCTAGGACCAATATAATGCATTTGATATGTAGGAGTCGTCCCCTGGATGGTGATACGAAACCAAAAAATTGCTTTTCGTTCATCATTCAGAGTCAAAATATTAAAAAAAATATTCCAAAACTGAGTCTGAGTAAAAATTATCCACTTTATTGCCTTCTCTCTCTCTAAAGATGGCATAATATTGCCACAGACATAAATCATGTAATAATAATGCTGGGCCACTGAATATTTTTTTCTTTCATAATTTCTTTTAACGGGAGGAAGCTTTAATAAAAGAAAATAAACAAATTGTCATATTCTTTTTGGGACCGCAATATTTCTTTTCCTTATTAATTTGGCCAAAAGCCAAATGCGAAACAAAATAACAATTTTCTGAAAATGTGGAAAAAGCCCAAAAACAAAATCAATGTTTTCCTAATAATTTTTGTACAAAGAATAGGGAACTTGTGGACATTCGGAAGGGACAGAAGCCAAATCATAATTCGCGCCATTTACAAGAAATATTATTCAACGTTTTTCCTTTCTTTTGATCTCTTTTTTGGCATTTAAACTAAAATAATATGGAAAAAGCAAATAAAGGGTTAGTCATTTAACGGTTTCAAAATCGATGGTATGGCAAGGCCGTTAGCAGTTGAATATTTTTCTTATGAAGTGGCATTTACGGATAAGTAACCATCAATAACTGAAGGATGCGTAAAAAAGGACTAAAAATGTGATGATTAAAACGGGGTTCCTTTTCGGGCATTACCAGCTGATTATAGACATCATTACCGACTGATTATAGTCATCATTATCGGCCTGCAAGAAATTTCCAAGATTATAAAGAAAATTTGAAGACCCTGTAAGCGTTACAGGAGTCGCCATAGCCTAGTAGGCAGTGTGTTTTCTTATTAGACGTAAGGCCATGATTCAAACCCCAGGTCAGGCATCAAAACGAAATATGAAAAACTATTTCTTCAGCGTCGTCCTCTCAGCAGATTTTTGGCAAAAACTCTGATAATGAACTCTGATTATAAAGAAAATTTGAAGACTCTGTAAGTGTTACAGAAGTCGCCCTAGTCTAGTAGGTAGTGTGTTGGCTTATTAGACGTGAGGCCACGGTTCAAATCCTAGGTCAGACATCTCCAGCAAAACGAAATATGAAAAAAATATTTCTCGGCGACTTCCCCCCAGCAGATATCTGGCAAAAACCCTGAGAATGAACTCTGATTATAAAGAAAATTTGAAGACAACGTTACAGAAGTCGCCGATGAGGGGCCAATGTTCAAATGCCAGGTCACACATCTCCAGCAAAACGAAATATGAAAATAAATATTTCTCGGCGACTTCCTCTCAGCAGATTTCTGGCAAAAACTCTGAGAGTAAAGACCTGCCATGAAAAGTTTCTCAAAAATCTGTCGTTCGGAGTTGACCTTAAACTGTAGGTCCCGCCACTCATGTATAAAATTAACACACACTCCACATAAGTGGTGTAAGAAGCTAGGTCGCAATCCTGACTGAAGAGTTGTAATAACCAATTATGTATGTATGTAAGCATTACACATGTGGTTAGGTCTGCGCATGATTGCTCAGTACGTACTGTCGAATACAACGCTTCTATTAATGAAAGTGTAACGGATAAACCGAATTTGTCGATTCCACCATGTTTTCAGTAGTAAAGCCTATCGTGTGGCTCGTTGCAACATATTTTGCATTTGAATTTACATTCTCTGGATTCATATAAAGTCCAACTCATGCAGCAATTAAAGTGGGCTGAAAATTCCTATCATTGTAGATGTGCTCACTGAGTCCTAGAGTAATAGACTTTGAATGACCATTTTTCGTACATTTTTCTTCTGCCATGAAGCTTATTTTACTAATCAAAGAGAATAAATACACTTTCCCTTTGACTTTCTAATGCTGTTGCTAAAGGGAATTCAAAGAGAATTTTGTGAACAAATGTACAGCAATAAAAATGTTGCTGGGATGTGCTCAACCTACAGACTTAGGCTCTGACTTCCACAGCCCTACAGATAGTGGCAGCAATAAAATAAACATTTTTGTTTTAACATTAGTGTTGTATTTTTGTTTGCAAAACTTATTGCAATTATTGTTGTGCAGTTGTTGTAGTTGTTGTCTTTGTAAGTCTATATTTGCTGTCGAAATAACTCCATAAATTTTGGCAATTGCAAATGAAATAATGGAATTGGCAAAGTTTGTTTTCAAGTTTTCTTTTTTTGTTTGTTTTCCAATGAAAATCGTCGAAACTTTCAGGGACACTTTACAAATAAATTTTGATTGTTTTGTATATTTTTTTTTTAAAAACTATGGAGCCTATTTGTTTATAACAAATGAAAATTTGTATCAAAAATTTTAGCATGAATAGCATTGCTGGTGTTAAGAAACAGAGCAGGGGAGAGTACTGCAAGCTTTCTAAAGTAGGATAGGTTATAACAGAGGTTATGCTAAGGCGGGCAAAAGCCATATTTTGTGGCAAGTCTTCGGTTCTATAGTATTTTTGTTGATCAGAGTAATTTATTGCATCATAATTGGTTCCAAAATAATATACGAATTAAGCCAAAGATAAATTGTAAGGAAAGCTATGTTCAATTGCATAAAATTCCTTAAATTTGAAAACAAATTTAAAAATAAAAACAAATTAACATTTAAGTTTACCTTGACGTCACGTGAATTTATAATGAATTTCAATTCCGATTCAATGCCATTCAAAATAATCGAAATATTTTGTTCCGCTTCATCGCATTCTGCAAAGAAATTCAAAAATAAATTAAGGATGGAGAAAGTATTTTTTAATTCGGATTTCTTTCAAAGACTTTAGTATATTGAAGGAATTATGGAAATGTAATGTTTAAAACAACAATATGGTACACATGCTTAATTGCTAATTGAATTATCTTGCATAGAATATAAAGGTCTTCTGACGTAGGCTATCCTATCTTTCTATTATAAAAACAGTTCAAAAACTAGCTTGACTTGCTATAAAGGGAATGCTGAAATCTATCTCATAAAATAGTTTTCTGTCCTCCTGATATATTTAAATTACAAACGTTTCAGCGATTTGGATACTGCGGTTTATAGAGGCTGGTGGAGGACTGTGTATTCAATATAAACACAGTTGTTGTCCTTGATGAATAGAACACAGTATATTTGTCGTTTGTAAATCACCGTAGTCTAGTAGGTAGTGTGTTGGCTTATTAGACCTAAAAGCCAGGGTTCGAGCCCCAGGCCAGACATCAAAATAAAATATAAAAAGTATTCCTTCGGCGCCTTCCTCCCAGCAGATTTCTGGCAAAAACTCTGAGAGTAAATATAAATTGCCATGAAAAAGTTTCTCAAAAAAATCTGTCGTTCGGAATCGACTTTAATGTGTAGGTCTTGCCACTCCAGCATAAAATTAACACACAGTGTGAGTAACTAGGTCGTAATCCTGACTGAGGGGTTGTAATGACCAATTATGTATATATGTATGTATATTTGTCATCTGAAGATTGTTGGACTATGGGCTCCGTCGTTACTAATAGTAAAGCTCATTACCTCTCTAGAAACTTTTCGATTGTGGGTTCTGTCATCATTTATAATATGAACACAGTCCTAAAGGGTGTCACAATTTTTTCGTAATTCGTCTCCTCTTCTAACCCAATTTTCGGAGGTCTTATTACTTCTAGATTAAAATAGGCGAAAAAGTCCATACAAAAGCCCTCAGGTCCAGAACAGGCTTGAACTGAGTAGAAATAAGTTGTCTCGGCAATATAGAATCCCATTTGAACACCTGTGTAGAAACAGAAGCTTACATGGTAGACCATCTCCATTTTTAGAATTTCCAAGTCTTCATGACATGGTTAGGATTATAAGAGGATGACGCATATGTGTTTGAGAATAAACTTGCAATAAAGCATTAAAATTCCCCATATAATCCATACAGAATCCCCCTAACTCTTCCCATCAAAAACAATCGTTACAGGAATAATTGACGCCTCCATTCCTTAGAAGAAAGTAGGATGTGGCATGAATTCTTGCCACCAAACATAGTTAGAAAACATTACCTCAGAAGGAGTTGTATGCTGGCAACGAAATATGGCAACCCTGCCATTATGGAATCTGCTACAGTAGGCCAATAACCTGAATAGCTGGAAAAACTTGATATGAAACTGAAACAAAGCGAAAAAAATAACACGAACCTGAATAAGAGTATGCTTGGTGACAGTCCTCTGTATTTTACAGAACTAAAGAAATAATAACTAACAGCATTAGCTGCTGACCTAGCGAACCTTGAGATGTTATTCAATGCTAGTAACTCCCTAGATAACTCCTTATCTAGTGATTGATTAAGTGTGCACAAGTGTTTCTTTTCAAAGTCTTGATTTTCAAATTAACTGGTGTACAAAAGACGACGACGCCATTTTCCCTGCCTAGCTGTATAAACTCGCGTAAACAGTGTCATACTAATCTTGAGTCAATAAAAACACTATGCAGCTTTCAAATTGCTGTATACACTATTGTTGCTCCATTTTGTTGAAAAGTAAATTACTGTAGACTAGTTCTGTACTGGAAATAGTTAAGGAAGTCGAGTGTTAGCCACTCGATCTATCAGGGCACAGTGTACTGTAAAGAATTTTCATTATGTAAGCCTAGAATTGTTCTAAGCATAGCCTCTATGGTTCTAGTCTTTGCTGTCACATGAAAAAAAAAAACAAAGTAGAGCCACCATTATACAGCTTCCTATTGCTCGATATGGCTCCATAGGTCACAATTGATCTAACCTCCATGGTACCAATCGATTTCTCGCTTACTAAGAAATCTGTGAAGGCCGTTTAGACATAATTATGGCATGCTTGACCATGTCTTAATTGGTCTCCTTATGTGAGATTCGCCAGTGTACTGTTCATTGCTATCCCCAAATATTTCACTTCCATTCCCCATGAGATCATCTAACCGAGGAGGCGAATATTTTTATATTTAGACAGTTTTTTTCACCTCGTAATAGTTTCCATTTATTTTTATGTCCCCGTTTGATTATCTCCCTTTAGTACCACTTATCTTAAGTTATCTCTTATCTTTTAATTACCCTTCGTGACTCACATTTCTCAAAAGAGCAAAAAAAAAAAAAACTAATTAAATTACCAGCGAAATACCCTTTTACTTTCCCCTTTTCCCTTTTCAATAATTTTTCTTGCAAATTGACACTGACATGTTGGGGAAAAGAGAGAAAAAAGGATGGAAGAAGCAACAGAACAGAAGTACATACAAGCAAAAAAAGAAGTGTGTCTGAGTGATTATTTTCTTAAACATTTTATTTATTTTGCACTTTACCTGGTCCATCATAAGCATTAATACAGTCTGAAGTGCGAAATTGTGAGACAAGTGCCTGCTTGCCGACACCCGGTGCGCCAAGCATTTCGACATGATAAACGTCGACTGACTGCTGTTGATTGCCATCATTCAGATTAACATCCACATCAGTGCACCCTGCCAAAGCGCCAACACGTGGGTGTATGGGACTGACTGGTGCCAAACTATTGCTGCGCGAACGACGACGTCTAAAGGAGTCACCACGATTGATGATACCTAAAACGGGATTGCGAAAAAAATAAAAAAAGAAGAAGAGAAAACATGCAAATTAATTGTAAGAGAATGTTTTAAAAATAAAAACCGTAAAATGGCAAGAGTCAGTGTGTTTTGTTGTTGTTGTTGTTATTTTTTAAGAAAAGCACAACCAAAGTAATGAAAAAGAAAAATAAATAATAAAGACGGTAATAAAACACTATAAAATAAAAAAAAAGGAAATAAACAGGAAAAAACTGAACTGCATTGTGATCAATATTTGTGCAGCAAACAAGTGGCAGCAAATACTGGTCATGCTACAGTGGCTGGCTTGAATGCCAAACAGTATCCTAGTGGCGGTAACATAATTAAGGTGTTGCTGTTAATGAATGTTGCAAAGGAATCGAGGAAAATTGTTTTCATTTTTTTTCTTTATTTTCCGTTTTTATTGGTTTTTGTGGCAATTGTGGCGAAACCATAAAATGATTTTGTGGTGAAAGTGATAAATTTTGTAGCAATTTGTCGAAGAATATATTTTAACTTTGAACACGGCATGTATTTCTATTGAAATTACAGTTTAACGTGGCTGATTGAGAGATTATTCTCTTCTGGGATGGGAATTCATATTGCATATGTGTGTTGCTACTTCAACGTGAGTCATTGACACCATAAAGTAGCAGAAATCATTAAGGGCCTTTGGGCGTACAGTTTTTGCAATCAATTGCTAGTAATATGGAAATTTGAAGTCGCCGTAGTCTAGTAGGTAGTGTGTTGGCTTATTAGATGCAAAAGCCTGGGTTCGAGCCCCAGGCTAGGCATCAACGACAAAATGAAAAAAGTATTTTTTCGGCGACTTCCTCTCAGTAGATTTCTGGCAAAAACTCTGAGAGTAAATAAAAATTGCCATGAAAAGTTTCTCAATAAATAAAAATCTGTCGTTCGGAGTCGACCTTAAACTGTAGGTCCCAGCACTCATGTATAAAATTAACACACACAACATAAGTGGTGTGAGAAACTAGGTCGTTGTACAATGGGTCAATTCGACCTCCGGCTACTGTACTTGTCTTAATTGACAAGTACACGTCCTCTAACCTAACCTAACCTAATATGGACACAAGATGACTTGAAATACCATACTCGACATGCAAAACCAAGTTAAAACCACCACAGCGGCTTGTGAAATAATGAAAATCGTTTTGGTGACCACGTAATCGTCATTAGATTTTTCGAATTCTGATCGATTAAATTCACATCCATAGCCAGCAGAACTTTCTGCGGAACTTCAATAAGATATTATATCGCAAAGTACTCAGGCTGGCTGCTTTCCATGAACTCAGTTACCGTAATAGCATCCTGAATTTCGTTTGCTAATCGTTTGCTGCTTAAATGAACTTCTCTGCCGAGGACTGGTTCTTCTCAGACAGCGGCATTATCTTTATCGTTATACAGCCTACACTCAAGGTTTATCTAATCTTGGATATCATTTCTGGTATGTGTTCTACAGGTATAAATACATAATTGGTCATTACAACGCTTCAGTCAGGACTACGACCTAGTTTCTCACACAGGTTTAATGGCCTTTTTTAATTGAGCTCTTAAGAATAGTCTCAGAGTACTTCTATGCTTTTTGCCATTTTTTGGAATAGAGAGTCCCAGGTTACTAAATTTTCTCAAAGAATGTTGTTTTTAAATAACAATAGGTGGCAACTCTGCCATACTAGAATATGTCACAAAGCAAAGAAAAGAAGGAATTCAAAGATGCTTTATGAAAGACCTGGGTTTCTTATGAGATTGGAAAATGGACAAAGTGCTCTTTCATCGGTTTTATTATTGATTTGTTATGCGTAAGCGAAGGCCATCCTTATCGTAGTAGACGTAAATTTTAAAAGAAAGATGCTGAACATGTGTCGTAGTCGCTGTAGTCTAGTAGGTAGTGTGTTGGCTTATTAGAGGTGAGGCCTCGGTTCAAACCTCAGGTCAGACATCTCCACTAAACGAAAGTTGAAAAAATATTTCCACGGCGACATCCTCTCAACAGATTTATGGCAAAAACTCTGAGATCTGTCGTTCGGAGTCGACTTTAAACTGCACGTCCTGCCACTCATACAACATAAGTGGTGTGAGAAGTTAGGTCGTAACCCTGATAAAAGGGTTGTCAATGATAAATTATATATGTAAGTACGCTGGACATGGGAAATTACTGATTGCAAAGTTAAAAGGAAAATGGCTGTATCAATCAAATCCAACTCTTTGTACTTAACATATCAGAATTTATTTTTATCTGCAGGTAATCAAATATTAATCATACGCTCAGTTGTCTCCTTTTCTGTCGTTCAGAGTCGACATTACACTGTAGGTCCCGCCACCATAGCTGCCAGATTTGACGATTTATCGTCATTTTGACGATTTTGAGCGCCAAAAATATCATTTTGACGATTTGACGATTTATGCCCTTATTTTGACGATTTTTGAAAATTAAAAATTTAAATTATATGCTTTACTTGAGTACATTAAAAGCCACTTTAAGCCACTTTGCATTTACTTTCCAATTGTTACTAATCAAATTTTCCATCAACACATTCAGCAGGTATTTGAATCCTTCTATGGTCACCCTGTAATATTCCTGGAATCTAAAATATAGCCTAGAATTGCATAGAATGGAAAAATCATGCAGCTTAATTCCAAATTTATGGGGTATACGTTCTTTGTAATTGTATTTCAAATATATTACTCATACGCATCATATTACATGTACTGGAGTAGTTACCCTCAAAAGTATGCAATACAAAAACTTCGATTATGTCATATATGAAACTAATGGAATTAAATCCCAGCTAGCATTTGGAAGATTGTTTTTTGAAAAATCACCTTGCTGAGTCTTTTTAGAGTACTTTTGGCGATCAAAAACTTATTAGTCAGTTACACGATTAAAAAAGGACTCATAAATGATTCGCGCCAATGAGTAAAATAAGTTCGATTTAAAATACAATAAAAAATTGTATAGCAATCGAAAATTAATCATCCAGATGTTTAAAATGTGACTATTATTTACATTATTTATTATTATATTCTACTTATACTGTAGATTGAAAAACGATTAATCAAAAACACATCATCATATTTTGAACAGATGGATGATTAAACAGTGCTTTTTTTCACCCTCTCTATATAAATTTTCATTAATGTAAAAAGATGGCTATGAAATGAAGTGCAATTTGTTTTTAAATATAAATATAATATTCTTTCTTTGCTAGTCGCCAACTTCCTTTCAGTTTAGTTTCTCAGAAATCTGTCGTTCGGAGTCGACGTTAAACTGTAGGTCCGCCACTCACGTATAAAATTAACGAACACTGCATGAGTGGTGCGAGAAGCTAGGTCGTAATCCTGACTGAGGGGTTGTAATGGCCAATTATGTATGTCCGTATGTATGAAGCCCCAAGCTCTTATTAGCCTGGGGGCTAGGCTAAAGTCGGATTTTAACAATCTTTTCGTTGTATGCCTTTGAAGATGGCCAATTCATTTTTTACCACATTGATTAGTCGTTGGGGTCGGCTAAAAACACATTTTGAAATACGACTAATAAATGACTCAAATTATAATCATAAATGACGCAAAAAGGAGTCCAGATTAATACAAACATGACTGATAAATGACAATAAAAGGACTCTTAAACATACTGATAAATTACTCATAAAAGACTCGCTTGCGATTAAACAATGACTGAAAGATGACTCGAAAAAGAAGCATAAACGAAGTTAAATACGGCTAATAAATGATCAGAAAGCGATTCAAAAATGATCACAAAACTATTCGAAAACGCATCGAAAATTACTCGAAATTAATATAGAAAATGACTCATAAATGATTTTTTGAGAAGAGTCGCCCGTAGTAACACTTTTCTCCCGACAAATGAGTCTTTTATGATCAGAAAATGAGCGCATATTCTTACTTTTCAATCGTGCAGAAGAGTCAAAAAAGACTCGAATTTGATTAAAATTTTCAAAAAATGCTGGCTTGGATATAACTCATACGTCACATATGCATTCCCTGCATTATGAATTATATATACATATTAAATATGAGCAATATGTGAGTAAATATAATAGGTTGGCGATGAAAAAGTTTAAATTTAAAAATGTAATAAAACAAAAATACTTTGAAATTTTGATAAATTTATTGTTTTGCTGTGAACTACAACTGCTCCGGTTGAAAATGGATTTTTATTTCATTTACATGGCTGCCGCGGTTGGCCTTACAATCATAGCTCCCAGATTTATGCGCTTATTTTGAAGATTTTTAAAAATTTAAAAATTTACATCATATTCTTTACTTTAGTACATTAAAAACCACTTGCAATTGTTACCATTGTAAATTTATGTTAGTTAGTAAAAACAAGGAGTAAAGTATTGTATTTTTAAGTTACTTTCGAATACCTGTGATAATTTTTCTGTATTTTATTCCTTTTTAATCTCTTAAAAGCTGAAAAATCACAACTTCTGAATAACCTAATAAAATAATAATAAATTATGGACACTAGGCTTGTGTATTTTTATACCATAAGTAACAGGATAGACCTCTGCAGGAATTGAGTTCCACATACGGATAGTCGGACTAAAAATTTTTATTTTTACTGTAATGCAGTGTGCGATCCACTGGCCAATTGACCACATTCGGATTTTCTGACCAAAAAAGACGAGCGTTATGTAGGAATATATGATTTTCGGGAAAAGTCCCCTTATTTCGTTCGAGCAAAATCCTTTTGTCGAAGCCATAGAACAGTGAAACACAAACCACATTGCAACGATGCTCCAATGATTCAATGGAGTTGGATACACTACCGTCATTAACGAGATACTATGGCCTCTCCTGTACACGGTCGAGAAACCGCAAAACAGATGTTGAGGCACCAACCCATACATGAGAGTTGTATTCCATTCTCTGTCAGTAAAGTAAAACGGTGTAAATAATAAGATCGGATGATAAGAACTTAAGAAGGAACTGAAAAATGTGTCAGCATTACACTGAATTTTAATGCCCAGAACATCAAAAGCTTCTGACTCCCTAATACCTACACCGCCCATAGATATAGATGATGTAATATTATTGCTGCGCATATGTGGCAATAAACAACGCTGAGATAGATTGTTTAAATCTTAAACAATTTTTTTCCTGAAAATGATATAAAATTTCTCCATTTTTTTGGAAAAAAATATTAAATGAAGCGTCCCTCATCGCTAGCTTTTAATTTCCAATAAATTCTTTGTTAAATGTTTTATTTTTGCACTCAGATATGTACATACATATATTGACTTTATATGTTTTACTACAAATAGAAAAAATTTTGGTTTTTAAAAATTTTTAATTTATTTGTTTATTTTTCCCGGACGATTTTTTGACGATTTTAATAAACATCTTTGACGATTTTGACGTTTTTTTTCTGAAATATTCGACGATTTGGTGCCTCATTTATCTGGCAGCTATGCTCGCCACTCATGCATAAAATTAATACACACAACATGGGTGGTGTAAGAAGCTAGGTTGTAATCCTGACTAAAGAGTTGTAATGACCAATTATGTATGTATGTATGTGTGTATGTCAGTTATCTTAAATAGAAATTTAAGCTTTAACCATAATTTTGAATTCCATTGTTGTTTTTGTTTTGTTTTATTTGTAAGTTCTCTTGCGTTTATATTTTTTTTAAAAATTTCCTGCTTTTTAAACTGCAAATTGCATGATTGTCTGCAATTTATTATTGAAAATGTTTTTCAGTTTATTTTCTTTGTTGCTGTTGTTCCATTTCCACTCCCTTAATATCCTGTGAAACATCCTGTCAATGCACTTCTAATATCAGAAGCAATATTAACAGTTAAAAAGAAAACAAAAAAAAATACAAAATCCCATGAATAAGTATTGTTTTCCTCTGTATGCTCACAACTTTCTTGCGTTTTTTTTGTTTTTTTCGCGTTTTTTTGTTACAAAATACAAAATTTATTGCCAGAGTTTTTGAGCTGATATTTTATAAACTTTTCTATTATCTCCAATCTCTTATTTTTAGTGTTGTTGTTATTGTTATTGTTTTTGTATTTTTATTTTGTACAGTGGTCTGTTAATTATGGCTTTTAAAAATTGCATGTTTAAGCATCACGAAAACAGAGTTGTTTGCATGCTTAAATCCGTTATATTTTGTTGTTGTTTTTGATGGGAAAAAAATATAATGGCAGATTATTAAAGAGGATTATAGAGTTGAACGGATAATGTCAGCCATAAATTGTTTTTATCTTCTGTGTAATGTGGTTGTGGTAACTAAATAGTTTCTCCATTAACTGCAAATTATTATTGGAGGTAGAAAATTAAACATTTTAGGCGATAATAAAATGTAATTACATGGCAGTATTAAACAATTTGAAAAATAAATTGAAAATATTTATTATTTAGATGGCCGCTACCCAGTTAGAGCATTATGTTGAATCTGTTTACATTGTAAGACTTTGAAAATAGTTTTGCAGGAAAAGCATTCCATATATAGAGAGTTCAGCTAAAGAACCCATATTTTCGTAAGACATAGAGTAGCTTCACTGGTCAATCAGTCACGAATACTTCTGCAGTATGAGATAAGCCAGTACTATTGAAAGATGAAATGATTTTCCGATATAAAAATCTTTAAGGCATCAGTGAAATGGACATACTATATTGTGGTAATTTAAATATTAAAGTCAGTTGAATATCTTGCTTTGGTTAATTGGCACTATCGCTCTCTCCTGTATCCTGCCATCCAAATGAATTAAAATACATGAGATCTGTAAATGGAATACGTGCTAACTTATATGGTGTAAATAATAAGGACACAATGAACATAGAACACTGATACATCTTTCGACACTTGAACTTTCTTTGTTTTTTATATCCAGAACACTCAGGGGTTTATGCCTATTTTTACGTCAATCATAGTTACAGATAACATAGACAGGCAATATTGTCTTTCGAGTGCAATAAAATGGAACATATGAACAGTGCCCGTAGAATAGATATGAAGTCTATTTGCCTCTATCTCAAGAGATATAGGCCTGCGGCCAAAGGAATACGAATGATAAATTACCCTTTAGCCGGGATTACAACCTATATTCTCACATCATTCACGATATGTGTGTTAATTTTATTTAGAGCGGCAGACCTATGGTTTAACAGACGACAGATTTTTAAGAAACTTTTCATGACAATTTTATTTTACTGTCAGAATTTTTCCCAAAAGACTTTTCTTTCATATTTCGTTTTTGTTTAAGCTATCTGAGCCAGGACTTGAACCACAGGCGCTCGTCTAGATAACGAAGACTTCATCTCTCCAAATTTTTTTGTTTTTATAATTTTCTTGGTTTGTTTCAATATCATTAATCAAGCTTTCTAGCTAAGTTTCAGGGCAGCAATGGTAGACAGCTGGTAATGTAGGAAGAGAAGTAGAAGAGAACTGTTAAACACTGTCGGTGCAATTATCATCCTGGTTTCTGCAAAGTATTGCCGAGATATTGTAGGTCTATGTGGATGATATTCTCAGATATCCGACAAACTGGACATAAGGAACATGTCGTGGGGTATGTTGTCGATCGTCTCTACTTGGTGCACTTGCTGAGCGGCCGCGAGAACATACCAACCAACCTCTTTTAGACAGCATTACAAACCCCTTTGCAACTTACAAAATCAGGTGTATAAGGTACAAATCTCGCATAGGTCCTTGACGATATTGGATAACTGTCGAAAACCACTTCAACGTCTGTGACATACTGTGCGAATCAGCATTACAACCCTTCAGTCAGGGTTACCATCTAGCCACTTTTGATGTGTGCGTTAATTTTAAACATGGGTGGCGGCATCTACTGTTTAAATTGATTTCGAAAGACAGATTTTTGTGACTCTTTTCATGGCAATTTCATTTACTCTCAGAGTTTTTACCTGAAATCTGTTGAGAGGCAGCCACCAAAGAAATATTTGTTCGTATTTCTCTTTGTTGGAGATGTCTGACCTGGGGTTTGAACCGTGGCCTCACGTCTTTTAAGCGAAGACACTACCCACTAGACTACGACGACTACTACCATGTGGTATTACTTTGCGGAGTATCTCCTGTCTGCTCATTCATTAGTCACACAGTTTTCCAATGTCTCCTATAGCCTTCTCGATAAGATCAAACATTTTCGATTTTGAAAATGTGAGCCGTCCAAATCCTCACTGATGGAATCAAGCTGGAAGGAACCGCTTGTGGCGGAATTTACTCGGAGTCAATAGGTATAGCCGAATCTATAAGGCTATCGGATTACTGCAGCGTTTTTCAGGCGGATGTGTTGGCAATACAGGCTGCGGTTAAGATTATTTGGGATGCGAATGTCCCCAATGGAATTATTACCATAATCTCCGATATCCAAGCGGCTGTCATGGCTCTGAATTCGTGGAGTTCCTTTGGGAACCTGCAAACTCATGATTGACAAAAATTTAAAATTATTTGGGGTGCGAATGTCCCCAATGGAAACATCACCATACTCTCCGATAGCCAGGCGGCTATCAGGGCTCTGGGCTCCAATGTGATGAACTCTAGGACTATCTACGGCTGTAGAAAACACCTAAACAGGATAGCGGAGGGGAATAATGCACACATCGTTTGCGTTCCGGGACACAATGATATCCCGGGCAACTGCAGGGCGGACCATCGAACTCTCCGACGAATTCTTAAATATTGGAGTCCCTTTGAGAACCTGCTAGCTCATGATTGACAACGAGATCATGGACTCTGTCAAAAGCAGGTGGGCAGCTACGGATAAGGGCAGAATGGCAAGCATAATCTAGCCGAGGCTGGATGGAGGGCGCTCTACAAGGTTGCTTAAACTCCAAAGAAGCGTGCTAAGTACGATCATTGGAGTCGTGACGGTGCATTGCATTATGCGTGTCCACGCGCATTGGTCTGGGACACCTCGAAAATCATTTATGCAGAAGCTGCAGGGATGAGGAGGAAGATGAGACTGTTCTTCATCTACTGGCAACATGCCCGTTACTACGTCAAAGGAGAAAGAGACATCTTGGTGCCTACTACAACGATGATCTAGGTGATTTGTCGAACATTGACGTCGGCAGTTTGAGTCGCTTCATAAGAAGCTCTAAGTGGTTCCAGGACTTATTGAATTTCTTTTATAAAAATTATCCTCAAGTTTTTTAATTATTTTTTATTTTCTTTTTTAATTTTAAAAAAAATTTTTTTATTTTTTTTTTATTTTAAAATTTTTTTTAAATTTTTTTTATTTTTTATTTCTTTTTATTTAAGAAAAAAATTTTTTTTAAATTTATTTTTTAAACATTTATTTATTTCAAGCTAAATACATAATAAAAACAAATCGTTTTGCAATTTTTTAATTGCTTAAACCGACCTTGTGCAGTGATTTAAAATACAAAAAATGAAAAGAAAAAAAGAGGAAGAAGAAAATAGCACAACAAATAAAAATTTTCAACAATAAAAATTATTTTTAATTATTTCTGTTAATATTGTTTAAATTTCATATTTTGTTTTTGGTTTTGTTAATTAATTTTTGAAATGTTTTTTGAATTTTTTTTGCTGTGTTTTCGCATGAAAATATATTGCGGCTGGGCATGTTGATGCCGGTAAAGCGTAGCGTTGAAAATCAATAATAAAACATGCTCCACATTTCTCATTTCATTTCTTAATATTTCTTTTAATTGTTGTTGTTTGTTTTTGTTTTTGTTTGTTTTTGTTTGTTTTGCTTAAATTTGTTTACATTTTCTGTTAAAATTAGAGAAACGAAAATAATTAATCAATTTAGAGCAACAACAACAAATTAAGAAAACATTTTCGGTCTTTGACTTTTCAACACAATTAAACGGCGAGTGAAATGTTAACAGTTAGCCATGGGAGGGAGGTGGCAATTGCAAACATTAAATGGATTTCTAGTACAAGGCAGAAATTTAAGAGGAGACAGACATCTCATCGATATTTAATTGATTTTCTTCGAACAAAGCGTCTTAGTTATGGTCTCTGATCTGGTTTGCTCTTCACCTGCAGTGGTTACAGTTTCTTCAGCAAGTCCTGTAGAATCCACAAGAAGATTTTCTTTCAATCTTCAAAATGTCTTGTGCTGATGTCATGCATTTTTTGGGGTATAGAAAGAAATTCGAATGCTTTTTCACTGCCAAATGCTGTTTTTTTTTTAGCAGATTCCATAAGTAAGGAAGGCGTGCCAACCAATGATTTCAATTTCAGTTCATGACGTTGTCAGTTATTTTTGTTTCAGTTTAGAAATTTTTGTTTGTGAATTGAAAATTTAAAAAACATTTGTGGGGCATCTGTGTGTGCCAATAAACAAGAGAATTTATAGATGGCGGCAGGCAATACAGTTTAAAATTTTATAATTGCGTACAACAGCGCCAAGCAGAGAGCACATGTTTTTTAAAAAAAATATAGACTGTGTGTGTGTGTGTGCTAAATGAAATCAAAAGTACAGTAAGTACTCGATAATTGAGCATAATTTTTTTTCTACTAAACTTTGAGATGCCTTTGTCTAGTGTTGGTGTGGGGGCGTGGGGGGTGGGGTAAAGAATTAAATAGAAAATGTTGTTTTGACTCTCTTTCCACCTGATGAAATAGTCTTAGTGAGGATAACCGCTCAGTTTACATCCAATCATACAGTGTCCTGTAATTATACCTGCAATAAGCCTGAGTGAAATCTTGTCAAGTGCCAGAGAAGTTCTGATTCTTCATTCACGCGCTAGATCAGGCTCTAAGCATCAAGTATGTACTGCAAGAGGCGACATCAGGTCATCTAGGTAGGTAGGTAGAGGTGGCTGCCCATTCAAGAAAAATTTTTGGATGGACTCACTTAGGCCGCATTGGGCCCATCGTGATACCACAGTTATCCGTTATCCCATAGTCTCCAAACCATTCATAGCTCCTGATAAAGCAATTCAGGCTGCCAATGTCAATCCATGACAGTTCCTCCAGATCATCCATGTAGTAAGTACCCAAGTACTTCCTTCTCCTTTGGCTAAAAGCCGGGAATCAGATCATCCCTTAACCTTTCGCTAATAACCCTACTATGCAGAGGGTAACTGAATCTCGCTCAAAGGATAAGACAAGATTCGTTCTTTCTATTGACAGAGAAGATCAAAGTACTCTGAAAATTAAACAGGTAGTGACATAAGCACGATATCCAGTGCGAGAGACAGTAGATGTTGTAGTGCAATTGCCAGCAATATCGTAACTTCGTGCGGAAGAATAACATAGGAACCCGATCACTCCGACAATTCTGCCAAATTGTACTTGTAAACAAATGCAGTTGAGACCACACTGCTTTTTAAAGTCCTTTCCGTTGTAGATATCGTAGAACGAAGTAATGACGTAAACGTCCTCCCTTAAAAAAGTGCACTCATCAGACAATCTAAGAGAGATCGAAGGGAAAAGTTCATTAGACGTCCAACTTGTATCCGTTTCCCTCTCCGAGCCATGGTTAAATACCGTGCTTCTGCTCTAATCCATTAAGTTCTACCAAAGTGCAATTAACTCAAATTGTTGAAGTCGCCGTAGTCTAGTAGGTAGTGTGTTGGCTTATTAGACGTACGGCCAGGGTTCGAGCCCCAGGCCAGACATCAAGACAAAATACAAAAAGTATTTTCTTCGGCGACTTCCTCTCAGCAGATTTCTGGAAAAAACTAGGAGTGTTGAAATAAAATTGCCATGAAAAAGTTTCTCAAAAATCTGTCGTTCGGAGTCGACTTTAAACTGTAGGTCCCACCACTCATGTATAAAATTACTACATACAACATAAGTGGCGTGAGAAACTAGGACATTGTACAATGGGTCAATTCGACCTCCAGGTATTGTACTTTACTTGTCTTAATTGACAAGTACACGTCCTCTAACCTCACCTAACCTAACCTACATCCAATCCTACAGTGTCCCGTAATTATACCGTTAAGGAGCCTGAGTGAAATCTTGCCAAAAGATCTCTGTATCATCACTCACTCGCTAGAGCAGGCCCTAAGCATCAAATCCACACTGCAAATGGTGACAGGAGATCATCTGAGTTCCGTTAACCTCTCGCTGAAAACCTTCAATGCAAAGTGTAAACGAATTTCTTTCAAGGGACAAGGGAGTTCTTGTTCTTTCTGCTGTCAGAAAAGGTCAGAGGATTCTAGAAGCTCTGCAGTTAGTCAAATTATCAGGGTACCCAAGGCGAGAGTGACATCAAAAGATGAAGAAATGTACTTGCCAGCAATATTGTAGTATCGGGTGAAAGAATGACATGGGAGCTATATCAGACAATTTGGCCAAGTTGTACTTGTAAGCGAATGCAGCTAACATGACACATCGATTCTGCTACGATGGTATTGCAAGCTCTGATCGATGTAGATGCCGTACATCGAAGTAATCCTGAAAAAGTGCACTCATCAGACAATCTAAGAGAGATCGAAGGGAAAAGTTCATTAGACGTCCAACTTGTATTCGTTTCCTTCTCCAAGCCATCGTTAAATATCGAGCTTGCATTGCCTTAAAGAACACTTCTGCAGATGTATTTGCTGTACTCCTGTAAGTTCTAACAAAGTTCAGAGTGCATGCCAATCCATGCAATTAACTCAAATTGTTTTCATTTATCAAGACCCAACTGTTTTATATGGTTTATATGCCCACCCCACACACATATGTCTTCTCTTAACACTTGAATAATGCTTTCTTTCTAATTTTATCTTCTTTTTTTTAGTAAATAAGTAAAACACACACATATACACACATTTAAAAATCAATTTGAAATTCATTTTAAATGTTCACCATGAGTAAGTAAGGTATGCAGAGATTATTAGACAAGAAATTTCCTGCGAATGGCGACGTGATTGAGGCAACGTTTCATTGCTTAAATACAAACTAGAAATCAATTATTGGAGAAAAATTAACAACAAAAACAAAAAAAAAAGAAGCAATTTAAAACCTTTTGGAGGGGAATGTAATACGTGAAATTGTAAAACATTGTACGCTTAAGTTTAAAGGGGCCATAAAGAAACTTGATTTGAACAAAATTAAAATCATTTTATTTTTCAATTTAAATGTTTATCTTTACTCACCTCCTTTAGAGGCACTAAAGGTTCTCAAACGATCCAAATCTTCATCGTCACTCACCCTCAGGTGATGCATATTTGTGGTGGGTACATCGAGAAATGCATTGGATCTGCGATGCGCTGTAAAGAAAAGAAAAAAGAGAAATTAATCGATTACTTTATAAAGCAATTAATCGATTAAACGGTTTTATAAGAGTAAGTTTATCTCATGAGAGAAATGGAGTCATAATATCAGGCAGAAGTACTAAACTGATGTCGAAGGGTCTTACAGAGAGCATCTCAGCGAAGGCTAAGCATGCCGTACTGATGTACAGAAGATGTATACTAGGATGAAAAGGTCATGTGCGAGCTATGGGGCCATTATCTTTGCAAACAGCACAATTTTGGAAACAACTCAGGTTATCAGGTTTTGGAATAATCTGCGCCAATGGCTTTAAAGGATATGCAGCAATGCAAGAGGCTCTGTTGGTAATTATGTTTAGGATAATGGAAGGCAGGGCACCAGAGAGCATTATGATCTGGTCGAACGAATGGCTGACAACTTACTCCTTAACGTTTGCCAGCAAACTCTGTGATGGAATTGAATGGAGCAACCTGGAAGCCTCAAACTTCTTTAACAGAAGGACCATTCCGTGGTATACGAATGAGGCAAAGATTGATAGTAGGATGGAAGCGGCAATGTTCTATTTTAACTCGAAACTAGTGTAGGATTATCTACGCTCAATGAATTATTTAGGCAAGTGAAATACATAGGTTCACCCTTTTCTAGATCTCAGGTCATGTGAGAATTCAAGGCAATGTGCAGGCATATGGTGCAGCCCTTGAGCTGACTCATTTCTTCTCCCCTGACAGAGACGTTCACCTGTGGTGCCACAACAGGCCGCTACGCGTGCTCAAGTGAGCTTTTTTTGACATCAAGGCTACCACTCTAACCTAACCTAACCAGGCATATGAGTTTCCGCAACGCTAATGGAATGAGAACCTACATATCTATGGAGTGGTTCGATCAGTTCGAAAATCTATACTCATAGAAAAACAGACACAAAACCATTTAAACTTTTGCTGGAGTATTAAAGTGGAAGAATATTCAATTCACATGAGGTTAGCATTGTAGACTCACTTGTAGCATAGGAACCGTTATAGACGCAATATGTAGACTCTGTGAAGAGAAAAACGAATCGCTTACTGGAATTTTGTACAGGTCCTAAGGATTTAAAAAATCTGGATTTTAATCAAATACTAGAGGGGGAGTTATTGTTTCTGACACTGTAAAGCATGTTGGGGTTTGTCATTGCAATAGGGTTGGTTGTGACATTGTGAAGAGACTTCGTATAGATTGAAAGCAATAAAATTGATTGTCTGTTAGCTACTCTCAGGGCTTTTGCAAGAAGACTTCTGAGAAAGATTGTCTAAAGAATACTTATATTTTTTTTGCGAGGATATGAGAGCTGATGTTTGAACTCAAAGTTCCAATTTATTAAGCCACTCAATTACCCATTAAACTATGGACATATATTAATACAGTATAGAATACAACAACTACTCCTTGCTTAAATAGAAAGTTAAAAATGTGCTTCTCTTCAAACATTTCCCTTTTCTTCATCATTGTCAAACGAACTCAAAAGTCAAACATTTTTATTTGTAAACTTTACAACTTTTCAAAGCATAAAATAAAAATCAAAACAAAAACAAACAAATCTTTTAAACAAATTAACTTTTGCGTTTATCTGAACAACAAAAAAAATCTCAAACCATAAGGGAATTGACCTCTTATCACATGAAACAACATGTAACAGAACAGCTGCTCTGTTAAAATAGGACAAGCGGCCCTAAGACATTAAATAAATTCTGAAAGGCAAACATAAAACAAAAGTTTCACAAGCTACATACATACATATGTACATACAACAGATATTTTATTTACGAATATTAAAGTTAAAACGAAAAGGAATAAAAATACTCTTAAAAACCAATTCAATATTGTAAGTGTGCTTTTGTCAGTTCTACTTTTTGTTGTTGTTGTTGTTGCTTAATGTAGTGGGTTGTTAAAAAAAATCAATAAGTAGGTCAGTTAAAGTAGCAAAAACAAGCAAAAATATTCACAGTAACAATAGCAACAACAACAACATGAATGGCCGGCCTGTTTTTGTTTTGTTTTCCATTTCTAATAATGTTCTCGTATGTTTTTTTGTTTTTGTATGTCTTGTTTTGAATTTAGTCCTCCTGTCTTGTTCTGTCCTGTTCCCTTTTGGTTGTGTTTTTGTTTTCTTTCATTTAAGCTGATGTATGCGATTGTGTATTTTGTTTTGTTTACATTGTTATTATTAGGAGTGAGTGAGAGAGAGATAGTGTGAGTATTGTTGATCAATATTGTACGGATTGCCGTTGCATTAAAAATTTTTATAATCAATGTGACGATAAAATACGAGAAAATAAATTTTTTTTTGTGGATTAATATGCCATTTAAAGGGGGTCAACGAAAGAAATACTTTTTGAAATTCGTTTCTCATGTGGTCAGAAATAAGATTTCTTGGTTAGGACAACTTATTACGCACTAGACTATGGCGAAGACAATACTAAGTCTCTCTCTTGCTTACTTTACTTAATTGCTCATTATAATCCTTTAGCCAGGATTACAACCCATAGTCCTACACCACCGCATTTACGTGTGTTAATTTTATCCAAAGGTGCCAAGACCTACACTTTGAAGTCAAGTTTGAATGACTTTTCATAGGAATTTTATTTAGTTTTTGCCAGAATACTGCTGAGAGGACACTGCCGTTTAATTCGAGATATCTTAGCTGGGTTTTGAACCGAGGCCTCTCGTCTAATAAGTCAACACACAACCTACTAGACTATGGCGGCTTTAGAATTCTGAGTCAAGCAACCAAAAGTGGTCTAGAAGGCCATCTGCTTGGGATTTTTATGATAATTTTTGTCTGTGTAGTCGCGGTAGTCTAGTAGGTAGCGTGTTAGCTTATTAGACCTGAGGCCAGGGTTTAAACCCTAGGACAGTCAACTCCTACTAAAAGAAATATGAAAAAATATTTCTTTGGCGACTTCCTCTCAGCAGATTTCTGACAAAAACTCTGAGAGTAAATAAAAAAATTGCCATGAAAAGTTTCTCAAAAAATCTGTCGTTCGGCGTCGACTTTAAACTTTAGGTCCCATCACTCATTTATAAAATTGAAGCGCACAACATAAGTGGTGTGAGAAGCTAGGTTGTAATCCTGATTAAAGGGTTGTATATAGAGGCATAAGTGTGCACGATTTTGCCTAAAATTTGTTTGCATTGCACGTTTTTAAAAAACAGACTTCTTTAATTGATTGGCTTGATTAAATTGAGGAAAATTTATTCATTTTTCGGGTTTAGTTTAAGCAATCTTTTGTCCAAGAATTATTAATGTTTAGCCAATAAATCTTAATGGACCCTTTCAACCCTCTAGTAATCATTAAAACATTTATTCTGACTGTTTTGAATGGAAAGGGGAAACCTTTTTGCTACAAACGTTTTCTACTTCAGTGCGTCTGTAACACAGACACATGGGAACTTAAGTTGAAGAAAAACGTAGAAATTTAAAACAATTTCTTGAAAGAAAATATTCTTGTTTAGCAATAAATTAGTGAAGAATTTTATTCCTATATTTGCTATGTGTTCAAACTTAATTGGCACACCAAAGGGATTTTTATTTTAATTGATGTTTGTGGCAAATTTTATAGGAAGAAATTAAATTTAAACATAAAAACTCAGTAGAACAACACATGTGGCAAATTAATTTGTGGTATTCATAGCAAGACAATAATAATTGTGAGGAAAATTGTTTCATTTTATAGTTTCCAAAATAAATTTTTATTGATTTTTTTAATTCCATTTTTATACCCTTGTGGTGGTGGTGTGCTATTTTATTGCTTTTTAATACCAACAAAAATATTTTTATGAAATTTATTTCTATTTTTCCTCCATTTAACGTTTATAGAATAGAGTGTGAAAATAATTTTTTTATATTTCAAAAATTATTTCGTTTGTTTGTTTAGAAAACAAAAAAATGACAGCTTTATCCGGCTGTCTGGAATTTAACGTACAATTTACCACATTGTTGGTGTAAAAAAATGCCATAAAGAAACCACACTGTGGCCTAGTCAGACATTTTTTTGTTTTTTTTTTATTTCAAAATTAAAATTTCTTCTTCTGCACGAATAACATAACGTGCGCAGCTTGAAAGTTCAAACATATCCTCAAAAAAAAAATTATTTCTTTTGGTAATCCCCTCTCAATAGTCTTCTGGCAAAAGCTCAGAGAGTAAACTAATTGCTATGAAGGGCTTTTAAGTGCAACGCACGAATTTAACGTTGAACGGTACCTTCCGCCCCTAATAGATGAAATGAATACACACAACTCTGATGGTGGAAGAAGTCAGGTCGTAATCCTGACTAAAGGATTGCAGGGTCAATAATGTAGTGATTGATGGACGTAGCATCAAACTAATCACTAATCACCAGTATGCAGAGCGTTAGAATTGTACTCAGTGCGTTGGATTTTCTAAAACTACGGAGGATTTGTTTGATATTCGTCTTATAATCCTGACTAAAGGATTGTAATCGTCAATAATGTAATGATTGATGCACGTAGCATCAAATTGCTCACTTGCTAGTATGCAGCGAATGGCAAGAAGCTCTACTAGATGTAATCAAAGCGTTGGAATTGCTACATGTACAGCGAATTCGTTTGATAATCCTGACTAAAGGATTGTAATGGCCAGTAATGAAGTGTGATGATGACGTAGCATCAAATTGATTACTTGTCACTATGCAGCAAATGGCAAGCACCTCTACTACATGTACTCAAAGCGTTGGAATTGCTACAACTTCGGAGGAATCGTTTGATATTCGTTTGCTATTCGATTGATAATCCTGACTAAAGGATTATAATCTTTAATAATGCAATGACTGATAGACGTAGCATCAAATTGATCACTAGCCATTATGCAGCAAATGGCAAGCACCTCTACTACATGTACTCAAAGCGTTGGAATTGCTACAACTACAGCGAATTCGTTTGCTATTCGTTTGATAATACTGACTAAAGGATTGTAATGACCAAGCAATGAAGATTGATGATGACGTAGCATCAAATTAATTACTTGCCACTATGCAGCAAATGGCAAGCACCTCTACTACATGTACTCAAAGCGTCGTACAACTTCAGAGGAGTCGTTTGATATTCGTTTGCTATTCGATTGATAATCATGACTAAAGGATCATAATCATCAATAATGCAATGACTGATGGATGTAGCATCAAATTCATCACTTGCCAGCAATGTAAGTATCTCTACTAGTTGTAGTCAGAGCTTTTGAATTGCTACAACTACAACGAATTCGTTTGATAATCCTGACTAAAGGATTGTAATGACCAGAAATGAAGAATGATGATGACATACCATCAAATTGATCACTTGCCAGTATGCAGCAAATGGCAAGCATCTCTACCAGATGTAATCAGAGCGTTGGAATTGCTACAACTTCAGAGGAGTCGTTTAATATTCGTTTGATATTCGATTGATAATCCTGACTAAAGGATTATAATCATTAATAATGCAATGACTGATGGACGTAGCATCAAATTGATCACTTGGCAGTATGCAGAAAATGGCAAGCATCTCTACTAGATGTACTCAAAGCGTTGGAATTGCTACAACTTCAGAGGAGTCGTTTGATATTCGTTTGCTATGCGATTGATAATCCTGACTAAAGGATTATAATCATTAATAATGCAATGACTGATGGACTTAGCATCAAATTGATCACTTGGCAGTATGCAGCAAATGGCAAGCATCTCAACTAGATGTACTCAAAGCGTTGGAATCGCTACGACTGCAGAAGAGTCGTTTGATATTCGTTTGCTATTCGATTGATAATCCTGACTAAAGGATTATAATCGTTAATAATGCAATGACTGATAGACGTAGCATCAAAATGATCACTTGCCAGTATGTAGCAAATGGAAGGATCTCTACTAGTTGTAGTTAGAGTGTTGGAATTGCTACAAGAATTCGTTTCACATTTGAACAGATTTCTGTATGTGGTTGCTTACCTAAAATGGTTAAATTCCTGATGTCGAGTGCTAGAATTTTAAGTAAAATTTTCTAATACCCTCAGATTGCTTGCCCCTCAGATTTTCGAGAACACAAGGCCGGTACCGAAGACTGTTTGATTTTTAGATCAACTTTTTCTAAGAGATCGCAATTTAATATAATTTCGGCAATAAGTTTGTATACGAAGTCTTTTGGGCTATCAATTTACTGTCTCTCAGCTACGCAGCACAATACAGATGTTGCAGATCTAGGTCGCCATAGTAGAGTAAGTAATGTGTGGCGTTACTAGACAAATTCTAGACGACAGTTCTAATTTTAGTTCGGTTCACTTGAAAAAGAAACATGAAAACAAACACTTGTTGTTTAATAATTCATTGTCATCAGTCTTTTTGGCACAAGCCCAGAGTAAAAATTATTTTCGTGAAAAAGTTTCTCAAATTCATCGTTCTTAATAGGAGTGGCAACAAAACGCTGTAGTTCAGATTAAAGGCTTGTGAAAGCCAAAGGCGTATTTATGGTTCCAATTTCAGATTTTCTTCTAGTACTGTTGCGATCACAAACCCTTCATAAAAATAAAGTCTAACACAAGTTTAGTATGATTTTTCAAAATTTATTTCACCAGTATACTGCAGATAACAACAATGATGACAAATAAAATTTATTTCCACATTTTCCAATGGATAATACAATCTAAATCCGTTTAAATTTAAAGGCCCAAATGTAAAATTTTTATGTAAAAGTGTTAGAGGTTAAAAAAATAAAATTTAAAAGCGAAACATATGTATGTCCTCTGCACATGTAAATATTATGTCAACAAAATGCTGTTCACAGAAAAGCTTGTTTGCTATTCGTTACTGAAGTGATATAAAATTGAATGCTTTAAAAAAAACTGAAAATGATTTATAAAATCAATGTGAAATAAATGTAATCAAATATTCTCGTATTAAATTATTGCTTTTTCAACTTCAAACTCTGTAATGTCTGTTCTGTCTGTAATGTTATGTATGAGAGAGTGTATATAAAACAACGATTTTCTTATAGAGAAGAGGGTTTATTATCCTGCTTTTTCATTTAATACACAGCAAAACCTGATGTTCTTCAGAGAAGTTCGTTTGTTTTCACATGCACATGTTACTTACAAATTTTTGTACACATCATTTAACTGTAAACATTTAATATACATGCATGCACGCACTCTTATACACCCTCTCTCTCACCATCTCCTTTACATGTAAACATGTACAGTACCAGCATCAGCCTTTAAGTATGCAATAACATATATTTTATTTTGTTTATATTTTATAAAGACAGAGGATGTGTGTAGCAGTAGTGGTGGGTGGCGGTAGTATTATAAGTATATGGCAATTTGATACCCACTCTCTCTTTCTCTCTCCTTTGTTTTTCTACCATTTTTATATTCTGTCGTAATAAAGAAAAACAAAACCTTAATAATGTATTCTCTTACTTCATTGAGTATCTATCTTATGCATGTGCTGTGTACAATGTTTTATGGACCATGTCCTGTGTACTACATAAAGTCAACTTTTCTCGTTTAATACTTGTTGTTAAATTATATTTTATTTTCGTTATTTCTTTTTTTGAGCAAAATATTCTCATCTCCATTATCATAGACATCACACAGGCATCAGACATGTGCTCTTTGTAAGAAATTTTATGCTTTTTAGCATCGTTTACACATCAAACAGTTTTTTTTCGATTTTCGTTTTTTTAATTACGTGTGTAAATGGCGCTTTAATTGATTTCAATATCAATTAATTTAATATTCAATAGAAACTTGCATCGTCGTTAATTAAGAAATTATGTATCGAAGGTAATGAGCCTTTAGAAAATTAATCGAATTTCTTTTTTAATGTTGTTTGATTGATTTTCCTGAAATCCCTAGATATTACAGGGTTTTGCTGATTTTTAAAATCTTTTTCAGAATTTTATTTGAAACGTTGTTCTTATGATGTCAACATGGAAGTCAAATTTTCCTCCAGACAGCCATACGTTCAGGTTTGAATGCAAGAAACGAAGGTTGACTGAGTAATTTGTCCCCTGAGCACATGAATTTATGTCATGCCGACTGAACGTATATGTGCCCCTTGAGTTGTTTTGGTGCAAAAGAAAACATTCTTGTTGACTAAATGAGGGTTTTTCTACCAAACTGAACGTATATGTGCCCCTTGAGTTGTTTTGGTGCAAAAGAAAACATTCTTGATGACTAAATGAGGGTTTTTCTACCAAAAATCCTTATTAAATCGATTCAAAAGAATTCATAATTGATTCTTTGTCAATTGTAAGGATGGTTAATAAAATTGTCATTGCAGACCAAATGGCAGAAACCATGACTTTATTGGATGGCAAACCCAAGTAATTCTTTTGCTTTAACTGCTGTTTGGTCTGTGGGGTGTTGTCATATAATCATATTTCGTCTCAGAGTACGAAGCGGTCGCCGTAGTCTAGCAGGGAATATGTTGGCTTATTAGACGTAAAACCAGGGTTCGAGCCCCAGGTCAGACATCAAAACAAAATATGTACAAGAAGTATTTCTTTGGTGACTTTCTCTCAGCAGATTTCTAGCAAAAACTCGGAGAGTAAATAAAATTTGCCATGAAAAGTTTCTCAAAAATCTGTCGTTCGGAATCGACTTTAAACTGTAGGTCCCACCACTCATGTATAAAATTAACACACACAACATAAGTGGTGTGAGAAACTAGGTCGTAATCCTGACTGAAGGGTTGTAATGACCAATTATGTATGTATGTATGTACGAAGCGGTCCAGTAAGGCCTTCCTTATTGCGGTTGAACAACGGCAGACACTTCGAAGAAGTTGTCATATGATGGCGTTCGTGGTCGATTATGAGCAAACACGACAGTCCATCTTAAAATTTTGCATACCCGCATGATCATTGAAGTTGCCGTAGTTTGGTAGGTAGTGTGTTGGCTTATTAGACATGAGACCACAGTTTAAACCCCAGATCAGAGATGAACACATCATTTTGAGAAAATATTTCTTGGGCGACTTCCGCTCAGCAGATTTCTGGCAAGAGCTCTGAGAGTAAAATAAAAATTGACATTAAAAGTTTTTCAAAAAATCTGTCGTTGGCTTCTTAGACAAGAACCCGCGATTCATGTCCTAACTCAGAAAGCAAACAAAACGAAAAATGAAAAAAATATTTCCTTCAGCGACTTTCTTCCTTCCATCAGTCTTATGGCAAATATTCTGAGAGGAAAATAAAATTGCCATGAAAAGTATATCAAAAATCTATTATTCGGAGTCGTTTTTAAACTGTAGGTTCCCGCCACTCATGTATAAAATTAACATACACAACAGAAGTTGGGTGAGAAGTTACGTCATAATCCTGATTGAAGGCTTGTAATGACCAATTATGTGTGTATGTGTGTGTGATCATTGAAAATTGTAACCCGTGAGCCATGTTTAGTTCCTGATCGCCTTACATCATTTCATAAATTTTAATGAAATAAATTTTTCAATGGATTTTAAAGGAGAACCTGGACTCAGCCTTACTGTTTGATTAAATTAAGAGATTTGCAGTGAAAACTAATGCCTCAACAATTATTGACATATGTCGTTGGTCATTACAACCCTTTAGTCAGGATTACAACCGAGTTTCTCACACCACTTATTTGTTTGTATGTTAATTTTAAAGTCATCGCCGAACGATACATTTTTTGAGAAACTTTTCATGGCTTTTTTTTTGTTTACTTTCAGAATTTTTGCCAGAATATTTAAGAGGCAGTTGGCGAACAAATATTTTGTCTTATATTGTTATGTTCCAGATTTCCGACCTGGGGTTTGAAACGTGGCCTCACGTGTAATAAGCTAACACACTATCCACTAGACTACTAGGCGATTTCTAACATTTATTGAGCTGCAATCAATGTGGCGGTGATTTTTTTGCTGCCTCATCATAAGACCAACCAGCATTACGTTCTTCCTATGATTTCCACAGTAGCTCACTGCAAGTTGTTTCATTGTGTAATTTTTTCTCTTATTTTCTCGTATTTTTTGTTTATTGCATTTTTTTTCTAAAATTTTTTAAAATTAATTGACTTTACCTAGCTAAGTTGATATCAACAAGTGTTGAACAAGGGATGCGTATGATTAATATTGAATTCATCATACGTTAATAAATCATATACATTTTAGCAATGGGTGCGTATGATTAATATTAAAAAGTAAAACACTACATCAGTGTTGCAAAATTGAAATTTTGAAATGGTACTGAACTATAACTGAAAGAGTACTTTTTTGCATCAAATGGTACTTTTGTAAAAATAAAAAAATATTTATTTACACTTAATACAAGTAAGGAGGAGGAATAGAAAAATTAACGACTTATATAGGGCCGCCAAATAACTTTTTTTTGAAAATGCTTAAAAAAAACTACTGAATATTTTCTCAAATTTCTTTTTTTATTTGAAAGTACAATCCTTCCAGTTAATAATGGAAAATAATTTCATTCAAATTGCTGCCTCGGCTGGCCATGCAGTAGCCTACAAGATCGGTCCAATTTTTAAGCACATTATCGATTGTGTGCAACTGTATTTCACCAATGGCTTCACGAGTATTGTCCTTTAAAGCGTCAATTGTCTCTGGCTTGTCGGCGTTACACTTATCTTTGACGGCACCCCACAAATAATAGTCCAACGGTGTCAAATCGCAGCTCCGCGGTGGACAAACAACATCAGCTCTGCGGCTGATAATGCGATCTTCAAAAACAGGGCGCAATACATCGAGTGTAGCTTCGGCTGTGTGGCACGTAGCGCCGTCCTGTTGAAACCAAATGTTGCCAATATCCTCCTCTTCAATTTTTGTGAACAAAAATTCGTTTAACTTGGCCCGATAACGATCGCCATTGACTGTAACGGCCACTCCTTGCTCATTTTTGAAGAAAAATGGCCCAGTTATGCCTCTGGAACAAAATCCGCACCAAACAGTGACTCGTTTTGGGTGCGTCGGCTTTACAATATATGCGTGCGGGGTTTCTGTGCCACAAATGCGACAATTTTGCTTGTTTACATACCCGCCAAGATCAAAATGAGCTTCATCTGAAAAGATGATTTTTTTTTGCCAAAATCGGCATCTTCTGTAAGTCGATCGCAGGCCCACTTAGCGAGGCGAAAACGCATTGGATGGTCAATTGGCTTCAACTCCTAAACCAATTGGACTTTGTATGGCGTCATACCAAGGTCTTTATGCAAAATTCGTCTCAATGATGTGTCCGAAATGTTCAATTGTTGAGAACGACGGTGATTTGATGTTGATGGCGCTTCGCGCACACATTCTGCCACAGCAGCAATATTCTCGGGTGTACGCACTGTTTTTGGCTTTTCACGCTTTGGTTTATCGATGAGGATGCTGGCGGTGCTTCTCTTCTTCCAAAATCCGTACGCAATTTTCGCACACATTCTGCAACATTACCATGATTTTCAAAGTAATGTCGCAATATTTCCCAGCGTTGTTCAAGCGTATACACAACCATATTCGTTCAGCGGAAGGATAAAACTAATTATCTGTCAAATCAGACATGAGGTAAGTGTTGCCATTCACAAAATAAGCACTAGTTGAAAAAAATAACGTTAGATGGCGGACCCATTACACCGTACTGTTCAGGCCTGTTAAAAGTTTTTTAAAATTCTTTCAAATTAAGTCGTAACTAAGTTTTGTGATGACTATTTAAGGTTATTGCGATATATGATATCATCTAGTCTGATATGCCATCCCTAACAATACCACGTTTAGAAATTGTCAATTTTAATTTGAATTTTTATTTGTCTTGTGTGTCATCACTGGTTATGAATTAATAAAACGAGATAACTGTCATGTACTATTCTCGTTGGTTCGTTGTTCGTTATTCACATTTGCATGTTGATGTTGAGGTTGTCAAAAACTGTTGCAATTGAAAACGTTACTGAAGCAATGGAGCTGACGACATCATGGCAACTGAATTTTTAATAACACCCACCAATACATGGATAGTCACCGTTACCGTTAAACCATTTATTTCATTGTGGTAAGTAAAATGGCACAGGAGAAGAACCGGGAAAAAAGCGCCAAAAATGTTAATGAGATTTTTAATATGATGCAACCAAGCAAAGTCATTGAAGTGTTATTGCTTAACAGCTGGTTGTATGAGCAAAATTTTGCACGAGTGGCCATATTATTATGTAAAGTTAATGAAATCTGCGCACCTGTAATACAGTATTTGTATAAATCCCCCACAATTTTTATTATTAACCTCGAGCTTAAGTTCTTAGAGGAATTCCGGTTTTATTTGAAATGAAATACGTAAACATTTCAGCAAATGTTCAATTAAGTGGAAGACAACTACTACAGTGAAATGCTAAAATTAAAGATTAAACAAATCCTTGGTATTAAAATATACGTATCCTGTTGCGTTGTGTATTATTGCTGTCACAGCAATAACCAGAATATGTTGTCTTCTTAAATTACTGTTTCAGTGTTGCTTCAGTGAATGCGGCATGACTGGATATCATAACGCTCAAGTTGTTGTTGTTGTTGTCGTCATGGTAACTTAAAGCAGAATAAATTAATTAAACGTTGAGTTGATATTCTTTAACCGCAATAGACCACAACATTTTTAACAGCTTTTGTTAAGTACGAGTATGAAGGAGCATTCCAAGTAAGGCAAGAAAGGAAAGAAAGAAGAAATGTTCAACAGAATAAAAAAGTCATTCAACTCCAGGAGGGCTTATGTATTGAGTTTTACGCCCAAGAGAGCTACAATAACCAATTTTCGATTGTACTAACCGAATATTGTAGTGATATTCAGGCTGAAATAATGGCAATAAAGTCCATTGCGGTGCGAAATCGATATCAGAGCCTATCGAGTTCAGATATACGCAAATTTACTGGCAGTGTTGTGGCCATTAGCTGCCTAGAGAGTGTGCATACGCACATCTAACGTCCAAGAATATCATGTGACTCCAGAGGAGATAGGGCGACTACTCTCATATGGATTCCTTAACATGGAAACCGTGTTGGTAACAACAGAGCTGATGTGCTTAAAAACGCTGGTACAACAGAAAATTTGTACGAATTTATGCGTGAGATTGGCATTTTTTTTGCAGAGAGGTACAGAAATGATTTCAGCTTAACTTTATTGACATGAGTAGGAGATATCTCGTCAGTGTTGGTAAAAAAAAATGTTTTACAAGGCAAACATGGAAGAGTGAGAGCTTTTGTAGGGAGACTAGACAAATATGCAGAAACCTTACTATAATCTAACTGAGGGGAGCGGGTATGTAACTACAAGGCAACGCCACTGATTGGCTTCAACTTGGCGAAGCCCGGGGCTATCCTTGCAAGTACATACCAAGCAGCTCACGGACTCCGTATCTTAGATCAGGCGCTCCCCGGGTACTGGTACTCAGCATCCGCTTGGTACTTGCTAATGTGAGAAGCCAAGATTGACGATTCGGCACGACCTTGACTATGTACTGGAAGTCGATTTTGAAAATGACACAAGTGGGCTAACGTTTGTTGCATTCTGTTACCTGAGTACACCGAAAACCGGTCGAAATGGCTTTCAGGCTAATGTTGCAGACGCCTCCGTTCCGTTAAATCCGTGGCAGGGTTTCAAGTACGTTCGATTATCGTCGCCATTTAGTTGGTGATGCAGGTTTAGTTGCGATAACTCCTAATAAGTGTCCGACCTGGCCCTGAACGCAAACTCCCTTGAGGGGAGGGAATTGCTTGCCAAGGCTATACACATGATATAGTCCTGTTAGGTTAGAGGAACATTTAAAGAAACTCTCAGTGACATAACCTTTAAAAAGGTCAGGGGATTGTAAGTCATTGTTGCATCACAGTGAGCCTGAGAATAAATCCTGGCAATACCAAAGTAATACCATTTACAAGAAGAAAAAATCTTTCTAAATGGAAGAATATGCGTCATTTGGGTGGGTTAATATTAGAGAAAATGTAGTTTAAATATATAGGAACAACACTGGATAGTAAATTGATATGAGAGGCTTTATAGCCAGCATATCAGGAAAGGCCAGACATGCCATAATGGTATACACAAGGGTTGCAGGGAATTCCCAAAATTCCACGACTTCCCATACAAACTAGAAGTTGTACACCGGATGTATACCATGATAGTCAAACCAATAGTGCCCTATGAAGCAATTGTCTGGACAGATACAACAGATTTGAAAATAATTCAAATGAAGTAGGGCAAGATACAGAAACTAGCTTGTACTGGCATAAAAGTTGTAATAAGAATATGCTCCACAGTTCTTCTGTGGGTTTTTTCGATTTATGTCGGCTACACACAGTAGTGAAGACCAAAGCCTTGGAGTATATGGTTAGGTTGTTGGGAGGCAAGCTTAATATGAACTTCATTAGGGGCCTAAGGAATAAGTTTGCTGACAATTCGATTCTTAACTTTCTCCTGGACAGAACCAGAAGACTCAATGATTTTGGGAAGAGCTTTGTATCGAGAATTAGTCACAAAAAAAAAATGGATTAATCTGAAGGCGTCACAACGGGCCGCTATGCGTGCTCAAGTGAGCTTTTGGTATGGAAGCTACCACACTAACCTAACCTAACCTAACCTAACCTAACCTAATCTGAAGGCTCTATGCTCTTTGAAAATATGGACTCTTCGTTGTATACAGAGGGCTCATGAATGGAACTTGGAACAGAAGTAAGAGTTTTTGGTCCCAGATGAAAATTCTGAACCTGTGAGAAAGAGGGAGACACTAGCCAGTATCTCCAAAGTATAATCCTATAAAAGATGTGCTCAATTCAACTTGAATAGGAGATACAAAACACAAGACATAAGAATACATTCTAACAGCCAGGCCATCATTCGAGCACTCGGCTGTTACATACATACATACATACATAATTGGTCATTACAACCCTTCAGTCAAGATTATGGACCTAGTTTCTCACACCACCTATGTTGTGTAGGTTAATTTTACACATGAGTGCCGGGGACCTATAGTTTAAAGTCAACTCCGAACGACAGATTTTTTTGAGAAACATTTCGTGGCAATTTTATTTCTACGCACAGAGTTTTTGCCAGAAATGTGCTGAGAGGAAGTTGCCGAAGAAATATTTTTTTTTTCATATTTTCGTTTTGATGTCTGACCTTGTGGTTGAACCGCGGCCTTACGTCTAATAAGCCAACACACTACCTACTAGACTACGCCGACTTCTAGTACTACATGCTATGAAGAAATTAGGTGGCTTAAAACTGGCGATCGTCCTGCCTATTTTCCTGATAAAGTGCTTGCGCTTGCGACTCATAGCCATCGACAGTGTACAAGATACTATGGAGAGAATTTCTTCTTGAGATCGAATATGTTTAAGTCTTATTGAAATCGAGCCGTGTGAAGCTCTTATGAGCTCAAATTGAAGATGGTATGAGACTGTCTGAAGAAGCTGAAGCGATTAGATAAGAAGGAGCGAGTATGTAGAAAGTAAATTGTACTGAAAAATTTGTCTTCCAAAGGAATTTTCTAGTTCTACGACAATCTTAGATTATATGTAAAGGATAAGGGGTCCAATAGATTTCATTATCCATAATCTAGGTAATGTTACGCTAGTGTTATAGCCTGTCTTTATAATTTAAATTGTTACGATGAACAATTTTTCACAAGACCTCTGTTATTAAATAAATATCTGAGAGGGAAGGATGAAGTAACCATCAACCATTTTAACCAAAAATATTTCAATCACCATTAGTGCTGTGCCAAACCTTTCAAGTTCTGGCAATACAACGTCTTCATTAATTTTCAACGAACAGCAAATTGCAAGTTTCTATGGTACTTGACACAACGTTGCTGCAACGCTACAGTAGTTGCAGTTGTAGTATTGTGCAGTAGTAGTGTAAGTGAAACTATTTTACAATTTGCACCACACCTGCCTTCCATCCTTCCTCACTTCCTTGCTTCCTTGCTTTTCTACCATTACAAAACCACCAGTTTCTACTGTTTGAACCCGTAAAACAGAATTTCAAAAAAAAAATTTCTCCTGTAAAGGTTGCCAGTGTTGATATGAAATATTTCGTAAACTTACGGTGTTGTTGTTGCTGTTGTGGTCTTCTTTGTGAAAGTTTTCTTCTTTGTGGTGGTGTTTCCGTTTCGCTAAGCCGAGGCTCACTGGTGCAGTACGAACGAGTCTCTTGTAAATTTTGATGCATTTGTTGCTGTTGCTGGGTACGCCTTCGTACCTGAAATACAAATGAAAAGAAGTGATAGAATGGCAATAAAAATTGGAGGAAAATGATTAAAAATTATTACAACAAAATCAATGTAATTTATAAGATTTTTCCCTTGCTTTTGTTTCCATTCATACAAATTCATTGCCTTGCTTATTTTCATACATAAATACGGTGTCAATTTACCATTCTTATCATAGAGTTAACAATTCCCTAAATGCCTGTTATTCTTGCTGGAGTAGACATTTAATTACAAATCTCCATCTCTCTCTCTCTCTGTCCTGAACTAGTCACGTAACACTTTTGACCTCATTTAATGACTTTTATCCCAGTCCAGTCCATTATTACCATTACTTCCATTGCTATGCCGTTGTTGTTACTGTTAACGCCAATATACACTGAAATTATGCTGGTATTTCCCGTCCATTGTATTACATCCAAACGACAGACGATGAATGGATGGAGCCCCAGTTTAATTAATTATTGACTCACAATTCAATTAATAATATTTTTTTATTTTTATGGTGTTGCTGCTGCTGTTTTTCATGGAGAATGTTTTCATAACAATCATCCTCCCTACAGAGTCCCAGGGGAAAAAACTTTCTTCTTTCTACGACTCTTAGTTACATAAACATTTTTGTGGGGTTAATAATTCAGAAGCTTTGTTTTTTTGCCTGAAAGTGTCATGTTTCTTTATTATTAACAATAAATTTCAGCATATGCTTGAATAATCACAATAATTATCACCATAACCGAGTATTCGAACGCAAAAACCATTGGAAATGTGCGACAAGCATGCAAATAGTTCGTAAATTTGTTTTGAGGTTATAAAGGAGTCACAGCAATCATTAAATTGATGAAATTTTAGTGGAAATATGTGCAAAAGTATCTTGTAATGAAGCTATTTTCACTCCTTTATATAAAAATATCTTTAAGGTTTGGTTAGTTTAAATTGCTAGGCTCCTTAAAAACATGAGTTTTTCCCTACAATATCGCGCTTTTAATTCATGACTGGCATCTCCCAATCATACTCAACCAATAATCCACACTTAGAGTGTTGATTTTATGCGAATCAGTTTTTGTCTCGACATGTTCTGTGTATATAAATTCCAGATTCAGCAGGAGAATCATTTTTCCAACTGCCGCGAAACAGACAGAGCAAGTGTTCTATTGCCTGCTCTTTCTCCTCGTCATTATAGCTTCTGTAGAAGATGTTGTGTGATATTCACAACTTCCGGGCACATATTCCCAGTAGTCAGTATCTCGTTTAATTGAGGTCCCTAACATGGGTTCTAGTTAAGTTTAACACCAATTTTGTTCTGTATATATCCGCACGGGTCAACTTTGTACGTTCTCTGTGCACTTGGGTTCATTATCACATATTCCCTTTTTTTAAACAAGCAAAGTTTGTGTGAGTTCAGTTATTGATCCCTCTGCAGAGGAATATCAGTCCTAACTGGACTTAACAACCCATTTGTGTGATTTCGGTCTGCTCTAGCACTTTCTACCAGACCAGTTGGTCACATCAATCGTTGGCAAAGATTTTCAACTAAGACAAAACTATCAGTAATCATCGTAGTCTAGTACGTAGTGTTGTGTCTTATTAAACGTGAGGCCACGGTTGAAACCTAAGGTCAGACATCCCCAAAATGATGAAATTTTAATATTTCTTCGGAGACTGTCTCTCAGCAGATTTCTAGCAAAATCTCCAAGAGAAAATAAAATTGCCATGAAAAAGTTTTTCAAAAAATCTGTCCTTTGGAATCGACTTTAAGCTGTAGGTCCTTCCACTCAGTGGTGTGAGAAATTAGACCGTAATATTGACGGAAGTGTTGTAATGACCAACGACAAGACAAGATCATCCTCTATGCTGATATCCACGAATCCTCGCATCAAATACCGCTGGAGCATCCTTTTTTAATTCTATAAACGTAAAGCGACTTCAGGACAAACAACATAACCGAGCCAGCGAAATGTGCTGAACAATGTTTATAAAAATATGAAAATCATCATCAAATCGCATTGAACCGTAGATCCTGCGTTGAAATTTTGCTTTCGAATTTTCCCGAGGCAGTTGGAACTTTGCGTAATTGTGCGCATGTTTTTTCTCCATAGAGGTGCATAAGGAAAATGAGTGTCTTGTCGAACATCAGTTAAGTCGAATGGAAGAAGTCTCCACTAAACACTTGCCTTCGAACAAGAGTTATTGTACGCTTGATCTCCAAACTGAACCATTTTCACTACTATTGGTTTCATCAAGGTTAGTATATTTCTTGACGAAGTCAAAAGTATAGTTGTTGACCATAAATAAATACTCAGTACATATGAAAATGTGTAGAAGGCCTACATCTTCTTTGTGGTTTTTTTTTGCCACATTGTGTATAGGCCTCACAAATTCCACTATACTGAGGTGTTTCTTATTTGCGATATAAGACTGTTTTAGTCAAGCAAGTATTTTTCACACACCATCTGTGATTAGCTGTTAACCAATCACACTATGTACAGATTTCAGTACATTGCTAGAGTTACCAAGAGCATACCATTCCTGTATATCTGGGCCTATATTCCTTGGTTTATTAAGCTACAAAATCGCCGTAAAAATCCATTGCTTAGGTAAATTGGCATAGGATTGCGTAAACAAAACTACAAACATGCTATTAATGTTACTCTTTATGCTGTTACGCATCTGGACAAATACATTTTCAATATATTTTCTCATACTCATACATACTGTATACGTATACAGTGATCGACAAAAGAAAATTTTTATTTGCAAATGTCATGCAATATATGACGTCTATTCAAAAGTGTTGTTATAGCCATAGGCCTGTTTTAATGGCCTATCGCTAGAATAAACAAGCAATTGTAAACAGAAAAAAAAAATAATAACAAGCTTTAAGTTAAAAGTTAACGTTTATAAAAACTGGTCTGCTCACACTCTTCTACACATAGCTAACATGCTTTTGCTTGTATAAAAAAATAGAAAAAAATTGCTGAGGTCATGTATTATTTTCTAGAGAGAGAGAGAGACCAGAAACATAGAAATTGTTAAACAACCAAACAGTCAAACACAGGCTTACGAACAGTAAATGAATTCGCACTAAATCAAAAACACACTCCCACTCTTATGAAGTAAATTCACACACATACTTCTGCACACAATTCATCAGAAGTTCTACAATGTTTCACCACATACCACTACAATGAAAGAAAAAGAGGAAATCCCTGTACAATAACAAAAAAAAAGGTTCTTATTGTTATTGTGTCAAGCTTCGTTGGTTCATCGATTTGAATAATAACGCGATGGAAGTTCGTTTAATTTTTTTTCTGCTGACGAAAACGGGGATGTTTTTCTGTTCCATTTCCTTTGATTTCATTGACCATTAATGCTACCATAATTATAATGTTGTTGTAATTTGTTGGGCAATTGTTTTTGGTTTTGGTTCATTATTTTCAACAATTTTGTGCGTTTTTTTACTGTTTTTGGTGGTTTACTTAATGTCCTGTTTTTAGACCTAATTGTTGGTGGGGGTATATTAGACGGTGAAAGAAAAAGATTTTTCGTTACGTACGATGGCGTACAGATGGCATTAGAATTTTGAATTTTGAATTCATCTGAAATTGAATTTAGCTGGCTTGGCCATGTCATTTGTTCAGATCACGCTTTACGTTTATAGAATTAAAAAATGATGTTTCAGCGGTATTTAATGCGGGGATTTGCGGATATCAGTATAGAGGATGATATTGTCTTAGTTGAAAATATTTGCCAACGATTGGTGTGACCAACTGGTCTGTAAGAAATTGCAAGACAGATCGAACTCCAACAAAAGGGTTGTTAAAGCCAGTTAGGACTGATATTCCTCTAGAGAGAGATAAACAAATAAAGGCACACATAAATGTCCAATAATGAACCCAAATATGTAGAGAAAAAATAAATTTGACCCGCTGTGGATATACATATGCATATGTACATAATTGGTCATTACAACCCTTCAGTCAGGATGACGACCTAGTTTCTCACACCACTTATGTTGTGTATGTTAATTTTATATAGACAGGCGGGACCTGCACTTTAAAGTCCACTCCAAACGCCAGATTTTAAGAAACTTTTTCATGGCAATTTTATTAACACTCAGAGGTTTTGCCAGAAATCTGGTGAGTGGATGTCGCCGGAGAAATATTTTTTCATATTAGAGGTGTCTGACCTGGGGAAAGGGGCGCCAAATTTGAAAAAAAGAGGAAGAAAACTAAATGGAATCTTTTGATTTAAGTAAAGATTCTTTGACACAGATTTTTTGAGAAACTTTTCATGGTAATTTTATTTTTACTCTCAGAGTTTTTGCCAGAAAATTGGTGAGTGGCAGTCGCCAAAGAAATATTCTTTCAAATTTCGTTTTGTTGAAGATACCTGAGCTGGGTTTTGAACCCGGGGCCTCATGTCTAATAAGCCAACTTACTACCTACTGGACTACGGCAGCTTTGTGAGTTAAACTAAGTTCAATATGCATCAGACTCTACTGTTTCTATATTTTGAATACAGCCTTCCCTTCAGTCAGGATTACGACCTGGCTTCTCACAAAATTTTTGTTGCGTGCGTTAATTTTATACATGAGTGGGGAGGCCTACAGTTTAAAGTCGACTCCGAACGACAGATTTTTAAGAAGCTCTTCATGGCAATTTTGTATACTCTCAGAGTTTTTGCCAGAATTCTGCTGAGAAGAAATTTTTTTTCATATTTTCGTTTTGATGTCTGATCTGGGTTTTGAACCGTGGCCTTACGTCTGATAAGCCGACACACTACCTAATAGACTACGGCGACTTCTACAATATAATTTTCCTTATTTTTCCTTTTATTTATTAAAAAATTTCTAAAGCTTATTGCAATAAATATCTTTTAAAATCCAATGTTTTTTTTTCTAATATTTTCTATTCGCTTTTATTGTTACACTGAGGGGCAATAAATCAAAGCCAATCTAACGTAAATGGTTTTGTGGTTTATGGATAGAAATTCTAGGAAAAGAAAATCCTTTATACTGAAGAACAATACATACATATAATGTAAGTGTAAGATTTATCAGAACCCAGTAGACAATAAAATAAATGCAGCAACATTTTTCATGGTTTATATTTAGAAAATGGGGGAGCCAATGCAATGCGGTTTTTTATCTTGTAGAACAGCAAGGGTGACTAAAGTTCCTGCAGCATTGGTATTGATAATGGTAATGATTGTCTTAAATGATAATGACTGCGTTTGTCAGAAATGAAACTTATTGATTGGAATGGCTTGTAACTAAAATAAGTTAAAATTTTTTTTATTAAAAATTCTTTGAGAAACATTTTTTTTCTCGCAATTCTGTTCTTCTTGCTTTTGAATAATTTTTTTACATTTTTTCTAGGAAACTGTACCGCCCTGTTCATTTAAAGCAAAAGAAAAGGAAAGGATTTTAAATACCATAGAGTGTTTAACTACAAATTCAATTACAGAAGTTTCCTATGTTTGTCAAAAAGTATTTTTAACACTTTACACAGGACTTGAAGTGTGGAAAGGAATTTTTTTTTTGTTTTTGCAAGACAAACCATAAGGAACGGAAACATAAAACTTGGTTGCAGCTGTCTTGGAAAATATTTCTGAGGCAAATAGAAACTTTCTATTTTCCATATAAGGTTTGTAAACTTTTATTCTTTTTTTTAACACAGGAACGAGCTCAACTAATTTTTTTTGCCAGGCCTGTAAACCCTTGTATGTAACCCCACGTTCTGTGAAACTCAAACACAAGACTTGAAATCAAATTTTCGAAACATAAGAAATATTCCATAAATACATACATAATTGGTCATTACAAGCCCTTCAGTCAGGACTACAACCCAGTTGCTCACACCACCTATGTTGTGTGGGGGTTAATTTTATACATGAGTGCCGAGACCTACAAGTTAAAGTCGATTCCGAACGACAGATTTTTTAAGAAACTTTTCATGGCAATTTTTATTTCACACTCAGTGTTTTTGCCAGAAATCTGCTGAGCGGCAGTCGCCAAAGAAATATTTTTTCGTGTTTCGTTTTGTTGAAGATGTCTGGTCTGGGGTTTGAACCATGGTCTCACGTCCAGTAAATCAATACATTACCTACCAGACTACAGCGATTAGAAATATTGGGTTCTTGAATTGAATTGAATTGAAACAAGCAATTTCTCTCGCAATTTTAATAGGTTTAGGCGCACCTAGTGCTTATTTGAAAGTCAACATCTTAAGCTTCATTTTCTTAGAAGACAGTACGAAAATCATTTTATTTTTTGAAAAGTTATCGCCTGTTAAAAATCAAAGAAAATTCGGATTGTTTTCGATTTAATATCCCTAACGAACATACTTACAACATTCGTGCTTGTCCATGAATACCGAAGATTTCTCAACGATTTCTTAGGACCGATATAAAGCTTGCAATTTTCATCGTTCTACAATGCATAGGTATTTCAAATGCCTCAATTAAATTGGTGGAAGTCGCCATAGTCTAATAGGTAGTGTGTTGGCTTATTAGACATGAAGCCTTGGTTCAAACCCCAGGTCAGACAATCTCCAGCATATTACTGGAAAAAACTCTGAGAGTTGAAATAAAATTGGCATGAAAAAGTTTTTTAAAAAATTTCTTGTTCGGAGTCGACTTTAAACTGTAGGTCCAGTCACTTATGTGTAAAATTAACACATACAACTTAAGAGGTGTGACTGAAGGGTTGTAATGACCAATTATGTATGTACATATGTACGTGTATTATCCGCTCGTTTAACAGAGAAGCTGAATCTTGTTGACAGCATGGGGGTACGAGCATTATTTTTTAGACTATGAAAAAGAGTACTGACTCCCTTTTCTCCTTAAATCGTATGGCCATTCATCGGACAACAGCGATTCTCATCGGCCACTGTCACTTTGTAAGGCACGCTTAAAGGCTTGGTGTTCCGGCAAATGACTTTTGCAGGAGCTGTGGGTTTGATAAGGAGGAAAAGGAGACTGTCTTTCACCTTATGTGTCAAAGACCTGCTATTGTCAATAAAAATACGTATGTTTCTTAGCTCTCACTTCCTTAACCAAGCTGTCTGATATAAATACTGCTGCAAGAGCAAGATTTATTTTTGACTCGAGTGGAACCAATCCGAACTAGGGAATGTTTGATCCTCAGGTTGAATTTTGATTGTGGCATCATTATGGATATAAATATGGGCCTAATTGAAGAGTTTTTATTCAAATTGGTGTGACACTTTACCTAACCTTTCGATCTGATAATTTTGATGTTAAAAAGTCAATGAATTTATGGAAAAAAAATTGGGAATAACCGACATATTAGCAGCATTGTTAAACAAACTAACAATTGTCCCTCATTTGAAGAAAACGGGGTATACAAAGAAGCTCATCACTGAATGGGTTTGGGGGGAAGATCTTAGGCGTTGTGGAAATGGTTCGGGATGTTATGTGAATAAGTGTATATGCCCTGCTATATACAGTGATAGAACAGATTTGTTGCTAGGCTTAGATAAGGCCAGTCTGAGGCTAACAATTGGTTTTATTGTAGGCCACTGCTAGGTTAGATCGCTGACCAGGATCTGGAATAGATCCCAGCCAGACTATTGCAGGCTATGTTACGACGAGGAAGAGTTACAAACTATCGAACATCTCCTCTTCAACTGCCAAGCCCTTAGTAGGTTGAGGTTGGGGACCCTGGGCAGGGGCTTCTTCGATCGTTTGGATTCTTTGTCGAGAGCCCACATTAAGGCTCTCCATAGATTCAAAAATAGGTTGAGCTGGTTGAGAAGTGTTAGGACTTCAAGGTTCTAGTCGCGGTCTTTTTTTTTCCTCCGTCTCCTTTTCTACCTCTTCTTCTTCAAATATTTCCCTAACTCCTTTACTTTCCGCTCTCTCTCTCCCCTCTGAGGCGTATTACAATAAATCTTTTTGACCTCTGGGTATTGTACTCGTCCCAATAACAAGTACACTTCCTCAAACCCAACCTAACCTACAAAGAAGCTCAATGTTTCTGTGCCACAAACAGTTTTATTTCCAATTCCCTGATGAACAGGAATGAAATCCATCGTACAACTCAGCTCCAGATTTTAATTGGCTTTGTTCCTTGCAGAAATTTCTTAATGATGTCATGGTAATCGTGTAGAGGCCATTAAATTAAAGGCTGATGAAATATGAAACGTTTTTTAACTCAAGGTGTGCTTGGCTGTATCATTCGAATTTTACAAACAAACTTTTCTTTGATCACAAATCATTTAATTTTTGCCAACGTTGAGATGATGGCATAAATGAAGAATATTTCTGTTGTATGGCTCAAGGTATTGGGATTTCTATTGCAAAACTTTTTTAAACTGTCAATCAACTGTCAAATTTCTTGTATTTCATTTTACATTCCATAGTGTTTTGTTTAGTTTTGAAAGTTTGAAACTCAATGTGTGACTATAAAATCAAAACACAACCATTTATGCCTGAAGGTTTTCGTTGTAAAAAATAAAACCCAGTATTTCATATGTGTTGCTAATATTCATACTGTCTACAATTGTGTCAATAAAATGCTGACACTGATATCAATACACATATAGGCATACATGCACAAACTAAATGAAAAGTGAACATAAATTTTTTATTTTTACGCTGCATTACGATGCCCTAGACATGATGATGATGATATTGAATGAAATTGAAATTGAAAATGATTATGAATAGAAAAACTTACCGATCTGCCTGCTGTATTTGTAATGCGAGCACTTTGTGATCGTGTGGCAGGTCTTCGCCTTCTGTAGTTGGGTGTACCTTGTGAGTCGGGTGTATTATTGCCCGAGGGCATGTTGTATATGACAGTCTCTATGCTACCACCGGTTGCACAGATGGAAGCACTTCTTGTTTTCTTTTGCATACGCATCGGTGATGTAATATCGTCTGCCATTTTTGATTTCAAATTCGTTTCAACAATTTCCGTTGCTTTTTAAATAAAAAATTTCGTATTTTTTCTTTTCTTTTTAAATTCCTTTCAACATTTAAATAAACAATGCGATTTCGATTTTTTTTTAATGAAGAAAACCGAAAAAATTATTTTTGATTTTTTGTTTTTTTGTGGTGAAGTGAGTCAAAAAATGATTCCAATTTGCCAAATTCAACTGCAATGAGAATAAAAAATAAAAAAAAATTTTTTTCTTGTTTTTACTACAATGATGTGAAAGCTTTAAAACATAAAAAATTATTGCATTTTTTGCATTGCAAAAATAAAAAATAAAAAAAAACATAAAAAAGCATAAAAGCATCTTAATGTTATAGACATTAATTTTTATTTTTTTTTTATTACAAAAAAAAAAGAAAAAAATGCATTTCAGAACTGTCATCTTTTTATGTGCCGTTAAATTAAAAATAAAATTAAAATAAAAAAATACACAAGCGTTACTAAAAATAAAACTTAAAAAATATGAAGCAATCTGGGTCATATATAGTCATGTAAATGGACAGGCATCAACCCCATTTACACAAAAAAAAAAAAAAAATACTTGGAGATGATTTGTTCTATTTATAGACTCCTTTCGGTTGCTCTTTATTAATTGTAACAATTCTGGGAGAGTATTTCCTAAATTTCCACCACAAAAATATTTACAAAATATTTCAGTTCGTTTTAAAGATATGAGATATATAAAATACTTCCATCATATTTAAGTTAGGTTAGGTTAGATAGCCCTTAGCAGCTTCATTCGGCAGACCTCACAACAATTAACATTGTCAACAGCAAAGCATAGTAACAAAGCCTTACAATTTCCTTCGATTTCTGTTTTTTTTTTATTTATTTAAGTTTCTTGGCAAGTTCTAGAATGGTAGAGTTGGCTGGAAATAACAAAGAATGTGCAAATGTATTGTTTTGATGCTAATAATGGTGAGAGCAGCTTTGCACATTAAGGTGAGGCAACTCCACTTATATATCATAGCATAGCTATTATCGCCCTGAAAGTTGGTCAACATAACACAGTTACGACTCAAAAACTAAAACAAATGGGAAAACAGGGAACAGATCCAAGAACGTTTATTCCACAGAAAAGAGGAAAGAGTAAAAGGGAAAGAAAACAGGAAAGGAAATTGAGGTATCCCACTAGCCAGATAATACTGGAGAAGAAGCTTTTTTCTGACAGAGGGCAATTCACCAAAGTCATTTAAGTATTTCCGTTCCAGAATTCGCGGCCTCAACCTCTGCACACCAGAGCAGAGATACAGAATATAAACATTGTGTTTTTTTAATATTTATTGAAATCCAGTGAAATTTACATTTTTAAGTGTTTCAGCGCTACTAGGGCATTAGAGAGAAGTCCTCAAAGCCAATTGCTTGATTAAAAAATCTCTTCAAATTCTAGTAGATTATCTTTCCATTCCCTTTCCCATTCACATTTCGTTCCAGAACTTGATTAAAAAAAATCTCTTAAGATTCTATTGGATTCCCTTTCCATTTCAGAACCCATTCCGTTCCAGCACAGATCGACTTGAACAACATCTGCAGTGGTCTGCAGTTACTTACTTAATGGATCATTACAATCCTTTTAGTCGTGATCACAACCTAGCTTCTTACACCACTAATGTGATGTGTGTGAGTTGATTTTATCCACGAAAAGCGGGAACTACAGTTTAATGTCGGCTCTGTAGGACAGATTAAAGAAAATTTTCATGGTAATTTTATTTTACTGTCAGCATTTTTGCCAGAAATCTGTTGTGAGTTAGTCGCCCAAGAAATATTTGTTCACGTTTCGTTTTGTTGACCACGTCTGACCTGGGTTTTGAACCGTGGCCTCACGTCTAATAAGGTAACACACTAGCGACTAGACTACGGCGATTTCAGGGTCTAATTATGACGAACAATGTAGTCAACCTGTAGGTGCCTATCTATGACATCCTAGTATGTAATAGCCAAGGTCCATACCTTACTCTTAACCTAGAGTAAACTGCATACAGCCTTAATATCAGCAGGTCAGCTTAAAAGGTCAATAGAAACCAAACGAGTACAGCAAATTAAACCATAGGTGCAGCGTAGAAAAGTGGACTGGTAATTAGGACAGCTATCTACCGAACCTCCTTCACTAAGAAAAATCTGCCGTCCACAAGATCTGCAGCCCCTGCGCTGACCAACTTCCTTCTCTTCCCTGACTTTGGTGGAACTTGGTTAGTACAGAGACTGCTTTCACTCGTGGCAACACAATGGGCCGCTATGCGTGCTCAAGTGAGCTCTTTGATATCAGAGCTACCACTTCGCTTTAATGCGATTTATATTGTAATAAACGTAGTGCTACACACCATTTATGTTATGTGTGCTAATTTAATACATGAGTGGCGGGTCGACTCGGAACGACAGATTTTGGAAAAAGTGTTCGCTTGTGGTGATGCTCTCATTTACCCTCTCTCTGCTGAGAGGAAGTCGCCGAAGAAATATTTTTCATATTTCGTCTTTGTTGGAGATGTCTGACCTGGGGTTTGAACTGTGGTCTCACGTCTAATAAACCAACACACTACCTACTAGATTACGGCGACTACATACATACATAAATGGTCATTACAATCCTTCAGTTAGGATTACGCCTAGCTTCTCACATCACTTCTGTTGTGTCTGTTAATTTTATACATGAGTGGCGGGACCTGCAGTTTAAAGTCCAATCCGAACGACAGATTTTTTGAGAAACTTTTCAAATTGGTGAATGTTTAGACCTGCTGATAGTTATTAACATCGAAACTTTCTTAATGGTGACCACTTACCACCGTTTATTAAGGGATAGGTGTTTTATTTGGCAATCCTTTTTAGTTGCTACACAATGTAAGTGATTGTGAGTGACTTTTTAATCATTTTCATCAAATTTCTCACAGTGACACGTAACATACATTCATAATTATTAAAGTCAGTCTACACACATACACGGTATACACATATATTCTCTTTGTCCTAAAAAAAGAACACTTTCATCTGCATACAGATAAGTACTTGTATGTGTGGTAGATGAATCGTGATTAAGAGTTACTTTCTCTATAAAAATTTTATTTCTTCCGGTCTGTTGCCCTTTTATTGTTTTATATTCAAATGTTTTTCTTTCTTTTCGCTCTTTCTCTCTTCTTTTTCTGTTTTTTTCTTCTTTTTATAAGAATCTCTTGCATAGAAGAATGTGCTAAAATATGCATGATTAATGGGGAAAAGCATAAAGAATATGTGCTAAGAAGAGCGATTGTCGAGGAGTAAATCTGCATATTTTTGTTTGTCTTTGGCTGAATTCTATTACAGGTCACAACATCATAAAAAGTTTCTCTATTTTATGAATAGTGGAGGAGAGAGAGAGAGAGCGAAGGCGATAATTTTGTTTTTATTATTATTACACATTCTTGTTGTTGTTTTTAATAAATCCTTAATAATCACAAAACCAAACCGAGTATTGCCACAAATCGTTGGAGTGTACAGTTATTTCATGTGAAATATTTTAAAAGATTTACTCGTATAAGCAGAGAGATTTGTTGTAAATCCAGGCAGTATAACTCAAGTAGAAGAAATTCTTTTTAAATTTTATTTACTGTTAACATGTTTCTTCTTTTTTGCGGTTTTTTAAGGTTTACCGTTATTTACTTTTTCCGTATCCCCCTTCTACTGCTGTAGTTGATTAACCAACCACTGTGATTATGAAAATTCAAATTTTTATTTTAAAAGAAATCATTCCTCCACAACACTGTCATGCATGCATGACAATACGCGTGAGTATGTGAGAGATTTTTTTGCATTTCTATGATATAATTTGCAAAAAAAAAAAATTACATTTTAATGGATGAAGAATAAATGAAAGAATGAACGACAGAACGCATGAATGACAGAATGAATGAATGAATAAATTAATCAATCGAATGAATGAAAGAATGAAGGAATGAATTGAATGAAGGAATGAACAAATGAATAAATCAACTGAATGAAAGAATGAAAGAATGAAAGAATGGAAGATTGAATGAATGAATGAATGAATGAATCGAATGAATAAACGAATCAATCGAATGAATTAAATAATGAATGAATGAATCGAGTGAAGGAATGAATGAAGGAATGAATGAAGGAATGAATTGAATGAAGGAATGAACAAATGAATGAATCAACTGAATGAAAGAATGAATGAAGGAATGAATTGAATGAAGGAATGAACAAATGAATAAATCAACTGAATGAAAGAATGAAAGAATGAAAGAATGGAAGATTGAATGAATGAATGAATGAATGAATCGAATGAATAAACGAATCAATCGAATGAATTAAATAATGAATGAATGAATCGAGTGAAGGAATGAATGAAGGAATGAATGAAGGAATGAATTAAGGAACGCATGAATGAAAGAATGAATGAATGAATAAATGAATGGAATGAGGAAATGAATAAATGAATCAATCGAATGAATGAAAGAATGAATGAAGGAATGAATTGAATGAAGGAATGAACAAATGAATGAATCAACTGAATGAAAGAATGAAGGAATGCATGAAGGAATGAATGGAATGAAGGAATGAGCAAATGATTGAATCAACTGAATGAAAGAATGAAGGAATGAATAAACGAATCAATCGAATGGATGAAATAATGAATGAATGAATGAATGAATGAATGAAAGAATGAAGGAATGAAAGAATGAAAGAATGAATGAATCGAATGAATCGAATGAAGGAATTAATAAACGAATCAATCGAATGACTGAAATAATGAATGAATGAATCGAATGAAGGAATGAACAAATGAATGAATCAACTGAATGAAAGAATGAAGGAATGAAAGAATGAATGAATGAATGAATGAATCGAATGAATCGAATGAAGGAATGAAAAAACGAATCAATCGAATGAATGAAATAATGAATGAATGAATCAAATGAAGTAATGAATGAAGGAATGAATTGAATGAAGGAATGAATAAACGAATGAATCAACTGAATGAAAGAATGAAGCAATGAATGAATGATTTAAAGATTATATAAATAAAACAAAGAATAAATGATTTGAATAAATCGAATGAATAAATAATTTGTTCTTCTAGGAATTTTTGATTTCTTTCGCATGTTCACATGACATTTATTTAATAGCTGACATCTTTGCAAGTGACAACAACAGCAACAACAACAATGACTACAAAAGCGAAAAGTGAAATACAATTATGAATATGTTTATATGTTGTTGACATGGCAATAAAAGATTTCTATGAATCCTAGAAAAAGAGGTGAAGAAAGATGACTGCATTGCGTACCATTTGCGGTGCCACAAAACCTCACCACAAAAACTGTTTGCTATACGATGCTATGTTGGCTTCTTCCTTATGTATTAAAGAAGTTTTGATGTTTCCAATTTATTGGGCTCAGCTCAATCACCTTATTTTTCTTCAATGCTGGGACACTCCCTCGGCAGTTAACATTTGATCTGCGATGACCTTTTTCCCTGCAATTTTTACCAGAGAGAGGTTTCAGGTAGAATGTTGAACTATAGTGATCACTTAATCTCAAGCATTGAGGTTCATAACCTCATCTTGGAATTTAAGAACTTCGTCTGTTAGGATTATATGTACAACGTCTGTCATTGGAAGCAATAAGTTTTGATAACAGAGCACACTATTAATGTATATCACTTGAATGTGGATGAGTAGGTTGGAGTAGTATCTTTGATACCAAAAGCTCACTTGAGCATGCAGAACGGCCCGTTGTGATGCCACGGGTAAGCGCAGTACCCATGCTGACCAAAATCCACCGAACTTATAGCAGAAATTGGTCAGAGAGGGACATACATACATAATTGTTCATTACAACCCTTCAGTCAGGATTACGACCTAGTTTCTCACACCACTTATATTGTGTGCGTTAATTTTATACATGAGTGGTCAGAGCGGGAGCTGCACACTAAAAGCACAACTCCCCTAAGCTGGAAACCAGCCTGAAAGTTTTATGAACGCAGTTATATTCTTGATATAATGGATGATAGCTCTGTTAAGCTGGGAAGGAATGGAGAGCTAAATAACCTAAATCTGCCCTTCGCTAGAGATGGCCAACAGTGGACAACAGTTTCCTCCTCTTCAGCAGAACCACAACTTCGGCAGTAGTTCCCCATGTCTTCCCATAACGCAGTGATCACTTGAATGTAATGAGTAGAAAAGAGTAGATTGTTTGATTCCAGCTATTTCAGACTAATATTGGCTATCTATACGGTCCTTAATTCGGGAATTTCGCTTTGAATGCCTATTAGAGATTTAATTTACATAAACATTGAATGTAAAATACTGACCCTATGTAAGGTTCTGAACAGTGAGAGCAGAAGGATATTATTTCAGGTACTGGAAGTGTTTGGTATACTAGTCCAGCCCAGATTCGAACCACACATACATACTTAATTGGTTATTACAACCCTTTAGCTAGGTTTCGAACATAGCTTCGCACACCACTGATTTTGTGTGTGTTAATTTTATACATGAGTTCCGGAACCTACAGTTTAAAGTCGCCTCCGAACCACAGTTTTGTGAGAATGTTTTTCACTTCAATTTTTTAATTTTTTTTTGCCAGAAATCTGCTGAGAGAAAGTCGCCGAAGAAATACTTTTTGTATTTTGTTTTGATGTCTGGCCTGGGGCCAGAGAAGGAAGAAATATTTTTTCAAAATTTCGTTTCGTTTGAGATGTGTAACGTGGGGTTTGAAGCGTGGTCTTACGTCTAATAAGTCAACACACTATCTACTAGACTATGGCGACTTACAGAGTCGAATCTTCGAAAGTAAATTAGCTTTATTCCTCTCTTATCAGCTCCATAAAACATAAAGGCGTTCTTCATTAATTAATCAGCGAGTTGATCTGGCCATTTGTAAAGCAACACCTACTCGCACATGACTCGTACAAAATTTAACATTTTCTCTGTTTACACATCAAATTAAGAGCAACAGTAACTCGATTTCTGTTGCCAGGAATTATTTCTTAATAAAATAAACAAAAAAACAACAACAACAAAAAATGAAAGGAAAAACTTTAAATCCTTTTTATTTTAAATTCAATTTGTGTCAATTAGCACAACCTAATGGAAAAGTGTTAAAAAAAACGAAATAAAAATGGACCATCCATGGAACGCAAGAACAACTACACACTTACTATACCTACAATGGCATAGAATAAAGGATACATTAGTTTAGTAAAGAAAACAAAAAAAAAAAAAACAAAAATAAACTGACAGCAGCAACAATAACAACAACATGAGTAAATGAACAATTAACTTTCAAGACAATCTCATGAAACCGGGACATAGAAAAACAAGGGGAAAATAATGGCTGTGTCAGCAGTTTAAGCAAGGAGCGTTTAACGTTAAATGAGTTGTTAAAATACGAGAAAACTAAAGTTATTTTACATTAAGGGAAGTATACCTTTAACTATTTATTCAGAAAAAGTTTCACATAAGCAACGAATGACCAAAGCATATTGTTACGTTTTTCCCTTTTAAAAACGTTTAAAATATAAGCTCGTAGTTTGAAAATAAAATCTATCTAAAATTCTTTATTATTTGCACACTTCTGTGTGCCACTGTTCACAACTTGATGTAAACAACAACAATTGCTTTTCTTTGTTATTCATCTATTTATACCCTTTGCATAAGCAATAACGAATTATTCGACAGATCTTTGTAACGGAGATCTTCAAACCACGATTACTTTCTTCAAACGCACAGTGTTTTCACACAAGACTGACTGAACATCACTTACTGTTCACAACTTTATGCATACAACAACAATTGCTTTGTTTATTATTCCTCTGTTTACAGCCTTAGCATAAACAACAACAATTACTAGATAACTGCTGGACTGATCTTTGTATGTTCAAACCACGACTACTCTCTTCAAACGCATCGCGTCTTCACACAACACTGACTGAACCTCAGTAGCTCACACGCCTGCTTTACCTTGGCTTTTATATGACAGGGTAAACAGTCTGATGAATGTTCTTGAAGGCAAATGTTCATGACTTCTCCTTCTCGAAATCTCTATATATGTAAACATCGTTGTTTTCATTTATTATTTTAGTGTTGTTTGTGTATTTTGTTTACTTCTTTACCATTTTTTTATGCTAGTGTTTGTTGTTACATTAAGCAGTACGATAATTTGTAAACAGGTTTGTTTACTGCATTGTTTTGTTTTTGTAGCTTTTGTTTATAATTTTAATGTTAAGCGATGTAAAAACAAGACACCAGTATCTGGATGTTTCATTTTCGTAACAATATTTTGTAAAAAACAAAAAGGGGACTTGGGAACCAATAAGAAGCTATAATCAATGTCTACTATTGTTAGCATACCTTCCCCTATATATTATAGATATCTGTGCTAATTTTCTCTTTAACACTGTAAAAGATAAGTGCTGTGTGAAGAAAATCTTGAATAAACAACAATTAAATGGAAACAAACGTACAAGAAAAAGTAAAAAAAAGAAGGAAAAAACTGAAGAAAATCTGTGTTAATAAAGCAAATAAAATTATTTGTTGTTGTCGTTCGCCTTAAAACGTCAGTAACACCCATAAAATTAGTTACTTTGAAATGCTTGAATAAGGAGGAAAATAAACTAAAGAAATGGAATTAAAAATCGTGTTTGTTTTTAATTAAAAAAAATATGTTCAGAAAGTATGAAACAAGCGTTGGGGTTTTTCATGTTTTTCTTCTTAAAAACCTCAACCCATACAAATCCCTTAAGACTTAACAGACGCTGTTAAGATGAAGAAATTTATCATGAAATATAAAAAAAAAAAATAAAAAAATGGGCCAAAAGAACAGTTCAAACAAACAATGGAACAACAACAATTTCTGTAACTTAATCCCTTACTAGGGGTTGGTGACCAATTTATAGGAGATAAATAATGCTTGTGAATGGAATTTTCGTGTTTGTTTGGAGGTTTTATTCCAGCAATAGAGGGAATTATTTATGTGAGACGCCGTTAATAAGTGCAATAACAGACGAACTTGAATAAAAAGAATTTCATGAACCTTTGGTAGGTCAGTATAGACTTAGCATAGGCGGTTGCCATAGCTTTATGATCGCATTGTAGTACCTGCATACATAATTGGGTATTACAACCCGTTTGTTACGATTGCAACCTAGCTTCCTACACCACTTATGTTAGGTGTGTTCATTTTTATACATCAGTGACGAGGCCTCCAGTTTAAAGTCCACTCCAAATGATAGATTTTTTGAGAAACTTTTCATGACAATTTTCTATTTCAACTCTCAGAGTTTTTGCCAGAAATCTGCTGAGAGGATGTGGACGAAGAAATATTTTTTCTTATTTAGTTCTGTTCGAGGTGTCTGACCTGGTATTTTAACCGTGGCCTCACTTCTAAGCCAACATAGTACCTACTAGGCTATGGCAACTTCAGGGTCTAATTTAATGTTGAAAAAATTATGACGAACAAAGCAGTCAACCTGTAGGGGTCTATGACTTCTTAACATTTAATAGTCAAGACCCATAGCCACGATTAGACTTCACCTCCAGACATTCCCCGATAAAAATCGCTACCGTACTGAGTTCATGAAGCTGTATTCCCTGATTTGCATGCTTACAAGGTGATAGATTGCCTATAACTGCTTGAAATATTCAGTTGTGGGGTGCCGTGTAAAGAGTGGGAAGTTCCCATTGCATCTTGGTGGCCGTAGGCTTGTCTAGTCCTATTAATGCCTTAGAATGGTTGTTGAGACAATGCTCTACAGACAGCCAGCTAAAGGGTTGCTTTCAATCTGCAGCTGTTGCCGTGTGAAGCTGTTGGTATTCCTGGTATCACATATCATGGCCATGGTTATTGGCCATAGGAATTTTATTTACTCTCAAAGTTTTTGCCAAAAATCTGCTGACAGAAAGTAAAAGACGAAATATTTTGTCATATTTCGTTTAGTTAGAGATATCTGACCTGGGGTTTGAAACGAGGCCTCACGTCTAATATGACAATACACTATCTACTAGACTGCGGCGACAATGATAACTCCCATGGCCTCTAACTGGCAGCATACCAATGCAACTTAACCTCAATTGCTACAAAAAAAAATTGAATTTAATTTCTTGTAATACATGCAAAAAATTAATACATCTGTTATTAATTGTACGTATGATTGTGGACGTATGATTGATTTCTATTCAAAGTCAAGTAACATACTCATACGCTACAGTGTATGGTAAGCAAAACTAAAGAAAAGCCATATAAAATAATCCTGACTTTTACATCGTTTGAGATTAAAATTAGAATCAAAAGCTACAAAAACAAAACAATGAACTTTTTTAAAAATTATTGCACTGCGTAATATAACCAGAAACACTAACATGAAAAAAATGGTAAACAAGTAAACAAAAATACAACAACAAACACTACAAGAATAAAAGCACACAAAATAGAGAAACAAAAATAAAGAAACAACAATGTTTACATTTATAGAGATCTCGAGAAGGCAAAGCCACGAACATTCATCAGACTGCTTACCCCGCCATATACATAAAAGGCAAGACAAAGCAGGCGATTGAGTGAGTAAAAGTTCAGTCAGCCTTGTGTGAAGACGCGGTGTGCTTGAAAAGAGTAATCGTGGTTTAAAGATCTCCGTTACAAAGATCTGTCGAATAATTGTCTAGTAATTGTTATTGCTTATGCAAAGAGTGTAAACAGAGGAGTAACAAACAAAGGAATTGTTGTTGTTTATATCAAGTTATAAACAGTGTCACAAAGGACTGTGCGAATAAATTGGCCGCCTATCCTTCTAGAGGGTCCGCCAAAAACCTTTTTTTTTAAATGCTTTAAAAAAAATACTGAATATTTTCTCAAATTTCTTTTTTTATTTGAAAGTATAATCCTTCCGGTTAATAATGGAAAATAATTTCATTCAAATGGCTGCCTCGGCTGGCCATGCAGTAGCCTACACCAGAAGATGCCGATTTTGGCAAGAAAAAAAAATCATCATCATAAAAACATAACGTTTGACAATCCCGATATTTTTTTAACTTTTATTGTGTCCTCATAAATACTTGATTGTGAGTTTCGACAACCAATTTTATTGATCATCCCCCCCTCATAAATAATAGGAAAACAAATAAAATTTTCAACGAAAAGCTGTCGGTGACGTGAAAAACCAAATTGAGGCGTTGTTGTTACTATCTTCCGCTACAATACCCCACAATATTTATTGTTTCCCTATATAACCCCCTATTTATAATAAAGCCTTTACATCTGTTAAACATCTGTTAAGGCAATACAAAAAATGATTTAAAAATAGATCGGCAATAAAGGGTAACAGAACAGTGAAACAAAACCCTATCAAATGTATTTGAATTGATAACAGGACAGATAAACGTTTACAGTTTTTTTGTACGTTTTTTTTCTGTCAGGAAATCGATAAAAAACTGTTACAATCGATAAAGTGTTGTAAAACCAAAAATACAGCAAAAAAAATCAGTAAGTTGAAGTGGTATAATAAAGGAGGGGAAAAACAATTTTACTCTTTTATTAACAACAAATCTAAGAAATTAAACAAATTTAAAATAAAAATGGTATTTCATTCCAAAAATATCTTAAAGTGTAGACAGTTTAATTGCATTCCCCCGTTCATTGGGATTTGATGGGATATATTTAAAATTCTTTAAAAACAAAAAAATTATTTTTTCTCGCACAATTAACTTCTCCAAACAGATGCTGAGATTTCTATTGTTTTTAAGGCATCCTGCTGAGCCAGAATATTTTATTTGGGTTTCTGTCTGTCTGTTTCATATTTTCAAAATTTAAATTTAATTGTTTCCCCAGATAAAATTGTTAATTTAGGAAATATTTTCTCTTTTAAGAGGAATTGTTATTGTATTTTAATAACCTCCCCATAAAAATCTTAAGTAAACATTAATTGAAAAGCAAATGAATTTTAATGATTTGCTATACGAGTGAAAAATATTAAACACTTGGCCAAACAATTTTATTATAAGCAAAGAACAATTTTCAAAAATATTCGTATGAGGTATTTAAACAAAATTTAAAGAAATTTTATTTGAAATTATCTCACTTGTAAATAATTTGGTTTCTTTAATCTTTTAATTTTCCTTAAAAAATTAATTTATCTGGCACTGACACTGTAGCGTATGAGTATTTTTACTTGATATTGAATAAAAATCAATCATACGTACACATAAACAAAATTATATTTTCAAGGAATAACGTACAATTAACAACAGATTAGTCGCCGTAGTCTATTAGGTAGTGTGTTGGCTTAGTAGACGTAAAGCCAGGGTTCGAGCTCCAGGCCAGACATCAAAACAAAATACAAAAAGTATTTCTTCGGCGGCTTCCTCTCAGCAGATTTCTGGCAAAAACTCTGAGTCTTGAAATAAAATTGCCATGAAAAGTTTCTTAAAAAATCTGTCGTTGCGAGTCGACTTTAAACTGTAGGTCCCGCCACGCATGTATAAAATTAACACACACAACATGAGTGGTGTGAGAAACTAGGTCGTAATCCTGACTGAAGGGTTGTAATGACCAATTATGTATGTATGTATGTAACAACAGATCAGAGATCAGCAATGAATCGTTTTTTTTGCTACTCATAAGCACTCAAGAAATTTTCAACATAAGTGAGGCAACAATATTGGAATTTAACTCATCTGATTCATTCGTACGCACTACAACGTTGATTTATAAGTACAGGTTGCAATGAGTATGCATACAACATTGACATCAAACTCATATCATTCGCAACATTTTCGATTCATAAGCCTACTCAATTAGATTCATAACTTTAGAAAAATACTTATAATACTTTCGTATGAATGATTCGAGTGACTCGGATAATTCATCAAAATTTACAGTTTTAGTTGGTTGCATTTACAACAATAGACAAAAAAGACACATAAACAAAAAAGGCAAAGACAGCAAGCAGAGCAAACACGCAACCTTCTAGTGAGTATTTTAGTGTTCGTACGCGAATCATACTTATTTTGTGATTCGTGTATATGTTGAGTTATGAAGAGTCGAAATCAACAACATTATGCGTATTGTTAAGTATGAGTACGGTGAGTACTTCAAACTTTGAATATGAGTAGTATGAGTATGACATTAAAATAAGTATGCATGCGTAAAGTATCAGAAATTATAAGTATGATTTGAATCTAATCATCGTTTTGAATACTCATTGCTGACCTCTGGTACAGATCTATTCATCGTTTATATTACAAGAAAATAAATTGAATTTTTTTTGTAGCAGTTGAGCTTAAGTGGCATTGGTATGCTGCCATTTAGAGGCCCATGGAAGTTATCATGGTCGCCGCAGTCTAGTAGAAATTGTATTACCTTATTAGACGTTAGGCCACGGTTCAAATTCCAGGTCAGACATCTCCAACTAAACGAAATTTAAATATTTCTTCGGTGACTTTCTCGCAGCAGATTTCTGACAAAAAATTTGTCAGTAAATAAAATTGCTATGGCCAATAACCATGGCCTTGAGACTTAATATCAGAAGTACAGCTTCACATGTAAAGCAACCGTTTAGTTTGCTGTCTGTAGAGCTTTATCTCAACAACCATTCTAAGGCATTAATAGGACTAGATAAGCCTAGAGCCAACTAGATGCATTGGGAAAATTTCCCACTCATTTCACGGCGCCACAAAACTGAATATTTCTAATAGTTGTGTGCAATCAGTGACCTTATAAGCATAAGAATCAGGGAATACAGCTTTTTGATCTCAGTACGGTAGCGATTTATATCAAGCAATGTCTGAAGTTAAAGTCTAATCGTGGCTTTGGGTCTTGACTATTAAATGTTAGGAAGTCATAGAACCCTACGGGTTGACTGCAATGTTCGTCATAATTTCTTCAACAGTAAATTAGACTGTGAAGTCGCCGTAGAGTAGTAGGTAATATGTTGGCTTATTAGACGTGAGGCCACGGCTCAAACACCAGGTCCGACATATCGAACAAAACGAAATACAAAAAAAAAAATTTTTTGGGCGACTTCCTCCCAGCTGATTTATGACAGAAACTCAGAATGTTGAAATAAAATTGCCATGAAAAAATTTCTCAAAAATCTATCGTTCGGAGTCGACTTTAAACTGTAGGTCCCGCCACTCATATATAAAATTAACACACACAGTATAAGTGGTGTGAGAAGCTAGGTTGTAGCCATTGTTATAATGGTCAAATTATGTACGTATGTATGTAATGGCTGAGACAAAGTAATTGAAAACTTTGGTCAGAAACAAAACAGAAAATCGAAAAAGTGAAATCGATAAAGTGAAAATGGTTTGGGCACAAACCAACATATGAAAGAAAAAATATTTCTTTCGTCGATTTCCTCTCAGCAGTTTTCTGGGCAAAAACTCGGAAAGTAAATATAAATTGCCATGAAAAGTTTCACAAAATCTGGCCTACGGAATGGACATTAAACTGTAGGTCTCAACCGTATAAGAAGCTAGACCGTAATCCAGACTGAAGGGATGTAACGGCCAATTATGTATGTATGAATGTGACTTGTAGAACAATTTATTGTAAGAATGTTGTTTTGAGTGCAGCAGAGAGAAATCTTGCTCATTGGTTTGCAGTTTTTGGCCAAAGGTGATGAAGCTTGCTATTGCTCTGAAGCTCACAGTTAATGTTATTCTATCTGGGAATCAGAGGGCTTTTAGAAGGATTATAATGAAGCGACATGAAGTTTTCTATTTCATTTTACTCAAAACAGCTACAATGAAAAATTGTTTGCCTTCAGCTGTATACGAAGACAATAGATACGCCGCTTTTTAAAAGCATACAAAATGATACTTCCCCTTAATGGCCCCTTAAATAAAATCCATCGAAAGCTTTTATAATAAAATATTACGATTTTTCTCTTTTTCCACCCAATAAATAATCCTTCTTCCTTTTGTCTGGCAAAAAGGCCTATAAATTCGAAGAAAACCTTTTCCTTTAAAAAGGCAGCTGAAAATGATTTTCCAAGTAGTCCTTAAATGGTATTTTCTTTTCCGTCGTAGACATCGATTAATTGAGCAGCATTACACATGCCAATATTTTCTTCTTGTCACTTTTCTTTCATTATTTTTGTCACTGAAATCTTCATCATAAGCATCATCATCATCATCATCATCAACAACATCGTCATTAGCAACATTTATTTAAGCATTAGAGAAGTATACATTATTTTCCTATTAAAAGGACTTAAAATTTTTACTGAAAATATTTTTTCTTGTTTTCTCTGCCGCATGAAGTGGGTCAGCACGCCTGCTGTTTAATTTCACTTGCTTGCAACACTTGTAGCTTTAAGGGTAACCAACCCCATCTATTAAAAACGGATTAGGCGTTCATCACGGTTTTTATTTTCTTGTTTTCTTATTTGCTGTTATAATGCCATGAAAAACAATTGTGTTTGGAATTTAAAACATGAATCTGAAGACATTGACTCTGTTTGTTATTTGCATATTGAGTGGGTGGTGTTTTTGTTAAATACCAATACAAAGGAGTTAAAGAATTAAAACGACGTGGATTTTTTAATCCTTTTGATAGGGCTGTCGAAAAGCGTTTTTATTATTCTAATATTCTTTGCTTTGTTTCATTATAATTAATCAAGTTTTTGTTCAGTTTAGTGGGTGAAGCAAGTTCTGGAATGATAGGGTTGCCATATACCATTGCAAGTAAACAACAAACTCTGTGAAATTGCATTGGATTGTTGTATTCATAAATAATTGTAAGGAACTTTGCTTTTTATACACATTATTTGCATATTGAGTGGGTTCGGGGCGTATATAAACAAGGGAGTTAAAGAATTAAATTGTTGTGGATTTTTTTTAATCCTTTTGGCTCGTTTAAGAAACATAGAACTGTTGAAAAGCGTTTTATCTTCCTATTATTCTAATATTCTTTGCTTTGTTTCAATGTAATTAATCAAGTTTTTGTACAATTTAGTGGATGTAACAAGTTCTGGAATGATAGTGTTGCCATGTACCATTGCAAGTTAACAACAAACTCTGTGAAAATGTATTGGATTGTTGTATTCATAAAAAATGATAAGCAACTATGCTCCTTACATACATACGTACATACATGATTGGTCATTACAACCCTTCAGTCAGGATTACGACTTTGTTCCTCACACCATCTATGTTGTGTGTGTCAATTTTATATATGAGTGGCGGGACCTACAGTTTAAAGTTGACTCTGAGCGAAAAATTCTTGAGAAATTTTTCCTGATATTTGCAAGAAATCTGCTGAAAAGAAGTCGTCGAAAGAATTTTTTTTTCGTATTCCACTTTGTGGGGTTTCATGTTTGACCTGCGCTTTGAACCGTGTACTAATGTTTAATAAGCCAACGCACTACGAATTTGACTACAGCGGCTTTGCTCCATAATAATCTAATCTTTTAGAAAAGGTGGCGCTGCTTGATTTTCTATGATCCTTTGACAACGACGAATGATTTTAGACAGAGGTCCAGTTCTGAATGCCCTCATCATAAGGTACTTGCGGTTGAATTCAAAATAACTAACCACTGATGGTTAGTGTTCGTCTCGATCTTGGTCTTGGTTGTTGAAAGCTACCGTAGACATACCGATTTTCTGTTACATGGGATGTTAATTACAGATGAGTTACGGGTGATAGCCATTAGGGGAATATTTTTTAAAAGCATTGGGTTTCTGTTGATAATGTGGCTAGGATCAGGACTCTATCTTTCTCTCTCTCTCTCTCACTTTAGCGTTTAATAACATTGTTGCTTAGAGATGCGAGTTTACATGTGCTTGAACAAAACCATAAATGGTCACTTGGTACTTGTGATGGTCAAAACCTTTGCAACACTGACTTTCTTTCATTCCTGGCGTATACAATTTCTACTTGGGAGACTATCATTCCATTTGCTAGCAGACATATTAAATGACGTTCCTGGAACGTATATCTTCATGGAACTTAGTGTCATTAAAAACTATTTTTGTCCTCTTCTGTATGTAAGGAGATTCAAAGCACAACCATACATATCGGGTCCGCCATCTAAAATTTTTTTTGCACCAGTGCTTATTTCGTGAATGGTAACACTTAGCACATGTCTGATTTGACAGATAATTAGTTTTATCCGTCCGCTGAACGAATATGGTTGTGTATACGCTTTTTCGCTTCGCTAAGTTGGCAAAAAAATCATCCTTTCAGATGAAGCTCATTTTGATCTTGGCGGGTATGTAAACAAGCAAAATTGTCGCATTTGGGGCACAGAAAATCCGCACGCATACATTGAAAAGCCGACGCACCCAAAACGAGTCACTGTTTGGTGCGGGTCTTGGTCCAGAGGCATAATTGGGCCATTTTTCTTCGAAAATGGGCAAGGAGTGGCCCTGTTTTTGAAGATCGCATTATCAACCGCAGAGCTGATGTCGTTTGGCCACCTCGGAGCTGAGGTTTCACATCGTTGGACTATTATTTGTGGGGTGCCGTCAAAGATAAGTGTTACGCCGACAAGCCAGAGACAATTGACGCTTTCAAGGGCAATATTCGTGAAGCCATTGGTGAAATACAGCTGCACACAATCGATAATGTGCTTAAAAATTGGACCGATCGTGTAGGCTACTGCATGGCCAGCCGAGGCAGCCATTTGAATGAAATTATTTTCTTTTATTAACCGGAAGGATTGTACTTTCAAATAAAAAAAAAAAAACGAAATTTGAGAAAATATTCAGTAGTTTTTTTTAAAGCATTTTCAAAAAAAAAGTTATTTGGCGGACCCTTTACATGGGAGCTGTATTGTAAACATTGGCAATTAATCGAATAAAAAAATATTTTCAACAATCCCTCAAATCAAATGTTTGAATTTAAATTTGATATCCCGCATCCAGCTGATGTATTTAAGTCAAGTTATTAAGCAGAGTAATACACAAAAAAAGAAAACCTAAAGCATATGGGCTCCTGTAGCTAACAAAGGCAAAAGTGAAAACAATTTGAAAAAGTTTTCACTCATCTCTGCTGATTTGAAAGACTGTTTCAGACAGCTTTTGTATACATATGAATGAGCACCAAAGGACATTAAATTCAATGGATTTTAAAGGAGTTTGAACATGTTTAAAATCTACTCCTCAACAAAGTCACCAAAGTGAGAAAAAATAAGGAATAAAATATTGAAATTATTTTTTTTAAAAAACATAAAAAACTCCCACGCCTACCTTACACAAAGCCAGACAGATACGCTTTTGTACATATTCATTCTCGTTTTTCCACATTAATTTTTTAAATTATTTTCTCTTCATTTCTGCTCTTTTTTTGTTGTTGTTGATTTGCTTTAAGTCTCCTTAAAGAAAAATGTTGTTTGAAATTCTGTTTCCACCATGTTGAGCATTATTTTTGTAACGCATACTCTTTTTCTTGTTTTTTGTTGTTGTTTTGCTTTTATGCTCATTGCATGCAAACCATTATTATCCCGTTAACCGTATCCCATAGTATAAAAACATGAGTGTTTAAAACTGTATGTATGTATGTGTGCGAGAGAGAAGAGAGAAATAGATTGTAGTTGTATTTTAAAATCCACCCTTTTGATGTTGTTGGGTGTTATTCTTTGCATACTTTTAAGGATATTACACTTGTTTATGCATGTATTTGTATGGGTGTTTGTTTATACATTTGTTTGTATTTGACATATGGCGATGGCACACATGTACATATACATATAAAAAGGATTTTTTTTCCAAAGGCAAAAGAATTAATTTTTTAAGCCAAAAACAACAAAAACAAATAAAGAAAAATGCTTTAAGCCTGGCCTCAATTCTAGCTTTAGGCGTTAGTTGGTGTAGAAAATTAAAAATCTAAAAAAGGATTCATTTCCTTGATTAGAAACAAGGCTTTTGGGAACGACTAACGTTAGATTTTTTTTGAAACAAAAAAAATGGATTTCTAGGATTTCCATCTTTACTGGAGACATTTAGTGGATGAAATAGTTTAACAACCTGCCTTATTAGTAAGCAAATTTGGCAGAAGATTGACAAGAATTAGACTGAAAGCATAATGAGTCAATCGTTTTAGAAGAATACATCTAGGTAAACAGGCAAACTATGGTTGTTTAACACCCGTGCAGTAACTTTGAAGAGAACAGCGGTGCCGAATTGGTGGCGGATTTATTAGAAGATTGCTTAGGTTTGGTTAGTAAGATGCTCAGAATTCTGGGTCCTGCAGGCTTCCTTACATTAGATTTTATCACACCTATCAAAGCAGACAAATCATTAGCACCAGGTTGCCTTAAGTGGTTTCAGACCAAGCTAATCTAGTATAAAACAGATGACGTAGACCACCCATAACTCTATTGGAAGACAATTAATACAGAAAATTTTTTGTTGATACGGTAATGAGCTCACTTGACCGACATATGAGTACGAAAAATATTGAAATGGTATTACAGAAGATATGGAGGGTAATTATGTCAGCAGATGTGGCCCTCTGTTACTTAATGGCTGGTTAAGATGATAGTTGTCACTGTAGTCTCGTAGTTAGTATCTTGGCTTATTATTTTAGAGTCTGTGGTTCAAACCACAGCTCGGGCATCTCGAACATCTCTTTGTTCTCAGCAATCTTCCAGCAAAAAATCTTGAAAATCTGCATTGAAAAATTTCTCAAACTTGTCTTTCCGCCTGTAATAGACAAAGTTAACATAGACAACATGGGTGTTGTGAGCAACTAGGTTGTAGTCCTCACTAAATATATAAGATACAAGGCATTATTCGTATAGGTTTTCCTGCATGTGACTTGAGTAGTAGATCACTTTGTAACTGTTTGCAAGGGCTATGGGGTATTTTGTAGGAGTATATGCGTTAAGTGATCCATGGTGTAAAACTTGGTACTGGAATCTTATTAGACTGCTGAAGCTACTATATTGTTACGTTTTTACCTTTTTAAGAACGTTTAAATATGAGTTCGTTAATTGCAAATAAAGTAAAAACAAATATGTGGTTAATTTTCTCTTAAACTCTCTTTATTCTTTACATTACTTTTGTGTGCCACCGTATACAACTTCACGATACAACAATAATAATCTGTTTATTCACTGTACTAGTTCAGACAAGTATTCACTGGATCTTTACAACCACGACTTATTTTGTTCACACGCAACTTCACACAAGGCTGACTGAATTAACACTGACTGAATAGTCCGCACGCACGTAATCAGTATGATGAACGTTCTCGATGTGGAAGGTTCTCGCTCCCGCCTTCTCGAGAATTCTATTGCTAGTACATTGTTGTTTGTGTACTTTGCTTATGTTGTCTATTACATATTTATCGTACCTGGTTTATTTTATGTTGTTGTTGGTACTAGCCGCAACCAGGTTCTTCATACATATGTGTGTGCAGCTTTAGATAATCAACACGTTCATTGTATTCCTTGTGTTAGTGTGTATTTGTATCGTGTTGCTTTTGTTTATCGTTTTTGTTGTTAAACGATATTAGGTCGTTTCGATTTGCGTAACAATATGAAAAAATTGGTAGAATTTGTAAATCTTGACAGAACAGCTGGTGTCAACAAATATTTTCCGTCATATTTTTCTATCCAATCTCCAGTAGAATATAATTTTTCAGTTTATTTTCTTGCCCTTTCTCCCACATTTCATTTGAAACAAGATTTCTTCTCTACAGAAACTGTTTTGCTGGATCATTCATTTGCCTTCTTGAACATAATTGCTACAGTAAATACAGCAGCCAGGCTGTTGAAAAACCGCATTTGTGCTCTTACAGTTTTCGTTGCCAGTGGCGAAAATTATGTCTGCTTGTGATTGTACAACGTATGGGTACATATGACAACAGTTTAGAATGTAAAACGACATGCAAGAGACGAAGCGTTTGTAAGCAAACAACATGAAAGTGGCTTCTGTTGTTAACATCTATGAAAATAACCACAGGGAAAAATGGAACTGCAACTGCAAAACAATATCACATGATATGAAGATGAAAGATGAGATTTCCTTTATTAATTCATTTGTTTATTGCTTATAATACTACACGTAGTACCAGTAAACTTTTTTATGTTCGTTTAAGTATTTAATTTAAATGGTATTTGAAATCACTCTCGAATCTCTCTTTTATTAGATAAGATTTCTTAAGAATTATTTGATTTAATTATTGCCAATAAAAATGCCTGAAGGCATTGCTTTCATTAGATATCTTTCGCTAGAATTAAATTGAAATATTTAAACCATTTGAAGGCACTAACATCCTTATGGCATTACGCATTTAATATGCGTGACAAAATAATCCAAGAATTCCAGAAAAAAAAACAACGAAAAACATTTCTAAGCGATAAAAAAATGAAAAAGAAATCTTCTTATCATTTTTTGCGACTATGATTGTGGGGAAGTATACCCCTAAGTATACCCGTATTGAAGTCTCATGTCGATAGGGGTTTCAACTCAAATCAAGTGAATACATACATACATACATACATAATTGGTCAATGCAATCCTTCGGTTAGGATTACGACCAAGTTTTTCACACAACTTACGTTGTGTGAGTTTATTTAATGCATGAGTGTTGGGTCTTACAGTTTATAGTCGATTCCAAACGACAGATTTTTGAGAAACCTTTAATGGCAATTTTATTTACTCTCAGAGTTTTCGCCAGAAATCTGCTGCGAGGAATTCGCCGAAGAAATATTTGTGTGTATTTAGTTTTGTTGCAGATGTCTGACCTGGGGTTTGAACCGTGGCCTGACATCTAATAAGCCAACGCACTACCTACTACACTATGGCAATTTTAATATCAAGTGAATGAATAAGAAAATGATTATCAGGTTAGCGAGTGACTGCAATACCTTCTAAGCCGAAATTTCTGTACTCTATAGAGCTGCAAACGGGTGAAGCTATTAACGAGTATGCGGTAAAGATATTGAAATTTTTTTTGATTGATGTTAACATCTGTTAATGAGATGTTGGAACATGCTACCCCTGGGTGTAAGAATACTCGCCTCACTTAAAACTGAAGTGGGACTAAAAGACATACCTGATCTGAAGGCGTTATATGTATCGAGCTTATTTCCTATTATTTTATGATCATCACGTATGATTTTAAGCTCTTAGATTTCATTGGAACTTGCATAGGTTTATGCCCAATTATCGCTGATCGCCCTTAAGTCAGGCTTACGACTTAGCTTCACACACCACAGTTTAAAGTCGACTTCAAACGACAAATTTTTGAGAAACTTTTCATGGCAATTTTATTTTCTTTCAGAGTTTTTGCCAGAAGAAATATTATCTCAAATTTCGTCGGATGTCTGAGCTGGGGTTTGAACCGTGGCTTTTCGTCTAATAAGCCAACACTCTACCTACTAGACTACGGCGACCTACTAGACTGATGCAACTTAATCAACTCATTTCCATACTGTTGATAGGTCTGGAGAGAGGGGAAAGATCTCATTGTCCATTTTGATGAGTGGTCCAATGGTTTGAATATAAATCTGTCTGTGGAGCTCACCTCTTGGAAAAGAAGAGGACTAAAGAAGCAAGGTTTCTCATCACTACACTCAACGCAGTCATCCAATACATTTTCTTATTTTCTACCAATAAATACTGTAAAGTAAACACATGTTTAAGTAGAAAAAATTTCAAATTATGTGGCGCCTACATACAGTGGTGGCCTTATAATTAGAAACGACTTAGCAACAGGTATGTTTGTTAATTTGTTTTAAAGTTTTCACTGTGTACCTGGGATCAAAGGCTTTGTTTACATACGTTTTTCCATCAGTTTGGGACAAATTAAACCTAAATTCGTCGCTCCAGAGAACTCCGTTCCAGAAACATCGTTTCTAATTATAAGGCTGTACGTCTACAGCTTAATGTCGATTCCGAATAACAGTTTTGAAAAGTTTTTGATTCTAATCACTTACGCTCTGAGTTTTTATCAGGAGACTGCTAAACAATTCATTCTCATACTATTCGCAGGTCTCATGTTGTTGATTTTAATAGGGCCTCAGGATTTATTTTTAACCCTAATAGTGTGAATGAAAATCTCCCCGAACGTGTCTGTTTACGTCCTCTGATAATGGAGAACAAGCTGCCTGATTATTATAATTCAAAAACTAATAATCGGTACTACTTGTTACTGGATTGAACAACGTTAACATGTTTCTGTGCCTTCACTACTGAGTTATTTAACTGTTCATTACAAAAGTTTAGTTAGGATTCCAATCTAGCCCCTCACAGCACCCATTCGTGTTGTGTATTTTAAGTTTATCCTTGAGTAGTGGAACCTACAGCTTAAGGACGACTTCAAGCGACAGATTTTTGATCAACTATTCAAAGCAAATTTATTTTACTGTCAGAATTTTTGCCAGAAGACTGGAAGTTGCCGAAAGAAATATTTGCTCATATTGTGTTTTGCTGGAGATATCCCAGCTGGGGTGTAAACCGTAGGTTCTAGTCTAATAAGCCCACACTATGACCTTCTCTACTTGGTCAGGCAATATATCACCCGTGTCTGTAGCATATTACCATGTAAAGTACAGAATAATAGTGACAGAGTATGCTGGTTGCAGAAATCCTCTGATGGCAGAAACTCCTCATTTGCATCATCTGTAAGGAGAATTTTATTCTTCATGTTCAAGTCAGTTTACTAAACCGAAATGTAAAATGTGGGCATCTCGAGACCTTTTTCACTCTATTCCAATAGTACAGCCTCTCTGTGTTTTAATATCATTCTGCGACCAATAGAGCAGCCCTTCTCTGTTTCTTAATAACGTTCTACGAAGCTTTTCTAACTCCTCTCCATCTAGTCTAACTTAATCTATTTTGAAACCCATATTTTATGATAGGCTTTCCTTCCCGCAGTTGTTATGTTTTTAATTTCAATATTTCTCTTCGTCCTTCTTTGTGCGTGGAAGTCTATGTGTGTGTGGTTGCTTTAATATATGTGTTAGTGTAACAGTGTATGGGTGTGTGTATTGTATTTTTTTTTTATTAAAACACACATATTTGTTGTTGTTGTTGTTGTATTTGTTTATAATGTTTTCCACTTTCGTATACAATGTTTACCATGGTAACGTGACACCTGTTGATATTATTTTTTTTATTCGTGTGTGTGTGTGTGCGTGTTGTTTTTCTCTTTTTGATTTTTATTGTTGTAGAGATGTCGTCAAAACGTTTGTGCGGTTAAGTGCGACAATATAAATACACAGATACGTACATAGACATCTGATTAAAATAGGCGTAGTATTTGTAAGACTTAAACGTATAATATAAGGTCTGTTCGTGTATCCTTTGTTAGAGGATTTAGTAGAGTTTTGTGAAACGATGAAATCAAAGAAATTGAGGAGTTTTTTAAATGAAAAAGTAAAAGTTTTTTATAGAGTGGCATTAAATATGTGAACTCAGCTAGGAAATCTTAAAAATATTGTTAAGATGGACGATAAATTCCTGTTTAGTTTATACGAATTAAAATTGAAAAGATCTTTGGTAGGGAACGCAGCTTATATTTTTGAACTTTTCTGTGGAAATATTAAGCATATGAAAAGTTCCAGCCAACATCTGTGTATCAAAAAAAAAAATTGACAACTTTTACACACAAATATTGAAATATTAAACAGGGTTTGAAGCCGTTTAATATTTACAACGAAAAATTGTGTTTCTTTTCTACTTAAAGCTGTTAAAAATATACCCCTCTTAGGGACCTACTCACATGGTTGTGGAGTAAATTAAAAAGTTTTTTTAAAAAGAAAAATTTGCAATAAAAGAAATATATGCGTATGGGAAAAAGGGATTCACTTTGAAGAAGTTGCCTATATTCGGCGTTTGTAAATTGAAATTGATATGAACAACACCAGAATAGCTTGTGTTATTGCAATTTGTATTTTACAATGTCCTGCAATAAATTGAATGTAGAGTATAAGGTTAGAACAGGTTGGCTTTTATTAAACGCCTTCAGCTTTAAAACGTATAATCTTGACTTCCCTTTTTTTTTGGTTTTTATTAAATAAGTTTCTGGCCAAAAGTTTTTTTAAATTGCAAAGTTTTTTGTGAACAATTTCGGGCAATTTTGGTAGTAAATTTGTTGGTCAGAGGTTTTTACTTTTGATTGGAGCAACACACAAAATGAAGAGGAGGTAGACGATATTTCTGGGATCTTGAAGAAGAATTTTCAGACAGTAGATGAAGAACAGTTTGGGATTGATTTTCTTGATAATATTGCAGAATTATAAAAGGAAGGAACTGCTTTATTCTTTCTCAGGTTTGCTGCTAAATGAGATGGACTAAGGAAAGATCTGTTTTAATATAACTTGATTCAAATAACCGCCTAGGTTTCTGTAGGTGGAGCTTATCCCAAATATCCAACTTTTCATAACTTTCCATGGCATGTTAGCTTATTAGCCGGTTCAAATCTCAGATTTCAAGCCCCAGGTTGTGCCGTAAGTAGTGTGGTAGATGCCGCAGTCTAGTAGGTAGTGTAGTTCAAACCCCCAGGTCTGACATAAAAACGAAAATACGAAAAGAAATATTTCTTAGGCGACTTCCTCTCAGCACATTTCTGGCAAAAACTCTGAGTGTTAAGATAAAATTGCCTTGAAAAGTTTCTCAAAAACCTGTCGTTCGGAATCGACTTTAAATTGTAGGTCCTGCCACCCATACATAGAATTAATAAACACAACATAAGTGATGTGAGAAACTGGGTTGTAATCCTGACTAAAGACTTGTAATCACCAATTACGTATGTATGTATGTTTATTGGGTTACTCACGTACACCTGCGTGTTATTACATCCCAAGAAAAAGTCTATAGGGGTCAAATCGCATGCTCTCAGTGGCTAGTTCATATTACCTCTACTTAGGATGCCCCTGCCCTCATATTGCCCGTGCAAAATATCCCATGTGACATAAGTCATGTGGCACGTAGCACTGTTCTATTGAAACCACATGTCGTTGCAGTCAAGATTCTACATTTCAAGCCAAAAAAGGAGGTAATCATTGTCCTATAATGCTAGCTGTTGAGTCGATGGCACTGTCAACCCATTTTTGGTATACATTGGACGCTCTTGAACCACATATGGATTGCTATGGTCTCAATTGCTGTAATTTTGTTTCTTTACCTACCCATTCATCCACATATAGGCCTCATGTGAGATAATTTTGCAATAAAAACTAGGCGCAGTTGAAAACTGCACAATTAGCCAAGACACATTATTGTCTGTGGGTCATGTCTGTACTACATTTTTGATCAGGAAGAGTTTGATATACATATTGTTACGCAAATCGAAACGACCTAATATCGTTTAACAACAAAAACGATAAACAAAAGGCACACGATACAAATACACACTAACACTAAGAATACAATGAACGTGTTGATTATCTAAAGCTGCACACACACATATGTACGACGAACCTGGTTGCGCCTGGTACCAACAACAACATGTATGTGACAAAAAGGGATAGACAACATAAGCAAAGTACACAAACAACAATGTATTAGCAATAAAGCTCTCGAGAAGGCAAGATCACAAGCCTACCACTTCAAGAATGTTCGTTAGACTGGTTGTGTCAGACTATAAAAAGGCTGGACAAAGCAGGCAGCAGTCAGTAAGAATTCAATCAGCCTTGTGTGAAGTTGCGTGTGAACAAAATAAGTCGTGGTTGTAAGGATCCAGTGAATACTTGTGTGAACTAGTAAAGTGAATAAACAGATTATTATTGTTGTATCGTGAAGTTGTATACGGTGGCACACAAAAGTAATGTAAAGAATAAAGAGAGTTTAAGAGAAAATAAACACATATTTGTTTTTACTTTATTTGCAATTAACGAACTCATATTTAAACGTTTTTAAAAAGGTAAAAACGTAACAATATGTTTAGCGCAGATTAGGTGCATATTGCGATCTTTTTTAAATTTCATATAAAAATAATGGATTTCTGTTCACTACTCCTTAGATAAAAAAAATTGTTTATCGTTTTATTGGCCTGTTTTTTTCACATGGTTAGGGAGCGACAACAATTAAATAATTTCCTTTTCATATACCATACGTTATATATTTTGTTTTTGTTGTTGTTGTTAAGCTATTCAACTAAATGTGTATGACTTTGGTATTCTCCTAGGCTTCTTTTAATAGAATTTTGTTTTTCCAATTTCCTAACATTCCGTTTATCTGGCAAACAAAAGAAAGACACGCAGTTAGAGCGATAGACAGACACACAGATAGGCAGCCAGATAGACAGGCAGAAAGCCAGTCACAAATAATATGAAAAGTAAATCCCCACAAATATTATAAAGAAAAACAGAACAACAACAACAAAATAGCAACAACAACAACATAATATGATTATAATTTATTAGATTTTCATTAGCACATGTAGTAATAATAATAAGATTTGAATATAATTTCGTTTTTCTTTTCTATTTTTTGTCTTAAATATGTAGCTGCTGGCTCTCTATCTGGTATTTCATGGTGTTTGATTGTGTGTAAAGCCTTTAGAAAAATCATAAAATAATTTGGGCCATTCAGTTCAAAGAACAAATTGACGCTGCTGCTGCTGTTGTTATTGTTTGACTTCACAGGCCCAGCCAATTTGTTTTAAACAACATTTTTTTGTTTTTTTCTTCTTTCAGGTTGAAAATAAATTTTGAAAAAAAACAAATTTTCACAATCAAAAGAAAGAAAAAAAAACAACAACAAGAACAAAAAAAGACTTCAAAAACAAAATTCCCATTTTGAAACAGAACATATGGCCTCATTTGATTGAAAATTTCATAAAAACAAGCCAGAAATCTTGGATGGGGTAAGGAAGACTGCATGATGACCGGTATTGTTATGTTATCATTGTAATACGATATTAATTTTCTTGTAAAATAAAAGGGGGACAAAACATGCCTACATACCCCCTTGAGACTTGTGACCAAGTAATGGTCCGATATTTTGAGATCATGAGACATGAGGTTAAAGGTGAAATTTATCGTGAACCGTGTTAGAAATTCAATTGTAAACGTATCAACTGGTATGTTCTAAAGAAAAACAAGATGGTTTCTAAGAAATGAAATTTCTAAGCAGATCCTCTTTTGCAGTAAAAACGAAGCAGAGGATTTGAATCTAAGCAGAGACTAGTAATATATTCCATTTCGTATACAGGCAAGATACCGCAGCTAATTTTCTAAGACCTAGATGAAGAGCACATAAAATCTTTGCTCAAACCCCAAACGAATAAGAATGTCATACATAACATAGCCTTTCATTAAGAATTGCCACCTAGTTTCTCACACCACTTGTATTGTGTGTGTTAATTTTATACATGAGTGGTGGGACCTACACATTCAAGTCGACTTCGAACGACAGGTTTTTTTGAGAAACTTTTCATGGCAATTTAATTTTTACGCTCAGAATTTTTGCCAGAAATCTGCTGAGAGGAAGTCGCCGTAGAAATAATTTTTCATATTATAGTTTTGATGTCTGATCTGGCCTCATGGCTAATAAGCCAACACACTACTAGGCTACGGCTACCATGGTTACTAAGCAGAGCTTTTCCGGTAGGACCCCATTGCTAACACCACTGAGAGCCGGCAAGCACAGAATTAGTAATGCAGTAATGGATTCTGTTAATTGCGTTAAATGGAGGAAGCATTTGAAAGTCTAGACACATCAAACTCCAAAAAAGGTACTCAAGCAATGAAGATAGGAGAGAAATATTGCGTACATACCCAGCGTTACGACAAAGCCCAGCTTTATGAACTGATCATTGATCTGGTGCCTGATTTGTCAAGAATTGGCGTAGAGAGCTTAAATGTTTTAATAAGAAACTCCGGATGGTTAGAGCGATATCTTTGACACCAAAAGCACACAGGTAAATTGATGATTGAATTGCTAAGGAAATTAAAAGCTTTTATCACTTTCTGGCGGCAATAACTCAACATTGTTTGTTCCATTAAGCAATCCCAATGAGCCTTTTTCACTGAACACAGATAATAATAGAATCTTACATGCATGCCGCCCCCCATTTAAGTCCATTTTGTTCTTGTTTTTGTTAAACAAAATTCAAATGTTTTCAATACGTTGTTCTGCTATTAAATTGTGAGTTTTTTCTGGTTTTCCCGGTCCGCTACTTTTACCTACAAACTCCGTTCTGAGTAGTCACCACCTTCTCTCATGAGTTACCATTAGTCGGTGTTCAATAAACAACCGTGCAATTACATTAAAGTTACTCTGAACATGAAGTTATTGGACTAGATCGCTTGTGATCACAAAGAGCTCACTTATGTCTTGTCACAAGAACTTTCTCTATACCATGTGGCCTGTAGTGTCTTTATAAAAATGAATGAAATTTCTACTAAAGTTGTTATGCAAAGGGCAAATCATCATAGTGGCTAGTAATTCCTGTTCAGAATTACTTTTTTAAGAAGGATAAAACTTAATTAGCAAAGTCGTTCACCACTATATCCTATACAGCAATCCAATACACATAACTTTCATTTCACATGGTGTCCATCAAGCCTATCTCTGCTTCATATATCTACTAAAGTTACTATGCAAATGGCAAATCATCGCAGTGACTAGTAATTCCCGTTCATGATTTATCTTTTAAGAAGGAATAGAACTTAATTAGCAAAGTTCTTCACCACTACATCCTATACAACAACACAATACACTTAACTTTAATTTCACATGGTTTCAATCAAGCCTATCTTGTTATGTCCCGCTTAACACTTTATTCAAGTGTTTGTCTACCGTTAAATGATTCGAGAAATCATTTTTTAAGAGGAATAGAACTCAATTAGCAAAGTTCTTCACCACTACATCCTATACAACAACCCAACACACTTCATTTTCATTTCACATGGTTTCCATCCAGCCTATCTTGTTATGTCCTGGTTAACACTTTAGAATATTGTGTCTCTACTGTTAAATGATTCCGTAGCCAAGCCCTTTCGGATTGAGGTGAAACGTATTATTATAACTGACTGAAGGTCCTAAAAAAGGTGGGAATCGTTGCAAATATTTTTTCGATCCTCCAGATCTAGAAAGTAATTCTAAGTCGATTGGAATAACATAACTCTGCTTTTACGAGTGTAGGGTATCAACACTTTTTGTGCATGTATGTATTTAAAATAAAATTAATTTAATTTCCAGATCATTTAAAATAAAAAGTTGTTGTTGATCTTTTATGTACGAAACAAACAAAAAAAATTTTTTTTTTGAAAAAATTCCCGAAAATTTTCCTAAATTTTGTTATCAAAATTTCTTGAAGTGAATCATTTTGAATATTAAATTCGATCTGTCTTGTGCATTCTATCGTAAGAGATAAAAAATTCTAGACATGTAGCTTTCTAAAGCGTTTTTTGTCAATAATTTCAGTTCAGCTCACGTCACGCAATTGTTGTTTTTTCGTTCTTTTATTTTTCTGATCTCCCCATTGTTAGATGCCACAAATTTTATTTATCGTCACTCTTGTGTTTTCGTTTTCTTTTCTGTTATTTTTGTTTTTCAGTTTGTCACATGACGGAAATAATTTCAAATTTTCAAAAAAAAAATTCGTTTTTTCTTCTATTCTGGTTTAAATGTGAAATGCTGTCATAAATCACTGGCTTGTCTTATGATGCAGGTTGTCTGTGAAAGGGGCGTGTTTGATAATTCAATACGTATGAAGGCAACAAATCTAAATTTGTCTGAATTGACGTACTAAAAGCCCCATACTTGCGTAAATCTTTTAAAAATATTTAAAAATTTCGGTTCAATAAATTGTTTGTTTAAAACCTTGTAATACAATTGGAAAATCTGCAGAGCTCACTGTGTTTGAAAGACAGACAAAGCGTACAAAGTGGCAACATACATAGCTAAGGTGGCCATTTTTCAAATTCGCGACCTACAGTTAAAGGTCGACACCGAACAACAGATTTTTAAGAAACTTTTCATGGCAATTTTATTTACTCCAAGAATTTTTGACAGAAATCTGCTGAGAGGAAGTCGTCAAAGGAATATTTTCATATGTTCGTTTTGATGTCTGACCTGGGGTTTGAATCGTGGCCTTCCGTATAATATGTCAACACACTACTTGATAGACTACGGTAACTTCTAGACTAGGAATACGACAACTTCGTAAAAATATACAACTTTGAGGAATATTTCCCTTTATTTCAGAAGAGCAAAATCCATTGTATTGCCAACAGATGAATAAAACACAAGGCCTTTTGCGATTATGCTTCAATGAGTCAATCTATATGAATGGACGTACATAACATACATAATTGGTCGGACTGAAGGGTTGTGTCAAGGGTTACAACCTAGCTTCTCGCACCACTTATGTTGTGTACGTTAATTTTATACATGAGTGACGGGACCTGCAGTTTAAGGTCGACTCCGAACGACAGATTTGTGAAACTTTTCATGGCAATTTTATTTACATTTCGTTTTGCTTAAGATGCTTGAGCTAAGGTTTGAACAACAGTCCACACTACAGAGGGTTCCTGCTGTACATAAAAGGAAAAAATATTAGGCAATATGCTTAGAGTTTTTGCCAGAGAACTGTTGAGAGGAAGATGACGACAGAATGAATTTTTCATATTTAGTTTAGCTTAAGGTACCTAAGCTGGGATTTGAACCACAGTCTATAGTACAGAGGCTTTATACTCTGAATAAAATGAGAATTTATAAGACAATAAATCTTTTCTTATGTATTCTATTCAATAAAATTTCTTAAATTTTAGCGCCTGCATATTGTTATCTAATTAGGTATGTTATCGATAACTAAAGTATACACTTTAATTATCCCTTATACCCTAAAAGTTGTATGACTGCAATGAAATCAATAAAACTCATTACAAATTCTGTTTACATTGGAATCTTGATCACGTATGCCTTTTAATTGCCCCCCAAAATACGAGACCAGCTTCTAATAACCACCCAAACAATAACATTAAGAGACATTAAGTTAAAGCACACTTAATTAAGGATTTTCTTATACGTGTACATGTATACAGTGTACATGGCCTTGTACATGCATTTGGAGTGTGTTAACATTGCTAAGTATTTACAAGATGGCCTATAAACAAATCCTTATTTAATGATAACATTTTTCTTAATTTTTACATGAGACTTTTAAGGTTAACACATAGCAACACCATGATTATTTGACTTCTTTGATTTCTTCTTTGACAACAGGAATAAGGTATTGATTGTAAAGGGTTATCCATTTTAAGGTTACGAATTTAAAGTTCAATAACACACAGAGGAAGTTATGATTTTGATTGTTTATTCCATTAAGCAAACCCAATAAGCCTTTTCCACTGAACACGGATAATAATAGAATTTTACATGCACCCCGTCCCCCATTTAATTCCATTTTGTTTTTGTTAAACAAAATTAAAATGTTTTCAATACGTTGTTCTGCCATTAAATTGTGAGTTGTTTCTGGTTTCCCTTTCCCCCCCATGTTTTTATAGGTCGAATTCGAACATTTAAAAGCAGTTGGAAATTGAATAAAAACACGAGCGCGAACATGTACCAACGAAAATGTCAACTGAATTAATGGCACAATCAAGGGACAATAAATTAATCAAATCCAACCAAAAAAAAAAAAAAACAGAAACACAAAGAACCGATACTAACCTGTATGTGGGACAGTTTTTAGTTGAACTGCTGCTGCTGCTGCTATTACTTTTGCTGCGGTTGCAAATGTTGTCGAAAGGCTTTCTTGTTGTCGCAATCCTATACAGACACTGACAGCTGCTGACGATTCAAACGCAACCGTTGACAAATGGTAGGTAGTTTGTTTGATTCGATAGTTGGATGGATGGGTTAGATGTTGTAACAGTGAGGAAAGAGAAATTCTTCTTCTTTTTTGTCTTTATTTCAATTAATTTCAATGTATACACTTACACTCATTCACACACACATACTAAAATATCCTTTTCAAGTGTTTTAAACCAAATAAAATTGGTTTTGGTTCTGTTTCTGCTTTTGTTTGATTTTTTTTAATCAAATTAATTGGAAGATTTCGTTTTTTTTGTTTTCTTTTTATTTTATTTGTTGATTTAGTTTGGTTTGTGGGGTTTGAATTATTTTTCTTGTTTCTTTTTTAAGTAAAAATAACTGAAATTAAACAATAATATTGTAATTAAAATAAATCAAACTCATTAGGATAATTAGAATAAAAGTTTTTAATCAAATTTTCTTGATTACTTCCTTTATAACAAAAGCCAAACAAATTAGAAGAAATTAATCATGGCTCGTTTTTGTTTTCTTTTAGTTCGAAGGATTTAATCAATTTAAGTTAAACAATGTAACGATGTAACATCTGAAATACGTAGAGGACAGTCGATTCGACAACAGTAGAGTATCCAGCACTGCTAGACCTCGTAGGTAAGGTGATTTGTATTTCATTTGTTAGTATTTTAAAAATGTGGTTGTCAAAATAGTGTGCTCCGAGTTCAAAGCGCAGCTTTAACATTACGACAAAAGTATAAACGGTAATTGACAATTAATCGCCGAGAGTGATCAGTTGAGAGGTAGTGTATCCATTTCTCCGGAAGGGTTCTCATAATTTGCAAGTTCAGAATGCGAACGCTGATGTTTACCAATTTGCTTGACTAAGAGGCTTACAATTCAATCAGAAAGTTCAGTATTTAGATAACGTAGTGTGTTACTTAACTCGAATAATCCAGTTTCAAATCCCAAAGAAGGTGAAAGAAATTGTCATCGTGGTTTTCGAATTTTAAAAAATATACCCCTCAAGTAATCCCTTTAGGAAGCCAACTGACACATGCCTCCTCGAATGTATAACGTCAATAATGAATCGCATGATGATCAAGCAGAGTCTTTTGAGAAGAGAGAGCGAGTCAATCAGAAAATTATTCTTATTATCACATCTAATACATATTCGCGAAGGACTTTGTTTTTAGACAATAGCAGATGCATGGTGGTAACACTATCATCATAGAATTTGCTACAGTAGACCAGAAACCTATTGCATGGAAAAGCTTGTCAAATTAAACTAAAACAAAACTAAGAAATAATAAGAATAGCTTAAGTTAGTGGGTAGCTAACCATCACTAGGTGGCCATATGGCCAATTCTGATTAATAGGAATAAATTAATGAAAAAGGAATACGCCAAAGTGTTGCATCTGGTAAACAGAATGTGAATGAGCTGCCTTGAATAGCTCTTGACTGGTGAATAATGCCTTTCTGCTGCTGATACCAAGAGTAGTAGGATTAGTAGCGAATTGGAAAAAACATCTCAGGGATTGCCCTGAGGTGGAATATACTTTTTAATGGACTGAATGTGAAGTCGCCGTAGTCTAGTAGGTAGTGTGTTGGCTTATTAGACGTAAAGCCAGGGTTCAAACCCCAGGTCAGACATCAAACAAAATACAAAAAATATTTCTTCGGCGACTTTCTCTCAACAGATTTCTGACAAAAACTCTGAGAGTAAAAAAAATTGCCATGAAAAGTTTCTCAAAAATCTGTCGTTCGGAATCGACTTTAAACTGTAGGTCCCGCCACTCATGTATAAAATTAACACACGCAACATAAGTGGTGTAAGAAACTAGGTTGTAATCCTGACTGAAGGGTTGTAATGACCAATTAAGTATGTAAGTAACTAAGCAAACATTATTGAAAGCTGTGGAATGCATGTGAGCATTGCGATCGCAGTAATGAAGATCCTATGTTTGGTGTATTCCGTGGGGGAATTAAATTTACAGCTGCCTTATTGATAGATAAAAGAGATTATCCATTGGGCTGTCTAGTTATGAATTTTAAATAATTGCTGGTTTATTTTTAAATATTTTCTTTCCATTTTTCAAACATAAAACTATTTTTTTTATTTATTTACTTTTTTTCATTTGTTTTAATTTTGAATATTTTTTTAGTTTTTTTATTCAAAATATAAATTTTTTTATTTTGCTTTCATTTTTAATATTCTGTTCTGCTTTTTCTTTATAGTTATAAGTTTATGTAAGAAATTTTAGGGGATTAGTTTTAAATTTTTTTATACATTTTAATTTAATTTTTATTTTATTTTTAAATTTAAAAATTATTTTGTTATTATTACGGCTTACTTTTTTAAAATAATTTTTTAGATTTTATTTTTTTAAATTTTTCAATTTTTAAATTTAAAAATTATTTTATTTTATTATTACGGCTTTTTTAAGTAATTTTTTAGATTTTATATTTTTTAATTTTTTTTTAATTTAAAAATAATTGTTTTTATTATTATGGATTATGTTTTTAAAACAATTTTTTAGATTTTGTTTAAATTTTTTTTATTTTCTAATTTAAAAATTAATTTTTTTTATTATTACGGCTTTCTTTTTAAAATAATTTTTTACATTTTATTTTTTTTTAATTTTTTCCTATTTTTAAATTTAAAAATAAATTTTTTATTATTATGGCTTATTTTTTTAAATATTTTTTTATTTAAAAAACATCTTTATTAATTCATTTTTTTATTTTTAATTTCTTTATTTTTATTTATTTAAACTTAAAAATTAAATTTTTTGTGTTTAAAACACAATCAAGATTCTTTTCTTTAACATATTGCAATTTTTTTAAATTAAATTCTATTAAAAAAATTATTTTTCCTGTATTTTAAATTCCTTATAACATTATTTTGAAATAATCCTGTTGTTTAACGGTTAATTGTTCCCGTTACACTGCATTTGAAAGCCGCATTTCAAGCGACTTTTTATTGTATTGGTGCTGGTGGTGATTTGAATGAAATTTCCGTTAAAAGGAAATCCACAGTCAATAAATGAAGATACAAAATGTTAACTTTTTTACACACTTTTTTTTATAAAAAAAATTACGTTTAAAAAATTATTTTTTTTCTTATTCTCACTTTTATTTTCTTTGTTTTCAATAATAAAACAAAAAACTGGGATGCCTGTCGTAGTTTTGTACAATTTTTTACTTTTGTTAAGAGCTTGTATACGTAGCCAGCAAATACTCGTATTTGATTCTAAAAAAAATAATTTTTTTTTCTTTTTTTTCTTGTTATTGTATTGCTGAGTTTTGCTTTCCTTTTTATTTTTTTTTGTTATTTTTTCTCTTTTTTTTTTGTTTGAATATTTAAACGTTCCGAGTAAAAATATTTGAAGCGTTTCACTATTTCGACTTGCTAAAGGGGCCAATGTCCGCGTTGCACTGAATTTTCCATAAAATTTTTATAGAAAATTTCATGCTGAAGCAAACAAAATAAAAAACAAAAAAAATACCGAGATGAAGAAAAACTGAATTCTGTTGGGCTTTTTACACACACACACACATACCAATACACCCGCTTCATTTCGCCTTTATTGTACTCAAATAGCTGAATGTGCCAGTATTTCATACTTGAATGAGTATTTGTATGTGCGCTATAGGCTCTATTGCGCATGTGTTTTTATGTTAAGGAATGGAAATCTTACGTTTCGTTTATTGTGTGTAAGTTTTCCGAAGTGACGTCACAGAAAAGCTCTTTTGTTTGTTTGTTTGGAATAGAGTAGCAACGTAATGCAGCTGTAGCAACATCAATATGAGACAGACAGTTAGTCAGAAGGAGAACGAACGTACGTAAATATATAAAAAAACCCATGCACTTTGAAAAGAACATCGCTGCTGTAGACAATTTTAATTTTTAATACGTACATATGTACAGTGTACACTCTACAGTATTTGGGTGGCACGTAGGGAATTTGAAAAGGCTTTTGTAACCGTGAGCTGATAAACTATGTGAACTGATTTAACATGGCATCTACAAAAGAACTTTTGAAAATTAAATCACGGCCCTTTAAATAAGCAGAGAAACTAAGCTCTTCTCTTGGTCAATAGTGAAGGGAATTGAGACATAAATTGCCTTACTAACCCTGAAAATAAGACGTAATATTATAACCAAATGTAGCGTAAAAAGAAGTCGTCTTTTTCTATTCACATTCCTTTTCCTTTCTTTGTTGCTGTTTTTGCCTATTGAATACCATTAACGTAGACATGACTCTAATGTCTAGCATCAGTCATAAAAATATTTCATATTTCTACTCGTAGTCAATTTAAATTTTTATTTTCATTTTTATTCTTGGGAATTTCCTATTAATCACTCTCGTATTCAAAATGCAGATTATGGGACAAGCATTTTGATCCCTGCAGTGATATTTATTAACCCATTTAAAACAATTGGAACACTTTTTAAAGATTTGTTCTTATATATTTATTTACAACCCTTTAGTCAGGTTTACAACCTTGTTTCTCACACCGCCCTTGTTGAACATGTTAATTTTATCTATGGATGGCAGGACCTAGATATTACCGTCGACTCTGAACAACAGATCTTGAATCGTCTTGGAAGATTTTCGTGGCCAATTTTTTTTTTTAAATACTGCCGAGCGAAAGTCAACGTAAGAAATATTTTCTTCATATTTTGTTTTATTCGAGAACTCATGAATTCCTGTCTAGTAAGTCAACACATTACCCACGAGACTACGGCGCCTACTGCTGTAATAATCGGACATCAGAAACTTTTTCGGATGGACTACTTATTTGAATTTTGTGTAGTATAACCTTACTTACTTAATTAGCCACTACAACCCTTTAGTCGTGACTACAACCTAATTTCTTTTTCCACCCATATGGCAGTTTAACGTCGACTCTGAACAACAGATCTTGAATCTTCTTGAAAGCTTTTCATGGCCAATTTTCTTTCCAAAATACTGCTGAGAGATAGTCAACGAAAGAAATATTTTTATAAAATTTTGTTTTATTCGAGAACTCATGAGTTCTTGTCTAGTAAGTCAACACACTACCCACGAGATTACGGCTCCTACTGCTGCGTTATTTCAACGTTATAAACGTCTTCTTGTCGGCTATATGGTTCGTTATAATTTTTTTGATAAGAGTTTTGATTTTATGGTTCTAGGGTCAGGTCTGATCTGATCTGATCACGTCTGGTCTGGTCTGAGATGGTTTCCAGTGAGGCACTTAAGGCATATATCGATGGCTCTTAAATGATGATCAAAGTACACTATGAGAAACATATATATTAAGAACTCTGACATTGGACTTTCGTATAGTCTAACCTTACTTACTTAATTGGACACTGCAATCCTTTAGTCGTGACTACAGCCCAGTTTCTCTTTCCATCCATATTGAAGGTGTTACTTTTTATTCACAATTGGCGGGATCTACAGTTTAACGTCGACTCTGAACAACAGATCTTGAATCTTCTTGAAAGATTTTCATGGCCAATTTTCTTTCCAAAATACTGCTGAGAGAAAGTCACCGAAAGAAATATTTTTTTTATATTCTGTTTTATTCGAGAACTCTTGAGGTCTTGTCTAGTATGTCAACACACTACCCACGAGACTAAGGCGCTTACTGCTGCAATAATGTGACGTCATAAACGCATGGGTCGAGTATATAGTTGATGATCAGAGTACACTGTGAGATATATACTAAGGGCTCTGACATTGGACTCTTGTATAGTCCAACCTTACTTAATTGGCCACTGAAAGCCTTCAGTCGTGACTACAACCTAGTTTCTCTTTCCACCCATATTGAAGGTGATAATTTTTATTCATGAGTTGCGTGATTTAGTGCAGCCTTTGCGCTGATCAACTTCTTCCTTTTCCCCGATTTTGGTGGGACTTGGTTAGTACAGGGACTGCGTTCACCCGTGTCATCACAATGGTCCGCTATGCGTGCTCAAGTGAACTTTGTGATAACAGAGCTACCACTCCTACCTAACCTAACCTAACCTGCGTGATTTAAAGTTTAACGTCGAATCTGAACAACAGATTCAAGAAGTTTTTAATGGCAATTTTATTTACTCTTAGTGTAGTTCTTGTCAAAAGACTACTGAGAGGAAATCGTTGATAAAATATTTTTCATTTTCATTGTTTAAGTTGTCTGATCCGGGGTTTCAAGCAAGGGTTCGCGCCTAGGGCGACTACAGTGTGCCTTACCATTGCTGTAGTTTTTGCAGAGGAGGTCATGGTTATATTAAAAGCGTTGCAATGTTTGCTGGGTGATACAACTCTCTTAATTTATTCGAACAGCTAGTTTGCAATCAAGTGTCGCATGAATGTATGTTCGTTCTCGTTCATTAATATACCAGGGATTTCTTAGACAAAATTTTGTTTCATTCAGGAGAACTCTTATATTGACTTTAGGACACAGAGATACCTAAGGAAATTGCATTACTATTGACGCAGAGCATACTGTTTTCGAGTGTGCACGCTGGCAGAGCTATCGCTCTGTACTGACGTCAATAGTTGGAACGATCACAGCCCCTAATATTGTTGGGGTTATGACTGCGAGTAGTGGATATTGGACCTCGGTAGTGAATTACGCAGAGCGCATTCTGAGACGGAAGAAGAGAGATCTTGAGGCTGCAGAACAAGTAAGCATGTCGGCATAGGTGATACTGTCACACGTGCCAAGCGTAACCGAGACGATGATTTAGACGAAAGGAATAGTGGAGACGCTTAGATGACTCCTCAACTTTCGATTCGCAATCCGGACGCGGATATAAACATGAAGAGGGCAAAGAGCCAAAAGAGCTCCACTCCGAAGTAATACCACCGTAGTTCCGGAGTGGGCACAAACAAGTCCACAGGAGTCGAGGGGGGAATTTAGTGGGTGAGAGCCCCATATCGGGGGATGTGACGACTTCCTCTATGGTGCGGTTAGGTACATTTACCCCTCATAGGCGAAAAAAAAAATTGAATTAGCCACAACTGGTATAGAATTCACAAACTCTGCTGTGATTGCCTCAGTTAAACTGGATATTATTTGATCCTTTTACAGTGAGGTTCAACTTTATTGGTCGCAGGAGACTTTTCCATGTAACTGAGGTTTTACTGCAGTGGTATGAATAAGAAGCAGACTGACTGTCTTTTTTCTTTAAATAACCGGGCAATCCATTGCTCTTACAAGTCACTGCGATATTTCTTCTCTCTTTTTTTTTGAGACCAACACTTGGGAGATGATCCCTATTTAAGCAGTTTTCATTGAGTTGAAATACAGGAAAAAATATTTTTATAGAAGAAAGGGAAGAGAATGTGCGAATTTTTTTTAGGGAGAATTGCAGCTTAGTAATAATTCTCACTTTCCTCTTTCTATTGCGAATAATCACAACTAATATGAGACAAACATCCAGAGTCTCTTGGTGGGAATCGAACCCATGGTTACGGCACTTAACCCATATGTGCCCAACTTTTTTTCTCCTAAAACATGGATTTTTTGTATTAATTGGAATCTATATGGCATACCACACAGCTGATCAATATCTTACCGTTTTAAAAATGGGGCGATAAGCACATATTAACAACTAGGCTATCTAGGGTATGCCGACACCTGTCATTCCTTCAATTGAGTTTTGATGATACTGATGGTTTTGAGCATGAGTCAGTGCAAGTTTATTGCTTTGAAGGGGCTGTGGTTCTTGTCTTCTAAGTTTTCGCTTACCGTTGACTGAATTGTTCAAAATAAAGACTAAGATTGCTTTTAGACTTGAGATAATATCCTATAAGGAATGTTTCATTCTCGATATGTATAGTATATATATTGATTTGCAGTATGAGCATGGGTCTGGGCTAAGCAGAGTTCTCTACCTAACCTCATATAACTTTAGTGCCTTTACTTCTTGAAAAATCTTATTTTAAGATCTGATACAATGTTTCAATGTAAAATCCTATAAGGAATATTTCACTCTCAGTACGTATATTGATTTGCGGTATGAACATGCGTCTAGGCTAAGCAGTGTGCTCCACCTAACCTCACTTAACTTTAGTGCCTTTCCGTCTTTAAAAATCTTATTTTAAGATCTGATACAATGTTTCAATGTAAAATCCTATAAGGAATATTTCATTCTCAGTATGTATATTGATTTACGGTATGAGCATGGGTCTAGGCTAAGCAGAGTTCTCCACCTAACCTCACTTTAGTGCCTTTACTTCTTGCAAAATCTTATTTTAAGATATGATACAATGTTTCAATGTAAATTGTAATTAAAATAATTTAAATTTGCCAAAAGATTTCGTTATCTTTGATGTTTTAACACAACGTTTACTGAAAAGAACATTAATTTTTACAAATAAAGTGTTGTTAATAATTAAAAAAACAACAACGAAAGTGACCAAAATTTCATTTAAAAGCATCATTAATGTGTATAAAACAATTGAAATGAATCATGAACTGAATCACATCAAGCAGTTCGATAGATGAGTGCTGAGTCGGTATGCAACCGACATTAAGTTTGCGGCACTTAAATGCATATGACGTAGGTCGAGTTGTTCTGTTTATCTATTGTTTAAGTTTCTGGGATTATTTTATAATTTTATCATAAATAAACTGTTGAAACTAAGAGAGGAATTTGTTAAGAAATCTTCTGATTACTCTCAGGACCCTTCGAAAAACTTTTAAAATTAAAATTCTTGCTAAGATCCTAGAATTTTAATTTTCCTCTTCCACCACTTCCATACGCTCGTATGCTGTGCGGCAAATAAATTTAATAGACACTCGCTTGCTTGCGGTCTTTGTACGGAAAACCATGCTGACGCCTATAAAATTTATTGCCCCGAGTATAAGAAATAAATAATCGGCCTGAGTGTGTGTATGTAGGGAATAAAAAAATGTATACAAGGAAATGAACAGATGCAAGGAAAATTAAAAACGAAAATAAAAAAGAAAAATTGTTTACGAACAGCAAACAGACATGAGAATATTTATTGAAATGTAAATGGGAAATTAAAATAAAAATTCTGGATTTGCAAATTAAGATGCAAAGATGATGAACCAATAATGGACAGCAGTATACATACGTATTTGGGGCCATTTTTCTAATATAAAGAAAACGTATGTCAATCTTTTTTTAACACATATATATGCAGCAAGTAGAGTACTACAGTCGCCGTATAAAAGTTAGAGGGCGGTCCTGTATTTAACCGAGTGCGTAAGGTCGATACAAGAATGTTTAGAATGGAATCCTAACTTGTTTGCCAATGGTTGAGTTTAGTTTCTTGTTAACGAGGCTAAGGAGAAGCTTAATTTATAGTTTTGACGGCCAGTTTGAATAGTTTTAATATTTATTGTTAAGATTACCTTTCTGGGTGGTGACGAACATCTTCTTCAACTCGTTTTCCTTCCATATTTTCTTTTAAAGTCGCCGTAGTTCAGTAGGCAGTGTGTTTTTTATTAGAAGCGAGCCCGTGGTGCAACACTTAGAGCAAATATTTCAAAAACGAAATATATTTCTTCAGCTTCAGCAGTGTTCTGGCAGAAACTTTATAACCGGCTAGCTGGCTAGTATAGCTCGTATAGCTGGCTGGCTGGCTAGTATAGGTAGTATAGCTAGATTGGATGGCTATCTGTATAGTATAGTTAGTATAGCTGGCGAATATAGCTAGGATAGCTGGCTAGTATAGCTGGCTAGCTAGTATAGCTGGCTGGCTAGTATAGCAGGCTGGCTACTATAGCAGGCTGGCTAGCATAGCTGGCTGGCTAGTATAGCTGGCTGGCTAGTATAGCTGGCAGGCTAGTATAGCTGGCAGGCAAGTATAGCAGGCTGGCTACTATAGCAGGCTGGCTAGCATAGCTGGCTGGCTACTATAGCAGGCTGGCTAGCATAGCTGGCTGGCTAGTATAGCTGGCAGGCTAGCATAGCTGGCTGGCTAGTATAGCTGGCAGGCTAGTATAGCTGGCTGGCTAGTATAGCTGGCTGGCTAGTGTAGCTGGCTGGTTAGTGTAGCTGGCTGGCTAGTGTAGCTGGCTGGTTAGTGTAGCTGGCTGGCTAATGTAGCTGGCTGGTTAGTGTAGCTGGCTGGCTAGTATAGCTGGCAGGCTAGTATAGCTGGCTGGCTAGTATAGCTGGCTGGCTAGTGTAGCTGGCTGGTTAGTGTAGCTGGCTGGCTAGTGTAGCTAATATAGATGGCTAGCTAGCTGGCTAGTATAGCTAATACAGCTAGCTGGCTGGCTAGTATAGTTGGCTGGCTGGCTGGCTAGCTGGATAGTATAGCTATCTGGCTAGTTATTTTAGCTGGCTAGTATAACTAGCTGGCTGGTTAGTATAGCTGGCTAGTATAACTGGCTGGCTGGTTAGTATAGCTGGCTAGTATAACTGGCTAGTATAGCTGACTAGTTAGGTGGCTAGTATAGATGGCTAGGTGGCTAGTTTAGATGGTTAGCTGGCTAGTTTAGATGGCTAGCTGGCTAGTATAGCTTTAAATGCGACAAAATTGCCATGAAAAGTTTCTCAAAAATATGTCATTCGGAGTTGAACTTAAGCCGGAGGTCCTTCCACTCATGGATAAATGTGCACAACATGGGTGGTTTGAGGAACTAGGTTGTAGTCCTGACTAAACGATTGTAATGATCAATTAAGTAAGTAGGCGTAGGTTGTAGTACAGAGGCAGGCTTACGTCATTTCTCCTGGTATGTTATTTAAGACTTCGGTGTAAATGTTATCAACAAAGGCAATGCTTTTGAGAAACAGTTTATAAAATAAGCGAGGCATGCAGTAACTTTAAAAGCCGTTTATAAATCGTCGGAAGAAAACGCCTGTGCTTGTGATGAATTGATAAAAGTCAACTGCTTAGTTTTAAAGCCTTGAGCGAAAAGCTAAACAATATACAATCAAATCCAACGTTTTTTTTTTAAGGAAAAAATTGTTCATACAATGGCCTGCTTCTACCAACGGCCAGCGGACTTAGCATAGTATAGCAGAGAGTGGCAACTTTGCTGAGTCAAAACTCACTGAAGTACAAAGGAACGGAAAAAATGGCCTGCATCTACCAATGGGTAGCAGACTTGGCATAGTATAGCATGGAGTGGCAGCTTTGCTAAATAAAAACTCACTTAAATATACAAAGCGATTCGCTTTTATTATTCCACACGAAGCCCCATAGTTACGTGGCAAGTCCTGATTAAATATTTTTGAAAGCCAGCCATTTGGGCTTCACTGCTAGTACATGATACCCTAACAATCAAGCTAAAAACTAGCCTGAAAGTTTAATGAATTTTATGATCGATCCGATCTCTGTTGGGCTGTCGATAAAGCTTGAGCAAAGTGAGAGAACTTTGGATCGTATTAGAGATGACATTCGTCAATAAAGGCGACAATAATGCCTTCGTACCTTTAAGGTCACTCTATGAATACTTTTCTAATATTTCTCATTACATTTACAAGTTATAATAATCAAATCCTTATGATTTCTACTTGCCCTGTTTCTTTTTAATGTCTTACCCTGACCTATGACATTTACTGCTTGCACATAAAAGCGTTCATTCTTTCGCTTGTATTTGTTTTTATTGTTGTTTTCTTGGCCGCTTTTTTTAAAGCCATAAACAGACATTTGTTAAATGAATTTTCTATTTTTTATTGTTGTTTTTTTACTATATTGGCCACAGGCCAATAAACATTTTTAATTTCAACCAAGAAAATATAAGTACAGCGCGGCCCAAACAAATTAAAAGTTGGTGCTGTTGCTGCCACTGCTGCTGTTGCTGGTAATGTCTTGTCTCTCAGTAAGCATTTCATTAATCAACAGCCTAGTGTTGCTGTCATAAGCCTATGAGGACATAAATATTAAAAATTAAAAATGAATGACTGGCATGTATAGTTATTATGATGTTCGTAGTTTAATAAATTGCTTCTCTGATACTTTTTACTTGCGCCAATATATGTAGTATAGGGAAGTTTATAAAGTTTAATTTCCGCTTAAAAGTCGAAAGTATTTTTTTTTATTTCATTGTTTTATTTGCATTTCCATTGGCTTTGATTTATTAATGCATGAATGCACTTTCGACCAATACAGTATAACTACGGTCGCTTCACTGTGCAAGATATTGGCAGGATTATAGAAAAATTTTTGAAGAGGTTGAAAGCATTATGGATTAATTCATGCCTGTGCATCACCGCAAAGTACGCATTACTAAAAAATATCGTTTCAGTAGGAGAAATTGGGGCAGTTAATCCAAAAGTGTTGGTTTCAAGACGTTCTCAGCAATTGGGCTCATTTTACGCCCCATTATGGCTTATTTCGAATATAGATTTGCAACTCCATTTATATCGGGTCCGCCATCTAACGTTTTTTTCCAACTAGTGCTTATTTCGTGAATGGTAACACTTAGCTTATGTCTGATTTGACAGATAATTAGTTTTATCCTTCCGCTGAACGAATATGGACCATCCAATGCGTTTTTGCTTCGCTAAGTGGGTCTGTGATCGACTTACAGAAGATGCCGATTTTGGCAAAAAAAAAATCATCTTTTCAGATGAAGCTCATTTTGATCTTGGCGGGTATGTGAACAAGCAAAATTGTCGCATTTGGGGCACAGAAAACCCGCACGCATACATTGAAAAGCCGACGCACCCAAAAAGTCACTGTTTGGTGAGGATTTTGGTCCAGAGGCATAATTGGGCCATTTTTCTTCGAAAATTAGCAAGGAGTGGCCGTTACAGTCAATGGCGATCGTTATCGGGCTATGTTGAACAAATTTTTGTTCACAAAAATTGAAGAGAAGTACATTGGCAACATTTGGTTTCAACAGGACGACGCTACGTGCCATACAGCCGAAGCTACACTCGATATTTTGCGCCTTGTTTTTGAAGATCGTATTATCAGCCGCAAACCTGATGTCGTTTGGCCACCTCGGAGCTGCGATTTGACACCGTTGGACTATCATTTGTGGGGTGCCGTCAAAGGTAAGTGTTACGCCGACAAGCCAGGGACAATTGACATTTGAATGAAATTATTTTCCATTATTAACCGGAAGGATTGTACTTTGTCCTCCATTCATATGCAACTGCAACTCATGCCACAATTAAAGTTGGCTGAACACTCACAACGCCATTGTTATTCTGATTGAGTGCTAGAGCAATAAATAAATTTTTCGAGAAAATATTTTTCTAATTATAGCTAATTTTTCTTTACAGTGTCAAGGCAACAAGCAATTTTTGTTGCATATGAGGCTTGGAAGCCCCAAAAGTGATAAAGCCTTTGCAGCTGGATAAAGTGTTGGCTTATTAGACGTAAAGCCAGGTTTCGTGCCCCAGGCCAGACTTCAACACAGAAATACAAAAAGTATTTCTTCGGCGACTTTCTCTCAGCAGATTTCTGGTAAAAACACTGAAAGTAAATAAAATTGCCATGAAAAGTTTCTCAAAAATCTGTCGTTCTGAGTCGACTTTAAACTGTAGCTGCCGCCACTCATGTATAAAATTAACGCACACAACATAAGTGGTGTAAGAAACTAGGTCGTAATCCTGACTGAAGGGTTGTAATGACCAATTATGTATGTATGTGAGTGCTTAATGTAGCCCATAGGTGTCATTGCGCCATCGTTTTTTTAAATGAACTAAGGAAACCATTGCCGTCAACTCGTAGCACGTTTGATAACCGAGTTTTCATGCAATTAAAGACAGTTCACTGGATAGTATGTGGTTTCAACAAGACAGAGCCGTGAGCTAAACAACACGAACGATATTGGCTTCAAAGCTTTAAAAGTTACCAGAGGATTGATTCCATATATTCCACATCCCATAAAGGAGCATTTGCAATCCCATATACGTCTAGTTACTGCCGTCAGACCTCCGGAAATAAGCAAAAAAGTGTCCGAAAGCTTTCTTAAGAGGATCGATTGGTGCAGTCAGTTCTGAGGTCATTTAACGGGCATTGTATTTCGTATATAAGCCAAGGTCGGGGCTACTACTTTGGAAACCCGGATCAGGGCTAGAAAACTACTGTCTGCGCAGAGAATAGCTGCTCTACGAGTGATATCCTCGTATCGCACGCTATCGACACAAGCTGTCCTAGTTATAGCCGGAATGCTTCCCATAGACCTACAAGCATATGAGCGCCGGATGATCTTCAACGCCAGGCAAAGTACGACTCAAGCACAGGGCATAGAAGCAATAAAGCAAAAAGGCTTCCCAAAATGGCAATCTGGCTGGGAAAATGAACAGCATGGAAGGTGGACATATAAACTGATTCGCGAGTTGCAAGTGTGCAAAAACAGAAAAAACGGCGAAGTAGACGACTACATAACCCAGATGCTGACCGGTCACGGATATTTCAGAAAGTACCTGCAACGCATGGGGAAATACCGCTCGCCATTCTGTATCTATGAAGAGAAAGAAACGTTAGATGATTCCGAACACACTTTCTTCAGCTGTTGTCGATGGGCCGAAAGTCGTCAGCGACTCGAAGCTGAAATCGGCGTCATTAGCCCTACAAATCTCGTGCTGAAAATGATAAACAGTAGAGACAGCTGGAACGCAGTAAAACACTTTGTAGAGTACGTCCTGCGAAGGAAGAAATTTGATCTAGACGCAGCAGACTGAGAATAGAGCGGAGCCTGGACGCAGGCTGACGACGATGGAACTGGAACATATGCCAGAAAAGGGGTCCACCTCGAAGTAATACAACCGTGGTTCTAAGGTGGAATGATTCCCCGGTGAGGATACAAGACGGGGTTTTTAGTCGGTATACCCAGTGGGAGAGTCGGACATATCATGTCTGGTGACGACCATCATGAATGCATTTTCCTTCCTTCCCGCAAAAAGAAAGGTCTGAGCAATATGATCAAATAAAGTTTAGGTTAGGTTAAGTAACACGTGGCCTTCCCACTTAGACCAAAATATTAGGCCCCTTCTGCTAACGCTTCTCATTTAATTAAAAGCATACGACGGATTTCATTATAAAGAGCTCGTATAGCTGACAATGTTCTTCTGATTCTGATTTCGGACTGTTTTGCCAGGTACATATATCAAGAATATTAGAAGTAGAGGCGTTAGTCAGGAAAAAACCCTATGAACCTTGTACAAAATACCATATGAAATAAAGGCTTCATTGAAGTCATAACTTTATGTGTCTTTTGTTTATCTTTTCTTTTGAAACAAAATTATGAAAATCACGTTACGTGCAATCACATTTTCGTCCTTCTTTTGTGATTCTAAGTTACCCAAGAATATGGTAAATAGTGATGGTCAACTTCTTACAGGCTCATTATTCATTAGAGAACTCTTCCAAGTTAAGAACTGAATTTAATTTTTTTCTTATTGAAGTTATTTAACCCTTTGACGGACACTGACGTGTATAAACGTCATAACAAGGGTTTCTGGGGTGACATGACGTGTATACACGTCATAAATTGTTTCCTTCCAAATAACGGAGATACAGCAAGTGTCCCACGGGAAGGCCTCCTAAAATTTTGGTGTCCGTCAAAGGGTTAAAGTCAATTTTGCATTCCCAATGCAAAATTGCAAAAAAGTTTCCTGCAATTTCAATGTTTTATGGCCACAAACATTTTAAAAGTTCTTTTTCTTCTTCTTCTTTTTTTTTGGGCCATAAATTTTACTGCCTCAATATTTTGAATTTAAGCCAAGAAAATGAACGCCCCTAGACGCCTTTTTAGTATGTATGTAGCAGGCAAACTGCTGAAGGTCAACGTTTTTGTGAGTTCATGACTAAAATTTATTTCGTTCTTCTTTTTATAGTTGTCGTTGGGGTTTAATTTTTTTCTTTTTTTTTTTGTTTGACAGCGTATTTTCAGAGGCAGAGTACAAGAAATACCTCTGTCTGGTTGACTACTTAGTGCTGCTGCTGCTTCAGCTTCTGTTGCTTTTGGTTTTTGAAAAGCTACATGGTCACCATTAACATCATCGTTTATATCACAAACAAAAAACATTTTGAAGTAAAAAATTATTCATTGTTGTTGTTAAATACCAGACTTCTGTTAGATATCAGTTCAAATATGATGTCCGTCTCCTTTCGCATTGAACGGTGTAGCAAAAAACATATGATGGATCAGCATTTGTGCCATGACGTAGACCACATGGCTTAAAACAACAGTTGGAATGTGTGATACAACTTATTTTTTCTGTTGTGGAATTTACAGTTTAAGAAAGTAGATGAGAGACACAGTGGCATATAAAATTGGTGAAACAGTGTTCTGTTTGAATATAAACTGGCTAATTTTCTAGTACGTAATATATGTGCTACGATCCAAACATCAGGCTAGACAACTCCAATATGAAATATCAAGAAATTTTTCTTGGAGCAGATTTGTAACAAAAAAAAACTCTGAGAGTAAAAATAAAAATTGCCATGAAAAAGTTTCTCAAAAATCTGTGGTTCCGAGACGACCCTGATGTATAAAATTAACAAGTGGTGTAAGAAACTACGTCGAAAACCTGGTGGACGGATTGTAACGACCAATTATGTTCGTATGTGTCAGAGGTCAGCAATAAGTATTCAAAACGATGAGTAGATTCGAATCATACTTATAATTTCTGATACTTATACGCATTCATACTTATTTTAGCGTCATACTCATACTACTTATACTCAAAGTTTGAAATACACATGGTACTCGTGCTTAACAACACGCATGATGTTCTTGATTTCGACTCTCCACGACTCATTCGCGTACGAACACTACAATACTCACATGAAGGTTGTGTGTTTGCTCTGCTTGCTGTCTTTGACTTTTTTGTTTATGTGTCTTTCTTCTTTCTTTGTAAATGCAACAACAACTAAAACTGTAAATTTTGATAATCGATTCGAATCACTCGAATCATTCCTAAGTTTGGTGCGCTTTATGGGCTGGTGAAATCATTGGTCCGTACTTTTTCAAAAACGATGGTGGCCAGAACGTTACAGTCAATGGTGATCGGTATAAAGCCATGATTACTAACTTTTTCATTCCTGAATTGAATAACCATGATGTCCAGGAGATGTGGTTTCAACCAGTCGGCGCAACATGTCACACAGTTCGTGACACAATAGATTTATTGAAAGACACGTTTGGTGACCGCCTAATTTCACGTTTTGGACCTGTGAATTGGCGTCCAAGATCTTGTGATTTAACACCGCTAGACTACTTTCTGTGGGGCTATGTAAAGTCATTGGTCTATGCGGTAAAGCCACAAACGCTTGACCATTTGGAAGACAACATTCGCCGTATTATTGCCGATATACGGCCACAAATGTTGAAAAAAGTCATCGAAAATTGGACGTCCAGATTGGACTACATCCCCGCCAGCCCTGGCGGTCATATGCCAGAAATCATATTTAAAATATAATGCCACAGGATTATCTTTCGGATAAATAAAATTCATGTCAATCGAATAATCCATCGTTGTTTTATTGCAACTTAAAGTTCTATACCTCTATAAAAAACACCCTTTATTTACTCACATTATGCTCATATTTAATATGTAGATATGTATAATTCATATTGCAGAGAACATATGTGACGTATGAGTTATATTTAATTCCATTAGTTTCATGCATGACAAAGTCGAAGTGTTTTTATTGCATACTTTTGGGGGTAACTACTCTAGTACATGTATTATGATGCGTATGAGTAATATATTTGAAATACAATTAAAAAGAAAGTATACCCCCATAAATTTGGAATTAAGCTACAATGTTTTTTCGATTCTATGCAATTCTAGGCTATATTTTAGATTCCAGGATACCTGCTGAATGTGTTGATGGAAAATTTCATTAGTAACAATTGGAAAGTAAATGCAAAGTGGCTTAAAGTGGCTTTTAATGTACTAAAGTAAAGCGTATAATTTAAATTTTTAATTTTCAAAAATAGTCAAAATAAGGGCATAAATCGTCGAATCGTCAATATGATATTTTTGGTGCTCAAAATCGTCAAAATGACGATAAATGTTCAAATCTGGCAGCTATGCATGCTGATGATTTCAATGAACAATTTTCATTCATTCAGTCTCTAAAGCATATTCAACAGTGTTTAGTGTTTCTGTTATGAATGCTGTGTGGAGGTTGTGAGTTCAATTCCTACCGCTTTTAAGAATTCATACCTTTGGTTATATAAGGGGGAAGAGATTCAAGACTTAACTCAGACGATCCTGAAAACTTTTTGAGAATAGTAAGTGGATTCCTGATTGGACATTGTAGGCTCATAGAACTTCTGTTTAGAAGAGAATTTACTTCAAACTCAGTAAGTAAATGCTGTAAGAAGCAGAACAAGAGTGGCATTAATAAATTTTAGAAAGAATACCTGGGTGCTTATAGTGTAAAGGGTCCGCCAAAAAACTTTTTTTTTTGAAAATGCTTTTAAAAAAATAAAACTACTGAATATTTTCTCAAATTCTTATTTTTCTTACTAATTTTTCAATTTTTACAGTTTTTTATTGGCACCGCCTGATGATAATATTTTAACCCTGAGACCAATCACCTGCTTAGCTAAAAAAAAGCTGAAATTGTCCGTGATAATTTCGCGGACGTGCTGAATTTGTCGTTCTCAACTTTCCTGGGGATTCCAATCCAACGTAAATCTTATGCGATAATCTTGTTGCTTATGCTACTGTGCGGCTTAGGATTTCAGTTTCTAGGTGAGATTGAATTTGTTTTGGTAAACAGGCTATCTTAGTTTTTCCTTTTTCATTTAAGTTATCAGAAAATGGATTACGTGTCTAAACGGAACCAAATACCTCGTATCGGAGCTATTACTGGATAGCCTGTGGGTACTCAGGCATTTGCCACAACATTGAAAATGCTTTAAAAAAAAACTACTGAATATTTTCGCAAATTTCTTAATAATGGAAAATAATTTCATTCAAATGGCTGCCTCGGCTGGCCATGCAGTAGCCTACACGATCGGTCCAATTTTTAAGCACATTATCATTATTGTGTGCAACTGTATTTCACCAATGGCTTCACGAATATTGTCCTTTAAAGCGTCAATTGTCTCTGGCTTTGACGGCACCCCACAAATAATAGTCCAACGGCTTAGGTAAGGTAAGCTGTCCTTACCAACATGTCCAAGCATCCTGCGTTTGTTCAGGGTAATAGGATTTGAGGGAGGCAATACGTTGGTGTTCTCTCATTGTAAAACATTGCCTTAAAATTAATCTCCATGTTATTAATCTTGACTATTATTCTTCATCTCGTTGTCACTATAAATATCCATATAAACATTCAAATAAATTTTAATACAAAAACAACAACAAAAAATTGCTAAACAATTTCAATTTATTTAAAACAAAATATATTTTTAAACAAATAAAATGAAATATATCTCAAAATTTCATAAAAAAACACTACAAGCACTACAATTGAAATTTAAATTGAAATTATGATCACAATTATCTTTTGGTTGTTTTCGACGAGTATGAACAGCAGAGGCCGGTACGCAATTAGTGCTGACGTTGGTTTATTTTTAGAATTTTTTTCTTTAAAAATAAAAAGAAAATTGAAATCGTTTTTATAAAAATAAAATATTTTCTTGGCATTAAGAGGCATAAATAAATTGTATAAACACAACAACAACAACAACAATTGTTGTAAAGAAATAATTTTAATTAAAAAAAAATAATTTAAATTTGATTTCATTTTCAATTCAATTGCACTTGAGGCAGATAAGAAACGAGAAACATTGTATTGTGAAGTGTTTTGAGTGCATTATGACAGTCTTTGCAATTTATTTGTGGTTTTTAATTTTAATTCTTTTGATTTAAATGTTAAATTAATTCAATACAAAAGCCATTTATTTGTTGAACAATTTCGATTTATTTTATTTCTTTTACACAAAATTATATGCCAAATGCAAATTGAAATTGTGATGTCTTTAAGACAGTTTTGACAGTCACAATTTGCTACAATTGACAGTGACAATTGAATTAAATTTCTATGGCCATACAAGTGATAGAAAGCAGGAATATACCGAGCTACTCAGGAATATATGACGTCTTCGTCTTCTTAAAGCCACCTAAATAAGCAATAAAAATAATTCCATAAAAGAAAATCCTTAAACGTACATAATTCCAGTCCTTAAATTAGAATATCTTGACATTAATGTACACAACTTGTATGTGCGTAAGACTTTTAAATCATTTCTCTTTGGTTTCCCTATGATATTAACCTTTAAACATACTTATAAAGGGTGTTTTTTATAGGGGTATAGAACTTTAAGTTGCAATAAAACAACGATGGATTATTCGATTGACATGGATTTTATTTATCCGAGAGATAATCTTGTGGCATTACATTTTAAATATGATTTCTGGCATATGACGGCCACGGCTGGCGCGGATGTAGTCCAATCTGGACGTCCAATTTTCGATGACTTTTTCCAACATTTGTGGCCGTATATCGGCAATAATACGGCGAATGTTGTCTTCCAAATGGTCAAGCGTTTGTGGCTTTACCGCATAGACCAATGACTTTACATAGCCCCACAGAAAGTAGTCTAGCTGTGTTAAATCACAAGATCTTGGAGGCCAATTCTCAGGTCCAAAACGTGAAATTTGGCGATCACCAAACGTGTCTTTCAATAAATCTATTGTGGCACGAGCTGTGTGACATGTTGCGCCGTCTTGTTGAAACCACATCTCCTGGACATCATGGTTATTCAATTCAGGAATGAAAAAGTTAGTAATCATGGCTCTATACCGATCACCATTGACTGTAACGTTCTGGCCACCATCGTTTTTGAAAAAGTACGGACCAATGATTCCACCAGCCCACAAAGCGCACCAAACAGTCAGTTTTTCTGGATGTATCGGTGTTTCCACATACACTTGAGGATTACCTTCACTACAAATGCGGCAGTTTTGTTTGTTGACGTAGCCACGATTTTGTCGACGATAAAATGGACGTAGTGCGTGATACGTTTTCCGCACAGAACCATTATTTTCGAAATAAAATTGCACTATTTGCAAGCGTCGTTCAGGCGTGAGTCTATTTATGATGAATTGCCAAACCAAACTGAGAATAAATCACTTGACAGCTGTTAAATCGGTCGCCATCTTGAAAAGTAATGCCAACTTAAAGTTCTATACCTCTGTAAAAAACACCCTTTATAATGTATACAGCATTTAAACCTTTGTCGTCATAGTTTTGTTTACATTTGAAAGCCTTCATATAAAGAACATAAGCAATGCAAGCTTATGTTTCTAATGACATTCTAAGTCTTTAAATACTTACATAAAATACCCCTTAAAACAGAGGGGGTAACATTAGAATAATTATTCCATTGTTCTACTCAAAGATTCATTTGTTTGATGCAAAGGTTAAAGGCACACACGTGAGATATTATTAAACAAGGTTACTTGGCTCATATGGCAAAAGGCTAAGACATAATGGATAAGAAAATTTTAATCTGTTTTATGATGAAATAAAATGATACACAGTTGAATATTAAAGATCTTTAATGACAACTCAACTAGAATCTTAAATGAGTGCCTGAATATGAGGCACAAATATTTGCAAATGAATTTTCGCCCAATTATTCTTTCGGTAAGGACAGCTGCTTTTCTAATACGTTATAACCATCCAGGTATTCTTTCTGAAATTTATTAACGCCGCTCGTGTTCTTCTTCTTAAAGCATCTACTTACTGAGTTTGAAGTAAATTCTCTTCTAAACAGAAGTTCTATGAGTCTACAGTGTCCGATCAGCAAACCACTTACTATTCTGAAACAGTTTTCAGGATCGTCTGGGGCATGTCTTGAATCTCGTTTCCTTAGGTTAGGTTAGAGGACCTGTACTTGTCAATTAAGACAAGTACAGTACCCGGAGGTCGAATTAACCCATTGTACAACGTCCTAGGTTCTCACACCACTTACATATGTTGTGTGGGTTAATTTTATACATGAGTGGTGTGACCTACAGTTTAAAGTCGACTCCGAACGACAGATTTTTGAGAAACTTTTCATGGCAATTTTTATTTTTACTCTCAGAGTTTTTGCCAGAAATCTGCTGAGAGGAAGTCGCCGAGGAAATATTTTTTTTTATATTTCGTTTTGATCCCTGACCTGGGATACGAACCCGGCCTTTACACTACCTACTAGACTACGGCGACTTCATCTTTCTTTCCTTACCTAACCAAAGGTACGAATTCTCAAAAACGGTAGGAATTGAACTCATAACCTTCTCATTTGCAAATTAGCACAAACCCTACCCAAACGGAGCTTAGAAAATCCCATTTTGGGATACTCATTTTATATACACATACATACATACATACATAGATACATACATAATTGATCATAACAACCAGTCAGGATTACAACTTAGCTTCTCACTTAACTTATGTTGTGTGTCTTAATTTTTATATATGAGTGGTGGGACCTACAGCTCTGAACAATAGATTTTTGAGAAGCTTTTCATGGCAATTTTTATTTATAAAACTCAGAGTTTTTAGCAAGAAATCTGCTGAGAGGTAGACGCCGAAGAAATATTTTTTCATATTTCGTTTTATTGGAGATGTCTGACCTGGGGTTTGAACCACGGCCTCACGTCTTAAAAACCATCCTACTACCTACTATACTACGGCGACTACATCTCTGAAATATGTTACAGAATAGAGTTTAGAAGGTAAATGGCAAAAGGTGGAATAGGGAATACAGGCGCTTTGGTATTGAGTCCTACTACACCCTTAACCCCTATTTTAGTAACAGCACTTAGAACTGAGCAAAAACATGGTAGTAGTTGACACAAAGCTCACCATTTTTCAAAAATCCTTAAATCAAAAAAAAAAAATACAGGGAAAGATCACAGAAGACAGAAAAACATGAAATTACAATAACAAATCAACAGTTTCGTTCTAGAAGTTGCCGTACCGAAAATGAAGGAAGTGTAACTAGAGCAACTTTCCAGTTCATCTCATTTTTAAAAGGTCAACGTAATTGATGCCATTTCAAGAGCCCTTGATTCCAGAAATGCCAAAAGAACAATTTAAAGAATTAAAGCCACGTATGGTGGTGTCTTTAGTTTTCTTCGGAGGCTTTAATTTGAAGAATAAAACTTCAACAATTTTGCTTCTCCTTTTCTTAGTACGAAATCCAATTCAATTGTTTCCATTTATTGCTTGTGATGCTTAAATTTCATTTCATTTTTGTTTTTTTTTTTTTTGCTGTTGTAAACAACTTGTTGATTTTAACTGCTCTTGTTGTTGTTGTTTTCTTTTTGTCGATCCAACATGTAGCCGAAGAATTTAAGCTGACGTTTTTATTAAAACCAACACACTTAAACACACACGCATGCACATACATAGGATTAAATAAACAAAAATATGTATGGCCATGGACCATACACGCACATGCAATCACAAATTCATTTATATACATACATACATAGACAGACAGACAGACAGACAGACAAACCGAAAACGTGTTGTACACAATAGTTTTTGCCACACTTCCAACTAGAACTTAAACAAACATTTGCCGAACTCGTCTCGTTGATCAAATAACCGGAGGAAGTTTATAGAAAGGATTTATCTGTTGTTGATTTTGTCAGTCCCGAGTTGAAACAAGTGGTTGCTTAATGAATTTCTCTTATGCGGCCAGGTAAAGACAATTGCTGAGGCGGCAAAAGTTTGTTGATTAGAAAACTGTTTGTAATGAGGGAAATATTTTGAATTACACTTACACACACACTCTCACATTTTATAGCTTCTAATTGAATGTGAGTAAATTAAAGTCACAGTAGTCTAGTAGGTAAGGTGTTGTTTTATTAGACATGAGGCCACGGTGCAAACCCCAAGTCAGACATTAAAACGAATAAAAAATATAAAAAAAAATATTTCTTCGGCGACTTCCTCTCTCAACAGACATCTGGCTAAAACTCTAAGAATTAATGAAATTGCCATGAAAAGTTTCTCAAAAATCTGTCGTTCAGAGCCGACTTTAAACTGTAGGGCCCCCGCCACTCATATATAAAATTAACACGCATAACATAATATATTGAGAAACTTTTCATGGCAATTTAATTTACCATCAGAGTTTTTGCCAGAAATCTGCAGAGAGGAAGTTGCCGAAGAAATATTTTTTCAAACTATGTTTTGTTCGAGATGTCTGGCCTGGGGTTTGAACCGTGGATTCATGTCTAATAAGCCAACGCACTGGCTAATAGACTACGGCGACGTAGTCTTTTATTCTATATTAACACACTCTGCCGTGAACACAGCTTTCTCCCATTAGTCTCATAGGATTGAAGGCTTCGTAATCCAATAGGTAGTGTGGTTGGCTTATTAGACGTTGGCCCAAGACACAAAACATAGCTCAGACATCTCAAACAAAAACGAAATATGAAAACAAAATATTTCTGTCAAGGATTTCTACTCAGTAGTCATCTGGCAAATAACTCTGAAAGTAAATAAAATTCCCAGGAAAATTTTCTCAAAATCTGTTGTACAAAGACGACATTAACTGTAGGTTCCGCCACTTATGGATAAAATTAATACACATAACATAAATGGTTTGAGAAGCTGGGTTTTAATCCAGACTAAATAGTTAAAATGACTAATTATGTAAGAAAGTTATTAATAAAACCGTGTTTATCGTTTCTAGCTTCACGATTTATTGGTATTTAGAATGCATTGTAGGCCAGCATCAATCCACTAAGTTTGAGCAAGGAGTCTGCCTCCTATTATAGTCCTAAACTTAAGGAAAAGTTCAAATTTTTCACCATTGTACAATATTTTCTTGAAAGAGTTCCAGCGCTCCAGGTTCTGTCCTCTTATCCAAAATAGAGCGTTTTGTTGACTCTCTGTGTATTAACGCATTTACACTGAGCGCCAAAAGTGAGTAAACACCACTGAAATAATTCGTTTTCTTAGAATAGCGAGAAAAGTAAATGAGAATATTCGAATAAATTTCCAAAAATAAAAACGTTTATCTTTTACTCATAAAATGTTAAAACAAAAACAACAATTCACGATAAAGGAACTTTTTTATACTTAAGAACAAAACTGTTTTATAATTAAGAACAAAAGTGTTGACTCACTTATGGTGCTCACTGTAAGTCGATCAACGTTAAAAGACTACGTTCCTTCGTATTCTCAAAAGAAGTTTTATGTCAGCATAACTGAAATATAAAAAAATATTTCTTTGGCGACTTTATCTGAGCAGATTTATGGCAAGAACTCTGAGGGTAAATAAAATTGCCATGAAAAGTTCTTCAAAAATCTGTCGTTCGAAGTCGACTTTAAGCTGTAGGTCCCGGCACTCATGTATAAAATTAACACACACAGCATGAGTGGTATGAGAAGCTAGGTCGTAATCCTGACTGAAGGCTTGTAATGATCAATTATGTATGTGTGTATAACATGCTTTAAGGCCGTTTTTGCACTGCATAGCATAAATTTTTTTGCATAGCTTTTCATGGTTTTTACTAATTTCGTACTCATCTCTCTGGTATTCTCTAACTGTTCGATTAAATTTCGGGAGCTCTAGGCTGCCTCTGCTATTCTTATTGTTGTTGATGAGTATACTTGCCGTACAAGCAAAATGTCTGGAATCCTACACATTTTGCTTTGTATTTTTTTCAATAAAATTTCTTTTTGTATTTTTAAATTTTATTAAACCTGGCCTAAGACATCCTTTCTACACAATTTAATTAAATTTTAAATTTTATTTTGTATTTTGGAAAATTCTTTTTGAACAAAATTGTTCCTGTAATCCAATAATAATGCTGTGAGTGCTGCTTGAAAATATGTACGTTGGAAAAATATTTTTTTGATGTAATTAAAGGAGTTATTTTTTTCGCTTTTTATGAATTAATATTTTTATATTGAAGCAATTAGGTGCTCATAGTTCAGAGCGTTTCACAGGGATGGGCAATGCATTAAATGTCATCATAAGCATCGAATGTGCAAAAATGCAAAACAATGCCAAACCTTTACTGCTATTGTAGCAAGTGAGTGCCCATTTTGAATATTTTCTGAAGGCTTTTGAATATTTTGGCATCCTTTTGTTTTTGTTTCTGTTGTTGTAGGCAATATAACAGGTTATCCACTTAGTGAATTCAAATCCAAGGGTCAGTTAAGGCTGTCAGTTGTTAAATATCTTTTATTTGAAGTGCTATTGAAAGGATTATGTGAAGTGTTTAAAAGGTTTCTGTTTGGTTTTTTGAAAATGATCCTAAAGAACCGTTACTGTTAATTCAGTGCGCTATAGCCATTTGATAACAGCCTTCTGTTTGGTCTGCAATCAAATTGTATTATGAACTGGACGTTATGGGGTTTCAATAAAGCGGTCGATTTTGGGTTCATTGCTAGCGATGTTTCTAGTAAAAGTGATGACGTCATTTGTCCTGTTTTATGATTACAGAAAAATTCCTAATATTGCAGCAATTTAAAATCAATATTCGTGAAGTTATAACTGTAATGCCTACCTTTTAAAGGTAGGTAGTGTGCCTAACGAAATATAATCGCCGTAGTCTAGTTGGTAGTATACCTACCAAAACATAGGTGCTGTAGTTTAGTACGTAGTGTGCCTACCGATATGTAGTCACCGTAGTCTAGTAGGTAGTGTGTTAGCTTATTAGAGGTAAGGCCATGGTTCAAACCGCAAGTCAGACATCTCCATCAAAACGAAATATGAAAAAATATTTATTTGGCGACCTCCTCTCAGCAGACTTCTGGCAAAAACTCTGAGTGTTAAAATAAAATTGCCATGAAAAAGTTCATCAGAAATCTGTCCTATGGAGTCTACGTTAAACTGTAGGTCCCTCCATTTATATAAAAGACATTACACAAATGTCCAATTAATTTTAAATCATTTTATTGATTTTGTTTCCCGTTGTCCTGCTGATTCAGATGAGCGGGCCTGAGTAGTACGTATTCCATCAGTTTCTAATCTCACTTCTCATTTTTCAAGTGGTTAAATCGAACGGGTCAAGATTTTCCAGTCTCAATGCTCGTCTGATTCTGAGGCTTGTAATGCTCTTTTCTTCCGTGCTTGAGGTGTAGGTCGACTTGTCATTCATTTTGAATAATTTTCAATGACGCCATCCATCTGAAATTAATCGCACCAACCTCCGTCGACTCAACAACTTTAACATTTTTGTTAAAGAATGCACAGTTTACGATTTAATTGATTTTAAGTAATTTTCAGTGGCGCCACCTGCCGGAAATTAGTCATACCAACTTAGAAACCTTCCCCGGCTCGTGCGCAACAACTTTTCTACAACAACAACAACGATTCTATAAGGTACGTACAAACAAACATTCATTTTTATATATGTAGACTATGAGAGGTGACACGCCCACGCCCACGCCCATTTTGTTCATATATACCTCAAAGTCGTCCGTACAAAATTTGAGGACTCTGGCTGTTGCAGTTTATGAGATATGCAACATTAAATACTTATTGGGTATGTGGGTGTGGCACCTCGCCTACTTGAAATTTTAAAATAAAAAGTAGCGTATAAAAAATTGTGAAAATTTCAAGAAAATCTGTCCAGCCGTTTAGCCGTCTATAGACTTCAAACCCACAAACAAAACACACATTAATTTTTATATATAAGATTAAAACACACCACATCAGTGGTCTGAGAACTTAGGTTGTAATCCTGATTAAAAGGGTTGTAATGACCAATTATTCATACATGGATACCTACCGAATTGTACGATCAAGTGGTACCTTAAAAGGATCAATTGCTGCAACCAATTCCGAGGAAAATGTTCTATTCTAGTTCAATGGCAATGTTCAAGCATTACAATGAAATAAAATTCTCATTATAATCAAAGCATTTCTTACTTTAGATTTGAAATCAAATATTGGTTAACCCTTTATCTATGCCTGCTGTTATGGTTATTGATTGAATTTTATGTTGTGTGGCATATTTTTAATCACATCCTGCATTATTAGAATACCACATAGAGGCTACGATGCATTGCATTTCATGGCTAGCAGTTCGGCTTCATCTGTGTTGCATTAGCTAATCCACTAGGTTTTTAATCAAATTTGTTTACAGAATTTCTTTTAAAATTTTCATTCAAATTTCATTTTAAATTAAATCATAAAAAATATTCATTACCTTGTCTACCCCGTAAGGGTTTCATTTTAATGTGTATTGTTTTTATAGGTTTTGTTTTTATTTTGTAATAATTTTGTAAAATAATGGGAAAAATATAATAAAAGCCCGGATTTTTTAATTAAGCTATTGTAAGGTTACTCTTACCATTAAAGAAAATAAAACGCTTCACTTGACATTTAAGAGCTGAAATATTTTTCTCATTATGACCTCTTTTACAAAACAATTCCTTTTGAGCTGTGTTGGAATTTGCTGGTGATACACTCAGCCACAAAAGTATACATACGGTTAACAAATTTCAGAAATTTTTTACCAATCCGTTTTCGTAGAAAATCATTATAATTGTCTGACAACTTTCCTCGATTTTAAGACGGTCTTGGTTAAAAAATTTCTGAAATTTGTTAACCGAATGTATACTTTAGTAACTGTGTGTATCTTAATTGTTGTTTAAGTTCTCGCTAATTTATCTTGAGATTGTTTTTTGTACTGAAATTGTAGAATTTTTGCAAACGAAAAGCAAGTGATCCACGTATTAATGCTACAGCTAAGAAAGAAATTGAAGGACTATTATAAGACAGGGGTCTAGCAGCCATAAATACACAGAACTTTAAGGTTTCCCAACAACTGCAAGTAGTCCTGTTAGAATTACAAAAAAATTGTTTCCATTAAAACTTTTCTCAGACGGTATATGGAATGCTAATCGGCCATGCTGATGATTTCAATGAACAATTTTCATTCATTCAGTCTCTAAAGCATATTCAACAGTGTTTAGTGTTTCTGTTATAAATGCTGTTCTCTCCATGCAATTTTGATTTGGTTTTTATCATTTCACACATACATTAACACTTACATTCCATACGCGTGCCTAGTATGTAAACAGAACAGTCCCATAAGAAATTCCCAAAACATTAGCATTCATAAGGAAAAGAATAACACAACAACACAATAGCAACAAATACAACAAAACAGACAAACAAGCTGGCACTACAAAACAGATATTGGCTGGCTGTTGTAAAGAAGAAGAATACTAAAGAGAATGTACTTACAATAGAAAGAGGGAGAGAGAGAGAGAAGCAGTGTTCAACAGGACATGCATGAAATGTTAAAATACTATTCAGCAGGGAATACGGCGTATAATAAACAGGGAAAAAAGAAGAAGAGACAAAGGCTATAAAACCAGAATGAGTGTATTTGAAAGAGCACATGCTGAATATAAATTTGTGACGTCACAGAAAAGCTTTATTTAAACTGCATTGAATACATTGGTTTTACAGTGATACTCAGGGTAAGAATTCCGTTACCGTTCTGTTAAATTGATGGTGAAAGCAAGGTTATGGATGTGTGTGTGTGTGTGACTTTGTTTAATTATTGTTGTTTTCTTTCTCTTTTTGTGTAAAATAAAGCACTTAATTATACTGTAGTACCGATGCAGAAAGACAGAAAATGAAACTCACACGTACCGTATTTACACTGATTGGCAATAAAAACTCTTAAAGTACTTGGAGTATGAGAAGTTTTTCTCTTTTTTTTTAATATTCCTTGTAAATAATAATGTCAACCTGTTGTATTGAATTTAAATTAAACGGGACAATAATATGCAGGATCAGCCTTTACATCCTTTAGTGACATTTAACAGAATGTGTTCAAATAATGATTCACTTACACATTTAATGGATAGTAGAAAAGAAGGAAGTGGCCGTTAAGGACTAGAATTGACCAGGGCTTTAGAATATTTGAAGACAATTCTTGCGAGGACTTTTTGAATTTCAAGGACCACGTGTAATTCATTAGCGAAGAGGTAACTGAGAACCAGGGATTACTGATGAGGTTGATACCAAATTCTGGAGAACAATATTCAGAGGATAGGAGGATAATAGCGCGGACTATAGCATCAATAATGTGTATCGGTCTTGATATCTAACGCGGGAAGATAGTTCCTCCCTTACTTAAATTGTGTGAGAATCGAGAACATCAATAATGTTATATGCTCGCTCAATTTGCTCATAAGCACTCTCTGTAAGGACTACAAGGAAGAAACTGTTATCGGTGTATCACCTAAGCACATTAGACTGATAAGTGGTTTCAGAATAATTTCTGATGAAGCCATGCTGGTATTGGCAAGGAGCATACTAAGATACATACATATTGGCGGATGAAATGAAGAGGATCCAGGACTAACTAAGACTATAAAACCCCAGGAACCATGTGAAAATGGCAGTCATGATGGAAGTGAAGCTGAACATTTCACATTTTCCACAATATATCCTATTGCTTGAAGAAAAAAAAAACACTGCAAACTGAATTTCTACGTAGCTTAGTTCTTGAGTGCTCATGGTTGCTTCAAAAAATATCTGCACAGGTTTGAACAGCTCCCCTGTATACCTAAGCATATGAAGATGCGCAGCATATTCTACTATCTTGTACGAAACTAAGATGGCCCTGGCAAATGGATTCGAGGACAAACCAGGTGTTGAATTCTAGAATTCTATGGAACCAGTGTAATCAGCGTATTGCTGAAGTTATACTGGAACGTCGAAGTTGTGAGATACAGAGGCAACATTTGATGTGTAGAATGAATCCATGGGTATATCAGCTTATCGAGGAGATATTACATTCAAGACTCCTATGGAACCAGTATAGTCAGCGTATTGATGAAGTTATACTGGTTGGAGATACAGAGGCATAAATTGATACGAGAAAGCTTTAAAGCGAACTACCTCTCCGCGAAGTAATACCTAACGGCGGCTCCACGAAGGAACTTTTATTATCAAATTTTCTATCTAAGCAGGTGCTCGGTGTTCTATTGCCTAGAAATACTATTCTATGTAAAATGTATTTTAAAGTTATACTGCTTGGAGATAAACAGGCAAAATTTGATATGAGAAAGCTTGAAAGAGAACTAGTCCTCTGCGAAGTAATATATAAGGGCAGTGCCATGAAGGAAAATTCATGATCAAGTTTTCTAATGAAGCATGGACTTGGTATTCTATTACAGGTTCTAGAACAATAGGGTTGCCATGTACAATTGCCTAGAAATACTATTCTAATTAAAATGTATTGTGTTGTTTTCTTGAGTTCCCAAGAAGTGGCACTACCTGATCTTCCCATGAAATTCGTGTTTGGTATTATCCTATCTGATAGGCCAGGGGTCAGAGGAATGAAACATTTGAAGGGGAGTTAAAGCAGCAGACTGTCCCTCACCTGCTGGGTACATGCCCAGCTCTTTGCCAAAGGATAAGGAAGTACTTGGGTACTTACTACATGGATGATCTGGAGCAACTGTCAACGATTGACATTGGCAGCCTGAATCGCTTCATCAGGAGCTCCGAGTGGTTTCGAGACTAGGGGATAACGGATGACTGTGGTAGCACAATGGGCCCAATGCGGCCTAAGTGAGTCCATCCAAAAATTTTTCTTGGACGGGCAGCCACCTCTACCTACCTACCTACCATAAACAGGGTAAATTTTTATTTACTCTCAGAGTTTTTGCCAGAAATCTGCTGAGAAGATGTCGCCGAAGAAATATTTTTTGTTGGAGATATCGGATGTGGGGTTTGAACCGTGGCCTCATGTCTAATAAGCCAAAACACTATCTCCGGGACTTCAATTAAAAGTATATTGTGTTGGAAATTGAAAAAAGTTATCAACCATGTTATGTTACCGGCAAATTTTGGGACCACTCTCGTAGATTATTATTATTCCTACAGTCTACTGACAATGATGAGAGTTCTATTGGAAACATTTATTGATTTGAAACAACAACAGCAGCGTAAATGACAAATGTCAAGTAGGTTGTAGTGAAAAACGTGACAACGAATAAAACCAACTCATGTAATGGACACTGAAAATATATCGGTAGAGTGGTAGTTGAGTGGCAACATTATCATGCCACATGAGTGCATACGAAAACAGAAAACGTGCAATACAATACTGATGATAAACAATTGTTGAGACCACGTTAAGGGATTAATTAAAGGGGAAAACAACAATTAAACGATGAATAAATAAATAAAATTCAATTGATTTTCAATTTGCAATTAAACAATACAACAGAAGATAGAGAGAATGAGGCAAAGGGAGAGAAACAGAAAGAGACAAATAAATGAAAATTAAATATACTTGCACTGTCGTGTAATGGTAAGCATTACAATACATTGATGATGAGCATGAGTATGCAGGATAAGAGAAAGTTATTTATTGTCGTGTGTTGTTGTTGATTTAAAAGACAACAACGGACATAATTAAGTGGCGTATTTATTTATTAATTACAATACAATTACAAATTGTATGCTATTGTTTACAAGCTCAGTAACTACGACATTATGCTCGGTGTAGTGGTGGGAATCGAACCCACGATCCTCACGCTAATGGTCTAGTGGATTACCCATCAGACTACCTATTAAGTGATTAACAATACGGAATATGTACTACGAATGGCAGTAATTCAATGATTGTTATGCTATAACAGGTTCTAGAATAATAGGGTTGACATTTCCTGTTGCATAGAAATACTTTTCTATGTAAAATGTATTCTGTTGTTTTGTTGAGTTCACAATAAGTGGCACTATCTGACCTTCCTATGATCTTCGTTTTTTATATTATTCTATCGGGGAAGTAATGTCATGTCATTATGAACGTTTTGGAGGGGAGTCGAGATTATTTTCATATTTATACCTACTACCGCAAGGAATAAGACCGAGGTCATACTGATGACATTGGCTCACATTCAACTTGAGAAAAGTATGCAGATAGGTGACGTATCACTGATCACAAAGAAGGCAGTGAGATACTTGGGTTCAGATTAGACTGTAGACTACTGCGCCTAAATACAGCATGTGGCTATCAAGGCAGCAAAACTAAAGGGCAAGTTGAACAGACTGATGGCAAAAATCGGCGGATTAACGCAGTCCAAACGCAAATTGATTATGGCAACGACTAACTCGATACTACTTTATGTCAGCGAGATATGGGGAGATGCGTTGGAGTTTAAATCCAAGCGGAAAATAGTAGCAGCGGTGCCACGAACAGCGGCGAGAAGAATGTGTTAATGGAACAGATTGGCGAATTCACACCCGACAACATTGTTGACGCAATGCTCGAAAGCGAGACGAAGTGGAACGCTGTGAGAAGATACGTAGAATGTTTTCTTCGCAGGAAGAAGGTCGACCTTGATACAGTACGACAGGATGATACATGAGAAGACGAGCTAATAGCATGAAGCTGGCTTCGAATATGACGTACCCAGACGTGGGAGAGAAGACAACGGTCCTTAACAGGAAGTCGTTCCTTCCCGAAGTAATGCAGATGCCGTCCCGGGAAGGGAGTATCCCTAGAAGAGGAGGAGGGATTGTTTTAGTGGAAGCCCCACTCGACGCAGCTGACGACGGTCACTGTAAGTTCGAAGGCATTTTGAACCCTACCTCACACGCCAAACAAAATACCTACTACTGCACCTGTCTATCAGTTCTAGCGCCTGCTGGTTGAACTAAGGCTTGATGACTCTTATAGCTCCAACTGTAGTAAAGGGTTACCCATTTCGTGGTTTCAAAAGTAAACGTAAATAAAAAACATATAAAATATTTTTTTCATGATATTTCTTTGTTTATTGTAAAGTTTGAACGTTGGCATTATGTGTGAAATACTACAACATTTAAATGACTTCAACGCGAAGTGTTGCAAGCATTGATTCTTTTGAGGTAATTTTCGACCACTTTTTGACACACATATTGGGCGGTATCTCAGCCATAACCTGACGAATGTTGGTTTTCAAGTGCTCAAGAGTTGAAGATTTATCTGCATAAACACGGTCTTTCGCGTAGCCCCACAAAAAAATGTCTAATGGTGTCAAATCGCATGATCTTGGTAACCAGTTGATATCGCCACGACGAGAAATTACGCGGCCAGAAAATGTCTCTTGCAATAAAGACATATTCGCTCCAGTTGTGTGGCATGTGGCGCCGTCTTGTTGAAACCACATATTCTCCGAGTCGTATTCTTCAATTGCAGGCAAAAAAAAGTCGGTTATCATATGACCATAACGCTCCGAAATGACGGTGACAGTTGTTCCATCGTCGTTATCGAATAAGTAAGGTCCAATCAGACCTTCGAACCAAAGAACGCACCAAACAGTGACTTTTTCTGGGTGTAATGGCCTTTCTTCAATTACTTGAGGATTCTCAGAACCCCAAAATACGAGAATTTTGTTTATTAACATACCCACCGAGATTGAAATGTGCTTCACTGCTGAAGAAAATTTAGTTCTAAAAATTGCCGTCCACCGCCTGTTGTTCAAGCAACCATTCCACGTATCTACGATGGTGTGAATGGTCAGCTGGCTTCAGTTGTTGCGTGAGCTGGACTTTATATGGATGTAGGTGTAGATCTAAATGCAAAATACGCCATTACGTGCCGACGAGGAATCGACATATCTTGGTCTTCGGCAGCACTTTCACTTACAATAGCGATACTTTCAGCGGAACGAACGAAACGATGATGCACAGGCCGTTCAATATTTGTAACCACTCCAGTCTCTTAAAATTTCTTCACAATTTTGTCAATTGCTTGAGTAGTTGTACAAATCGTCCAAACCATATTCTCCTCTTAAAGCACGATACGTGGCTGTGGCAGAATCACCATTTTTGTAGTAGGTTTTGATAATTTTTATGCCTTGTGTGATAGTTAAGCGATCCATTTTTGTCAATGTCAGACTTTCAAATGAAAAGACAGTTTGACAGATGCCGAATTCCAGTCCCATACTTTTGAAACCACGAAATGGATAGCCCTTTAGTTTGATAATAAAACTTTGTGTCAGTTTTATATTTCCTTTTCGAAAATATACGCACTGTACCTTTTCCTCTGTCTATCTTTTATTGTGCGCCTATGTAAATAGTCCTTATTAAATTTATATTTCATAATAATTTGATTAAAAATTTTAAAAAGAAAAACATCGTAAAACTTTTTTAACTCAATTTTTAAACAAACAAACCCAAAACCCCTTCAAACACGCGTGCCTTGCTTTAGATTTCCAACAATATCCATAACATCGCCATCCTTTTCATGAAACATATCCCCGCCAAAAGGCAAATTAACAACACCAAAGCAAGCCTCAACGCTCAACCTCAACTTTAATATCAGCAGGATGCAATAAAAAAAATTTATAAAAAAAAACAAATTTAGGGCCACAGACACACCAAAAACAGAAAAGAAAAAAAGGATATCAAGAGTAGCACATGCAAAAAAAAACAGGAGAGAGAGGAATTTAATTAAAGATTCTGCAGACAGATAAGTGGCTTGAAAAGTTTTTTTTTTGTTTTTGGGAAAAAGAAAATATGCAAATATGCACAGAATAAACACACATATTGTAAAGGGTCCGCCAAATAACTTTTTTTTTTTGGAAATACTTTTAAAGAAAAACTACTGAATATTTTCTCAAATTTCTTTTTTATTTGAAAGTACAATCCTTCCGATTAATAATGGAAAATAATTTCATTCAAATGGCTGCCTCGGTTGGTCATGCAGTAGCCTACACGATCGGTCCAATTTTTAAGCACATTATCGATTGTGTGCAGCTGTATTTCACCAATGGCTTCACGAATATTGTCCTTTAAAGCGTCAATTATCTCTGGCTTGTCGGCGTAACTCTTGTCTTTGACGGCACCCCACAAATAATAGTCCAACGGTGTCAAATCGCAGCACCGAGGTGGCCAAAGGACATCAGCTCGCCATTGACTGTAACGGTCACTCCTTGCTCATTTTCGAAGAAAAATGGCCCAATTATGCCTCTGGACCAAACTCCGCACCAAACAGTGACTCGTTTTGGGTGCGTCGGCTTTTCAATATATGCGTGCGGGTTTTCTGTGTCCCAAATGGGACAATTTTGCTTATTTACATACCCGCCAAGATCAAAATGAGCTTCATCTGAAAATATGATTTTTTTTCTTGCCACAATCGGCATATTCTGGTGTAGGCTATACTGCATGACCAGCCGAGGCAGCCATTTGAATGAAATTATTTTCCATTATTAACCGGAAGGATGGTACTTTCAAATAAAAAAAAAGAAATTTGAGAAAATATTCAGTAGTTTTCCTTTTAAAGCATTTTCAAAAAAAAAAGTTATTTGGCGGACCCTTTATGAGGGGCATATGATAAGGCACAAAATAGCCAACACTTATCCAAATGTTTAATAATTCCAGAAGGTTTTCTTTCTTTCTATAATGCCTTGCCTTGGCTCTGTTCTCTAATGTTGTTTGAAATCACTTGCAACATACATGAGCTAATGTTTAAACATTTTTACCAAAGACATCTGTGACACAGGCTTCATTATGGTTGTTTAAATTCATTACGTTTTCTATCTAAGGATCCTGCTTATCCACCTACTAAAGGCGGCGGATATGTTAAAGCACAAGCAAAATTAAGTGTTAAAAGTTTCCTTACATTCTTCGAAAGCTCTACGGCACAACTACTGCTGTTGACAGCCAATGAAATTGAATTTTCCAATAAGAAAATTGAATTTTCTAATAAAATAACATGCCAACTACAGCTTCGGATAAAATAATAGCAACACTATCAATGTAAAAAGAAAATCTTTACAATGTCTTCCTCAGCTGCTCTTAAGTTAACCAATGGCGAGTTACAAGTGAGAGTTTAATGCCTTCAGGCAGCAGTTAAGAATCTCTAAGTAACTAATTAAGAGGACATAAATGTCTACCCCGGATGATACAATCACTTCGGACACTGTGGCCCAGAGCACACTATTTTTGAGTGGGCACGCTGGCAGAGCCTTCGCTCTGTACTGACGTCAATAGTTGGAACGATCACAGCCGCTAATATTGTTGGGGTTATGACTGCGGTTAGTGAAAATTGGACCGCGGTAGTGAATTACGTGGAGCGCATTCTGAGACGGAAGAAGTGAGATCTTGAGGCTGCAGAACGAGTAAGCATGTCGGCATAGGTGATACTGTCACGCGTGCCATGCGTAACCGAGACGATGATGTAGACGAAAGGAATAGTGGAGACGCTTAGATGACTCCTCAACTTTCGATTCGCAATCCGGACGCGGATATGAACATTCCGGGGCCAAAAGGATTCCTCTCCGAAGTAATACCACCGTAGTTCCGGAGTTCCGTCGTCAAGAGAGAGGGGGGGGATTTAGTGGGTGAAGGCCCTACACATGGAGGATGTGATGACTTCCTCTATGGTGCGGTTAGGCACATTTACCACTCCTCGGCAAAAAAAATATCTTTTTAGTGCTAGAACGATTCGGATCTTCTGAAGAAACCTCTGTCAAGCCGGAATAGACATTCTGAAATTGCTTGACATGTCGTTGTGCGTTATCAAGCAAGCTTAACTTCTGAAGTTTTCCAATTTCATCAGATCGATATTCAGTTCAATAGCCAACAACGTTAGCTGCTGTGGCCTGCTTTGAAATTCTAGCAGGAACGGACTTAACATTGTATTCAACAACGACTGAGCTGCGGTAAGCAGTTCACCAGTAATAATAATGTAAGCGTAGCTTTGTATCCATCATATCGAGTTGAAGTTGTATCGCCTGTCAAGGCACGCCAGACTACCTATTGCTTTATACATCTAATCAGCCATCCTAGGTTCGGGAGCCCATTTCCACCACAACACTTTATGCCAAGCGAAGTAAGCAATGAAGGCCTTCTTCGTAGTCGTTCAATATATTGGGCTTCCATGACAGTTTCCTGTTTAAAATATGCTGCACGCATAAAACCGAGCTGTTTCTACTAACCAGACAACACATTCCGATCGAGATCGAAATCACCATAGCCGATTTGGTTATTCCCACGAAGAAATCGATTAAATACCTTGGGGTTAGACTGGACTCGAAACTGACCTACTCAGAGCAGATAGAGTATGCAACAGCGAGAGCAGCTAGAATAACAACTCAACTAAGTAGACTGATGGCAAACATTGGTGGACCCCTCCCAAGTAAGAGGAGCTACTCATGGAGGCTGGAAATAGCCTACTCCTCTATGGGTCTGAAATCTGGGCTACTACTTTGGAAACCCGGATCAGGGCTAGAAAACTACTGTCTGCACAGAGAATAGCTGCTCTACGAGTGATATCCTCGTATCGCACGGTATCGACACAAGCTGTCCTAGTTATAGCCGGAATGGTTCCCATAGACCTACAAGCAACGCTTCAACGCCAGGCAAAGTACGACTCAACCACAGAGCATAGACGCGATAAAGCACGAAGTCTTCCTAAAATGGCAATTTCGCTGGGAAAATGAACAGCATGGAAGGTGGACATATAAACTGATTCCCGAGTTGCAAGTGTGGAAAAACAGAAAAAACGGCGAAGTAGACTACTACATAACCCAGATGCTGACCGGTCACGGATATTTCAGAGAGTACCTGCGTCGCATGGGGGAAATCCCGCTCGCCATTCTGTATCTATGAAGAGAAAGAAACGTTAGGTGATTCCGAACACACTTTCTTCAGCTGTTGTCGATGGGCAGAAAGTCGTTAGCGACTCGAAATGAAATCGGCGTCATTAGCCCTACAAACGTCGTGCTGAAAATGATAAACAGTAGGCAGAGCTGGAACGCAGTAAAGCACTTTGTAGAGCACGTCCTGCGAAGGAAGAAATTTAATCTAGACTCAGCAGACTGAGAATAGAGCGGAGCCTGGACGCAGGCTGACAACGATGGAACTGGAACATATGCCAGAACAGGGCTTCACCTCGAAGTAATACAACCGTGGTTCCGAGGTAGAATGATTCCCCGGTGAGGAGACAAGGCGGGTTTTTAGTCGGTATACCCAGTGGGAGAGTCCGACATATCATGTCTGGTGACCACCATCATGAATACATAAAGCATTTTCCCTCCTTCCCGAAAAAAATGGTATTGGAAGCGTCATCAGTCCGTATTTCTTTGAGGATGATAACAATGATGATAATGGCCATGTCATTAGCGTCAACGGTGAGCATTATAGGTCGATGATAACCAGCCTCGTTTGGCTGGTTACCAACAACATGTGCGTCCAACAGTAGAAAGCTACGTGGCAAACAGCTCATTCATCGGATATTTTGCACGAGCAATTTTAGGGTATGATCGTCTATAGGTGGTTTTAACTGGCCACCGAGATTATGCGATTTGACTCAGAATTTTCTTGAGCGCTTCTCTTAAGCTCCGGAAAGTTCGCCTCATTTCCGAGTTCAATGTTCGCCTCATACAACTTCAACGGGCAAAAATTTGTTGTTGAAAGTAGAACCAGCGTTTTCCAAAGATTAACACAAAAAGCCGGGCTACGGAAAGCAAATCGGGCTGTATCTTGTCTTAATAGCATCTACAAACTTGTAAGGACTACATTGTAGGCATAGGCAATTGCTGCACAATTATCCCAAGATTCTATCGGTGGAGGAAGAGCTCCTCACCATGAAGAGTTCTTCCTTTTATCGCGGTAGTGATAAGCAAGCTCTTTAGAGTCGAGTGGATAATTCTTAGGTGAAGTAATTTCAATAACCCAGTATCCCACATAACACTCTGAAATAACTCAAAATCGTATGGCAGGACTAAGACATAATTGGTACTGAATGATGCAGGTTGAGCTTGAGTAAAAGGACTACAAATTCAAGAAGTCTTTGGTTGTCAACAGGATGGTTTCAAATATGAAACAAGGTTGTTGATTTTAGGATTGACGATTGACTTTAAAACAGGCAACGGAAGCGTGATACTTTGAAATTTTTTTTTATATTATGACTAGTGGTGCTATTATTTTTGCCATAGCTGTTTATAGACAAGCAGTAGACATTTTGTTCTTTATTTTTAAAGATTATTTTCAACTGAAAGTTCTTTTTTCTTTATTTTTCAATGCACGTTGCAGTAGTATTAGTAGTATTACTATGGTGTTAATAAAGAAAAGTTTTAAAGGCAACCGAATTTATATTTTAAGAGACAACTGATACACGTACAGTTTCGATTATAATTTGAGCATTTTCAAACATGATAAAGAGTTTCAAAATGGACTTAAAATGTAATCACAAATAAAAATATTTTTGTGGGTGAAATGTTTTTAACAAAGAAGTCAGATGATTTGAGCATAAAACAAAAGACAAAAAATGTTTCACTTGGAAAACCTACCTAAATTTCAAAATACTACACTGTGCCTTAATACGGAGCTCAGTATTCGAATGCTATTCAATATTAACGTGCCCATCATCTCTCAATAAAGCATAAAAATAATTTTCAATTGCCAAATTCTAAAAATTATGAGAACAGAAGACAAATAAATCCTCTGAAGTATTTTTATGAGCCTGCAACACACACTTGAAAATATTATTTTTTGTTTTCGCTTTTTATCGACAATGGATATAAAAATATATTAAAAAGTAATACATACATATGTATGTATGTATTCGTAATCGTTTTTATTTTGGCAAAAGATTCCATAAATGTTTGTTGATATTCTTCTCAATTTTTTTTATTTTATTTTTTTCCTTAAAAGTCCTTTAAACATCGTAGCAAAAGGAAAACAGGGGGAAAAATGTGTTACAAAAACATTTGTTGTCTTCATTGTCAATCTATTGTTACAATTTTATCAATACAGCTATGGATAGAGGCTGTCCAAATACACATGTCCTACGATTAGGACACCAAAGACAAACACATATCCTTTATGAGACTTAATTTTTCAGCTTGGTGCTATGAGTTGTCATTGGTTATCAAATATGTTAGAGAAGATGGTTTTTTTGTTCAAATAATATTGAGTATGTGGAGTAGAGGAAATGGATTCGTAACGAATCGTTTTTGCTCTACTTTAGTAAATTTATCCTTTAATTTTTATTCGTGTAACCTACCACTCCACCTTTGCTACCACTCTAGTTGGAGCCTTTAATTCTTTAAGGAGGAAGGTACTGCCACATTTTCAACCTTTTATTTGGTTCCGTTTTTTATATTCCTTGGTTTGTTTCAGTTTCACTACTCCAGTATTTTCAGCTAAGCAAGGGATGGGCTTACTCTGCGTAAACCTTGAATAACTAACCCTACAATCGTTGCTTTGGGATCGTAACAAATTAAACTTCGTAAGTCAATGCACGTCGTAATAGTAGTAGTACCAGTAGCAGTAGTAGTAGTAGTGGCTGTAGTAATAGCAGTATAGTAGCAGTAGTAGTGGCTGTAGTAGTAATATAGGCTGTAGTAGTAGTAGTAGTTGTAGTAATAGTAGCAGTAGTAGTGGCTGTAGTAATAAAGTAGAAGTAGTAGTACTAGTAGCAGAAATTTTAGTAGTTGTAGTAGCAATAGTAGCAGTAGTAGCATTAGTAGCAGTAGTAGAAGTAGTAGTAGCAGTAGTAGTGTCTGTAGTAGTGGTAGTAATAGTAGTAGTGGCTGTAGTAGCAATAGTAGTAGTAGCGGTAGTAGTAGAAGCAGTGGTAGTAGTAGCAGTAGTAGTAGTAGTATAGTAGCAGTAGTAGTGGCAGTAATAGTAGTGATTGTAGTAGCAGTAGTAGTGGCAGTAGTAGAAGTATAGTAGTATTAGTACTGACTGTAGTAATAGTACAGTAGGAGTAGTAGTATGACAACCGATTTCCAATCTCTACAGAATTTGCAGGGCAAACGTAGTACCTTTTCATAAATATAGTGACAGAGATGACCCTACGATCTACTTAAAGTAGTTGATTGACTTGCTTCCTTTCAATTTCGATCACGTAAGTCTGCAAGTAAAGAAAGTTTTTTCGGAGCCGAACATTTGTCAGCGGCCCATACAGTCTAATGGAAGAAAGAGGTGCAGGAATCTTCGTATATTGATTGGTATTCCAAGTTCTACAACGCGGAACCTATTCTACAATGGTCGATCAAGGAAGTTGCTGCAAATGGCAGACAGTTTATACCTGACGATTGCATTCCAAACAGTGATTGCCGCCCAGTTGTCATAGAGGATATAATTTTTAGTAGTTAGAAATCCCTTAATTAGTTTCGTTGCACGATTTATGACTACTATCTCGGCCTGGAATCCGAATATAAATCGTCTCCTGGCTTACATATTTACCCTAATGCCGTGATTTAAAATCAAATGCAAAAGAGACTCTACTTTATTAATATTGAAGTTCACTATCCTTCTCAAATAACAAAACTGATGTTACACGTGGCATGCTTAACTGTTACTACAGCAAACAATAAAATGTTTGTCACGAAAAACAAGAATCCTCGAAAAGAAGGACATTGTAAGGTTATATTTCCAAGTTTGTTTTTAGCTTTGTTTATCATCCCATTCCACTTTCCTTTGTTGTTTGTATATTTCTTTGTTGAAATCTTTTCTCTTTATGCAGTGTCTCTAAATCTTTTATTTCATTTAAGTTTCCTTTTTGTGTTTTTCTTGGCATTTATTTGAATTTGTCTTATACATATGTGATATCCTTGTTATGTTTTGTTTTTATTGTAGCAATCAATAGACAAGATTGTTGTGTCTTCTCTTATTATTTTTTGGTATTTTATTGGCTGGTTATGTTATGGCCAAAGCCAAAATAAAAAAAAACTCATTGAAACCATGACATTTTGGCTTAAGAAGTATAGAAACAAGGCAACAAAACAAAACTTAGTCACATACATTCAAATAAAAATGTTTAATGAGCTGAAGTTTATTAAGCTGCATTCCAAAGGCATTCCAAAGGCCATAAGGCGTCATATAAACTATGGATGGAGTATGTTGAATACGCAAGGATATGTAGTCGTATGAAGAAATAAATTCATAATTTATTAACGAAATTGTCACCTTAATGAGGTCAAATTGAAAGAAATTGATGTTGAAGATACTCTACATTACATTGAAATTTCCTTTCGAATTTTCTCTCCCCCATTTTATTTCATATTTGTTGTTGCAATTGTTGTAGATTTGCTTTATTACATTGTATTACACATTCAATTGTTATTTAATGTTACAAATATTCTGCTTAATATTGCTGTATTGATACAATATAATAGCAGACATTTTGTAAATCTTGTTAGTTTTCTGGCAATAAATACAAGACTATTTTGTATTGCATTACAATAGCTTGGCTTGAATTATACCAACCGAAGAAATTTTTCTATTGAGATGCTAAGTAACACACTGAGAGAAAATTTACTGAAAGCAATAAAAAAGATCATCATTGAAAATCGCAAAATTATACATCCATGGCTGTACTTGTATGTATGCTATGTTCTCAAATGGAATACAGAGAGCACATCCAATAATTTTAATTGGTTTATTGCATCGCACTTTCCCAAGTAGTTAATGTTGTTACGTTTTTACATTTTAAAAACGTTTAAAATATGAGCTCGTAGATTGCAAATAATATAAAAAAATAAAAAGCAGTATCTGCAGTAGTAGTATAGCAGTAGATACTGTAGCCGTAGTAGCAGTAGTAATAGCAGAAGTAGTAGTAGAAGCTGTAGTGGTAATAGTAGCTGTAGTAGTAGTACTAGTAGCAGCAGTGGTAGTAGTAGTAGTAGTAGTAGTAGTAGTAGTAGTAGTAGCAGTAGTAGTAGTAGTAGTAGTAGTAGTAGTAGTAGTAGTAGTAGTAGTAGTAGTAGCAGTAGTAGCAGCAGTAGTAGTAGTAGTTGTAGTAGTAGTAGTAGTATTATTAGTAGTAGTAGTAGCAGTAGTAGTAGTAGTAGTAGTAGTAGTAGTAGTAGTAGTAGTAGTAGTAGTAGTAGTAGTAGTAGTAGTAGTGGTGGTGGTAGTAGTAGTAGTAGTAGTAGTAGTAGTAGTAGTAGTAGTAGTGGTAGTAGTAGTAGTAGTAGTAGTAGTAGTGGTAGTAGTAGTAGTAGTGGTAGTAGTAGTAGTAGTAGTAGTAGTAGTAGTAGTAGTAGTAGTAGTAGTAGTAGTAGTGGTAGTAATAGTAGTAGTGGTAGTAGTAGTAGTAGTAGTGGTAGTAGTAGTAGTAGTAGTAGTAGTAGTAGTAGTAGTAGTAATAGTGTCTGTAGTAGTATAGTAGTAGTGGTAGTAGTAGTAGTAGTAGTAGTAGTAGTAGTAGTAGTAGTAGTAGTAGTAGTAGTAGTAGTAGTAGTAGTAGTAGTAGTAATAGTGTCTGTAGTAGTATAGTAGTAGTGTAGTGAGTTTAATAGCAATAGTAACAGTATAAGTTGTAGTACTATCAGTTTTAGTGGCAGTAGTAGAAGTAAAGTAATATTAGTAGTGGCTGTGTGCGTTTAGTTTTAATTAGAATTTATTAGAATATTAGGCACAATTCTGTGTGCCACTGTTCACAACTTGATGTAAACAACAATAATTGCTTTTCGTTGTTATTCCTCTGTTTATACCCTTTGCATAAACAATAACAATTACTAGACAATTATTCGACAGATCTTTGTACCGGAGATCTTCAAACCACGATTACTCTCTTCACACAAGACTGACTGAATTTTACTCACTCAGTCGCCTGCTTTGCCTTGTCTTTTATATGACAAAGTAAACAGTCTGATGAATGTTCTTAAAGGCAAATGTTCTTGACTTAGCCTTCACGAAATCTCTACAAATGTAAACATCGTTGTTTACATTTATTTTTGTAGTGTTGTTTGTGTATTTTTGTTTACTTGTTTACCATTATTTTTATGCTGGTGTTTGTTGTTACATTAAGCAGTACGATAATTTATAAACAGGTTTATTTACTGCATTGTTTTGTTTTTGTAGCTTTTGTTTATAATTTTAATGCTAAGCGATGTAAAAGAAAGATTTTTCATTTTCGTAACAATATTTTTTTGCTCCGTGTAGTGTATTGCAAGTCATATCAGTTGTGGTAGTTCTGTTGGTGTTGTAAAACATTCTCATTTTTAATCCCCAAATCGTAGATGAATGCTTTACAAATATCCTCAGATTCTTATTGCCATTCCATGGTATTATACTTGCTTTTCTTTCGTTTTTTATGGTATTTGATCTAGTAAAACTGTTTGTAAAACCATTGGTATTTAAAATGTCTCATGCTGATGCATAATAAAATGATGGATTTCTATTGACAGTGAATGAAAAAGCTAACGATTGTAAACTGGCTTTAAATTATGTTTACTTGTATTTAAAATCCATTGAACTTTTCATTAACATGCCTCACAGTCACTCACTTCACTCACAGTAACTCATTTCACTCACTCATGCCAAAGAAATGGAAGAGTGTTTTCAAAATTTAATTTCTGGTAATTAAAATGCTTTTCATGGAAATGAATTTTTAAGCAGATTGCCATAAAGCATGTGTAAAACGTACATAAACTGTCTCTCTCTCTCTTTTTAACGAAATTAAATATTCATACAGAATTTAAGTCAATAAGTATCACAATCCCTAGAAAATAGTCAAGTCTTGGAATTTTCTCTTTAAATTTTCTTCCGGTTTTCGCTTTTTTCATTTGAACTTCTTTCATGTGTTTTGTTGTAAGGAAACGTATGTGAAAATGACAAAACATTTTCCTTTACATGATTGTCTCTTGTTTCCCTTACTCTTGCGTTCTTATTTTTTATCCACCCATACTTGTGCATAAAATAATGCCAGGACTTTCTTTTTTGCCACAGATGTTGTTCTTAACTGTCTAGTCAGAGTTTTGCTTTCAAAATTACAGTGTCGAAGAAAATTTCTCAAAGTGATTAATTGTCTATCAAAAATATCGATTAACAATCCGTATATAAGTAAAGATATAACACTTACCTCTGTCAGGCTGTCCTTTAGCCAGGATTTGAATTTTGTTTTATTGCCAGTCTAACCTGGGAAACAATTGGAGAGAAAGCACCACCATTGAATGCATCATCAAATAACTTTTTTTTTTAAAATGCTTTGAAAGAAAAACTACAAAATATTTTCACAAATTTCTTTTTTTATTTGAAAGTACAATCCTTCCGGTTAATAATGGAAAATAATTTCAGTCAAATGGCTGCCTCGGCTGGCCATGCAGTAGACTACACGATCGGTCCAATTTTTAAGCACATTATCGATTGTGTGCAGCTGTATTTCACCAATGGCTTCACGAATATTGTCCTTTAAAGCGTCAATTGCCTCTGGCTTGTCGGCGTAACACTTATCTTTGACGGCAACCCACAAATAATAGTCCAACGGTGTCAAATCGCAGCTCCGAGGTGGCCAAACGACATCAGCTCTGCGGCTGATAATGCGATCTTCAAAAACAGGTCGCAAAACATCGAGTGTAGCTTCGGCTATGTGGCACGTAGCGCCGTCCTGTTGAAATTAAATGTTGCCAATATCCTCCTCTTCCATTTTTGTGAACAAAAATTCGTTCACGATCACCACTGACTGTAACGGCCACTCCTTGCTCATTTTCGAAGAAAAAGTGGCCCAATTATGCCTCTACACCAAAATCCTCAGCAAACAGTGACTCGTTTTGGGTGCGTCGGCTTTTCAATGTATGCGTGCGGGTTTTCTTTGTCCCAAATGCGACAATTTTGCTTGTTTACATACCCGCCAAGATCAAAATGAGCTTCATCTGAAAAGATGATTTTTTTTTTGCCAAAATCGGCATCTTCTGTAAGTCGATCGCAGGCCCACTTAGATAAGCGAAAACGCATTGGATGGTTAATTGGCTTCAACTCCTGAACCAATTGGACTTTTTATGGCGTCATACCAAGGTCTTTATGCAAAATTCGTCTCAATGATGTCTCCGAAATGTTCAATTGTTGAGAACGACGGTGTATTTATGTTGATGGCGCTTCACGCACACTTTCTGCCACAGCAGCAATGTTCTCGGGTGTACGCACTGTTTTTGGCTTTTCACGATTTGGTTTATCGATGAGGACGATAGTTTCTTTCACTTTTTTCACAAGATAACGAATATACGGAGCTGACGGTGCTTCTCTTCCTCGAAAATCCGTACGCAATTTTCGCAAACATTCTGCAACATTACCATGATTTTCAAAGTAATGTCGCAATATTTCCCAGCGTTGTTCAAGCGTATACACAACCATATTCGTTCAGCGAAAGGATAAAACTAATAATCTGTCAAATCATACATGAGCAGCTAAGTGTTACCATTCACAAAATAAGCACTTGTTGAAAAAAAAAAAACGTTAGATGGCGGACCCGAAACCTTCATGATCTATTTCCATGCCTGTGAGACTTCTCCTACCAGTAAATGAGTTCATTATATTCCACTTTGCGGTTGTTAGTTGTAAACACCATTGTAAAGCCTGTTGCCTAACCCTCCGTTTGTATTTTTTAACAGATGTTTTGAGTCAAATCATCATACAATTAAATGAATGAAAGGAAATCTAATGAAAAAAATACTCTTATGATTGTCATAATCATACTTCATGATTAACAAAATTGTACTGCCGCTCTTACAAACATTTGATAAATGATGACGAAAACCATCATGTGATAATGAAGGAAGGATTTAATACAATGGTGAAGACAATCGGGGAGATATGTTTTGTGTGACAATTGAGTTGATTTTTTTGTTGGTCTTAATAAATAAACTTCTCTTCTCTCTTCGCTTCATGAAATTAAATGAAAAAGTTTTTCGCACACAAAGAAAAAACGGAAAACATTATTAAACGCATTAAAAAAAACAGATCTGCCGTTAGCAATTGTTAGCATATTTAAAAGGAAGTTAGGGAAGTGAAATAAATGTTTTGAAATTGAAAACAACACTCCGTTTATTATTTAACTTGTTACTGGCAGACATTTCTGCGTTTCATTGTAGTTACTGGAGTCATGGTCTTTCAATATTGATATTTCAAATCAAATTTTTCTTCAGCTAAAGTTTTCATTTGAAAAACCTATTACCGCCAATTCCCAAAAATAATAAACTTGATAAAGACACTGTACAACAAAGCAACATGCCATGAGAAACAACTAGGAAAGAGCATCAAATTAAAAATCGGAGTCCGTCAAGGTTGTCTGCTGTCACCACTCCTCTTTAACTGCGTCCTCGATGTAAGGATGCAAAAGTCAACAAATCATAGGAGAGGGATCACATGGGGTCTACAAGACAGATTAGACGACCTGGACTATGCGGATGACATATCCTTATTGAGCCATTCTTTCTCCGACATGCAGTAGAAACTGGGTCTAGTTAGCGAAACCGCAAAGTTAGCTGGATTAAAGATGAGTATCAACAAAACCAAATCACTCAAAATAAATGGTAACGCAACGGGGAAATTCTTAATATACGTCAATGAAATTGATGATATGGAGTCCTTCTGCTATCTAAGCAGTATAATCGATAAATCCGGCGGTTCATCAGCAGATATTGCAAGCTTTTGCCCAACTTAACCCCGTTTGTAAATCATCTAATATATCGAGACGCAACAAAATTATAATTTTCAACTCCAACGGCAAATCCACATTACTTTACGTTTGCGAAACGTGCAATATGGCACCCCGAGCTTCCCAGTCTCTTCAGGTATTTGTTAACAAATGCCTGCGTGGAATCATGTGTGTTTACTGGCCCTCCATAATATCCAATGCCCAACTCTGGTCAGATACAAACCAGCAACGAATAGAGATGGCAATAAGAAGACGCAAGTGGGAAACAAGGAAAGCCATAGATTGGAACCCCCAGGGAAGCAGGCGCATCGGACGACCATCACACACCTGGAAACGATAAATCACAATCGAATTACGCAAACTACGTCTACAGTGGAACGAAGTCAAAAGAGCTGACTATCGAGCTCATTGGAACCAACTTGTTGCGGCCCTATGCTCCCTAGAGGAGTAAGAGGAACATATATGTATATATATATATATATATATATATATATATATATATATATATTTATTTATTACCGCCAATTCAAAGAGCTATGGCAATACAATAACGAACCTTTTTTTGGTTACATAACTAATACAAGCAGTAGCATAAACCGCACCGCACTACCGAAAGAGTTGTTTTAGGTTTTGGCAACAGCAAGATGAAGATCATGCGAATTGAGTCACCACAGTGTAGTTGATTGTGTGTTGGCTTATTAGACGAAAGCCAGCGGTTCAACTCAGCTCAGACATCTCGAACGAAACGAAAAACAAAAATCTTCTTTTCCGCGACTTCCTTTCGGTAGGCTTGTGGCAAAATCTCTGAGATTAAAATAAAGTTGACATGAATCGAGTCGTCGTAGTCTAGTAGGTAGTGTGTTGGCTTATTAGACGTAAAGTCAGGGTTCGAGCCCCAGGCCAGACATCAAAACAAAATACAAAAAATATTTCTTCAGCGACTTCCTCTCAGCAGATTTCTGGCAACAACCCTAAGAGCAAATAAAATTGCCATGAAAAGCTTCTCAAAAATCGGTCGTTCGGAGTCGAATTTAAACTGTAGGTCCCTCCACTCATGTATAAAATTAACACACACAACATAAGTGGTGTGAGAAACTAGGTCGTAATCCTGACTGGTTTTAACGACCAATTATGTATGTTTGTATGATATAGGATGACCCACCATTTTCCTTTTTTGCTTGCAATGATGAACAGCACAGCACTACCGAAATAGTTTTTTAGGTTTTGTCTACATAGCAAGCTAGTGGTGTGTTGGCTTATTTGGATTTATGAATGATGTGAGAAGCTAGGTTGTGAACCTGGCTAAAGGGCTGTAATACCCAATTAAATAAGTAAGTAGAGTTCTTTGTGAGGCAGTCAAAAACAAGATGCACCGGATCTTCATTAGCACTTTAGACCAGGGCACTGGCAAATGTGCCTCTTTCTCTTATTCAGATCCACAGCTCTGGCCGAAGTCATTCGAGGTTGATGTTTCTGCGTTGATATTCCCTCGATAATGTTCCCTCTGTCGGCATGCTTCCCAATAGGGCAGTAGCTTGCGAGAAGAACAATAATTGACCGTATAACATACAAATTAAAGAAAGAAAGAATTAAGGAATTCTCTGATTATCCAAAGCAGTGGCTAAGCAGAGCCTAGCAATATAGTACAGAGAATATCCAGATTAACTGAGTTCAACGGAACATCTATGTCCTGTAACCTGTAGCAGATTATGAGCTTTTTATCGTCTAATTTCTCTCGATATTCCTATATCCTAAAGCCCATATAACAGCTACGTTCAAATGATTCGAAGTTTCCTGTATTTCCTTTTTCAAGGATCTGTGCATTCGAATATTTGCATATGTTGACTTGATTAAATGCTTGTTTCAAAGCATGCTACGAGTTGTACTAAAACTTTCTTAAATAATCAAAAGTTTACGATCCCATTAAGCCAAATAAATAATTATTTTACGAGTTCAAATAACTTTAGAAAGTTACAAATTAAGAATGATTTACAGCCTGTAATGGCAACATTTTCTTGAGAGAAAACCAAATGAAATGCAATAAAATTAAAAGAAAACTTTTACATGCCACATGCCACATGCCACATCAAATGCAGTGCCACCCCATCTAAACAGTAATTTTAAAATAATTTTTCAAATCATTTTACATCCTTTGTAAGGAGAGTGTAAAGCAAGTACGTAGGAAATTAAAGAGAAAAGAAAATCAAAGAAAGAAAAAGTGATAAAAGAAAAGTAAAGCTTGGTAATAAAATGAAAACTTTATATTCAACAAGTCTGCCTTGATATTCTCTTCACTTATTCCTTCTTAGACCAGGCAATGATTGAACAGAAAGTGAAATTAAATGCGTTTCTCTCCCTCCTCTATCCATTGTCTTACTTTTATGTGGTGTGTCCTTAAACTGTTTTTGGCTTTGAGATATTGTGGTTGTAATGATGATGATGATGATGATGATGATGATGTTGGTGCTGGTGATAGAGGATTTTTATACACATTAAAAGTGTGTGTTATCGATTGTGTGTCTTACTTATCAAAAGTTTTATATTCTGCTTTCATTTTATTACAACTCTGGCCATCCTTTACAACCATTGACTGGCTGCTAACAACGATACAGAGGAATAAAATCTGGTTTTACGATAATCCTACTATCATTTCTTCTATCGATAGTAATAAACGACAAAGAGATGAATTGAAATGGATTCTTTACCTTGCGATAATAATTATTTTTTTAAGACAATAACTTACTCATTTCATTCCTTACAGCCATTATAATGAAATAAATGCGTTGGACGTTGTGGAATAAGGATTCCATCTTACAATATCATTATGCTGGCAGGAGTAACAGGCATTAAAAGCTACAAACTAAACGTTTAACTTGGTGATTTGGCAACTTTTAAAAGCTATGTCCTGCACTGCTCTTTGGAAGATCATATTTTATTTTAAACTAATTATAAATTATGTGGAGTTGCCGTAATCCAGTAGTGTGTTGGCTTATTAGACATCAGGCCACGGTTGAAACACCAGTTCAGACATTTGGAAAAAATATTTCTTCGGCGACTTTTTCTCAGCAGTTTTCTGGGAAAAATACTGAAAGTAAATAAAAATTGTCATGAAAAGTTTCTCAAAAATCTATCTTCCGACAGTAGGTTCCGCAACTCATGATTAACATAAACAATATACACTCAGCCACAAAAGTATACATACGGTTAACAAATTTCAGAAATTTTTTAACCAATCCGTTTGAATCGAAAATCGTTATAATTGTCTGACATCTTTCTTCGATTTTAAGACGGTCTTTTACATTTGTTCGGAAATTTGTGAAATTTGTTAATCGGATGTATACTTTTGTGGGCCTGTGCAGGGTCACAATTCAGTTCAATTTCACAAATTTTTTAACCAATGCAAAAGACCGTCTTAAAATCGAGGAAACTATAAAGATTTTCAACGAAAACGGATTGGTTAAAAAATTTCTGAAATTTGTTAACCGTATGTATACTTTAGTAACTGTGTGTAAGTGCAGTGAGAAGCTAGGTAGTCACTAAAGAGTTGTATAAATTATGTGAATCGAATCGAAGTCGCACGTAGTCTAGTAGGTAATGTGTTGGCTTATTAGACGAGAGCCTGAGTTTTAACCCTTGTCTAAGACATCACGAAGAAAACAAAATATGATGAAATATTTCTTTCCGGGACTTCCTCTCAGCAGTCTTCTGATAATAAAATTTCCATTAAAAGTTTCTCAAATTCGTAGTTCAAAGTCGACATTAAACTGTAGGTCCCTCAATTTGTGGATAAAATTAACACACATAACATGAGTATTGTGAAAAGCTAGGTTGTTGTCCTGTCTAAAGAGTTGTAATGATCAATTAAGCATGAGGGAATACTAATATTGTAGTCGCCGTAGTCTAGTAGGTAGTGTGTTGGCTTATTAGACGTAAGACCACGGTTCAAACCTCAGGTCAGACATCAAAACGAAATAATAAAAAAATATTTCTTCGGCGATTTCCTCTCAGCAGATTTCTGGCAAAAACTGGAAAATAAAATTGCCATGAAAAGTTTCCCAAAAAAATCTGTCGTTCGAAGTCAACTTTAAACTGTAGGTCCCCCGCCGCTCATGCATAGAAGCACACAACATAAGTGGTGTGAGAAGCTAGGTAGTAATCCTGACTGGAGGGTTGTAATGATCAATTATGCATTTATGAATCCTAATATTGGTTTCTTGTTGATTAAAACCAACTTTCTCAACAATTCAGTACTCCACGAAACTGCCATTTTGTATAAGTTGATGGAGTGGCAAGGCCTTTTAAGTCATATCCTTCTTTAGCAATTCTTCCTTTGCCGTTATAGAAGATATTCCACCACTTTGCGGGCATCATTATTTCCTTCAATTCTTCCATACATTTTAATGATCAAGTTTATGTATGTTGCTGTAGTCTAGTAGGTAGTGTGTTGGCTTGTTAGACGTAAGCCCACGGTTCAAACCTCAGGTCAGACATCAAAACGAAATAAAAAAAATATTCCTTCGGCGACTGCTTCTCAGCAGATTTCTGGCAAAAACTCTGAGAGTAAATAAAAAAATACCATGAAAAGGAGTCGTTCGGAGTCGACTTTAAACTGTAGGTCCCCCGTAACTCGTGTATAAAATTAACGCACACAACATAAGTGTTGTGAGAAGCTAGGCCGTACTTTTGACTGAAGGGTTGTAATGGCCAATTATGTATGTATGTACTCGTATGTATGTTTATGTTTGAATTAAATCTTATCTCTTTTGGTAAATATGTAGCCTTGGTTCTGAAAAGAACCGATTGTTAATATAGCAGGAGAAATTTCTCTCTATCCATGTGTAGTCAATCATTAGCCTGGTAACCTTAAAAAGAAATTTACACGTTTTATTTTGAAAACCTTTGAAGACTTTACCACAAATTTTAATTTGAGATCCATTTTGTTTGATTTTTAAAAAAATTGCATGAGGGCCTGCAATTTATCATCATTTTATTAAACTTTTGTACTGACAAGTTTATTATTTTTTTTTATTTTTTTTAATTTGTTGTGATTTATTTCTCCTAAAAAATACAAACAGCAGTTTAATAAACCAAAATATTGTGTTCGCATATTGTTTTCAAAAGTTCGCAATAAATTTTTAATTATTAAAGCAAAAGGCCTTGAATACAATGATTAAAATTCAAAACAAATAAAAAAAAATTTAAAAAAAAATTAACAAAAATTTGTTGAATTATTCTTGCCAATATTGTTTGTATGTATTTCATAAGGTATGTTGTTTTTAATTTGAATTTTGTTTTCAAATTTTTTTTTGCTATTTTCGCATGAAAATAATTTGCGGCTGGGCATGTTTATGCCCACAAAGCGTAGCGTTGAGAATCAATTTACACAATATGCTCCACATTTCACATTTCATTTCTTAATAATTTTTTTTGTTTGTTTTGCTTAAATTTGTTTACTTTTTCTGTTAAAATTAGAAAAACAGAAAATTTTTCAACAAATTAAAGAAAACATATACGCTTTTTGAGTCTTCAACACACAATTAAACTGTGAAGGTAAAGTGAAGAGAATACTAGACAAACATTTTTGAGATAAAAGGGAGATCAGGAGTATAATGTATTCAGGTTGCCTATTACAAGTCAATCTTTTTTCCAAAATTTTTTTTATTTTTTTTATTGCCAAAATGTAATTTAAAACTCGTAACAAAAGAGTTTAAAATTTGTTCTCTTGTACGTAATGTGCTTGCAGCACACTACAGCGTATGAGTAATAAATATTTCGTGTATTAAATATTAAGTATACGTATGCGTACATATATGGTGTTTGCATTCAATACGAGAATTTTTAATGGCGCGTGGCGACACATTTACTGTTCAAATTTGCTTATGTGTTGGTAATATTTAGCAACATATCAAAATTGTACCATCAGACTTCAATGTATAGATGTTGTGATGAATAAGAGTACATATGATTTATGCAACACAGGGTAGTGAAAATCAAAAGTATTTTGATATTCTGCAAACCTAGCTGTATGTGTGAGTATATTTATCAACGCAATAACAAGAAAATATGAGTTTGATCCATTATTTGAAGTGTGGCCCAAGCAACTTAAAGAAAATTTAATACACTTGATTGCATTCAGGTTATGTAGTAAATTCGTTCATTCATTATACAGTACAGTTTTGATGTGAATAAGAATACGTACCCACAAAGGCGTGTATATGCGATTAAGTTTTTTAGAAGAAAATCGTATCCAGCGGTGAATGAAGATAAAAATGATGATTTGACGAAAAAACCACAAATTTCTCGAATATAAAAGCAGCGAGTACTATAAGAAATTTTAACAGCAATCAAAAGGATTTCTATCAGGAGTAAAAGTCTTATAGCCGCAAATGATAGAATAATTTTTAAGTGAAATACATAACAATGACGGGAATCCCGCATTATTAACAGAAAAAATAAGGAATATATGGAGACGTTAGAAGTCTCAGAGATTCGGCGACTTCCTCCCAACAGATTTCTGGCAAGAACTCTTTGAGTAGATAAAATTTCCATGAAAAGTTTCCCAAAAAAATCTGTCGTTCAGAATTGACTTTAAACTGTAGGTCCCGCCTGTCAAGTATAAAATTAACACACACAACGTAAGTGATGTTAGAAGCTAGGTCGTAATCGTAACTAAAGGATAGTAATGAACAATTTTGTATGTACGTATGTATATGACAGCAACTTTTTCAGAAGAAAATTGAACCCAGCCACTGAATGGAGATTTTAATGATGATTTGACGAAAAAACCAACAAACTTCGCAAATAGAGAGCAGAAATATTGCTTAAAATCGAAGGGATTTCAATCAAGAGCACAAGCCATAAAGCCAAAGTGGATGGAAGTATCTTTCAGGGAACTACATAACAATGATGAAGACGACGTGAATGTCCAATTCTTAACAAAAAGTTAATAAGAAATCAAGATCTTGAATTTCTTAAAATGAGCAACGAAGTTATCGGAAGCTGTTATAGGAAATATATGGAGACGTAAGCGTATTCTTAGAGCTTCTGCAGCTTTCTCTCAGCAGTCTTCTGGCAAAATTTCTAGGAGTAAAATAAAATTGCCATGAAAAGTATCTTTAAAATCTGTTTTTCGAAATCGGCTTTAAACTGCAGGTTCTGACACTCATGGGTAAAATAACACACTCCTTATGGGTGGTGTGAAAATCTAGGTTGTAATCCTAACTAAACAGTGGTAGTGATCAATTAAAAAAGCAAAATTTAATTGAATTGATAGGAAACTCATCTCCTTAGATCTCCTCATCTTAGGCATTTCGCTAAAGTTTACTGAACTGACCAAAAATTTTATTTTTCTAAAAATGATACAAGGAAACTTGCTGCATATAGTAGCTTTTAGCTTAGTTTGGCAGTTCGCAGCCAAATATTATGTAAAATCAGACAGCTTAATAAGCAGATCTAATGTGAACATATATAGTGTGGATGATATTTGCAATTGTGGCGGGGAATATCCTCTATAAAGAGAAGTTGTCTAGGGCGCAGAAAAGATTGTGGTCTTTAAGATAAATAAAATAAAGACGAAATACATGAAAATGTAAGCATTCCAGTACAGACCTTGTGCTTTACGTATTTTGGTAATATATCGACGGCTCCGTTCTATAACATTCTAAGTCGCAAAAGTGTGTTTTGAGTTATGAGCTCTGAAAGTTTTCACGCGATATACGACTATATGTGTATTCTAAGGAGATTTTTCCCTATAACTTCGGAACGGTTCGGCGTATCTTAACCAAATTTTGACAGTATTTAAGTTAGAGAACGTAGAATTTAAAAATGCTAGAACATTAAAAACGTTCTAAGTACACTTTGAACGTTATAGAATGGAGGCGTCGATATATTCTCTCTCCTAACGCAGTAGATCATATTGTTGCGAAAATGAAGAATCTAGATACTGGTGTTTTGCTTTAACATCACTTAACATTAAAATTATAAACAAAAATACAACAACAAATACCAGCATAAAAAGAGTGGTAAACAAGTAAACAAAAATGCAACATCAAACACTACACGAATAAATGTAAACAATATATACAAACAACAATAATGAAACAACGATGTTTACATTTATAGAGATTTCGAGCAAGCGAAGCCACGAACATTCGCCTTCAAGGACATTCATCAGACTGTTTGCTTTGCCACATAAAAGGCGAGGCAAAGCAGGCGTGTGAGTCAGCGAAATTCAATCAGTCTTGTGTGAAGAAGCGATGTGTTTAAAGAGAGTAATCATGGTTTGGAGATATCCGTTACAAATATCTGTCGAACAATGGTCTAGTAATTGTTAGTGTTTTTGTAAAGAGTAGAAACAGAATAATAACAAACAAAGCAATTGTTGTTGTTTACATCGAGTTGTGAACAGTGGCACACAGAAGTGTGCAAATAATAAAGAATTTTAATTAAAACTAAACACAAATTTATTTTTATTTTATTTGCAATCTACAAGCTTATATTTTAAACGTTTTAAAAAGTTAAAAACGTAACAAATTTTATGACCCTGTAGGGCGCAACTAAACAGGCAACATAGCAACACAAATTTAATGACCAACGTTCAGGAATAAATCGTAGTTTCTTTCAATAGCATTCTATCTGGGCAACTAAACAGGCTATAGCAACACAAATTCAATTGCCAACGTTCAGGAATAAGTCGTTGTTTCTTCCAGTAGCATTGTATCTGTAATGCTCTCATAATAATGAGTCTAGCAAGCCAACTGCTGGATTACCGCATGTAAAATACTTTTGCATTGTAAACCAAATAAAGAAATAAGCATCCATGAATGTGTGCATTTAAATTATTGTTTATGGTTTTGCCTAAACTTGATTTCATCATATATTTTAAAAGGATGGACTTTAATTAATGGGCTTGACTTAATTAAATCATTTTGGTTTTGTATTTCGAAAATAAATTCCCTTTTATTTTGTGGGTATTTTGGTTTTGTTTGACCCTTCTTTAGCCACATAATTAATGCTAGTTACTCAACAAATCCTAATGGACCTTTTTCAACCCTTTAGTAATCATTTAAAATTATTCAAAACATTTGAATGCTACTGTGGGGCAAAGATGCTACTCTTTCATGCTACAAAAAGTTTTTTTCTGCTTCACTGAGGTCTTAATGGAAGCACATGAAAGAGAACCTTAGTTGATGAAAAACTATTAATTTGAGAAAGAAAACCTTAAGAAAATTGTCTTTTGTCTGCCATCATTAAATGGATGGATGGTAGCATATAATCATTAAGAGCTGAAGTTTAATTGAAAAACCAAAGGGATTTCCATTTTTTGTTTAATAAATATTTGTGGCAAATATTTTAGAAAATATTTAAATTGAAAATAAAAAACAAATAAAAATTGTTTTGAACGACACAATACATATGTATGTGGCATGTAAACATTTGTTTTATACACGCCATTGTATGGTTTTCAAATAAATTTTTATTTATTTTGTTTTCATTTGTTGCTTTTCTATTCTTTTTTTTTCTTTTTATTTTGGATTAATTTATTTGATTTATATTTTTTTAATTTAATTTTTTCTGTTTTATATTTCTGTGGTGATATTTTATTACATTTTTTTCAACATCAACAATATTTCAATGAATGAAATTTATTTCTTTTCTTTTTTCTCCCTCCATTAAAAATTTATATATGATTGGGTGCAAGGCGAATTCATTAACGAGGTGGGTTTTCTTTACCAGCTGATGTAAGTAACAATGTCAAAAAAAATGTTTGTTTTTTGTGTATTTTGTTTCGATATTCAATTTCGTATTCATATTAGTCATAAACCCTCATATGTACCGCATGTATCCTTAACGATACGCACTCTGGAAATTCTTTAGGATTACTATTTTAAAGCCAATTATATATTAGAATTAAGTCGCCGTAGTAGGTAGTGTGTTGGCTTATAAGACGAAAAGCCAGGGTTCGAGCCCCAGGCCAGACATCAAATTGAAACACAAAAAGTATTTCTTCGGCGACTTCCTCTCAGCAGATTTCTGGCAAAAACTCTGAGAGTAAATAAAATTGCCATGAAAAGTTTCTCAAAAATCTGTCGCTCGGAGTCGACTTTAAACTGTAGGTCCCGCCACTCATATATAAAATTAACACGCACAACATAAGTGGTGTGAGGAACTAGATCATAATCCTGACTGAAGAGTATGTATATATTAAAATTGTTGCAAGATGAGTAACAATATTTAAGCCTTTAACACTAAATACATATATTTATAGTTATTTAGGTAAGAGTGATGAATTACAAAAAAAAAAAAATTCATGTCTCCAACTGGGTGCCTAAATTATGACTGAAATAACTTGTGTGTTATTTTTAAAACAAATTCTCTTTCTGAAGATTGGGATATAGGGATTAAAACAAATTGGACCAATCTTCTGTTGAAAATTTGTTATTATAGGAAATAACGTTTGCAGCTGATATTTTTTTTAATTTACAGGTTACTGCAGCACCTTATGTAATGTAATAATAAAATTCATAAGAATTTTCAATATATAAAATTTATTTAGTTTTTTTTAATTGCTTTAACTAATTTCCTATGGAGGTTTGAGGGTTAATTTTTTTGACAAGATGTGTACATTTTTACAAAAACAAAATCCCTGTTGTTTTTGTATTGTTGTACTTATTGTAATACTATTCCCACCTCGTTAATGAATTCGCCTTGATTGGGTGTTAAAAATTGTTTTTTTTTTTTAATATTTGAAAAAATTATTTGTTTTTCTTCTTTTATTTGTTTATAAATCGAAAAATGACAGCTTTATAGGGCTGTTTGGAATACATTTTATTTACCACAGTGTTGATACAGAAAAAGCCACACACGTGAAACAAAATATCAATAAAAAAATAATACAGTTTATTGCCCAAAAAAATTCACTGGATATGGCATAAAACAGGCAGTTTTATCACATAAAATCCCAACAACTAATAGAATTTGTTCTTCTAAGCCGTCAATAGGGTATAGAGGAACCATTATCATGCCTAATAAATATACGCTAGAGTGGTCTAGTCCTTGAGCATATACCAAGAGCCTCGGGAAGTGTTAAACTGTTGGAAAAATAGACAAAATGCATACGAAATCCTTTCTTCTTAATCACTTTATATCTGTCAAGTTGTAAACATTTGCAAAAAACTTTATAAGGCTACATAAGATATGGGGTACAGTAATCCCTCGATTTACGTCGCAGTTGGTTCCAAAAAAGGCGACGTTATTCGAATGACGATGCAAATTGAAGTTGGAGGGAACAAAAAGTTTGACAACGTAAAAAATTTTACGACGAAACAACGTTAATCGAGGCGACGTAAATCGAAGGATTACTGTATTGAAAAGGGTGTCATTGAATCCCACACACATTTAGGTTGGATATGTATACGTTTCACTAAGTATACAAAAAGTGGAACGTGTTCATAACTTCTTAGCCGTCAAGGAATTGTCCTGGTAAAGAGAGCCTGTTTGATAATACAGTCTATGCGGTCATAGATAGGGTCTTGAATAGAAAGAGGTGATTGTCACAAGTCCATGCCCACCCACTAGGGTCACCACAATCAGATATTGCTTACAATGTGAAATTTTGTTTATTAATTTAGACCTTATGCTCGGTGTAGTACAACGGGCCAGAGCCTCAGAGGTGAATCGAACCCACAACCCTCACAGCAATAGTTTAGCGCACTACCTACTAGACTACCTGGGCACCCCACAATGTAAAATAATTTCCCACTCATGTGGTGTTTAGTTGCAGACAGTGTTTTGATCAAATTGTCTAAGGCGGTCATTGACTGCCAAGGCTACTCAAGCGACACAATTCTGATGGCAAAAATTTTGTAAAAACTCTTTGTAACATCATTCTGATAGGTCTTGAGGTTGTTAGATAATAGAGCATGTTGGTCTCGTTGAAGATGAAACCACAGTTGTACCACTTTCGCGAAGAAGGGAACTTCCTAAATGGAATAATATTTCGCCCTTGGAGGAAATAATATCAGAGAAATTGAAAGGATTATAAATTGACATGGAAGGCCTAGAATATTTCAAGAAGAGCCAAGTATTACTAGGATCCACAGTAGTATAAGAAGGAAAATATTTGGAAAATATGAACACAAGAATTCTGCATTGAATGTACTCCATGTCAAGCTAAAAGTGTCCCAAGGTCAAGCCAAGTATTTATCTCTAATTATGGGAATTGTTTGGACAAGGCGGAATAAGTTTAAAAACAACTCAAATAAAATTGAATAAGATACAAAGACTGGAGTATGTGCTGATATCACCGAGTCAACCAAAACCTATCCCATAGTAGCACTGTAGATTATAATGGACTTAAGCCCATTAAACATTGTAGTGAAAACCAGTGCTAAGGAGACTAGCGTTAGTAGGTTGGTAGACAAACCTAACACTACATTCGTTCGGAGGCATTGTAACCTGGTATTTCTAGAAGTTGACTGCTCTTACAGCAGTACTACGGACTCAGCTGGATTTAAGCTCATTGAACATGAACCATACAACACTGGCAAGAGAAATGGTACACTGAGACGAGTGGTAGATGGACGGCAAAACTTCTCCCAGATATTACCCGCTGGATAGAGGGGAAATTTGGTGAGGTTAACTACTATTTAACACAACTGTTATCCGGACACGGTTACTTTTGTAAGTACCTGTTTAAAATGGGGAAGATGACACGACCAAATTGCATCTGTGATGATGCTTCGGTTGATGATGCGGAACACACTTTCTTCCATTGTGAGAGATGGACATTGGAAAGAAAGAATCTTGAGGCCAAAGTCGGCGGCTGTACTGTCGAGAACTTCTGCGAAGTAATTCTAAACAGCGAGGAGAATTGGAACAGCATAGCCAGTTACACTGAGGTCTTACTGAAATCAAAGCAGATTGACTTGGATGAGAGAATTAGAATGGATGTTTAGACACCTTCTCGGATTTTGTTGCGCAATTCGGACGCGGATATGGATATAAAGAGGCCAAATGGCCAGACAGACTCCACTTCGATGTAATACCACGGTAGTTCCGGAGTGGGCACAAAGAGTCCAAAAGAGGAGGGGGAGATTTAGTGGATGAGGGGATAGTGACGACTTCCTCTATAGTGCGGTTAGGTACATTTACTTCTCCTCAGCGTAAAAAAAGCTCATTGAACATTATAGTAAAGACCAGAGCTAAGGAGACTATGGTTAGAGTAATGGAAGTCAACTCTAACACCAGATTTTTCTGAGGTCATGGTGAGCTTTGAAGTCGCCGTAATGTAGTAGGTAGTGTGTTGGCTTATTAGACGTAAAGCCAGGGTTCGAGCACCAGGCCAGACATCAAAACAAAATACAAGAAGTATTTCGCGGCAACTTCCTCTCAGCAGATTTCTGGCAAAAACCCTGTGGAGTGAATAAAATTGCCATGAAAAGTTTCTCAGAAATCTATCGTTCGGAGTCGACTTTAAAACTGTAGGTCCCACCACTCATGTATAAAATTAACACACACAACATAAGTGGTGTGAGAAAGTATGTCGTTATCCTGACTGAAGGGTTGTAATGACCAATTATGTTGAGTAGCTGGCAGCTCTCTCCTTAATATTGTCATATTGACTCCAATTTAGTCAAATAATACAAACTTTTATTGATTATTTACAGTGAACGCATCAAATTTTATTAAAATGCATTTGAATTGCAAGCTGGCCTTTGCTGATAAGTTTCACTTTGCAAAATAAAATTGTTTTTAAGACATTCAAATCATCTGCATGAATACACAGTTCATGCTTGCTAAGACAATACATACAAAGACATGGGTTTGTATTCAAAATTGTTGTTAAAACAGTGTTGATTACCAATTGGCTTTCTATCGGCAACGCATTAGGACAAGTATTGTTCGAATAATTTAATAATTCCGCATAAAATATTGAAAACTGAATCAGAAGAGTGAAATTTATTTTCCAATCAAATAGAATTGAATGCAATTGTTGTCGAATGTGTACGCCATTCGATTTCGGTTTTCGCTTCATTTGATTGATATTCCAACTCAATGAACTTCTAAAGTGTTTAAAGCATTTGTGTGGTGTATTCTGGAAATTTTACTCGAGAAGGGATTTCATATCATAAAGATGCATTCATTAAACTTTTTTTGTCTTCCAATTACAAATTACCGGCATATAAAATTTCAATGAGCTTTTCAAATACATTTCATCCCTCCAGCGAATAGTATTTCCACTTTTAATTCGTTTATAACTCATATGAGGGTTTTTGGTATTGAAATTACATTTTTATTCTCATATTTTAAATTTTATTTATTTTACTTGCATGTTTTCTGTTTTTACGTTTTGTTTAAATCTTAAATTTTCTGTTCACGAAATGCAGAATGTTGTTTGAATTACCAGGAAAAAAGAAAACCGGGCATATGGTACACAGACACAGACGCCGGGAAAATCAATCATCATGTGCTCATTATACGCATCGTTGAATGCACAAAACAATTCCAAATATTTACATGTAAAGATGAAAACGAAAAGATTTTTAATGGAATATGAAGTAAATATTTCGGATTTAAAGAAAAACAAAACATATGGGAAAATTATCTTTCTTTTTATGAAGAAAAATTTATTCCAACCACAAACATTTGGGTTTGAAAATCAAAAAAAAAATTTGTATCTGCTTTTCCCCTAAAAAACTAAATATTAAAAATCATATTTAAGTTCTTAAAATTCAAAATTTTCTTTCGAAGTAATACGGTTCACCAGCTAGCCAGCTGCTATACGTATCAGGAAAATATGAAACCCAAGGCATCATATGAGGAAAATTGTTATGAATTGAAATATAAAAAATATTCTGCATTAAATTATTGCCTTTGCGGCTTTAAACACTGTCGGTAATATAGTATACTAGCTGTACCATGCGCGTGTTGCTACGCCACCAACTAAAATAAAGTTGAAGGAAAGACATTACACAAATGTCCAATTAAATTTGAATCATTTTATTGATTTTGTTTCCCGTTGTCCTGATGACTCAGATGAACGGGCCCGAGTAGTATACATTCGATCAGTTTCTAATCTTACTTCTCGTTGTTAAAGTGGTTCAAGCGAGCGGGCATATACTCGAAGATTTTCCAGTCTCAATACTCGTCTGGTTCTGAGGCTTGTAATGCTCTTTTCTTCCGTGCTTGAGGTGTAGGTCGACCAATTGCTTGTCATTCAAATTGAATAATTTTCAGTGACACCATCCAGCTGAAATTAATCGCACCAACCTCCGTCGACTCATGCTCAACAACTTTGTTAAAAAATGCACAGTTTAGGTTAGATTAGTATTATGGTACATGAGTGGCAGGACCTACAGTTTAAAGTCGACTCCGAACGACAGATTTTTGAGAAACTTTTTCATGGCAATTTTATTTGCTCTCAAAGTTTTTGCCAGAAATCTGCTGAGAGGAAGTCGCCAAAGAAATACTTTTTGTATTTTGTCTTGTCGAACCCTGGCTTTACTTCTAATAAGCGAATACACTACCTACTAGACTACGGCGACTTCAAAAACACAGTTTACGATTTAATTCATTTTGAGTAATTTTCAGTGGCACAACCTATCGGATATTGGTCATACCAACTTAGAAACTTTCGTCGGCTTATGCGCAACAAATTTACTAAACATCATATCGTGATCAAATGCACAGTTTACGATTTAATTGATTTTAAGTAATTTTCAGTGGCACCACCTGTCGGATGGGAGGTGACGCGCCCACTATAGCCAATCCACCCATTTGGTTCATATATACGTCAAAGTCGTCCATACAAAATTTGAGGACTCTAGCTGCGGCAGTTTATGAGATATGCAACATTAAATACTTATTGGGTATGTGGGCGTAGCACCTCGCCTACTTGAAGTTCTAAAATAGTAAAAAGTAGCCTGTAACTCCTTCCATACATACAGGAACGTAATGTTAAAATTTCAAGAAAATCTGTCCAGCCGTTTAGCCGTCTATAGACTTCAAACAAACAAACAAGCCCACAAACAAATAAACACACATTCATTTTTATATATAAGATAAGCAAGTATACATATATGAAATAACCATAACCTTAAATGTTAACCAAGACAAGAGTTCATTATCCTGTTTTTCTATTTAATTCACACAGCACAAGCTGATGTTCTTCAGAAAAGGTCTTTTGTTTCCTTATGCACATGTTGTTTTACTACAAATTTATGCACTCTCTACACACATTATTTAAATGTAAACATTTAATATACATCCACGCACGCACACTAATACACTTTCTCTTTCTGTATCACCTTTACATGTAAGCAAGTACCAGTACTAGCATCAGCCTTTAAGTATGCAATAGAAAACATTCTGTTTATATTTTATAAAGACAGAGCATGTGTAGCAGTAGTAGTGGTAGTAGCAGCTGTACGTGTATATAACAATTTAATACTCTCTCTCTCTCTCTCTCTCTATCTCTCTCTCTTTTATTTGTTTCTCTTCCATTTTTATATATGCTTTGGTAATAAAAAACCCTCATGACTTACTCTCTTACTTCTAGTGCATGTACCATACTTGGATGTATATACTCGTATACATGGAGTATCTTAAGCATGTGTTGGTTATAATGTTTTAATGGACCATGTCCTGTGTTCTACATAAAGTCAACTTTTCTCATTTAATTCTTCTTGTTGTTAAATTATATTTTATTTTCGTTATTTTTTTCGTTGTTGTTTTTGCAACAATACATACGCATTGTTATTATCATGGACATCATACCGAAATTTTATGTTTTTTAGCATCGTTTACACATCAAACAGTTTTTTCTTTCTTTCTTCTGTTTGCGGTTCTTATTTTTATTTTTCCTTCATTAAATGTGTAACTGAATGGCAATTTAATTGATTTCAATTGCAATTAATTTAATGATCGATAAGAACATTGAAGAACATTAATTAAGGAAATTGTATTACACAAGCTAATGGGCTTTTACAGAAAATTTAATAAAAATTTCCTTTGATGTTCGTCAATATTTTCAGACAAAGCAATGTCTCAAGTGAATAATTCAATTATTTTTAATGCATTTTTAATTTTATAAAATGTTTACAAGAATAAGTTTGATGTCATTTTTAGTTTTGCTTAATCAAAAAGACAAAAAAATAAAAAATTTTAAATGGCAAGGACTTTTGAGACCACCAGTACGTTTCTGAACTGTTCACGTATGTATAACTGAGGCAATGCTGGATTTAAACCCTTTGCAGTGAGATCCAGAACACTCGAGACTATGTTTAGATTATTGGGAGACAAATCTAACACGAAATATATCTGGTGGTTTTGTGACATGGCAAACCCAATTGCTGATAGTTCCCTCCTCAACTGTCTGCTACAAAGTCTCCTTGTATGTCACAACGACAGTGAGTAACAAAAGTAAAAGGAATAATTAAGTTGCTACATACTCTTCTAAACGAGAAACCATTCTGTGGTAACAGATGGGGCAGGGACATATAGGACTGCAGGAGAGAGTATTCGGCCCCACAGAGTGAAATATTCAGAGGCCAATGCGAATAGTTTTCAAGCAATTGTTTTCGTCATCGTAAGATGTGATCTTACGATCGTCAGATTTATTTAATTGAAGTCGCCGAAGTATAGTAGCTAGTGTGTTGGCTTATTAGACGTCAAGCCACAATTCAAACTCCAGGTTAAAATGAAATATGAAAAAATATTTCTTCGGCGACCTTCCTCTTTCCCATTATCTGGCAATGAATCTGAGCGTAAAATAAAATTGCCATGAAAAAGTTTCTCAAAAATCTGTCGTTCGGAGTCGACTTTAAACTGTAGGTCCTGCCATTCATACAATATAAAAATTGACACACACAACAAAAGTTGTATGGGAAGCTAGGTCGTAATCCCCACTGAAGGGTTGTAATGGCCAATTATGTATGTATGTGTGTTATGTAAAATTTACTCAATTAAACTTGATAAGGAGGTACGCGGTACAGGACATAGCAATACTGACTCATAGATGGGCAATCATCAGCACATTCAGCTCTTATGAGGTTAGCCATGACATTAGAATGGAAATCACAATCATCGAGGTTAGGCTAGATTTGAAATGAAATGGGAATTCGAGCAATGTGCAGATAGATTGCCTAAAGGAAAGATGAAGCGAGGCGGTAAAAAATTTCAAATCACCAGAATCTCGAGAAGTAGCTTCAATCAGCATTTTATCGGATAGTCGTGGACTCCAAAAACACTTTTTTAGAATAGGAATGGAATACATATGTATGTACTTGAAACCTGCGCGGCGTTAAAGCATATCAGAAGGAAACTACTGGCAGTTTTTTAACCAACAATCAGGCAGTTTTACGTACAGTATGTTGATGTTTGCCAAAGTAAATTCATACACTCCGCATCTTATGCCAACGGTAGTAGCAACAGCCCTTTCAGTTAGGTTGTCTTACAAGCTTAGCTTAGATTCAATACTCAAAACTTGGTGGTTTGAATTTAAATGGCTTAAGGCTCGTGGTATTTTTTCATTTTTTTATGTATTTTTCTCCACGTATGAATGTTAAACACAAACTAAATGACGTTAGGTTAGGTTAGAGGACGTGTACTTGTCAATTAAGACAAGTACAGTACCAGTACCCGGAGGTCGATTTGACCCATTGCAAATGACGTCGTTTTGTTTAAATTTAAACAGGATTCAACACACACATATCTGTTGATAGTTATCTTTTAGTTAAGAAACGAGAAATTCAAAATACTAGATAATTATTGTTCCTCCCTCGTATAATTTGTTATTTGAAGTTTGGTTTGTTGTCTGTCATTATGCATGAATAAATGTTCATGACTGTCACGTTCTATTTTCTTTGTTTGCCTTATGCATTTGCATATTGTGACGCTGGCGTTGTTAAAAACTATTGCAATTGAAAACTTATACCGCTGGCGCTGACGTCATTTGTCCTGTAGAATTTTTAATAAGTTTCTCTAACACGTAGTTTGTCACAACCAAAGCAATGGAGAAAAAAGAAAAAAAAAGCCAACCAGAAATGTTAATAAGCACAGCCTCTGAAGCTTTATTGCTAAAAAGTGGGTCATTTGGCAACAATTTTTTTATGAAGTAGCCAAGTAATTTGAAGAAAACAAAATTCTGCATATGAAATGCGATTTAAATCTCAATACCTTGCGCTGAATATGAATTTAAGCCCCCACGCACTTTATTATTATGGTTCTCTGAGTATAAATTTCCATTTTAGGATGCCTTTTAAATGAAATTCTTTTATAATGGGTGATTTTTTAAGAGCTAAAGGAAAATTTTTCAAAAAAAAAACACATAAAATTCATAAAAAATGCTTGAAATCTTTATTTTAATCAATAGCACGGTTCATATAATTTAATGTTTGAAGATTATTTCATGCAAATGTTGACCGCGACTGCCCCTCAAATGGTCCATCCGCTTTGTCCAATTTTGGCATACTCTTTCCAACATTTCGGCCGGTATCTCACAAATAAATGCTTCAATGTTGTCTTCCAATGTGTCAATTGAAGCGGGCTTGTCTGTATAGACATGAGCTTTAACAGAGCCCCACAAAAAATAGTCTAAAGGCGTTAAATCGCACGATCTAGGCGGCCAATTGACCGGTCCCGAACGTGAAATAAAATGTTCACCCAACTCGCCTCTCAATAAGTCCATTTTTACGCGTGCTGTGTGGCATGTGGCACCGTCTTGTTGAAACCACATGTCATGCAAGTTAAGCTCTTGCATTTTGGGCAAAAAAAGTTGGATATCATCTCACGGTAGCGCTCATCATTCACAGTTACGTTACGATTCGCATCATCTTTGAAGAAGTACGGTCCAATGATGCCACCAGCCAATAAACCGCACCAAACTGTGACTTTTTCTGGATGCATTGGTAGCTTTTGCAATGCTTCTGGCTGATCTTCACTCCAAAATTGACAATTCTGCTTATTTACGTATCCATTGAGCCAAAACTGACCATAAAATGGAAGAAGCGCGCGATGAACTTTCTTAACAGAGAACGCATTTTGATAACAAAATTCAATGATTTGCAAGCGTTGTTCGTTTGTAAGACGATTCATGGTTAAATTATAGACCAAACTGAAGATGTTTGACATGGAAACAAAACGCGAAACGTGCGTAAGCTGTTTAAACCAGTGTTGCCATAATAGCTATAAAATCACCCGTTATTTGTGCGCAGATTTAATTAAGTCAGGACAACAACGGCGTAAACATAAAAAAATGCAAAACTTGAGAATCAAAACATATCCTTAGTACTTGTACCATAGTCTTGTTCATTCCACAATATTATTTCACGTGCTGCTGTTGCTCTCACAAGCAATAACCAGAACATGTTGTCTCCCTAAGCAGTTGCCCATGGTGACTTGTAGTTGAATAAGTTAATTAAGCGTTGCTATCACCAAAAACAACAGACAAAAGACAGAAAAAAATTGAAATAATTTCTGTAAAAATTCTTGGAAGCTAAATTTCAAATTTTGTAAACAAAATTGGAAAACAAAAGGGGGAAAAATACTGCAGAGAGTTAAGGACAATTTAAAATTTTTGTCCAAAATTTGGGGTTCTTGTTTCCACAAATAAAAATTCATTTCCTTGATTATTTCCATAAATACGGTGGCAATTTACCATCGTTTCATCAGCTAAACAATTTCCCAAATGCCTGTTAATGTTACAGTAGCAGACATTTAATTAAAAATCTCTCTCTTTCACTCTCTCTCTCTCTCTCTCTCTCTCTCTTTGTTGACGAGTCACGTAACAATTTTGACCCCATTTAATAACTTGTTTCCTGTTCATTATTATTATACGAGTATTAAGGTTTTTGTTACATTCCTGTTGTGGCGGTTACCGAAGATACTCTGCGATACTCTGTTAAATTATGCTGGTATTTGCTTCCTGGCCATTGTGTCCCCATTGTATTGTATTTTATTCAGACGACTCAGTTTAATTAATTATTGATTTCAATTCAATTTTTGTTTGTGTTTTTGTTGTTGTTGTTTTCATAACAATCATTCTCTCCAGCGGCACAACAAAGAAACTTTTTCTGTAAAATATTGGAATTGTGTGTTAAATATTTGGCTGTGAGCTACAGTTTAAAGTCTACTTCGAACGACAGATTTTTGAGAGAAACTTTTGCATGGCAATTCTATTTACTGTCAGTATTTTTGCCAGAAATCTGCTGAGAGGAAGTCACCGAAGAAATACTTTCCTTCGTATTTTGTTATGGTGGAGGTGCCCCACACACTAACCTACTAGACAACAGCGACTTCTAGACCCTTAAGGAATTTAAATTTACATTATTAAGTGAAACAAAAGACAATCTGAAGGCATATATTAAAAATTCCCAGTCATACTCTCTTGGTTTTTGCCAGGACATCAAAGAAATGTGTGTGGCATCTAGCGATGTCATGGTGGAACACAAAACTTTTTCTGTTCTGGCCGTTTAAATTTAATTGCTTGCTTCCATCACACTAGATGTTGACAGCAGAATTCAGTTACAATTGTTTGACCATCTTTTAGAAACTCATAACGAAGAATTCGTTTTCAATGCAACCACAGACGCAGATTTAAAGAAATTGCCCGGCATATATGGGAGTGCGGATATTACATATCGATGCACAGCAAAGCCTTTTGATTTAAATGGAATGTGTTTGCCTAGTGATTGGCTTATTTGGTGACACCTAACCTATTCTAAATTGACCTCAATGTTTACCTCACTGTGGTAGTAATAGTTCACAGAGTTCGTTTGATGATTACATTTCACTTATGTTTTTTAGCTACTTAGAAGAGTATTGCTTTGTTTGCTTCATAGTTCTGTTTTGAAGCATGCTAATGGTTTAAGATAAGCTCTGTCTTACTTACTTTCTTACTTAATTGGCCATTAACAACTCCATTTAACGTATTTCGGACTGCCTTAACACATCCTTCCACGAGCCTCTGTTCTTGTGCGCCTACGACAGTTGGTCACACCAATCGATGACAGGTCTTCCTCGATATGGCCCCCATGCCTCTGTGCCCTAAAGTAGCACGGGGAGGATGAGTGTCTTGTAGAGTATTAGTACGAGAGAGGTCTCTGCTACTCAATTGCCTATTGAGACCATAGTAGCACCTGCTGGCGAGAGTGATCCTGCGCTTGATCTCCAGACTGACATCATTTTTGGTGGTAACGACGGAGCCAAGAGCTCTGTCCAACGCAAACAAGGTCGCCATCTTCGCCGACTTCTGCAGATCCCCGCATCAAATACCCGTATTGCTGAAGCATTCTCCTTCATTCGAATGACATGGCCGAGCCAGCGCATACGTTGAATGTTAATATGCCGCACAACGTCTATGTCGTTGAGGAGCTCATACAGCTCACTGTTGCATCGGATGCGGAAATTATTGCTAACACGCACTCATACACGCTAACTCGAATACTCTTGAGGCTGCTGTATCAGTGCTTAATAGCTTCGATGCCTCTGTGCCTTAAAGAAGAGCACGGGAAGGATGAGCGTCCTGTATAGTATTAGTTTTGTCGTACGAGATAGGTCTCTGCTGCTGAATTGGCTATTGAGACCATAGTAGCACCTGTTGGCAAGAGTGATCCTGCGTTTGATATTCAGACTGACATTATTTTTGGTGGTAACGACGGAGCCAAGAGCTCCGTCTTAGAACTCTTAAAATAATTCTCTAGTCCAACATATTTCCGCTACATAGCATTGAGGTGAATAACTAAAGACATTCATTTGTTATATTTTCCTACAAAACCGCAATAAAAATCCGTTGTACTCATAACTTTGCATAGAATTGCGTCAACAAACTCACAAGTACATGCTATTGTGCTCAGGCTATTATGATATTGTGGTCTTTATGCTGTTACGCATTTGTACAAATTTATTTTCAATACATTTTCTCAAATCCATACATGCATACGTATGCAGTGATACGCAAAAGAAAACTTTTATTTGAAAATGTCATGCAATATATGACGTCCATTTAAAAGTGTTGTTATAGCCTGTTCTTATGGCCTATTGGTAGAGTAAATAAACAATTGTAAACAGAAAAAAACAAGAACAATAACAACAACAAGCTAAAGTTAAAAGTTTACGTTTATAAAAACAGGTCTAACATGCTTTTACTTGTATACAAAAAAAAAAAAAGAAAGACAAATTGCTGAGTTCATGTATTATTTTCTAGAGAGAGAGAGAGAGAGACCAGAAGCAAAGAAATTGTTAAACAACCAAACACTCAAACACAGGCTTACGAACAGTAAATGAATTCGCACTAAACCTAAAACACACTCCCACCCTTATGAAGTAAATTCACACATACTTCTGCACACACTTCATCAGAAGTTCTACAATGTTTCACCACATACCACTACAATGAAAGAAAAAAACAAGAAATCCCTGTACAATAACAAAAAAATAAAAAAAAGGAAATGTTGCTGCGCTGTTCTTATTGTTATTGTGTCAAGCTTCGTTGGCTCATCGATTTGAATAATAACGCGATGAAAGTTCGTTTAATTTTTTTTCTGCTGACGAAAACGGGGATGTTTTTCTGTTCCATTTCCTTTGATTTCATTGACCATTAATGCTACCATAATTATAATGTTGTTGTAATTTGTTGTTGGGCAATTGGTTTTGGTTCATTATTTTCAACAATTTTTTGCGTTTTTTTTTCCGTGTTTTTAGTGATTAACTTAATGTCTCGTTTTTAGACTTAATGGTTGACATTGTGCTTAGTGCTTGGCGAAACTAGGTCGTAATCTTGACTAAAGGGTTGTAATGACCAATTATGTATGTATGTATGTATGCATTGTGATTGGTGGCGTATATCATAATAAGTGGTGGTATATTCTGAGAAAATTTAGATAAACGAAAAGCCAGTACGCACTGCTTTTAAATTTTATTGAGCGTTGAAAAATGCTGTGCAGAAGAGTAATTTTACTTCCACATAAATTGTGTGGACTGTAGGCACATCTCTGATACTGTGTCTGTTCTTAACGCTTATTATGTATGTAATAATGTTTCTGTATATGAACAGACTTTGCTTGCCTGCAAATAGTTATTATCGAGCTTGTAGATCTGCCGATAAAGAAGAGCGTGCAATCAATTCATATGGCACTGTGCCGCTCTAGTTCAAGGCCTACTTCTCTCAATCAGCTCATCTTCTGTTGATAGTAAAGGGATGGAATGCCTTTACTCACATGAAGACAATTCGGAGACAATTTGAATAAGCTTGTACTAGAAGTTATTAGAAACATAACCAATATGGATGGTTTGTGGTTAAAGCGCTCAACTACAAAGCCAAGTAATCCAATTTCTCACTTTAGAAAGGCAAAATAAGTTTCACTGCGCAATTTAAGTGCCTGTTTCTGTAAGACTAATTATTTCAGAAAAACGTCCAGTGTTTTTCCATACAAACAAACGTTGGTCTCAATCAATTCGTGTTACCGACACAAGAATAACAACACAGTGAAAATTAATTTGTCTCTCGAAGTTAGAGACAAACGTTTGTTTTTATGGAAACCATAAACAAAATTCAATGTTTTTCCATACAAATAAACGTTCGTCTGAAACAATTTGTCTTATAGAAACAGGGTATTCATTTATTAAAATAAGGATAGACATCTAATCCCTGTTCACAAGAAAGGTTTTCATCAACAATGACAATTAAATGCCGAAATCTTAAATCGAAATCGCCGTAGTCAAGTAGGTATCGTGTTGGCTTAATAGACGTAGGGCCACGGTTCATAACCCAGGTAAGACATCTCGAATAAAACAACAAAAGGACAAATATTTCTACGACAACTTCCTCTCAGTAGCAGATTTCTGGCAAAAACTCTGAGAGTAGAAATAAAATTGAAAAGTTCTAAAAAAATCTGTGGTTCGGAGTCGACTTTAAACTGTAGCAGAGATCAGCAATGAATCGCTTTTTCGCTACTCAAAAGTACTTATGAAATTTTGAGTATGAGTGAGTCAACAGTATTAAAATCCAACTACTCTGATTCATTCGCACTCAGTACAACATTGATTTATAAGTACAAGTCGCAATGAGTATGAGTACAGCGTTGACATCAAACTCATACCATTCGAAATATGTTTGATTCATACGCCTACTCATTCAGGTTCACAAATTTAGAAAAATACTTATAATTCTTATAAATGATTCGAGTGATTCGAATCATTTGTCAAAATTTACAGTCTTATTTGTTGTTGCATTTACAAAGAAAGAAGAAAGACACATAAACAAAAAAGACAAAGACAGCAAGCAGAGCAAACACACAACCTTCTTGTGAGTATTGTAGTGTTCGTATGCGAATCATACTTATTTTGTGATTCGTGTATACGATGAGTCATGGAGAGTCGAAATCAATAACATCATGTGTATTGTTAAGAATGAGTACCATGAGTATTTCAAACTTTGAGTATGAGTAGCATGAGTATGACATTAAAATAAGTATGAATGCGTATAAGTATCAGAAATTATAAGTATGATACGAATCTACTCATCGTTTTGAATACTCATTGCTGACCTCTGAAATGTAGGTCCCGCCTGTCATGTATAAAATTAACAGACACATCATAAGTGGTGTGAGAAGCAAGGACATAATCCTGACTGAATAGGGTTCAATTCACAAAAGTTTCTAGCCACTACACCTAACACATATCCGCGTAGATCGTTTTAATGACAAATAGAACTGCTATCATCCTTGGATCTGCTGTCTAATTTTACAGCCACGTTTTATAGTAATTGTAACGATCTTGGCAATTTATTTGTGCTTCAGTTCAACAAAATTTGCCCGCGTATGTTTGAAAAATTAATTTCAACAACTTCTAACAAACTATTCGTACATCGAGGGATAAATGTTTTATTAATTTTACTTTTATGTTCATACACAATTTGACTGATTTTGACTGACTTTTTAATCACATCCATCAAATTGCTTTCAGTCAATATTCGCTTTATATTCCATAATTATATGAAGTCACCACATAAGAGTAATAAACTGATATTCTGGTTTATCATTCTCCTATACACAGAACAGAGAACACTTTCATATGCATACCAATACAGATGAGTATGTGGTTGGAGGAATCGTGACCAAGTGTTGTTTTTTTTTTTTTAAATTTTTATTTCTTCCGGTCTGTTGCCTTTTATTTATTGCATATTCAAATTATTCTACTTTTTCCTACCTTTCTCTCTCCCCCTCTCTATTCTTTTTTTTATAATTCTCATATTTTCATTACTGCATAGATGAAAACTATGATAAAATATGCATAAAGATTATGAACGAAGATTAACCCATTAATGTCCGAATTACTTTTTTTTTCTAAGGGTTAGCGTTTTTTTTACACTCAATTTCCTCTCAGAGTATAAAAACTAAGGCAACCTCTGCTGGCAACTTAATGGGTTAATGGGCATTAATGGGTTAAAGTGAAATAGAGAGAGAATGTGGAATTAGATTTGAATATTTTGCTTATCTTTGACTAAATTCCACTCAAGACCACATCGTAATAAATAAATAGAGTGGCATGAAAATATTATTTTTTATTATCCTTTGTATTATCTAATATCAGTTTGTTGTTATTATTGTTGTTGTTGTTTTAATAAATCCTTAATAATCGTAAAATGAAAAGTGTTTTCTTCTCCTTCTTCTACAGGAGCTTAGTGTTATTGCATGTAAAAAAGATTTACGTTATGATGTACTGGTATGAGCAGAAGCAAATACTTTCAATTTTATTTACCGCTAAAACGTTTTGCATTTTACTGGTTTACCGTTATTTACGTTGGTTTTTTTCCATTTTATTTGCATTTGATTTAACGATCATAGTGTTTATAGTCACTATAGTCATTGCATGGCATTAGTCATGCATGCATGACAATATGCGTCAGCTACTGTGTGAGTGCGAGAGACATTTTCAATTCATATTCAATTTCTATGAAATAATTTGCAGAAATTTACATTTTGATGGATGTATAGAATGATTGAATGGAATGAATGAATGATTCGAACGAATGAATAATTTTGTTTTGGAATTTTGATTTTCTTACACATGTTTACATGGCATTCATTTAATAGCTGTCATCTTTGTAAATCACAACGAAAAAGCAATGAAGTATGGTTTTGATTACATTGTTGCCATTGTGTTTAAAAAATTGCTGGAATTTTTTTTATTAAAATTTAGTTTAGGCAACTCAAAATGAAATGAATCGGTGTGGCAAAACTGTCAATTGTTAAATACCTATCTATCTGGAAGTGTCATTTATCTAATAAAAGATTTGCACTTTACTTTAAGGGTCGTCATAATCGTTTTACTGGCAAAGAATTGCCCACACAATCTACATAATACAAACATACATATGTACATACATACATAATTGGTCATTACAACCCTTCAGTCAAGATTACGACCTAGCTTCTCACACATATAATGGTGTGTGCGTTAATTTTAGACATGAGCGGCGGGACCTGCAGTTTAAAGTCGACTTCAAGCGACAGATTTTTGAGAAACTCTTCATGGCTATTTTTATTTTTACTCTCAGAGAGTGTTGGCAGAAATCTGCTGAGTGGCAGAGGGTTTTTAAAATTTAATGTTAACGCCATCGGTGTTCTGTAAGCCATTTTATCACCCAATGTTTGAAGTAAATTGTAAAGGGTCCGCCAAATAACTTTTTTTTTTAAATGCTTTAAAAGAAAAACTACTGAATATTTTCTGAAATTTCTTTTTTTTTATTTGAAAGTACAATCCTTCCGGTTAATAATGGAAAATAATTTCATTCAAATGGCTGCCTCGGCTAGCCATGCAGTAGCCTACACGATCGGTCCAATTTTGAAGCACATTATCGATTGTGTGCAGCTGTATTTTACCTATGGCTTCACGAATATTGTCCTTTAAAGCGTCAATTGTCTCTGGCTTGTCGGCGTAACACTTACCTTTAACGGCACCCCACAAATAATAGTCCAACGGTGTCAAATCGCAGCTCCGAGGTGGCCAAACGACATTAGCTCTGCGGCTGATAATGCGATCTTCAAAAACAGGGCGCAAAACATCGAGTGTAGCTTCGGCTGTGTGGCACGTAGCGCCGTCCTGTTGAAACCAAATGTTGCCAATATCTTTCTCTTCAATTTTTGTGAACAAAAATTCGTTCAAAATGGCCCGATAACGATCGCTATTGACTGTAACGGCCACTCCTTGCTCATTTTCGAAGAAAAATGGTCCAATTATGCCTCTGGACCAAACTCCGAACCAAACAGTGACTCGTTTTGGGTGCGGCGGCTTTTCAATGTATGCGTGCGGGTTTTTTGTGCCCCAAATGCGACAATTTTTCTTGTTTACATACCCGCCAAAATCAAAATGAGCTTCATCTGAAAAGATGATTTTTTTTTGCCAAAATCGGCATCTTCTGGTGTAGGCTACTGCATGGCCAGCCGAGGCAGCCATTTGAATGAAATTATTTTCCATTATTAACCGGAAGGATTGTACTTTCAAATAAAAGAAGAAATTTGAGAAAATATTCAGTAGTTTTTTTTAAAGCATTTTCAAAAAAAAAGTTATTTGGCGGACCCTTTAGATGATCTGATGTTTCAGGGGTATCAATTGATACTATAGATGGGTACTCCATTATAGTGAACACCCTCGATCGGCACTTTCCCCTAGAATTTGTTTTCTTGCTATGTATTGTACGGCTAACACAATTGTATACTACTTTTTGACCTTAGGGTGTTATCTTCATACCCGTTTATTACTAAAATAACTCCATCTGTTGCTGCAATGGGCAGCCATGGAAGACAATGTTTCATTCTGTTACCAATACATTAAAGATAAACATGCTCCCTATTACGGTTAGCATGCCATCGCTTATATAGGTGGATTGGATAATCTTTTATCATAAAAAAATCTGTAAAAGAAAAAAGCATTGTAGGTGAGTAGGCTGGTAAGAACAATTTTAGCTAACAACAATTAAAAAGAAAGGTAGACATCTTCAAAAACATTGTTGTTGTCGGTAATGCAGGGCAAAATAGATTGGATTGCAATGCTTGAGAAAAAAAATCCTTCAAAATGAGCTGAAAAGTGAATAAAAAATCGTTGAACGTGTTTATTTTTAATTAATATCTGCTACGGAAGTAGAAAAAAACAACAACTTGTTGTTATTGTTGCAATTACTAAGGCAAGTTGATGTTCTTTTCTTAAAAAAAGTCACGCAAATCTCTTAAACCTGAACAACCACTGCTAAGATGAAGAAATTTATTTAAAAAGAAATAAAAAAGAGATTCAAGGAGCTGTTATAACAAGCAGTGCAGTATGCAACAATCGTTTATAAAGACGGAGCTTTTTCTGCAATATACTGTTAGCTGAGAACTGGCAATACATACATACATAATTGGCCATTACAACCCTTCAGTCAGGATTACGGCCTAGCTTCTCACACCACTCATGTTGTGTGCGTTAATTTTATACGTGAGTGGCGGGACCTACAGTTTAACGTCGACTCCGAACGACAGATTTTTGAGAAACTTTTCATGGCAATTTTATTTACTCTCAGAGTTTTTGCCAGAAATCTGCTGAGAGGAAGTCGCCGAAGAAATATTTTTTTTTTTCATATTTCATTTTTGATGTCTGACCTGGGATACGAACCCGGGCTTTACGAATAGTAAGCCAACACACTACCTACTACACACACGGAGAACTGGCAATTCCGGTATTAATTGGTAGAAAAGAAATAAATGTAACAATTCCCAATATTGTGACCTTTTTGATAATCATACATACATGTACGTTTTTACCTTTTTAAAAACGTTTCAAATATGAGCTCATAGTTTGCAAATAAAATAAAAATAAATTTTTGTTTAGTTTTAATTAAAATTCTTTACTATTTGCACAATTCTGTGTGCCACTGTTTACAACTTGATGTAAACAACAACAATTGCTTTTCTTTGTTATTCCTCTCTTTACACCCTTTGCATAAACAATAACAATTACTGGACCATTGTTCGACTGATCTTTGTAACGGAGATCTTCAAACCATGATTACTCTCTTCAAATTCACCGCGTCTTCACACAAGGCTGACTGAACTTCATTAACTTCGTCGCCTGCTTTGCCTTGCCTTTTATATGGCAAAGTAAACAGGTTTTTGAAGGCGAATGTTCATGACTTCGTCTTCTCTAAATCTCTGTAAATGTAAACATTGTTGTTTACGTTTATTCTTGTAGCGTTTGTTGTTGTATTTTTGTTTACTTGTTTACAATTTTTTTATGCTGGTGTTTGTTGTTGTATTTTTATTTACTTGTTTAGCATTCTTTTTAAGATGGGTTTTGTTGTTATAATAAGCAGTAGGATAATTTCTAAACAAGATTGTTTACTGCATTGTTTTGTTTTTGTATCTTTTGTTTATAATTTTAATGTTAAGCGATGTAAAAGCAAACACCAATATCTAGATTCTTCATTTTCTTAACAATACTTTGAGTTTACAAAGCCTTGTCATAAAAAAGTTATCAACTTTAGTTTACAGGCGGATAGTCTGGTGCCTGACATAAATCTCCTTTTATTGTAATATCCTAACAAAAGTGTCTTTGCCTCTCCTTAGTCTTCCTTCCCCTTTGTTGAGTTTAGCTTTCCAAATATATGCCTCTACTCTACATAAAGCTGATGTCGCCGTATTCTTGTAGTTAATGAAACAAAATTTGAAAAAATCCTCTCAGCAGATTTCTGGCAAAAACTCTGAAAGTGAAATAAAATTCCCCTGAAAAGTCTCTCAAAAACTCTGTCGTTCATAGACGAGTTTAAACTGTACTTTCCGGCATTCAAGTATAAAATGAGCACGTACAACATGAGTGGCGTAAGAAGCTTGATCGTTAAATAAATTTACAGGCTTGCTGATACATACATACATACATACATAATTGGTTATTACAACCCTTCAGTCAGGATTATGGACCTAGTTTCTCACACCACTTATGTTGTGTGTGTTAGTTTTATACATGAGTGGCGGTACCTACAGTTTAAAGGAGACTCTGAACGACAAATTTTTTGAGAAACTTTTCAGGGGAATTTTATTTGCTTTGCCATAAATCTGCTGAGAGAAAGTCGCCGAAGAAATATTTTTTCATATTTCGTTATGTTCGAGATGTCCGACATGGAGTTTGAACCGTGGCCTTACGTCTAACAAGCCAACATACTAGCCACTAGACTACTAGGCTTGCTCTTGGAACAATAAATTCAGTTACAGTAGTAATGGCTTCAGGATTCTTTCTTCTTGTAATTGTTCTTTAAATATCTTATTTATAACGTTGTTAATTTGTATTCTATTTTATCCACCAATTCCAATTCTTTCTTTATTACATTGGAAACCTAAAAACAAATATCCCACCTCACTGATTGGCACTTAATTCGTTAACCCTCCAGTGATGCTATTTAACAAAATTTGTTGTGGCGTTTATTTGCCTAGACTCCCACACCAACTGCTATAATATGGCCAACAATATCTCATTAAACTCTCGATATGCAAATAACAAGGGAAGTCAAACAAAGCAATTCATGTTACCTAAGAGGCAGAGAGAGAAAAAAACAGAAACCAAATATTGGTAATGATGAGTGGCTAAAGCCCTTATTAATAAATGGGGTCACCCTTAAATCCCCAAGTGTTTGTCTACGTTCTTCATGGCAACAAAGGGAAATTAAACAGCAGGCAGTGTGGCCCCATCCATAAAAAGAGAGGACAGAGTATCTTTTCAGCATAAATTGAAAATATCCTTTTAATAGAAATATAATGTCCTTTCATCTCTCCATTTCGGTGGGAGTAAATGGATGTTGCTAATGACAATGATTATGATGATGATGTCACTCTCCTTTATTTTTTTTCTTTTCTTTTTTTTGTGATATCAATGAGGTTTATGATGGAGGTTGAAGTGACAAATACATGAGAGTGATGAAAGCAAAAGTGGCAGGGGCAAATAGCGACAGGTTTAATGGGTGTCTACAACGGAAAAGAAAATTAAAAAAAATGATATCCTTTAAGGATTTTGAATAAAACTTTTTTTGTGGTTTAAAAAGGAAAATTTGTTCTATTTAAAGGCTTCTGTGTTAGACAACAGAAAGGATTATTGATTGGGTTTCAAAAGGAAAATTGTCTCGAACAAGAAACAATTGCTTTATAATGCTTGAAATAGCTCTTGGCAGTTGCCAAAGAAATTAAATTCGGTTAATGGGCTCTATACCCAGCAGGCTTATTTTGTAGACATTCTAAAGGATTTTATAAAACCAACAAGGAGAAAAAAGAAGGAGATCTGTTTTCTATTAAATAAAAGGAAATTTTTTAATGGAAACTAGATTATTTGATACGGTATGTTCAATTATATGCCAGTAATACTCAGCTTCAGAGGCGTTCCATCCCTTATTTAACTAATCCATCCCCTTTTTCTTAAATGTATAACAGTGGCAAGAAATATGCCTTTCTCCAAGATGTTAAGACATACAGACCATAACCACTCATTACCTAACGCATCTGCCGCAATTTCATATCAGAGACCCAAAATTTAACACTACAGTCTTACCAAAACACACGTTTCTCGTTGATCTCCATTGACGTTGGAAGTTTAAAGAGAATTTACAGCACTAAATTGGGAAAAAATGTTCCAAAGGCTTAATAGTCTCCTATCAGACATCCAATTTCACTCCTGTTTTCGTTTGCTCCTTATTGATTAGTTTCTAAGATTCGAATTCAAAATATTGTTCAGTTTTTTCCTTTCTAAAAACATTTAAATATGAGTTCGTTGATTACAAACAAAATAACAATAAATTTGTGTTTAGATTCAATTAAATTCTTTATTGTTTGTACAATTTTGTGTGCCACTGTATAGATTTTGATGTAACAACAACAATTTGCTTTGTTCGTTATTCTTTTTTACAATCTGTTTTGCGTGAACACTAACAATCTGTTCGTCAGATCTTTACAACGGAGATCTTCAAACCACGATTATTCTCTTCACACGCAACGTGTCTTCACATAAGACTGACTGAATAATTACTTCGTCGTTGCCTGCTTTACCTTGCCTTTTTATATGCCCATTGAAACAGTCTGGTGAATGTTCTTGAATGTTCTATTCTTTAATGAATTTTAATTGTTGTTGTGTTTTAATAACCCAATAAAAATCTGAAATAAACATCGAGTGTGAATGCAAATGAATTTCAATGATTTGCTATTCCTAATGAAAAATATTAAACACTTGGCCAAAGAAATTTATTACAAAACGATGAGAACAACAAATTTGAAATTCTTTTAAACATTTTAAGGAGAAGAAATTGATTTCTAGAATTTAAGTGAATTAAAGAAAAAGTTATCACTCAATTTGAAATTGTTTTCTTTATTATTCTACTAAGAAAAGTTTTCAAAACCACAGAATGAAGAAAAAGAGAATTTATATGGAATGTCTCTGAGGTACGAACAATAAGTTTAATTAAGAAAGTAGAAGCTGTTGATTTCATTACTTTGTATCTTAAATGTTTCCCAATTAAGCTGTAACAAATGGTTTCTTTCAGTCTTGAAACATTTAATGCCACAGAGTTTAGGTGCCACAACTAACAGCCTCTCAATGCTTTCCATTTCTAACACAATTTTTCGTTGACTGAGATGATGATGGTCACCTTAACAAGTAAAATTGTAGCAAAAGATACTCTGAGAACAGAGAAGTGATTAAGAAAAAGCCATTGCATTCGGTAAAACGTAACTGCTGGTAGGCATTTTGATTAGAAGATGCTATTTAGCCTTACATTTTTCTTTGATTTTTTTATTAGAATTACTTGTCAAGCCATTGGGGCGTATAAGCATTTTAATTAAATAAATATTAATCATATTTTTTTTACGAAAATTAAAAATCAAGATACTGTGGTACTGCTTTTTCATTGCTTAACATTAAAATTATAAACAAAAATATAACAATAAACATCAGCACAAAAAGCGATAAACAAGTAAACAAAAATACAACAACAATTGCTACAACAACAAATGTAAACATGTTGTTTACAGAAGGCGAAGTTATTCGCCTTCAAAGCATTCATTAGACTGTTTACCCTGCCATATAAAAGATAAGGCAAAGCAGGCGAATGAGTTAGTAAAAGTTCAGTTAGTCTTGTGTGAAGTTGTGCTGAAGATCTCCATTACAAAGATCTGTGGAATAATTGTCTAGTAATTGTTATTGTTTATGCCAAGTGTATAAACAGAGGAATAACAAAGAGAAGCAATTGTTGTTGTTTACATTAAGTTGTGACAGAATTGTGCATATAATAACGAATTTTAATTAAAACTAAACACAATATTTTTATATTTTATTTGCAATCTACGAGCTCATATTTTGAATGTTTTTAAAATGTAAAAACGTAACAGTATGTACCAGAGGTCAGCAATGAGTATTCAAAACGATGAGTAGATTCGTATCATACTTATAATTTCTGATACTTATACGCATTCATACTTATTTTAATGTCATACTCATACTACTCATACTCAAAGTTTGAAATACTCATGGTACTCATACTTAACAATACGCATGATGTTATTGATTTCGACTCTCGACGACTCTTCGTATACACGAATCACAAAATAAGTATGATTCGGATACGAACACTACAATACTCACATGAAGGTTGTGTGTTGGCTCTGCTTGCTGTCTTTGTTGTTTCTTTGTAAATGCAACAACAACTAAGACCGAAAATTTTGAGAAATGATTCGAATCACTCGAATCATTTACGAGTATTATAAGTATTTTTCTAAAGTTATGAATCTAAATGAGTAGGATTATGAATCAAACATATTTCGAATGGTATGAGTTCGATGTAAACGTTGTAAGCATACTGATTGCAACCTGTACTTATAAATCAATGTTGCAGTGAGTACGAATGAATCAGAGTAGTTGGATTTCAATACTGTTGACTCACTCATACTTAAAATTTCATGAGTACTTATGAGTAGCGAAAAAGCTATTCATTGCTGATCTCTGGTATGTACACATATTCAGAATGAGAATTGTCTTGAACTCAACATTTAGATACTATGACGATGAAAATAAATGACGGGAACATATTCTTGGAACCTAAACGAAATATCTGGCAGTATATCAATTGCTATATAGGAAATTGGCCTTATTGACATTGAGCAGCATCCTGAAGTTTGTCAGGTCAAATAGGCTTTTAGGGTTCTAAAATTTTCCTGATACTCGCACAACAGAAGGGTATAATGTTGTATGTGTTAAAAAAATCAGAGCTTGCGGGGCTATACATATATACATACATACATAATTGGTCATTACAACCCTTCAGTCAGGATTACGACCTAGTTTCTCAGGCGAGGCTATATTTCCACAAATTTCGAAAGAAACCATACATAATAGTGCTCTCCAGATTCTCATTGCTTGAAAAACAACTAAAGCCCTTTTAAAGTTTTAGATTTGTAAGCTGAATTGAATCCTTCTTGACATCTTTTTAACTTTTATTCGCCAATAAAACATTCTATTGAATAAAGAAACGATTTTTGTTTCTTTTTTTTTTTGACAAATGCCGATATTCTGTTATCTTTTATTGCCATTAGCCTGTCATAAATATACCATGAATTTTGTCAACCAATTTTATTGATACCCCCCCCCCTCCCTGCTATAAATAATAACAACGAAAACAAATAAAATAAAATTTATCTCGCATTGCTATCAGTGACACGGAAAACCAAATTGAGGCGAATAACAATAATTGCTGTTGTTGCTATTTTTCCTCCCCTTTTGCCCCACCTTTTTTATTGTTTCTCTATATTTCAACTAAAAATTGTTACTGTTTTGTGCTGTATCTTTCGATTTTTCCAGTTCTTTTTTTTTGGGGGGGGCTTCGTTTCTAACCAACTCAACCCTTCTCCCCCTATTTATTTATTATAAAGCCTTTACATCTGTTAAACATCTGTTAAGTCTACAAAATAAAAAAGGGGCTAAAAATAGATCAGCAAAAATGGAAAAGGAAAAGAAAAACGATGTGAAATAAAAACCATTTATTGCTCCATCAAATGTATTGAATTGGTTAGCAGAGAGACAAACTTTTTCAATATTTTTTTCCTTCCGTGGGAAAATCGATAAAAGTGACAGTGTCGATAAAGTGTTGTAAAACAAAAATAACAATAACAAATAAGGAACAGAACATGATGGAATAGAGAGGGTATACACAGGACAGCTTTAGTAGAAAGTGAGTACGGGAAGATATGTTGAAAGAAGGTGAATAAAAGCTGTCCAATTGATAAAGGTTTCATGGCAAAAATTATGTTTTGTAACGTAATTATTCAAACTTAATTTGTAAAAAAGAAAATTAAAATTAAATGCTGACCAATAGATAGTACCAATCGTCGAAGACATGTTCGGATGGAATAAGCTTTCGCTTGAATGGTAACTTCCAGTTTCCCCCATGGAGTCAGAATTTTTCTTGTCTCCTGTCACTGGAACATTGGAGGTTGTTTTGGTTTTCATTGGATATTTGTTTTTACCTGGTGGGTTCCAAGCCCTACGCACAACCCAAATTTAACGTCCAGGGGATTGGGGGGACACTGCACGCATTAGTTAACATCTAGCGGGTGCTAGAATGCCATCCAGGAGAGGCCACGAGGAGGCTGCGTGTCAACTTGAATACAGCAAGACAAGGATCGTCCTGGAGGTCGCCACAATCAGAAACTTTACCTTGTTTGCATGCATTCCTCCCTCCCAGATCAAGCGCAGGATCACTCTTGCCAACAGGTGCTACTATGGTCTCAATAGGCAATTGAATAGCAGAGGCCTCTCTTTACAAGACACTCATCCTACCCGTGATTCTTTATGGCGCAGAGGCATAGACCCTATTAAAAACAGATGCAGCGGCCTTGAAAGTGTTCGAGAGAAAAGTACTACGCAAGATCTTCGGTCCAGTGCGAGTTGGCGATGATTTCCGTATCCGATACAACAGCGAGCTGTATGAGCTCCTCGACGACATAGACGTTGTACAGCGTATTAATAAACAGCGGTTGCGCTGGCTCGGCCATATCGTTCGAATGGAGGAGGATGATCCGGCGAGACGGGTATTTGATGCGGAATCTGCGGAAGTCGGCGAAGAGGACGACCATGCATCCGTTGGATGGACCAAATCGAGGAAGCCCTCGTGTGACCAACTGGCGTAGGCGGGCACGAAGCAGAGGCGCCTGGAAGGATGTGTTGCGGCAGGCAGAAATCCGTTAAACGGGTTGTTATGGCCAATTAAGTAAGTAAGTAAGTAAGTGGAACAATATCTGTCACTGACCAATCCGTATAGCAGCTCTTGATGTGCTAGGTGTCCTAGGGACAAAGTTTGTAGTAGTTTTTATACATCAGACCTGATTATGTTTACATTGTAGATGATAGAATAGCTTCTGCAGTGTTGCTCAGGCCATACGGCCATATTGTTACCTTTTTAAAAACGTTTAAAATATGAGTTCGTTGATTGCAAACAAAGTAAAAAAATTGGTGTTTAGTTTCAATAAAATTCTTTATTGTTCGCACTACGTTTATGTATCACTGTTACAACTTCGCTATTCTTCTCTGCTTACACCATTTGCGTAAGCAATAACACTTGTATATTGATCTGTATAGCGAAGATCTCCAAAACACGACTGTTTACTTTGCACGCAACGCGTCTTCAACCAAGACTGACTGAATTCTTACTACTCGTTATCTGCTTTGTCTTGCCTTTTTATGTGCCCACGTAAACAGTCTGATAAACGTTCTTGAAGTTGAAGGTTCTTGTTTTCGCCTTCTTGAGAATTCTATCGTGACTGCATTGTTGTTTGTGTATTTTATTCAATTTGTTTGTTGTTGCGTTCTTTCTTACTTGTCTGTCTCCTTTTCTTTCACACTGTTGTTGTTGGTATACACAACCAAGTTCGTTGTATTTGTTTATATGGCTTTTGTTTATCGTTAATGTTAAACGATGTTTTGAAAAAAAAATTTTTTCTTTCCGAATCCATTTAACACCCTCGAATAATTGTGATGCTTTTGCAATCAAATATTTTCTTCATTCGTCAGTATGCCAATTTCCCATTCAATTGTTGCCTTGAAGCTAAGTTAATAAGTGTCATGGCAATATTCGGAAAGTAAATCCACCTGTGGCTTGTGTGTTCCTGTCGATAACAATACAAAAAGGAAATCAATTTGCTGAAAAGGTTTCACTCCCTATCTCATTGATGATAAATATATGAACATAAAGGCGTAATAAAATCAATGGATTTTTAAAAGCGTTTGAAAATCTGAAAATCCATCCTTTTTTCAATCATAATCAACACACACAAAGATACCCACCATGAACACAAAGCCTGGCATCATTTTAACAAATATCCTGTTTCGTCTTTCACATCAAAATTTTGCAAATTATTTCTCAACCTTGTTGTCCTTAAGCAAAATGTTGTTGAAAAATTCTGTTTCCATCAGGTTGAGCATTAGTTTTGAAGCCCTTTTTTCCCTTATTTTCCCACTTTTTTCTATTTTAGATTTTTGTTTTGTTTGCTCATTGCCACCCAAACTCTCATTATCCTTTCTCTAGACTCCCTTAAGCCATATTGCCGTGTCTACAAGCGTGACTGTTTAAAAATGTGTGCGTGAGAGAGAGTGTGACAGAGAGTGCGACTGTATTTGTATTTTAAAACCCCACCATTTTCATGTTTGTGGGTGTTATTGTTTGCATGCTTTTAGGCACTTGTTACACTTGTTACTTTTTGTATGGATGTGTGTATATTTCTGTACGTATTTGTTTATCTGTACAAAACATATGGAAATGTTGGCGAAAAAATATTTTTTTTGGATTTTTTATGGCGAACGCCTTAATTTCTGTGAATGTTTTATTACCAATACAAAAAGGGTTGAAATCTTTTAAGCCTGAGCGTAATTGTAGCCAAAGGCGTTAGTAAAAACTGGAAAAATTCATTCACACTTTTTAATTACTAACAAGGCTTTTTAGAGGCTGAAAAATTATTTGGGTTTTTGTGGTTACAAGAGAAGAAAAAATTATTTTTTGTCAATCGCATCATTTATGAAATCAGCTGCTTTTTTGGCAATAAATTGGAAAGGATATGGTAATGATTTCCCTTTATGTATACAGAATGAAGGAAAGGACACTGCCCTGATATTCCTTACCAAGAGACAGATAAGTAGTAAAGAATTTGAATTAATTGCTTCGAAGAATGCTGCATACTCCCTTTCTATGATATCTGAGAGTCGAATTCCTTATTTGTGGTAATTTTTTAATCACGTCAGTTGCCAACTGCTCCTGAACTGCTCAACAAACACACGCCGTTATCTATGGGTTCCTGAGTCAGTTGAATTTTTTACGGCTGACCTTTGGGTCACGATGTCAAATTGACAAATTGAAAGGCGGAAATGTTGTGAGCGCCTTGAAAATGACTGCCTATGGATTTTCACTGTCACGATTAGGCAGACTTTGCGTTTTGTTGACGTACGGGTGGTGTTGGTCGATCGTTTACTAAACCTTTTTGCTTTCCATTCAAAACGTTTGTCAGAGGATTGCATACAATTTGAAGAAATCTAAACACAACTGAAATCAAAAAAAAAATGCCAAAAAACACACATACAGATATAAAATAAAAAGTAGGAAGAGACAAATATCATCAACAGGTGCCGTGTTAATATGGTGAAACCATTGTGTCAGGGAGTGAAAAACATTATAAATGGTAAACACACACACGCTGTTATGCTAATACAATTATTAACACACACACTCACACGAAGTCATATATGCAGCACACAAAAAGGCAGAGAGATATATTGAAATTAAAAAAGTGAGCCATAAGGGAAGGAAAGCCTAGGGTTAGAAATTAAAATGAAAAGCCAGGAGAGAAGTTTAAAATTTTAATTCTGGATGTGGAAAGTTGTTGGTTAAACCAAGACTAACATTATGGTTAAACAATCTATTTGACTGTTTAATAACTTTACAACCCTTCAGACAGGATTACAACCAAGCTTCTCACACCACTCATGTTGTATGTGTTAATTTTATACATGAGTGGCGGGGGACCTACAGTTTTAAAGTCGACTCCGAAAGACAGATTTATGAGAAACTTTTCATGGCAATTTTATTTCTACTCTTAGAGTTTTTGCCAGAAATCTGCTGAGAGGAAGCTGACGAAGAAATATTTTTTCATACTGGATATGTTTGACCTGGCGTTTGAACCGTGGCTTTACGTCTAATAAGCCAACTGACTACCTATTAGACTATACCGACGGTTTAATTGTGTTCAAATAACATACTCAGATATTTCCCGCTTTCATGAGGTCTGTTCTTTGGCCTTTTACTGAAACACAAATGTTCCAGTTGCCACATGAGTGGCATAAAAAAAACTGATATTTTTGCTTCCCAATTTCTTTTTTCTTTATTTAAGCTGCGGTTTCTCTTCTTCCTTCCTTGTGGTTATTTTTCCACAAATTACCAGCAGAAACCAGTTTCGTTTTTGGCTGCATAAAAAAAGTTTTTTCTCTTGTTTGATGTTCTACATTGTGTTCTACAGTGTGTAAACATTAGCAGACAGAATTTTTGCTAATGGCCATGGCCATGGAAACACCAAGAGAACTAATATGGTTTTGAGCGGTAACATCGTGGCTTTATTTACTGAAGCAATTTAGTTAAAGGATGCAAAAAGGATAACCCAGCAAGCATTTGTAATAGAGAATGGTTTAAAATGGAACATTACCCCATTAAAAATGGAAGTGAAGCAAACTGACGTGATTAAAAAATTTTGTCGAATTTACGAAGTCATTAATCTAAATGAGATACAAGAGCCTTCAATGCATATCGTAAAAGTCACTGTTGGATGTGGAATTAAGGCTGGGGGCATCATTGGCGTATATTTTTTTGGAATGTGACATCTGCTAGGGTATCACTATCAGTGGTGAGCAACATCTTTTGGCCTGGAATGTATGATTCGTGGGCACCAACGAAATGTAGTGCCAACATGGCAGCGCTACGAGTACCACAAGGCTTATGACAGATTGGATAATCTGCACGGGACATTTGAGGGCATGGTTGTCGTAGATTCGGTCGAAGTTTTGATTGTCAAAGCTCTCTTGAGCACGCTGTCCCTGTGCTTACCGAATTCCACAAAACTAGCGCAGAAATTGATCAGGGCAAGGGCTGCACATGGTCTTGATACGTAGAGGTGATGTGAACTGGTCACCGAGATCGTGTGATTTGTCTCCGTTGTAGACTTTTTCTTGTGGAATTTTCTTCGCTTGCAGATGTATGCAATTAAGCAACAAACCATAGAGGTCCTCAAACCTATCACAATCCATACCAGCCCTTAAATTTGAATTTGTATTTATGTTGATTCGTTTTTAAATAACTTGTCTAAAGGCAAGACTGTGCGCATGTGACCAGTAATTGAACCACACACTGGACAATAGTCGTTTAAATTTATGGGGAACAATAATAATTATTTGTTGTTGTATTCTTTTGCAATAAGTCTCGTTTTAATTGTTACTTAATTAAGGACGATGTTTAGCCTGTAGTTGAAAAGGCAGAACATTTTAATTACCTTCACTAAGAGAAAATCAAGAGAATGAACTACGAATTGTTTACGCAAGCAAGTCTGAAGCATGTACTCCTTTTAATTTCTCAAAATCAATGTCCAGCTTCCAATACCCATCCAAGCTATAACATTAAGAGTCATTAATTAAATATACACTTAATTAAGGATTTTCCTTCAATTAATTTGTGCATGTGCGTAGTGTACATGGCCTTGTTTATGAATTTGGAGTCTGTTAACATTGCTCAGTATTTACAAGGACGGCCCATGAAAGTTCTCTCATTGAATGACAACATTTTTCTTAATTTTACATGAGCCTTTAAGCTTAACAGGCAGGAAAACTATGATTATTTGAACTATTTTTTTGCTAATGAAAGGACAAAAACCTAAAAAAACTATTTTAGAGGATGTTAGTTACGAGCAAGCTTTAATAAGACATTTTGATTGTATTTGCTTCTGTACGAAATAGAATTCTTGAAGGTTCTAAATGGGCCTTAATATCAGATGTTATTGGATGTTAGTAATGGATAGGAAGTGACACATCAGGGCACAAAAAAGGATAAAAAAATAAGCTGTCTGGGGATAAGCAACCGCTTAAGACTCCAGACTATGTGGCCGGACTATAAAGCATATCTCCAATATATAATTAAGTATCTGACTCTAGTTTAAGTACCATAAAATAATATAACATCCAGCGCCCATACTACCAGAATATTTAACTCCATTTTGTTCTTGTATTTGTTAAACAAAATTCAAATGCTTTCAATTCCATGTTCTAACATTAAGTTGTGAGTTTTTTTTTGATTTGAAAAAGCAATTTCCCTTTCCCCTCCCTGATTTTTATAGGTTAAATTTGAACATTTGCACATCATTTGGAAATTGAACAAAAACCCGAGCGCTAACAAGGCCCAACGAAAATGTCAACTGAATTGATGGCGCAATTAAGGGACAATAAATTAAACAAATCCAACCAAAAAACAGAAACACAAAGCACCGATACTAACCTGTATGTGGGATTTCTTTAGTTGAACTGCTGCAGATGCTGTCCTAACGTTTTCTATTGTGGCCACAATCCAATATGGACAGTGACAGCTGCTGAATATGAAAAGAATATCGTTGACAAATTGTAGTTTAGTGGGTGGTGTTTGAATTGTTGTATATTCTTTTGTCAATATTTCAATTAATTTCAAAGTATACACCCGCGCAGCCTTTTTCAAGTGGCTTAAATAAAAGAAAGTTTGTTTGATTTTGTATGAAGACAAATTTTTCGTCATTGAAAACCTGATTTTCAAGCTTCCAATTAACACATCTACGGCATTGTGAATACTTAGTCGGCTAGAATTGTTTAGTTAGATAAACTTTTTATAGATGGAGGAGCAATTACCAATTCATAAACGAGTACAAAGTTCAGGACCAATTGCTGTGAGTCCAATGCTATTCACAAATGCGATTCACCATCCGAATTTCTTAAAAACAAGCGAAATTTCGTCAGAGCAAAAATACCAATGATCCATAGGCCTAACAACGTTTTTAAAATTCTTAATAATCTGGGCACGTAATGCCCGAAATGCTGCGAATTTTGAATTACCACTTTTGTAGACAGTTTCCATTACTTTTACGCATTCTTGCTTAAATGACAAATCCTTCGTTAAATAAATAACAACTAAAAGCCTCAGCAGAAGAGCATTGTTGGTATTACTTAGAATTTTATGTATATAAACACCGTTTACTTAAATACCTAACTCAACGTTTTTGAAGCCGATCTTGAAGCCGCTCTTGAAGGTGTTCTTGAAGTCAGTATAAAGCTGTTATTTTATTGTTCTGCTTTAGTAATGTATTAACAGTAATATTAGCAAAGGGAAGAGTTACTATGCGTTTTAAAAGTCCGTAGGCGAATTGATGACAACCTAGTACAATATAAGCCCCGGAATTAGGGCGCTGTAGGGTGCAGTCGAAGAATAAATCACAGAATCTCTTTGAATCACTTTTGCAGTTTTATTGCAATTAATTTGTTTATAGTAACGGTTGTTTACAGTTATAAATTTTATAAAGATTAGTTTCCAGTTCTTTAACGGTTTATTGTTAGCTTGAAACTGCATTTATTAGCGGCATTTCAAATGACTTTCTTTTTATCGAGTGATTAATTGCATGAAGTTTTAAATCAATTTCGTTTTTAACTGTTTTCCTTTCCCTAAAATTCGTGAAAAAAAACTAAAAAAAAATTTACTTTTGTTGAAACTTTAATTCCTCTTGGTTTTTAAAATAAACTGCCCGCATAGTTTTTAACACTTCACTTCTAATGCGTTACATGCATGCATGCATTCGTATTTGATTTAATTTTTCCTTCTCATCGTTAATGTAAAAATAAAATGAAAAACCATACGTTTATAATTGTAATTGTTTTTACTTCATTTCTTTACATTTCCTTTTTATTTTATTGTTTCAAGTGAAAAAAAAAAAAATATTTCAAGCGTTTCACTATGTTTCGACCTGCTAAAAAGGCCAATGTCCGCGTTGCACTGAACTTTCCATAAAATTTTTAAAAGAAAATTTCATGCACAAAAACAAAAAATAAAAGAAAAACGTTCTTCTGTTAAGCTTTTTGCAATTTTCATACACTTACACATTCACACAATGGCACACCAATACATACGCACAGTAGTTTTCTTCTTTTCAGCATTATTGTACGTACTCAAGTGGCTGAATGCTCAAGTATTTTATACTTGAATGAATGTATTGGTATTGGTGTGTGCGAGTTTTTTTTGTGCGCATGTGTTTTATGTTAAGGAATGAAAATCTTTTCTAAGTGACGTCACAGAAAAGCTATTTTCTTGTTTAATATAGAGTAACAGTGTAATTGAACTATAAACTGCAACTGCAACTGCAACTACATTAATAAAATAGACACAGAGTTAGTAAAAGAACAGGCATAAATCAAAATAATGAAATGCAACGATTAATGTGATTGACCGCAAAACCCAGACCGAGGAAAGACTTAAATTACTCATCGTGATTTATGAATTTTAAAAATTTGAGTCGTTTTAAGCCTATTCAAAGGATTTAATCGGAATCCTACTGACTTCTGACGCACAGAGAAGTGAATAACAACAACAGAGATTTTTGGAAGCTTAGGCATGGTCACCTCTACAGAGGGAGTAAAACACACCTATTATCCTTGCAGCGAGTGTAGTAAACTAATTAAAGAACATTTTGTTCGAATTACCGAATATTTTAGGCAATCGTCATACACTCGATTTAAGAAAAAGCCATAAGAAAAGGTCTGGCAGTGTCAAATCGTTCAATCTCAGTGGCCAGTTCACATCAGTTCCACGTGTGGTGAATATGCCCCCAAAGCGCTCGTGCAGGATATCTATCCAAAGTGACATAAACTATGTGGCATACATAGCGCCGTCCTGTTGAAACCTAGGCTGATGGTGTCCAGATTATCCAAATCAGGCCATGGGAAGTTGTTGCCAATCATCGACCGGCCGTTGGCAGTGACGTCGTTCTCAAAAAATTATGCATCCAGGACATCACCAGCCTAAAATCTACAGCAAACAGTCTCATTTTTTGGATGCATTGGACGTCCTTAGATCTGCGATCTTAGAATACCCCACAAGAAAAAGTCTAACGGGGACAAATTACACGATCTTGACCGCCAGTTCACATCACTCCATGTGAGATGATCATGCCCTCAAACCACCCGTGTAGAATATCCAATGCGTGATAAGCCGTGTGGCACACGTAGCGTCGTCATGTTGAAACAACATGTCGTTGGTGCTCATATCATAGATTTCAAACCAAAAGAAGTTGGTAAGTCAGCGATCTATAGTGCTGTATTACTCTGACTGACATCGTATTCAAAAAAATATGGACCGATGCAGCCTAAATTCCACGCCAAACAGTGGTGTATCGCTTGTGTATCTCATGTGGATTTTCTATCGTTCCAAGTTCAAGAATTTTCATTGTTCACATTCCGATTTATCTAGAAATGGAACTCAACGCTGAAAATGATTCTTTCATAAAAATTAGGATCAATTGCCATCTGCTCTAGAGCACATCTAATGAACACTCTTCGTTGTCTATGGCAGTTTACCTTCAGTTAGTATGTCAGTTGAATTTTGAACGGATTTATCCTCATCATTCCAAAAAGTCGTTTCAATAGAACGATCGTAAAATGGGCGATTGTCGTGGTACATTTTCTAAACAGAACACCCATTTTGATGGAACAATTTCATTATTTGCACGTATTATTGAATGCCATAAGCGTCCATAGTGATTTGACAAATCAGAGTGTATAAATGACACGTACTCGCCGTAGTCTTGTAGGCAGTGCGTTGGCTTATCAGACTTAAGGTCACGGTTCAAACCCCAGGTCAGATATCTTCAACGAAACGAATTAAGAAAAAATATTTCTTCGGCGACTTCCTCTCAACAGATTTCTGGCAAAAACTCTGACAGTAAATACAATTGCCATGAAAAAGTTCCTCAAAAATCTGTGGATCGGAGTTGACTTTAAACTGTAGGTCCCACCATTCATGTATAAAATTAACACACACAACATGAGTGGTGTGAGAAGCTAGGCCGCAAACCTGACTGAAGGGTTGTAATGACCAACTATGTATGTATGTATGTATCAGCTGTACCAGACCCGATTTAGTGAAGACCCTTCGTTGTCTATGGTCATTTGTCTACAGTTTCTGGACCAGTTGAAGTCTGTGCAGTTACATGTCGCAGTTACGATACAAAATTCGCCAAGTTTTGGTATGCGAAAGGCTAAACTCTTGTGCACGACACAAAATTTAAATCCTGGCTTTAATTCTTCCGTACGGCGGCGGTGTTTTGGGCTTATCTTGCTTCTAGTCGACTTACTAGTGTTCGTCGATCGTTTACTAAGCCAGTGGCATCAAAAGTATGCTTAACATTGCAAATAAAGGGTGTTTTTTATAGAGGTATAGAACTTTAAGTTGGCATTACTTTTCAAGATGGCGCCTGAATTAACAGCTGTCAAGTGATTTATTCTCAGTTTGGTTTGGCAATTCATCATGAATAGACTCACGCCTGAACAACGCTTGCAAATAGTGCAATTTTATTTCGAAAATAATGGTACTGTGCGGAAAAGGTATCGCGCACTACGTCCATTTTATCGTCGACAAAATCGTCCATCAGAGCAGTTAATTCGATTAACCATGGAACGTTTTCGCACCACGTTTACTCTTATTGTTAACTCGTATCCCCAGAGACGCTGTACGGTGTGTACAGAAAAAGCTATTGCTGCTGTAGAGCGTAGCATTGAGGAAGACCCGAATGAGTCCATCCGCCATCGAGCACAGGAATTGGATCTGTGTCCATCCACTTTATGGAAGAACGTTACAGTTAATGGTGATCGGTATAGAGCCATGATTATAAACTTTTTCATTCCTGAATTGAATAACCATGATGTCCAGGAGATGTGGTTTCAACAAGACGGCGCAACATGTCACACAGCTCGTGCCACAATAGATTTATTGAAAGACACGTTTGGTGATCGCCAAATTTCACGTTTTGGACCTGAGAATTGGCCTCCAAGATCTTGTGATTTAACACAGCTAGACTACTTTCTGTGGGGCTATGTAAAGTCATTGGTCTATGCGGTAAAGCCACAAACGCTTGACCATTTGGAAGACAACATTCGCCGTATTATTGCCGATATACGGCCACAAATGTTGGAAAAAGTCATCGAAAACTGGACGTCCAGATTGGACTACATCCGCGCCAGCCGTGGCCGTCATATGCCAGAAATCATATTTAAAATGTAATGCCACAAGATTATCTTTCGGATAAATAAAATTCATGTCAATCGAATAATCCATCGTTGTTTTATTGCAACTTAAAGTTCTATACCTCTATAAAAAAACACCCTTTAGTTCTCTCGATACAACGATCGTAAAATAGGTAAAGTGCATGTGACGTTGCCCAAAACCGAACATCCATTTTAATGATACAATTTCATTATTTGCACGTGTTGTTGAATGCCATACTGATTTGACAATACAGACTGAATAAATGACAATTAATTTGACAGATGTAGCCTCTACAAGACAGTTGTCAACCAACAAAGTTCACTATTGGAAGATATATTAAGCTTCCTATGATCCACCTTAAGCTTTGATTGAGTTAGTGCATCTAGGATAAGTAATGAGATTGTCGCTGGATCAACCGTAATCGGTGTTCTGATTTTGGTTTTTTTTCCGTATCACGTTTAGAACTGCAATAGGCTGCAGTAAAGCTGGATCATTAGACTACATGGCTATTGTTGAGCACAGTTGTAGGTAGTACTTTGGAAAATAAACAAAATTTACTTTAAAATTAGAAATGTTTTCATCAAATCGATCCCTACGCTGGGTATTAAATTAAATACTATTGAAAATATATCACAGTAGACGTATAATTCAAAAATATCCATGCAATAACACAAACCATTGGAGTCAGAGGAAGTTGAAGTCTCCACACATAAATTGCCGATTATGCCCATTGTTTCAAAGGCCACCCTATCTACACCTTGAATACTTTGTAAGAGGAATAAAATCTCATTTAAATAATTGCTAAATAATCCAAACAAATTGTATTTCATTGTATTTCGTATTACAATTGTTGTAAGTTGTAATGACAACAAGTCCTTGTCCTTCTATCGCTTTATGTTTCCCCTTCATTTTTAATGCATTGCCCTGACCTATGGCATTTATGATGTTCATGAAAATTTTCTGTTTTGCAGTTTCGTTAGCTACGCTAGCTTTTAAGTCATAAACAAACGTTTTGTTAAATGTTTTGTATTTTATTGTTGTTGTGCTGTTATGGTATTTTGGCTAGAGGCCAATAAACAATTTGAATTTTAACAAAAATATACATGGAACAGCGCTAATGGATTAAAAGTTGAAGCCATTGTCGTTGCATACACCACTCTCTTTGGATTTCTTTAAAGAGTCTACAGTTTTGCGAAAATACAAAGGGGAATAGAGAGAGACATCCAGGCAGAGATAACTATAGCTAGATAGCTGGACTTAGAAGTGGATAATAGGAACGAATAAGGGATGTACTTCAAGTGCAAAGATTTCCAAACTCTTGCCAGGGAAGACTGTTTAAAAAATGCAAAAATTTTTTGCATTTTTTGTATGATTTTTCGCTTGAAATTAAAATTACAAAAAAAAAATATTTTTATTTCGCTTTATTTATTTGCATTCTCCGTGTGTCTTTGATTTATTATGGCATTTCGTTAATAATTTGTTTAAATTTAATTTTCACTGGAATGTGGAAAAAACAAAAATTATTTTTATTTGAAAATCATTTCATTTCCCTACAGCGTCTCAAGGCAAATTTTAATAAATTCGGCAATCAATATTAAAATTTCAACGGCTAAATGCAATAAAAATATAAAAAAAATAAATAAAATTAATTAATCATAATAAAATTTGCCAAAAACAATTAAAATCTCTGTGAGTCAATCTTAAATTGGTACCAAAGTAAAATAAGGGACCGCATGGTTACTGAAATCATTCGAATATAGATTGCATAGGTGTTTGGTGGTCACATTAATCAACTGAAGAGTGTGTCAGCTTACCAAACGAGAACTCGAGAATTCAAAAACACAGTTCTGACGTTTTAAAATGAAACTATTTCCTTCGGCGACATCTTCTCAACTTACTTGCTTACAACCCTGTAGATAGGATTACAACCTAGCTTGTCACAGCATCAATGTTGTGTGTATTATAGAATCTAGTGTTTGGCCTCTTAAACTATATAGCGAGCTCCTATAATATTTCCAATTCTGTTCGCTTGCTTAACTTCAGACTGTTGTCAGATATCAGGCAGAGGATAACTCCATGCCCAATACATGATACTCAATCAAGTCTTTCTTTCTAAGATGCATTAAAGCTACACAGGTTTCAAATATGTGCTCTAATCATTCATTTCTTTTATTACAGAATCCCTAGGTGATCCTTACTTCGAAATAGAATAATCCCTATTTAAGCCTACAGTGGCCATTCAAAAGGCCGTCACTACACTCATTTTACTTCTGGTGGTTAAAATCTCTCAAACGCAACTAAAGTTTAGATTTTCTCAAACTCTTTAGGGAAGTTTCTGCCTCACACTACATTTCTCTTGGTCCAAACATTATGTTCCTTTCCACAGAAAAGTGCCGATTTTATCAGTGTCATGGATATTACTCTCAGCGTAAGCTTATCTGCATTATCATTGCTGTAGGCACATGACTTTAAATCAAACTGATAATGACCTTATTCCCCTATGTATGTACCTGAACAAGCCTGCTCAGTTAGTCCCATACTATTCTCGTGTTAACCTAAAATAAACCGAGTGTTCCAATAGCATTCTGATTGTGTGCTCAAGTTTAATTGAGCACATCTGTCCATAGCAATGGTTTCCGCCTGAAAGATACCCTCAAGTTTCCTCATGGAAATATTTCACTCCGGTATTGAAATACAATTTACAAATAGCCCTAGTCTAGTAGGTAGTCTAGTAGGTAGTGTGTTGGCTTATTAGACGTAAAGCCAGGGTTCGTGCCCCAGGCCAGACATCAAGACAAAATACAAAACATATTTTTTCGGCGACTTCCTCTCAGCAGATTTCTGGCAAAAATTCTGAGAGTAAATAAAAATTGCCATGAAAAAGTTTCTCAAAAAATCTGTTGTTCGGATTCGACTTTAAACTGTAGGTTCCACCACTCATGTATAAAATTAACACACACAACATAAGTGGTGTGAGACACTAGGACGTTGTACAATGGGTCAATTCGACTTCCGGGTACTGTATTTGTCTTAATTGAGAAGTACACGTCCTCTAACCTAACATAACCTATCAGCCCTACGTTATCCTTCCCAAACCATTATTAGAATATAACTCGTGAACACTATACGATCTAGGAATACGATTTACTTTACTTAGTTAATAAACGAACGAGAATGTGCCAATCACAAAGAATCTGAATACAGCAGTTCTGACGCTGCGATTAGTACGGAGGAAAATTATGAAATGTCTTCTCCCCCCTCCAATTTAAAACTCCAAAAAATTTGCAACTATTGTCTGTTTTCTGCACAATTTTTGCAAAAGGTTTCATTTTATTTCCTTAAAAAATGTTAAAGTTTTCTTGGCCATAAATTCCGCCGCTTCAATATTTTGAATTTTAAGCCAAGAAAATGAGCACACCTAGCTGCTGAAGGTTAAAGTTTTGTGAGTTCATGACTGAAATTTATTTCGTTCTTCTTTTTTATTGTTGTCGTCGTTGCTGTTTTTGTGTTTTATTGCAACGTTTTGCAAGTTAAAGAAAAAGCCCTGCCGACTTGACTATGGGTGCTGCAGATGCAATTGTTCTTCTTCTTTTTGTTTTTTTTTTCTTTTTTTTTCTTGAGCAGCTACATGGTCACCATTAACATCATCATTTACATCATCATCAGCCATAAAATTTCAAGAGCAAAAGAAGGAAAATCATTTTTATACGCAAAAGAATCATAAATAATATTGTCTTTCTTTTCAGAGATGAATTGTTGTTAAGTACCACACATGAGTTCTGTTTAATGTCAGACGAAAAATGATGGCCGTTTTCCTCGGCATTGAACTGTGCGGCAAAAAATTAAAACAGAGAATCCATCAGTTGTGCCTTGATGGAAACCACATGGCTTAAGACAACAGCGCTATGACATGTGGGAATATATGCCAGAAATTCTTTCTTGTTTTTCTGTCATAGAACACAGTGTTCAAGTTCCTTTGTTAAATACGAACTCGATTATTTAAATTTCTCCACAAAATTTGTTTGCAAAAATTTTGAATTGGAAACTCATCTAACTTGCCCAAAATGGTTTAATGAGGAGGACATTTGCGTGAGCCTACTCCGTAATTATAATTATTGTGGCAAAGAAATGCCTTAGTACTGCGAACATACAATCTATTGTACTTCCCTCATACTTCATGGGATACCGCTATAATGTTTCCTCTAAGACTATTGCCCTGGCAAACCTCAGAATGCTGTCAGAATGGTGTCAGCAATGCAATGCCCTGCCAAGTAACTGCTATGCACTCATATGTGTCCTTCTGAGTTGCAATACTGCTTTGCAGACCTCTGCTCTAAATGGAACGTTACCCTTCTAGGCGGGTTTTCCACCTAACCTGAACTAATCTGCCCGTGATTAAGTCAGATACGCTTATAGGGACTCATACTCTTTTTTAGACGCTTGGTATCTCATATTTTCCGGTTGGATAAACATAATCTAGGATGTGTTTTAGTTGCACTAGCATTATCGTTATCGATTACTATGTTTAAACAACTGAAAATGTCAAACTGTTTTGATTTTTCAAGTCATCCTGAATCGTTTTGAGTGACAACAATGCTTCCAAATCGTAGAAATTTACTTTAAAAAAGTTATATTCTCCAATCCTATTACCCTGACAAGCTTCAGGATGCTGCTGTCTGTCAACAACGCCAGTTCTCTGCCTAGCACCTAATACGCACCCATGTTTTTTCTTTTCGGATGTATTAATGTCTCACACATGCCATGAGTGTGTGCCAATGATTCATTCTCATTGTCACAGAATCTATACGTTCAGATCGAAGCAAACCTCATTCTGAATAAGTGCACTCGGAGTCTATAGTGCCCTGTCAAAAGTCCGGATGCCAAACTCAAGTTATATCTTTGTAATCTAATGCATGACTCAAGTCTCCACTTTTTGTAATTTCAAAACAAAAGTTTTGCATGCCTCAAGCCCACTTGGTTTGAATGGAGTCCTTGCCTTTGTTTATCTTCCCTTCCCGTTGAGCACTCTTGCTTACTTACATACATAATAGGTAGTTCAGTCAGGATTACGACCTAGTTTCCCACACCACTTATGTTGGTTTGTGTTAATTTTATACATGAGTGGCGGCAGCTACAGTTTGAAGGCGACTCCGAACCACAGATTTTTGAGAAACTTTTCATGGCAATTTTTTATTCTCAGAGATTTTTGCCAGAAATCTGTTGAGAGGAAGTTGCCCAAGAAATATGACAGAGCAATGTGTTGAACTATTAGTTCTCTCCTTTCCTACATCCTCTTCTTTTTATCCCTCTATTATCCTTCCCTCTGTAAGGACGTTGTACAATGGGTCAATAGACCTCCGGGTACTGTACTTGCCTTTATTGACAAGTACACGTCCTCTAACCTAACCTAACCTAACCTAAGGTGTTAAAACATGAGCTCTCTTCTAATAAGCGACTCCTTACTTCGCTACGGCGACTTCCAGAAATCTGCATCCACTCCATATAAGAGTTCTGGTATGAATGTCCTGCTTCTTGCAAGCTCGTTTGCTTGCTGATTACAGAGAATACCCACATAACCTGGGATCAGAGATCAGCAATGAATCGTTTTTTCGATACCCAATCGCTGAGTCAACATATTAAAATTTAACTCGTCTGATTCATTCGTACGCACTATAATGTTGATTTATAAGTACAGGTTGCAATGAACAGTACAACAATGATGAGTACAACGTTGACATCAAACTCATACCATTCGTAATATGTTTGATTCATAAGCCTAACGCAAACGCACAACTTTTTAGTGAGTACTTTAGTGTTCGTACGCAAACCATACTTATCTTGTACTTCGTGTGAATGTTGAGTTATGGAGAGTCGAATTCGGCAACATCATACGTGTTGTTAAGTATGCGTATGATGAGTACTTCAAACTTTGCATATGAGTAGAGGTTCCATGATATTAAAATAAGTATGAATGAGCATAAGTATCAGAAATTATGAGTATGATTCGATTTTACTCATCTTTTTGAATACTCATTGCTAAACTCTGCCTGGGTTCCTACTGCATTATCACGAGGTGTTGGTGCCTTATATTGGACATCTTGTTCTCATTTTAAATAAGTTTTCAAATATTGCAATAAATTTTTGCAAACATTTTAAAACAATTGCAAATTTATTTCAAAAACAAAAATATTCATAAACAAACAAATAAATAAGCGAATAAATCTTAAAATTTCAGAACAAAAATTCCGCTGCAAGACAATTGGAATTCAAATGAAATTCTGATCACAAGCATTTCGTAATCATTTTTTCAGCTACGCAGAGAGTAAAAATATTCAAATAGCGGTATGTAATTAGTGCCGTTAGTTTATTTTTAGAACTGTTTTCTTTAAAAATAAAAAGAAAATAAGAAAGAAAATCGTATCGTAAATAGAAAATATTTTCTTGGCATCAGGAGCAATAAATAAATTGCACGAAACACAACCACAATTTAATTTTGATTTCATTTTTATAAATTTTGTTTTGTTTGTATTTTATGTTTATAAGATTTATTTATAAAAATTATTAAAAATTTAATTTCATTTTCAATTCAATTGCACTTGAGACAGACAAAGTTTAAAACAGAAAAAGTGAAGTGGAGAGTATTTTGAGTGCCTTATGACAGTCGGCAATATATCTGCGGTTTTTGTTAAATAATTTAAAATTTTAATTCTTTTATTTTTATTTTAATTTTATTGTTAAATTAATTCAACAAAAGCCAATTAAACAGTTGAATAATTATTATTTTGAATAATTTTTTCATGAATATCATCTGCACGCCAAATGCAAATTGTGAATGTAAATCCCTTTTTAATACATTTCTGACAGTCAGATCTGGCAAATGAATTAATTTTTATTAAATATATAGGGTCTCTCATTAAGTGCTGTCTACTTTTACATTCAAATAAAATAAAATATGTATGAGATTTAAACTGATTCCATCGTTCAAATATCCATCACAGCTGCTCTAGGTGGAGAGCATCCATGGCTTGGCATGACCCATGTTGGTTTTGAGTATCACCGTGTTATGGAACTAACTGGGCAGGCTGAATCAGATATACATAGGTAGGGCAATAAGGTCACCCTTAGTTTGATTTCAAGTCATGTGCCCACAGCAATGAGGCGACAAATAAGCTTGCGAAGAGGGAAACATCCAAGACAGTAATAAAATCAATACTTTTCTGTGAAAAGAAAAATTATGTTTGGCTGCCGACTGCCCCAAAAACCTCACCAAACCGTGACTTTTTCGGCATACATTGAACACTCTTGGATCTCATGTTCGATAATTTTTTTGTTTTTGTTCACGTATAACAAACTGCCTTAAGTGCCCTGCACGTTGTTATTTTGTTTGGTAAACAAATTTTTGATTTTGGTGGTAAGCAGATTTCTTATTGCTGTTTCAACATGCAGAGGAATTTAAGCCAACAAACTGTTATTAAAACGGGGGGAAACAACACATCCATCTCGTGTTATTAGAAATACTTCATCACTCTACTTTCCCAAAAACAAATTTACTTTAGTTTGCTTACTCTTATGTTGACCAAACAACTGTGGGTAGGAGCGAGAAGGGTAAGTTTCTGTTTATTTTAGGCGTCAGGTGAAACAAGTGGCTGATTAATGAATTTCTCACACACATTTCCTACTCTATGGCAGACTAGGTAGGAGAAATGAATGCTCTGTGTTAGCATTTGCTTCAAGAGTTGTGTTGATTAGAACTTACAGTGTGTAAACAATGTTTCTAATGACGGCAATTAATTTTCACATTTTATTGCATATAATTGAAGATCTTGAAGGTATGAGTATAATTTAATTTGTTAAATTAAATTAATTTGTTGTTTCAGTTACTTAATAAACTTTAAATCACTTTAAAATAGTTTTGAAATGTGATTTGATTAGAGCGGTGATATCGTAAGAATTAATGGAACAAGAAGAGTTAAAGTCGATTTGTTGGAAAATTACAATAAAAGGATATCTAAGTCATGTATCAAACTATCAAGAAATAATTTGAGGTTGACAATCTGTCGACAGAGCTTTGTAGACTTCGGGTACACTTATTCAGAATGGGGGTTGTCTCGAGCTGAACGTATAGATTCTGTGACAATGCGAATGAATCATTGGAACACATTCATGGCATTCGTGAGACATTAACACATCCGAAAAGAAAAAACATGGGTGGGCATTAGATACTAGGCAGTGAACTGGCATTGTTGACAGACAGCAGCATCCTGAAGCTTGTCAGGGCAATTGGCTTGGAGAATACAATTTTTTCAAAGTAAATTTCTACGATTTGGCTCAAAACGATTCAGGATGACTTGGAAAATCAAAATAGTTTGACATTTTCAGTTGTCAAGCTATAGTAATCGATAACTGTAATGCTAATGCAACTAAAATATATCCACGATTATGTTTATCTAACCGGGAAAAGTGAGATTCCAGGCGTCTAATGAAGTTTGCGGTTGCATAACATTGTATGAGTATCTGACCTAATCACGGGCCGATTAGTTCAGGTTAGGTGGCAAACCCCCTAGAAGGGAAAGGTTCCATTTAGGGCAGAGGTCTGCAAAGCTTTAATACAACTTAGAAGGAAACATACGAGTGCATACCAGATACTTGACAAAGCATTGTATTGCTGAAACCAAACAGCATCGTGAGGTTTGCCAGGGCAATAGTCTTAAAGAAAACATTATAGCGAGACCCCATAAAGTATAAAGGGAGTACACTAAATTGTATGGACACTGTATTTAGGCCAACACCATCTGCATTGTAGTTACTGTCATAACATTGTTATTCTGTTGGAAATTTTGTCATGATTAAGGCTCTTATCGTGATTTTTTTTAACGATATATGTATACCTTCTGGCATGGTCCGTAATTGATTTAAATTGTCTGGTGTTGCATATTTTTAATCATACATGCATGTATCCCTCACTATGCATCCCACAATAGAGAATGTGTTGCCTTGTTTAGCCATCCGTTTAGTTGCTTATGTTCCATTAGTTTATGCAGCAGGTTTTCAAATAAAATTTCATTTTAGAAATCCTCTTTAAATCCTCTTTTGTTAATAAAATTTAATTTTAAATAATTTTTATGGAAACTAGAAAGGCTTTTTTCAATAAAACTTCTTAGCAAAGACCATGATGGACAATATGAAGGTAATCTTGTATTACTTTTAGGAAAATAATGAAACGAATTTAATATAAAAAAGAGAATATTTTATTAACAAAATCATGTTTCTTTAATTAAGTTTTTCACAAGGTTGCAGAAACTTATTTCAGCAGATGAAATAAAATGCCTCACTTGCCATATAATTGTTGAAATTATAAATTGTTACGCCTTCTAGCCCCATTTCATGTTTTAAGTAAATGTTGGTTGGAATTGCGGTTGGAATTTTAATTGTTGTTTAAGTTCTCACTAATTAATCTTGAAATTGTTTTTTTTTTGTTCTGCTGAAATTTGCAAAATTTTCATAAAAGTAAAGCAAACTATTCGCGTACAGCTATCGCTTCTGAGAGGGAATTGTTGGGGCAACCAACAAACAGTAGAGGACAAAAGGCAAGATAATGCACAGAAAACTTTCCCTGTGAAACTGAAATTATCATTTCAACATTACAATCACAAATAAAAAATACTTTTGTTACTTATGTTAGGGGACTATTTACGTAAAGTGCCTGCTTATTTGATTTATTTGGACCCAGCTCGCTCCATAAATTATTTTCAAGCACTTTTATTGTGTGCGGTTTGGTACTCCTCTGTATTACGTTTCAATCTACGGTTCCTTTCTTGACTAAAATACTTGACTAAGTGAGTAAAATAAGCTTCCACTTCCTCCAAATACTGCATCTTAAAAGCGCTCTCGTAACCAAATTATAAAAGCTAGGTCGGTTAGAGGACGTGTACTTGTCAATTAAGACAAGTACAGTACCCGGAGGTCGAATTGACCCATTGTAGCTAGGTAAGACTTTGAACGTGGGGTTAAGATTTTACTCCTCCTGTTTAAGCAGCGCATGTAGTCCCTGCTCAGCAACCTATCTCTTTCTCCCTCTATCGCCATCTCTCTCTTCCTTCTCTTTGATTCTTTGCTAAATTGCCAAGTATTGTTCTGAAAAAACTTTATGTTTACATTGTAAGCATCCTAGCAATGGGTTATACGTTGGTGCTCCCACCTCTTAACTGAATTCTAACAAGAAATATCAGTAAAGTCGCGGTAGTCTAGTAGGTAGTGTGTTGGCTTATTAGACGTAAAGCCGTGGTTCAAACCAAACCCTGATGAACAAAAATCAGACATCGAAAAACTTTTCTTCGACGGGAGTATAATAAAATTGCCTTGAAAAGTCTCGTCATTCGAAATCAATGTTAAACAGTAGGTCCCGCCACTCATGTATAAAAATTAACACTCACAACATGGGTAATGTGAGCAGCTAGGTTGTAATCATGACTAAAGAGTTGTAATAACCAATTAAGTAAGTGTGTAAGACAACTTTCGATCATATAGCTCTTCACGTATCGTCTTCAGATTGTCACTTAATAATGTAATGTTAAGGCTCTGGAAGTCGCCGTGGTCTAGTAGGTAGTCTGTTGGCTTATTAGACGAAAAGCCAGGGTTCGAGCCCCAGGCCAGACATCAAGACAAAAATACAAAAAGTATTTCTTCGGCGACTTCCTCTCAGTAGATTTCTGGCCAAAACTCTTATAGTAAATAAAATTTGCCATGAAAAGTTTCTCAATAATCTGTCGTTCGGAGTCGACGTTAAACTGTAGGTCCCGCCACTCACGTATAAAATTAGTGCATACAACATGAGTGGTCTGAGAAGCTAGGCCGTAATCCTGACTGAAGGGTTGTAATGGCCAATTATGTATGTTAGAGGACGTGTACTTGTCAATTAAGACAAGTACAGTACCCGGAGGTCGAATTAACCCATTGTACTAGTATGTATGTATGTATGTATGTATGTATGTAAGACATCTGTCAGTGGTCGTCTATCAAAACTTGCGCAAGCTGTGTCGTTCAGCATGTGCTTGGCAGTTTACTGTGTGATTTGTAGAGAAACTGGAAAAAACAGCAAAAATTCATGAATTGCTTCTACATGCTCCCTCTATCCTCTAAACTTCGAAAGCCAGAGGCATCTTGTTCAGTTATAACACAAAACGAGTGTGTGCATCGTTTGTTTACCGACAATAAGTCGCTCTGCAGAGTAATGCTAGTCTCAGCTATAAATTCATTTGGATTAACTTCAATGTCCCCGTGTCCTTGTTATCTCCTCCAAAGACTCCAAGTAGTCTGAGACAATTTTAGATATGCTGTACACACTCTGTTGACGCCGTAGTCTAGTAGGTAGTGTTTTGGCTTATTAGATGTGAGGCCTCGGTTCAAACCCCAGGTCAGACAACTCCAACTGGACGAAATATGAAAAAAAATATTTCTTCGGTGACTTCATCTTCCTCAGATTTCTGGCAAAAACTGTGAGAGCAAAAATAAAAATTGCCATGAAAAGTTTCTCAAAAATTTGTCGTTCGCAGTCGACTTTAAACTGTAGCTCTCGCCACTCATGCAAAAAATTAACATACACAACATAAGTGGTGTGAGAAACTAGGTCGTAATCCTGACTGAAGGGTTGTAATGACCAATTGTGTATGTATGTTAATTGACGTCCTAATAATCTATATCTGGAGCAACAGATAGCCTTTGTGACATTCAGTTGAATTCGGTAAACTGCAGACCAAAGCAGCTATGTGGATATGCTAGATTCGTAAATTCTTATATCTTACCCAGCTGAACATGTGCTTAAACATCCTCATCCCAATTAGAGATTACTACAGTGCAAAGCTAAATCCTGTAAAGAATTTTCTGGAACTAAACACTCAAGCTGGTGGGATGGAAAATTGAAGTGTGCGGTGTATCGATTCAGTTGATTTAATGGCTCTTCTGTATTGATTAGATCCTCTTAGAATATACTTACGTCCGTGCTTATCCAAGAACGGTCGGCATTATTTGAGTCTTTGGGCATAAGATGATATTCAGAAACTGTTTTGCGGACATTCAAAGTCTCGACCTAATATCCAGAGTCTGTGCCTCTTTGTGCTCTTATACGGTGTTGTCTGTGTCCTATAAATTAATTCTCGATCTCGGAGCACAATGGCAGAGAATAAATACCCAGGTTTAGAGGCCTTTCCATGCTTTAGCTGTACAGCCTGAGTCATAACATTCGGGAGATTCTATTACGTTCCCTATATCGCCATCATTCACCTACTGTAGCAAATACTATTTGTGCCCTATAAGATCCCCCTGCCACAATCTAATTGGAAATTAGAGGAAAATTCCACTCGTTGGCCAACGCTTTTTGGTTAACAAAGAATACTTATTCGCCAGGGAAGCAAGTATTTTTTATCTCTCGACTTGACATTTATTAGTCTCTATCCTCATGCGACAAGTATTATAAGGAACTAGGTCGTAATCCTGCCTAAAAAGTTGTAAAGACCAACTATGCATGTCCTCACACTCTGTAGGGATTTAATGGCCTCTCGATATGTTCCGCACAGCGGAAGTGTTTACAGTCTCGTTATCTGGGATCCATCAGTGAATAGTTTTGGGTGAGGTTCTTGAGGAAGTGTAAGACAATATCGTAATTGGATGTGTACAGTATTTTTGTGGATTTTTTTTTTGTTTCAAAATACTGAAAACCCTTCACGAAATCCTTAAACAAATCAATAGCTTCTAAAAAATATTTCATTCTTCAATGATGTTTCACTTTTAAAAGCATTTGTGCTCCACCCTAAAATTCTTGGCAAATAAATTTCGTTTTCATTTCTTTACTTTCTTACTCCCTCCTTTAAATGCCTTGATTATGACTGACTTTTCTTCCCCTAGCAAAAAAGAAAATCTGAAACAAAAAATTTCAGTTTAACTACAGAAGTTATTGGCCGTAAACGTTATTATTATTGAAGCGTTAAGAGGAAATGTTAAAATTTTTCATTGAAAAACACAGTAAATATGGTAACAAAAAAGTGATTTTAAACTCAAATGGAATATCTTTAAAAGGAAAGAAATAAAATCAAGAGTAATGAAGTAACAAAAAATAAAAATTTTCCTTCATTGCCAATAGAATTTCAAGCGTTTCTCATAGATTTCCTAGATTTCTTCATGCAATTCCTTGTATTAGACTTCAGGCGTGGAAAGAAGTGTTAAATATTTTCAAATTTAAATTCTCTGCCAACGGAAATGCTTAAGTTTTTCCGTTTATTTGTTGGCAGGAAATGTCCGTCACACTTAATTTATGACTTTAAGTCGCCCTGGCGGGGCAACGAAGTGAATAAAATTTACTTATGCTTGGCTAACTGAGATTTTGTTGGTGATTAAATAAAAGAAACGAAATAAGAAATGTTTTTTCGTTATTTAAAGAGAGCGAATAGAATTACAATTTATTCGTTATAAAAAATATTGTTACGAAAATTAAGAATTTTGCTTTTTATATCGCTTAAAATTATAAACAAAAGCTACAAAAACAAAACAATACAGTAAACAAACCTGTTTACAAATTATCGTACTGCTTAACCGTAGATCGAGCCTTAAAAAAACTTCATAATTCTAGCTTATTGCCACGATTATTGATAGATTTTGTTAAAAAAAAAATTAATATTTTAATTCGTTTTAATAAAACTATTTATTTACTATTATTACATTTTATTATCACTTTTATGAAATTTGAGCCAAAATTTTTGACTTGATGTACATTGCCATGGTTTTTTACATAAATATCAAGCACTTCTTGTCAGTTTGGTCTTTTTTTTACTTTCTAAATGGTAATAATTTGAAGTCTAGCACCTTGCTATGTGGCGATTTAAAAGTTTTCATTTGCTTAGATAGGACCGCTTATTGTCACTCGCATCAGTAACACTCTCAGTTGAGGGCTGGCTGAAACCTGATGGTGCAAACCATTCTTGTGATTCGTTAGAAATATTTGTTGTCAAGGTCATGTGAGGTAAAAAAGTTTCCTTAAGTTTCAAAAACAATTTTCTCTCTTTGATTCCTCTCTGGTTTCCCGGATACGGGTTTCCCCAAATACTCATGTATGTAGTTGCTACGCACGTAGCATGTACTTGAATCTAAAACTGCCAATTCGACTTCGGTGGACCACGAAATTTATAACGACCATCAAATATAATTAGTTACTAAAATTGAATATGAGTTGAAAAAGTAATAAAACAAAAGAAAAGAAAAAAAACATAAATCAATACCAAGCATTACTCCGTAAATCTCTTTATGAAGCTTGATTTAATAAATATCCTTAAATTAATTTCCCTAACAATCACTGTAAGTATTCCATCATTAAGTATCAAATTTCAATTAAAATCACAGGAGGTAATTTTCATTTTCCACAATAAAACTAAAAAGCTTTTGAATTCTGTGGCTAAAAAACTTTAATTTGAGATGAAAATATACCAAAAAGGAACATAAAAACATAAGCATCATTATTTAAATATATTTTCTTCAATTTTCTTACCTTTTAGGCGAACAAAAAATTAAATTTTTAAAAATCTTAAAAAAAGGATATATGGGCTGCTCTGTAAGTATGATAGCTAATACCAAACTATTTATACAGTATTATTTCATACATAAAACAGCAAGTTGTGTGATAAAAGTTTTATAAAAATGGTTTAAATTTTCTAACAAAAAATTAAGATAAATATATTTTTTTTCAGAAAAAAAATCCTTTTCATACGAATTTCAAAAAAGGCTTTAAGCATGATTATTAAAGGCTGCAAGACTTTCAGCTTATTTTTCGAAAATGCGTAATAGGTGTAAATATATCATTATCAAAGCGAATGATTCTGTTATCTGATACGTACGTAGTTGAACGAAATATTATCATCTGTAATAAAACATGGGAAGAAACACTTTTTTCTAATTATTGTCTGTCACGTGAGATAAATATGAAAAGAGCAGTAAGAAAGACTCTACAAGATATCAGGAAACAGCTGCTAGCAATCTGCGTGAAAATTGGTAATATTTCTTCATTTCAAACTACTAAAGGCAGTTTGTTCTGTTCCAAGTAAAGGGTGTTTTTTTATAGAGGTATAGAACTTTAAGTTGCAATAAAACAACGATGGATTATTCGATTGACATGAATTTTATTTATCCGAAAGATAATCTTGTGGCATTACATTTTAAATATGATTTCTGGCATATGACCGCCACGGCTGGCGCGGATGTAGTCCAATCTGGACGTCCAATTTTCGATGGCTTTTTCCACCATTTGTGGCCGTATATCGGCAATAATACGGCGAATGTTGTCTTCCAAATGGTCAAGCGTTTGTGGCTTTACCGCATAGACCAATGACTTTACATAGCCCCGCAGAAAGTAGTCTAGCGATGTTAAATCACAAGATCTTGGAGGCCAATTCACAGGTCCAAAACGTGAAATTAGGCGGTCACCAAACGTGTCTTTCAATAAATCTATTGTGGCACGAGCTGTGTGACATGTTGCGCCACATCTCCTGGACATCATGGTTATTCAATTCAGGAATGAAAAAGTTTGTAATCATGGCTCTATACCGATCACCATTGACTGTAACGTTCTGGCCACCATCGTTTTTGAAAAAAGTACGGACCTATGATTCCACCAGCCCATAAAGCGCACCAAACAGTCAGTTTTTCTGGATGTAACGGTGTTTCCACATACACTTGAGGATTACCTTCACACCAAATGCGGCAGTTTTGTTTGTTGACGTAGCCATTGAACCAGAAGTGCGCTTCATCGCTAAACAAAATTCGCTTATGAAAATCGGGAACAACGGTAATCTCGTTTTGGGCCCATTCGACGAATCTACGCCTTACTTGATGATCGTTTGACTTCAAATCTTGCACGAGTTGGATTTTGTAAGCACGCAAACCAAGATCCTTCCGCAAAATCTTCCATAAAGTGGATGGACACAGATCCAATTCCTGTGCTCGATGGCGGATGGACTCATTCGTGTCTTCCTCAATGCTACGCTCTACAGCAGCAATAGCATTTTCTGTACGCACCGTACAGCGTCTCTGGGGATGCGAGTTATCAGTAAGAGTAAACGTGGTGCGAAAACGTTTCATGGTTAATCGAATTAACTGCTCTGATGGACGATTTTGTCGACTATAAAATGGACGTAGTGCGCGATACGTTTTCCGCACAGAACCATTATTTTCGAAATAAAATTGCACTATTTGCAAGCGTTGTTCAGGCGTGAGTCTATTCATGATGAATTGCCAAACCAAACTGAGAATAAATCACTTGACAGCTGTTAGATCGGTCGCCATCTTCAAAAGTAATGCCAACTTAAAGTTCTATACCTCTATAAAAAAAACACCCTTTAGTACCATCTTTGGCGATAAACATCCTGTTGTCATGTTTGTTGCTGCCAATACTTTCTTCAGTTCATAAGACGAGCTTCTATTTTTTTCTTCTCCAAAGTCTTTAGCAGCAGGAATATTAGACATATAATTAATATATAATCGGTCATTATAACCTTTCGTTATAAATTGGAAATGTCTGACCTGAGGTTTGAACCTTACTCTGACGTCTAATAAGGTAACACGCTACATACTAGACTACGACTACTTCAATCAATAATAAGAATATATCAAGAACAAAAAATTCAATCTTTTCACTTTCATTCAACACAACTTTCAATACCTTCTCAAATACCATAAATAATGTACTATTTACGATAAAACTTCACAAAATCTTTGAAATCTAGAAAAAATTACATACACGACACTAAAAAATCTCTATGAAAGTCGTATGTATCAAAAATGATACATAAGCTAGAATTATGAAGTTTATGAATTCTGGAACTCCTGTTTAAAGTTTTCTTTTTTAAATTGGTTTAAAATAATGGCGATAACAATACTAACGAATTATAAAAATATCAGGCATCTAACTTTTGCTGAATTAAAGTTATATAGCCTCAAAAATTGAAATGTATCACTTTTGATACAAAGCTCGATCTACGGTTAATATAACAACAAATACCAGCATAAAAACAATGGTAGACAAGTAAACAAAAATATACCAACAACACTACAGTAAAAAATGTAAACAACGATGTCTACATTGATATAAATTTCGTGAAGAATTTGGCGATATAGAGAATCTCCCGACTGTTATGACTCAGGCTGTACCGCTAAAGCATGGAAAGGGCTCTGAACCTGGGTATTTATTCTCTTCCATTGTGCTCCGAGATCGAGAATTACTTTATAGGACACAGACAACACCGTATAAGAAGAGCACAAAGAGCCACAGACTCTGGATATTAGGTCGAGACTTTGAATGTCCGCTAAACAGTTTCTGAATATCATCATATTATGCACAAAGACTTAAATAATGGCGTCCATTCTTGGATAAGCACAGACTTTAGTATATTCTAAGAGGATCTATTCAATACAGAAGAGCCATTAAATCAACTGAATCGTTAAGCCATGGTAAGTGCAGTGTTCTGTATACATTGCAGACTTCATTTTTCCCACCAGCTTGAGTGTCTAGTTCCAGAAAATTTGTTAAAGGATTTGGCTTTGCACTGCAGTAATCTCTAATTGGGATGAGGATGTTTAAGCACATGTTTAGCTAGGTGTATAGGTTAGGTTAGGTTAGGTTACTTGTCAATAAAGACAAGTACTGGAGGTCGAATTGACCCATTGTATAACGTCCTTACATAGGTGTATAATAATTTGCAATTAGAATTTACGATTCTAGCATATCCATATAGCTGCTTTGGTCAGCAGTTAACTAAGTTCAACTGAATTCACAAAAGCTATCTGTTGCTCCAGATATAGATTATTAGAACGTCAATTAACCAATTCGTAAAATGTTACAATTGGCATTGTCTTCAGGGCATTGGCGAAAAAAAAAAGATCGATTGGCATCAAACACCGTCTAAAATCTTTCATTGTTCTGCAGGTCCGAGCAACCACAAGGTCGAACCATACAACATTTCTTGTTCAACTACTGCTCTGTGTAGCCAGGCCTCTGTATACCAATAACCGACTTACAGGTAGAAAAATAGTCACATAGACTTCTCGCCATAGTCTAATAGGTAGTGTGCTGACTTATTAGACGTAAAGCCAGGGTTCGAGCCCCAGGCCAGACATCAAAACAAAATACAAAAAAGTATTTCTTCGGCTACTTCCTCTCAGCAGATTTCTGGCAAAAACTCTGTGTGTTGAAATAAGATTGTCATGAAAAAGTTTCTCAAAAATTTGTCGTCCAGGCTCGACTTTAAACTGTAGGTCCCACCACTCATGTATCAAATTTAACAAACACAACATAAGTGGTGTGAGAAACTAGCACGTTGTACAATGGGTCAGTTCGACCTCCGGGTACTGTACTTGTCTTAATTGACAAGTACACATCCTAACCTGCAGATAGAAAAAGAGTCACATAAACTTTCCTGGCTCTTTCGAGAATAATCTTCAGATATTTGAAGGTAAAGAAGAAACCAGTTTTTGTTCTAGGGATTGTCTAAATACAAACTGATATACACGAAACTTTTAAAAATACTTCTTTGATTTACTTTAACATGAAATAAAACAATTCGACTCCATTTCCCTAATTCAACAACTAGTTTTCTGGTATTTTAAATTTCTGTCTGTTTGCCTTACTCTCTATGGAATACTAATCGGCTATGCAATGATTTCAACGTAGAATTATTTCAGTCTCTAAAGCAGTGTTCAACAGTGTTTAGTTACCATGGAATGTGCTGTTTTCCATACAATTTTGATTTGATTTTTCATATCATTTCACGCACAGAAAGAGGGAAAGAGAGAGAGTGAGAAGAGTAGAACTCATAAGGAATTCCCAAAACGTTCGTATTCTAATGATAAGCAACCAACATAATGACAGCAAAATAAACAAACAAGGAAAATATCTGATACCACATAACGGTTAACGCTGCTTAGCATAAAGGATAAGGACACCAAAGAGGACGCGTAACCACACAGAAGAATAATACAGAGAGACAGAGAGTAGGTAAAATCACTACAGAACAGTTGTAACAGGACATGCATCAATTGCTTAAATATTCAGCTGAGAATATGAAGAGAATAAAATAGTAAGACCAGAGCGTGAGAGAGAGAGAGCTTCAAATATCGTATGCTGAATATGCATTTATGACGTCACAGAAAAGCTCTGTATTATCTGCATACAATCAATTTTTTTTACAACGTATTCTAGGATTTCGTTTTCATTAATTCCGTTGAACTACTGTTCACATTATTGTAAGCATGTCTTTTTATATAAAATACTACGTGCATCCACTTAATTATAAGGAAGTCTATAGAAAGGGTAATGAAAAGTACACTGAGTGTACGTATGTAAAGTATTTAAATTGATTGGTAATCGAATCTGCAAAATGTTATGATTGCTTCAGGATTTTTCCTTCATTTTTTGAATTCCTTTTAAATAATATTGTCCATCTGTTGTATTGTATTGCAAGCAAAATGCCAATTGTATGCATGACCAGCCTTTATGTCCTTAAAAGGCATTTAACAGAAGATTAATGAGGCTGCATAAGTTCAAATATTGATTCTCTTATACTCTTAATGGAATGCTTAAGGAAAGTTTAAAGGTGTAGTAAAAAATTTCTTCAACTTATTCTTATTCAACGAATAAGAAATGCTGATCACAGTCGTCCATGGAATATATACTAAGGGTTCTGACGTTATTCTTTCGCCCAAAGATTTTATCTGAAAATCTCTTTATTTAGTCGCAAGGCAAAGTTGCAAGCATGTCCGCAACGAATGTCACCTCAACATAGGCCCTTCTTACCACCTGGGTTAATTCTTATATAATTTCCAGTTCATAGATATGATCCGAGATTGAATTGCTTATGAATTACCCTGGCCTGGTAAGGGCTCACAATCTCAAACTAGGTTAGGTTATGTTAGGTTAGAGGACATGTACTTATCAATTAAAACAAGTACAGTACCCGGAGGTTGAATTGACCCATTGTACAACGTCCTAGTTTCTCACACACCTTATTTTGTGTTTGTTAACTTTATTCATGAGTGGCGGGGGACCTACAGTTTAAAGTCGACTCCGAACTACAGATTCTTAGGAAATTTTTTCATGGCAATTTTATTTCAACACTCAGAGTTATTGCCAGAAATCTGCTGAGAGGAAGTCGCCGCAGAAATACTTTTTGTATTTTGTCTTGATGTCTGGCCTGGGGCTCGAACCCTGGGTTTACGTCTAATAAGCCACCACACTACGCACTAGACTACGGCGACTTCACCACCAGTGGTAATTCTTATATGATTTCCAGTTCATGGATATGATCCAAGATTGAATTGCTGGTGAATTACCCTGGCCTGGTAAGAGCTCACAATCTCAAACAAGTTACATTGTATACATATACGTTCTGAAGTCGCTGTAGTCTAGTAGTAGAGTGTTGGCTTATTAGACGTAAGTCAGTGGTTCAACCCTTTGCGCAGATATCTCGAACAAAACGAAATATGTAGGTTCCGCTACTCATGGACAAAGTTAACACCCACAAAGTAGGTGGTGTGAGAAACTAGGTTGCAATCCTGACTATAGAGTTGTAATGAGCAATTAAGCATGTAAGACTAAACTTATTAAACTAAGGATTTTGTTCTGAAAATCGCTTGATTAACTCCCATAGCCTGATTGCCATAAGTCCCTGACGAAAGTAGTTTCAACGTCCATTCTTGTCCATTAACGGTTTGGTTTGCTCTGGGGAAAGTTTGCTTGTGGTATCGCAATGAGCCAAAATGTTGCTTTAAGTGGAACCGCTTTCTTTAAGATGGCCAGTCACCTAACATAACCTAGCATATGAGTTGTATGACACTTTTTAAGATGGAGCAGAACATAATATAATTTTGTCATTACAACCCTTCAGTCAGGATTAGAAGAATCTGCTAAGGGGAAGTCACCTTAAAAAATATGTTTTTCATTTTCTTTTCAAGATCTCAGAGCTGGGATTGGGAAGCACAAACTCTAGCATACAACATAACATAATTAGACATTACAACCCCTCAGTTAGGATTACGACTTACACTTACGCTATGGATGTTAATTTTATACATAAACGGCGGGCCCCACAGTTTAAAGACGACTCCGAACGATAGATTTTTAAGAAACTTTTCAACGCCATTTTTATTTACTCACAGAGTTTTTGCCAGAAGTCTGCTGAGAGAAGCAGAACCTCTCTCTTAATTGTTGTAGCTGTCTGTGAATACAACCAGTTGTAGACAGTACAGATATGACTTAAGAGTTTATTGTACGACAATGGCTACCAGAGCAGGAATGCATGCTAATCCCTACTAAACAACCAACAAAGATCTTCAAGTTTTGTTTTTCCTTCAGCATGCTTTTCCATTAAATTTAAAAAGAAAAGAATAAAATCCATCTCTACACTGTCATCATATTCGAATGAGTATCACACTCACACACTCCTTCCGTTTGTTATTTATTTTTCAATTAAAACTTATTGTTAACCACTTAATCACATCCTGTATTATTTTTTTTTTAAATTGCCAACAACACAGCCACAGTAAATTAGTTCTCTCATCCAGGATCTTCACGCTCATGTTCATCATCACGGTATTGTATTGTAATGGTTCTCATGACACGAATATATTTATTGCCTTGTCTTCTCTCTTCTTCATTCCCTAGTCCCTTATCTACTTATGTTCTCCCTTTCAGCCTTTTATTGCCGGTATTGTATTGTTTAATTGCAATTGAAAATCAATTGAATTTTGTTTTATTTATCCATCGATTTTATTGTTGTTTTCCTCTTTAATTAATCCCTTAATGTACACTCAACGTTGCTGTTTATCATCAGTATTGTGTTGCATGTTTTTGAAAATGATACACGTGGCATGACATGGCATTCCAACTCTATTCCACTGCATGCATGTGTGGATTGTATACGTTGTCACGTTTTTAACAACAACTACTTGACGGACGTTTGTAATTAACGATATTGTTGTTGTTGTTGTTGTTTGGTTTATTGTCAATAAAACATTGTTTTGCCATTTTCATAGCCATTACAGGAGACTTTTGAAGTGTAAAAAAAATTAAAAAGAGAGCTTTAAACCAGTTGACTCTGAGCTATCTGTGTTGTTGAAGAGATCAGGGATTTTCCTCCCCAATGGCCAAATAGCCCAAATCTCGAAACTGAAAATTCTTAGATTTTTCGTGAACATAAGTCTTTAATCGCCAATCGTGTGAAAAATTAAAAACAACAAGCTGGGATTGACAATCAGAAAGCAACACACCAATATAACACCAAGGCATACACGTTCCTGGTAGATATATAGGTAGCTAGGTTGAGGTGTCTGCCTACTCAAGAAGATGAGATGGACACGCTTGGGCGACATATATTAGCTCATTGTGATATAATACTCCTTCATTTTCCCTAATTTTGGCATCATTCAAAGCTTTCTATGAAACCAAAATGTTCGTTCCCAACAGATCATTTACATTGCCTGTGTAGTAGACACCTTCCCCTACATGGATGGGGCGTGTACTCAATAGTTGAAAATCAGTTCACTCGTTTTCATCGATTCTACAGCTACTGCAGTTGTCGTTTGCTATGCCTTCAAGCCCAATGCGCACCGTATTTGATTTGGCTTTGTATGCAAGGATGAAGTCACCGTAGTCCAAGAGGTAGTGTGGCGTTATTAAACGAGAGGCCACGATTCAAATCCCAGGCCAAAAATCTCGATCAAAACGAAATATGGATTTTTGCAAGGTATGTGGAAATGAAAAAGTCGTCGTAGTCCAGTAGGTAGTGTGTGGGCTTATTATGCGATGCCACGATTCAAAACCCAGGTCACATATCTCCAACGAAAAGGAATATGAAAGAATATTTCTTCGACTTCGTCTCAGCAGATTTCTGGCAATAACTCTGGGAGTAAAAAATTGCTACGTAAAGTTTTTCAAAAATCTGTTGTTCGAAGTCGAAAATTAACGCAACAACATAAGTGGTGGGAAAAGCTAGGTCGTAATCCTAACTGAGGGGTTGTAGTGTCTAATTATATTATGCAGTAAGCGTGGGTTTGTGCTTCCCAACCCCAGCTCTGAGATCTTTAAAATGAAAATGAAAAACATATTGTTAAGGTGACTTCCCCTCAGCAGGCTTCTGGCAAAATTGCCATAAGCTACTTCACAAGTGTGTTGTTCTGTAGGTCCCACCGCTCATGGATAAAATTAACACACACACAACATAGGTGATATGAGAATCTTTTTTGTAATCCTGACTAAAATGTTGCCATTTCAACCAATCCCAAGTTAATACTAAGAATTCCAACCAGCATGCGAGGCACGCTCCTATGTAATTTGAGCATACTATGCGTTAACCAGATTTTTGTCATTATTTTGCCTACATCCAACTCGGCCCATGTGGCGTTGACAGTATTCAATACTGAGTTGTCAAAATTATAAGCTCTCGGGTCTTCAAAAGGCTTTCCAGTGCAGAGAACTCAACAGAAGGTTCAATGGTTTTAACATGACTGGGCAGTTCATCTGCTTTACATGCGTTTTTATAAAAAATTTCGCTGGGTTGCTTCTCTATAATGTCAACATTTAAGTGGTTGTGGTTGTTTTTTAATTACAAAACTTTCAATTTGTTGTAGTTTGTAATTGTTGTTGTTGTTTTTTGTGAAAATGTGTAAATTATTGTCAACAATTGTTAACCGGTTGTCGGGGGCAGATTGTTTTGAAAAATGTTTACAAAAACGAACATCGATTATGGAACGCCTTTTTATGCTTTCGAAAACATGTTAAACGTGTTGGAGGTGTATTCGATTACACGATTTCCATTTCCTTCATTTTTTAATATGATTTTTTTATAATCAAATTAAATAAACAATATGTGAACAAATTGCGAAGGTTTTTTATTTATAGGAAACACAAGGTACATAATCACTGTGAAATATTTGAAAAATATTATTAAAAATTTAAAACTATTTAAAGAGACCTTTTGATGTTGTTGTTATTGGTCACATACATATTTGGTTGTTACAAGCCTTCAGTCGGGATCACAACCTATCTTCTCACACCACACTCATATTGTGTGTGATAATTTTATTCAAGAGTGGCAGGATCTACAGTTTAAAGTCGACTCCGAACGGATGGTGCGTACATTAGGAAATTTAATTAAAGCTTTTGCTTCAAAAACTTTGGGGGAAACAAAAAATATACAAATACCAACAGGATGTTTGAGGGGCGTGTGATAATGTTTAGGTTAATTGCAAAAAGGATTTTCAAATTTTTTATAATGAAAAGTGATTTGTAAGTGAAAATGAATTCAGAAAAAAGATGAATTTTTATTGAAAAAAAAACGAAAAATAAAGTTTTAAAGGCTCCTGTTCATCTCACAATACTATTACACAGCCATTGCTGTTGAGAGTCAATGATATTGAATTTTCCAGTAAGAAAATTTAATAATAAAATAACAAAATAATTTTCTGTTATGTTTTTACCTTTGAAAAATTTTTAAAATATTAACTCGTAGATTACAAATAAAATAGAATTAAATTTGTGTTTAATTTTAATTCAAATTCTTTATTATTCGCACAGTCCTTTGTGACACTGTTCACAACTTGATGTAAACAACAACAATTGCTTTTCTTTGTTCTTCCTCTGTTTAAACTCTTTGCATAAACAATAACAATTACTAGTCAATTGTTCTACAGATCTTTGTAATAGAGATCTTCAAACCACGACTACAATCTTCAAACGCACCGCGTCTTCGCACAAGACTGGCTGAACTTTTACTCACTCACTCACCTGCTTCGCCTTGCCTTTTATATGGCCGGGTAAACAGTCTCATGAATGTTCTTGAAGGCGAACGTTCATGACCTTGCCTTCTCGAAATTTCTATCGTTGTTTACGTTTATTATTGTAGTATTTGTTGTTGTATTTTTATTTACTTGTTTACCATTGTTTTTATGCTTGTGATTGTTGTTATATTAAGCAGTACGATAATTTGTAAACAGGTTTGTTTACTGCATTGTTTTGTTTCTGTAGCTTTTGTTTATAATTTTAATGTTAAGCGATGTAAAAGCAAAAACCTGTATCTTGATTTTTTATTTTTGTAACAATAGAGTTGTGGTTGAAATAATAGCACCACGCTTCCAAAAAAGGGGTGAGCAATAGCAAGATTTATTTTGAAGTAGAAGTGATTTCGTACAGGGAATGTTTGATCCCCGGATTGTAAGGGGTCCGCCAAATAACTTCTTTTTTTTTAAATGCTTAAAGAAAACTACTGAATATATTCTCAAATTTCTTTTTTATTTGAAAGTACAATCCATCCGGTTAATAATGGAAAATAATTTCATTCAAATGGCTGCCTCGGCTGGCCATGCAGTAGTCTACACGATCAGTCCAATTTTTAAGCACATTATCGATTGTGTGCAGCTGTATTTCACCAATGGCTTCACGAATATTGTCCTTTAAAGCGTCAATTGTCTCTGGCTTGTCGGCATAACACTTATCTTTGACGGCACCCCACAAATAATAGTCCAACGGTGTCAAATCGTAGCTCCGAGGTGGACAAACGACATCAGCTCTGCGGCTGATAATGCGATCTTCAAAAACAGGGCGTAAAACATCGAGTACAGCTTCGGCTGTGTGGCACTTAACGCCGTCCTGTTGAAACCAAATGTTGCCAATATCCTCCTCTTAAATTTTTGTGAACAAAAATTCGTTCAACATGGCCCGATAACGATCACCATTGACTGTAACGACCACTCCTTGCTCATTTTCGCAGAAAAATTGCCCAATTATGCCTCTTTGGGTGCGTCTACTTTTCAATGTATGCGTGCGTGTTTTCTGTGTGCCCAAATGCGACAATTTTGCTTATTTACATACCCGCTAAAATCAAAATGAGCTTCATCTGAGAAGATGATTTTTTTCTTGCCGCAATCGGCATCTTCTGGTTTAGGCTACTGCATGGCCAGCCGAGGTAGCCATTTGAATGAAATTATTTTCCATTATTAACCGGAAGGATTGTACTTTCAAATAAAAAAAGAAATTTGAGAAAATATTCAGTAGTTTTTGTTTTTAAAGCATTTTCAAATAAAAGTTATTTGGCGGACCCTATATATTGACAACTAGGATCTTACTCTAGTTTATAGCCTACCCTAACTCATTACAACTGTATGCAAATATTGCAGACTTCTTGTTTCGTATATTTAAAGATTATTTGCAACAAGGAATTCGATTTACTTCAAACGAATTCACGTTTTGTACAGCCAAAAAATAATTCACGCACAATTACGAGCATAATTTTAAGAATTTTCAAGATGATAAGATTATTTTGAAATGAAATTTAAATCAAGTCACAAATAAAAATATAGCCACTGGATTATTACGTGTGAGATAAACACAAAAAAGGGAAGTTTTCTTCCTAAAGACCCTATGAGACAAAGCGTGCTTAAACAATGGACGAAGTCTTTAAGTTTCTTTAAGCATAAGACCGATGACGATGAACTCTATTCAAAAAATGTTTGTGGGTGTTTCTCGCGGTTGAAGGATTTTAGGGAAGAATTTATTACAAAATAAACATACATACCAGTGTCTGTGACCCAATGAATTGTTCAACAACATTTCATACTCGACTATAAAAATATTTTTCCAAGAAACAAAATCCTGTGGTGAATAATTTTATGGGCCCTGCAACAGTCACTTAAAAACATACATTTTGTTGTTATTTTCTATTGACTTTTATTATAAAATATGAGAGAAAGAATATTCGTTATCGTTTTTATTTTGGCAAAAGGTATATGGAATGTTTGTTGATATTCTTCGATTGTTATGTGCCCTTTTTTTCTGCAAAAGTCCTTTAAACACAGTACCAGAAAAGAAACGGGAAAGAAATAAATTGCAAAAATGTTTGTTATCCTCATTGTCAGTCTATTGTTACAATTTTATACAATACATGTGTATGTATAAGGATTGTGCACACACTTGGTTATACATGTCCTACGATTAGGACACTAAATGCGAGCACATATCCTTGTCAGCGTAGTGGTATGGGGTGCCATTGGTTATCAAGTATCTTGGCAAAGATATTTTCTTTTTTTTTTCTGTTCCATAAAATCTTGGTTTGATAAAGCAATGAAGGGGAAATAGCAACGAATTGTTTTATGCTCTACTTTGTTTAGATTATCAATGAAGGCCACTCTTCTTCTTCTATCAAACAAACTAATCACGCTATCAGTGCCAACACAATTTAGTCTCCCGATTTGTTTGAAACTCTAATAACCAGAAAGCTTATCATAAAATTTTTAAGAACTTTCCACACAACAAAAAAGTATTTCCCTGTTCTCCTCTCGATCGTCCTTCCAAATCCTGTACCCTTGGTTGTATTACTCGAAAACCCATCATTTTTAGTAGAAATAATTGTAAGCGAGGATTTGATCAAATATTCAGGATAAGCCTCCTGCATATGCAATACTTTAAGAAAACGTTGCAGTCAGCCGCTATGCGACCCATTCATTGCCCAGAACTATAGAGGGAGGAGAAGGGATGAATGACGCCTTTTTTAGACGCAAGAAGGGGCAGCAAGAAAGGCGAGAGCGTGAGGAAGTCAGGATGTATAGATGTAGGAATGACGCTCGAAAATGCTATCAAAAGGTTAAGCGTCTAACCGAGGGTTATAAACCCGGAGCGTCTTTCTGCAAAGACGAAAATGGAAACTTGGTTACAGATCCCCAGGGAGTACTGAGGTTGTGGAGGAAACACTTCTCTACTCTACTACAAGTCGATGACGACACCAATACCGCCTCTAGAGATGATGTTCCAAACCCGATCGATGATGACGGCGTGGAGATTCCGCCGCCTAGCCATGAAGAGCTCAATAAAGTGTCAAGGTCCTGATGGCCTCCTCGCTGAATTGTTTAAGACCGGATGTAATGAGTTGGTAGGGCGCATGCACCAGTTTATTTAGAAAATATGGCTAGACCTCAGTGTCCTCTGTCCTGTCCTGAAAAAGGAAGACCCTACTATATGCGCCAACTATTGGGTATAAGCATTCTCCCTATCGCATATAAGGTTCCTACAGGCGTATTGTGTGAACGACTAAAGCCACTCGTCAAAACACTGATTGGACCTTATTAGTGCGGCTTCAGACCTGGCAAGTCCACCATCGACCAGATCTTCACACTACGCCATATCCTGGTAAAGACCCATGAAAAACAAGTCGACACACACCTTCATTTTTTCGACTATAAGATTGCCTTCGATAGCCCCATAAGGGATCGTGTTTTTGCCGCAATGTCTGAGCTCGGTATATCTGCGAAGCTGATAAGGCTATACAGAATGACGTTGAGCAATTCCTGCAGCTCCGTCAAGTTAGGAATTGACCTCTCCGAACCTTTTGATACCGTGCGAGGTTTCAGGCAAGGCGAGCCCTTATCATGCGACCTCTTCAACTTCGTCATGGAGAGTGTTCTGCGAAAGGGGGGAGTGCATCGCAATGGCACTATTTTCCAAAAAAGTGTCGTTGTTTTTTCGTACGCTGACGACATTGACATCATAGGGCGTACCAAGCGAGATGTTACTGCTGCCTTTAGTGCTAGTAAGATGGGTATGGCAGTAAATGAGGGCAAAACAAAGTATATGTTATCGACAAGTAGAGACGTAAGGCGTATTGGATATCAGATTACGGCCGATAACTATACAGTCAAGGAATTTATTTATTTTAGCTCCACCGTTGCCACCAAAAATGATGTCAGTATGGAGATCAAGCGCAGGATCACTCTTGCCAACAAGTGCTACTATGGTCTCAATAGGCAATTGAGTAGCGGAAACCTCCCTCGTACGACAAAATTAACACTTTACAAGACACTCATCCTACCCGTGCTTATTTATGGCGCAGAAGCCAGAAACTAATGCAGTAGCCTTGAGAGTATTCGAGAGAAAAGACCTACGTAAGATCTTCACTCCACTGGCAGTTGGTTACAGTTCTGACTCGACCATGTCGTTCGAATGGAGGAGGATGCTCCCGCGAAACGGGTATTTGATACGGGGATCTGTTGTAGAAGGCGCAGAGGGCGACCTTGTTTGTGTTGGAAGGACCAAATCGAGGAAACCCTGTCATCGATTAGTGTGACCAACTGGCGTAGGCTTGCAAGAAACAGAGTCCCCTGGAAGGATGCGTTAAGGTAGGCCGAAATCCGTTAAAAGGGGTTGTTAATGGCCAATTAAGTAAGTAAGTTGTTTAGAAAAGTTACAAACGATACGCTTAACTATTACCACTGCAAACTGTATAAACTATTTGACACAATAAAATACTCGAGGAGAAGGACATTGTAAGGTTAGATTTCCATGTTTCATTGCTATTTGGTTTACTCTCCCCTTCCCTTCTATCCTTTTTTGTATTTCTTTGTTAAAGTCTTTACTTTATCCAGGGTCTCCTAATATTTTATTTTCTTTTTCTTTTTGTTTGATTTCTCGTCGTTTATTTGAATTTGTCTTGTATTTGGTATCCATCGTTTCGTTTCGTTTTGTAATCAATGCAAGAAATTTTTGCTCTTTTGTTTGTATTCTATTGACTGGTAATGTTGATTGACCAAATTAAGCTGGAAAATAACACACACACAGATATCCAGAGGGCCCTGACATTTTGGCCAAATGAGTATAGAATTTCGGCAATAAAACTTTGCCACATAAATTCAAATAAAAAATGTTTAATGAGCTGAAGTTTATTAAGCTGCAATAGAAAGGATTTTCCATAAGGCGTCATATAAACTACGGATGGCCCATAGGAAATGCTGCTCATATGATTAAATAAATTCAGAAATTTTTATTGAAAATGTCACCTTAATGAAGTCAAACTGTAGTTTTGCCAACCAAAAAAATTATACAATAAATCATTGGAATCTTAAGCACATAATAATATCGTCAAAAGCCATTTGTGGTTGAGATGACGTCAAGACCAAGTAATTGGTTGGTACGCCTTCTATCCATCAAGGGCCAGTTGAGTTTAGCGGTGGCGCAGGACTCCTCATTGACCCAGGATAGGTTGACGTTCCCCTATTCTGTCGTACAGTTTACAGTTTTTGCAGAGGACTTTGTATACTTATCCATACAGGACAGTAACCGAGAAGGCAAAAAACTTGTATGAATTGATACGCGAAAGAGCATTGACGACTTTGTAATATGCAAGGTGCGGCACCTCTGCAAATGTGCAACAAAGAGGAGCGTTCGGAATCTATTGGCGAAATGTAGTAAAGGTGGACGACGCATTACAACGGAAGATGAGCATATGATCGTATACCCTCTGTCAAAAGGTAGATTTCATGCCGGCACTGTTGACTGGACTTTTATCTCAGACACAGATCCTGACTTTTCGACGATACACTGACATACATACATAACTGGTGATTATAACCCTTAAATCAGGATTACGACCTAGCTTTTCACATCACTTATGTTGTGTGTGTTAATTTCATGTATGAGCGCCGGGACCTACAGGTTAAGGTTAACTCCGAACAACAGATTTTCTTCTTTGGAGAGACTCTTTATGGCAATTTTATTTACTTTCAGAGTATTTACCAGAAATCTGGTGAGAGGCAGTCGCAGAAGAAATATTTCATATTTTCGTTTTGTTGGAGATGTCCGAGCTGGGGTTTGTGGCATCACGTCTAATAGGCCAACACACTACCTACTAGACTACAGCGTATTCATATGGTATTCTACCCTGTGTTAAAATAAAAACCACAAGATTGCACTACAAACTACATTATTACGTCACAAAGATCCTGTTTTTCTGACGATACCCTTTCCGAATTGAACAGCCTGTGTGCACACTTGTACCCAAACTATTTGCCGGAGGAACTTTGCGTAGGCCTGTCATCATTCGGAGAGTATGCAGAGCTGCAAAATCGCCATAGTCTTGTAGGTAGTGTGTTAGGTTAGGTTAGTTTAGAGGACGTGTACTTCTCAATTACAGTAGAACAGTATCCGGAGGTCGAATTGACCCATTGTACAACGTCCTAGTTTCTCACACCACTTATTTTGTGTGTGTTAACTTTATACATGAGTGGTGGGACCTACAGTTTAAAGTCGACTCCGAACGACAGATTTTTGAAAAACTTTTTCATGACAATTTTATTTACTCCACAGGGTTTTTGCCAGAAATCTGCTGAGGGGAAGTCGCCGAAGAAATACTTTTTGTATTTTGTCTTGATGTCTGGCCTGGGGCTCGAACCATGGCTTTACGTCTAATAAGACAACACACTACCTACACACACTTCTAGGTAGTGTGTTGGTTTATTATACGTGAGGCCATGGTTCACACTTCAGGCGACTTCCTCTCAATAGATTTCTGGCAAAAACGCTAAAAATAGAAAAATGGCCAAGGAAAAGATTCTCAAAAATCTGTTGTTCGGTGTCTACTTCAAACTGCAGGTCCCGCCGTTCGCTGATAAAATTAACACCCACAACATGTGTGATGTCCGAAGCTAGGTTGCAATCCTGACTGAAGGGTTGTATTAATCAATTAAGTATGTATACAGAGCGCTCTAATAGCTTGTGCTGCAACGACAGCTGATCGGGCGGACAGGAAAACGATAATCGTACAGAGACAGCTAAACTGTAGCGTACACAAAGTTTGCTCATGGAACTCTGAACTGCCTGCCAATGTAATACTTAATCAGTGGATCTGAGAGGATTTCACTGTCTAACACGAGGATTATCGTAGTGCATAGAGGTCTCATACCATCTGTGCTGCAGTACGCCTCGTAAGAAAAAACGCCTATATTGTTACGTTATATGTTCCCGCATCTCGAAAACCACTGGAAGGTAACCGTTAAAATTTTCTTTTATAATCCGTTGAGATATTCTTTTATGCTCATAAATTTTGTACTTTTTTCAGGTGAATTAAAATCATTTTTTATAATGTTTTCTTCACACCTGTACTGTCTATTTATTTTCGTATTCATCACACATGAGTACAAATGCTTACATATCCTTATCAAACATAGTCATCATCAATTATTTGGCATTTTCATTGCGAGCGAGAGAGAGAGATATTAATTTGTGCATCAGATTTTAATATCCCTTCTAAGCCATCGTTTTGAAGAACATTAATTTACTTGACGGGTAGCAGCATATGTTTCACTGCCGACAAGTGTCTGAGTAAACTGCAATAAATTTTGCAAATCATAACAAATATTAACGGTAAATTATTTGCCGTTATTAAGACATACATACCATGCATATTAAAATCCTTTTACAAGGTCTCAGAGGAATGTGAAGGGATATGTTAACAGCTGTGCTTAAAGTTTAAACAAGGTTAAGTGAACATTTTAAAGCGTTATTTCGAACATTTCATAAACCCAAGAGTGACAGTGATTGATAGACATTTTTCATGCTAAGCAAGCGAGGTGTGCTAGAGAAGTATGGTTAGTTTTATAATTTCACTAGCTATTCCCTGCGCGTGTTGCTGTGCCACCAACTAAAATAAATTTGAAGGAAAGGCATTACACAAATGTCCAATTAATTTTGAATCATTATATTGATTTTGTTTCCCGTTGTCCTGATGACTCAGATGAACGGGCCCGAGTAGTATGCATTCGATCAGTTTCTAATCTCACTTCTCGTTGTTCAAGTGCTTCAAGCGAACGGGTCTCAGCGGCATATATTTGAAGATTTTTCAGTCTCAATGCTCGTCTGATTCTGAGGTTCGTAATGCTCTTTTCTTCCGTGCTTGAGGAGTAGGTCGACCAATTGCTTGTCTTTCTTTTTGAATAATTTTCAGTGACGCTATCCATCGGAAATTAATCGCACCAACCTCAGTCGACTCATGCGCAACAACTTTGTTAAAGAATGTACAGTTTACGATTTAATTCATTTTGGGTAATTTTCAGTGGCACCACCTATCGGATATTGGTCATACCAACTTAGAAACCTTCGTCGGCACATGCGCAACAACTTTGCTAAAGATCACACATGAACAAGCATTCATTTTTATATATACATAGACTATGGGATGTGACACGCCCACTATAGCCAATTCGCCCATTTTGTTCATATATACGTCAAAGTCGTCCATACAAAATTGGATGCCTCTTGCTATTGCAGTTTATGAGATATGCGTCATTAAATACTTATTGGGTATGTGGGGGTGGCACCTCGCCTATTTGAAATTTTAGAATAAAAAGTTGCCTATAGTTCCTTCCAGACATACAGGAAGATACTGTGAAAATTTCAAGAAAATCGGTTCAGCCGTTTAGCCGTCTATAGACTTAAAAAAAAACACACAAACCCACAAACAAATAAACACACATTCATTTGTATATATAAGAAGAAGATAAGACATTTAGGTTATGGGGTGCATAAGTTAGCATTGATGTCATATTGTTATAAGGCTTGGCAAATCCCTCTTTTATTGAATATTATAAAGAGCATAACCCCCCTAAATATTTATTAAAATCCTATTTATTTCCCCATTTATTACAAAGAGTTAAACACTGTGTGCTAAATTGCCATTTAAGTTTGAAATTTCATTCCACATTTACTTGCCCCATTTTATTGCATATTTATTGTTGCAATTGTTGTAGTTTTGCTTTATTACATTACATTACGTATTGAATTGTTATTTAATGTTACACAAATATTCCACTTAATATTGTTGTATTGTTGCAGAATAAATTTGAAACATAAATCTTGTGTCAATTTTGTTGCAATAAAAGCATGACTATTTCAGTTGCATTTACGATATTATTGCAACAGTTTTTCATTTAAGATGGTGGAAAACTACACTGAAAGAAAATTTTGATGAAATTCAATAACATTTTAGAACGAAAAAGGGAAATTTATTGTTAAAAACTCCTTTAGTTTTTTTAAGAAGCAGTCCTCTTCATTAAGTCAATTTTTTTAATTTTTTTGTAATTTGTTAAGCGGCTGGTTTGTGCACTGAATCTGAAAAAGTGCTAGAATGCTAGGGTTGCCATGCGAATTAAGTGATAAGTTATACTCTTGAAGAAGTCGCCGTGGTCTAGTAGGTAGTGTGTTGGCTTATTAGACGAAAAGCCAGGGTTCGAGCCCCAGGCCGGACATCAAAATAAAATACAAAAAGTATTTTTTCGGCGTCTTCTTCTCAGCAGATTTCTGGCAAAAACTCTGCAAAAAATTGCCATAAAAAGTTTCTCAAAAATCTGTCGTTCGGAGTCGACTATAAACTGATGATCCCGCCACTCATGTATAAAATTAACACACACAACATAAGTGGTGTGAGAAACTAGGTCGTAATCCTGACTGAAGGGTTATAATGACCAATTATGTTATGTTATGTTATACTCTTGAGTGTAGTTGTGAACAAACTCGCTCATTGAACTTCCTAAAATGTTCGCAGAGCACCTCTGGATTGATTGCAACATTCGAGAGAATTTTCGCACATTTCAAGCCGTATATCGACGATAACTTTATTCAAATACTTCATCATTAGGTGGATAATCTGAGTATATTAGGTCGATGATGTAGCCATACAAAGATTCTGACGTCATATTCGGTCATGTTATGTGTCTCATGGCATTGAGCTATAGGCCCCTAGTCCTGTGCATTGCTACAGGCCCATAGTCCTGAGCCATTTTCAAAAAAAAAAAAAAAATTCTGCCCTAATAACACCTCCAAGTCGTAGTAAATACCAAACAGGCTATTTCGCCGTAGTCTAGTAGGTAATGTGTTGGCTTATTAGACGTGAGACCACGTTTCAAACCCCATGTCAGACATCTTTTGTTGGCTTACTCTCAGAAGTCTTCTTGCAAAAACTCTGAGAGTAAAGAAAATTGCAATGAAAAGTTTCTCAAATAGGTGGCATTCGTAGCCGACTTTAAACTGTAGGTCCCGTCACTCATGTATAAAATCAACGCACACAAACTAAGTGGTGTGAGAAGCTAGGTCGTAATACTGACCAAAGGGTTGTAATGACCAATTAAGCATGTTATGTAAGGGCTTTTACACCATCATTTCTCTTGTCAGGCAGTTTTGAACCACCAGATGGATAACCCTAAAAACCATGCCTCTTAGTAGCTAAATCACTCCCTCGCTCACTTACTTTATTACGATTAAAAACGGAAGCACATTTCATTGAATTCATGGAAATTAAAACGTTTTTTTTTATTTAAATAAACTCTTCAGCAGATATCCCGGAGAAATGATTTTCATAAACTCTGTCTACCGCCATTAAATATTCATTTCAACAAATTGAAGTCACTAAACTTCCTTTGAAGCAAAAAAAAAGCAGAATATTTTTGTTTCTTCTTAAACGATAACAAGTTGCGAAGTGTCTTAATATGGGAAAAACAGACAACTTTTTGGTATTTTTTTTTATTTTTTTCCTCATAAAATTTCTTCCATTTGGGTTGTTTTAAGGAAACGTATGTTAATGTGACAAAACATTTTCCGTTACATGACTGTTTCTTCTCTCCCTTTCCCTTTCCCTTTCCCTCTTTGCTGTTATAAGAAGGCCATGTCTGTGTATTATCTGTTTTCATATGTGTGAGAATATCCTTACATTTCATACAATAAGTCTCAGAAAAGGAAATGTTATGTCCTTACACACAAGGGAACATCTTTTCGTTTTTTTTCTTTTTGTTTTACATACTCGTACTTGAGCATAAAATAATGTCAATAATTTAATTTTTTTGTTTCTCTTTTGTTGCTACTTACTGTTGTTCTTGGTTCTTTAGTTAGTTTTTCCTTTCCATGTTAAAATAATTACAGTATCGTAGAAAAATATCCGGATTTTTTAATGGAAAATAAATTTCAGGTTCATAATGACCTGGATACATACACACATAATTGGTCATTAAACCCCTTTAATCGGTATTAAAAACTAGTTAACGATCTGGATAACGAACTCAATATAAATAGTTTCGCCGCAAATGCAAAAATATGGTAGTTAGGTGAAGTGACGTCATCATACATAAAACCGGCATGAGGTTTTAATTGAAGGCTATTATTAGGCCCATTATATCACCTCACATTAAGAAAAGTTTCCTAGTCTAAGCCATTCACAACTGGAACAGTACTGAGCAGTGACAAATTAAGTTGCAGACTAAATCTTCCTGCTTCTCTGAGTCACAACTTCTGCAGAAGTCGGGCGAAAAGGCGCTTAATCCAGGGGCATTAGGAATTATGCAGTAAGAATAGGGACCTCATAATGAATGTCAGTTCAGGACAGAGTAATAACCAGCTTTGTCCTTTGCTAGCAATAGAACAGGTCCTCTCTCTTGCCCAGGAAGCCATGAGTTGCCCAAGGAATGTAATTACCAGCGTATTCGTATGCAAGATAATCCCTGTATAATCCAACTAGCTGTACCCTGCGCGTGTTGCTGCGCCATCAACTAAAATAAATTTGAAGGAAAGACATTACACAAATGTCCAATTAATTTTGAATCATTTTTATTGATTTTGTTTCCCGTTGTCCTGATGATTCAGATGAGCGGGCCTGAGTAGTACGCATTCGATCATTTTCTAATCTCATTTCTCGTTGTTGAAGTGGTTCAAGCGAACGGGTCTCAGCGGCATATACTCGAAGATTTTCCAGTCTCAATGCTCGTCTGATTGTGAGGCTCGTAATGCTCTTTTCTTCCGTGCTTGAGGTGTAGGTCGACCAATTGCTTGTCATTCATTTTGAATAATTTTCAGTGACGCCATCCATCGGAAATGAATCGCACCAACCTCCGTCGACTCATGCGCAACAACTTTGTTAAATAATGCACAGTTTACGATTTAATTCATTTTGAGTAATTTTCAGTGGCGCCACCTGTCGGAAATTAGTCATACCAACTTAGAAGCCTTCGTCGGCTCATGCGCAACAACCTTGCTAAAGATCATAGCATAGTTTACGATTCTATAAGGTACATACAAACAAACATTCATTTTTATATATATAGACTATGGGAGATGACACGCCCACTATAGCTAATCCGCCCATTTTGTTCATATATACGTCAAAGTCGTCCATACAAAATTGGAGGACTCTAGCTGTTGCGGTTTATGAGATATGCGTGATTAAATACTTATTGGGAATGAGGGCGTGGCACCTCGCCTACTTGAAATTTTAAAATAAAAAGTAGCCTATAACTCCTTCCAGACATCCAGGAAGGTCCAGCGGTTTAGACGTCTACAGACTTCAAACAAACCCACAAACAAATAAACACACATTCATTTTTATATATAAGATGCATGCGCAGTACAATTCCGACTATCTCTCTAGAGCTAGGGGTCAAATAAGGGAAACCTTAGGTCCTTCAGAAGCCTATCTGTACGAATTTAACAATATTTTCCGGAGGAATAGTTTGTAATTAAGCAGCCTTTTTAGTCTCCTTGAAAAATGCTTCCGCCTTGAAGACACTGCAACCATGTGGAAGCCTGTGCGAGATCCTGTTGTACACATGTCCTTGAAATATACATCAGATCCTGTTTTCTTTTTTAACTTTTTTATCTTTTTATGTATATTTTTAGAGAATTCGTAGCTGGATTTGGCTTGACACTCCAGGAATGAGGATATCTAAGCACTTATTCAGATAGTTTTAGGGGACCGTATAATTAATCGGCAATGAAAAATAAGGGTCCAGTTTTCTTCTCCACTGTTATAGCAATTTTCATAAAAGAAAACTAATTTGTATGTATGTGTGTGTGTGTGTGTATGAATATGGATATGAATTTATGTAAGTTGTTGTAAGTGAGAGAGAACGGAAATCAAAAAACTTTTCATCTCAAAAACTTTTGATTCACTTACTCAACTCACATGGGTATATGCGAGTATAAACGAGTGTAGAAAGCGAATTAGAAGATAACATAAAGACAGTTCTATGCTTCTTAAAGGTATTAAAGGAATAAAAATGAAAATGGAGTCATTATGACACTGAAGCAATCGGAATTGTTTGTAAATGTTTCGAAAGCACGAAGTGATACAAGCATTTGCAGCTCCTAACAGATCCATTCACTCAACTGATTTAAAAACAGAAATGCTTGATCATTAAAATCATTATTAAAAATCTGTATCATCCTATAAAATTCGCCGCAGTCTAGTACATAGCATGTTGGCTTTATTAAGCGCGTGTCCATGGTTCAAGCCCCAGCTCAGACATCCCAAATAAATCGAAATACGAAAAAGAATATTTCTTTTAGCGACTTCTTCTCAGCGACGTCTTCTGACAAAAATTGTAAGAGTAAAAAAAATTCCATTGAAACTTTTCGCAAAAACCTGTCGTTGGGACTTTAAACTGTATGTGGCGCCATAGATGGATACAATTAACACACACAAAATGGGTGTTGTGAGAAGCTAGATCGTAATCCTAACAAAAGGGCTGTAATGACCAATTAGGTATGAAGTTTAAAACCATTGCAAACACCCTTTATTATTCGGTTCTAGAATGACAGGGTTGCCATCGTATTTTACCGAAAACAGCGATCGCAATGTAGTTTCTAAATACTACACGGCTACAGGCTATTAAAGTTTCAGTCCTCTTAAGTTCCATATTTCTTCAATTTTTTTTTAACAAATTCTTCGCGAAATCTCTTTTAAAGTTTTCTAATTTCTTCTGCATCTATTTGATGGCTTAAGGCCGTATATTAGGCCTCATCTGCCTCACTACCATACCCCCTTTAATTTCATTTTTATTTTCTCTTGTCATTATATTTAACTTTACGTCCGTTAGTTTCTAACATCAATATGAAGTCTGACTGTCAGTCTGAATATCGATTTTCCCGATTTCTTTAAAAGATGCTCTGATTTAAATCAACGCACACACGACTATTATGAGTGAATGAATGAAAAGAATCCACAAAAGAAAAAAATTTGATTATGACAACCATACTTTAAGATTAACAAAATCGTACTCATACATTCGCACAAACATTTGATAAATGATGACGAAACACACAAAATATGATAATAAAGTGGGGAATTTTGATTATGTTGGTGAAGACATTCAGAGGAGCTTCATGAAATAAAATAATAAAGATTTTCACTCATCCGTAAGAAAAAAAAATGATTATTAAACGCATAAATTACTTCAAAAAGATTCAGTGGTTAATGGAAAGATTTCAAATTGAAAGAAGATCTGCCCTAAGCCGCGAACAATTGGTGGCACAATTTAAGGCAAATTAATGATAAAGAAAAAATTTTTAATTGCTTACTGTGCACCTGGTGGAAACTTCTGCTTTTCGTATACTAATTAAATTAAATTTTCTTTTTCACGTTACTCCCCTAAAGACAGTAGGCATAACACTCTCTATCATCGTTGGTTCAAAAAACACTTGACTCACACTTAAAAAACAATTGTCCTCCTTTAACTTTCTTTATTACGAGGGTGGGCGAATAAGGCTATAACTTTTTTAACTCCTCGCCTTATAACTAATAGGGAAACATTACTCATGTCAACAGCCATTTATCAGTCGACTCCTCTCAAAATTTGAACAATCCAAGCCTTTCAGTTTGTGTTTGACAGCAATTGAGAGCAGAGTGCCACGTTGGGTTCAAAATCGAAGTGAAGTGATGTCACGTGTTAATTATCACCACTTAAACCAAGGCTAAGCTTGAACTTTGCATCATCAATTGCAAAGAGCAGTTGCTGAAAGTTCTAAATGCCCAATTCGAGGCCTTACAACCGATTGATCAAAAATATTCACGATATTGGCCAACATAATCGGAGACTGAAAGTGCAGAGACTATGGTAGTCATATGCTTCTCACATGGCTCATTTAGCATTTTCGATTGTAAATTTGAAGATGACTTGTTTTTATCGATGACTTGCATTTATTGATGACTTCCATTTGTCGACGACTTTAATTTATCGATGACTTGATGACTTGCATTTATCGATAACTAGCATTTACCGATGACTTGCACTCATCGATGACTTACATTTATCGACGACTTGCATTTATCAATGACTTGCTTTTATCGAAAACTTGTGTTTATCAATAACTTACATTTATTGATGACTTGCATTTATCAATGACTTGTTTTTATCGAAAACTTGTGTTTATCAATAACTTGCATTTATCGATTACTTGCATTTTTCGTTGACTTACATTTATTGATGACTTGCATTTATCGATGACTTACATTTATCGATGACATGTTTTTATCGAAAACTTGTGTTTATCAATAACTTAAATTTATCGATGACTTGCATTTATCAATGACTTGCTTTCATAAAAAAAACTTGTGTTTATCAATAACTTACATTTATCGATGACTTGCATTTTTCGATGACTTGCATTTATTGATGACTTGCATTTATTGATGACTTGCATTTATCGATAACTTACATTTATCGATAGCTTGCATTTATCGATGACTTGCATTTATTGATGACTTGCATTTATCGATGACTTGTATTTATCGATGACTTGCATTTATCGATGACTTATATTTATTGATGACTTGCATTTATCGATGACTTGCATTTATCGATGACTTGCATTTATCAATAACTTGCATTTATCGATAACTTGCATTTATCGATGACTAGCATTTGTCGATAACCTGTAACCGAATTTTTGTAAGTTCATTATTCTCGTATACCTTAAGTCCAGGCACACATCCTAATATAACAGTGTTAGAGTTAATAAAGATCTAGGCACTCACATATTATTTAACAGATGATTATGGTCGAATGAAGTGTTGTAGTAGCCTCTAGATTATTTGAAATTATGTACAACAGATGCTGTTACTGTTTTTTCTCCTACGGAGACATTTCATCACAAATCGATTGCAATGGAATGAATTTTTGAGAGGGAGATTGTTGGGTAAATACAGATCAGAATTGATTTCCTAAACCTGACCCCATTGATTCAAAATCTTGTCTTTAAATTTTTCAGCTCAGTCCTTCCATTTATAAGTATACGATTCTTGTAACCTTTAAAGTCCAGGTAAACCAACATCTCACTAGTCTCATAAACCAGGCCCTCAGACCAATTTGAGTGTGTTAGAGTTTCTCATAACAACTTTGGAAGAGGCATAGAAGCATGTATTGCGTGTGAAACCCTTATATTAACAGTTCACTCCTTCAGTGCTTTATCAGACATTTAAATTACCATTTAGAGGACTTGACAAGGACGTCTTACAAAATATTCTACTCCAGCAATGTTTTCCTGTTTTGCCCCCCCCCCCCAAAACAATAGAAAATTTATGGTCCTATAAAGCCACGTTTTCAAAATCATTATTTTAAGACGCGGGAAAAACTTTAGAAATTTTTAAAAAATTAATTAATTTAAAACAAAAACAATGATTTATTTACGGCTCTTAAAAGAAAAACGTTAACGAAAGCAATTTCTTAAGGAAACCCCAGGCCATTACAGGAAGGCAATGATTACGAAAGCCAACCAGACCACATCCCCAATACAATTATTTTACATCCTGTGTACAGAAAAAGAAGTGGAAATAAAAAATGGAAAAAACGAAAAGAGATAAAAGAAAGGAAGCAAGGAGATGGAAGGAAGACCATAAATTCAACAGGTATTCCATACTTTTGTTTTCCTTTCAAAAGCAGCAACCAATAATTGGTTTGAAAGTGAAATCGAATGTGGTGTCCTTCCACTTTCTATTGTCCCAGCTTTATACGCGTCCTTGTGCTGCTTTTGAAGTAATGATGGAGTGCTTTTACTTCGTTTTTCCTTTCTTTTCTTAAAAAACAAGAAATCAGACTTGAATGAAATTTCCCCATGGCACCACGGTAAAGTGGATTTGATTGTTTGCCGTCTGTAGATATCTGTGGATTTGGTTTTCTTCTTTTTTTATTATCACACTCTGGCAATGTCTTTGTGGTGCCATTGGCGGACTGACTGTCTGGCTGGCTGTCTGATGGAAATGATAAAGAAGAAAGACAGTTTTTTTACGATAATTTTTCTTTCATTCACCTTTTATCGTGAAATGGCAAGGGGAGAAAGATAAAATTAAATGGATGCTATACCTGGCGGTAATAATTATTTTTATTAAGACTATCACTCACTCATGCATTCATTACAGCCATTACAATAAATTAAATACGTTAATAACGGCTGTTGTGAACTAAGAATTCCATTTTACAACATCGTTATCCTGTGTATGTGTTTTTTTAATAGAAATTATCCTTTGAAATCAAAGTGACAGGAGTAGCAAACGTTTGAAGGTATTTATTTGGTAGCTAGGATAATATAAAAAATTAATGCCCTACAGTACTTGAAAATATGGTTTGAAACTCGATTAATATTGTGACGTTTTTATCGCGAATTCCATTAACTCAGTTTTAAGTGAAGAGAAAGGCTCACTAATCATGTAGATAATGTCCTTAATTGGCAGGTTAAAGTTGTCCTTAACTAGTTTGTCACTGACTTACTTGCTTAACTTAATTGGTCATAGGAACCCTTTAGTCAGTATTACAACCTAGCTTCTCACTACACCCATGTTGTGTTGTGTTAATTTTATCAAGGAGTTTCGGGGCCAACAATTTAAAGTCGACTCCCAAGGACTGATTTGAGAAGCTTTTCATGGCAATTTCATTTACTCCCAGAGTTTTTGCCTGAAGACTATCGAGAGAAAGTAGTCCAAAGAAACAGATTTTTTCAAATTTCAGTTCGTACAAGATGTTTGAGCTGGGGTTTGAACTGTGGACTCTTGTCTAAACGCAAACAAACTACTCACTAGACTACTTGCCAAAGAACGATGTGTTCTGGTTGCCTTTCGACACGATTCTCAAGATAGCATTAAGCTGCATAGACTTGCTTATACGTGAAGGCGAAGTTTTATGAATTCAATGCTAGTGGGTCTCGAATAATTAGGTTCGAAGTTGCCGTAGTCTAGTAGGTACTGTGTTGGCTTATTAGACGTGAGACCACGGTCGAACCCTATGCTCAAGCAATGCGAAATATGAAAAAATATTTCTTAGGCGTCTTCCTCAAATTTCTGGTAAAAACTTTGATTGGAAAATAAAATTGCCATGAAAAGTTTCTCAAAAATCTGTCGTTCGAAGTCGCCCTTAAACTGTAGGGCCCGCCATTCATGTATAAAATTAACACACACAACATAAGTGGTATATAAGCTAGGTCGTAATCCCGACTAAAAGGTTGTAATAACCAATTATGTATGTATGTAAGTGATTTAAAACTGTAAGACGGCCCCTTACTCCGACTAGTAGTCCTATACAAACCGAAGTTCATCCAAAGTATTCGTAAAGCAAGAAAAAGTATTTGCTTTGCTTAGTTTCGGCTGGCTGGCAAACCGAAAACAAAATAATAATAATTAGCACCAGGGTGCGTTGTAGTAATTTGCAAAGAAATTATGTTGTGGGCTTTGCTAACTGAAGATTTTTTCCTGGACTTTTATTTCTCTTCACGAATTATAATTTTACGATATATGCGACAGAGTACATTCATTATTTGCGATATAAATCAATTGCAAAAGCATCTTAACTTTTAGCACAGATTTCAACCAGTATTGTTAAGATACTTCGAAATGGTTTCTGAGCTGAGTAAATATTTTAAAATTATTTTTAAAAAAGTACAGGCAGAACTATACAACAAGAAGTATATAAAAAATGTATTTGAGCCACCCTGTTAATAAAATGCTACTATTTTAAGAAGTATAGGAAGGGCAATTTAAAAGTTTTAATTTAAAAATACAAGAATTAAAACAGTGAAGTACAATTGTTACGGTTAGAAGTGGAATATTATTTTATTCATATGTCTGCCACGGCTGGCCTCACAGTACCTCATTCGATCGGAGCAATTTTCGTGCACTTCTTCGAATGTATAGGGTCGTATCTCGTCAATGGTATCACGAATGTTGGCCTTTAAATGCTCGATTGTCTCTGGTTTGTTGGCGTAGCACTTTTCTTTAACGACCCCTCACAGAAAATAGTCCAACGATGTCAAATCGTAGAATTTGGCGGCCAATTGACATCTCCATTTCGGCTAAATGAACGGCCATCCAACGGTTGACTCAAAAAATTGATTGTGGCATGAGATGTGTGGCCAGTTACAGCATCCTGTTGAAACCAAATATCGTTCACATCAATACTATAAAGAGCGAGTACAAAAGAATCGGTTATCACGGTGCGATAGGTACCTCCATTGACCATAATGGTTGCGCCAATAAGCCGCACCAAACACTTACTCGTAATGGGTGCATTGGCTTCTGTAAGACCACATGTGGGTTATCTGAGCCCCAAATAGGACAATCTTGCTTATTGACATACCCAGCAAGATGAAAATTAGCTTCATTCGAGAAGATATTTTTTTTTTTGCAAATTCGACATCATCGCTCAAGCGTAGGTCGATTCATTACGTTCAGTGGCGGTAATACACTGAATGTATTTTGGGATAGAATAGAATGACATAAGTAGAGCCAGATTCGAAATAGCCTATGGTTCCAATTTAAACCGATAGATGGCCTCCCCCTCAACGAACAAAGATAACAAAAGGGTTGTTGTGTGTACTAAATTTACAGCAATATCCAAAGGTAAAAACATTGAACGTCTTGCACACTGTTACCCTACTGTTGCCCTAACTTCAATTATTCATTCATCAAAGTATGTATGAGTTTTGGTACTTGCTTTAGTACACATTCACACATACATACATGTTGCAAAATTTAAATTTTGAAATAGTACTGAAAGAGTACTTTTTGCATCAAATGGTGCATTTCTAAATTTATACTTAATATACGGAATGGAATGGAAAAACTAAAAATGGAAGTGGAAAAATGAAGTGGAAAACTACTAACAAAAGTACTAAGATACTAAGAAAAAAGACACACCAACTTTATGAAGGCATTTAATAATAAAATTTTTTAAAATAAATTTAGATTCGATATGCCTTTCGAAAAAGCACAAAAAATTATAAATATTTCGACAAAGAATTTCCAATTTGTAGCTTTTTTGAAAGCCTTTTGGATAAAATATAAAAGAAAGAACTTATTCAGAAATTCATTTACAAAATAATTTAAATTTAATGCAGTTTTCTAATTTTAATTTTTTTTAGTTTTAAATAGAATGACAATGGCAGCACTCGTTCGTTGAGTGTGTTTCACTAATCGTGGTTAATTAATCCCAACACAAACCACACAGTTGGTAACGCAGTTTCCATCATGGTAACCAGATATGTCGGTGAATGCCTCCGCTAACAGAGGTGAAAAGTACTTATTCGAGGCACACACCGTCCAAATTCACAATGTACAGCACATTGGTCTATTACCATAGATGTTATTATTTAGAGTAACGGCACTTTGGTGAATTTCGATTTTACTCACCACACCGGATAAATTCACCACACTTGAAACTCACCACAACAAAATTGTAACTCACCCCATCGGATAAATTCACCACACTTTGTAAAAAAACTCACCATGCTTCAAACTCACCACAACAAAATTCACCACATTTCCAAAAATTAAAAAATCCGTCCGTCGAATATGGATCCAACAACAACAAAGAACGGGTTATCACCACAACAATAACTTTTGCTTATTTTGTGCGTGTTAATTTTATGCGTTTCGGCTCTGGACAGATTTTTGAGAAACTTCATCGTGGCAATTTTATTTCCTATCAGAATTTTTGCTAGAAAAGGAAGCCGCCGGAGAAATAATTTTTCACCACAACAAAATTGTTACTCACCACACCGGATAAATTCACCACACTTTGTAAAAACTCACCATGCTTGATATTCACCATGCTTGAAACTCACCATGCTTGAAACTCACCATGGTTGAAACTCACCACAACAAAATTAACCACACTTTCAAAAATTAAAAAATCCGTCCGTCGTATATGGATCCAACAACAAGAAACCACCACCACAACAACTTTTGCTTATTTTGTGTGTGTTAATTTTATACGTGACCTAACTATTTAAAGTCGACTTCGAACGACAGATTTTTGAGAAATTTTATCGTGGCAATTTTATTTCCTCTCAGAATTTTTGCCAGAAAAAGGAAGCCGCCGGAGAAATATTTTTTCATTTTGGTTTTGATGACTCGGAACGTAACAAAACATAAAAGCACCCGCTTAATCACGTCGATGGAACGTACGTTCAAGATTACGACCACTTATGTTGTGTGTGTTAATTTTATACATGACTGGTTGGACCTACAGTTTGAAGTCGACTCCGAACGACAGATTTTTTTGAGAAACTCTTCATGGCAATTTTTATTTACTCTCAGAGTTTTCGCCAGACATCTGCTGAGGGGAAGTCGCCGAAGAAATACTTTTTGTATTTTTATTTTGATGTCTGGCCTGGGGTTTGATCCCTGGCTTTACGTCTAATATACCAACACCTACTAGATTACGGCTACTTTTATATCTTACTGAGTTTAAAAAACGCTCTTTTAGCCACATTAGTTGTTAGCCATTTAGCTTTGCCAACTGTTAGCCATTATGAAGGCAATAAGAAAGACAAAAAAAAAACTCAACAAATATTTGAATTGAACAACAAAGACAAACGTATGTATCGACGGCAAAAAGTTATCTGGAATGAAAAACGAAACACAGTTAAAAGAGAGACTCTCTCAACTCTCTCTCACACCTTTACAGAAAGAAGACGCCAACACACGCTCACAGGTGAACAACACAGAGCGTAACATTCTTCAAAAGGAAGGTAAGTGAGTACTCATCATGAAGTATGAAAATATTTGAAGAGCGAATAAAAAGATACCAATATATTTATCGGGTTTAAGTTAAAGAGAAGCCGGGGAGCAAAATGATCGTTAAATATTTTTTCAAAAAAGGGGGCAGGGGAAATACAGGTTAGAAAGAGACAAACGTGTGTATAGAAAAGATGAAAATTTCAATGTATCTTTCAGATGACGGATGGATGGACGGACGTGTATAGTACGAGTTGTAAGAGTTATTTTGTTCAAAAAAATTTAGTTTTACGGAGAGTTTAACTTATTGCAGACGTGAATTAAAACGAGAAAATCTAAAAAAACCAAAATCGATTTAATTTTTTTAAGTGTTTTATTGTGTGGTAATAAAAATGAAAATATTTTTAGAAAAAATCTTTTGAATTTGAATTTTGTTTAGAAAGAATATTTTAAAGAAATCTGAAAGTTGTAAAGGAAATAAAGTTTTACCAGCCACCATAATTCAATGGAAAATATTCCACGTTAAAGGCTTAAAACAAGAGAAATATTTCTGGCCAAAAAAAAAAGAAAGAAAGAATTCATTCAGTGAGTGGGGCTGGCTTAATCAAGTGAGTGTTGAAAACAAGGCCTTTATTAAACAAAAAAAAGAGGTGGAATTTAATTGTATTTTAATGAAATGTATTCTAATAAACAAAATAAATTCGTAATAATTAAACAAATAACCAGGAAAAGTGTTTAAAAAAAAGATCTCAAGAGAGAAAAGAAGCCACGCTTAAGAAAAATACAGAAAAAAAATTCACCAGAAAAAATCGCCACAAAAAATTAAAATCCCATTAAAAATCTTAATTTCTTATGTAGCCACAAATAAAACAAAAAAAAATCTGAAAAAAAATCCAAAAAAAAGTGATGAAAAGTTTCTGCAAAATCGTGTGTAAATCTACTCAGAAATCTTCTTACAATCAGAACAATACAAAACAACACCAACAGCAACAACAACCAAAAATTATAATAAATCTCATATTGTTCTTGGTCTTGTTCTAGCTTAGCTTTGTGAATTGAATTGTTTTAAATTTTTCTGAAAAAATTAATTTTTTTTTCTTCTTCTTAAAAACTTTTTATTTTATTCTTGTGTTCTGTTGCTCTGCAACAATTGAAGCGTTTATCCTACAAAAAAAAAACAATTCGAACTGGAAAAAAATGCCACAACCATCTCATCAACGGTATAAACGTGATTTTGTTTGGTTTCTTAATAAAAAAATAAAAAATCAAAGAAAAAAAAGACGAATAAAATCATCATCATCATCGACAATAACAACAACAACAATAATAGCCAACCAATGCTATCACACAGTGGCCTTTATAACCACAAAAAGTGAAAAGAATTCATTTAATACAGCAAAAGAGATCTGAAGCGAACTCTTTAAATCAAATTGTTTGAATGAGAATGAATATGTGAGGGGCTAAGTATTCTAATTGGAATACATTACAGAAAAGATTCAAGCCCAAGATCACACTGAGAACCGGCTTAACCGGCTTTTTTGCCTGGCATTGTTCACATACATACATAATTGGCCATTACAACCCTTCAGTCAGGATTACGGCCTAGCTTCTCACACCACTCATGTTGTGTGCGTTACTTTTATACATGAAAGGCGGGACCTACAGTTTAACGTCGACTCCGAACGACAGATTTTTTGAGAAACTTTTTCATGGCAATTTTATTTACTCTCAGAGTTTTTGCCAGAAATCTGCTGAGAGGAAGACGCCGAAGAAATACTTTTTGTATTTTATTTGATGTCTGGCCTGGGGCTCGAACCCTGGCTTTTCGTCTAATAAGCCAACACACTACCTACTAGACCACGGCGCCTTCACTGGCATTGTTAGTTCAACGAATATTTGTTCACAGCGGAAATCGTTTCCACTGTCCAATAACTAGATCCTTAAATAAGAAAGACGAATACATTACACATACATATACAATTTGGTTATTACAATCCTTCAGTCAGGATTACAACCTAGCTTCACACACCAATTATGTTGCGTGCGTTAATTTTATACATGAGTGGCGGGACGTACAGTTTGAAGTCGACTCCGAACGACAGATTTTTGTGAAACTTTTCATGGCAATTTTTATTTATTCTCAGAGTTCTTGCCCGAAATCTGCTGAAAGGAAGCTGCCTAAGAAATATTTTCTCGTATTTCATTTTGTTGGAGAAGTCTGGCCTGGGGTTTGAACCATGGCCTCACGTCTAATAAGGCAACACACTACCTATTAGACTATGGCGACTTCGTTAGACGAATACGTTCTTGGAATTTTTGCAGAATTAATGAATTTCAAAAGCTAACAGCTGCTGCTTATGTATTACTAGGCAGGGAACTATCCATATTGACAACGAACAGCATCTGATTGGCATTCGTCAGTTTAATAAGGTTGTAGGCAACATTATATGCAAACCCTGCATAGACTGCAGCACAGTACAATAGATCGTCTCTCCACAGTTCTTTAGCATCTCTGTACGCCAATAACCATAACAAAAGTTTAAAGCAGTTGTGGCCACCGTTGTCAAGTAGATTGTGTGTTGGCTTATTAGACTTAAACCACGGTTCAAACCATAGATCAACAGGCCAGACATTTCCAGCAAAACGAAATACGAAAAAAAATTTTCTTCGGCAGCTTCAGCAGATGTCTGGCAAAACCTCTGAGAGTAAATAAAAATTGCCATGAAAAGTTTCTCAAAAATCTATCTTTCGGAATCGACTTTAAACTGTAGGTCCACCACTCATGTATAAAAACTAACACACACAACATAACTAGCGTGAGAAGCTAGGTTGTAATCCAGTCTGAAGGGTTATAATGACCAATTCTGTACGTGACTATTAGCACTTTGCTCTCAAAACCCGTGAATTCGTTTAAATTCGACATTAAACGGTAGGTCCCCGTCCCTTATTGATGGCGTGAGAAGCAGGCCATAATTCTGTCTAAATGATTGCCCTGTGCTTAATAATGCAATGTAATCTACAGCAATTACTTTGGATACAACGGGCAGGAGAAGAGTGAATAAATCTGCAATCACCATTTGGCTTCATAGGAACGATTCTAGTGTTAAAAGTATGGCGTTAAGGATAGACTAATCACTCAGTAAAGTGGTACTGACCCATACATATTATGGATCGATACTGAATTGCAGTATCCACATAACCAACTTCCCTAGAATATCATCTGGAAAGAGCTGAACTTGTCCTAGACACACTAAGAGTCCCAATCATATGATTTTGAGTCTGAGCAGAGCCTAAACTTCTTCTTACTAGAGATTTAATCTAGTAAGAAAAACTATTCAGAGAATCGCTGTCCGGGAAACTTCTTAGACAATATACGGCAATGATAGGCAATGCTGCAAGCCCTTGCAGATCCTATACAATTTATTCAGCGAATGATTAAGCCCTTTTGAATGAGTATCACCATCCATTCTGTAAATTTTGATGTAAGCAAGTGATTTCTTATTATAAAATAAAGACCAGATCTGCAGCATTATGAAAAAGACAGTTTCTCTGTTCCATCTAGAGTGCAGCCAGTTTGCTGCCGTTGACCAATTACATTGTCAATGTCGGTGATTGCCTGCTTAGTCTTTGCATTAACGACCAGCTGTCCCCGGTGACCTTATGAAAAATGTACGGCCACTTATAATCATAATGAATAAGGATATGGATCCCAAACTTTAATATTATCCGTTAAGAAATCAGATCTGGCCTGTTATAACATGGAAATTGTTAACCAACTAGCGACCTATGTCACCTATGAATGCCTAAGAGCCCTTTGAGGGTGTAGAAATCATTTTCCAATTTCAAAATCTCGGATTAAATGGCGGTGACGTGAATAGATCAGAGACCGAGAATTCAAAGCTCAGAACTAAAATCTTGAAAACGAAAATATTTCTGACGACGAGTCTGGCTTTACACTCTTCTAGCTCAGAAAACTAATCTGTTTAATCTTAAAGGCTTAAAACAAGAGAAATATTTCTGGCCAAAAAAAAAAGAAAGAAAGAATTCATTCAGTGAGTGGGGCTGGCTTAATCAAGTGAGTGTTGAAAACAAGGCCTTTATTAAACAAAAACAAAAAAAGAGGTGGAATTTAATTGTATTTTAATGAAATGTATTCTAATAAACAAAATAAATTCGTAATAATTAAACAAATAACCAGGAAAAGTGTTTAAAAAAAAGATCTCAAGAGAGAAAAGAAGCCACGCTTAAGAAAAATACAGAAAAAAAATTCACCAGAAAAAATCGCCACAAAATTAAAATCGTATTAAAAATCTTAATTTCGAGTCTGGCTTTACACTCTACTAGCTCAGAAAACTAATCTGTCGTTCGAATTTAACGTTAAACTGTGGGTTCATCGTGCCATGAATAAAATGAACACACTCAACACGGGGGTTGTGTGAGATCTATTTGGCTAAAAGTTTTAACCTCAGATGTATCTTTAGATGAGATTAAGATACTTCACCTGGTATAGGATATCACAGATTCCTTGCTAGCCATACAACTAAAGCTTCGTTGCTTAGTACACGAAGGTGTCTAGGCAAGCAATGCAACTGAAATCTATTTTCAAGGGATGCTTTGCAACAATTCGTAGCCACATTTGCCGAGGTTAGATGTCGTACGGTGACAGACCTTGGAGACTTTAAGATTACCCTACTAATGGTCTTATCCCTTATTGCACTGTTAGGGTTTCACAATGTTCTTTTTACGTTCGATTTGGATTTGTGAACGCTAAGACCAAGTTATTGATATGCCGATCTAAGAGACCAACACTTTCTTTCCGAATAAATTACGTTCAATACAATTGCAAAATAAACAACAACCCATAGTGCAATTGCAGCACAAGAAAAAAATAAAACAAAAAAATGGAAATAAAAGTACTTAATGTTGATGGCCACAGCAAGATGTTGTTGACGATGAAGATGACGATGACGCTGATGATTATGATGATGATGATTAAGAAGAAGACATTGGGAAAAAGAATTTAAATTATGGTCCATTTTGTATAGAGTGTGTGAATTTCCTTTTACGAATGAGGTAAAATAACGACAATAACAGCAAAAAAAACAGAACAACTAAGAAATATTGTTTCCACAAATATTGTTCCTGTTATTGCTTAAGCTGCTGCTGTTGCTGCTCGTATTGCTGTTGTTATTGTTGCAGTTATTGCTACATATAGTTGCTGTTGTTTTTTATTGCTTTTTCTTTTTTTTTTGTTTGAGCTCTAGTTGTTGGCAACTAGTTGTAATCGTAGACGATACAACATCATGTTGTTTGTTTGATGATGTACGGCTGACGAAGAAGAACCAAGCAACCCAGCAACCAAGCAGTCACAGCAGAAGACATGCTCAAAATGAAACGTAATTTTTTGAAAGATTTTTTTTTTTTCATTTTCTTCTTGGTTTTACAGTCACGATTGCGACAAATATCGTTCAGTGTCGTTGTCGTCGTCATCGTCATCGTCATAGTCATCGTCATCATTGTCAGCCATGATAGAACAGCAGAAACTATTTGCAAAATATCTGCGGAGAACAGCAACAACAACATCATTATCAGCGTTTAAAAAGTTGTTGCCTGGCTTATTAACTGTTATTGCCACAATACCACACAAAGTTGTTGGAATATGATGATGATGATGACGACAATAATTATACCGATAATGATAATGTTTAATGATCATTAACGGCTATTATTATGATTACAGCGACATAATTTTCAGCATCTCTCCCAGCCATTTGGTTCTGCTTGAAATATTTCTTCTAATTTTTTTAAACTTTTTTGTTGTTGTTTCTTCTTTCCTATGGATTCGATTCTATTCAACTCTTCTATTCGTTTTTTTTAAATAGTTTTTAATGAAGTTTTTTTCTTCTTCGTATGCTTCTAATGCTTAAAACTTTTTAGACAGTTCGTCTAAATGCTTGTACAGCTGAAGAGCAGCATGAATTTGCAGAACAGGAGCAGCAGCATGGAATAGAAAATGGTTTTCACTGAAGCCTGGTAAATGAAGTGGTTGATGCTAAAGCGATGGGCTTACTGGCTGCTTACATTGGTTGACTGTGTTGTTATTGACGCTGATGAGACAAGTCTTGTTCGTTTGTAGTCAAGCGTAAGCACGCTCACTACGCTGGCTACATTTGAATGCTACGTGTCTCAGCTATGCTACCATTAGCCGCGGTAGCTTATATTCTGTCTTGGTGTTAGTGGTTCTTGAACTGAACTCATCTTTTTTTTTCTTTCTTTCTTAATAATCGCAACACAATAAAACCTAAAGCAGAACAAAACGATCGGACATCCACACAAACCATTTGTTACAGGCTCTTTTAAGTCTTTATGTGGGAATGAAAGAATTTTTTTCTCTGTCTTTCAATTTCATTTCTTTTGTTTTGACCCCTTTAAACAAACCAAGAAAACAAAACACAGATAAAAAACCAAGGAATTGTTCACATTTTTGTCACACGCAAGGGGAATATTTTGTTCCCTTAAGTAGACCACATCCGCCACATCCGCCGAATGACACCAGTGTGTCTGTTGTATCACCATTACCCAGCCACCAGACATATTTTGTGGCCGGTCAAGCTGTTAGTTAGCCGGAGTGCCAAAGATAATGAAACAATTACTTGCTAAAAACAACCAACCTAACAACCATCATTACCGCATTACCATGGCGTAGTATATCATGGTAATTTTCTCAGCGGTGCTGGTATCATTTCCACGTTAATAGCGTAGCATGTAAATTACGTGTCAAGAGAAAATTTGATCAAAAATGTTACTCCCCCATTGAAAATATTTTTCTGCAGAGACAGTTATTCAAAGAATGGTGGAGTGATTAAGGCGTTTTGCCTTCAAATTTTTAACATATTCTTAGATAGACTTTTCCCATCGGGTTAAAATGAAACAGGTTAAGAACTTGTTGTTGTTTGTGAGAATTAAAGCCCAAAAAGGTTGTTTTTATGGAATCCTTAATCGATATAGTGTAAGACGAATCTATGCTTGGTCGAGCAGACAATATCTGTAAGTATGTTAGGAACCTAACATCTGTGGAAACTTTGTTGGGGGCCTATGCTCCTTGTATCTGCATATCATTAGTTTGGCTTTTGAGAAAGGGACTAGTAAACCCACTAAATTCTCTTCTTAAAACTGAAACTCGAAGCTCCTGATGAAGCGATTTAGGCTGCCAATGTCAATCGTTGGCAGTTCCTCCAGATCATACATGTAGTAGGTACCCAAGTAATTTCTTCTCCTTTGGCAAAGAGCCGGGCATGTATCCAGCTGGTGAGGGACAGTCTCGTCTTCCTCATCTCTGCAGCTTCTGCAGAAGTCGTTAGCAAGGTGTCGACGACCATTGCGCCTCGCATGCGTACCCTTAATGCAATGCCCCGTAATGACACCGACAACTACAACGAACGCGCCTTTTTGGAGTTTAAGTAGATTCATTGTGCGCCCCTCATCCAGCCTTGGCCAGATTTTACGAGCCGTGTTCTACCCGTGTCCGATGCCGCCCACCTGTCGTTGATGGAATCTACGATCGCATTAGCAATTATGAGCTTGTAGGTACTCATAGGGATGCCCAGATTCGAGAATTCATAGGAGAGTTCGATGGTCGTGCCCCACCTGGTAAGTTCATCAGCTGTGCAGTTACCCGGAATACCACTGTACCTCGGTACCCATACGATATGGATGTCATATCATTCCGCTACCTCGTCGAGATCTCTTCTACAGCCGTACACCGTCTTGGAGTTCATCACAGAACGTATGGTGATGTTCCGCTTGGAGACCCTTCCGTCCCCAATTATTCTTGCCACCACCTCCGCCTGAAAGACACTGCAGTGGTCTAGCAGTCTTACAGACTGGGCTATTTCAACCGATTCCGAAAAAATTCCACTGCCAACAGCTCCGTTCAGCTTCGAACCGTCGGTGTAGATATGTATGCACGGAGTCCCTTACCGTGTGGTTCACATCACCCTTCCAGGCTCCGTTGTCCGGAACCGATGTCTTGAATCTCCTCGTGAAGTCGTACCGCGGTGTTATGTAGTCACTGCTACCGACAGCTCCAACTTCCCTCTGGATCTTTGCGTGGCCGATATCCGAGTCCTGCCACTGTACAGTTGCCCAGAGACGTTTACTTATTATAGCAGCCACTCCCCTACAGAAAAGGTCAAGCGGAAAGAGGCCCAAAATTATCTCCAGTGCCTACATAGGTGTAGTGCGCAAGGCACCGCTAATGATAATACAGGTAGATCTCTGCAGTCGCTGTATTAGTTTCAAATTAGTTTTCCCATGAAGGGATTCCCACCAAACTAGGCATCCATAGGTCAAGATAGGTTTGACCACCGCTTCTAGCACATGTAAGGCAAGTCTTTTTGCTTTTATGAAAAAAAAAGTTCAAAGCCTTGTTGCGCCTTAAGTTTGGCACTACCACCAAGGATGCAAAGATCTCTAAAGTGTCTAAGGCCTCCGGGTATATGAAATCAAACAAAGAGAACAGCAACTACGAATTGCTCTTGGGAAAGAATAAAATTCTAAAAGCAAAATTCCCTCGTAACCACATACAGCATTTCAACAAAATAGAAACGTTCCAAGGCAACGACAGATGGCAACCCTTTTATACTAAAATTTGCTATAGTAGACCTAACGCTTGCTTGGAGAAACTGAAAAAAGCATGGCACTAATAATATAATTGGGGAGTTGATTTGTAAGAGTCCTCTGCGCTTTAAGGAAAGAAAACAAATAAAAATCTTCACTAGAGACTGAAATTTTGATGGCAAGTTTTGTTGAACGTTTTATCAATGACCCTACCTATGTTATACTGAGAACAATCCATCAGGCTCTCTAAGTCTTAGTATTGTGTTGGTTAAGATGTTTTCCGTGCGAATTTCAAGGCTATTTTTAAAGCAAAGTGTCTAGACGAGCCTGTAGCATATGGTAAGCGTAAAAGGGAATGAAATTCTTAAGGATTTCTTTGTATTTCCAAGTCTGTTTATAATATCGGAGCTGGTACACTGCAATAAGCCATAACTCTGATAAGAAGCCGTCGCTATAAACAATCGACGCCGTTATATTTGAATTGTGCTGTGCACAGAACGTTTAACTGTTTTGTTGTTTTATTTTTCTTTTTGCCAATTTTTTGTTTTTAATTTTTATTTTAATAGACAATCTAACATGCGACAACAACAACAACAAAAACAACAAACACAATAATAATAACATGTTGTTGCTATTATTGTAGTTTATTGCCATTACTTTGCTAACTGGTCTTGACTACAAGCTCAACTAACCAAAAGCCAAAAAAAAGAAGAAGTAAACGTCCCAACCAACATTAGCCTGTTTAACTGACTGAATGGACTTGTCATAGAGTGTGTTGGTGTTATAACATGTATACCACTGTTGTTGTTATTGTTGTTGTTATTGGCTATTGGTTATTGATCGTGAATGAATTTGGTTGGTTTTTGGTTTTTATTTTCTAACATTAGACTTGGAAGAGGAATGACCACAAAATCAAGTAAATCTGGGAATAGTTAGCCAGCCAGCCAGCCAGCCAGCCAAGCCACAATCAATATATGTACGGGCATACGAGTACAAGTACGAGTATGACAAATAATTGCTTTAAAAGGATAATAATGAAGCGGACTATGATCACGATCTTGTATGATCATCATTAGCAGAGTAATGACGATGATGAGTGATCATCAGATAATGATAATGATGAATTAAATTGATGTTGATTTTAATAACAATTTCAAAATGGGAAGAAAGGAAAACAACGACATTCCAAATAGTTTTTTAATTGACAGTCGAAACCGATTGTGAGATGAAGCTACACCACCTGGCCTCACAGTACCTTATTCGAACGGATCAATTTTCCTTCACTTTTTCGAGTGCATGAGGTCGTATCTCGGTAATGGTATCACGACTGTAGGCCTTCAATTGTCTCTAGTTTGTCGGCATAAAACTTTTCTTTAACAGCTCCTCACACAAAAAATAGTCCAACGGTATCAAATCTTAACTTCTTGGCAGTCAATTAACATCACAATTTCGGCTAATTAAACGGCTTTCAAACGTTTGACGCAATAAATCGATTGTGGCATGAGATGTGTGGCAAATTACACCATCCTGTTGAAACCAAATATCCTGCACATCAATACCATTAAGAGCGAATACAAAAAAATCGGTTATCATGGTGCGATAGGTGCCTCCATTGACCGTAATGGTTGCGCCATCCTCGTTTTCAAAGAAATATCGGTCAATTATGCCTCCGCTCCACAAGCCGCACCAAATAGTCACTTGTAATGAGTGCATTGGCTTCTGTAAGATCACGAATTGGTTTTCTAAGCCTAAAATACGACAGTTTTGCTTATTAACATACCTACCAATATAAAAATGAGCCTCATCCATAAAGATGATTTTTTTGGTGCAAAATCAACATCATCGTGCCTTTTCTCGTTGGCCCAATAAATCACAATGTTGCCCAAGCATTAATCGATTCATTACGTTCAGTGGCGATAATATACTGAATATACTTTGTGACAGAATAGAATGACGCAAGTACTGTCAGATTCGAAATAACCGATGATTCAAATTTAATCCGATTGATGGTCCACCCAAAGTATGAAAGCAAACAGACTAAGTACTTGTACAGATGAAGTCTGTGTTTCAGGCCTAAAGCCAAAATATATGCGATCACCATTAGTTAGAAGATTATAAATATAATGAATGATGCTTTAAGTACTCCAGCATTGGCATGAAATTGATTATTAATTCTCTTATTGAACGGATTGCATCATCGTGCATGAGTTTTAAAGATTTAAATCATCTTCTGGGGTACATCCACCCTCATCTCATAGCGTACCAAGTGATGGTGACGCAGGCTTTCTGAATTCGGTGATCATTGGATACAATAGAGTAGGCCATTTCGTTCAGGAAGTCATTATTAGACTTGAGGTCACGGCTCAAACCCTAGGTCATACATACATCTCCATCAAAATGAAATATGAAACAAATATTTCTTCGGTGACTTCCCCTCAGCAGAATTCTGGTAAAATCTCTGAAAATAAATAAAATTGTCATGAAAAAGTTTTTCAAATTGACCCATTGTACAACGTCCTAGTTTCTCAAACCACTTATCTTGTGTGTGTTAAATTTATACATGAGTGGTGGGACCTACAGTTTAAATTCAACTCCGAAAGACAGATTTTTTTGAGAAACTTTTTCATTGCAATTTTATTTACTCTCAGAGTTTTTTTTAGCCAGAAATCTGCTGAGAGGAAGTCGCCGAAGAAATATTTTTTGTATTTTGTCTTGATGTCTGGCCTAGGGCTCGAATCCAGGCTTTAAGCCAACACACTACCTACTAGACTACGGCGACTTCACGCCGAAAAGCTGAGATAAGCTTGGCCTAAGCTAAGCAGCTTCAATTTAAACAAAAATCTTTCTGTTCGTCCTGTCTATTCTTCTGTTTGATTTTAAAGTGTATACGCTATATTACCTGGCAGCCAACATACTGGCTATACTGGTATGACTATGAACATTAAAATGCTTCCATAAAACATGAAATATTCAAGAAAATTGATATCAAAAAGGCCAAATCGCTGCGAAATCTTCCTTAAGCCTCTCAAAAAAAGCCTTGAAAGCAACCGAATGGAACAGAATCATTCATGATAGCGTAGGGTATTGTAAAAAAGAAAACAAAAACAAATACAAACAAACAATCAAGCATGGCTTTCGGCGAAGAGCAATTTTGCAGGCATTATTTTGAATCATGCAAATACTTATGTATACGAACACACACACACACATACGCATCAATACATATAATCAATGTTATAATGGATATTAAAGTACCTTCGTTTCAATACACCCGGTTTTATAATGCATGTCTCATGCTCTCTCCTGCTCTCTCTCTCTCTATCACCCTTTATACAGTCAATCACCCATTGAGATGTCAAGTTTTAACGAGGATTTTATTTTTATTTTTGTCGTTGCCAATTTTTCTGTGATTTTATTTGTTGCTGTTCTGTTGCTATTTGTGTTTTATTTTCATCGTCAACCAAACAACAGCAACTCGTTTCTTTTATGGCGTCTGCCGTGTTTAGCTTGTTATTGTTTTTTTTTAACGATTTTTCATTTCAGTGATCGTTTTTATTTTCGTGTATGTTTTTATTTCTTTTTTTTTATTACTTTTTTGAAAATTGTTGCTGGTTTTGATTTCTTTTCATTTTTTTTTTAAATAAATTTTTATTGTTGTTGCTGTTGCTGTTGTTGTTATTTTCTACCATCAAATCCCAGTGAATGAAGTTGAAAACATAGTTTTTTTGTTCCTCAACTCACTTTATACCGGTTTTTGTTTTTGTTATTGTTTTTGAAAAATAAAAACAACAAAAAAAGTTGAAAAAAAAACAGAATAATGCGGCCTGACTTGTCAGCACTATTAGGGGGTACCCTATAGAGAGTGTTGTCAGTTGTGCAATCAAATACAGAGAAGGTCATTTCACCATGGGTATAGGGGAGGGGAAAAAGTAACTTGAATCAGGCGAGGAATGCAATGCAAGGAAAATTACGTTATTTTTCAAATACATCATCAAATTAGATTTGTTTTTTTGATGATTTCATCGTTGGCGTGAAATCTCTTCTTTTCTTGGGTCAAGGATTCTTGAATTCATGGGGACTCATGCTTTCAATGTTGCAGGTTATCAAAACGGGCATGTGAGAACTTGTCAGTTGGCTCTGGCTCCACTTGGTATCACAACATGCCGCGAAGTGTGCTCAACTGACATACATACATACAAAAATTTGTCATTACAACCCTTTAGTCAGGATTGCAACCTAGCTTCTCACACCACTTATGCTGTGTGTGTTAATTTTATGCATGAGTAGCGGGGCCTGCAGTTTAAAGTCGACTCTGAACAACAGATTTTTAATAAAATTTGCATGGCAAATTGCTTTACTCCCAGAGTTTTTACCAGAAATCTTCTGAGGGGCATTAGACCAGGTTTTTACGTGGTTATCGCCGCGATGGCTTACCCCACGGTGCTCTAAGCACAGGCGGAAACAATGCGTCTATCAGCGCCCCCACGCACAATGATGCAACCCTGCACAATGCCTTATTACATCACCATACGTGAGTACCAATTCGAAGCCTTGCAAGACTTCCATCTTGGTTAGGGGTGGGAGACTTCTGAGTGGCAGTTGTCGAAGAAATATTTTTTTCATATTTCGTTCTGTTGGAACAGTCTGATGTATGAGGTTTAAATCGAGGCCTAACGTCTAATAAGCCAATACACTACCTGCTAGGCACGGCCACTAGCTTTAGTTAATGAAACTGCATACCCCCCCCCCCTATCTTTTAGAAATCACTTTTATCGAGAAGCGCCTTAATTGCATGGATGTCCTTGAGGAACCCTTTTGTTGTAGTGCATTCAACGGTCGCAGTAGCTATTATTTGCTTGCTTGCTTTTGCTATTTCTTCTGATTGTTATTTTTGTTTATGCTGCTGGCATTTTTCATGCCACATACAAAAATTGTTGTTGTTGTTTGTTTTTTTCTCCACATTTTCAAACTGGATACGACCACATTCTTTAGGGAGACTTAAGTTTTTTTTCCAGATTTTTTTTTCGTATTTTTTTTTCGTTTCTAAACGTCATACCGAACAAATTGAATGTGGATTTTAAAATGCGCGATTTTTTTTAGTTGTTGTTGTTGTCGTTTTTTATTTTATACGAACGAGTGAATTTGAAATTCGAAAACCATGGATGGCTCTTAAGCTATATTATAAGAGTTAAGCTCTCTCTCTCTCGCTCTCTCTCTCTAGGGTTGTGTTTATGTTTGAGCTCCAACTGTGAGTTAAAGCACGACTATGATATTTTGAAACTGGTATTCATTCGGCTTTTAAGCTTCGTTTTAAGTTGTTGTTGAATTAAAAAATCAACGAAAAATCTTAAGCGTGTTTGGCGGTTAAAATTTACTCGAACAGAGCATTGTATTGTATCTGAAAGATATTTTATCTCAGTTTTAGAAACTTTTAATGACAATCAAATCAATATTTTATATGGAATTCATTGATAAATTAAAGAAATTTTTTATAAAAAATAAAAGAATGGAAAAAAAGAAATTTTTTTTGTTGAATTAAAAACGTTAAAAAGAAATCCATTTTGAAAGTTTTTTTTTGTTTATTTTTTCCAGAAATTCCACAGCATCTTATCAAAACAAATCGAAGAAAGAAAGAAAGAAAAAAAAAGAAAGAATAAAAAAGAAAAATTAAATAAAAAAAAGAGGGGGAAAATATGTAAGTGTTTGTTTAAAGGTGTGAAATATAAAGAAAAGAAAAAAAATTAAGTTCCTTAAAATAATTCAAACAAAAAAAATTTAAAAAAAAATAAAAAAAAAATTTCTTGAAAAATAAAATCGAAATTAAAATTCAAATAAAAATCCACACAAGGAAAATAAAAGAAAAAATACACAAAAAAAGAGGTGCGCGCATGCCACTTAGTGATAATAGCGTTGTACAACAACATCAGCTCACAGACGGGAAAAAAGAAAATTAAAAAAAAAAATAAGTGAAACAACAACAACAACAACAAGACAAAATAAAAATAAAAATAAAAAATCAGTTTTAAAATTCAATACCTGTCCTCAGAAAAACCAACCCGCTTGTGACGCCACAAATACTGCCGCCGCTGCTATCAACATATAATACCGCACTGCAACAACAACAACAACAACAACTACAACTTTACATTATCAGCATCGATCGCCAAGAGGAGCGTTTGTTATTTTAACATTTCGTACTGTACCGTTTGTTGTTGTTGTTGTATTTGTTGTTGTTTCAATTGTGATAAATCGCGCTTTTCATTATTGTATGTTGTAATGTAAGGTCAGTAACATAATTTTCTTTCTCTCTCTTTCTGCACTTTTGTTATTATCATAGTTGTAGTTGTTGTAAATAGTTGTTGTTGCCTTTTGGTTTTTTATTTTGTAATTATTTTTAAAATTTTTATTATCTTTAATCGCAAAACAATTATTTATAAAGGGTTTGTTTGTAATACCAGGAATTTAATTAAAACAAACGAGAACAGAAAATTAAAAATAAAAAAATGTTCGTAGGAATTCAAGCAAAATTAATCGCTTATTTATTACAACAACAACAACAAATGAAAGAAAAAAAATTGTTTCATTTTAAATTAGTCGGTCAAGCAAATTGATTTGCTTGCCGTACGTTTCAAGCATGACTGTGGTATACATTGTCATGTGTTTGATACTCCTTTAGAGCATACCAACTGACATGTTCGAGATGGAAGTGGAAAGATGTGCTTATTTCAACTTAAGTTGGAAGTACACAAGTTGTATCAAACAGTCTAGTATCCGAATACCCGGTTCGTATGGCACTCACTGGGAAAGACAATTTGGTAAGATAGTTTAAACAGGGTTGGACCCCGGTCATGTGGGAATTCGCGACAATGTGTAGGCAGATGAGACATGGAGTTACCACGTTGCAGATTGGGCCCAATGCAGAAGAAAAAAACCTGCTGCTTGTGTATCAGGAGTTGGCTAGGTCGATGTCCTTCTTACAACGTTGGGATACCCTATATAGGGTTAAGGCTAACTAGGCTCGAGTGGTAGACAGGGATACCCTATATAGGCTAGAAGTATATATTGTAGTCACCGTAGCCTAGTAGGCTCATCTGCGATAATATGTAGGCAGATGAGGCCTAATACATCTCAAAAAAAAACCTGGATGCGTATCGGCAGTTGAAAAGGTAGTTGTACTTGCTTTGACATAGGGATATACTATATAGACTTAAGGGAAGTTCAATAACTCTATACGGGTGGGACATATGGATACCCTATACAGACTATGAGAATATATAGAAGTCGCCGTAACTTAAAAGGTAAAGATGGAGCGTCTAGGGCAACTGTCTAGCTCTGTAGGACTTTATTTCAAACGTAACATTGAGTAGGAGGTACAAAAAACAGGACATATCCTAAAGCCAGGCCACTATTCAGGTTTTAGAAGAAAGTCTGGGACTGTCTGGACCCTATTAAGTACAGATGCAGCGGCCTTGAGAGTGTTCGAGAGAAAAGTACTACGCAAGATCATCGGTCCAGTGCGAGTTGGCGATGATTTCGGTATCCGATCCAACAGTGAGCTGTATGAGCTCCTCGAGGACATAGACGTTGTACAGCGTATTAATATCCAGCGGCTGCGCTGACTCGGCCATGTCGTTCGAATGGAGGAAGATGCTCCGGCGAGACGGGTATTTGATGCGGGAATCTGCGGAATTCGACGAAGAGGACTGCCTTGCATCCGTTGGAAGGACCAAATCGAGGAAGCCCTGTGTCATCGATTGGTGTGACCAACTGGCGTAGGCGCGCAAGAAACAGAGGCGCCTGGAAGGATGTGTTGCTGCAGACCGAAATCTGTTAAACGGGTTGTTATGGCCAATTAAGTAAGTAAGTAAGTAAGTTTCTGCGGCGACTTCCTCTCAGAAGATTTCTGGCAAAAATTCTGGAAGTAAAAGAACTTGCCATGGAAAGTTTCTCAAAAATCTGTCGTTCAGAGTCGAGTACAAATTGTATGTCTTGCCACTCATGTATAAAATGAACACACACAACGAAAGTGGTATGAGAAACTAGATCGTAATCCTGACTGATGGCTTGTAATGATCAATTATGTATGTAAGTAACATCCTTTACAAGTGTCCCAGCTATGTTGTTAACTTCTTTATTCCAAAGAGTTTAAGCTTTCAATGACTCGCTCCACTCGCTGGTGGTGGCTGGTTGTTTAAGGGACAATCTAAGATTCAATTGGTTCAACAATATTTTACATTCGACCTTATAGTGTGATCTCGATCTGCTTTGCAGCGCTGCCAAGCCTTCCTATATTGTTTGTTGTTGATGCTCACCTTTCTGGGAGAGTGGTGTGATAGTAAGGCTTTCTGTATAGATTATTTGGAAAAGTTCAAAATAATTTAGGTTTAGTTTTAGATTAGGTTGGAGTGATAGCTTGATACATACATACATACATACATACATAATTGGCCATTACAACCCTTCAGTCAGGATTACGGCCTAGCTTCTCACACCCCTTACACTGTGTGAGTTAATTTTATACATGAGTGGCGGGACCTACAGTTTAACGTCGACTCCGAACGACAGATTTTTGAGAAACTTTTTGGTGGCAGGTTTATTTACTCTCAGAGTTTTTGCCAGAAATCTGCTGAGAGGAAGTCATCGAAGAAATATTTTTTTTCATATTTCGTTTTGATGTCTGGCCTGGGCCTCGAACCCGGGCTTTACGTCTAATAAGCGAACACACTACCTACTAGACTACGGCGACTGCAATATTAGGATTCCCTCATGCTTAATTGATCATTACAACATTTTAGTCAGGACAACAACCCAGCAGTGATAGCTTGATACCAAAGGCTTATTTGAGCATTTATAGAGTACCGTTGCGATGCTACGGATGGGCGCAGTCCATGTACTCACCTAATTCTAACGAACTCATCGAAGAAGTTGGTCAGCACGACTCCCCTAAGCTGTAAACCAGCCTGAAAGTTTTACAAACGAAGCTATTTCCTTGATATCAATGGATGATAACACCTTTAAGCTGACAGGAAATGGAGAAACAATTGAATACTTTTTCACCTTCAAACTGAATTCGAACCACCTTGACACATTTCCTGTGTCTTCGGTCTTTATGCCTCTCTTGTAGGGCTATCCTGCAGTCGTTCATTATACAAACTTCACCTTATTTAATCGCCTTACGTTGCGATTTGTTTTCTGTTCAAATTATTGTTCAAAAATGTTGTTTTCAATCTTCTGCTGATTTAATCAGAATCGATGATGAATTCTTCTTCTTTTTTTAGAATTCTTTTCATTGTATTCATGTACGTACTTACGTTTGTGCCTGGCACTTATTTCAACCGCTTTTTTTCTTTCTTAATTTCCTTTAAAATTATAATTTTATTGTCTTGAGCATTTGTTGTTGTTGTTGTTTGGAAAGTATTTGAAAACAAATTAGAATTTTTTTGTACGATTGTTGAACTCTTTTTTCTTTTCTTATTTTTTGCTTCCAAAAAAAAGGATCGTTTTTATTTTTCTTGTTACTCATTGTGTTTTCCCTGCCATAACTGAAGGCTTTTTTAATTTGGAAGACACAAATCGATTTTCTGTTTTCAGTTTTTGACGAATTGCTGTGTGTCTCTATTGAATTTCTTTTTTTTTTTTGTTTTTGTATGGCATACCTGTGCATGAAAATACTTTTCATGCCATAAACACACACATTTGAATGGAAATGTTTTTTTTGTCCGATTTTACGTTTTCAGCCCATTGGCTTGAGTCATCATCAGCCTGTTGATTGCTTTGTGCATAAAATATCGCAGAAAATAAATATTAAGGTGACCAGATGTGTACAATTTTTATTGGCAGTAAAAAAGCAATGCAATCCTTTAATTCTCTGATCAATAGAGAAAAGCATTCGCATGTTCGTCAGGACCGCCTTCATACTGGAGGGAAAACTTTAACAATTTCAGATAATTGCAGTGTAGGAGGCACTTGAAGCCGTAGGAAATATCTTTTCTTTTTGTGCAGAGACTGTTATCCACTTTCTTTGTCAATGCCCATCTCTTGCGAGGTGCAGATATAGGTTATTTGGCTCTCCAACCCTTGTCAGCTTGACGTTGCTATCGTCCATTGATTTCAAGGATATAGCCTCGTTAATCAAATTTCTGGCTGGTTTTCCAGCGCGGGGTAGTCGTGCTTTGGATGTGCAGATCTTGCGCTGACCGACCTCCCCCTCCTGAATTCGGGGGAACTTGGTCAGTGCAGGAACTGCGTTCACCTGTGGCGTCACAACGGGCCGCTATGCGTGCTCAAGTGAGTTTTTGGTATGAAACTACCACACTAACCTAACCTAACCTTGTGCAGATTTTTACATTATTTTGTTGACAGTTAAAAGGCTCTGATCAGTCTGGTGAACGACGCAGATTGGCTTGTAACTGGAATTTGGGAGAAGATAGAATTAGTTTCTGTCAAGTTCTGGAATATGATTAAATGCTTGAAAAAGCTTACACCCATGCTAGATTAGATACTTATTTCTATGCCGGGATGACTGTTAATCGTAATTTTTCAATCTGCTACCTGTATGGACTTTTTAAGGAAGAATTTGGATGAAGAAGCAAGGACTTCAGGAGGATAAGTAGGATTGTTCTGTGACTCGAAATCTTTGATCATTTATGGACAGCGTTCGTTGGTACTTGTCAAGCCAACTTGAGGTTGATTATTGGTTTCCTTATGAGATATTTTTGTGTCAAGTCCCTAATGGGGGTGTGGCATAGAACCCAGACGGATTTTTGCGATTTTTGCCGGGTATGTGGAGGTGAAGTCGCGGTAGTCTAGTAGGTAGTGTGTTGGCTTATTACACGTGAGGTCACGGTTCAAGTCCCAGGCCAGAAATCTCGATCAAAACGAAGTATGGATTTTTACAGGGTATATGAAGATGAAGAAATCGTCTTAGTCAAGTAGGTAGTGTATTGCCTTATTAGACGTGAGGCCACGGTTCAAACCTCAGGTCAGAAATCTCGAACAAAACGAAATATGAAACAAATATTTCTTCAGCGACTTCCTTTCAACAGATTTCTGGCAAAAACTCTGAAAGTAAATAAAATCGTCCTGAAAAGTTTCTCAAAAATTTGTCATTCGGAGTCGTCTTTAAACTGTAGGTTCCACCACTAATGCGTAAAAGTAACATACACCACATGGGTGGTGTGAGGAGCTAGGTTTTAATCCTGACTAATGCACTGTAATTACCAATTAAGTCTTAAGAAATGTGGAGGTGAAAAAACGTAGAGGCAATGTTATTCCTCTGGACGTAGAGTGCTCTAGAGGGTCAACTCTCTGCCGATTATTTGTGGGATCCTCAGGCAACTGAGTTTGTTTGTATTTATTTACACTTCTCTCTCTCTCTCTCTTTCTTTTTCTCTCTCTCTCTCTCTCTTTTCTCTCTCTCTCTTTCTCTCTCTCTTTCTCTCTCTCTCTCTCTTTACCTTTTTACTTTAGAGCCTATGATGAATGAATAAAGGGGGAATAAAGGCGAAGGTAAAGTACAAGGGCCGGTGGAGCTGGTTGTGTGAGTGGTGAGGAGAAGAGAGGGTGGCTGGTGTGAAGAGGGAGAGCTGCTTGGGCAATACAAAAGAGGTGGAGAAGAAATGTCGAATGATTTTTTAGTTTAAACTGCTTGTCTTCAATCATTTTAAAAGGCTCTCTTGTTCTTGAAGCCAAATATGAATTATTTTATGCTGGCCACCTTAAAATCTTACTTTTTCGAATATTTTTTCAACTTCTAACCCCTTTTCGTTACATTATTAAACGAGTTTTCGGTAAAAAAAAATTGTATTTTTCCCATCAGCCACTAAAAACTTTACTACACCAATTCAGTCATTCATTCATTCAGTCATTCATTCATTCATTCATTTGCCTCGGCATTTGCATTTAAAACGAATTCAAACTCTTTAACAAAGTAACTGAAAAGAGAAGAAAATTCTATTACTTGGTGGAATATTACATTTGAAAATATACTTATTCAAGTGAATTTTATTTGCAAAAAAAAAACAAAAAAATACTCGCATTATAACAGCCACGAATTATTCATATTTTTTTTTTAAGCCAGGAAAAGTTTCTTCTGAAATTCTTTTGAAACGATAAGCAAATGAAGAAAAATACGCGGAAAAAATTTTCTTCAAATGCAAATCCTTACGCTCTGTGTCTACAGTTGGTTATACGGGAGTCCTTAGTATTACAATAAAAACGATGACGCTGATGATGATGATGATGATGACGAGCACCAGGACAATGGCAATATGATGGGAATCAGGAATTCCAACATAGCAAAAGTCAAAGATTGTTTCTGTGAAACATTTTTATGTTTTTTTCCTTCCTTTTTTGCCACACAAAGGTTTTCGAATTTTTTTTTTGCATTTTTCTGGAAACGTTTTTATCTGGAGATTATATATGAGAATAGCTGATGAAACTATCATTGTAATTTCTTTCCTGTTGCTATTCTCTGTTGTTGTTGTTACTTAATTTTGTGCGTTTTATTTGCAGCAACAGAAAAAGGAAGAAAAAAATTGACATTTTTCAGTTTAAAATTCATTTCTTTTCCTCTTTTTTTGTTCCTTCCTCAACGATTGCATGTGTGCGAATATATTTTTGTCTGTTTTGTTATTCATATACTCGTACAGTTTAAAAACACTACAATACTATGAGTATAGATAAAGCCAGTTACAGTAGTATTGTGAGATACGAGTAATGCCACAGTGGGCCAGTAAGGAAACAAAATTTAAAATGACAGCCCTTTTCTGGAATAATAGGGTTGCCATCTCTCTGGAAATATCTATATATGAAAACATATCCATCTGTTATATTTCCTGTAGTATGAGTAATACTGTTCATTAAGTAGTCTTTTATAAGAGGTGACGCTGCCAGGAAAGATATATTCAAAAACAAAAGAAGAAAAAGCATGTTCTGAAATAATAGGGTTGCCATCTCTCTGGAAATATCTTTGAAAATATATTCGTCTGTCATGGTTGCTGTAGTATGAGGGATTCTGTTCATTATATATAAGAGGTGACGCTGCCAGGAACATCTCCAGCGTTGTTGTTATCAGTTCCAGTTAATGATCAAGGATCAGACGGCTTCCTGAATACATTTAAAGGGGTGAGTAAAATATTGCTATTCTGTAGGCTGACATTAACCGAACTTCCTTTAATATTTGCTGCTGATTTGATTGACTTTAGGCGTAAGTAGTTATGCAGGCTTCTTGAATGAATAATATGCAGGGAATTTCAAGCCTCTGAATTATGAAATTCAGAAACTATGGTGAACCCGTTTTCCCCCTGCAAATTTTTGAAGTTAATTGTAATATTAAGAGAGATCCATTAGCCTAAACAAAGATTTTAGTCTTGTAACGACAAACTAAACTACACTTCACATTAGTTAAAGAGATGGGTTGCTGTGTGTTTCAAAGCATATTCGCTTTTTGGACGATAAGCCTGCAAATGTGTGGGCGTTAGACCATGGATGTGGAATATCAAGATGCCGAACTGTACACAATTGAACTGCAGAACTGCCATTATTATTATTGTTGCGTAAAACTGTTATTGGAATCTTCGTATTCTCGAAGGTAGTGTGTTGGCATATTGGATGTGAGTCGTCGGTCCAAGCCCCAAGTCAAGCATCTCCAACTAAACGAAACACGAAAAAATATTTCTTCGGCGACTTCATCTCAGCATATTTCTGTCAAAAACTCTGAGTGTTGAAATAAAATTGTCATGAAAAAGTTTCTCAAAAAATCTGTCGTTCGGAGTCGACTTTAACCCACCACTCATGTATAAAATTAACACACACAACATAAGTGGTGTGAGAAACTAGGACGTTGTACAATGGGTCAATTCGACCTCCGGGTACTGTACTTGTCTTAATTTACAAGTGCACGTCCTCTAACCTAACCTAACCTAACCTAAAATGGTGTCAGAAGCAAGGTTGTAATCCTGGCTGAAGGGTTGTAATGAACAATTATGGAAAGGGTCTGCCAAATAATTTTTTTTTTTTGAAAATGTTTAAAAAAAAAACTACTGAATATTTTCTCAAATTTCTTTTTTTATTTGAAAGTACAATCCTTCCGGTTAATAATGGAAAATAATTTCATTCAAATGGCTGCCTCGGCTGGCCATGTAGGGTGGTAACACGATCGGTCCAATTTTTAAGCACGTTATCGATTGTGTGCAGCTGTATTTCACCAATGGCTTCACGAATATTGTCCTTTAAAGCGTCAATTGTCTCTGGCTTGTCGGCGTAACACTTATCTTTGACGGCACCCCACAAATAATAGTCCAACGGTGTCAAATCGCAGCTCCGAGGTGGCCAAACGTCATCAGCTCTGCGACGGATAATGCGATCTTCAAAAACAGGGCGCAAAACATCGAGTGTAGCTTCGGCTGTGTGGCACGTAGCGCCGTCCTGTTGAAACCAAATGTTGCCAATATCCTCCTCTTCAATTTTTGTGAACAAAAATTCGTTCAACAATGCCCGATAACGATCGCCATTGACTGTAACGGCCACTCTCTTTCTCATTTTCGAAGAAAAATGGCCCAATTATGCCTCTTAACCAAAATCCGCACCAAACAGTGCCTCGTTTTGGGTGCGTCGGCTTTTCAATGTATGCGTGCGGGTTTTCTGTGCTCCAAATGCGACAACAATTGCTTGTTTGCATACCCGCCAAGATCAAAATGAGCTTCATCTGAAAAGATGATTTTTTTTTGCCAAAATCGGCATCTTCTGTATGTCGATCGCAGGCCCACTTAGCGAAGCGAAAACGCATTGGATGGACCATATTCGTTCAGCGGAAGGATAAAACTAATTATCTGTCAAATCAGACATGAGCTAAGTGTTACCATTCACGAAGTAAGCACTAGTTGAAAAGAAAACGTTAGATGGCGGACCCGATATGTAATGCTGTTAGAAGAGAACTGCTACAATAAAATCCTTTGCACTACCCTGGTTCTGGTGATTCGTTTTTCTCATCCCAGAATCTGTATTATTAGACTTCAAGTGACTTCTGTTTTAAACAAGTGCACTTTGAGTATGCAATGCTACTTGTGGATAGTCTGAAGCCTGTCTCAGAAAGTTATTTACACAATTTCCATATCCCGACCCACTGTGTGTGGGTGGGCTTGCCCCAGCTGACTTTTTATTGTGACTACATTATGGTGATATTTTGTTTTTAATTCTTTTTTTGTTTTCGTTTCTTTATTTCCTTTGTTTCATTTTATTTAGTTTTTGTTTTATTCAATACACTGGAGAGTTTGTTTTTCTGTTTTAAATTTTATAAAAGTTTTTGTGTGTTTTTTTTTGCTCTGTTTTGTACAATTTCTGTACGACACACAGCAGACACTGTTTGAAAATTTATGAAAAACATACAAAAAAAAAACGAAAATCATTTTAAAATAAAAAGTCCCACAATGAAATGAAACCAACAGTAGATTTAAATAAAAAAGAAGTTTTTTGTTAAAAAGTTTTTCGGTTTCCTTTTTTTTTCTTTCTCTGGAACTAAATAGAGTTCCTGGGTGCAGTAGTTGCTGTTTAAATTGTGTTGTAATAACGCATTTACAGAAGAGTTTTTCTTTGTTTTCGCTAAGTAGGAGGAATGAACAAAATTGTGAAAACATGGAAGAAAAAGTACCAAAACAAGCTTTTTGGTACATTTAAAAAGTAAATGACATTTGCTATACCCCACCTAAACTACAACGGGATAAGGGATTGTACTTTAAACGTTACGAAACAAGGTAGAGGGAGACATTTTTCTTATTCCTTCCGGACTACTGTAATGTCTCAAACCGAAATAATGGCCGTTAATCACTCTTCGGAGTTCATCTTGTGTAAGAGAGTAATTACTTCATGTACTTCTATCTGCTATGTCAGCAATCTCTGCTGAGTATGATTTTTAACTCGAAAAAGGTTAATTGCAGTCGTGGTACCATTAATCAACTCCCGTAGAAGTTTTGTGCACATCTCCTAAACACTTCTGAGCATTGATCACTTATCACAGGCAATTGTGTAGTCGCCAACGGGACTCTACGGACGACTACTCTGCAGGCGGCTTCTCTACGGACGCCTACTCTACGGGGACGGCTTCTCTACGGACGAGTATGATGTGATTTCAACATATTCTCTTCTAACTACAATTTTAAATCCTTCTTTAGCTCTGAAATGCATTCCTAAATATGAAAACTCAATAACATTGAGGCCATTATGTGGTTAGTAAACAATTGTGGCTCCAAGCATAATTTCAGGCCTAATGGTCACAGTTTTCTTGGACTCCTGTAACTCACAGCAGTAACTACAGATGCCAACATGGGATATATCAACATGGGATGTATCAATACAAAGTTTGTATGCAGTTCTACTACTGTATATGAACTATGTAGATATGGAAAGTAATCAAACAATGCATCAACTATAAATCCGATGCCTGATTGCTTTTTGACTGCGTTAAAAATACACATTGAAGACGTTTTGAAATAGTATACATTGTAAACATTTTGTACAGCGGCATTATGAAACACGATACTTTGTTCAAACACAAAGCAACTAACATTTTGGAAGGCAGCCAAACTTATAAGCATTACTGAGGCAAGTGGTGTCCTTCTTATACTTTCTTATGATGACTGTTATGTATTGCCTTATTGCCCCTGGAGCATCCTTCTGAAGTCTAAACATAAAGTACTACTAGTGAAGGAGTGCTTAACCTTCTTTTTAATCCAGTTATACACTGCATCTTTACCTTCATGCGCCTTAAACCCTCCCATCCTAATAAAATTTATTTGGCTCTGTGTGTCTAGATTACTGTGAACTTTTTAATACTCTAGTAATGCTTTGGTCGTAGATATATAATCGGCGAAAGCCTTACAGACAGAAAGTATTTTTATTTTTACTCGTATAATTCCCCTTTCGAGTTCGATTGCCAGCATATCCAGTATTGCATAGAGTTCCATGTGGAAGACTGTGATGTCCCTTGTGCTCTGCGCTTCATTATTCCTACTCTCATTACAAAGAGCATTGTGGATCCCACTGTTGGAAGACCTTACTGTGCTTTCGAATAAAACTGAGCACATTGGTCGCTCCTAAGGAGCACGTTCAGTATAGTTGTCGCTGTCTTTACGAGGCCGTTTATTATGGGCACGCATGCGAAGCACATTGGTCTTGGACACCTTGCAAACGATTTTTGCAGAAGTTGTAGGAATGAGGAAGAACAGGAGACTGTTCTTCAACCCATTTGGTACATCTCGAGTACTGCCTCGGAGAAGAAAAAGACTTCTGGGTGTCTCTGCTATACAGATGATCTGAAAGAACTGTCACGCATTGACATGGGCAGTCTGTGTCGCTTTATCAAGAACTCCTAGTGGTTTCGGGACTGGCGAATAACAGAATATTGTGGTATCACAATGGGTCGTATGTGACCAAATTGCGGCCATCCTTTTTTTTTGGTCGATGGCCATCTATGGCCCATATATAACATACAAACGTAGTCGCCCGCCTGAGGCAAACGAAGTGTGTTCGCGATTCCGCTTAAAATCGTGAATTGATCGATAAGGTTTCCTATCGTCTTGTTATGAACTGGCAGATATGTTAACGTAGGTTAATTTGCCAGATTTTTTAATATTTCTCGTCATATTGAGTACATTAACTTTGGTGTAGTATCGACCACGTTTTAAGTACTTTGTTGTGCGTGCCCGTTATTAGAATTCCAATAGTTTTCTGAGCTATTTTGTGCAGCTGTGGATTGATTGTTAGAATTGATTTTATATAAAGGGACTCTGTACTGTTTTTTGCACGTTTTTTGGACAAACAAAATAAATTTTTGGACCTTTTATAAAAGAAAGTATTTCTGGTACTTTTTCTTAAGCAGAAAGTACTTTTATGAGTATTATTTTAGGATTTTATGAAAACAGACTCCCTGTGCTGTAGTTTTTTGCATGTTTTTTTAATAAAATAAAATTTTGGTACCTTTTATAAAAGAAAGTATTTCTGGTACTTTTTCTTAAGTAGAAGGTACTTTTATGAGTATTATTTTAGGATTTTATGGAAAGCATACTCCCTGTGCTGTAGTTTTTTTGCATGTTTTTTAGACAAACGAAATATATTTTGATACCTTTTATAAATGAAAGTATTTCTGGTACTTTTTTATTAAACAGAAGGTACTTTTATGAGTATTATTTTATATTTTTATGTAATAGGAATCTGTCCAGTAGTTTTTTGCATGTTTTTTAGACAAACAAAATAAATTTCGGTACCTTTTATATGTGAAAGTATTTCTTGTACCTTTTCTTAAGTGGAAAGTACTTTTATGAGTATTATTTTAGGATTTTATGAAAAGCAGACTCCCTGTGCTGTAGTTTTTTTCATGGTTTTTAGACAAACAAAATAAATTTTGGTATCTTTTATAAAAGAAAGTATTTCTGGTACTTTTTCTTAAGTAGAAGGTACTTTTATGAGTATTATTTTAGGATTTTATGAAAAGGGACTATGTGCTGTAGTTTTTTGCATGTTTTTAAAAAAGAAATAAATTATGGTACTTTTTTATATAAAAGAAAGTATTTTTGGTACTTTTTCTTAAGCGGAAGGTACTCTTATAGGTACTATTTTTATAAAACAGTTTTTTGGATTTTTACAAAATAATGTGTAATGTGTGCAAGTGATTTATGAAATATTTTTTTTAAGAACACTTTTTGAGCTACCCTCGGTGTAAACGAATTATAACTTATTCATGGTGAACATATGCTTTAGTTTTTTTGCTTATTTTTTATTCTCTTTCATTGATATTGTTTTGTTGCTGTTATCCAAATACAATTCATAGACGAGATTTTAGTTGAAATTTTATTTTAAAATATTTATACGAAAACAACAACAAAAAAGCAAACAGACAGTATGACAAACAAATCCAAAGTCAATGGCTGGCTGGCTGGCTGATGATGGTGGATAGTATGGCAGGAAGATAGATGGGAGGCAAGTGAGTTAAATAAGTGTGTTGAACAAACGCCTTCGATTGTAAAATTAATGTGTCAATGTATGTGTGTGCACACATACATTGACACAAGTATGCAAATTATGAATAAAAGGCAATACAATAAGCTTTTTTATACGAATTTTCCTATTTTTTTCGATTTTTTTTTTGGTATAGAAACGCACCCAAAAAAAGTTTTTAATCTTAATTCAACATACACTGGCATAATTTAAGCGTAAAATAAAATGTTTTATGGCTTGGAGAACAGATTTTCAAATTTATGCCATCCAAACAATACACACACACATACACTTTGAAAGGGTAAACCAGTCCGGGAGAATGTATACGAAATTATCAGAATTAAAATAATTTTTCTAGCATCTCTTAAAGTGTTACCCTATGATGGATGCCGCACATACATAAATAAATTTATGTTTAACAAATTCATCCATATGTTATGCCACATATATGTGTGTGTGTGGTTTTTTGGCATAAAACCCACTCCCTCTCTTTATGGTTATAGACATTGGTTATACGGTTATCCTCTATAAATGTTTGATGTTTGAACTCCAGTAAAAATGGATTTTTTTTTTATTTTCAGATTTTAAATTTGATTTCTTTCCTCTCTCCTCTCTCCCCTACACATAGAAAAGAGTATAAAGAACAGTTGGCAGTTGGCAATTGGAAATGTCGCAGTTCAAAATGTGATGAATGATGTGTTGACATGCAGTTGTCACATGTGTCACTGGTGTCACTAGTGTGACTCGTGTTTAATAATGTAAATTACACATGACTTTAGTTTAGTTTTGTTAAAAAACGGAAACTTTCTCTGTTTTGGCAGTTCATCTTGGGGTCTAATAATTCAGGAAGTGTGTCAAAAACTTAACAATGTTTTGTAACTAAAGTTGCTTTTTTCTTTAAATGGAATCCTTTTTGCGGATTTTTGTTTTTGTTATTAAGGGTTATTTGATGGAAGGGTGAATAAAAAAATGAAAAATGATTTTAAAATGAACTGAAAATAAAAAGTTTTAAGAAAGAATGATTTGAAGAATCTAAGAACACTTTAAATACGTATTTTAAAAAGCAATGAAATGGTTTACATGGCCTTCCACACAATATTCCTTTATTCAGTGCTGTTTCCCTCATTCCTTTATTTCCTTAAGTTGTTATCAACAATCCTTTAGTCAGGATGACAAACTAGCTTGTCACACCATTTATGTTGTGTGTGTTATTTTTATCACATGAGTGGCGGGACCTACAGTTTAAAGTCGACTTCCAACGTTCTGTTCTGTCTTCTGTACCTCCAAATCGTATTTTCCCTGTTATGTAATCCGTATTTAAAATGGCTACACAGCCTGATCTGAGCCATTTAATGTATTCACTCTTATTATTGTAGTGTAGATTTGCTACACGGTATACAGCTACAGTTTAAAGTCGTCTCCAAACGACAGATTTTTGAAAAATTTTCTCAGAGTTTTTGCATTAAAACTGCTAAGAGGAAGTAGCCGAAGAAATATTTTTTCATATTTCGTTTTGATGTCTGAAAAAATCTGGGGCTTGAACCGTGGCCTCACATCTAATAAGCCAACATACTAGCTACTAGACTACGGCGTTTGCAATTCCTTTATACATAAGTTCAGTCCTTTAAAATCTAGGGCAACTGCTGTTCTGCCTTCTGGCTTTCCAACCTGTATTCTCCTGGTAATGTAAACCGTAGTTAAACGGGCTACACCGCCTGCCTTCTAATTCTTCGCGGCCTTAGTTATGCCTGATCATAGTCATGAGGCACATAATGTATTCACTCTTATTATTGTCGTGTAGAGTTGCTAGAGAACTGCAATCATACGAGCTACTGTACTCTTCTAAATTTACATAGGGAATCTCAATAATGTTTCCCTTAATCCCATTGCCGTGGCGAACTTAAAAGAACAATGAATTTGTGCCTAGTACTTGCTAGGCACCCAAGTGTTTCCTTTTGAGGTACTTGAATGCCGCGTGGTCTCCAAGTAAGAGTTCAAATGATTCATCTCACTCCCCTTATCCATTTTGGGTAGACTGATGCTTAGCTAAGTCTCTCCCTATTGTATGATCCTGCAAAATTGTATTTGACTTCACAAACATTCGTCACAAGAACACTCTTCGCCTCTAGCTATGTTTCAATTTACCGATCTTACTCTTTCGAACTTCTCTTCTTCACTCTATAGAAAGATTCTTGCCTTGGAAACGTAATGGAAGCTCACCTACTTTCAAGCACATTTGCCTGCTCATTGTATTATGAAATACAATATGTTCGGGGTTATTTTCCCTGACTACTGTAATCTGCTTCTTTGAAAGTTCAAGCCATAAATCATGCTGAGTATGCGAAACTGAACAAGGGATCTGCAACTACCAGAGGTTAGCAATGAGTATTCAAAACGATGAGTAGATTCGAATCATACTCATAATTTCTGATACTTATACGCATTCATACTTATTTTAATATCATGGAACCTCTACTGTTATTGATTTCGACTCTCCATGACTCATCGTATACACGAATCACAAAATAAGTATGAACACTACAATACTCACAAGAAGGTTGTGTGCTCTGCTTGCTATCTTTGTCTTTTTTGTTTATGTGTCTTTCTTCTTCCTTTGTAAATGCAACAAAAACTAAGACTGTAAATTTTGACAAATTATTCGAATCACTCGAATCATTTATGAGAATTAATAAGTATTTTTCTAAATTTATGAATCTAAATGAGTAGTCGCTTATGAATCAAACATATTTCGAATGGTATGAGTTTGATGTCAACGTTGTACTCATACTCATTGCAACCTGTACTTGTAAGTCAACGTTGTAGTACGTATGAATGAATCAGAAGAGTTAAATTTCAATTGGTCAATTCACACAAGCTGTTGTATCGTTGTATTCATTGTATTGTTGGAAGAACATACAACAGTGTATGCTTGTTGTTGATAATTTTCATGTAAAAATCCGATACACTTATACACATTTTTTTCATATGTTTTTAAAAGTTGTATTGGTTTCGTGCTATCAAATTGTGTGAATGCCATGAGATACACAATACAGCGTAGCATTGAGAGTTCACAAACAAACAAATGTATTCAATACAACATACACGATACAAAGTCGTGTGAATTGCCCAAATATTGTTGTGCCACTCATACTCAAAATTTCATGAGTACTTATGAGTAGCGAAAAAGCGATTCATTGCTGATCTCTGGTTTCTACCTTCTCTAACAGGCAGGCGGCCATCATATCTTTATCGATTGCTTTAACTTTCAGGTTTAAGCTGCTTGATATCTGCCACAACTTGCTTGATTACTTCGCGCGGTAGTTTTGTGTGAATATCATATGAATTCCTGGCCACAGAAACCTTCCCGGTAATTGTGCAGGCATTCTCTTATCGAATTTAAATTCACATACAATAATAGGCGTACTCTGGACCACTGTTAGGATGTCCATTAGAAGAAAATCTCGGTTCATTGTCAGACTCATGTGGCCTAAAGTAAATAGAAGCCGTACTGAACTACTTTTTTACCTGAAACCTCAGGACATCTCTGCTTCTGTTCTCACGGATCATTGCTTAATGGGCAGGTATGCGGAGAGATCGTTTAGCTACTAATGAGTTTTATAGAAATAGCATGTCTGTTAAGGAGGAATTATTCACTTCATTTACTCCTTGATTTTAAGACGACTTCCCTCAGTTGTTCAATCATTTCTCGATTGTCGAACGGTGCTATTGATTCCTTAAATTCCTTAAACTTTGAGTCCGGTTTTCAGCTTAATTATAAGGTAGTCATGCCTTAATCCTGATGCTGATTATTAAGAACGCTTAATAAGGACTTGTCAGGAAGCTTTTGATATGTCTTTACAACAGGCCACTACGTTTACTGAGTTCCGGGACTTATGGGCCAAGTTGGCTATGAGATTTGTGTGAACTGTCTTGTTGGCAAGGGGCCCATGTAACAATTAAACGAAGTGCATTTGCTTTGACGTCTGCTGTTGTGCTAGTTTTACAAACGCTATGTTTAGCTAAGCAATTGTTGACAAAGCTTTTTAATTGTGATAAATGAAACACTTTTCTGCTTCAGTTTATTCCAAAATTCCTTGCAAATCCTAACCTTAAAATTGAATTTCTTACCAGTCCATCACCACCACCATTAAGGGCAACAAAGTTGAGTTGAAAAGAATTTCAAAAATTTTTGCATTTTGATTTACTTTTCCTAGAAGCGTAATGCCTCAGATACAGAGAAATTTCTAATGCCATGCTATTCTTCCATACAAACACGTACACTCATGCATACGTATGCATATGCTGCCACAACTCTAAATGCGTCATAATCTGGTTTAAAACCCAACTGCAACATTTACTGGCTAGTGTGGCCCTTTGAAAAAATTCCATGCAGCAGCAACAACAGCATGCTACAATATGTGGCAACAATAGTACAGCAATTGAATAGTTTGTTTGGTCCACAAAGCAACCAAGTTTTAACTCTCGACTCCAGTGTGTAACAGAACGAAAGGAGGAAAATTGCTTTCCATGAATATTTTTCCATGGCCTGCTGCTGCTACTAGCAGCGGACGTTATGATGATAAGAGTGTTTCGATGTGGGAAAGAATTTTTTTGAGTAACTGCGTGTTAAAGAACGAACTGTAAATGTGTGTGTAAGTGAGTGTAATGTATATGTATGTGTGTTTATAGTATAAAGTTTCAATTGCATATTAAATGGGTCTTTACTTCTATTGTCGTAACATTTATTTGTTTCTAACAAACCAACTTTGTTTTGATTCTCTCAACATCGTCATCGTCATCGTCATCAGCATTTTATTTTGCCAACTACTTTTCTCCTTATGACAAATAAGGCCAACACAAATACACACACACACAAACACTTATTGTACAAATATGGCTTTAACGCACAATTCATGTATAAAAACTTTCGCATCATATGCACGTCTCTATGAACTCTTTTTCATAGCGATTCTGTTTTGCCATGTTTGGCACAAATGCAGCGAAAACAGAAGTAATAGAGTTGGCAGCCTAACTATGCGACTGTGTGGCATGCTACCGTTAAGAAGATGTGTGGAGAAGTAAGGCTCACAAGGCCATTATTCTGTCTCCTTTAGTTTTTTTTTGTCATTCCCCTACCACTTCTAGCCGGTGTTCAATCAATTAAAATCTCTACGCAGCTCATTCCGAACTGTAACCCGTATCACTTCTCATAGCGACTACTGCTCATTGTAGCGTACTGTGGGATTCTTTTTTTTTTTGTTTCACATTTTACAAGTTTTTGATGAATAAATGTGTGTTGAGTGTTGAGTAAAACTATGTATGAACGGTGTACGCATGTATATACGTGTGTAGTTAAGTACGTATGTATGTTCATTGGGTACTTTTTATAAAGGACATGTTTTAACAAAACTCAAGTAGGCATAAAATTTGTTTTTCATTTAAATAATTGTAAAAAATTTATCCAAAAAGGAAGGAAAAACTACAACTTTTTTCCCTCAAATTAATGTTTTTTTCCACTTTTTTCCAGTTTTTTTTTGCAACTTTTTCAACTACCGTATGGCATAACAAACTAATATGAGTGTGTAAGGACATGTAGGTACTCACAAATACACACTCTAATACATACATACATACATATATGTATGTATGTTATACATTCAACTGAAATGTAAACTAATATGTAGACAAGTACATGAATAAATTTTTCATATGATAACAGCTACGGGTAACTAATCAGAAATATTGCTTTTAAGGTACTAAGGAGTCCATAATGACCCTGAGTATTTAAATTTCATTTTTAATAAAAACTTTCAAACATTCCTTGTTACCCCAAGGCAAGCAACCTGAAATCGTAATAAAACTTGGTATTTAAGTAGCCGTAGTCTAGTAGGCTGTGTGTTGGCTTATTAGACATAACGCCACGGTTCAAACTCCACGTCAGACATCAAAATGAAAATATGAAAAAATATTTCTTCGGCAGCTTCCTCTCAGCAGATTTCTGGGAAAAACTCTGCGAATAAATAAATTGCCATGAAAAGTTTCTCAAAATTTTTTGGTATTCGGATTCGACTTTAAACTGTAGGTCCAATCACTCATGCATGAAATTAACACACACAACAACATGAGTGGCGTGTGAAGCTAGGTCGTAATGCTTACTAAAGGGTTGTTATTATGTTTGTATGTATGTATTGAAAGAATCCTTATATTAGAAGCTTGCTCAATTATGTCAGAGGTCAAAAATTTCCGTCTTTTTATGACAAGAGCAGGGCACTGACACATGAGGTGAAAGATAGTTTCTTCCCACGCCTTAAACTCGCAGAACATAAAGAAAACCTTTGCAGAAATACCATATCTTTTGGCGTGCTTACCAAAAAGCCAGTGACCCGTGAGAATCTGTATTGCGCAATGGATGGACCTACGATTTGAGAATAGAAGTGAGTCAGTCCACTATTTATCTATACATGTCCGGCAGAGCCTAGCAATATGGCACGTACTCTTTTGCTACCAACGAGATTGAGTTTTCCATTTTATCAGAGGCAATCGGAGTATCATGCCCTGTAACACGCCATAGTTTGCTCTCTCGGTACCAGCTCTGGCCAGCTCATTAGCAATACATTTCCAACGATATCCCTATGCGAAATCGTCAGCGGCATTCATGGACGTTATCTTCACTCCATATCTTCTGATACCAGATTTGTTAAAGGCTACGTATATACCCACTATTTCAGCCTACGAAGTCGCCGTAGTCTAGTAGGTAGTTTGTTGACTTATTAGACGTGAGGCTACGGTATAAACCTTAGGTCAGATATCTCCAACTAAACGAAATATAAAAAATATTTCATAGGCGACTTCCTCACAGCAGATTTCTGGCAAAATTATGTATGTACATATGTACGTAGTCGAGTGATGTAATGAACAATCTAATGTTCAACTATTCTGAAAATATTTCACATCCTTCTTTGTTGCATGATCTGGATCGTTGAGTGATTACTTGGACGAATTTCTTTGGGAGTCGTAAAGCAGTATCATTATGGGATCTGCTCGGTATTTTTGTTATAAAACCAGGATCTGTTTACCTTAGAGAAATTACATCCAAAAAATTTTTTGCGTTTTGATTTCCTTCATTTCAGGTTAAAAGAAAACGCCTTAAGAATTTGGCAGGAATACGCACTCGCTTTCTATAAGAACTGAAACTATTTCCTGAAAATAAAAAGCTAATCCTGTCTGCTTTACTTACTAAGTGACAGCAGCTGTCAACAGCTTTTGGAGCATAAATTCAACATACTCTTATAACTGTAATTGTGACAAGTGGGCGTGTTAGTGGGCGTCATGTATACAAATTATATGTTTATGTGTGTACGTTTCTCGTCCTCTACATCTACTACTTTTGTGACTGTGTAAATAAGTGTGTAAATATATGTTGACATATAAAGTTTATTTTATTATTCTCTCTTCTCTTCTCTTCATCTCCTTTTTTGTTTTATTTTTTTTGGATACCACTTTTGCATATGGAAGTATTTTACAGGAAGAAGAAGACTAAATGAAATGAAAATAGAAAATGCTTCGAAACTACATACGTGTGTGTTAAAAACAAGTGTAGTGTAGTGTAGTGTAGTGTGTTGTGTAGAGTGTAGAGTGTGTTGAAAGTAAATTTCTTATGAGTTTAAGTAATTTAACAACATTATGAATGAAGCAACAAAATCTCATTTCGCTTTCTTTTTTCTTTGTGTTTTTGAAATATGAAATGAATGAAGGAAAAAAGAAAGCAAGAGAAGTGAAATAAAATTGAATTATACGGCATTACCATCTCTACCATCCATCCATCCATCCATCCATCGTAACATATAACATTACGTTACGTTTTGTGCCATAAGAAAGCTTTTGAAACACAGAAACACACATTTTTTGGTCTTCTCGTCTTGTGAAAAGGAAATTTAAATAGAAAATAAAGAAAGAGGATAAAAAACGAAACGAAATTTATAAATTGTTTTATTGCCACCAGATGTGGCAATATTATTATTATTATAAACAGACAGAGCATTATTGCATAAGACTATCAGACGTAATTGAGCTGTGACTTTAACGAACGCACTTAAATGGATATGAAAATTAAATTACGACAGCATTATTGCTGTCTCTTCAATTGAAATGGACACTGTATGCCACAAATAAGTACAGATTACTTGTGATTCCATTAATCTTGAATGGAAAATAATTGTAAATTTTACTCATGTAAATAAGGGTACTAGCCAGTTTCATCAAAAAGCTCGGGGTGGTTCAAACGCATCATTAACGGATTATCTCAAGAGGGTTTACCTCACACAGGGTAGCACAATGGCTCATATTGTTGGAGAAAGCGTACATGTGAACGGCAAGCTACCCGCTAACCTAACCTAACTTAACCTACTCATGTAAAGTATTTGTAGAAGTCTTCTGTTGCATATACTTACTCCTACCATTTGAATGAGAGATATGGGTCCATTATAAAACTTATGCAAGCCATCCTATTACCAGCCATTTATTCGATTTCAAACCGGCTATTGTAGCCAGAAAAATCTCCTTCTCAGCTACCATCTCCACATGAACAACAATCGATCTTGAGAATTGCCATCTAAGGTAGTTCTCGAAATATTCTCGTGTGTCTTTTCAAGCGTGTACCTAGGACCTAGCTGTACCGGATATACATACATTCATATAAAATTGCCCATTGCAACCCTCTAGTCACGATTGCAACCTAGCTTCTCACATCACTCATGCTGTGTGTGTTAATTTTACACATGAGTAGCGGGACCTACAGTTTAAAGTCGATTCCGAATGAAAGATTTTTGAGAAACTTTTCATGGCAATTTTTTCATTTACTCTCAGAATTTTTATCAGAAATCTGCTGAGAGAAAGTCGCTGAAGAATATTTTTTTTCATATTTTCGTTTTGATGTTTGAACCGTGGCCTTACGTCTAATAAGCCATCACATTACTTCCTAGACTACGGCGACTAACGGATGTAGTTTTGAACAAAATTTTACTGATTGAGCTCTACTTTCCTCAAGAAGTAATATTTCCCGACTTCCCTATCATGTTCATTGTTAATATCATACTCTCTGGATGGGCAAGACTCAGAGGGCTCTTTCGATATATCTTCTCTCCTCCTCTTCCACATACAATTACATTCAATCGTTGAAGAGACCAGTTGGTAACAAAAGAAGACAAATCTGTCAACTGAAGTACTTGCTCAAAAAGAAATAGATTTTCTAAGTGAACCCATAACAAACGGAAAAAAGAGAACTGACCCTTACATTTGTACTTTACACTGAACCATATGAGAGCGATGGAGTCTTGTCCAATGAGTTTTGTTCTAATGAGGCTTGTCCTAAAGCCACTGAATTATATGCATACACCTGAGCGCATAGAGCATAAGAAAAATTTAATTTAGAGATCGATCATCTACGGCAACTGTCTGACTCTGTACGAATTTAGATGAGGATCTGAAAATATTTCAAACGTAACATTGAGTAAGAGGTACAAAAGACAGGACATAGCAATACTAATTGAAAACCAGACCGCTATTCCAGTATATATAGATACTATGGGCTTGTCTGGAGAAGCTAAGTCGGCTGAGTAAACAAAATAAAGTTATCCTCTGCTGATATTTTCGACAATGGTTTGGCAAACGAGCATCTGAGGAGACGAGCTTCTACTCTGTTCATGGGGCCAGAATCTTTCCGTAGAGTAGGTGCGGATGTGATGTCGTTGTAGTCTAGTAAGCAATGTGTGGGCTTTTGAGACATGAGACCTGGTTCAAACCCCAGGTCAGATATCTCCAACAAAACGAAATATGACGGCGGTTCCTTCTCTGCTATCTTCTGGCAAAAAACTCTGAGAACAAATAAAATTGCCATGAAAATGCTTCTCAAAAAATCTTTCATTGGGAGTCGACTTTAAACTGTAAGTTTTGCCACTCGTGTATAAAATTGTGAGAGAAACTAGGTCGTAATTCTGGCTAAAGGGTTGTAATGACCAATTGTATGATGTTGCGGAGGTGTGATTGTTTGGACAGAAATGCTCACAAAAGGGAAGATAAAGAGAAGATAAACCTCCTCTCAAAGCAAGTGGATTGAAGGTAAATCAAAACTTATGTTGGGAAATTGCAATCTGAGGCGTGCAGCAGGTTATCCTAGCATAACTTGGTAGGCGATCTTCTGATAGAACTGAATACTCAGGGTACACTTATTCAAAATGGGGTGTTGTCTTGAACCGAACATATAGATTCGGTGAAGATGAGGATGAATCATTAGAGCACATTATTTGAACCTATGGGGTCTTAATACATCCCAGAACGGAATTCCATTGTATACATCAAACAGGGAATTTTGATTGTTGATGCTGTGTTTGCAGCATACTAAAGTTTGTCAGTAGCTTTGGCAATAGGTTTGAATATCCTATAAAGGTGGAGAGCAGTACAATAGATCGTTGTGATCACAGTGCCTAGTCGGCTTTTAATGACAATAATAATAGCCATGAATTGTTTTTATTTCAGATGTATGTATTCAGTCCAATAAATTCAAACGAAAACCAAGCCTCTTCTACTCGTATTAAAGTTTATGTCTTCACATGAAATTAGTTTTTAAAAATAATTTTTTTTCGTTTCATTTCTAACAACCAATTCACATTATGAAGCTATTTTTGGCATAGAAATTCCAAAACTAAAAAAGAAATTCCTTTTCTTTTAAACTTTAACCCCAATAAAGAAGAAGAAGAAGAAGAGGAATAACTTCACTTTTGTTTTCATTGTCTTGAGGTTTCTTTTTTTGTTTTATTAAATTTTCCATTCAAATTAAATTGTCTTCATTTTGAAGAAAGAATAAAAAAAATTTCGTTTCTTTTATTTTATTTTTGTTGGTTTTTTTAATGAAAATTTTCTTGTCATATGAAATGTTTTTTTTTTTTCTTTTTTCTTGAAATTTAGAAACAATTTCGTTTCGTTCACCAACATAAAAATTCATTACGAATAACCCGTTCTACGTTGCTCCGTTGCTCTGTTCATTCATTCGTCTGTTTACCCTGTAAAAAATTTCTATTTTTTCATTTAAAAAGTTTAAGTTTCAGTTTTAATTTGAATTTAAATTTGAATTCTTGTTACTCTTGTTGCTGTTGTTGTTTCATTTCATTTTCTATAAGAGATGAAATTGTTCCAAATTTTGTCACAAACACTCTGACATTTAAAGCATAAAATATCACAGAAATTATAACAAAAAACAGAAACAGAACAAGAAACATACAAAACCAACTGAAATAAAATGTGTACGTTTTAAAGTAATGAATCACTTAAATCATGTGAATAATTTATGTCTTATGCTCATGAATACATGCCATACAGTCTTTAACAAAAGTAAAACAATTTATTTTATTACATATACAGTAACAAATTATATGTGAATTATTAAGAGCGAGCTTATACTCGGTGAAATGCTACTGACTAGAGTCTTCAGTTGAGAGCCTAACCAACACACTGATAGTCTAGAACACTACCCTCTAGATTACCAGGGTACCCTAGTATATATATATTATATACGATCACGGGACTTACAAACATATGCTCCATTTGATTGACAAGGTTATTCGAAATCATAAAGGGCAGGTCCGAGATTAAAGAGGTGTTACAAACGTGTGCACAAATACTCTTACGATGTAAATAGTGTCCCTTATTAAAACAATGCAGATTAAAAAAACACCTACAAGTCCAAGCTTTCTTCAATACCAAAGTATTTCTTCATGTTATGCAAACTGGGAACTAAATTTTAGATATCAATTACTACGAGCGTGAAATGCTTAAGTCTCTGACGAGAATTTAACGACCACATTGACAATCTAGAACACTATCCTCTAGATTACCAGGGTACCCTAATCAATTATATACAATTGGAATACAGAGATGTATGATTAAAAAGGAAACTATTTCTTCTTCGCGGCACTTACAAACTTATACCTCATTTGTATCACAAGGTTATTCGGAATCAAATCCGAAGGTAAAGAAGTGTAACAAACGCGGGACCTAAAGAAATACTGTTAACGTTGGAAATTATTTCTGAAAGCTGACGTAGAAGAACCATAAGAATAAAAATTCTCTTAAGCAGTCAAGTTGTCCTCAAGGCCCTTAACAGTTACAAAATTTCAACGAAGAGTGTCATAAGTAGAGTGTACTTCGTAGAGTGTCATAATGCGCTCAAGTTGATGGCCGTTGTCTAGTAGGTAATCACACGTGATGACTTATTAGACGAAAACCCGTGATTCAAACCCCAGCTTAGACATCTCGAACAAAATGAAAGAAAATATATTTCTTTCGGCAACTTCCTTTCAGCAGACTTTTGGCAAAAACTCTAAGAGTAAATAAACCTGATAAAATCAAAATACGATGGGAATCGTAGCAAAGTAACTTTAGACCCTTTTGAGATCAATGCCTGCTAACACATATCCTTCATACCCAACAACTACTGCTACTGTTACTAATCAAAGGCGGTTGATTTTAATTCTCCAGGCTGTTGAGGGCATTATTCTCACACACTTAACTAGTCATTACAGGCATTTAGTTAGGATTAAAACCTACCTTCTTACACCACCCATCATATGTGTGTTAGTTTTTATCCATAAGTGAAGGGACGTACAGTTAAAGGCGTCTCTGAACGACAGAATTTTGGGAAACTTTTCATAGAAATTTTGTTTACACTCAGAGTTTTTGGCAGAAATTTTTTAAATTGCATTTTATTTAAGATGCCAGAGCTATGGTTTGAAGCAAGGATACTCGTATAACATACACAGTGGCGTATTCTACACGCGTATGGTCTCGTAAAACAAAATTTCCAGAAACTCTCATTAAGAGAGCTGATCCGGATACTTGTCTCTGCTTGACTAGCAGCTGAACAACAGTAATCCTAAAGCAAAATGCAGTCTTTAGACTAACCTTTATTGCATTAAATTAAAATCGTGCAACATTTACTCCTACACAGTGGCTCAGAATAAAATGAATAGTTCAGTTTGTCAGTAACACGATATGGAAACAAAATTTGTAGAAACTCTTTCCCAGAGTGCTGATCCGGATACATGACTTGTAATGACTCTAATTGACAAAGGGATAGACAAGAGTAGTCAAAGCACAAAAGGCAGTCTAGCTACTAACTTTCTTTAATTAAATTTCACTCTTGCAACATTTACCCTTACACAAGGACTCAGAATGAAATGATTTCAATTCGTTAGCCATGCTTTCCACAGGAGAGAAATACTCTATTTAAGCACAGATAGTGCGCGTTGTCGTTGCCGTGGTCTAGTAGGTAGTGTGTTGTGTTATTAGATGGGAGGTCATGGTTTAAATTCCACGTCAAACATCTGTAGCAAAACGAAATGTAAAAGAAATATTTCTTCGAAGACTTCCTCTCAGCAGATTTCTGGCAAAAAAATTCTGTGAGTAAATAAAATTGCCATGAAAAGTTTTTCAAAAATCTGTCGTTCGAAGTCAACTCTAAACTGTAGCCACTTATGGATAAAATTAACACACACAACAGAAGTGGCGTGAGAAGCTAGCTCATAAATCCTGACTAAAGTGTTCTAATGACCAATTATATATGTATGTACAGTTAATGCAAAGAGATACTCCATTGAAAGACTCTGGCACAAAGATCGTCAGGAGTGCTACACTCTAACATGCTAAAAAACTTCGATATCCACCCGGATGGTAGCTTTCCTGCCCGATTACAAAGGAGCATAGAGTCACTATTGTAGAGGCTATTAAAAATATATACCGCAGTATCCTAGATGTGCATACTAGGCTGCATGCTTATAAGACAGGCAGATCCAATGAGTCAGCCTTTCTAGGTTTAGTGCGAAGCATTCGCTCGCTCACACGTACATATATGATCGAGATTCAATTGATTAACTGGATAATACCAAATTTAACGAATCAATGCCCGATTTTTTAGTAGGGACTACATGGCTCGGCACATCCTCATCAGTCGTTTAGGCAGGCAGGACGTTTGAGCCACTCTAATGTAGACATGCAGTATAGAACACAACGAACAATTATCCTTTCATTTTGGATTTAGTCTTGACCCATCTAAGCTATTATAACAACAACAATCAAATATCTTTGCATTCTGGTGTGAAAAGTTGGGCCGTAATCCCGACGTAATATGTTAACAATTTTTTGTTCTGCACTGTACACAATTAACCGTATAACTTTTGTCGCATACACAACCGTAACTATGGTAGCAGTATGTTAAGGTCTGAGAAATTATTGCAACATTTTTGCTCTGCTTTTTCTGCTTTTTCATTTTCAATTTTATTTTTTTCCTGTAATAAACACGGAATAAAAAAAGAAAGTAGAAAAAGGTACTCAAACTAATTTGTTGTTAATTTGTGTTGTTGTGTTGTTGTTGCTGATGATGATGTCGTCTGCTTTTAATTTTTTTTTAAATATTTTTAATTACAATTTTATGGATTACAGAAAACCAACAACAACTATAATTAAAACTAAAAAATATTTTTTAAAACATCAACAGCAGCAGCAGCAGCAAAAATAGTTTTTTTCTTTCGTTCATTCTTTCTCTCGTTGTCGTACTTTAAATGGCAAAAATAAATGTCAGCGGCAGACTCTTTACAGAAAAACCTGGAGAAAAAAAAACGTTTTTGATTGAAATGATTATTATATTGAATGATGTGAATATATGTAGCTATAGTTGTAGTTGTTGTTGTTGTAATTTTATTTAATTTTATTCACTCAATGATTTAGTATTTAATCCATCTTCTATTGCATTTAAAAGAGGCTTAAAAAACGCAACTCGAATGTGCTTTTAATTGCAAATCCTTAACCAGTTTTCATTAAAAATTGTGAATTTTTGATTTGCCTTTCTCAACTGCAACTACCCATGCAATGATGATGAAATATTTGAAATAAATTTTAGAAAATTATGGCTAAGTCAAGTTGTTGCCTTCCAAATGCTGCAGTTTTCCCAAGATCTCCCCTCTTAACGTCTTAAGTTGAGTGTAGAAGTTGAATGCAAGAATTTTTGTTCAAAAAAATATTTTTTATTTCTTAGATTTGCTGTAAGAATTCCAATGATTTTTGGCACTGAAATGCAAAATTTTAAAACAAATCATAGAGAAATTATTTCAATTTGTACAAGAAGTTTTTGTTTTTAAAAGATTACAAGGAAAAGTTTTTCAATAATACAGGATTTATTTCAAGGAAAACTTTGAAATATTTTTAATCCATAACATGAACATTTTAAATCTTAAATAAATAAATAAAAATAAATAAAAAAAATAAAAAATTAATAGAAATTATTTAAATACACTTAAGCCAGTACCTACAGTGGTTGCAGCGGTGTATTGTTTGTAACACTGGGCTATAAAACACAAAAATATTCCTTCTACCTTTCTCAGAGTATGTATATATTGGCTGGCAGCTATTTTCAATTCCTGTCTGGCATATAATTTCCCCTGAGTGAGAGGAGTACTAAGTTGGTCTTAATTTCCAGACTTGGAAAAGCATCACATATTAAAACACAGAATTTTAGACCCATTACGTTCAGAACCTTTCTACTGAAAACTCTTTATATTCGTAACTGATGTAACGCATCTCTTTTGTCTACTCCTCTACACTTTACGCACTTATATCTTACATACATACATACTCGTACACACATGCTTACATACATAATTGGTCATTACAACCCTTTAGTCAGGATTACAGCCTAGCTTCTCACACCACTTATGTTGTGTGGGTTAATTTTATACATGAGCGGCAGGACCTACAGTTTAAAGTCGTGTTCGAACCACAGATTTTAGAGAAACTTTCATGTCAATTTTATTTACCCTCAGAGTTTTTGCCAGAAATTTGCCGAGAGGAAGTCGCCTAAGAAATATTTCATATTTCGTTTTTCTGGAGATGTCTAACCTAGGATTTGAAATATGGCCTTACATCTAATATGCCAGCACACTGCCACTAGGCTATGGCGACTTCAAGATGCATTAGACTCAGTACCTTTCTACTGAAAACTCTTTACTTTCACAACCCATTTAATCCGACTCTTTTGCGTACTTTTCTACACTTTACGGACTTATCTCACAGTTGGAAATATGCTTGCACGTTATGTTATGTTACGTTACGTAAGGTGGCGCATCTACCTTGAAGGAAGAGCTCGCTCTTAAGTCAACATTTAAGCCCTACCACAATCAACTTTCAATCCGGGCTTCAAACAAATCCTAGAAAAAAACCATCTCAAGTCGGAAATTAATCTTGCTATTGCAGCAATCGTTGTAGTTGAGAGCCTTGCGAAAAATGTCAGAAAGCGGAGTGTCCACCTTTCCATTATAACAGTGGGATACTGGCACATGAGGGCTTCCTAGAGGAATCCAACCCGAGTCTAAAATAAATCTTGCTATTGCAGCAATCCTCACGACATCAGAAAATAAAATGTTAAAAGCCTCCGCCTTTTTTGACAAGAGCGGGTTACTGACACATGAGATAAAAGACATTCACTTCCTACCTTCTCAAACCCACATCGCCTACAAAAGTCATTTGCAGAAAATTTTTTAATTCTACCAAAACGACAGTGGCACGTGGGTATAACTGTTATGTGTTGGATGGCCTTGCGATTTAAGGACAGAATTGAATTGATTCTCTTCACATTCATGTGTATCCATCAGAGTCTATCAATATTGCACGAACCCCTTCTGCTACCTCCCTGTAAAATAAGTGTAAAATAGGTGGATATTATTCAATTTTACTGATGCAAACGAAATACCTATGCTTTATAACATGTTGGGAATTGCAAACTCCGTACTGGACCTGGCCAGTTCATTATTCTCTTCACATTTTCAGTGAAGATAAGCCTCTTCAAAGCCGAACTTCTGGCCACATTGTCTCTATTTCTGTAGAAAACTTTAAAATTTTGCCAAAATCCTTGGGAGAACCTCTAATGCCTATAGGATCTTTAGGGCATGATCCAAGGAGATGGTAGACTAGTGTCTGTCCTGCAGCGTCAGACTAATGTGGATCGGTTGATATTTACTTTGCTAGTCTGGCAGCACCCTCTGCCTTGAATCGTATGCATCAGATTAATCTTCTGACAATATTCAGGTAAGGGAAAGAAGAAGAAAATGTGGCAAAGACTTATGCTATAAAAACAACAGACGCAACGGGGCAAACATAGCAATTTTGCAACGCCATTTTGCTTGTGTCGCGTTGCCTTTAAAATAATCATTTCCATACACACCCACATGTATTATATTTTTGAGAGACTGCTGTGTTTGCTGCGTTGCGTTTATTGTGTTTACAGCATTAGCCTATAACAAGTGATGAATGGATGGATCACAGCGTTAATAGTAAGAACAGAATAAGCCATAACTTCCGTCGGGGAAAAAAGCTTGATGCCCGGAATCTAATAAAGTTTAGATACTAAAGTACAGTTTGTGCCGAATTTTGGAACAGTTGATAAAGACCTCAATGAAACAACCAGGAACCTATGGAACCTCAGACCAGAAATTGGTTGTTAGAGATTAGAGACACAACTTCTTTCGAGAACATTATAAGAAAAACCTTCACAAATATGGACCATATGCACCATTAACTTATATTTTCTATGCTGAAATAATGACATTAAGAGAGCAATAAAGACCAGTGTGGAGGAATCTTTTGAACAACTCATCTGCGCTTTATTAATAACGAAAATAGCAACTTTCAATTGATTCAACATATTGTTGTTGCATTAACTTATGTGCAAACAAAAAAAATTCCGAAGAATTTTAATGTTCTCTACGATTTTGTCGATTCAGCAAAAATTATTGATTGAGTCAGCCAGTTCAGTCAGTCGAAATTGCAATTATTTGCCAATATTTTGTTGGTTTTGAAATTATAAATTAAAATTAAACAGAAAATAATTGACCAGGTTTAAACAAGAGCTTAAAGAGCAACAACAACAACAACAACAACAAAAGAAGCTATTATTGGGTTAAATAGTAGCTGCAGTATGTACGTACACGTGTAATTTTCATTTTATTTATTAATTTTGATTTAATAACGAATTATTTTATTTGTTTATAATGAATACAAATAGCAACAATAAAGTGATTAAAATTGTTATAATAAATGAGCAGAAGATATAAAAACAAAAACAACTACAAATATAAGTGCAAATTATTGCAAACCAAATCATTAGCAAATAAAATAATTGAAAATGAAAACTGTACTACTACTATACAGATGGAAAACTATTGAAAGCAAATTTTTAATTGAATTTTCCAATTGAATTGCAAAAATAATGAAACGAAATTGTTGTCTGTGAATTTCATTAATATTCCTGGGGGGCGAGCCATTTTAATCGAATATAACTTCCCATATTTGTTATGGAAATTATAATAAATAATTGAGCACACACATATATACACACAAATACAGTTATACCCACCCTTACATAGATATATACAAGTATATACACATACATATACATGCTACGCATAGATATAAATACGCTTCAAGCATATGAACTCGAACTCGAACTCTGAAAAACCACTTGCAGTGTTTATTGTGTAGATGACCGCATACAATCACACTGTATTTATGTCTTCTGCACTGTTACGAAATATTTGTAAAGGATACCGAGCTGATGATATACCCCTCTTGCCGAAAGTTTTCTTATATTCAAGTGATCATTCAAAGTTGAAACCTCCAAGCCCAGTGAGTTGTCTATGACTTCCACAAGCTTGCGCTTATTCAGTCCCTAATTGGCCAATAACATGTCGTGAAGTTTTTCGATTGTTACCGAAACTTTCACTCTCTAATTGGCCAATAACTTGCCGAGAATTTTTTTCGGTTGTTTTCCCCAAAATTTTCTTGTGAACAGCCTCTTAAATCAGTGGCAAAATAAAATAAAATATCCTTGAATTACAAGACAACTCTGCTTGACAGTTTCTGGTATCAGAAACGTAAACTGATTTAAGGAATATGAATCCATATGGTTAGGCTTGTAAGGCAGTGTAAAATGATGGCACAAAATAGTTTTACCCTCCATTTATTTATTTTTTATAATCAGTATGCTTGGCGGGAATATTTTTCGTAGACGAAGAAATGATGATTGATGATTGACAAAAAAATCAAAATTTTTTTGTAGGCACTCCTTGGCGAAAGTATGCTTCGTATATGAAGAAATTTTCCAATTATTCTCTTGCATGATTCCAGTGCGATAGCCATTTCCAAAAGACTTTAAACGTGTTTACTTAAGCACATGATTGACAAAAAATATCCAAATTTTTTATGGGCACTCCTTGTAGAGCCGGGCGAGACTATTCTTCGTAGACGAAGAGAATTTTGCAATTATTCTCTTGCATAATATCAATGCTATAGTCGTTTCCAAAAGATCTGTTTTTGACATCAATATAAGACTTTAAACGTGTTTACTTAAACAGACGATTGACAAAAAAAGTGTTCAAATTTTTTTGTGTGTTTGGTGAGATTATTCTTCATAAACGAAGGGAATTTTCAATTATTCTCCTGCATGATTCTAGTGAAGTTGCAGTAGTTAATGTATGGGCTTATTAGACGTGAGGCCTTGGTTCAAACCCCACATCACACAATCGCCAGCAAAACGAAATATGAAAAGAAATATTTCTTCGGCGACTTCCTCTCAACAGATTTCTGACAAAAATTCTGAGAGGAAATAAAATTGCCATGAAAAGTTTCTTAAAAATCTGTTGTTCGGATTCGACTTTAAACTGGAGGTCCCGCCGCTCATGTTTAAAATTAACACCCGGAACGTAAGTGGTGAGAGAAGCTAGGTCGTAATCCTAGCAGGGTTGTAATGGCCAATTATGTATGTTATGTAGGATGCCAGTGCAATGCCCATTAAATTTGTTATCCAAACAAGATTTTATATGTGTTTACCGAGACAGATGACTGACCTGAATAAAATCGCAATAAAATAAAAGGTTATCCATTTCGTGGTTTCAAAAGTAAACGTAAATAAAACACATATAAAATAAAATATTTTTTCATGATATTTCTTTTTTATTGTAATGTTTGAACGTTATCATTATATGTGAAATACTACATCATTTAAATGATCTCCAAGCGAAATGTTGCAAGCATTGATTCTTTTGAGGTAATTTTCGACCACTTTTTGACACACATATTGGGCGGTATCTCAGCCATAACTTGACGAATGTTGATTTTTAAGTGCTCAAGAGTTGAAGGTTTATCTGCATAAACACGCGTAGCCCCACAAAAAAGTCTAATGGTGTCAAATCGCATGATCTTGGTGGCCAGTTGATGTCGCCATGACGAGAAATTACGTGGCCAGAAAATGTCTCTTGCAATAAAGCCATATTCGCTCGAATTGTGTGGCATGTGGCACCGTCTTGTTGAAACCACATATTCTCCAAGTCGTATTCTTCAATAGCAGGCAAAAGCAAGTCTCTTATCATATGTATGATCACAACGCTCCGAATTGACGGTGACAGTCGTTCCATCGTCGTTTTCGAAGAAGTAAGGTCCAATCACACCTTCGGACCAAAGAGCGCACCAAACAGTGACTTTTTCTGGATGTAATGGCCTCTCTTCAATTACTTGAGGATTCTCAGAACTCCAAAATACGACAATTTTGTTTATTAGCATACCCACCGAGTGTGAAATGTGCTTCACCGCTGAAGAAAATTTTGTTCGATACGTGGATATGGCAGAATCACCAATTTTGTAGTAGGTTTTGATAATTTTTATGCGTCGTGTAATAGTTAAGCGATCCATTTTCGTCAATGTCAGACTTTCAACTGAAAAGAAAAAAATTGGTTTCACAACTTAGATTGACAGATGTCGAATTCCAGTCCCATACTTTTGAAACCACGAAATGGATAGCCCTTTATATACACCAAGTTGTAAGTCCAAATTTTTTTTACGGGCACTCCTTTATATGATAAACAGCGTACGAAAACTGCTAGTAATGCTTGCAAATACACACCCTTTTGCCATGTCAAAACACAAATTGGATTTTGTTGAAAGGTGCCCACTGTACATACAGCCAAAGAAAAAAGTCTACATACAACGCTGAATGTAGATTTTTTCCCGGTGTTTTTTTTTATTAAATTAAAAAAGATGTTATAGTGTTGTTTGAAGACAAAAACGAACATAAAAAATATAGAAAATAAAGAAAAGAAAACAAAAAATTTACGGGGAAAAGTCTACATACACCTTTGTATGTAGACTTGTTTCTGTGACTGTATTTAATATTAAAAAATCGTATGTATTTCCATATCCATACATATATGAGCATAAATTCTTTAATTTTAATCGTTTGATCAGAAAATATTTTTCCCGCTGTTCAATTTTTGTTTTTTTTTTCGTTATTCATTACCGGGATAAAAACTATTTAATGCCTGAGTGATTTTCGCATTTTCGTTTTTAATTTTTTTGTTTTTAATTCATAATATGTTTGAAAAAAAGTATCTACTCAATCACGAATTATGGAAACAAAAAATCAACGTTAAATTACTTTTTTTTTGTAGTTTGAAAATGCTTAATGGCATGTAAAACAAAATTTTAATGAAATCAGCAAAAAACAAAAAAAAAAAAACCAAAAAAGTATCAAAAAAGTGTACAAAAACTGTTGAACAAACAAAAGAGAAAAAAAAATAAAAAACCGCCCGAATGACCTTAAAATAATGATTGAAAAATTAAAATCAAATTCAAATTCAGATTTAGTTGTGGAACATTTTAAATGGTTTGTCATTCAGGCATAATAACAATAATTGAATTGGGAAATGAAAATAAATCGATAATGAAGGTTAAAAGAAAACATAAAGTAGAGTTGAGCTGCACTCGGTATACTCTATATACACTTCCTTAGTGAGCTAGAGAGGAACATCTTGTGGAAGATATTACGGTTAACATTCTAAAAAAGGAATGATCTTAACGTTGGAGATGTATTACAATACTTAAAGCCATTATTATAAAACTTTCCGTTAAAGTTGCCTTTAGTTAAAGCTAACTTTATCTATGACTTTATGATCTTAACGCTGGAGAAGTATATTGTAATACTTACGGCCATTATTACGTTAAAGTTGACTTTAGTTAAAGCTTGACTTTAGTTAAAGTTAACTTTAGCTAAAGTGGACTTTAAAGTCACCTTTACCTTTTTTTCGTTATTACAACCTACAAATCAAATAAAGTTAACTTTTTCAAAAATATGGCAGTGCTGGAGCAATGTCGATAAAACTGCTCACTTAAACAAGTTTTTTTTTAAACTTAGCTTCTAGGCTTCTTTTTTGTTCTATTTACTGATTTTGTTTATATTTGAAGTTGCCATATTGAAAATAATACATACATATGTCTGGCAAGTACAAACATAAACTTAACTTTAAAAGTTAAAGATAGGATGATCCTCCCTTTAGCTTAACGCTCACATCTACCTTATTGTCCACTTATAATAATAAAAAACAATTTTTTCTGCTCGTTAAAATACTTCCTTTGGTTAACGGCAAGTTGTAATAATGGTCCTTAGTTTCTTTAACAATAGGATGCTGTACTCCCTGACCATAGGTTGCAGAAAGTCAGCTTTCTGCCACACAAATGAGATGTAGATCTGCTTCCACTATACCCAGTTGTATTAAATATCTTGGAATCATATTGCATTTCAAATCGAAAAGGAATATGAATACCCAGTTCAGTAGCATAAAGCCAGCAGCAGGCTAAATTTGGAAATTCACCCAAGAAAGGAATACTAGTTGCATGACTCTATTCTATAACAACTGTTTGATAGACGGTTTTGAAGAGAAAGCTTCATCAAACACAGTTTGAACGGAATATGATATGAACAGGAGCTCCTTAATTGTCTACCTTCAGGCATATTGGTGAAACAAATAGCTACAAATATAGCAATCAGTATGAGCGCCACTAGAGCACGATCTGTATCTTCCAAATGGCTGCACGATACCCAAAGCCCTGTTCGATCTTGATTTTATAAGAAAATTACCGAAAAGATCCTCCTTTGAGAATGTCATACAAGTATTCGCAAAGTGATCTAGATCAGCCGGCAAAGTCGAATGTGAAATCTTTTCAGAAAAATTTGGATCTTAGATTGTCCTTCGCTGTGCTCGACTACTCAAGTACAGGCTGAAAGAAGGGCTATAAAGAAAACAGATAAGTGAATTCGCTATCAGAGAAAACCGAAAATGACAGCTAAAACGGCTATAAGACCCCTAGAATGGGTCTACACCACACAAACATGGTCTGATGTGGATAAAAATGTTCATTAAACTAGACTGGAATCCATGTTAGAATCTTATAACAGTTAAAATGGAGCACTGGTCTCTGAGTACGCATCCCCATAATATGGGAATATCCTACAACGACTTCTCTAGAAGCAAACAAACTGGGACACTATAGAACATTTACTCTGTTATTGATCGTAGTTGCCCTAGTCTAGCTCGTAGTGTGTTGGGTTATTAGACGTGAGGCCGCGGTTTAAACTCCAGGTTCGGGCATCTCAAACAAAACTAAAATGTAAACGAATATTTATTCCGCGACCTCCACTCAGCATGCCATGAATAAGTTTCTTAAAAAATATGACATTCGGAATCGACTTTAAGTTGTAATAACCTATTAAGTAGATATGTATTAAAATAAGTCGCCGTGGTCTAGTAGGTAGTGTGTTGACTTATTAGACGAAAAGCCAGGGTTCGAGCCCCAGGCCAGACATCAAAATAAAATACAAAAAGTATTTTTTAGGCGACTTCCTCTCAGCAGATTTCTGATAAAAACTTTGAGTGGAAAATAAAATTGCCATGAAAAGTTTCTCAAAAATCTGTCGTTCGGAGTCGACTTTAAACTGTAGGTCCCGCCACTCATGTATAAAATTAACACACACAACATAAGTGGTGTGAGAAACTAGGTCGTAATCCTGACTGAAGGGTTGTAATGACCAATTATGTATGTATGTAGATATGTATTGACCTGTACTTCCCAAGATTTTTGGACAATTTGAATTTATTGCCAGCACGTATCTAGGCATATGTAGGTACATCGGTAGAAAAACAGGACCCAATAGATTCCAATACAAATCTTTGAGGCGACTGCTACGACTAAAGAAATAGTAAAGTTTGGAAGGAACGCAATTACATAACTTAACGCGTCCATGCATCGCAGGGTTATTATTTGGATGAATAAGCCACGAGTTCTAATGTTTTCACTTTCATGTGAGTTTTATCGTTTAGCCTTTAGCAGAATACTTGTGACATGGTTATACTGCTTATTGACCGTGCAATATAGCTGTGAGAGTCACTCATGCATAAAGCCATGATAATCGAATGAAACAATGATCAAACCCATGGCATTTAATTAAATTTTATTTTCCTTTTTAAGTATATTCGTAAGATTGGTTCTATTTCAATAATATTAGCATCAACCGAAGATTTGTTGCACAGTTGTAGTCCTTAAAAAAAGCTTCTTATCCTTTACAAACAATTTATTGTTCTGAGAATAGATCCACACTTTTAATATTTTTTTCAAGTTCCCACTGCAATCGTATCAAGAATTTTAAGCTGAAGCTACTGGATAATTATGAATGAAGACATTTTATTTGTTTTATTAACTTATAAATCATCAATCAAAACAAAATTCAGAACCTTAACTGACATTTACGTACTTCTACTCGCATCTGAAAACACAATCATTGTGCAAACAATTTCAAATTTCAACTTTTAAGGCGTTGGTTTCAAATAATTGCATTCACAATGTAAATGAAAACGAAAACTGAATCTAAAATCAAAATTCACAATCAAAATTAAATCATGAATGACTTGTGCAATCTTGCGGTCTGGATTAGATTTCTGAATGCAAATCAAATCAATTTGAATACAAATACGCACGTATACTGACTTATGTACTCAATTGCACATATAAGGGGTAGTAAAATGAAATCTATGGATTATTAAATGCAATTGAAAACTCTGTTTCAGATAACCGAGCTTCCAAATGATCTAGAGATCTCCTTCAGCCTAGTCTGTATAAAATTTTAGAGAAAAAATTTACTTCCTCTTATTCGGATTGATGTCAAAGACTTGGGCCAGTCGTTTAATAAAAATTCTCCTATAAGTCGATTGTATGAGCTCAGTAATGATTGGTAGGGACTCCTACGCGACCGTAACAACAAGATTCATAATAAGATTCCATAGTAGACACTATAGTTGCCAGCCTCCTTAGGATTTTCTCGAAGACACTGATTTTTTCAAACCAGTCCTGCCAAATTCCCAGTTGTTTACCTTAAACTTCAGGGTATTGAGAATTCACTCAACCAGGAACTGAAGGTACAGACCAGCAAACGCCTGTCTATTGCGCTCGTTCTCTACGTTATTGAATGCCCAAGAATGGTACAAAGCAGTGTACTTTCCCTACATAGGTACTCCTTATTTAGAAATGCTGAGATCCGTCGAAGGTGATACTGACGATCGTGTTCCTCAGTTGTTGAGCGAATGAGTTGAGTCTCTTTTGATTTAAAAAAATCTACGGGTCAATCTTAAGTATAAAGGCAAGACTACCATAACATCCCTTCACCGCCTGGAAATAATAAACACACTCCCCAAATACGCCCTAAAAACATGTACTGACGCCAGTAAAGTTTCCTGATGCTGCTTTGTAACATAATGGAAAACTTACCGACACGATGTGGTGAGTTAATGGCTTCGTAGGTTAGGTTAGAGGACGTGTGCTTGTCAATAAAGACAAGTACAGTACCCGGAGGTCGAATTGACAGATTGTACAACGTCCTTACAGAGGCAAGGATAATAGAGGGATAAAAAGGAGAGGATGTAGGAAAGGGGAGAATGGGAAGTGAAGGAATTACACAGATAAGACACAACAAAAAGGGGAGGGCGCGACTACACTGATGAAGCCCGAGAGCCTCTCAACGAGCCTAAGCCACTAATGAATCTATGGAGAGCCTTGATGTCGGCTCTCGACATGGAATTCAAAACCTCAAAGAAGTCCCTGCCAATGGTCCTCAACCTCAATCTACCAAGGGCTGGGCAGTTACAGAGGAGTTGTCCGATAGTCTCCAACTCCTCCTCATCGCAACATGCCCTGCAATAGTCCGGCTGGGATCTGTTCCAGATCCCCGTCAGCGACCTAATCTCGCAGTGCCCTGTGATAAAACCGAGAACCAACCTTAATCTGGTCTTATCCAAGCCCAGCAGCCGACCTGTTCTCCTATTGTCCACAGCAGGCCATGGACATCTAGAGACAAAACAACCCGATCCATTCCCCCAACGCCTCTACTCTTCCTCTCTGACCCATCCATTGATGAGGCCGTAGAGGTGACAGACCGGGGGTCAGGACCAACTATCAAATCGCCCCCTCGTAAGTGCGTTAACTTGGCCAAAGCCACCATATTAACTATCAACGCTTGGCTCGAGCAAAACTGTAACCCCACAACTAGAAGAGTACACTTCCAAGAGAATCTCTAGAGATGCCGATTCACGGCTATCGGTTCCCTGGATCTTCCTTATTACATTATGGCTCATGGCTTTTGAGACATGTTTCTAATATTCCCTTTAAATCTGTTTCAATAGGCCTGCTCTAATCGTCATCTAAGCTTAACAGGCCTCGGGCCTTTTAAAAAGAATACTAAACTCCTTTAACTCTGAACTCGAGTTCCGAAGTCTACCAGCAAGCTTAAGGGGGACGCACAAGTAAAGAGATCGTATATTAATAAGGATTGGTCTCGTAAAGCAAAAAAAAAGAAAGGATCAGCCATAGACCATATGAGAAAGGCGCTTAATGTGAGGAGGAGAAGACGAAGTTGGTAATAAAATAAAATAAATCAGCGAACAATAGAAAAGCATGGAGAAATATGGAGAGATCCAGAGGGGGGTTAAGCGACAATAGAGAATTACAAAGACAACTGACGTAATCTGTTCTTAATTATGAAGGGTCCGCCAAATAACTTCTTTTTTTCGAAAATGCTTTAAAAGAAAAACTACTGAATATTTTCTCAAATTTCTTATTTATTATTTGAAAGTACAATCGTTCCGATTAATAATGGAAAGTAATTTCATTCAAATGGCTGCCTCGGCTGGCCATGCAGTAGTCTACACCAGAAGATGCCGATTTTGTCAAAAAAAATCATCTTTTCAGGTGAAGCTCATTTTGATCTTGGCGGGTATGTAAACGAGCAAAATTGTCGCATTTGGGGCACAGAAAACCCGCACGCATACATTGAAAAGCCAACGCACCCAAAACGAGTCACTGTTTGGTGCGGATTTTTGTCCAGAGGCATAATTGGGCCATTTTTCTTCGAAAATGAGCAAGGAGTGGCCGTTACAGTCAATGGCGATCGTTATCGATCCATGTTGAACGAATTTTTGTTCACAAAAATTGAAGAGGCGGATATTGGCAACATTTGGTTTCAACAGGACGGCGCTACATGCCACACAGCCGAAGCTACACTCGATGTTTTGCGCCCTGTTTTTGAAGATCGTATTATGAGCCGCAGAGCTGATGTCGTTTGGCCACCACGGAGCTGCGATTTGACACCGTTGGACTATTATTTGTGGTGTGCTGGCAAAGATAAGTGTTACGCCGACAAGCCAGAGACAATTGACGCTTTAAAGGACAATATTCGTGAAGCCATTGGTGAAATACAGCTGCACACAGTCGATAATGTGCTTAAAAATTGGACCGATCGTGTAGGCTACTGCATGGCCAGCCGAGGCAGCCACCATTTGAATGAAATTATTTCATTATTAACCGGAAGGATTGTACTTTCAAATAAAAAAGAAATTTGAGAAAATATTCAGTAGTTTTTCTTTTAAAGCATATTCAAAAAAAAAGTTATTTGGCGGACCCTTTACAACTCGGAATACAAATAAGTAATAAAATTACTTTTTAATACACCTTGTATACACAGATGCACCCAGTTTGCTTGATCCCACCTTTAAGTCGCTCTCTCTCCGTTCGTATAAACGTATGAAACGTTTGTAGAATAAATTGTCGTGTGTATTATTATTTATTTACATTATTTTGACAAGTATTTACAATAAAATTGAATTTATTTCATCAATTTATTTAACAATTTGATACGGCAATAATGACAGGAAAGAATTATAAACAAGGGAGAGTGTGTGAGAGAGAGAGTGAGAGAAATAAAGTAAAAATTTTGTGGTTATACAATATCCGGTATATGTATACTTAAGCCTACACTTGCATACACTCTTACATTTACAAACACTTAAGTAATCGTTTTTCATGTGTTTTTATTTCTCTTTTAAAAGTTTAAACATTTTTATCCGCTTCCTATACACACACACCATGGCTCTGTGTTTATCTCGATAGGGATTCAAAGTGTCTCTTAAGCCAAAAATTTAAAGTGTTACTGTGTGTGTGTGTTTGTATGAGTGTGTGTAAATTTTATGCAAATGTTTTGATATTTTTGTGCCCTCTTCTGTTTTAATTTTTTGTTTGTTTTTTTTTTTTCTAAAAATGTTTCATTTAATTTAAAACATTTCTCTTGTTTTCCTTATTGTCTTTACTTGTTTCTTTTTTTGGTTTCCTTTTGTTTTTTGTTTTCTTATTCAGCTTTTTACAATTTTTTTTATACAAAATTTTAGTTCATCAACCGAAAACAAAAGGAAAAAAACCAAAAACATGACACCCTAAATCTGCTTTTCAACAAAAGGATGAACTGTGACAGTTTGTTTCACTCACTCTCTCTGTCTCTCTCTCTCTCTCTCTCTCTTTGTGTATAGCCAGCCTATAAGACAACAACCACAGGCCACAACCACACAACAGTAATAACAATGACATCTCAACCAAATTATATTCTCATCATTATACGAGTATGTACGTTAGCAAGAGAGATCAACACAGACAGACAGTCAGTCAGTCAGTCAGGGAAATTGTAATAAAAAACCCCAAAAAAATATTTTAAAGAAAAGGGAAGAAGAAACGAAACAAAACAAAACGTAACGACAAACCACAAAAATCTGGTAATACGATACAGGCATTTACAAACATATTTACATGCAGAGACAGGCAACGACAGACAGAGGAATGGAAGAAGGAAGAGACAGATTCATCTTAAAATTAAATCAACACATAGACAGTAAACACGCCACCAATACAATGGCATCATCAACAAAACATCAACAATAAAAGTTAAGCAGCAAAAAAAAAATATTGTGTGTGATAAATGTCATGGCAAACAATTTAGAGCAAAAAAATAGCACAAGAAAAATTTCTTGGAAAATCGATCTCTGTAATCCAGTCTCAAGGTGGCCAGAGCGCGCGGAAAGTCTTTCGAGATGCCAACCTATGCTGGGTCATTGATGAGTCCTGCTCCACCGCTAGGCTAACTTGACCCTCAATGGAAGTCCAGTTACTTGGATCACAGTGACCATGCTTACAGGTCATTGTGTTATGGGAAGACAGTCGGAAAGACTTCTGCCGTGGGTGTAGATCTGCTGAGAAAGAGGAGACTGTTACCCACTTTCTTTGTCAATGTTCATCTCTTGCCAGGCAGGGTTATTTGGTTCTCCAATCCTTGTCAGCTTGTCATCCATTTATGTCAACAGTATAGCTTCGTTTATCAAACTTTCTGGCTGGTTTTCCAGCAAGGGGTAGTCGTGCTTTAAATGTGCAGCCCTTGCGCTGACCAACTTCTTCTACTTCCCTGGTTTCGAGGAACTTGGTCAGTACACAGACTGCGTTCACCTGTTGCGTCACAACTAGCCGCTATGCATGCTCAAGTAGGCTTTTGGTATCAAAGCTACCACTGCAACCTACCTTCCTATCTAGTCTCAAGTATAATACATTCGATTCATTTCAAAATCAGTCAGAACTACTAACAATTCATAGTCGATTCATAAGAGAAATGCATTCACTGGGGTGTCATAGTTTAGTTTCACATACGCACGGGGATGACTTAGTTCATGTGCATATGTCCACCATTTTTAAAATAGTTGTGAAGTTGTGAGTTGCCTTAGCACTAAGACCATATGATTTATTCCACTCCCCTTCAACTTTATGGAATATCCCTATAATGACTCCTCCAAGTCTATTGCCCTTATTAACCTCAGGCCATGGCTCAGAGTGTCAATAAGAACAATTCTCTGCCTGCTTTCGGGTGTTTCTTTCTGTGCATTAGTGCCCTACGGTTTTCCGGTGATTCATTCTCATGGGCACAGAATAAGTGTACTCTGAGCCAACAGTGCCCTGCCATTTCGTGGCTGCCTTCGGGTGTATCTTTGTAAGGGGGATTAATGCCACGCGGATTTCAAAAACGTGTTCCGATGAATCATTCTCGTTGGCACAGAATAAATGTACTCTGGAATAACACTGCCCTGCCATTTCCTGCCTGCCTTCAGGTGTTTCTTTCTGTGGGGCACTAATGCCCCACGGTTTTCAAGAGTGTGTTCCGCTGATTCATTCTCGTCCGCACAGCATAAATGTACTCTGAGCCAACAGTGCTCTGCCATTCTGTGCCTGCCTTCAAGTGATTCTTTCTGTGGGGCACTAATGCCCCATAGATTCCAAGAACGTGTTCAGCTGATTTATTATCGTTGGTACAGGATAAATTTAGTCTGAGCCAACAGTGCTCCGACAAAAGATATTCTGATGCATGACTCCGATCTCCTTTTCTTGTAATTTCCCAACAAAAGTTTTGTTTCCTTCACGCCCAGTTTTTCTGAAAAGACTCTTCACCTCTCTTTACCCCTCCCTTTTGCTAAGCAGTGGGGTAGCTTAATGCTAAGTCTCTTGCCAAGGGAAGGAAGAGCATGACCTCCAGATATGAAGTTGGGTTACCTAGCACACCGTATAAGATAATATCTGGGATTAGTTTCCAGGTCCTTCCTCTTTTGGTTACCATTTTCCTAACGAACATTGTTTTCGACTTTTTCTTCTTCGCATTGAGAGCATGTTTGCTCTACGAACTTCTGGGTTTTTTCTGCAAGAGATGATGTGACGCGGACATTTCCTTTTCAGCCATATCTGTGAAAACAATTCCTGCCACAAAAGCTGCTTTAAAATCGATAACGCAATATTCATTTCACATTCTTAAGCTGTTTCTTCTTTAAATGAAACATTTTTTTTTGTGAGTTCAACTGAGGATTTGTCTGCGAAGCACTTGCGAAGCATTTGCTATACTATAGTATCCCGTAGTAAAATGCAACTCTGGGAAGAGGTTTCTTTTCCAGATTTTTACGCGATTATAGTGAGTTTTTGCTTTTGCCGTTTAGAAAAGGAATAAACATATTGACGAATACATCCATTCTAAGCTTTAGCCCTCAGAGATCTAGTCTAGGAGTTGTAGTCAAGTTCAAGCTGCGACGCTGCTACTTAGTCTCTGCTACAAAAACCTAAAAATAGTGCGTTGATGTTATGTTGCTTATTCTCGCTTCTAGAAATGATTCCCCATTTAATTCCTTATACCCATAATATATTCTAGTACATAAGAGTGAATGCTATTATTTTATCCTCCACTGTACTTCGAAGGCTTGCGGTATCAAAGGGTGAAAGAATAATAACGTGTTGTAAAATTGTAAGAAAATTACTTTCACGTTGAATTTTTTTTATTTTTGATTTGATTTGATCCTCTTGTCTTCTGTCTCCCATGTCGTGTTTAAGTGAAAATCAAATTAAATTTAATTGTGTCAACAAATGATTTTGTTTGTCAATGGCATTTTTAAAATTGTTTGAACAACAATAACAATACAGCAACAACAACAGAAAAATAATAAAAGATTACCAAAGTAAAGTAATTTGTTTACTTATATGAATGGATTGGAGTGCTCGTCTGCTGTTTTATGACATGCAGCGGCAGGCCGGCATAATAAATTCGAATTTTATTTTGATAAACTTTTATGCTGTGCTTTAAGCGATTACAAAACGAAAATAAATCACAAAATAAAAGGGAGGGGAGGCGTTTTTGCAAAACACTGAACAAAATTATGGAATGGATTAGTAGAAATGGAATGTCGACGGACAAATATTGAATTTCCTTGTGTTTTATTTCAAATGTAAGACGATTTTAAAGGAAATAAATATTTTATAAGTCGCTTTAATGCGACATTTCTGCTTTATCATATCAAGAGAACTCATGTATCACATATTGCCACACAATCATTCAAGGTCGCACAGAACACAAAAAACAATACATTTCAGAAAAAAGATGCAAATCTGAAAGGAACATATCAACTGAACGTGTGTTCCTATATTCTCTTGTATTGTTTTTCTAAATTTGTAAGGTTAAGATGGTATACGTACAGTTAAAGACAAAAGTGAAGTACCAATCCAATTATGCTACAAAGAAAAGATCTTCACATACATCGAAATAGTGGTTAAACTGAGATACTAAACTGATAAAATGGTTAGGTTAGGTTAGGTTAGAGGACGTGTACTTGTTAATTAAGACAAGTACAGTACCCGGAAAGTACTCTCACGCCACTTAGGTTGTGTGTGCTAATTTTATAAATGAGTAACAGGACCTAACGTTTAAAGTCGACTCCGAACGACAGAATTTTGAGAAATTTTTCACGACAATTTTTATTTTTACTCGGAGTTTTTGCCAGAAATCTGCTGAGAGGAAGTCGCCGAAGAAATCCTTTTTGTATTTTGTCTTGATGTCTGGCCTGGGGTTCGAACCCTTGATTTACGTCTAATAAGCCAACACACTACCTACTAGACTACGGCGACTTCAAAAGGGTTAATCTCGTCATGAAAAATTGGCTTCCTACACAGCTTATCCCAGAGCAATTGGCAGCACTTTGGACCATCAGATCAGATTTTTGCCTACGTGGATGCTTGTGAAAGTAAAAACTATAGGCGCTTGCTACTCAGTACTAATTGGTTATAAAATTGTCTGTAGCATTCTGGTTATGTACTTAGACAGCCTTGGAACGTGAATCTGGATCCTCATCCAAATTCATTGGAAACATTAGATGGAAAATTTGTTTGTGGTGTATATATCGGGAACTTGAACATCAGACACTCAGGATAGGCTTCTAGAGGCACATTTCAATTAAGTAATCCCTTTTTAGCAGCCTATCTCCTGAGCGTTTACCGAAATACTTGGAAAACTAGGCCATCATAAAATCCCTTACAAATAGCAAGTCTATGTTCAAGACCTGATTCATGAATCTTGTCTGTTCCTCTAAGAAATGACAAATTTTTCGAAGGTCTCCATTACAAAGGTCTCTGGTTAAACGAAATCATGGCCCCCTAGCCACAAATTAGAAACAAATTTCATTCCATACACAATGTTTCCTCGATAGGAAAGATAACCTTCTGGTTCTCCAATCCTTGTCAGCTTGGTGGAGCTATCATCCATTGACGTCAAAGATATAGATTCGTTTATAAAACTTTCGGGCTGGTTTTCCAGGGTGGGGTAGTCGTGCTTTAAATATGCAACCCTTGCTCTGACCAACTTCTTCCCTGGTTTGGAAGAACTTGGTCAGTACACAGACTGCGTTCACCGTATAACCTTCTCGGGATTTAGATTCAGTTGGTCAAATCATAATCGATTCAGCACGAATATTAATATCACTATTGTCTAGAGGTACTAAAATTCTACACGATTTCCTACCTAAGCTGTTCAAATGCAGTGCTCAAGTCTCTTCCCATTTTCTGAAGACATTTACCATGTGACCCTTACTCCTACGGAATACTGTCCAGTAGAAAGGCATGCCTGACGGCGATTTCTGTAATAGTTCGGGGTCAGAGAAAAACGAAGAAACTGTCTTTGACTCAATGTGTAAATGTCCAGCGTTCGCACTAAAGCGTCTAAATATACTTCGAACTCCATTTGAAATTGTCGAAAATGAAATTGAATAGCATTGCCCAGTACGTAAGCCATCTTTAAAGCCCTTTCAACCGCTCTAATCAAATCATTCTTGCTTAAAACTTTACCCATAAAATGTTTGGTAATGCTTCTCCAACCTGCACTATGGGTAAATCCATTATGTGGGTCTTGGGATGCCTCAATTCTAATAAAGGTGCCATAACAGAATAGCATTCGAATAGTTTCTGAACTAATTAAGTATCATGTGCTGATGAACTTTGAAGATGAGTGCTTGTGAATTACCGGCTAATTTTTTATGAGTGAACGTATTAACGGCAATTAGAGAAGAATTTCTTGACTCACCATAAGTCCTGCAAGAGTCACTAAGTGGGCGTTGTAGTCTTCTCTTGTGTCACTAGACTTTGCCTTGTATATGCTTTCAAGGCTCATAATATATACATGCATGCATCATTGGTTATTACGACACTTTATTCAGTATTAAAGCTTGATCTCTCACACCATCCATGTGTGGTGGGCATTACTTTCATTCATAGGAATGAAGGACAAGACTAACAACAGTTTACCGTCAAATTCTAACTTGTGATTTGAGAAGCTAAATGTCCGCTGTGGGAGGGCTTCAAAACGAGTCACTGTTTGGTGCGGATTTTGGTCCAGAGGCATAATTGGACCATTTTTCTTCGAAAATAAGCAAGGAGTGGCCGTTACAGTCAATGGCGATCGTTATCGGGTCATGTTGAACGAATTTTTGTTCACAAGAATTGAAGAGGAGGATATTGGCAACATTTGGTTTCAACAGGACGGCCCTACGTGCCACACAGCCGAAGCTACACTCAATGATTTGCGCCCTGTTTTTGAAGATCGCATTATCAGCCTCAGGGCTGATGTGGTTTGGCCACCTCGGAGCTGCGATTTGACACCGTTGGACTATCATTTGTGGGGTGCCATCAAAGACAAGTGTTACGCCGACAAGCCAGAGACAATTGACGCTTTAAAGGACAATATTCGTGAAGCCATTGGTGAAATACAGCTGCACACAATTGATAATGTGCTTAAAAATTGGACCGATTGTGTAGGCTACTGTATGGCCAGCCGAGGCAGCCATTTGAATGAAATTGTTTTCCATTATTAACCGGAAGGATTGTACTTTCAAATAAAACAAAGAAATTTGAGATAATATTCAATAGTTTTTCTTTTAAAGCATTTTCAAAAAACAAAAAGTTATTTGGCGGACCCTTTACATAATTGGTCATTACAACTCTTCAGTCAGGATTACATCCTAGATCCCCACAGTAATGCTTGGCTTAATTGCTTCAAAATTTTCCATTTCTCACATACAAAATTATTTAGAGCATGTAGTGAATTGACTCTTGTGACGCACTGTATACTGTTTCGAATTAATGTATATGTATACATGACCCTGTGTCACATAAGATATGAGTGTGTATTAATTTTATTTTGTACTTTTTTCAATTTTATTTATCGTTCAATTATTTAAATACTCCCAGAGGTATTTATGCATACATATACTATAAATAGTATAGTTGTTGTTGTTGTTATTGTTTAAATAATCATCATTGAATTGCTACAAAATTGTAACCTTTTCTTCCTACTCCTATTACCTCACACTCCCTATATATGCCATATACTATTTGAGTGTACGTACATACATATGTAGCATTTGCTGTATAAAAGTTTTGAAAAATTATTTCAAAATTTTAAATACGTATCTGACATATGAGATGATGACGATGATGATAACAAAACAACAACAACAACAAAAAAACAAATAAAATTTACAATAACAATGTTATTGTTGTTGTATCATACCCTACAGGATTTATTTTTCATTTAACATTTGCTTTGGGGGGGGGGGCCTATTTAAACAGTTCATGCATGCATGCGGTATAGTGATGGCAAGACCACTAATCAACAAAAATGCTCAAGATGATGATGATGATGACGATGATGATGATAATTATGTTTAAGGATGACAATAATAATAACAATCATGATGATAATGACAATGACAATGACAATGACTGTGATGATGATAATGATGATAATAATCATGTATGTAAGTATGTGCATGCATTGCGTGTGGTCAAGTATAGTTTTTGGGTTGATTATTACGAAAATAAGGTTGGGTTGTGCGTTGCCTTATATGAGTACGTCTGTTGAATTGCGTGTATGTGCCAGGATTAATAAGGAGGTGCTGCAGGTCATATTTATCTGTTGGTTTTCTCTTTGGTTGGTCAATTGTGTCGGTTGACTTGTATCTGCTTAACTGTCATTATTGTTGGGGTTCCATTATGTCATTGTGTTGAAGCATTTGTCCGTCATACATACATTTAAATACCAGCAATCAGTACCCTTGTCTTGTCTTGTATGTGTGCGTTTTGTAATTGAGTCAACACATTTAATGGGATTATACATTTGCAAATGTCAAGTTGATTATACATTTCAACGCAAAAGGCTTGATGGAAGATGTTGCATGAAGGAAAATAATGATTTCAATTAGTCAACTTGTGAGAAGAATATTTCAGTTGGTCCATCATGACAGTATGATGCCCTACATACATAATTGGTCATTACAACCCCTCAGACCTAGTTTCTCTCACCACTTATGTTGTGTGTGTTAATTTTATACATGAGTGGCGGGACCTACAGTTTAAAGTCGACTAGGAACGACAGATTTTTGAGAAATTTTTCATGACAATTTTATTTACTCTCACAGTTTTTGCCAGAAATCTGCTGAGAGGAAGTCCCCGATGAAACACTTTTTGTATTCTGTTTTGATGTCTGGCTTGGGGCTCGAACCCTGGCTTTACGTCTAATAAGCCAACACACTACCTACTAGACTACGGCGACTTTTGATGCCCTAGACCGAATTAAAATCTTTGTATGCGATGCAGAGATATTTAGTAATATTGTTGTAACAGGTTACATACATACATACATACATAATTGGCCATTACAACCCTTCAGTCAGGATTACGGCCTAGCTTCTCACACCACTCATGTTGTGTGCGTTAATTTTATACGTGAGTGGCGGGACCTACAGTTTAACGTCGACTCCGAACGACAGAATTTTGAGAAACTTTTTCATGGCAGTTTATTTTACACTCAGAGTTTTTGCCAGAAATCTGCTGAGAGGAAGTCACCGAAGAAATATTTTTTTTTTTATATTTCATTTTTGATGTCTGACCTGGGATACGAACCCGGGCTTTACGAATAGTAAGCCAACACACTACCTACTACACCACGGCGACTTCAACCTGCGACCTTTTGTAACAGGTTAGCTGGTTACTAACTAAATCCGTGTTTAAGAAGTCGATATTAGAGTTCGTATCCTCTAAAGGTCCAAAGGCACTAAATCCATGTACCTTTTTGGATAATTTATAAGGTCATGTGCTCCTTGCGGGCAAATTGGGCATTGGATTAAATCTGATCGTAGCTGCCTTTAGAGTTGTCTTCAGCAGTCAGCAATCTATATAGGATGCGCTTGCAGAATCCTATTCTGACATTAACTGCTTACTGCTCTTCCCACGGTAATCTGGTAATACTTTTTGGTCATTGTCTACTGCCACAGCTTCCAAATGAGGACATAAATGTCCAATCGATGGCTTTTTAAATACCTCCGAATGTTGCAGGGTACGTGGTAGTGAGTATCAAAACATTCGAGTAAGAATTGCTGGGAGAGCATCATGTAGTGTGTCTTCGTTTAAATAGTCCACACTAGTCATGTTCACGAACTTAGAACACAGACCTTAGCGTATTATTTTGGACCCTTTGGAGGCTTTTCTATTGTATTTCCCACAGTAAGGAGATCATTACGGGTGTAGCCCAACTTATTACTCATCTTCCAATTGCAAACAGATCGAAATACTTACTTCGCCTAGTGTTGTATTAGTCATGGCCTTTAATATCTTGTTCCCTGTTTTCAATTTTTCCTGGTAATAGATTGAATATAGCGAAGTTAACATAGCTTGACAGTTAATTCTGGTGAACCATGGTTCAAACCCCTTCAATTTACTTTCAGCAGTCTTCTAAACGTGGGTAATGTGAGAAGCTGGGTTGTAGTCCTGACTTTTGGGATGCAATGCCAATTAAGTAAACAAGAACGTAAGTGATTATTAAAAAAAATGCCATGAAAAAGTTGCTCAAAAATCTTTCGTTTGGAGTCAACTTTAAACTGCTGGTCCAGTCACTCCTGTATACAACATGGGTAATGTGAGAAGATGGTTTGTAGTCATGACTAAAGGGTTGCAATGTAGCACCTTGTTTAGATTTCTCTTTATAACATTCATAAATACATTCTTTAGAGGTAATGGTGGAGGCATTGTCGTCATGTACTTAACTGGCCAATTATGATTCGGGTGGCTTACACCAGTAGACGAGAGTTTTTTCAGCTGATGTTTAATGTATGCCCAGATCTCAGCAGTCTTCTGGCAAAAACCCAGAAAGTAAAAAAAAAAACTTGCCAAGAAAAGTTTTTAAAAATCTGTTCTTCAGAATCGAAATTAAACTGTAGGTCCTGCCAAAACACGAGTGGTGTGAGAAACTAGTTTGCAGTCTTGACTAAGGGTTTATAATGGCCAATCTTGATGTGGAAAATATTCTAAGGATAACTCATTACCTGCAAAAAGTTCCTCAGATCTGTCATTTGGCGTTGACTTTCAATTGTAAAGATTTCGCTAATCTTGGGCAAAAAGTAACACATACGGTATGGGTGGTGTGAGATCTAGGTTGTAATCCTGACTATAGAGTTGTAATGGCCACTAATATATGCATGTATGTATCCTTTTCATGTAATGGGTCCGCCATCTAACGTTTTTTTTTTCAACTAGTGCTTATTTCGTGAATGGTAACACTTAGCTCATGTCTGATTTGACAGATAATTAGTTTTATCCTTCCGCTGAACGAATATGGACCATCCAATTCGTTTTCGCTTCGCTAAGTGGGCCTGCGATCGACTTACAGAAGACGCTGATTTTGGCAAAAAAAAATCATCTTTTCAGATGAAGCTCATTTTGATCTTGGCGGGTATGTAAACAAGAAAAATTGTCGCATTGGGGCACAGAAAACCTGCACGCATACATTGAAAAGCCGACGCACCCAAAACGAGTCACTGTTTGGTGCGGATTTTGGTCCAGACGCATAATTGGGCCATTTTTCTTCGAAAATGAGCAAGGAGTGGCCGTTACAGTTAATGGCGATCGCTATCGGGCCATGTTGAACAAATTTTAGTTCACAAAAATTGAAGAGGAGGATATTGGCAACATTTGGTTTCAACAGGACAGCGCTACGTGCCACACAGCCGAAGCTACACTCGATGTTTTGCGCTCTGTTTTTGAAGATCGCATTATCAGTCGCAGAGCTGATGTCGTTTGTCCACATCGGAGCTGCGATTTGACACCGTTGGACTATTATTTGTGGAGTGCCGTCAAAGATAAGTGTTACGCCGACAAGCCAGAGACAATTGACGCTTTAAAGGACAATATTCGTGAAGACATTGGTGAAATACAGCTGCACACAATCGATAATGTGGTTAAAAATTGGACCGATCGTGTAGGCTACTACATGGCCAGCCGAGGCAGCCATTTAAATGAAATTATTTTCCATTATTAACCGGAAGGATTGTACTTTCAAATAAAAAAAGAAATTTGAGAAAATATTTTGTAGTTTTTTTTTAAAGCGTTTTCAAAAAAAATAAGTTTTTTGGCGGACCCTTTATATAGGTTGACAAATTTAGTAAATTCAATTGAATAGAAGATTTCTAATCATTTGTAGATGGGTTCTAGTAAAACATTTTTTGTCAACTTTAGTTGACATTCCTCGGCCACCACCTTTAGTGGATGATGATATGAAATTTAATTTGTTTTTTACAAATCAAATCATGTACAATGAAATCAATTCAGATGTTAAAATATATGAATAAATCTACAATATATTACAACAACAAAAACCATAAAAAATATTTTTGCATTCCATCAAATATTTATATTCGGAATGAATTATTCGCCTTCTCTCTCTCTCTCATCCTATGCACAGGCTGTCATGTAATCCATTAATGCGATATGAATTATTTTTTTATTTCAATTTTATTTTTTATTTTTATTTGTATATTTCTGTGTCAAATTCCCCAAACATTTATTTGCGTATCCTGCCGCGAACGATATTTTTCTGTTTTACTCCCCATTTTTATTGTCTTTCGAGTAAATGAATACTCCGGCGTATTTTATTTATATGCACTCGCATATTCAATTTCAACCAAGGGACCAGGGGGCATGGGGCGGGTTAATAAATATTCATTGTGGTTTTAACTACGGGACATAAATACTTACATTCCCATTCCCATTCAATGATTTTTATTGCCTTCAATACAGAAAAAAAAATATAAAAATTGAATAAAGTAGAGTAGAGGCTGTGTAGAGTAGCGTAGACTGTAGGAGCATAAAATATACTCAAGCGATTACGTTTTATGCTTGAAATAATTTTGGTTTGGCGAAAAATTATTAACTGTTGACATATTTATTGTGATAATTGGGATTTGTAGAGAAATTAATAGAATATCACGATGAAGATTAACACTTATTTTGGAGGCTATTACCATATAAATTAAGTGCATTATAGTGCGCTATAATAGTATGTATCCTACGTAGCAAATAGCAAAGATTAAAAGGCATTTGAAATACAATTATTTTTAAAACATCAAAGTAGAGAAAGCAAATGAAAGAAACAACTGAAAAGTATAAAGAAATCTAAGCCTTAAAAGCAAGCTTCATTTCAAGCACCATCACAAGAACAAATCCCAGAAAAGTTTTAAAGTAATGCCAAAGGATAGCAAATGGTCTTCAAAGTCTAACCAATTATATACTTTCTTACTTACTTTATTGCTCACTACAAATATTTAGTCGGGACTACAACCCAGCTTGTTACACCACTTACCTAGTGTGAGTTAATTTTGTACATGAGCAGAGGGACCTACAGTTCAATGTCGTGTTCGAAGGACAGAATTTTGGGAAACTTTTCATGGCAATTTTTATTTACTCTCAGGGTTTTTGCTAGAAGACTGCTAAAAAGAAGTTACCGAAGAAAGCTGTGGTTTGAAACACGGTCCCGCGTCTCATAAGCCAAGACATTATCTGCTAGACAACGGCGACTTCCTCATCAGTTACATTGTAAAATCCTGGTATTTTTATTCGATTGCAGCTCAAAACGCTTTTAATTTTAGAAATTGAATTGAATTGAATTGAGAATAGAAATTCTAGATCCTGATGGATTCGAATCTAATTAATAAAACTGAATAGCAACCATTCTGTCGTATATAGGTGTGTCATGAAGACATTGAAGAACAAAAGCAAGTGTGTTCGGACCCACAATGTAACGTATGGAACTCATGGGAAACTCTCGTCTGTTTTCAAAGCGGAAGTCTGTTCCCTCAAACTGATCAAATTGCTGGATACTCGGCCATGCAAGAATTAACGGTTGATAAGCTTCCAAGTAGTTAAGCTAATGGGAAACCAGAACCTTTCTGTGAAGTGGTAACAAATGTTTTGAGGGATAAACTTGTCTGCTTAAGAGATATCCGGTTGTCTTAGATACTCTTAAATGTGATGTATACACTCTACAGAGATCTAATGAACGCTTTACAAATACCAGTAATATTTGAACGTCCTATATACCATTGAAGCTGTCCTGATGTAATACCGCACAGGGTCAACCTATATTTTTTTTATCGGTTTGCTAAGTATTGAAGTGGCTTTAGTATATGCTTTTATTGCTGTCTACTTCGAACAGTGGAGTCCAACCTCAAACCTAAGCTCTTAGGATGTTTTGGGCGACTAAATTCTCTGTGGGACTTAAAAGAATTTCGGATGGGTATTTTCTCTGGAAGATCTAACATTTCCATGTCAAAACGATGGTTTTATTCTTCTTCTTTCTTTCCTTTCTGTCTTCGGTTGCTTCTTCTCAGCAGATTTCTGCCAAAAACTCTGAGAGTAAATGAAAAAATTGCCGCGACGTTCGGAGACGACTTTAAATTGTAGACCTAGCCACTCATGTATAAAATTATCACGTACTGCATGAGTAATCTGAGAAGCCGGGTTGTAGTCCCGACTATTGGAATGTAATGCCAATTAAGTAAGCAAGAAAGTACGTTACTATTGTCAAGGAAAAGTTTCTCAAGAATCTTTCAAACGGAGTCAATTTTAAACAGCTGGTCCAGCCACTCATGTATAAAATGAACACGTACCACACGGGTAATATGAGAAGCTGGGTTGTAGTCCCGACTAATGGGATGTAATGCCAATTAAGAAAGCAATAAAGTACGTGATTATTGAAAATTGCCATGGAAAATTTCCTCAAAAATCTGTCGCTCGGAGCCGACTTTAAACTGTAGTTACCGCCACTCATGTATGAAAATGAACATGTACAACATGGGTAATGTGAGAAGCTGGGTTGTAGTCATGACTAAAGGGTTGTAATATATCACCTTGTTTGACTTTCTCTCCTTATAACACGCATAAATACATTCTTTAGAGGTAATGGTGGAGGCATTATCGTCATGTACGTAACTGACCAAATATGATTCGGGTGGCACAAACTAGTAGAGGAGAGTTTCCCCAGCTGATGTTTAATGGATGCCAAGATAGATGTGGATTTTCTCATGCAACATACACTTTGCTTGCCACATTTTAATCCCATCTGCATAAGTTTATTTCAACTGAAAATAAATCCGAAAAATTTTAATTAAAAAATAAAAATGCTACGATAAGCTGATGTTGTTTTGTTGTTGTATTTTTTTATTTTATTTTTTATTATGAAATCAATTACTCAAGAGTATTAAAACAAATCATTTCCGATTGTAAAAAAAAAAAAAAATTTTTTTGCTTGCCAGGTTATCTCCACCAAGTGTAGTTTAGTTTACCCCACTTAAGTAAGAAATTTACAGAAGCTTTTAAATTCAGTTTTTGTTTGCTTTAAATTTCAAGGTTAACTGTGTTGATTACATTTTGTGAGAAATTTATTTTTAAAGGAAGGAAAAAAAATTAAAAAAAATTTTTAGTACGGAATTTATGCTTTCAATTGCTTTTTTTTTCTTATAAGAGCAGCAGCCATAAAATGTTTATTTTGATAAATCACCCAAAAAACAACAACAACAACAACAACAATAATGTTAAAGAAATATTTTGTAATCTCGTTGCTCGTACAATGAACTAAAACCCAGCATTTTTTCACTCAGACATAAACCAGTCTCGAGCTGACTGATAATGCCCAGTCAGTGCTGTCAAGGCACACAAATATAACAACACAGAGTAGTCTGTTCCAAGATTAACGCTGCTGCCGGTGGAATCGGAATCACCTTAACTTGGTATATATATACACTGAAAGTATCAGTGAGCTCATAGGACAGCTTCGCACCACATCTAAAGCAGAGTCCCACATCAATACCATCATACGAGGGATTGTAAACACCCTTGCTTGGAATATACACTGAACTCACCACTAAGTCTACCCATCAGCTTCACACCATTCCTAAAGTAGACACCCACAATAGTGTCAGCGTCTGCGATATACACTGAACTCATCAGTAAGTCTCACAAGCCTCAGTCTCCGCACCAGTGCCATAATCCGAGCCACGTTGCTTACATTAAGTATTCTTATGTTTGGGTCCCTTTGAAACTTACATCGGTTACGCTCAAGCGGGTTGCAAGCTGCGCTGTAATTATACTAGAAAGATAACATAATGATTCCATGGTTTTAATTGGCGTATCGCCCATAGTGGGTGTTGACGCATATTAACTCTGTTTTCCAAATGCTGGAAATTGTCTTATCATCAACGTAGTCGCAATCGCGAACTTTACCGTTTATTCTACAGATAATGACCCTATTGAGCTAGGCTAACTGTGAGGTCAGAACATTAAGGACAAACAGCACCCATCATATGATATTACGTACTTGTATTCTATCGCTAAGATACTGTCCATGTTGTATAGGACAAGTGACGTCATTGTATAGGAAGAGGCCAATGTTTTAAGTAAAAATAATAAGAAAAAAGAAAAAATGTTAACAATTCTAATTGAGAAATTGTTTTTTTTTTTAGGAAAAAAAATTTTTAGAGGTTAAGTTGAATAAAAAATTAAAAAATTAAAAGAAAAAAATTCATAGAAAAATTATCCAAAAAAATTTTTAAATCCTTTCTAATAAAATAAAAAACTGTGTTCCCTGTTTTTGTGTTACTTTTACTAGTTTCTCTGCAATTTGTTTTTACACGCAATTATGCTTCAAATAATTTTTTATAAGTATTTTTGTTTTTTTTTTTTTGTTTGAATATTTTTTTAAATAAATACCAGAAGCCCACATATTTTTTCCGTAAGAGAAATGCATTTTTAATGTCATAACATATTAAAACATAAATCTTCCTTTATGATGGCAACTGAAGACTCATTTCGTTATTATGTAAAGAAGTCTTTCATAAAAAAAAATTGTATGCAGCGTTGGTGGTAGTAGGAGGTTTTATGGTAGAGTTATGCTGCTCATTTTGCCACTGTTTTGTTATTTCATTGTTTTTAGCCAAGAAAATTACATTTGATTGCTTGTAATTCGCTTAAAAACAATTCGAAGGTATTAAAGGATTCATAATTGTTTACTTTAGTTTTATAATTTGTTTGTAACTATGATTATAAACACACATACATGAAGCGTAGTTAACAAAAATTAGAGTAGAGATCTGTGGAAAATTATGGAGTGATAGTTTCCTTCATTTTATTTGCAAATATTTTTTTTTAATACTGAATAGAATTGAATTTCTTGTTGTCGCATCTGGGCCAGAGTAGCCTGAAAATTCCACAATTTCCTTTTTTTTACTATGAAAAGTCCACTATACGTCTGATCACCTGATCGATTAAATCGAGGAAATCTTCTGCGGTGGGATGTAACCGATCGTTTCATTAAGTTCACGCCCTTTGCCGCGCTCATCAGAATGTTCCAAAACACAACACAATCACTCGCAACCTGTACAACAGGTTCGTGTAATAAACCAGAAATAGTCACGCAAAGCAAAATCCAGGAAATGGATGCGAATGAATACGTGATCCTTAACCTAAATCATGGCTTTTTGCCACTTTTACTTCGAAACTAAAATATAATTCTTAAAAACGCTTGAATATAAACATTTATGTAGCAACACTGAAAAATGAATGTTCATTCAAGCCCCCACCTACATATTATTGTATAATTCGCATATGCATTTTCCGATCTTTGGTACAGCATTCGCAGTATGATTGCCGTGTTTCAATCAATTACACATTTGGACACTTGTTCCTAGACCAGAGAACTTTATTCTTATTTACTTAAAAAACATGTAAAACCTCTTAATCCACAATCTGTTGCGTTGTACAAGAGTTAAATAATTTACGATGCTTGTTCGAACATTAATTTTATTTTTTTCAAGAGAATTGTGTACCATAGAATTATATTTCAACATAGGAATTGCCAGTTACCTCGGCAAAATTGGCCATTAGGCAACAATTCTTTCGGGACACCACCTATTCGGGACAAAACAGTTTTGTGCATGGAACTTTCAGGCTGGTTTTCAGCTTAGGGGAGCGATGCCTTTAGTGTGCAGCTCCCGAGTTAATCAATTTCCTCTATGAGTTCGGCGGAGTAGTGCATTTGAAGAAAACAATTAGTCTGTGGTCTTAAATGACGCCAGACTGTAAGGAAAATTGTTTTCGGAATGGCTAGGTACCATGGCTATACAGCGTACTAGGTCCATTTTCCAAAGAAGTCCATTTTTATCCGATTTAGTCCTCATTACCAGACCGTAACGAAAACTGTTTTGTTTAAGAGGTCCCCCACTTTAAATGTTAATATATATTTATTATATATATTTATTTTAATGTTTTTAATTTTTTTTTTTTTCAAATTATAAACGACTTTTTCTAATCTATATTTTTTTTTTTTTTTTTAATTTGGCGATTTTGATGATTTTCTATAAATAGTATGACGCACAACCTGGCAACCGTGTTTCCTTTGTATATTAAAATGTACACACACACACATTCCTAATATGATCGTCTGTACTGAAAAATTCTCCACCCGCTTATTATAATTCGCATTTTCTTTTTAAGTTTTTTGTAGTTATAAAGGGAAAAATTTAAGTAAGGTTTTGTGCGCCGAATAGTGGATTGTGCCGTGGTTGAAGCACTGATGTACTCGCAGAAGAATAAGAAGAAGAATAAGAAGAAGAAGAATAAGAAGAATAAGAAGAATAAGAAGAATAAGAAGAATAAGAAGAATAAGAAGAATAAGAAGAATAAGAAGAATAAGAAGAATAAGAAGAATAAGAAGAATAAGAAGAATAAGAAGAATAAGAAGAATAAGAAGAATAAGAAGAATAAGAAGAATAAGAAGAATAAGAAGAATAAGAAGAATAAGAAGAATAAGAAGAATAAGAAGAATAAGAAGAATAAGAAGAATAAGAAGAATAAGAAGAATAAGAAGAATAAGAAGAATAAGAAGAATAAGAAGAATAAGAAGAATAAGAAGAATAAGAAGAATAAGAAGAATAAGAAGAATAAGAAGAATAAGAAGAATAAGAAGAATAAGAAGAATAAGAAGAATAAGAAGAATAAGAAGAATAAGAAGAATAAGAAGAATAAGAAGAATAAGAAGAATAAGAAGAATAAGCAAGCTTCTTCAACTGCTCAAACAGAATTATGACGAAGTTTCTCACAAACCCATCCATGTCGTGTGTATTGGCACAAAACGAATCAAGCCAAAGCATAAGTTCTAAAACTGTTCACAATTTAAGGTCCTACTTTTTCAAATCAGGACTGATAAACGGCCAGATATGAGCAAAGCTGGACCCCGATGTGGGTCGCTTTACCTTATGAACTTGCACAGAATATTGCTGGAAAGCCAGTGGTTGATTTTGGAACGGTAAACCTTTGACTATTTGAGACATCTAATCAAACCTTGACTGAAGCTGGATGATGTTCTTTTTGGTGCTTGAGTATTCAGTTTAAGTGCATATTTCGATGCAGTAACAGTTTCTTCATTGGCAAACAAAAATTTTTTGTGCAAGTTATCAGCATAGTTCACCAGCCTATTTTTATTCCAAACTTCAGGCAGGATAGATTTCTCTTAATTCTTGATATGATATTCACTGGAAAATATCATATTATGGATGGGACTTATACTTGCAACATTTACGATGGGACTTATACCTGCAACATTTACGATGGGACTTATACTTGCAACATTTACGATGGGACTTATACTTGCAACATTTACGATGGGACTTATACCTGCAACATTTACGATGGGACTTATACTTGCAACATTTACGATGGGACTTATACTTGCAACAACATTAACGATGGGACTTATACTTGCAACAACATTAACGATGGGACTTATACTTGCAACAACATTAACGATGGGACTTATACTTGCAACATTTACGATGGGACTTATACCTGCAACAACATTAACGATGGGACTTATACTTGCAACAACATTAACGACGGGACTTATACTTGCAACAACATTAACGATGGGACTTATACTTGCAACAACATTAACGATGGGACTTATACTTGCAACGTTTACGATGGTACCTATACTTGCAACGTTTACAATGGTACCTATACTTGCAACGTTTACGATGGTACCTATACTTGCAACGTTTACGATGGTACCTATACTTGCAACGTTTACGGTGGTACCTATACTTGCAACGTTTACAATGGTACCTATACTTGCAACGTTTACGATGGTACCTATACTTACAACATTTTTATGATGGTACCTATACTTGCAACGTTTACGATGGTACCTATACTTGCAACGTTTACGATGGTACCTATATTTACGATGGTACCTATACTTGAAACGTTTACGATGGTACCTGTACTTGCAACGTTTACAATGGTACCTATACTTGCAACGTTTACGATGGTACCTATACTTGCAACGTTTACAATGGTACCTATACTTGCAACGTTTACAGCACAGAATATTGCTGGAAAGTCAGTGGTTGATTTGGAACGGTAAACCTTTGACTAATCAAGCCTTGACTAAAGCTGGATGATGTTCTTTTTGGGGCTTAAAATTCAGTTTTTTTTAATTTTAAATTTCAAGGTTAACTGTGTTGATTACATTTTGTGTGAAATTTTTTTTTTGAAGGAGGAAGAAAACATAAAAAAATAATTTTTTTTGTATGGAATTTATGCTTTCAATTGTTTTTTTTTTTTTTCTTATAAGAGCATCAGCCACAAAATGTTTATTTTGATAAATTACCCAAAAAACAACAACAACAATAATGTTAAAGAAATATTTTGTAATTTAATGCCATTATTTCTCCCAAAAAAAAAAAAATTAATTTCAAATTACATCGAAAAAGTATGGGCGGAGTGAAACCATAAGGAGGTGTTATACGGGAATAATGAATTATTTGGTGGCTGCTGATTATAAGCACTCTCACTCGTACTTGTATAAGCATTTTGAAATTTTTTTCTTTCTTGTTTGGCTTTATAATCATAAAATTTATTTGAATATTGCTTTCAACACCAGCTTCAGTTTCATCTGACATCAGGGTGCCATTTGGAAGCATAGCCAGCCAGCCAGCATCGTCTTCTTTATGATTATCAACGTCATTATCAAGTAGTCAGGCAAACAGCCAAATAAAATGAAACGAAACCATTGGCATTGAACTTCTGGTTCGAACAAAAAAAAAATTTTTTTTTTAATTCATATTTAATTTTTTTTTATCAAACCCATATACCCAGAGACATACATACAATATAATATATACGTATGTATGTATGTAAAGCAGTGTATTGTTTATTTATAAGGAAATTAAATAAACCACAATCACAAGAAAAAAACATGCAAAAACAAAAGATTTTTCCCCTTTTTTAGGGGGCCGAGAGTTTGAAGAATTTGTATCAAAAAGTTGCTTAAAAACAACGGAAATGCTTTAAAATGATAAGGAAATGAAGACTTTAGTAAAGAAAAATATACCCAAAGTTTAAAAAAAATCCATCTTTTCCTTTTTTTGCAGAGAATTAACATATTTGAGCACTTAACAAACAATACAATTAGATTTTTGGCCCCTTCAAACTCATGCTTATTGTTGCTTTCAAGGCCTTCAAAGTTCTTGTCAAATAAAATCATCCTTTTTTTGAAAGTTCTTCTCCTTTTTATTTATTTTATGAGGTTTAAATGTGTTGAGTAAAGAAAAGAAATGGAAGAAAACAAAGGCAGTAAGAACCCGCATTTAAAATACCATTCAAAAACCAAAATTTAGAAAATTTTTCTTTACAATTTTCACTCAAAACTTAACACACTTATCACTTATTAACAGTAATGCAGAATTGCAAAGAATTTTAAATAGTTTACATGCGAGGGTGGATCAATTAAAGTATCTCTAGAGAACACCATGTGCAGCGTTTCTTCAATTTTGATATCCTTTTCATAAACTCGATTTTTTTGTGCAAAGATTTCATTGTGGGCATCAAATCTCTCTACTCCCACAAATTTGATCGCCTTAAGAAACAAGAAATTGTCATTTATTCTCTAATCCAGCAAAACAAGAACACAAAAAAGCAATTCATCGCCTAACTCTTATATATTTGCCATGGAAAAATTAGTCTTTGGGGCTGCACTAGATCTGATGCAAAAGATTTTTTTAAGACATGTGTCCCTTTCTTTCAAATTCTCATTAATTCTTTGCAATAAGTTGCAATAATATTCTTCAAGCATTGTTTTACCCTCTCGATCCATAAAGATTTTACAATGTGCAATGCAAAAAGCAATCTCTATCAAATAATTTGATCAAATAACCTTTGATTTTTTCGGTTTGTCTCCAGAAAATCACTCTTTTAAATGTGTTTAGAGCGTCCAATACAAAAAAACAGTATACATCAAATGATTTAGTCAAATCCCCTTTAATTTTGCCGGTTTGCCTCGTAAAAACCACTCTTTTTAAGGTGTTTACAGGGTGCAATGCAAAAACAGTCTCCATCAAATGATTTGATCAAATTCCCTTTGGTTTTCTCGATTTATCTTCAGAAAACCACTCTTTTTAAAGTGTTTACAGCGTGCAGTGGAAAAAAAAACAGTATCCATCGAATGATTTGATCAAATCCCCTTTAATTTTGCCGATTTGTCTCCAGAAAACCACTTTTTTAAATGTGTTTACAGCATGCAATGCAAAATGATTTCCATCAAATGATTTGATCAAACCCTCTCTGATTTTGTCGATTACCTCGTGAATGCAAGAAAACAGTCTCCATCAAATAATTTGATCAAATCCCCTTTGATTTTGTCGATTTCTCTCGAGAAAATCACTCTATCATACGAGTTTGCACTCTCAATTATGAAACTGCTGCTCTTTAGTCACTCGTATCTTGTCTCGTTGTTACGTAAAAATTCCTGCATTTTCCGCCATGTATGCCCAACCCATTTCCAATGGCATGCTGATGGAATTTATTCAAAATTTTGTTTTATCTTGTTCCACTGTAAAAATATTTGCTGTTGTAAGCATATTTGCGTGAATGTGCTGCTGCTGCTGCTGCTGTGTTTGCATTCAATGTGTGTTGAGCGTTTTTTTTTTGCGAATCTTTAAAGTGTTTGTACGATAAATATACGATACTTTGTATGTGGGTGTGTGGGTGTATTGGAGTAAAGGCGTGGGGCATACCCAGCAAACATATTTTTTTCTTTTTTCCTTACACAACCCTCCTAACAAAGTCTTGAGGTAACACTGAAGACAACATTGTTAGTCAACGTTTTTACCAACTTTCTGAAAGAAGATGATAATGAATGAAGAAGTAGAAACTGATCCCTAGTTTTACAAGCCTGCCTGAATCCCTGTGGGTGAACGAGAGTATATTTCTCAGGCTAAAAAAAAGACAAGATACAGCATTATTATCTAACAGCTAGGCAGCCATTTTAAGCACTCGGCTCTTATAATGTTAAAGCGAAGATAGTATGGGTCTAACTGGTGTAGCAGATTCGACTAGGCACAGAAAATCTTGTTATCATTTGCGAGATCACAGGTCATTTGGGAATTCCCGGCAATGAACAAGCAAACGAGCTTGCAAGGGAATAGAATCCTGCTGTAAAGTTGAAGCGGATGTTTGGAAGAGTATACTCAACGGAAGAAAAGACAAAGAGGGTAAACTAAGTGGGTTTGCAGTAATCAAAATCTTTGCTTGGGAAATTACAAAAAGAAGAGCTCTGATGCATGACTCATCGGGCTATCCAAGAATAACCTTGGGATGGTAAACGATCCTTTATTAGGGCGCTATAGACGGAGAGTACACTTATTCAGAATGTACGTGAGCTCGAGCCCAACATATAGATTCTGTGACGATGAGAACAAATCATCGAAAGACATTGTAGGGGCCTGGGTGCATATCAGGTGCTAGGCAGGGAATTGATATTGTTCACACCGATCACTATGCTGTAATTTTCAGGGCAATGGCCTGATTGAAGGAGACATTAAAGGGGTGCACTTTAAAGTTTGGGGAGAGTATCCTAGTATCATATGGTAGCAGAACTAAAGCACCTCTTCATAACAATATAAAGAACCACACCTGCTAAACGAGGATTTATGATAACCAACAGAAAGTCTCCAAATGGAGTTCGAAACATTGAAACTTACATCAGACTTGTATAACATTTTCGGCCGAATTTAGGAATTATATGAACGACAGTCGCCGTAGTCTAATGGGCAGTGTGTTGGCTTATTAGACGTGAGGCCATGGTTCAAAACCCAGGTCAGACATCTCCAACAAAGCGAAATACGAAGAAATATTTCTTCGGCAACTTGCTCTCAGCAGATTTCTGGTAAAAACTCTCAGAATAAAATAAAATTGCCATGAAATCTTTCTCAATAATGTGTTGTTCGGAATTGACTTTAAACTATAGGTCCCACCACTCATGTATAAAATTAACACACACAATATAAGTGCTGTGAGAAACTAGGTCGTAATCCTGACTGGAGGGTTGTAATGACCAATTATGTATGTGTGTGTGATCAAAAAGTATAGAAACCTTCCATAGTTCCACATATCCTGTGGGTATGATGCACTCAAATGGACTAAAGCTACCTTGAATTTTAATATTAACGTCTACAGACGTTACACACGCGATGTTACGTGTGTCTATGAAGCCAGATCAGTATTCTGTTGTCTTGGTTGCTTGTAATTTAATCTTGTAATCAGTTAATCATTACAACGAGGGATTTTGTAGGGCCTAAGTCTGAACATATCTCCCCCCTTTATCTTGTGTAAATTTGGTAAAAAAAACTTTGGGTCTATGAGGCATTAGAAGAGAGTCTTCTACACTACATTGACGGCTACTATTTAAGGCTTTTCACTACACTGTCTAAAGGGTTTTGTCTACAGTCCATGAAATGTGTACGAGTTGGAAAGAGAACGTTAAAATAAATGTTTGCTGGGCATAACTGTGCATAGAATTGTGCCTTAATTTATACAACAACTACAATAAGAATAAAACACACACCCGGCATAACTAATTTTCCATGCAAACAAAACAAAAAAAAACGAACACAAAAATGATACAAAAATGCGAAATAAAAACAACGGAATGAAAAGAGAATAAATAAATAAAATGGCAATGCAATCAAACTAAATATTGTGTGTTTATAAATATGATATGCTCGCTGGTACATACACATGTACATATGTATGTATTTATTTTGAAATCTAAAACGGAATGTAAACAAAACTTATTAAAATTTTGAATTTTTAAAACATATTTCTCGTGTTTATTTAACTCAACATCAACTTATCATCCAATACTGATGCATATTTTATTTCTGCTTTTAGTGCCTCTGTATCTGCGTCATGGTATGAAGGAACCGACGACTAACAACTTGGACGATATTGTAAGTATAACTCTTATGCATCTTCTTTTTGTCTTTAATTATTTAATAAAAATTTACAAAATGAAATGAAGAAACTTAGGCTGGTTAAAATGCCACAAAATTTAAATTTTAAAAAATTTTTTTCTTTAATTTTTTTATTAAAAAAAAATGAGGCCTTAAAAGCTGTTCTCATTTGTACGTGAAAGTGACAAAATTTTCACACTTTATCTTGCCTTATTACTCACACATACATATGTACCAATGTACATATGTATGCATGAATGTGTGTATTATGCTCATATGTATGCAAGTGTAATAAATTTTTTATGCACACACGTGTCATCTTCTCAGTTTTTTCTTCTGCTTCAGCTTTTCTTTGCTCAGAGCAAATATTTGCATTCCATTCGTTCATATGCTTTCCACATAACACACATGTGTGTGACCCAAAATAGAGGGGCCCCCGATATTTTGCAACAGTATGGGTTGCACTTTAAATATGTATATTCTTGCATTTTATAGGGGCACTCCAATTCACACCTACAAACACACACACTCATCATTCTCTCTCTCCTTCACTCTCCCATGTAAATATATGCAAGAGTGTGTGTGTGTGCCTGTGTTTTAGCTTCATTGGTTGTAATAAATGTGTATAGTAAGTACGTAAGGGTGTGTGTGTACTTCTTATAATGAGTACGTGTAATGCATAATGAGTAATGTAATGCAAGTACATTGTGAAAGGGCAACGTATCCTTTTTGGCTGAGTTTGAAAACTATTTTTATACTTCGATTTCGATTTTTTATTCTTTTCTCTGCAATTTTGTTGCAGTAAAAACATATGGGTTGTGTCGGAATTGAAGAACTTTTTGTTATTGTTTTAAATGAAATTTAAACGAATTTTTAAATGAAATTTAAAAAGGATTTTTTAAAATTGTAAGCCTTGTACCCTAAAGGTAATTTGGTTCCTACTTTAATCATGAATATTGAATCACAATATTACCCCAGCATAATTGTCAATGAAACCCAACTAAATATGACACAAAGTAATCACAATCGTGTACTGTAACCATGTCAATCAATTTTAAATGAATCCCCCACGTCCACCTATGCATTCGATACAAACGTGATAAAACTTTGACACATTTTTACCACCATTTTGTTATGATTGTCTCATCAATTGCAGTTGCAATGTTGCCTTCCATGGCTGACATTGTGGCTGGATTGTATCTGTACACAGGAGACTTTATGCACCAAAGTTTCAGGTACCCCTGAATTTAAACCTGAACATAACTGATGGGATTCCATTCTATAATACGATCGCTGAAAACATTCATGCACAATCTGTCATTACAACCCTTTAGCCTGGATTACAATCTAGCTTATGTTGTGTGTGTTAATTTTATACATGAGTGTCCTGGGACCTACGGTTTAAAATCGATTCCGAATAACAGATTTTTGAGAAACTTTTCATGGCAATTTTTTTTTATACTCTCGGAATTTCTGCCAAAAATCTGCTGAGAGGAAGCCGCCGAAAAAATATTTTTTTATACTTCGTTTTGTTGGAGATATCTGGCCAACGCACTACGTACGGGAATAAATCGATAAATATCGGAAGGGAACACCTACCGATAATCTGACGAATGTGGATTTCCCAAATGCTTGAACGTTTGGGAATTATATACGCAGACGCAGATTTTACCGTCAAATTGCACGATCTTAGCGACCAAGTGATATCTATAAAACGTAAAATTACTTTTTCCTGATGACTTCTCATGAAATAAGGCCAAAAGCGTCAGCCGTGCCGTGTAGGCCATTTTCATGAAATAAAGCCATAATCGGCAGCGTTATGGGGCCTATGGTACCCTCTAGTGTTTAAACCATATGATACGAGACCCCGTATCCCTCGTGCCTTGATGGTCATGTGACCTCGCTGTGAAGTTCCTTTTTCTGGAGACTTTTCATGAAAGAAAGGCATAAGCGTTAGTGTTATGGGGCACGTAGTGCAGTCTTGCGTTTAAACCATAAGACCATCAGTTCATAATCTTTAATCTACAGGCCAACTAAAATCGATTCTCATACGGTCATAGGGCTCTGAGTTGTCAGTCCACTTACCGGCTATAATGCACACCAAACAGGCAGTTTATTCGTATGCAAAGCCACTAAATTATATTCCTGTGGAGTTCAATTGCATGATTTGGAAAAACAATCAAATCAGTTATTATCTCACATTATCATATAGACCATTAACTGTATGCAAAGTTGCGTTTTTCATTATTCTTGAGGAAGTCTGGTCCAAAGAGGCCGCTTGCCTTTAAACCTCGCCTAACAATAAATGTTTCTGAGTGCTTTGGCAGTTCTTGAACTGCCTCTGGTTGTTATCATATCAAATTCGATAATTTTGTTTGTTTTGAAGTAATCACTGAGCCAGAAACGAGCTTCGTGGCTGTAGACAATTTTGTCTTTTGGAAGATATTTTTCACTCTGCATGAATTTTGATAATTTGCAAGCATTATTGATGAAATCAATCAATCCTTACTGAGAGCTTTTAGTTTTGTTACATGTCGCGAATACTTTTTATATTGAAAGAATTTGCACTGAAGTAACAGTCAAACAGAAGAAAAATAATCGTAAGGAAAATAAAAATAAAATTTAACATGATTTTCTAGCCTATATTGTCTAAGATTGCCACATGCCACGAATGCTATTTTTATACTGAAAGAATTTGCACTAAAAATTCGAATAGAAGCAGAACAAACGTTATGAATATAAAAATGAAATTAAACATGAATTTCTCGCCTACATTGTCACATGTCACGAATGCTATTTTTATACTAAAAGATTTTGCACTGAAAAGTCAAACAAAAGAAAAACATTCATTATGAACATAAAAAATGAAATTTAACATGAATTTCTAGTTGAATTTAAAATTTAATTGTATGTGTAGTCATCTCTAGGGCTGATATTTTAATTAAAAAATTGGAAAAATTTCAGCCACCCCTTAAATGAATCGATATGTATGGCCTTTAAGAGGCTTTTGTGATAGCAGACTTTAACATTAAATTTGAATTAAAATTTTAAGCCTTCAGCCAGACAGTTTTAATACCCACAGCTTTGTTGTTTAAAATTTAATTGTTGAAAGTTCGCCAGAAAACAAAGTAAAAGAGAGGAAGAAAGAGGGGTAATGAGAGAAATTAAAAATAAAATTAAAAAATTGTTTCAGACAATTGTGTTGTTGTTGTTGTTATGTCTTTATTGTTATTTATTGTTTCTAAGAAGAAAAAAAAACAATTTAAAAGGATTCAAAATCCTTTTTCCTGCTACCTCTCTTACCTTAACTGTAAAGCAACAAAGCAGGACTTTAATTTTCCTTATAAACATGGCCATGTTTTTCTTTGTTTTTGTTTTCTTACTGTTTCGGATACAGTTTGACAACCCCAAAATAATTACATTTAATGTGTATGTTTTAAGGAATGAAAACAAATGAGAATGTGCAAGTGAGTATGTGTGCGTATATAAAAAATGTGAAAATGAAAACAATTTAAACGAAAGCCTACCTACAATGAATCTTCTGGCATTTTACTTTACTCAAAATAAACTTACACTCATATTCGCATACGCAATAGAAAACGTTCACCCTTAACATACATTTACAAAAATAACATTTTATTTGCAACAACAAAAAAAGGAAAAATGAAATGAACACACACATACAGCTACACTAACCTAAACAACTTTAGTATAAAGCATACAGCATACAGCATACTTTAAGGCTAACCAAAAATAAAGAGTATCAAACAGTTGAGAGCGAGTGCAGAGCAGAGCCAGGGCACAGAAAAAAACTTCTTTAAATAAAAAGTGAAATTTTATATTCTTTTGCTCTCTCTCTATTTCTCTTATGCATATACACATACATACATACATACATATGCATAGATAGTCACTAACTAACTATGATACTGTGTGTATCACAATTAAAGTCTGAAATGTAGAAAATTAAAATGGCAACAACAATAACACACAACAACTATTACAGCAAGAAGAATAATGTTAAAGGAAAGAGTTATTGTGTGATATACATATGAACATATGAAGTCATATTTACACACACACACATACACTTGTAGGCATAAATATTTTCTCTTTTTCTCTCACTTATTCGCCAACAAACCCAAATTAAAATAACTCTCAGTAGCCGAAAAAACAACAAAAAAAAACAAAGACAACAACAACTGTATGGCTAACAGTAATGACTATATTTACTACAACTTCCATTAACGAGTTATCCATTCTAGGGTTTCATAAGTGAAATTAATTGAAACAAGTCTCTTCAAATTTCTTTACAGAATTCTGAGAAACTTTTTCATGGTATTTTTTTTTTTGCCAGAAATCTGTTGAGAGGAAGTTGCCATAGAAATATTCTTTCGTTTTATTGGAGTTGTCTGACCGTGGCTTCACGTCTAATAAGCCAACACACTATCTGCTAGACACTGGGCGCTTCAGTGTCACACTTGTCTGGGTCCCCGGACACTGTGACATTCCGGGAAACTGCAGAGCCGATGAACTAGCCACAGCTGGCGCACTACTCCCGGAATCCTGTTCAATCGACTTAGGAATGCCACTTGCCTCAATCAAACTGGCCATTGCGCGGAAATTTTTCGGATACGCCAACCTATCATGGATCAACGAGAAGTCCTGCTCTACCGCTAGACTAACCTGGCCCCGGATATATAGAAGGCGTACCAACCCGTTATTTGGACTTGGTCGCGGCATCATCTCAATCACAGTGGCCATGCTTACAGGTTCAGGTCACTGTGTTATGGATAGACACGCGGAGAGAATGCGGCTCCCATTTAATGACTTCTGCCGTGGGTGCAGATCCACTGAGGAGGACGAGACTGTTATCCACTTTCTTTGTTAATGCCCATCTCCTGCGAGGTGCAGATAGAGGTTATTTGGCTCTCCGACTCTTGTCAGCTTAACGGAGCTATCGTCCATTGATGTCAAGGATATAGCCTCGTTTATCAGACTTTCTGGCTGGTTTTCCAAGGCGGGGTAGTCGTGCTTTAGATATGCAGATCTTGCGCTGACCGACCTCACCCTCCTGGGATCGGGGGTACTTGGTCAGTACAGGAACTGCCTGCACCTGTGGCATCACAACGGGCCGCTATGCTAGCTCAAGTGAGCTTTTGGTATGAAGCAACATCACTAACCTAACCTAACCTAACCTGCTAGACAACAACGACTTATAATCACCCCCTCATGCTTGCAAAATGGCCACGTTTAAATCATTCTTTCAGTAGTTTCTTTTCACTATTCTTACAACAAGCCTTTCATTAAAAAAATTACATGAAAGATATGCATTTAACAAACAGACAGATCGGCAGTTTAGTAACCTTTAAATGGATCAGTTGCAATGACCATAGGTGCAGCCGTTATGCTTGTAAAGTGGCAACATTTAGATCACTGTTTCTACGACAAATCATTGACTAAAGAAATCATGCTTTCCAAGGAAGACATGTATTTAACAGCCTTGCCAGATCTACAGTTTTAAAACCTTTCAATGGATAACCCACTACAAAGGGTTATAAACAAAAAAAAATAAACAAACAAATGTTTGACAACAACAACACCAATAACACAAACGAACAACAACCTGTGACACACATAAAATTGTTGACATAAATTATAATGTCAGTGTGTGTATGTGTGTGTGTGTGCGTGCACTATTGACAGTTACAGAGAGGGAGAGTGTAAAGAATATACAAAAATAAACCCAACATCCTTTGTTTTTTTTTTTTTTTGCCAAATAAAAGAAGAAGATCTTCATTTACTCATTTGTACAAATATAAACATATTCACACTCATACAGACGCATACGTACACACATGTAAAACAAACACAAACATTTGGCAACAAATTGACTCCTTTCCCTCCATATATACAGACATGCTACTTCGTCTCATATGGTTTGATATGCACAGGCATTTAAATTAGTTGAACAGGCAATGGCAGAGTGATGCCACACTGAAAAAATGTGCTGTTACTAACTTTATTGGTGATTGCAATCCTTCAGTCAGGGTTACAACCTAGCTACTCACATCACCTATGTTGTGTGTGTTAATTTTATCCATGAGGGGTGGGAGACCTGCAGTTTAAAGTCGACTCTGAACCACAGATTTTTGAGAAACCTTTCAGGGCAATTTTATTTACTCTCAGAGTACTCTCTCTTTGCCGGAATACTGCTGAAGATGCATTTTGTCGTGTTTCGTTTTGTCTGAGTTGCCTTAGCTTGGGTACGAACCACGTTCTAACGAACTAGTAAGCCAAGACACTATCTACTGGACTATGGCAACCTTGAAATTGTATAGCAACTACAATGAGCGGTAATCATGAAAGGTTGTGATAGTGATCTGATAAACGAGTGGTTGCCCGGTCATTACAATCCTCCAGCAAGTATACGAACCTACTGTCGGGATTACGACCTAGCTTTCCACACCACTTATGTATAATGTGTGAGGAGCTACGGTTTAAAATCGGCTCCGAACAACAGATTCTTGACAATTTTATTTATTCTTCGAGTTTTTGTCAGAAGTCTGCTGAGAGGCAGACGCCGAAGATGTATTTTGTCGTGTTTCGTTTTGTTTGAGATGTCCTAGCTGGGGTTTGAACCACGGTCTAACGAACTAATAAGCCAAGACACTACGTACTGGACTATGGCAACATTGAAGTTGTATTACAACTACAATGAGTGCTAACCATGAAAGGTTGTGATTGGTCATTACAATCCTTCAGTAAGGATACGGCCCTACAGTCAGGATTACGACCTAGCTTCCCACACCACTTATATTGTGTGAGAAGGTACAGCTTAAAATCGGCTCCTAACGACAGATTCTTAGCAATTTTCATGGCAATTTTATTTATTCTTCGAGTTTTTGCGAGAAGTCTACTGAGAGGCAAACGGCGAAGATGTATTTTGTCGTGTTTGGTTTTGTTTAAGATGTCTTAGCTGGGGTTTGAAACACGGACTCTTGTCTGTCTAACGATGTTTCATTTTTGAAAAACTTTTTCATGGCAATTTTTGTATTTTCTCGCAGAGTTTTTGTCAGAAAACTACCGGGAGGAAGTCGCCGAAGACATATTTTTTTTGTAAATTTCGTTTTGTTGAAGATGTCTGACCTGGAGCTTGAACCGAGGCCCCATGTCTAAAAAGCCAACACACTATCTTCTAGACTATGGCTACTTTGGAGGCCACGTACTCTTTCAAAAGAGAGACCATTTTGAAAAGAAATATTCCGGTTTCAAAGGGGAAACTCTCTGGTATCTGCCAAGCAGTTTCAAATTCTATTTGTCCACGGAGTTTTAGTAGATTTCCATGCCCCAAATATGCTTTGTCTGGCAACACTGTTGCACTGCTGTAAACAAACAAACAAACAAGTGGGCAACATTTCAATGCTAGTTGTTGCCGAAAATAATATCCCCAGAACGGTTATACAGGCAGCAGGCAGTTGTACATTTAAGCCAACGATGACAACGATGTGGTATTTAAAAGCAGCCTCAATTTGTGCTCCTCTTTTTTCTCTCTCTGACATATTCGTCGTCTATTATGTGTTTTGGAGTGTCTATGATTGTAGAATAAATCTTTAAATTGCACACAGAGTAGCTACTGTTGCTTTAGGGTATTCCGGCCTGCATCCTACACTCGTTCCATTACGCCCCATAACATAATGTTCCCCTGGTGGGGTATGTACATGTGCGAGTGCAATTTCTTTTTAGTTTTTTGCTGTACAATTTCGTTATTTAATTTGATCTCAATGGAATGTTTACAATTTCTATGAGTATTTCTGTAAATATTTGTAAAATTTTTTTATTTTTTTTTTATTATAAGGACACATGAGTACATGGGTACCTGGTACCAACACACGTACATGCTCTTTGTGGATATATGTATGTATTGCAAGCAATTGACAGTGGCAATGATGTTGTTGTTGATGATGATGATGTGACTGCTGATTACTTTATGGGATTTGTGAATGAAATTGTTTGTTTTTTTATTTTTAAAAGTGCACTCTACAGTGGGTAAATGTGATAGCTTTCCCACAATCTTTTGAAGTTCTGTTGTAAAATGGTTTAAGAAATGGTGTTGAAGAACGTTCGCTTACAAATCATAGGTACATTGCTGTCAAATAGAATATCTCTAGTAGTGTTTATTACATATGGCAACACTATAGCTTGTTTGAAAGGCGACATTTTGAGCTTAATTCGGTTAGAAGTCTTTATCAAAGTACCGCTATTCTGTGAAAAGTTATAGGAGTTTAAATGTCACAAAAAATTCAAAGTGTTGGATGGTAAGTGTTCATTATGAGTTCTTATAATTTAGTCAAGCGATTGTGTCTAATCTTTACTAACAATAGTTATCGGGATTGCAGGAAGAAAGGACACAACTAAACAACAGAAATAGTGTTCTGTTCTATCATGACAACTAAGAGAGCTTGGCTATGTGAATCCACCACAGCATCAGGTAACAAACAACTTCGATGAGCCATTAGAGACAGAGAGGGCTTGTCTATGTGAATCCAGCACATAGCTTTGATCTTGCACCTTCCAATTATCATTTGTTTCAATCTGTTCAGAACTCTCCAATTGCAATTCCAATTGAGTCAGATATTCACTCACAAAACAAACAGATTCTAAGCAAATCTTCTTCATGTCTTCTTCAACAGATTGGAGACTGATTAGATAGGCATTGTGAATCGACCAATAGCACGGATTTTGCGCCATGAAATTATCATTTGTTTTGTAAATAAAAATCTCGTAGGGACCTTCAATTGTGATTTCAATTGAATCAGAGTTAATCGCTCCGAAAACCCACAGGTTCAAAGCAAATCACTTGTCTACTTAAAAAGATACAAGACTAATTGGGTTGTTATTGTCTCATTGCCGTTAAACAATTCTCTCGAAGAAAATATATTGGGTTTTTGTATTGGCTGCAAAGGTGAGGAACTTTGCTAACGTGGTCCTACATTATTTCTATAGATTACTTATTCACTTAATTGGCCATTAACAATCGGATTTCGGCTTGCTTTAGCACATCCTTCCTGGCACCTCTGCTTCTTGAGCGCCTTCGCCAGTTGGTAGATGACAGATCTTCCTCGACTTGGTCCATCCAACTCAAACAAGATCGTCCTCTTAGCGGACTTCCGCAAATTCACGCATCAAATACGCTTCTCGCCGGAGCATCAAGCTAAACTTTTCGAGGACTGAAGGCTTTTAGTTTTTAAAACTTAAAAACTTTTTAAAATATTTTCTCCCAATTAAAACTCTGTTATCACCACACTACACATACACACGTACATAATTGGTCATTACAGCCCTTTAGTCAGGATTACAACCTAGCTTCTCACACCACTTATGTTGTGTGTGTTAATTTATACATGAGTGGTGGGGGGCCTACAGTTTAAAATCGATTCCTAATGACAGATTTTTAAGAAGCTTTTTATGGCAATTTTTTTATGCTCAGATTTATTGCCAGAAATCTGCAGAGAGGAAGTCGCCGAAGTACTATTTGTTCAAATTCCTTTTTTGGAGATATCTGACCTGGTATTTGAACCGTGGCCTCACGTCTATTTAGCCAACACACTTCCTACTACACTACGACGACTAAAAGAATGGAAGCCTCTTAGTTTTTAAAATTCAAAAACCTTTCACAACATTTTCTGCCATTCAAACACTTTTATCACTACACTGTGCCCATCTCTAATGTCCATCTCTTGGTCTGCAAGAATTCTAGAAACGAAGTTGGTCTCAGAGAATAGCTAGTCAAGTGCTTATTGTGGAAACTTCCTTAATTTTTTCTGCTTCCCTAGCGCACCTGTAGAGTATTGACACTATGCCCTCTGCCTAGACGAAAAACGTTTGTCCCTGTCACATTGAATTGTAAATAAATTTGTTTGCTTGTTTTAAAGTATTTGTGCACAACTAAACGTGTATGCAACTCGACTTAATTTTTGTCTCCTACTCTCCTACTCTTATATCCACACTTGCCTACACACAAACACAAAGCCTTTTAAATATGTTTACAAATGCCTGTCATTTGTTACTGTATGTGTATGTGTGTGAGTAGAACTGAAAGTGTGTGTACATTTTACTTCAGCTCAATGTCAATTGTATTTATAAATTAATTTTTGCAACAAAACACATACATACATACATACACAAATAAATGGCATATGGTCTCTTTCATCTACACACACAGACACATAGACACCACAATTTACTTGCTTGCAGGCACATTGCAGATAGCAACAGGGGATAACGAAAGAACACATTTAAGGCTCAATGGCGCAGAACCGTATGCAACAGTAAATGCAAAATTATTGCAACAATAACGGCATCAGCATGAATGAATGCAGGAGTGAATGAATGAATGAACCAACGAACCAATGAACGAAAGAACGAACGAGCGAATGGCAAAATGCAAGTGAAAGAAGAACGAAATTTACCAACAAAAGGGGATTCCAACAGCTTAACTTTATAGCCAAAGTAATGAAACTGCAATATTTCTGGCTGTTCTTGGTATTCCTATTGTTGTTATTGTTATTGTTTCAACTCCTTTTTTAGTTTATTGTTGTTGTTGTTGTCATTTGTTATAGTCTATAGACCATCATCATACAACACAATGCACTGGTTATACAAGGGTTGTAAGGGAATTGGGAATTTTAAACACACACACATACACCCATACAGCCATAAAGAAGACTGAAAGAAGGAATTTATGTTTTGCCGTGTATTTAAACAAGCCAGACAGGATGTTGTCCATCATTTTGGCTTTAAAATGATAGGAAAACACAGCAGGAGATAAGTACAGAGAAAGAGAGGGAAAGAGAAGGAGCGAGAGAGAGCGAGAGAGTGTGGGAGAGGGAGAGAAGCAAATGAAAGTTATTTTAACAGTTATTCTTACAAATTTAAGTGTTTAAGAAATTCAATTTGAAAAGTAAATTTACTTACGGAAGAGGCAGGGAAGAACAGAAGGTATAAGAAGTGAGAAAAATACGTTCAAAGTTTTACCTTCAAAGCAGACAATAATCCTTAAGGAATTTATGAATAAAAAAAAGCAAAATGAAAGAGAACTTTATGAAGAGTTTTATTAAACTAACTTGGCTTGGGTATGGTAATGGAGCCCCTTGAAGAAAGAATTTCCACTTAGGCGGGAATTCAGATCATTGTAATAAAAGGATAGTAAAACGTGAGAACCTTTATTGTGCAATGGATGGTCATGCGATTTAAGAAACCAGTTGGTGCTCTTCTTATCTATAAGAGTCTAGCAAAGTCTAGCAATATTGCACGCAAACTCATGCTGCCAACGTAATTGAGCCTTTTTGTAAAACGAACGGACAATATTCAGTTTACTTAAGGCAATAGGAATACCTAGAAGTCTTTGTAGTGTAGTTAGCAGTATGTTGGCTTATTCAATGTGAGGCCTCGTTTTAAACCCCGGGTCAAACATGTCGAACAAAACGAAAATATGAACAAATATTTTTTAGGCGACTTTCGGCAAAAACTCTGAGCGTAAAAGAAAATTGCCATGAAAAGCTTCTCACAAATCTGTCCTTCGGAATCGACTTTAAACTGTAGGTACCGCCACTCATGTATAGAACTAACACACGCAACATGGAGTGGTGTAAGCAGCTAGGTTGTAGTTCTGACTGAAGGGTTCTAATGACCAATTATGTATGTATGCATGATCATGTGATTTAAAAGGCGTGTCGGTTCTCTTCTTATCCATAAGTGTCCAGCAGAGTCTAGCAATATTGTCCGTAATCCATTGCTGCCAACGAGAGATTGAGTCTCTCTGTAAAACGAGTGGACGATATCCAATTTAACAGGAGCGTAGGCTGTGATGTACTGACCTGAGCTTATCAGCAATGCAATTTCCAATGATATTCCTATGTCCGGGAAACATTTATGAGTGATTGGTCTACTTTGGCAAGTTCTAGAAATCTAGGGTTGGCAACTGTTTTGCAAATGAGTTGCGGTTTTATCTTGAATTTAGTGGTAAGTAAGTCGCCGGAAGTCGGCGTGGTAGTGTGGCCAGGCCAGACATCGAAATAAAATACAAAAAAATTTCTACGGCGACTTCTTCTCAGCAGATTTCTGGCAAAAACTCTGAGAGTAAATAAAATTGTCATGAAAAGTTTCTCAAAAATCTGTTATTCGGAGTCGACTTTAAACTGTAGGTCCCGCCACACACACACACACACAACATAAGTGATGTGAGAAACTAGGTCGTAATCCTGACTGAAGGATTGTAATGACTACTTATGTATGTATGCATGATCATGTCATTTAAAAAGCTAGTTGGTGCTCTTCTTATTCATAAGTGTCCAGAGGAGTCTAGCAATATTGCCCGTAATCCATTGCTGCCAACGAGAGATTGCGTTTCTCTTTATTACGAGTGAACAATACCCAATTTAACTGAAGCATTCGGAATACCTATGCCCGGTAACATATCAGGGACTACGATCTCCTGCTCACGTCATCAGCAATGCAAATTCCAATGACATTCCTATGTCCGAGAAAAATTTATGAGTGATTGGCAAGTTCTAGAAATCTAGGGTTGCCAACTGTCGTAGCCTAAAAACAATGTATATTGAAATAAAATGTGTTGCATTGTTATCTTGAATGTAGTGGTAAAGAAACTTGCTGTTTGGCAACTTCTATGCCTAGGTGGCGCTGCTTGTTGTAACCAAGATGGCCTCTATACGACTAAATATGGCTCCAAATTCTTATATTTTCATCACATGGAATATGTTTGTTTGGTTCTTTGTAAATTAAGTTGAAATAGCTATGTATTCTTAATACATTTCTAATAAAATATCTTCAATTTGTAGTCCTTTGCACCTTTCTTAAAGGAAATTTCCTTTAACATTTTATATTTTCTTCCCAATTTCTCTTCAATGATATTTATTTGTCGTTTTGTGCTTTTTAAGTTATTGTTGTCAAACGCGTACTTAATTTTATCAAATTATTTCCCCCCTTTTCAAATGCTGGTTTGCAGCCGTCATGCTGTTTTATCTTCAACGTTAAACTACCATTCATATGCACTTTGACTTCAGCTGTCAATATTGTCATCAGTTGGTTGGTTGGTGCAATAAATAAAATCGATCATCTGGCGTGCAAATATTTGAAATAATTTTCTAATCGTTCATCTCCATGCGTAGCATACACATAGCACAGGACAATTCACCATCTGTTGTATGACTTTAAGTTCTGACTGCTTCCCTTCCTTCCCTGTTGCACTAGTGACCCGAATGTCAGTTGAAAAAAGAAAAGAAAAAAAAACTGAAAAACTTGAGTGTCATATTTGGAATAGTTTTGTAGCACAGCCACTTGTCTTCGTCTTCATCTTCAGTTTCATTTTAACCCTGTAAAGAAACTTTTTTCCGTGCTTCTTTGGCAAGGAAAGAAAAGGAATTTTTTTTCATTTCTTTCCCACTTCTTTTTTCATTCCATTATCCAGTTCCGTTCTTTACACAATTGTATTTAGTTTTTTTTGTCTTATTTTGGCCATCTCAATTCCTTGTTGTTGTTGTTAGTATTAGTGGTGGTAAGAAGAGCTGGTTGTTTTGCTTGTAATAAACAAAATCGCATTAGCAAGCGAAGGTTCCTTCCTTCACTCATTCGATATGTGCACAGTGGTTAAAGTGGGCCTAATAAGTGGTAACAAATGAATAGAAGGACATTTGAAGAGCAAGTAACTTTTGACAGGACGTTATAAAGTCAAAGAAAACGTGTTTACAATCATTCAAACACTCACTTGGTACCTGGACGTCAAATGCTAGGCAAAGAGTTATTATTATGGAGATCGAACACACATACATAATTGGTCATTACAACTCTTCAGTCAGGATTACGACCTAGTTTCTCACACCACTAATGTTGTGTGTGTTAATTTGTATACATGAGTGGTGGGACCTACAGTTTAAAGTCGACTCCGAACGACAGATTTTTTGTGAAACTTTTCATGGCATTTTTATTTTAACACTCAGAGTTTTTGCCAGAAATCTGCTGAGAGGAAGTCGCCGAAGAAATACTTTTTGTATTTTATTTTGATGTCTGGCCTGGGGCTCGAACCCTGGCTTTACGTATAATAAGCCAGCACACTACCTACTAGACCACGGCGACTTCTAGAGATCGAACAACATACTGAAATTGTCAAGAGGATTAGAGGAGATACTATAAGGATGTCCTACAAAGAATTCGGGCAATACGTTATAAAGAGCGGCTGCAATACCTTAGCAGCTCTGCACGACCATGATAACAATAACTCCGTCAAAGGACTTCCTATCAGGGTCTACATAGACATCCACAGAATGGATTTTGGCATTGGTTCACCACCACAGCCTGCCCGAAAACTCTTTCGCGGAAATCTTGACTATGAGGGGAGGCCAAGTAAATTTCGTAGTTTTCAACATATTTTTTTCCCCTCAACGCCACCACAGCCTGCCTGATAACTCAACTTTCTTGGCAATGGAGGGAGACCAAATAAATTTCGTAGTTTTCAACATATTTTTATGCCTCAAGACCACTGTGCATTACACTTTTAGAAGTGCATTCGCCACCACAGTCTGCCCGATAACTCTTTAGCGGAAATCTTGACCATGAAGGGAGGCCAAATAAATTTAGTAGCTTTCAACATATATTTTCTCCTCAAGACCACTGTGCATTACACTTTTAGAATTGAAACCGATTTTTTAGCATTCAAGTCGAATGCAAATCGCCACCACAGCCTGCCTGATAACTCAACTTTCTTGGCAATGAAGGAAGGCCAAATAAATTTCCTAAATTTCAACATATTTTTCCCCTCAAAACCACTGTGCATTACATTTGTACGTATATTTTTGTTTTTCTCGTTTAAATGATTATTTTTCCCCCTCCAAAGCCACTACGATTGTGAATGCCATTGTTTAGCAGCTACAGCCACTGTTGCTGGCAGGGTACGCTGACATTATCCGAGCAACAGAAATAAGTGCCACATGGTTTCGCGCTTCACATCCTTATGGGGTGTATTACTTCCGACAGTGTCATTGTGCCGTTTAACGGAATGTTATTTTTATGGCCAAACGTGCTCTCAATGCCATTTTAGCCGTTTTAGCCATTTCAGTCATTTAGCCATTTTATCCCATTTTATTCCATTTTAGCCTTTTTTCCCCCTTTTTTTAACTACAAATGCGGATGATAAGCAGCATTAAACTTAACTGAGTTGAACTCTGACTGTGTTCCTGTGCTTATTTCTAATATTCTAAACGTTTTCCTGCAATTAATTCTTGTTCTTCGTGTTGCTGTTTAGGCAATTATTGTTGTTGTACAAATACTTTAATACTCTAACCCACAGTGTTTTATTAACTGTCATGTAAATTTTAATTTTATTTCATGAAAAACTTTTGTTTCTAGCTTTTTGAAAACAGCTGGCCACCTTCTCCTTAGGCGAGAAAGAGAGAGAGAGAATAAGAGAACATTATAATGTAAACAAACAATCAAGCCACCTTTTTGACAACCCCACAACAAATGACCTGTTCTTGACTCCTTAGCGCCCGTATAGTTTTGTTTTTCTTTTGAAAAAGTTTCTAAAGAATGTGGGTTAAATCACTAGCAACATTGTTGTCAACATCATCATCATCATCGTTATCATCAACTTTGATATGTAGTGGCAACATGTGCCCATCATATGTTTGACAGAGCGCGTGTCAACTATTAGCAAATGTTTCTTTCACTCTGCGTGTAACGTGACCAAGTATTTTTCCAAATTGAAGACGACAAATTTTTATACAGAGAAACACATTCAAAGGCAACTTCTTGCTTTGAAAATAACCTTTCCTTACACGTAAATGACATTTAGAGAACTACTGGACTATGTTTTAAAAAACTGCCCTAGATTACATACATAATTTGGTCCTTCAGTTTGGATTACGACCTAGCTTCTCACGCCACTTATGTTGTGTGCGTTAATTTTATACATGAATGGCGAGACCTACAGTTTAAAAACGACTCCGAACTACAGATTTTTGATACCCTGTTCATAGCAATTTTCTTTTACGCTCAGAATTTTGGCCAGAAATCTTCTGAGATTAAGTCACCGAAAAAATATTCGTTCATATTTCTTTCAGTTCGAGATGTCTGAGCTGTATTTTGAATCGTGGCTTCATGTCTTATAAGCCAATACGCTACCTACTCGACTACGACGACAAACCTTAGATTGTAACTATCATACTCGAAAACATGTTAGAAGAATTGTACAGTGGTGGCCTTATAATTAGAAATGATGTTTCTGTAACAGAGTTCTCTGGAGAGACGAATCTAAGTTTAATTTGTCCCAATCTGATGGAAAACGTATGTAAGACGTCCTCCAAGCAAAGCCTTTGATCCCAGGTACACAGTGAAAACTGGAAAACAAATTAACAAACATACATGTTTGCTAAGTCGTTTCTAATTGTAAGGCCACCACTGTATGTTCATGGAGGAGGCTACCAAAGGCTTTATGTTCCTCAAAGAAGTTGTAGTTTTTCCTTCTGGCTTTTTTATTTTTTTCCCCAACTTAAATCTTTTTCACTGTATTGCTCTTAATAGAACACGTTGGTCATATTATTTACCACCCTTGTTAACAAATTAATGCTGATGATGGCAAATGTAGAACACAAACATGTGTTTGATTATTCAAATCATTGGCAACATGTTGCTTCAGCAACAATGTTGCTAAAGCACTTGTTATGTTTACTTGGCCAACCAACCAAACAACTCTCTCGCTTACTCTCTTGTGTTATGAAAAACAACACAATAACAAAACATGTGCTAAGTTTGTGGCTCCATTTCATTAAAGCAACATGTTGCCATTGACTACATGACATGCTCCATAATAACAGTGATGACTATAACGATGACGATAACGATAATAGTGCTGCTACGGACGATGATGATGATGTAGATTACATTACAACTGCATTCTAAAGACAACAACTGGCTAAAGCATTTGTTTTCCTTTTCAATTCAGTTGAAACGAGTCTTTAGCACGCGTTACTACAATCCAATTGCCGCTTAAAACACAAAAAAATCGCAAAAATCGTTAAAAAAAATAAAGAAAAGAGGAAGAAAAAATTGAATGTGTTTGAGAAGAAATTCGTTTAGGCTTGTTATTCACACGTTAACAATGTTTTTGCTTTAAGACAAAAAACGAAAATTAAATTTTCAAATTTACAAGTCATTTTACGGAATATGCTGCTCTCTGTCTGCCAACGCATTAAAAATGCCAGGAAATATTAAAAAATGAAATCCGGAAAATAAAATAAAACAAACGAGCAGCAAAAAGCAGGCAGTAAAAGTAAAAAGAAAATATAAAAAAATAATATTCATTGAGTGCCAGTGTCAGTAAAAAAAGTAAGAAAGTGTGTGTGTGTAAGTGTTTTAAAAGCGTTGCTTAAAAAACGCTTCATCTTTATCAACAGCGAACATCAAGTAACGTTTATCAGCCACAAACACACACGATATCAATATCAGCATCATTATGTGGTGCAAAAAAAAAAAACAAAAACACTATGAAACGTGCAATATGAGAGTGTGTGTGTGTGTTTATGTTTGCCTACTTACACACACGCTCTCTCTGTTCATTCTCTGCTCTCGGTGTAAAGCGTTTTAATTTTAACTGCAAGCATCAGCACAAATTTTATTTGAATTTTTTTTTTCTGTTTTATGCTCTCAATACCACCCCGTATTGAACTCAAATCGTATGCCCTGCCATCATCATATTCGCGTATGTGTGCGTACATGTGTGTGTGCGTATAAGAGATAAGGATTCAAATACTGAGATTTGATTGTGTTGATAAAGTCGTTTTACTTTTTATAGACACTGTTTATGTGCATGGAAGGGAATACGTTTTTTTTTTGTTTTTTTTTTTTTTGGAATACGTTTCGTACGCGCAGTATGTTAAGCAGAAATGATGGTTTTCGAGGTTTATTATGCTCGTAACTGGTAAATGATTGTGTGTTATTTGCCCTGAAGCATATGCAGACAATAAATGCATAGCAGAGGAGTATTAAATGACCAATAATATATGCTTACAGTGGGCTAGAAGGGAGTGGAAAAAGGATTTTTAAAATGAAATTAATTTAAGATTTTCAGTGAAAATATGTGAATTTTGTAAAAGAAAAAACCTCCTAAAAAGGCCTTCAATTAAGCACGCGAAACTATTTTAAAGGCAAAAATGTTTGAAGACATAAGAACGAGTCAAATACTATCACAGACTATGAGAGAGGATCCGCAACTTTATAACTAAAACCTCTATAAGGAACCTAAAGCCTTGCAATCATATCAGCAGCCATTTCTATTTATTATTTCAGTTCAATTCAACTACGTTCAGTCCGTTTAATCCCAATTGTATTCTCTTTCGTCTTTGTCCTTATGCTTCTAATATCCTCTGGCGGTGTTCTAAGTAACGCAAAGTATCGTAAACACCAGCCTCAGAGCCCCATTGTTAATAAGGGCAGGAAAGAGGATTTCAAATATTCTGTGAAGAAAAAAAATGAATTGTAGTGACACCCTTTCGTGCAGTATTTCATGTCCCACTTCCATACAGGAGTGTGTGCCGAATATTGCAATCCACGGTTTCGTTCTGGTGCAAATATTGGTCGAACTCCATTTATATTCTTTACTTTTTCAATTCTTTTTCGAAATGTCGAGTGTAGAAATACATTTCTTCAATGGGACCATAGGGAGAGACTCATTGTTAACATGGGCCGTGCAAAAGATTCCCAATGTTCTGTAAAGAAAAAAATGAATTGTAAAGACATCCTTTGGTGCAGTATTTCGTGTCTCCTTTATATCCTGCCTTCAGTTTTGGTGGAAAATTTTGGTGAAACTCCATACCTGTTAACTGTCTCATGCAGGCTCTTTGCCTTTTCAATTCTTTATCGAAATGAGCGTGTAGAGGCGGTACATGTCTTCTAAGGCACCATTGGGCAGTGGTTGGTTGTTCTCTACATTTATCCTCAATGTTTCAGTTTTTTTTTAAGTGCATGGCCATGATAAGGGGGATTATCTCACACCGAGTGAACTTTCCTGTGAACGACAAGCCACCCTCTAACCTAACCTAACCAATTGCAATCCTCTCTCTAGAGGCTGCTTAATTAACCTTTACAATTATATTATTTACCTACAAATAAACAAATTTGAAGTTATTTTACAGACCTTCAGTAAATCCACTCTTTCCACAACACTATCCAGATCGATATTTAAGAATAGACGTTGTAACGCTCTTTCCTGACTGGTAACCCTTCTTAGAGCAAAGATATCAACGTGTTGGTTCTCATAACGGACATCGCAGTTAGCCTCTGTCCAAAGTCTAGAGTGTTAAAGACCATTTTAACATACAGAAATGTTGAAGTGTTGAATCTCTAAAGAGATTGACTTTGTCCGGTCTGAATCTATTCTTCTTGGAAAATTTATCATAGAATTTAAAGCAGGGAAGATAGATCCAGGAATTCTGTGGAGGTGTATACAGATAGTTGAAAACTTTCAAGTAAAAATGTTCATCGGAGAGGCTCCATGTCTACTGTAATGTGTATCAGATTTAGGTAATGGTCTTGAATGGTGTTGTGGAATTGATCTAGAGTATAGCTTCTCTTTTTTTTAGCATGTCTGACAGCCAAGCGGGTAGTATAAACTTTCGTGATCTATTTTTGTGACTGTTTTGTATCAAATAATATGGGTTTCAGGACACCAAAGTCTAGTAGATAGTGTGTTGGCATATTAGACGGGAACCTGTGGTTCAAGTCCCAGCTAAAATATCTCAAATATTACTGAAAGCCAAGCGGGGAGGGTACCTTCCATGATTCATACTTGTAATAGTTTTGTTTCAAACTAATATGGGTTTAAGGTCGTCATAGCCTAGTAGTTAGGGTGTTGGCTTATTAGACAAGAACCCGTGGTTTAAATCCCAGCTCAAATATCTCAAATATTACTGAAAGCCAAGCGTGATGATCCAGATTCCATGATTCATTCTTGTAATAGTTTTGTTTCAAACTAATATGGCTTTGAGGACGCCAAAGTCTAGTAGTAGGGCGTTGGCTTATTAGACAAGACTCCGTGTTTCAAGTTCCAGCTCACACATCTCGAATAAAACGAATATGAAATAATACTCCTTAGGCGACTTTCTCTCAGCAGTGTTCTGTTAAAAACCGTCGCAGTAAATAAAATTGTTTTGAAAATTTTTGTTTGCTTTCAGAATCGACATTAAACTGTACGTCTCGCTACACATGGATAAAATTAACACACACAACTCGAGTGGTGCGAGAAACTAGGTTGTAATCCTGACTAAAGGGTTGTAGCAATCAATTAAGTGAGACAACAAAGCGGCCGTATTTTTCTGGTGCAATCTTTAGGTTTAAACTATTTGGAGTACTTCGCTAGTTTCTTTAGGTATTTATTAGCAGCTAACAAGCCTTGTTTAATTGCGAAAGCTTTTAAACGAAGACTTAAAAATGATAATGAGTGAAGACTACTAGCGATTTTGTTATAGACTGTACTGGCTGAATGCCTGCCTGGCTTTCTTTTCGAGGTTGAATGACTTTCAACTTCAAATCATTGAAGAAGTCGCCGTAGTCTAATAGGCAGTGTGTTGGCTTATTAGACGTAAAGCCAGGGTTCGAGAACTAGGGCAGACATCAAGACAGAATACAAAAAGTATTTCTTCGGCGACTTCCTCTCAGTAGATTTCTGGCAAAAACTCTGAGAGTAAATAAAATTGCCATGAAAAAGTTTCTCAAAAATCTGTCGTTCGGAGTCGACTTTAAACTGTAGGTCCCACCACTCATGTATAAAATTAACACACACAACATAAGTGGTGTGAGAAATTAGGACGTTGTACCTCCGGGTACTGTACTTGTGTTAATTGACAAGTGCACGTCCTCTAACCTAACCTAACCTTCATTTTGCTACTTCAGAAGTCTTTGGAATATCCTGCAGATCCTTTGTTAAGATTTTTTGCAGGCAAGAAAAGTCATTCTGCATTTGGATGTTTTGAGTATGTATAGCCATGTCCTCGAAATTCGTGTCTCGGCTAATCGAACTGGATATGCGTAGGAAGACTTATCGTTGACTTAAGTTAAGTGCTCCTAAATGATTGCAATACGTAAGTCTTTGCTGTTAAGGATTGCAATTTCTCATTATCATGTAAACATCACGTATGTCTGATGTTAACAAGAAAAAACGCACAAAAATCTGAATTTTCATCGAAAACCATCAAAACAAATACATGGTTAAACATAAAAACACTTGATGGGAGATAAAAAAAAAATAAACATTTTAAAGTGTTTCTTTTACTTTTACAAGCACTGTATGTATGGTATAGTATGTAGATCATCGTCATCATTAAAACACATCTCAATTGAGGCATCATCATTCGTAACATAGAAGTGTAATTGTAAGTGTGTGTGAGTGTAAGTGTAAGTGGTAACACTTAATAAAAATAATTCATTAAATTCAAGTATATAAGTGTGTGTGTGTGAGTGAGAGAGTGTGTGTGTATGTATAGGCAAGAGTTTAAGTATGTAAGAAGATAACGAAGAGAGAATACAATTAATCTGTATTATTAAAATCAGTAATACATACACACAGCTCATACACACATACTCACACAGAGTTATTGATAATTTTAATTTAAACTGACAATATATTCATGCAAATAAATACATACATGTGCGTATTAATGTACGTATGTGTATGGCAAGGCACTACAATTAAAACCGAGAGAGATAATTAAAAGAAAAACACACACACACTTACATATACTAACAAACAAACAAACAAACATACACATTGTTTATGTGTATTCAAGTAATAAACAATAAAAAAAAATTTTTTTTTAAAACAAAAAGGAATTTTATAAGAGAGAGAGAGAGAGAGAGAGCAAGAGAGAGCGACAGAGAGAGGGAGAGAGAGAAAAGAGAATAATAAAACAAAGAACCGTAAAGAATAGAGTATTTAAATAACATACCAAAGATACTGTAATAATTCATTAATATCAGCTCGTAGCCGTAGTCAGAGTCGTAGCAGTAGTGGTAGTGTGGTAGTATCATGCCATTGTTGTTCTTGGTGTTGAAAATGATGACGTTGATGTATGTATTGTGCTGTTGATGTTGATGTTGCCAACGATTAAAGTGTAATAATCATTTTTAACTTATTGTTTTTGTTGTTATTGTTATCGTTATTGTTGTTGCTTTTGTTTCTTCATTCCGCCTTTTATTTCAATCAAAGTGATTTGTTTTACAGACAAGCAAAACGATTTCTTCGAACAATCCGTGTATACTTCTAGGCAATATGTACTACATATTTACGGTATATAAGAGAGTGTAAGTGAGAATGTGTGAGCGAGTATATGTATGTGTATGAAAGCATTTGTAAGCTATAAAGTATTTTAAGTAGATTTCTCTTATCATCCATTTTTATAAGCACAATCATGCATTAAATAAACATACGAGGACGATCTTAAAATTAGTCGGACTTAAGGAAGAAAACACTTGAAATTCTTGGCATAATTTTTAATACATTTATCTCTTGAAAGCCCGTAACTTCGATAGCCTGTTTGAATTGTTACTGTGCAAGAGTTTATTGTATAAAAGGAAACTGAGATACAGCTTCAAAGTATTTACTACAATAGGGGCAATAAAAAATCGTTTTACAACAACAAAACTACATAGAAAAAGAAAACACAACGAAAGGTAACAATTACAAATCAACAGTAATGATCTGGAAGTTGCCAGATCGAAAATAAATACGATTTAAATAGAGAAAAAGGTTACATTACATATGAGTACAGTAAGACCCGCTTAACGCTGCCCCGCTTAACGCTGTTCCAGTATTACGCGGTAGTACAAAAGCGGTGCACTGTATAGCGACGGTGTATCCTACGTATGTTTTTCAACTCTCTTTTGTTGGTCTGTCCAGAATAAAGATTCCAACTGTATTTTCCGAAGTTGCAATCACAGTACTAACGCATCTTTCCTGCATCACAGTTGATTTGTTGGTTGCCTCGTTTAACGCTGTTTCGTTTAGAACGTATCCTCCGCGTTAAGCGGGGTCTTACTGTAGCGTAAAGTATTATGCGCTAGCTTACATACATACAAAAAAATGCTCTTTAGTCAGGATTACGACCTAGATTCTCACACCACTTATGTTGTGTGTGTGTGTCAATAATATCCATGAGTCTCGGGATGTACAGTTTAAAATCGACACCGAACGACAGAGTTTTAAGAAGCTTTTCATGGCAATTTTATTTACTCGCAGAGTTTTTGACAGAAATCTGCTGAGAGGAAGTCGCCATGGAAATATTTTTTCATATTTCTTTTTGATGTCTGACCTGTGGTTTGAACCGTGGCCTTACATCTGATAAGCCATCACATTACCTAATAGACGTTGCCAAGAGATTGATGAGAGAAAGTGGCAGAAATCTGCTGAGAGGAAGTCGCCGTGGAAATATTTGTTTCATATTTCGTTTTGTTGCAGATATCTGACCTGGGCTTTTTGAATCGTGGGCCCATGTCTAATAAGCCAACATGCTACCTACTAGACTACGGCGACGGCCGGAAAATACCTGAATCAATTGAGGAGCCCCGTAATATGTCGCAAATTACATGCTCTGTTCCAGTCCTGACTAGTTCATTACAAATTCCGTATATTCATGGACGACTACAAACAGCAATGGGTGCCCGTGGGTTATAAAGACAGAAGTTACCAACGAAGTTGAGTCTTCCTGTACAAATGGCTGGAGAATACCTGAATTAATTGATACGCCTAAGCCCTGCAATGTGTCGGAGAGTATATGCTCTGTTCCAGCCCTAGATGATTACAAATCCCCTGCATTCACGGACGATGGCAAACAGTAATATAGCTTTCGTTAGAGATGTTCGAGAAAAATTAAGAGATTTTCCGGAAAAACCCCATTTAATGCCAGGACCCTAACAGCCTACCTTGCCTAGCACTTTTGAGCCTTCAGTTTATATCTTCAAAGGCCCCATAGAGTCGTCTTAGTCTGACTTCATCATGCCCTACCTTGGTCATAAGAAAAACAGGCGCTTGACTGTGCCAGAAGATGGATATGTTTTCGCCTTTTTTTGAACATTATATTCCCAATCCAGTCTATCGTCTGTTTTTTCTTTTATCTCAAGAGTGAAGTGGTGGTTGATTTCTGTTTAAAAATCATTGACAAAGCCATGTATTTAGTTTTGCGTTGATACAGATGTCTTATCTTTTAAATTTAGTGACGTGTAGCATTTTCTGAAATGCTTGTCGTACCAGCAGGCTCAGTTAGTTTTAGCTGACGATCATACGACAACATTTTATAGATTTTATTCAATCTTTCTGACATTAACACCTGACTTGACTGATCATTACTGTGTTCAGCTCCTAAGCTAGCTGGCACGGAATACTTGGTATCCTTAACAAAGAGACAGTGTCGCCTCGAACAGAATCAAGCTTGGATTTGTTGAATTCAGTTCCTTTTAATGAAAGAATTTGGATTCTATACGAGTGACAAGATAATTCCATGTTTAGTTTATGTTTCAGTATTGGTGGCCCCGAAAAAAATTAACAAAAAAAGGTTCAAAGCAATATGGTGTCGAAGCATTAATGTGCCCAAAACATCTTGGGTTCCTCACCACTGCATTTAATTTAACAAACCCAATGGAATTGTGTTACTTCTAGCCTACCACAGATAGTAAGCCATTATCCTAGAACACATTGTAGTAAACAATTTCCATTAATATTCAAACCACCCTCGTATATATAGAAATATGCTTGTAAATAGCCGCTTATACATGAGTGCTTAGATGTGTTACATTGAAAAAAGAGAAGAAAAAGGACAGAAAATATTGTAATAATGATGGGATTTATTGTTAATAATAACATATTGTTTGTTTGTTTGTATTTGTATTTTTTTGTGTTGTTGTTGTTGTTGTTGTTGTGGTTGCTTTTAGTATAAGTGTGTGCGTATTTATGTTATGTGGTCCTGCTTTTTCTATGTTTTAACGCTGTTGTAACAGCATTTTTAAGAGATTATCATGGAATATATGAATACATTTTCATTTGTGTACACTCTGGGATACACTTAAACATGAACACACACTTGCACACACTCGCACACACTTTATTATTAACATAAAACAGTGGGTAACAAAAATTTAAAAAAAATTCTTTTTGTGTTAACCTCCAAAAGGAAAAAATGTTGGATGTAGGATGGGTATACGTCTCCCTGGAATTTTCCTTGCTGGAGGTTTTCTTTTTTAATTTGAATCAAGGTCCTTTGGCTTAGTGATTCGGAAACCCCCGGTAGAGCCCTTGAGATATAACCCGAAGGCTCCAAAATACTAGCCAATTTAGGCTGTGGGATATATATTAAGGTTATGTTAGGTTAGTGTGGTAGCTTCATACCAAAAGCTCACTTGAGCACGCATAGCGTCCCGTTGTGATGCCACAGGTGAACGCAGTTCCTGTACTGACCAAGTTCCTCCGAACCCAGGAGGGGGAGGTCGGTAAGCGTAAGATCTGCATATCCAAAGCACGACTACCCCGCGCAGGAAAACCAGCCAGAAAGTTTGATAAACGCGGCTACATATATCCTTGACATCAATGGACGATAGTTCCGTCAAGCTGACAAGGGTCGAAGAGCCAAATAACCTATATCTGCACCTCGCAAGAGATGGGCATTGACAAAGAAAGTGGATAACAGTCTCGTCCTCCTCAGCGGATCTGCACCCACGGCAGAAGTCATTAAATGGGAGCCGCATTCTTTCCGAGTGTCTTCCCATAACACAGTGACCTGTAAGGATGGCCACTGTGATTGAGATGATACCGCGACCAAGTCCAAGTAACTGGTTGGTACGCCTTCTATCCATCCGGGGCCAGGTGAGTCTGGTGGTAGAGCAGGACTCCTCGTTGATCCAGGATAGGTTGGCGTGTCGGAAAAATTTCCGCGAGATGGCCAGTTTGATCGAGGCAAGTGGCATTCCTAAGTCGATATATTAAGACTCCTGGCATTAAATGAGATTTTTCCTGAAAATCTCTTAATTTTTCTCGAACATTCAGGCTCTCATCAAGTCCCTAACGAAAGCTACATCGCTGTTGGTAGACGTCCCTAAATTCAGGGGATTTGTAATCAACTAGTTAGGACTGGAACAAAGCATATAATTTCAGACATATTACGAGGCTCCTCAATTGATTCAGGTATTCTCCAGACGTCGCCGTAGTTTAGTAGGTAGTGCGTCGGCTTATTAGACGTGAGACCACGGTTCAAACCACAGGTCAGACAACAAAACAAAATAAAAAATATTTCTGCGGCGACTTCCTCTCAGCAGATTTCTGGCAAAAACTCGTTGAGTAAATAAAAATTGTCATGAAAAGTTTCTCAAAAATCTGTCGTTCGGAGTCGACTTTAAACTGCAAGTCCTGCCACTCATGTAAAAAATTAACTCAGCCACAGCATGAGTAGTCTGAGAAGCTAGGCCGTAATCTTAACTGAAGGGTTTTAATGTAATAATTATGTATGTATTCTCCGGTCATTTTTACACGGAGACTTAACTTCGTTGGCAACAGAGGAAGATGATTGATTGTCTTCTGTTCTTTAAACGAATGGCATTCTGTTGGCATTCTTTGAAATATCTTTTGCAAGAGCTGCTATCGTTCATGTCATGTATTAGTGCCCATCTCTGTTATGAAGAGACGGTGATTCTGCTGGAATTTCTTCAAATCACTTCTGTAGATCTGTGGATCTGAAGGGGAGGAAGAGGCTACCGTTCACGTCATGTGTTACGAGTATTGCCAATCTCTCGATTTGATGAGACGGCGATTTTTGATTTCTTAATTTCTGTCGTTAACTCTTCTAAAAAAGCAGCAGCAGGCTTTATTTCGAAGTTAACTAAGCTTTCTATAAGAAATAGTTGGTCAAGCCCTAGCCTAAATTAGTCTGAAGAGGGGGAAGATACCACCGTTCACCTCATGTGTTATTGCCAACCTCTTGCTTTGATGAGACGGCCAGTCTTGATTTCTTATTTTCTGTCTGCTCTTCTAACTGAATTAGCAGTAGCAGGATTTATTTTGAAATCGAGTTGGCTTTGTATAAGAAATATTGAATCAAGTTCTGGCTTAAGTGGTCCTTCCCTTGTAAGGAGTGAGCTTCACAAGAATTGATCCAATCCATGCAAAATATTCTCTGCGATCCTCTGTTTCCTCAACTTGTCTTGATGAACGTAAAGTTATTCAAGAAGAAATATTTCTACAACACTGAGATCCCTTACTTTTGTCTCCCTTCCTTCCTTCCTTAATTGGCCATAACAACCCGTTTAACGGATTTTGACCCTGTCGCAACACATCCTTCCAGGCGCCTCTACTTCGTTCACAGGCAACTGGACACTTTTTTGAAAAATAGTGTGATTGCGTTGCACTCCCGCCTTTCGCAGAACACTCTCCATGACGAAGTTGAAGAGGTCGCATGTTAAGGGGTCGCCTTGCCTGAAACCTCGCACGGTATCAAAATGTTCGGAGAGGTCCATTCCCACCTTGACGGAGCTGCAGGAATTGCTCAATGTCATTCTGTATAGCCTTATCAGCTTCGCAGGTATACCGAGCTCAGACATTGCGGCAAAAACACGATCCTTTATGGGGCTATCGAAGGCTGCCTTATAGTCGAGTTATTGTTCATGAGTCTTTTCCAGGATTTGGCGTAATGTGAAGATCTGGTCGATGGTGGACTTGCCAGGTCTGAAGCCGCACTGATAAGGTCCAATCAGTGTTTTGACGAGTGGCTCCAGTCGTTCACACAATACGCCTGTAAGAACCTTATATGCAATAGGAAGAAGACTTATACCCCTGTAGTGGGCGCATATAATAGGGTCTTCCTTTTTTTGTCTCCCACTGTGCATGAAGCACATTAAGAAAGCGGATTAATACAAAAATAAAATTCACTTAATGCCATAGAGCAGCAGTATAAAAAACAGAAAACAGAAAACAAAAACCAAAATGAGAACGAATATGAGAACGAGAAACAGAGCAAAGAGAAGCAGAAATTTAAACAAGAAAATTCTATTAATTTTAGCCTCTCATACTTTATGCCTTCAAACCACACTACAAACCCAACACAGAGACAACTTGGTACATGTCCTTTTAAATACGAACGAATACAATAAATTCTTCAACGACATTTTCTTATTTCACATGTTCCATGGGGAAAAGGCCTTCTCCCTCTGTCTCTCTGGCTGATTACATTTCACATGATTAATGATTACAATGAAGAGCGACTAGAAAATATTGTTTGGTGTCTTACTGGTTAAGGCTTCTAATTAGTGTCAGGATTTCAAACTTGTTACTTGTATCCTGCTCCAGCTCTCTCTCTCTCTCTCTCTCTTTCTCTCTTTCTCTATTGCTAGCTATCTTTATCTGTCTTTGTCTTTCCTTGCCCTTAGTATTTCTGGTGCGTATTGTTGATTTGTTTTCATATTTTTTTTTTCTTTTCGGTTTTTTTTTAATAAATTTTTATTGTTTTGCGTTGACACATGTTGACATTTCCATTTAAAGATAATTTTCCTAAAAGGAAGCCATATTGTTATCGTTGTTGTTGGGGAAAATAAAAGTTTTATTCTGCAAAACACAGAAAAAAAAGGGGGGGGGGGGAATTGTTTTGCACAAGGTTTTTCAAAATTTAAAATTAAAGCGAAACTATTTTAATTAAATTGAGTTTCTTTAATTTATATTTTTATATTCAAGGACTTGAAAAACAAAAAGAAAATTCTTTTTACAAAATTAGCTTTAATGTCCTTGCAGTACAGTAAAGTTTCATTATCGTTTTCTGCTATGTGTCGTGCTATACTTACTCTCTAGTTATGTATGTTTGCTTTCATGTTTAGTGTTTAAGGACACTTAAAACAATTTTTTAATTTCTCTCACGCTTTGAATTTTTAAGGCATTTGTGGGATTCCTCCTTCCTTTATTGGGAAATTGGGTCATGGCAGGTTTGGTCAGCCTATATAAACTGCCAAGTGTTCAATATCCTTCATCTAAAGAACGAATTGTTTAGTGAAGGGCTCACCATTTACGAATATGAATCGCTTAATAACCGAAGAAGGCATAAAAATAATTAAAACTGGACTACAAAAGTCATGTGTTCAAGTAAAGGCTCCGCCAAATAACTTTTTTTTTTTTGAAAATGCTTTAAGAAAAAAACTACTGAATATTTTCTCAAATTTCTTTTTTTATTTGAAAGCACAATCCTTCCGGTTAATAATGGAAAATAATTTCATTCAAATGGCCACCTCGGCTGCCCATGCAGTAGCCTACACGATCGTGTACAATTTTTAATCACATTATCGATTGTGTGCAGCTGTATTTCACCAATGGCTTCACGAATATTGTCCTTTAAAGCGTCAATTGTCTCTGGCTTGTCGGTGTAACATTTATCTTTGACGGCACCCCACAAATAATAGTCCAACGGTGTCAAATCGCAGCTCCGAGGTGGCCAAACGTCATCAGCTCTGCGGCTGATAATGCGATCTTCAAAAACAGGGCGCAAAACATCGAGTGTAGCTTCGGCTGTGTGGCAGGTAGGGCCGTCCTGTTGAAACCAAATGTTGCCAATATCCTCCTCTTCAATTTTTGTGAACAAAAATTCGTTCAACATGGCCCGATAACGATCGTTGTGTGCTTCAATTTTATCCATGAATGGTGGGAGGCCTGCAGTTTAAAGTCAACTCCGAACGACAGATTTTTGCGCAACTTTTCATGGCAATTGTATTTACTCTCAGAGTTTTTAACAGAAGACTGTTAAGAGAAAGTCACTGAAGATGTATTTTTGTCATCTTTTTGTTTTGTTTGACGGAAATCATTTGCAGGGCCAATACGCCTCGCAGGCGTTCCTCTAATGCAATGCCCCGTAATAACCCCAAGAACAGTGCTGAGCCTACTTCTCTGGAGTTTAAGCAGTAAATTGAAAAAAGTTTTCTTCAGTAAAAGGTGACATTAGAAGAGTTTTCTCATGGCTGAGCTAAGGTTTGAACCACACCGTCACGTCTAATAAGTCCCTGGGAACTGATTTTTTTTTCAATGACCCTAGAAGAATATTAACGTCGATTCAGAGCTCTGTGGCCAACCATAAACAATTTTTTTTACCTTCAATTGAAGATTATGTACTGGACGGTACATGTGATTGTAAAACAAGACGCTGCCCTAAGCCACACACAAAACAATCGATTTTGGTTGCCTTAGTAGAAAAAGCCAATTGGGGTCTTTAATTTTCAAATTCTTATTAAACGACCCAATGAACATCGACTATATCCCTGCTGAATATTGTCTCGATAGGGATTTCCACTCTCTGATTCCGAGTAGGGACGACTGGAATCATAATACTTTTGTCCCCCCCGGAAGTCCTGGATATATATACCGACAGCTCTAAACTCGATAATGAGGTTGGAAGAGGTGTCTACTCTAAGAAACTGGACCTAAACATTTCTCTCCGTCTGCCGGACTACTGCAGCGTTTTTCAGGCGGAGGTGACGGCAATTTACCGGGCCGCTCAATGAATCCTCGTCACCGGTGCTCCTTTCACTCGCGTCTCGGTCTTTTCTATCGTGTTTCGTGAATAACTCTAGGATCGTTAGGGAATGTCGCCGCTGTCTCGACCTTCTTTCTGGGCGCTTCACCAGTGTCACACTGGTGTGGGTCCCCGGGCACAGTAACATTCCAGGTAACTGTAGGGCCGACGATCTCGCCAGAGCTGGTGCGCTCCTTCCGGAATCGTCTTCAATTGAACTGGGTATGCCACTTGCCTCGGTCAGGTTGGACATTGCACGGAAATTCTCACGGGACGCCAACCTATCCTGAGTCAATGAGGAGTCCTGCTCCACAGCTAGACTCACCTGGCCCTTGATGGATAGAAAGCGTACCAACCAATTACTTAGTCTTGGTCGTGACGTCATCTCAACCACAGTGGCCATGCTTACAGGTCATTGCGTTATGGGTAGACACGCGGAGAGAATGCGGCTCCCATTTAACGACTTCTGCCGTGGATGCAGATCCAGTACAGGGACTGCGTTCACCCGTGGCATCACAACGGACCGCTATGCGTGCTCAAGTGAGCTTTGTGATATCAGAGCTACCACTCAGACCCAATAAATTGTTAGAATATTCGTTGCTGATTGGTTTACCTTTTTGAAGGAAGTCAATGTGGACTACATAGCCTGCAAGAGAAAAAACGATCGTTGCGACCGTGTATATTGGTTGGCAAAACAACTTGGAGTTCTTTAGCTTCGATTTGCACCATGAGACCCACTGTTTTGATAGCTGTTTGCGGTCGTGTGTGCTGTTATGGATTCCCGTTTTGTTCGCGGTTATGAAACGGCGCTAAATCTTCTCTTAATGGCTGTTGAGCCAGGCCAAGTACTCTTGCAGAGGTTTAAAGCGTTTACGTTTAAAAAAATTCCGAGTGGCATTGCTAATTGGGGTAAGCCTGCTCATATCAACAAAAGCATGTGATCAATAGAAGGCTATCATTCCCTCTCTGCTCTTAAAGACCCCATTTTGCGTCCTCCATTATTTTCTGAAAGATTGAAATCTTGAAGGACGATTGAAAATATTTTAATTTTATTGCCCTTTCATTCTTTATTCCCCTTTTTAATCTTTCTTTGAGAAACTTTTTCAATTCTTTGAATCCTTTGAACTTTATTTCGTTCTGCTTTAAGTTAAGAAATAAAAAATGTTTAGCAGAGTACAAAAGATTTTCGAAATTAAATTTTAATTTTAAAGTTTGACTTTCATTTCACAAAAATTGAAGAAAACGAAGACAAACGAAAACTTAACGAAAACTTTTCAACATTAATTTGCATTCGTATTCGATTTCAAATGGCTTTAAGTTTTCTTGTTGTTACTGTTGACGCTGCTGCTACACAAATGCTTTTAATCTTGAAGCAGCCCAATAACAGACAATAACACAGAGAAAAAGCCTTGAAAGGGTTAATAAAATTAGGCTTCACAGGTTTTACACTCTTAACGTACGTGCCTATGTATGTATGTGTGTGTATGTTATACTTCTGTTTTCAATTGTTTTTCTTTTTTTCTCTTTTTCACTGTGTAGAGCTTTATTTTTTCTGGTACTTTTTTTTTTGTTTTGTGCTGCACCAACTTTATTATTTTGAAAATGTACCACCACCACCACCTTAAGCCATAAAGTACGAGTTTTTTTCGCACACTCTCTCTCTCTCTCTCTCTCTTTCTCTCTCTCTGAGAAGTATGGAACAAGACAAGGCATATTTAAGTAGTATTCTTCACTTGGATATCAATTTCATTCACTACAAATTCACTCACGCTTACTCGCTTACTAATGCCACAACACGTACGCGTATACGTACACGTACGCATACACTTGAAGAAAATATTCCGAAGGTTCTTGCTTGCATATGAATTTGGCAGATGATGATGACAGAATTTGTAAAATGAATGAAGGACACGAACTGAAAGCGAAGATGACTTCTCACAAGGGCGGACTTAAATCATGGCAGTAGGTAGGTGAAAGTGGCTGTCCCCTCAATGAAGTTATAAGCGGACACATTTAGGCCACTCACAGCGCCCATTGTGATACCACATTTTCACAATTTCCCCTCGTCCAGGAACCACTGGGAGCTTCCGTTGAAGCGACTTAGTCTGCCAATATCAAGGCATGACAGTTCATCCAGATCCTCCTTATAATAGGCACTAAGAAGGCTCTTTCTCCTCCAAGCCAGTGCTGGGCATGTACACAGTGAGACTGAAGAACACTCTCATCCTCCTGCTCATCTCCGTAACTTCTGCAGAAATCATTTGCAGGGTGTCCAAAACCGATAGGCCTCGCATGCGTTCCTCTAATGCAATGCCTCGTAATAAGCCCAACAACAGTGCTGAGCCTACTTCTCTGGAGTTTAAGCCGTAAATTGAAAAAAAAAATTCTTTAGGAAAACATGGCAACAGAAGAGTTTTCTCTTCGTATTGCCTCTTGCAGTATTGTCGGGATTAGGAGCAGCTGCCCTTAGGCTACCCTTGACATTATTTTCTTCACTTGGCTTAGACGTCAAGCTTTGGCGGCTCATAGATAGCATACACTTAAGGAAATCGAGAAGTTGGAAACAGCACATAGGCAGTCACTTTGACTTCCTTTTATCCGAAGAAACTAACGAATAAAACCGTCTTAAGCTCGAGGGCTTTCACTCCAGATGGGGTATTGCAAAGCGGGAGCAAGCCCGTCCAATATGGCCTGTAACATCCACTTTACTGATAGGACGAAATAAGATGAAGCCATGGATGGATTAGGTCGGAGTGGTAGCCCTGTTATAAAAAGCTCACTTCAGCACGCATAGCGACCCGTTGTGATGCCACGGGTGAACGCACTGGAACTTCATTATAAACTAATTGACTACAACAGGGTTATACCGGCCGAGATATGTGCTGCTTTGAAAGCTCTTAAGTTTGGGAGCTCAACTCGCTTTTTCTAATGCGAATTCTTAAGTACCCTCCGTCAGAAGTCTGATTCCCCTGAGGGCGATATGATCAAACTGGTATTAATCGCAAATAGTTCGTAACTGTTGGGGCTCCACCCAAAGTTTTAGAGTAACAGAGTTCTCTGCTGGGTTCCGGAAAATAGTGGTACTCGTGGGAACGAAGGGATCAAGATTAGGTTTTTACTCGATTGATGACACGATTGTAGGTCCTTATCCTTCACTTGACAATCTCTATGGACTCATCTGGATGATCGAAGGATTACTGGGAGAACAGATTACGATGCTTCGTAGCTAAGAATCTTCGGCAATCTATCGACAGTGCTGAGGCTCAATAAATGGGCTTATCAGCCTGGTAATTGGATTCCTTAGTGAGCATTGCAGTCCCGGTACGCTCAAGTGTCGTCCTTCTCTGTGACAGTCTTCGGCCATCCATCGATGCTGCTGAGACTCAATAAGCGCACTGCCAGCCTGGTAAGTGGGTGTCGGTACGCTCAGGCGTCATCCTCCTCTGTGACAGTCTTTGGCCATCCTTCGACGCTGCTTAGAGTCAATAAGCCCACTGCCAGCCTGGTAAGTGGGTGCCGGTACGCTCAAGCGCCATCCTCCTCTGTGACTGTCTTCGGCCATCTTTCGACGTTGCTGAGACTCAACAAGCCCACTGCCAGCGTGGTAAGTGGGTGCCGGCACGCTCAAGCGTCATCCTCTTCTGTGACTGTGTGGCTCTTTGTAAAAGGAGTTTAAGTAATCTGGAAGAGGGTTTATTCGAGGGTTTAAACTGAGCCAGTACTCTGCCAGTTTTTAAGGTTTACAGTGGGATTATGCTGACTAACGGGTGCCGGGTGGTGACCTATGACGTCATAGATATACTGAAGTCTTAAGACTTTCAAGAATTTCGTTTTTCTCCGTGTTACAGTTTATTCAACTTCCATATACTTTGACTCGTGCATGCCACAAAGTAGCACGACGTCATGCAGCGGCACTCTAGAACATCTGTTACAAATTACCGTTGTTGTATGCCGTATGCCTTCAAACACGTACGATTTTGCTTGTAACAACAGTAGCAACAACAACAACAATATACGATACACAGCTGAGCTTTTAATTTCAATCTTCTGTTGCCTACTTCTTCTCCTTCTTTTCTTCGTCTTCGTTTGCTTTTTCTAATTCCCATTTCTTCAGCAATATTTTTGCATATGGTAGGTACATAGTAGCACCTAGCACTGGGGTAGCATGGCGCATAGCATAGCGTTGCTAAGCTCTGGCCGTAGTGGTGGTAGTTTTTTTATTATAAATTCTGTTTATGTTTTGTTGCTGTTGTTGTTGTTGTTGTTGTTGTTGTTTTAGTTGCTTTAGTTATAGTTTTCGAACTGTTTATACTTAATTTAGTCTGTTAACTGAATATAGATAAGAGAGATTGAAAAATAATACACACACATTAAAAAGACCCAACAAACAGTGACTCTTTCTTCTCTTCTTCTTTTTCACATGTTCTTGTGGCAAGTAATACAACAACAAAAAAATCTTTTTTTTTTTGGTCTCAGCACCCTACAGTGAAGTTGAATAGAGTGGTAGAGGCTGGTAGAGGCTTGAATTGCATGTCAAAAAGCAATTTAAAATGTTCTTCATTTTTATTATGCAAATTCAGCAGGAGGAGGAGGAGGAGGTATTAGGCACCGTGCCATTACTCTCATGGGCTTATAAAAGAAATACGATTGCTTAACTCCATAAAGAAAAGGTCTTGTAGAACAGCAGCTTCATTTTACCCCCGAGATTAACTTAGACTTGTAACAAAATTTTAAGCAACTAGGTTAGGTTAGGTTAGGTTAGAGGACGTGTACTTGTCAATTAAGACAAGTACAGTACCCGGAGGTCGAATTGACCCATTGTACAACGTCCTAGTTTCTCACACCACTTATGTTGTGTGTGTTAGTTTTATACATGAGTAATGGGACCTACAGTTTAAAATCGACTCCGAACGACAGATTTTTATTTATTGAGAAACTTTTCATGGCAATTTTAATTTACTCTCAGAGTTTTTGGCAGAAGTCTACTGAGAGGAAGTCGCCGAAAAATACTTTTTGTATTTTGTCTTTGATGCCTGGCCTGGGGCTCGAACCCAGGCTTTTGCGCCTAATAAGCCAACACACTACCTACTAGACCACGGCGACTTCCAAACTAAGCAACTAACCCAGATAGAGGTGGGTAGAGATGGCCGTCCTCTCAAAGAATTCGGATGGACGCAGTTAGGACACTTAGGTAGCCCTTCAAGCTATTGTGTTTTTTCCTTGAGAACACCATGAAGAGCTTAACTCTTTAGAAAGATCCTCTAGAATATCCCCAAATGTTTTTAGTCGTTACCGAGTAACGAATATACAATCAAAGGCTTGCAATATCACTGCAGCATACCTTATTTTAATAGAAATTTGCAAACATTACCCTCTGCTACAGCATTAATGAAGTAACACCACAGAGAGGTGGCACCACAGTCAAGCGACTCGTAGCGTTGTCGGCTCGTAGTGGCAAATTGAGAAACTAACGAATAAAATATCTTTGAGGTTAACAGCTTCTACTACAGATAGATTGTTGTAAAACGAGTACAATGAACGCCTAATACGGGCTGTAACGTTTATTTTTACCGGCGGGTCGAAACTGGATAAAAGCATGGCTCGCCCTCTGCAATCAGTAACCCCGACGTAAATCGAATTTCATATTGCTCATACGACAAAATAGTATGTTTTTAGCAAGGAACTTAAAAAAGTTACAGTAATCCCTCGATTTACTTCGCAGTTGGTTCCAAAAATAGGCGACGTAAATCGAATGACAACGCAAATTGAAGTTAGAGGGAACAAAAAATTTGACGACGTAAATCGAAACAACGTTAATCAAGGCCACGTAAATCGAAGGATTACTGTAGCATGTAAGAGGTGACACCACATCAGCTTTCGAAAATATAGCTTCAGTTACACCCCAGGACCAGCAGCATGACACTTTTGCACTCACATTCAGTGGAAAGCTTTCGAAGATAAGGGAAAGTGTCATAGTTAAACTACGAAAAAAAAATAACACTTCTCTATGCTGTACTACAAAGAGTATAGGCTGTGCCATCAGTTAAAGGTTTCACGGTGTTTACCCTGCATTACAGCTCGAGATAAAAGCAGAGTCCCGACATCACAATACATGAACCATGTCAGCAGTATTCGCATAATAATGCAAAAAAATATTGAGTATCCTTATTTACATACATAATTAGTCATTACAACCCTTTAGTCAGGACTGCAACCTAGCTTCTCACACCACTTACGTTGTGCGCGTTAATTTCTACACATGAGTGGCGAGACCTGCTGCTTAAAGTTGACTCCCAAAGACAGATTTTTAAGAAACTTTTCATGGCAATTTGTTTTCATCCTCAGGGTTTTTGCCAGCAGTTTGCTGACAAGAGGTTGCCAGAAGAAATGCCTGAGCTGTGGTTTGAATCTCTGACTCGCGGCTAATAGGCCAACGCAGTAATTACTGGACTATGGCGACTTTTTGCCTCGGGCTTCGTGGTAAAGCCCGTTAAAATCTTGATGAACTCTCTCTCTCTCTCAACAGGCAAAACAGTTTTTCTTTTTTTCCAATGATAGAAAAGGCCAAAGAATTCTGGTCGTTCTTTAAGTGGTAATATTAGTCCACAGAGTTCAACCTACTCGAGAGCCACACCAAGGAATAAACCCTAGTCATCACTATAATATCGTCAGGTATTCGATTGTAAGTCGCCGTAGTCTAGTAGGTAGTGTGTTGGCTTATTAGAAGTAAGGCCCGGGTTCGTATCCCAGGTCAGACATCAAAACGCAATATGAAAAAAAAATATTTCTTAGGCGACTTCCTCTCAGCAGATTTCTGGCAAAAACTCTGAGTGGAAAATAAAATTGCCATGAAAAAGTTTCTCAAAAAAAATCTATCGTTCAGAGTCGACTTTAAACTGTAGGCCCCGCCACTCATTTATAAAATTAACACACACAACATAAGTGGTGTGTGAAACTAGGTTGTAATCCTGACTAAAGGGTTGTAATTATGTATGTATAGTCTATGCCAACAACTAAAGATTTCAAAAGGTTTGCTCTGAATTATACTTCGTGGAAAAAAGCAGGGTCCTGGCCTCACTGTACATATATGAAATATGGCAGGAGTATTCTCATAACAGGGCAATAAAGTATTGAGTATCTTCTCACTTACTTCCTAGTTGATCATTACAAGACTTTAGTCAGGATTACAACCTATCTTATCACACAACCCATACTGCGTGTAATAATTTTATCCATTTTTATCGCCGTAGTCTAGTAGGTAGTGTTTTGGCTTATTAGCCCGTATAGCCCGAGTTCGTATCGGCGACTTCCTCTCAGCAGATTCTGGCAAAAACTCTGTGAGTAAAGAAAAAATTGCCGTGAAAAGCTTCACAAAATGTCTGTTATTCGGAGTCGACTTTAAACTGTAGCTTCCGCCACTCACGTATAAAATTAACGCACACAACATGAGTGGTGTGAGAACCTAGGCCGTAATAATGACTGAAGGGTTGTAATGGCCAATTATGTATGCATGTATGTAACGAGACCTACCATTTAAAGTCGATTCCCAACAACAGATTTTCATGGCAGTTTTTGTCAGTAGTCCGCTGGGAGGAAGTCGCCATAAGAAATATTTTTTTTCTGTTCTAAATGCCTGAGCTGGGGGTTTGAACCGTAGCTTCACGTCTAAAAAGCCACCACGCTTCCTATATGATTACGGCGACTTAGTGCTTAATGCTTAACGATTAAGCCCTTTAAAATTTTAATGAACTCTCTCTCAACAAGCAAAACAGTTTTTCTTCTTTGTAATGATAGAAAAGGCCAAAGTATTCTCGACGTTCTGCAAGTGGTAAAGCTAGGGCACAACGTTCAGCCCGCGCATGAACCACTCCAATGAATAAACGCTCAGTCGGGTACTAGTCATCAATATAATTTCGTCAGCTATTCGATTGATTAGTAAACCATAACGAGCTCGACATGATGGCGCATAACAGAGCCAATCCGCGAATTCATTACGTGGCCAGATTTGAAGAAAAGGAAAGGGGATCCTAGACGTTTAGCAAGTGGTAATTCAAAGTTCAACCTGCGTAAGAGCCACTCCAAGGAATAAACCCTCAGTCGGGCCCTAGCCATTAAAACAATTTCGTCAGATATTCGATAGACTTGTAAACCATAACGAGCTCGACATCATGTCGCCCAAACAGGTTCAATGAGCGAAAGCGTTTGTCAAGTTCGAGAATGCGCTGAATACCACATGTCATAAATACTTAAGCCTGCAAGGAGGGCAACGTATTGCTGACCTTCTTCACTCTACGGTTGCTTGTAAATTTATTGTTATATGATAGGGTACCACAGTAGTCGTTGTCCAGTGTATGTCACTTCTTTGTTTGTTTTCATTTTCATCATGATTTTCATTCAATCACTCATATTGTGTGTGTGCTTAACTTTAGCATGAGTTTGATGAAAACGATATTCACCGATTATAATACCATGAGCCAGTTAAACACAAATAACAATGACACACACACACAGACAGACATACATACATATGAACGGACAGACGCATAGGCAAACACTGTTACTGTTATTTAACGATAACATACGATACGATTCATCATGATGGTGACGATGACGATGACGATGATGATGATGATGGAAATCAATATCATGAGCACGTTCGTGTACGGTTGGTTTTATTATGTTCATCATAACTTTTTAACGCCCCTTTGCCAAGCCAAAGAAGCTTTTTTCCAATCTGTATGATGGTACAGGCATGGTGGTATAGATTGTATGAATGTATGAATGAATGTACATATGTATTGTATGACAAACAGTAGCTTATTTGTTGGGGGAGACATGTTTGAATTAATCGTGCTACTTTAGAGAAAAATATGCTCCTTAAATCACAAGGATATTATAATGAAGGTTGGTTGCTGGTTAAGGGCGGTGGTGTGGTAATAAAAGTTTTGTGTATGTGTGTGTATGTGGCAAGAGACAATTATTTGCAATACAAATGAAAGTTTAATACATTGGCCTGGAGGGCAATCGAATAAATTTTATTTTTAAATGAAAATTCCTTTAAATTATTATGACAAATATTGTGCATGGAAAACTTTTCTTAACACAATTATTTAACACACAAAGCAAGTAAGGGAGAGGGGGGGGGGGGCGGTGATACAATCTTATTTAATCAGAAAACTTTTTCCAATAAAATTACCAAAAATGGGTAGACATTTATTGTTTGGAGATATTGGCATCAGGCCTTACGAATGCTGTTTTTCTTTTCATACTTTTAAGGCAGCATAAGCCCTCATTTTCTTATAATTTCTTCGCTTAACATCTGTTTCATTAATCAAGTTTCCGGAGGTATGCAGTTGATTCCTTTACTTTAGCAGGTTATAGAATAATAGGGTTGCCATCTGCCCCTTAGAGAAAATGTAGCAGATTGTTGTATTGGGTGTAATTTTGAATAACTTTTCCTTATTAAGCCCCTACATTTTCTAAAAAGGTGGTGCTACCTCCCCTTCCTACAATTTGCGTTGCAAACCTTTCCCTTTCTGAAAGCCAGGAGCTGCTAAGTTTACTGGATTTACACCTTGAAGTGGACAACTTCTTCTCCGTAGTCCTAAGGCAAAAACTCGGAGAGTAATGAAAAGAAAATTACCATGAAAATATTCTCAAAAATCTGTAGATCCCACCGCTCATGTATAAAATTAACACACACTCGACATAAGTGGTAAGAGAAGCTGGGTTGTAATCCTAACTAAAGTGTTTTAATAACCAATTAAGTAAGTTTTATTGTTTCAAATAATTGTTTCCTTTTTCTTAGTTTTCCCCTTTAAAAATTGTACTCAAGCATCTCACTCTGATTTTATAAACTTTCCAATAAAAAAGAAAAAAATCTTAAAATAAGAAGAAGAAGAGGCTCTTATTAAGCCTATTAATTAAACTCTCATTGCAACAGTTTTAAGTGGTTTTTAATTTTCTTCTTCTTCAAAATCTTCAATCAGTGAAGTTTCATTGGTTTTCTTGCCTGCCATCACTTTAGCACCCCCTTTTTTATTTCGTCCGAACAACTTAAATTGTGTTAAAGAGTTGGCAAGAGGCTATTAATTTATATAATTAACCCATTGAGTGCTTTAAATTAAAACAAAATTGAAGAATTGAAGAAAAGAAAATAAAAACAAAAAAATTGAGAAAGAAAACTGACGTTCGGTGACGACTTTAAACTCCAGGTCCCACAACTCATGAATTTTATCCATGAGATACAACCTAGCTGTGTGAGAAGCTAGGTTGTAGTCCTTACTAAAAGGGTTGCAATAATCAATAAAATAGGTTAGGTTACGTTAGGTTAGAGGAGGTCGAATTGACCCATTGTACAACGTCCTTACAGAGGGAAGGATAATAGAGGGATTAAAAAGGGAGAGGATGTAGGAAAGGGGAGAATGGGAAGTGGAGGAATTACACAGATAAGATACAACAAAAAGGGGAGGGCGCGACTACACTAATGAAGCCCTAGCGCCTCTCGACCAGCCTAAGCCACTAATCAATAAAATAAGTAAGTAAGTAATCTGAGCAGCCTATCTTTAGTGAAATAACCCTCTAACCTAACTATTAAAGAGTCATTCGTACAAAGTTGATCATTTCAACACTTCAGTCAGGAATCAGGACATAGTTCCTCACACCACTTACGTTGTGTGTGTTGTGGCGGGACCTACCGTTTAAAGTCGACTACAAGCGACAGATTATTTTGCAAGAAACTTTTCATAGCAATTTTTGTTTACTCTCGGACTTTTTGCCAGAAATCTGCTGAGGGGAAGTCGCCGTAGAAATATTTTTTTAATTTCATTTTATTGGACAGGTCTGACTTGGGGTTTGAATCATGGCCTTGCATCTAATAAGCCAACACACTACCTCCTAGCCTACGGTGACTACTATCACACAGAGTCATGCCCAGCAGAACATAAACCAAGTCGAGGTTTAAAAGTCACTGGAAAGCAATTCAAAGGATCTGGCAATCTGATCGCCATCTGAGTCCTTGATTCATATGAGATTTGCTTTAAAATAGTTGGAGACAATCTAGGAAAGCTAAATCACCTAAGCAGTCTTCCTTTGCTAGATAAGAGGTTGTATTTGTATTCACAGTAATGTCCAGACAGATTGATTAGCGAGAAGGGGAGCTTTTATGCCACCGATAGGGATAAAACCCATTTGCACAGCAGGTGCGATGTGTAGGTATTGCCGGCAAAAAGAAAGATAGAAAGAGGCGGAAACTCTTCTTAAGCCAAGTAAATTAAAAACAATCTGAACTTTTGTTGTGTAACTGCAAGGAGAAGAGATCAGGCCATCCAGAAATAGCAGCCTAAGAGGAACACTTGCTCAGAATAGGAATTACTTTAGGCCCAATGGGTGGACTATGTGATGAGGAAAACGAACCATCAAAACTAATTCTTGGAAACTAAAGGACTGTAATACATCTCAGAGGGAAAGGCATGAGTATGTATTAGTCAGGGTAATATTGGCAACAGTTTGTCCTCTAAACGATAATAAAGGGTCCGCCAAATAACTTTTTTTTTGAAAATGCTTTAAAAAAAACTACTGAATATTTTCCTTTCCTATAATCCTTCCATTTAATAATGGAAAATAATTTCATTCAAATGGCTGCCTCGGCTGGCCATGCAATAGCCTACACGATCGGTCCAATTTTTAAGCACATTATCGATTGTGTGCAGCTGTATTTCACCAATGGCTTCACGAATATTGTCCTTTAAAGCGTCAATTGTCTCTGGCTTGTCGGCGTAACACTTGTCTTTGACGGCACCCCACAAATAATAGTCCAACGGTGTCAAATCGCAGCTTCGAGGTGACCAAACGATAATGATAATGCGATCTTCAAAAACAGGGTGCAAAACATCGAGTGTAGCTTCGGCTGTGTGGCACGTAGCGCCGTCCTGTTGAAACCAAATGTTGCCAATATCCTCCTCTTGAATTTTTGTGAACAAAAATTCATTTAACATGGCCCGATAACGATCGCCATTGACTGTAACGGCCACTCCTTGCTCATTTTCGAAGAAAAATGGCTCAATTATGCCTCTGGACCAAAATACGCACCAAACAGTGTCTCGTTTTGGGTACGTCGATTTTTCAATGTATGCGTGCGGGTTTTCTGTGCCCCAAATGCGACAATTTTGCTTGGATACATACCCGCCAAGATCAATATGAACTTCATCTGAAAAGATGATTTTTTTGCCAAAATCGGCATCTTCATGGCCAGCCGAGGCAGCCATTTGAATGAAATTATTTTCCATTATTAAACGGAAGGATTGTACTTTCAAATAAAAAAAAGAAATTTGAGAAAATATTCAGTAGTTTTTCTTTTAAAGCATTTTCAAAAAAAAGTTATTTGGCGGACCCTTTATTTAAAACAATACCTGGTGACCATTCACTCAAGTTTAAAGCCTTCAAAAAAGTTTTTTTATTTCGAAAGATTTATTTTGAAATCTTTTGCTCATAAGTAAGCCTCCTTCCAAAACATTTGTCTGCCTCGGCTTTATCTCTTGCTTTCATGTTGAAAATTAAAAAAAGAAAAACAGTTTTCAACACACAAAAGTTTAACAATTTTCTTGAAACTATTTTTCAAATTAAAAACAAAAGAAAAGAAATCAAAAAAAAAAGAAAAACTAAAACTGAAGCCTTAATCGCCCTCTTTAACTTGTTAAAAATGAAAAATCGTTTTCAAAACAAAAGAATAAAAAAAATCTCAAGTTGTCCACCCCCTCGCCACTACAAACCAAAGACAAAGAAAAGCAAACGAAAACAAAAAACTGACCTCAAGATTAAATCCATTAAATCGCCAAATGAGAGAATAAATGAAGAAAAACAAAAAAAAAAGAAAGAAAAATTAGAGACAGACAGACGGACTGGCGGACGGACAGCAAAAAAAACGTTAATGAGTTTTCATCTAAAACAAGAGAGAGAGAGAGGGAGAGAAAGAGAAAAAAGAAAACATTTATAATTGATAGTTAAACGGGAAAATTACAAAAAAAACGGCAAAAAATAAAAAAAAACATTTGCTGTACAAGACCATACAAAAGCGAAAAAAAAGAGAAAAAAGCAAACCAGGCTGTGTTAAAAGAAAAAATTGTGACAAGAAATGAAATGAACTGAACTGAAGCGAAGGATAATTAAAGATGGCAAATGTCACAGCAACAATAAAAACAAAAGACGCTTTCAACTGATGGCAAATAAAGCGTGGGAGAGGGAACACAAGCCAACACTTCATATTTACGGTGTGTGATACTTTTTGTCTATTTTTAGTGCTGCTGCTGCTATTTGATGATGTTTTCTGAAATACAAAGTAAAGTACAATTACAACAACCACAATGACAAGAATATCCCATTATTAGCATCAGCGGTAACAACACAATTAAAAATACGAACGACATTAACAGAGAAACATAACCAGATACTCCAACAGGAAACACGCTCGTACACCAACGCATCTTTACAGTAGAGATTCTTAATGACCCGTTAGGAAACAAGAGACTTGAGGAAGAGCGTAAGAACAGGCATACCTAGTATTTCTATGTACGTTCAATTGGAAATGGACAGTTACAGGGCAGATGTTCAGTAGTTTCCTTCACTTCCACGTCAAAGTAGCCTCGTAAACGTACGTGCTTATGTGTACGCAGAGTGGCAGCTTATTTACTTACTTACTTACTTAATTGGCCATAACAACCCGTTTAACGGATTTCGGCCTACCGCAACACATCCTTACAGGCGCCTCTGCTCCTTGCGCGCCTACGCCAGTTGGTCACACCAATCGATGACAGGGCTTCCTCGATTTGGTCCTTCCAACAGATACAAGATCGTCCTCTTCGCCGACTTCCGCAGATTCCCGCATTAAATACCCGTCTCGCCGGAGCATTCTCCTCCATTCGAACGACATGGCCGTGCCAGCGCAGCCGCTGGATACTAATACGCTGAACAACGCCAATGTCGTTGAGGAGCTCATACAGCTCACTGTTGGATCAGATACGGAAATCATCGCCAACTCGTAGCTTACTTACTTACTTAACTTTATTGGGCCAGTCAAGCGTAACCTACAATACATACATAATTAGTCATTACAAGCCTTTAGGCAGGATTACGACCTTGCTCTCACGTTAGTGAAAGTGAAAGTGTGTTAATTTCATACACGAATGGCGGGACCTACAGTTGGCACCGAACGGCTGACATGTTATGTGTGAGTGCCAGGACCTATAGTTTTAAATCGGCTCTAAACGACAGATTTTTGTGAAGCTTTTCATGGCAATTTTATTTATTCTCCGAGTTTTATGCACAAGAAATCTGAAAGAAATCTTTTTTTTAATATTTCGAGATATCAGAGCCAAGGTTTGAACCATGAGCCGACGTTAAAATGCTAAAACACTCTACCTACCTTCTTCTACTGTCTTCAATTGAAAAAATTCACTTCATTCCGTAAATTTCCTACGGGTCTTAAAAAGCACTTTTTTATATTCCATACTGTGTCTGTACGTTATTAGTTGTTCTCTTTCGTTCCCACGCTGTGTCTTGATTTCCTTCCGTTTGTTGGTTTTGAATGATGATTTTGTTTTGTTTCTGATTTTATTCTCACTTGCTTTGTCTCTCTCTTTCTCTCTTTCTCTCCCTCTCTCTCCCATTTTTTAATGTAGAAAAATCTACAAGAGAAGATAATTGTATCACACAAATTGCAATCATTAAATGGCAAAATAGCAAATGTTGCCACTGAAAATTAAAGTCAAACACACACACACATACACAGAAACAACATGCATCCCCCAAAAAATATGCTACAATTAATTACACTCACACATACATACATGCATTTAAAGAGAGAATAACATTGTCATCCTTCTTTTACCCTCAGCAATATTAGTCAATAGTAGATCCCTAGTTTAATCGAACTATTCAGTCAAGCATTGCTACATGCATCAACCAAAAATACCAAAAAAAACGAAACAACTTAACTAAACCAATTGAGTAGAAATAAAAGTATGGTTGTATGTATGTATGTGTGTGTGTGTGTTTAAATAAATTGCTTTCCTCAACCTCAACTCTAATACACGAAGAGAATTCTGTAAATATAGTGAGGGTATGTATGTGTGTGTATGTAAATGAAAAACAAAACCGATGTTAATAATGATGATGCCAATATATAACAGTAATAACAACAACAACAACTAAAACAAACAAATAAAAAAATAAAAATAACAATACATTGCAAACGATTAACCACAAAGCAGCAAACAAACAACAACAACAACAACTAACATAACAAAACACTCATTAACTATAAGTACAGCAACAGCATCGGCAACAGTAACATGTTTTTTTCTTGTTTTTATTTTTATTTTTATTTTGATTCTCTCTGACTCACTCTCCCTCTCTCTTACACTCTCATTGTTATAACAACCCAAGCAAATGGCTGCCTTGTTTAGATTTGTTAGTTTATGTAAGTATTCTACATTCGAGATCATGACTGAGAGTGTGTATAACTGTATAGATTTGTTGTTTATCTATGGCTGCTTGAATCCAAACAGAGAAAATAGAAAAAATAGAGAGAAAAGAGATGGGGGCCATATTAAAACCACTAAAATCCATAGAGAACTAATAAAAATAAAAACGAGAACTAGAAACACACACATGTTTAAGCACATTTACAATACTTTGTATGCATACACTGACATACATACATGTCATGATTGCTTTTGCAATAACAATAACGTTATAAATTTTGCTATCGAGTAGTTTTGTTTATTTAGTATTAAATGTACTCATACAAGTCTATTTGTAGCTAACAACGACGATATAAATTGACACGAGACACACGCACACACTGTCACACTCACTCTCACACATATACACACATTATGTGTAAAGAGACAACAGCGATTGCCATTATTATTATTACAACAAGTAACACGGATAGCACAGTGGATTTGGATTGAATGTGAACAAAATGTGGGTAAATATTGTTGTTGCATTATTGTGGAGTTTTGTTTCCATATAAACGAGACGCTGTTGTACAAGAAAGTGGCACATCGTAAAAAGACAATAAGTCAGGGTAGCCAATTAGCACTTTCTATACTTCTTCAATGCTCGGGTCTTCAACAGTTCCTTAGCTAAGTGAGTTAATATAGGCAGGCAATGTTTTTCTTGTGTTTTTTTGGGGGGTGTGAGCTAAGTAGTTCTTTAGTTTCATTTGAAGACTTTAAAATTAAATGAATGATTTGAAATACAGTGATCATTAGATAATATTTTTAATATTGGCATATAGAGGTCTAGTAGGTAGCGTATTGCCTTAAAGCTACCCTCGCAATCCTAATATTACCCTGATTAATACATACTCATACGTTTCCATTTGAGATGTTTTACCGCCGCTTAGTTTCCCAGAAGTCGAAGTCGCCGTAGGTAGTGTGTTGGCTTATTAGACGTAAAGCCAAAAAGTATTATTACTTCGGCGACTTCCTCTCAGCAGATTTCTGGCAAAAACTCTGAAAGTAAATAAAATTGCCATGAAAAGTTTCTTAAAAAATCTGTCGTTCGGAGTCGACTTTAAACTGTAGGTCCCACCACTCATGTATAAAATTAACACACACAACATAAGTGGTGTGAGAAACTAGGTCGTAATCCTAACTGAAGGGTTGTAATGGCCAATTATGTATGTATGTAGTTTCACAGAATTTGTTTTGATGATTTGTTTTCCTTATCACATAGTCCACCCATTTGGCCTATAGTGAGTCTTATTCTGAGCAAGTGTTCGCCTTAAGCTACTATTTCTGGATAGTCTGATCTCTTCTCGTTGCAGTTACTCAACAAAATTTTCGATTGAGAAAGGTCTCCGCCTCTCTTTATCTTTATTTTTGTCGACTATGCCTTCCCAAACATCTCACCTACTCTACAGAAGGGTTTTATCTCTATCGGTGGCATAAAAGCTCCCCTCCTCACAAATCAATCTGCCTGGTTATTACTGTGAATTCAAATACAACCTCTTATCCAGCAAAGGAAGACTGCTTAGGTGATTTAGCTTTCACAGATAGTCTTCTACTATTTTAAGGCAAACCTCATACGAATCAAGGACTCAGATGGCGATCAGATTGCCAGATCCTTTGAATTGCTTTCCAGTAACTTTTAAACCTCGACTTGGTTTGTGTTCTGCTGGGCATGACTCTGTGATAGTAGTCGCCGTAGTCGAGTAGGTAGTGTGTTGGCTTATTAGACGTGAGGCCACGCTTCAAACCCCAGGTCAGACATGTGCAGCAAAACGAAAATGAAAAATATTTCTACGGCGACTTCCCCTCAGCAGATTTCTGTCATAAACGGTGAGAGTAAATGAAATTGACATGAAAAGTTTCTCAAAAAATCATTCATTCGGAGTCGGCTTTAAACTGTATGTTTCGCCACCCATGGGTTATTACGCACAACAAAAGTGGTGTGAGCAGCTAGATTGTAATACTGGCTAAAGGATTAAAATTTAAGTAAGTAAGTAAGATGCTGCTTTGCGTACACATTGTACATACACACGGTTACTAAAGTATACATACGGTTAACAAATTTCAGAAATTTTTTAACCAATCCGTTTTCGTTCAAAATCTTTATAGTTTTCTTGATTTTAAGGCGGTCTTTTGCATTGGTTAAAAAATTTCTGAAATTGAACTGAATTGTGGCCCTGCACAGGCCCACAAAAGTATACATCCGATTAACAAATTTTACAAATTTCTGAACCAATGCAAAAGGCCGTCTTAAAATCGAAGGAAGATGTCAGACAATTATAAAGATATTCAACGAAAACGGATTGGTTAAAAAATTTCTGCAATTTGTTAACCGTATGTATACTTTTGTGGCTGAGTGTAAGTCTACGGAGCTACTTTGACGTAAGAATTGGGGAAACTACAGCATCTCCCCTGTGATTGTCCATTTCTAATTGAACGCACATATAAATACTAGGGATGCCACAGCTTACTCGCTTTCTCGAGCCTCTTGTTTCCTATCTGGTCACCGTTAATATATTTTAAAGATGCCTTGGTGTACGAACGTATTTTCTGTTGGAGTATATGGTTATGTTTCCCTGTTGCTGTTGCTGTCGTTTTTTTTAATTGTGTATTTATTGCTGTTGCAAATAATGTAATATCCTGCTCTCCTTAGCACAGTAGCTGTATATAACAACATTCAGAAAGGCTGTTTCTTTTAACAATAACAAGGAAAAAAGAATTTTTTTTTTATTTAAAAGAATTTATTTTATTACACAAATATTCTGTCTTCAATGCCACTGTGTGGCCCTTACACAAAAATTGCTAAAATTGAATGGAATGGAAATTTATTACCAATACAATGCGAATACAAATAATATTGATTTAAATTGTCATATAAATTACAATTTATAGAGATTCTGATAATAAATAAACAACGGCGCACGCACACACACACACACACCCCCAAACGCTGTCTTATGTTAAATGGTAATAAAAATGTAAATAAAGAAAAACATGTTTCCGTTGTTATGAATAACAATAATACACAGACAGTGTTTGTTGTTGGTTGTGTTGTAGAATAAATTTTTGTTTAAAAAGCTCATGTATTTCTAATGCGTACATTACAGCACTTAACCTTCACAGGGAACCCACTGTGAACTGATTTCAATTAATGTTTAATGCAGCTTAAAAGTATGCAACAGCTTTTTCAAATTATTTAAGATCGCACATTACACAAACACTAACACAAACAAAGGAATAAAACAGCATGAGAGCTCTCTCTCTCTCTCGCTCTTTTAAATACAAAATGGTGGAGGTTTGTTTATTTCTTCCTCTTTTTCTCTCTCTCTTTCTTTTTGTTTAAAAAAACGTGTTCATTAATATTCCATTCCATGCGATTACATTAAATCCGTTTAAAATCTTTTAGCACTTCATAATTTTTAATACGTTCAGCAAAAAAAAAATATATTTTATAATGGCAGTGGTGGCTGGATAAACAAGAGAAAAAAACAACAAACAAACATGTTTACTTGTTTGTCTGTATGTGTGTATGGCTGTCTATGTATGTTTATTGAGGCTTACACTTGTGGTTACAGGACAATTGTGCGTGATCTCTTGCTCTTGTTTATTTTCATGACGTTGTTATTGTTTATGTCCCCTTTTTTGGAGAGTTTTTGCTGGTGTTTTTGTTTTTGGGTTTTTTATACTTCCACTCTCTCTCACTCTTTCTTTTACTTGCTGTTAATCCTTCATATAAGTTTATTTATTTCAGTATGTGTGCTTGTGTGTTTACAAATGTGTATGTTTAACAATGTAATGCTTTTATCTGTTGCTAGCTCTCTCTCTGTCTCTCTCTCTCTGAGTGTATGGAAGTGTAAATTCCAGTTATACAGCTTCGCTGCGTGCTTCTTTTTTCCCCTTTACTTGACTGCTGTTGTTGTTTGTTTCTCATTAGTTTGTCGGTTTGATGGATGGTTAAACAGTGACTTCATATATCACCAACATACCACAATATCACGGCTGAAAGCAAATAACAGCAACACCACAGGCACATACACACACACAACCAACTACAATAGTACAAGCTTTAGTCAGTACATTATCAGGGACAAACAACAGGGCGAGTATAACACAACAATAACATGACATTGTCGCTGTAAATGACATCATTTGAGTAACATGTGCAATAGCATGCACACATACATCCATGTTATTGTATTCATAGTTGCAACAACAACAACAAGAACTACCATTTTTATATTCGCATTGTAGTCCACTGTTTTTAAAATTTTATGTATTTTGCTGTAGCCATAGATCAACGGTTGTTTGAATTTTTTTGTTTAGTTTAGGTTTTCGGTGTTTTATTTTTCTCTCTCCCCTCTAAATTACTCTCCTGTGGATTTGGTGTTCTATTTATAATTCTCTAAAATGGGTTTGAGTGTGCGTTAGTGTTAGTGTAAGCATACAGTTTTATTATGTTTATAATGCAAAAAAAATAAACACAAGCAACGCAAATAGCGGTTGGCAAATGTATTGCATTCCAGTTGTTTTTGCCTGTAATTTCTGTAATTTTAATAGGATTCTGATTTGTTCTACTGAAAATCTGTTTATTTTTGGTTTTTTTTTTTTTTTTTGTATATTTAATTCAGTTAATTATACATAAATACACACACTGGCATACACACATATTTTATAAAATATTTTTATAAAATATTTGCAGTAAAAAACGTTAGAAGTTTAATTAAATTTTAATAAATTAAAACCAATTAATTTTGTTTTCTTTCAATTCAATGCACAAATATTGTTGTTGCATTTCATTTTACAATCCAAATTGCAAACAATACTCAAGAAAGAAAAAGATATTTTAAGAGAAGTTTTGCTATTTACAAACAATTGCAAGTAAATTCTTTTACTCTTCTTTTATTCTTCTTAAATTCTTTCTTTTCTAAAGAAAGTACTTCTGATAATTACTGCAAAACTCCCATGAAGCCATGATTTCCACACAAACTTTTATATCATTAGAATGCCTCGCCTTAGGCAGTGAGTTGACTTACTAGGCGTGAGGCCAAGGTTCAAACTCCTGCTCAGACATCTCCGACTAAATACATTTCCGGTGACTTCATCTCTCTTCTCTTCTTCGTTGACTTTCTGGCAAAAACCCGGAGAGTAAATATAAAATTGCCATGAAAAAGTTTCTCAAAAATCGGTCGTTCGGAGTTGTCTTTAAACTGTAGGTCCCACCACTCATGTATAAAAATAACACACAACATGGGTGGTGTTAAAAGCTAGGTCGCAATACTGGTTTGTAACGACCAACTATGTGTGTAGAATGCCTCGAACTTTCCATTGCAAAACGAAATAAAATTTCATTTAAATATCGGCCTGTGTATTGGTTAGGTTAGGTTAGAGGACGTGTACTTGTCAATTAAGACAAGTGCAGTACCTGGAGGTCGAATTGACCCCTTGTACAACGTCCTAGTTTCTCACACCACTTATGTTGTGTGTGTTAATTTTATACATGAGTGGAGGGACCTACAGTTTAAAGTCGACTTCGAACGACAGATTTTTGAGAAACTTTTCATGGCAATTTTTATTTCGTCTCAGAGTTTTTGCATAAATCTGCTGAGAGGAAGTCGCCGTAGGAATACACTGTGTATTCTGTCTTGATGTCTGGCCTGGGTCTCGAACCCTGGCCAGATGTCTGGTAAGCCAACACACTATCTACTAGACTACGACGACTTCAGTTAATCCTGTTGATATAGTCTTTGAACACTTTTTCCTGCATTACAGACCATACGTAAACGATAGCCTGGCGAATGTTAATTTTCCAATGCTGCAATGTTATGATATTATAGGTGTAGACTCGCCCTCAGCCCTATAAAAAAGTCAATCGGCATACATGCCAAATTGCAAGATCTTGGTGGCTAATTAAAGTCGCGGATTCAAAATCAATCGTATTGTGTTGCTCGTGTTATTGTCTTGTTAAAAGCAAATGGCATTCACTTCTAATATTAAATGGCAAAACAAAAGCTGGTTATTATACGGCCATATTAAAGGGCCATAACCGTTTTGAATTTGGCGTTGTCTAGTAAGTAGTGTGTTGGCTTATTAGACAAGAGCCTGTTGTTCAACCCTTAGCTTTTTCGACGACTTCTTCTCAGCAGTCTTCTGACAAAAACTCTGAGGTTAAACAAAATTGCCATGAAATGTTACTTAAAAATCAGTCGTTTGGAACTGACTTTAAACTGTTGGCGCTGTCCCTCATCCAGATATATAAGACAGGCAACATGGGTGGGTGTTGTAGTCCCGACTCAAGGTTGTAGTCCTGAATAAATGTTTATAATAACGAATTAAGAAAGTAAAGGTTAGGTTAGGTTAGGTTAGAGGACGTGTAGTTGTCAAATAAGACAAGTATAGTACCCGGAGGTCGAATTGATTCATTGTACAACGTCATTAAAGAGGAAAGGATAATAGAGGGATAAAAAGGAGAGGATGTAGGAAAGGGGAGAATGGGAGGTGGAGGAATTACAGAGATGAAACACAACAAAAAGGGTTGAGAGCGCGACTACACTGATGAAGCCCTAGCGCTATTCAACTAGCCTAAGCCACTAATGAATCTATGGAGAGCCTTGATGTCGGCTCTCGACACAAAATTCAAACTCTCAAAGACGGCCCTGCCAAGGGTCCTCAACCTCAAGAAAGAAAACCAACATGTTGGCTGGTTTAGTACCTTCTATTAAAGTTTACCCATCATATTCTTTATAGGGAATCTGTATCCTATACAAACTTCCACCTCTCCCATATTATTCTCCCTAAAATATTACGATAGCTAGGCAATGACAATGATATTCAATTAGTTTCCCCAAAGTATTAGTAGCTCAGACATGAACCTGTTTTTTTATATTATCACAGTTAGACATATTTAATGAATTTTTGTTTAGTGCATGAAGACAATATCCCTCTCTCTTCTGCGTAATTGAAAAAGTTTTCCTTTTGTTGTGTTTAAAACTCATGGAAATTTTCAAATGAGTGTCTCCGTTTCATTACCCTCTCTATCCCTATACGAGTATTACTTGACTTTATTTTACACTGAGTTGTGTAATTAATTTTAAATGTTATTTGTTGCTGCTACTGTTGCTACTACCCTGTTGCTGTCGGTGGCTGTTGTGTATCTTCATTATTTTTATGTTTCATAAAACGATTTTGAGGGTAAAAAAACTGCGTAAAACTTTTGCCCTTAAAAGTCATAAAAAACAAGGCAACAAAAAGTGAAAAAAGGAAGAGGAAAAGAACCCTTTTTTGGTAGACAAAAAAAAAACAGAAAAAGAAAACAACAATATTTACACAGGGAAAATAAATTTTAATGAATCAATCTGTGCATATGAAAAGCATAAAATCTGCTTCAGATAACTACGCCAACATAAAATTCATTTCAACGATGTACGTACATACGTACACTGCAGTAACATATAAAAAATATCACACACTCGTAAAATCTTTCATTTTTTTTTTTGTTTTTTTTGGAAGCTTTTGTTGTCATTGAAATTGTTTTTGAATCTTTTGAACAAAATAAGAAAAAAAAACAAAAAGCCATAGGAAGGAAGAAAAATTCCAGGAGAAAAAAAAATACAATTTTTACGATGGCAGTCATAAAATTAAATTTTCTTTTCGGAAATACTGCTGGTACGAGTAGTTTAAATCAAATTAAAGTAAATGCTTTAAGTCTTCTACCCCCCTTAACATCCTTGCTTTGCTTTACACAATTCGTTTGGCGGAAGGAAGAATGCCTTTCAGACTCAACAATATTGAGTTTCAAATGGCATTTCCAATATACAAGCACGTTGCCACAGAATGCAGAATGAAGGAGATGAGTTGCAAAACAATTTCTAAATAACTAACAAGGCAATGGGAAAGATGAAAGAGAATAACAAATTTCCTCTCCTTCTTAAAAGCACAACCAACAACTCCCCTTTTTTAGAAGAAAACCAAGAAATTTCTATGCAAACCCAGGAAATATTGACACGATGATATACCCGGGCAAAGTTTTAGTAAATGAATGAAGAGGAAAAGAAAAAACGTATTAAATGTCAACGGCAATGGCTTTGACACTCACAGTATCTAGCAGCTCTTACTCATAAAAAGCCACGCAGAGTGTCATCCTTTACACTTAACAAACGACCAGTAGTGCAACAGACCAACACTGACAATAAATTTTGCAGTGTGTTGTGATGGAATTGACATGTTCTGGGAGTTGCTTTCAGCGAAACTGCTACACACTCCATGTAATTGAGTCGAAGAGCAACTTAAGTACAGTAAAAGCGAAAAAAAGGAAGCAACTCAACAAAATTCTCAAATGTGGAAGACAAACCAAATCCTGAAGTATCTCGTATCATAATTTATTCGGAAAATATTAGAGTCACTCTGAGGCTTGAAAGAAAGTGCACAACACATCAATAGACAAACACTGACAATAAATTTTCCAGTGTGTTTTGATGGAATTGACATGTTCTGGGAGTTGCTTTCAGCTAAACTGCTACACAGTCCATGTAATTGAGTCGAAGAGCAACTTAAGTACAGTGGCAATAAAAAAAAAAAAAAAAAGAAAGGAACTCAACAAAGTTCCCAAATGTGGAGGACAAACCAAACCCTGAAGTATCCCGTATCATAATTAGAGAATTAGAATCGCTTAGAGCTCCATAAAGAAGGCTCTTTGTGCATAACCACAGTGACATAGGATGTGCATACATAACATACATACATAATTAGTCATTACAACCCTTTAGTCAAGATTACAACCCAGCTTCTCACACCACTGATGTTGTGTGCTTTAATTTTATACATGAGTTGCGGGAGCTACAGTTTTTGAGAAACTTTTCACGGCAATTTCATTTCACTTTCAGAGTTTTTACCAGAGATCTGCTGGCACTGAAGAAATATTCAGTTTTCGATTTTTGTGGCAGATGTCTGACCTGGGGTTTAAACCTTGGCCGCGTGTCTAATAAGCACACTACACACACTGGTCTACGGCGACTACATAGAATATGCAGCAGCCTTCATATCTAAATATGCCTTCAAATGTTGTGTTTTTCGTGGGCTTCTCTATGTAGGCGTGGCTTGTTTTAATTACAGAGGAAATAAGAAATAAATTCGGAACCTTTTCATGGCAAATTTCGTTTTGCCCTCAAAGTTTTTCCCAGAAGACTGCTGGGAGGAACTCCGCAAAAGAAATATTTTTTGTTCGAGATATCTGAGCTGGGGTTTGAACCTCGAACTCTCGTAATAAGCCAACAGTCTACCTACTAGACTACGGCGACTTCTGTACAACAATTGACACTCAAATAAGAACCACGTTTGAACCACGGGCTGTCATAATAGACGGCAAAAGAAATATTTTTTTGAACCTAGGCCAACACACTACCTATTAAACTACGACGACTATATGGAATATGCAGCAGCATGCATACCTAAATATGCCTTCAAATGTTGTGTTTTGTGTGGGCTTTTCTATATAGACGTAGCTTGATTTATTACAGAGGAGATAAGAAATAAAATGAGGCACTTTTCACGTCAATTTCAGTTTTCTCACAGAGTTTTTGCCAGAAAACTGCTGGGAGGAAGCCGGCAAAGGACATATTTTCTATTTTAGTTATCTGAGCTGGGGTTTGAACCATGGGCTCTCGTCGTAATGGGCCCAACACTATACCTACTACATTACGGTGACTTTTGTACGACAGCTGACACTCAATTAAGAACCACGTTTGAACCACGGGCTGTCATAGTAGTCGACGAAAGAAATATTTTTTCTTCGAAATATCTTAGCTGGGGTTTGAACCATGGGCTCTCGTCGTAATAGGCCAAACACTCTACCTACTAGACTACGGCGACTTTTTTACGACAGCTGACACTCAAGTAAGAACCACTTTTTGAACTACGGGCTGTCGTCGCAATAAGCCAAAACTCTACCTACTAGACTACAGCGTATTTTACATTCAATTAAGAAACTGCAGGGAAACAAATCCTTTCAATTTAAAACATCTACTTCGACATGGCCCTTTGTAATAGACTTGAAGCAAATTTATTGTTATAATTTTAATCTCTTGCCATTATGTTTTTGAAATTCTTTTTGTCTCTAAATCCTGCTTATTTCTCTAATGATTTGGCTGCACTTTCAAAATGCTAACGAAACTAATGAAAAATGACACACAAAAAAAACGTATGATTTTCTTCGGTACTTTCTTTGCCTTGCCTAATTACATTTTCTAATAAATCTTCGTTCATTTAAGAAAGAAATTGTCATCAGCATCATGTACGTACGTATGTCGTTTTCATTTTCTTGGCCACAATTCTTTTGTAAGAAAATTTAATAAATTGTTGCACATCATGCCCACAGCAACACAAGAACAACTTAAAACGAAAAACATAAGCCGGTATAATCCTTAAATGCCAGAATAAGTAACAAAAACAACAAAAGAAAATATAGAGCAGGCAGTGGAAACAATTTAGCCAAGTTAAAAAGCTTGACCTTCAAAAACATTTTCAAATTTTTTTCTTCTTACTTTTGCCTGGCATTGCCACGATGCCTGTTGTTGCACAGATTTTTTTTGTTGAGCATTTAAGCACTTAAAAGCAATTTGGCAGCACAACAACAACAACAGACAAAAGCAATAAGTAAAGCTCTTAATTTTCTGGTACTTTATGATGCCCAAAAATTACATTTCCCAACCCATACCAACCATACCGTCCGGCTGTCTGCATGCAACAAATTCATTAATAGCCAGAGGAGTGCGAGTGTGCAAATGGTTGGCTAAGCTGAAGCATCATCTTGTTAATGTTGCCTGCATGCCTGCCTGCCTGTTCCTCCTGTTGCTGCATCTTTCTTTGGCAATGAAATGCTTAACCAAAGGAAAGGCGAATAGCAGTAGCAATGATAAAATCCACGCTTAATGGTAGGAGGTTGTCATTTAAGTTGATGGCATTTAAAATCTACTTCAACCGTCAATACTTCATATGAGCTTCGTTCATCTCTAGCCCTGCAACATACTGCTGGCAAATGGAACAAATGCAGTGAATTCTTTATTAATTTTCTTTCTCTCCTCCATTATTTCTTTTTCTTTTTTCTTTTTCCTTTCCATACTTTTCTTTTTTCTAATGCAGTTGGCAACAGTACTTAGTTGTCCTCTTGTCGTTCGTTTATCAACCATTTTAATCATGTCTGAAGTTTGATTGTAAGTTTGTTAACAATTTTCCTTAAAACAAAGACACAAAAAAAAAACAGAAGAAGAAGAAAGAAAACTAAAAGAAAATAACAAAAAGAAAAAGGAAATTTATTACAAGTGACAGATACTCGTAGTTTTCATATCATTTAAGTGCGTACTCTTTTTCACTCACTCTCTCTCTCTCCTATTATGCTGGTACTTTAGCTTCTATGTTGACTCCTTTATGGTTCTTTTCCACGCTGTTTATGTATGTGGGTGTGCGTGTCTCAATATGTGAGTTTTAGCACATTATCAGAGTGATGGGTTTATGTGCAGATAATGTTGATTCATATCCCTCTCTACCACAGAACTACTCTGTACAGTGGAGTTAAGAAAGAAACGGCAGCTTTTTCTCAAAATAAGATCCTTGGAACCTTATCTCAACAGTCTTATTATTTCCATGCCTGGTTTAGTATTCTTTAATCAAGTTTTGCCAGCCAAGCAATTGATTGCTCTACCACTGTAATAGGTTCTAGAATGATAGGGTTGCCAACTTTCATTGCCTAGAAATAACATACACACATTATTGGGCATTAGAAGCCCTCAGTCAGAATTAAGACATAAATTCTCACAGCACTTATGTTGTGTGTGTTAATTTTATACATGAGTTGCAGGACATTTAAACCTTTCTGCAGTAATTTTATCTTAAGATTCTTGAAAGACTGTCCTTTTCTCAGCAGTTTTATTATTTCCCTGCCTAGTTTAGCATTCGTTAATCAAGTTTTGCCAGCCAAGCAATTGATTGCTCTACCACTGTAATAGGTTTTAGAATGACAGGGTTGCCATCTTTCATTGCCTAGAACAAACAGCATTACAACCCTTTAGTTAGGATTACAACCCAGCTTCTCTTCAGTTTAAAGCCGATTCCCAACGACAGAAAACTTTTCATGACAATTTTCTCCTTTACTCTTAGAGTTTTTGCTAGTAATCCGATGAGAGGATGGTTAGGTTAGGTTAGGTTAGAGGACGTGTACTTGTCAATTAAGACAGGTACAGTACCCGAAGATTGAATTGACCCATCCTAGTTTCTCACACCATTTATGTTGTGTGGGAGTTAATTTTTATACATGAGTGATGGGACCAAGAGTTTAAAGTTGACTCCGAACGACAGATTTTTGAGAAACTTGTTCAAGGCAATTTTATTTGCTCTCAGAGTTTTTGCCAGAAATATGCTGAGAGGAAGTCGCCGAAAAATACTTTTTGGATTTTGTCTTTGATGTCTGGCCTGGGGCTGGAAGCCTAGCTTTGCGTCTAATAAGCCAACATACTACCTACTAGACTACGGCGACTTGAAATAACACCCTCAGTTAAATATGTTGGTTTGCTGGCTTAGGTGCCGAGGTAAGCAACTTTGTTCATTGAGTCTTATCCTCTCTAAGGATTAAACATGAAGATCCATGCAATCTATTAAAACTTGGTTTCAAAAAAATTATTTTTGTCCCGACCGACTTTTTCATTAAAATTCGTTTCACTTCTTTAGTTTTTGGCTTGTGAAGGTAGGTAGGTAGGTAGGAGTGGCTGTCCCCTCGATGGAGTCATGAGCGGACACACTTAGGCTGCACACAGGGCCCATTGTGATACCACAGTTCCTCATTTCCCTCATTCCAGGAACCATTCGGAGCTTCCGATGAAGCGACTCTGGCACCCAGGTACCTCTTTCTCCTCCGACTAAGTGCCGGACATGTGCACAATAGTCTTATCTTCCTCTTCATCTCCACAGCTTTTGCAGAAATCATTTGCAAGGTGTCCAACACCAATACGCCTCGCATACGCTCCTATAATGCAATGCCCCGTAATAACCCCAATAACAGTGTTGAACCTACTTCTTTGGAGTTTAAGCAGAGTCGCCGTCCGCCTCCTATCCAGCCTCGGCCAGATCTTTTGTACCGCTCTGCCCTTATCCGAAGTTGCCCACATTCTGTTGACGAGATCTACGGTTGCATTGTCAATTATAAGTTTGCAGGTCCCCAAAGGGATCCCCAACGTAGAGAATTCATCAGAGAGTTTGATGGTCATGCCCCTTCTGGCCAATTCATCTCCTCTGCAGTTGCCAGGAATATCATTATGTCCTGGTACCCATGTGATACAAACATCATATCGGTTCGCCACCGCATTGAGATATCTGCGACAATTGTACACCGTCTTGCATTGGCTTGTGAAACAAGAAATTGTTTTGAAAATAAATTTTAGGAAACATTAAAATTACAATTACAACACAATTTTGTCCTCCACTGTGAATTTTTAATGCATTATGAAGAAAAAGCATTCGCTTGTAGTAATATATAAAAAAGATAAGACATCCATTCTACAAATCTATACACTTAAAAGGATATTTTCTAAGAGTCCTTCGGCATACCGGCTACATTCTTCTGTCTTCTTCAATAACATACAGTTTCATTAGACTTCCACACAGGCATTGGGTTGCAAAATGTTAAAATTCACTACGTGTCTTTAAAGTCAAGTTTTTGAATAAATTTTTGATGTCATAGATAGCTTAGACAAGATTGGAATGATACTTACATACATACATACATAATTGGTCATTACAACCACTCAGTCAGGATTACGACCTGTTAATTTTATACATGAGTGGCGGTGCTTACAGTTTAAAGTCGAGTTTTGCCAGCCAAGCAATTGAATGATCCACCACTGTAATAGGTTCCAGAATGATAGGGTTGCCATCTTTCAGTGTCTAGAAATACATGATTGGTCATTACAACCATTTAGTCAAGATTACAACCTACATATAGCTTCTCACCGAACTTATGTTGTGTGTATCTTAATATCATACATGAGTTTAAAGTCGACTCCAAACGACAGCTTTTTGAGAAACTTTTCATGGCAATGTTTTATTTACGCTTGGAGTTTTTGCCAGAAATCTGCTGAAAGAAAATCGCTAAGGAAATATTCAAACTTCAGTTTGTTGGAGACGTCTGAGCTATGGTTTGAAGCTGAAACCTGCCGAAGAAATATTTTTTCATTTTTTGTTTTGCTGGAGATGTCCGAGCTGGGATTTAAAACGTGGTCTCACATCTAATAAGCCAACGCACTATCTACTAGACTACGGCGACCACATGGTGGAAGGATAGCAAACCATAACTAGGTCAACCTGGAGACCATTGCCGTATGTGAAGATTTAACCATGTACCACAAAATCTAGTCATTTTAGAGTGTCAAAGTGTCTCAGAATTTTGAGGAAGAATTTATATTCAAAATTGTTTAACCCTTTGACAGACACCAAAATTTTAGGAGGCCTTCCCGTGGGACACTTGCTGTATCTCCGTTATTTGGCAAGATACGAAATTTATGACGTGTATACACGTCATGTCCCCCCAGAAACCCTTGACATGGCGTCTATAGACATCAGTGTCCGTCAAAGGGTTAAAACCGGGGTATAAAAACAAAAATTTTGTGAACTAGAGACTGTGGCTTCTTTGATAATTTTAGGGTAAGGCCTGCAAGCCCTACTTGTCCAACTATATAACATTCTGGAGCAAAGAGCCCATAAGAACACTTGTATTACAAAGAGAAACTGCATACGTTTCCCACTTCCTTTCTCTTAAATTCACTTTGCTTTCGATTTAATTTTAAACAAGAATTGTTTTCCTTGAAACCTAAGAAAAGAAATTAAAAAAGAATTCTTCCAACGCATTATTTTCCTCTTAAATTAGCTGCTCTTTCCAATTATACCCACTGGCACACAGTCTCTCTCTCTATAAACTAATAGAACTTTATGTAATGTCCACCCCCTTTTGAACATTTTTAACTGGCATTTGGCATAATTGGTTTCCTACCAACATTACAAATTTGTTTTTATTTTCTTATTTTATTTATTTTCTCTTCGCATTTCTCCGTATTTCTCTCTGTATTTCTCTATATTTCCTTACATGTCAGTCTATTTGTCCTTCTATCGGTCGTCGCTTTTTAATTTCCATTTGTATTGAGGCATGTCTTCTATCCTATTTAGTTTGTTGGTTTTTTTTCGTTCCTTTTTATCCATGTTGCCGACATCTTGTGTTCATTTTACATTCAAAGAAACACAGAGTGCTGGCGGCAAGCGGAGAGATAGAACGTCTTTAATGGCTTGAATAACTGCCAACCAGTATCAAATGCCTCGTTTTAAAATTTAAAATTTATTTAAATTTCTAATACGTTATACACACATACACATACATATACACAGATATACATACACATACACATGTAAAATAATTTTTAAATGAAAGATAAAACGAATGTCAAAACGTAAATGAAATTAAATTTGTGGAGATTTCAAAAACTTTGCAAAACGATGAAAAACGATGAAAAATATCTGAAGCTAATCGAAAGACAGTCAAGTCAGTCAGGCATTAAAGATATTTATACACACACACACATGACAGCATTATTTATGCATTAGGTTTGGACATATAAAACAAGTTTCCTTAGGATATTAAGCCGTAGGTTGTCTATTCAGAAAATAGTATCAAGAAAAATATAAAAAAACACTTTGCAATGAGGCAGTTGAAGTCGCCGTGGTCTAGTAGGTAGTGTGTTGGCTTATTAGACGAAAAGCCAGGGTTCGAGCCCCAGGCCAGACATCAAAACAAAATACAAAAAGTATTTCTTCGGCGCCTTCCTCTCAGCAGATTTCTGGCAAAAACTCTGAGAGTAAATAAAATTGCCATGAAAAGTTTTTCAAACATCTGTCGTTCGGAATCGACTTTAAACTGTAGGTCCCGTCACTCATGTATAAAATTAACACACACAACATAAGTGGCGTGAGAAACTAGGTCGTAATCCTGACTGAAGGGTTGTAATGGCCAATTATGTATGTATGTATGTAATGAGGCAGTTCAGGTGCAATGAGCACTCATTTTATTTCAGTAATAAAGTTACCAATGAACTGACGTGATCTTGCCCTAGTTGAGGAATAATTTACCGCCTTTTAAAATGAGAGAGAGAGTCTAATTGTGATTTTCAGGTTTGTTTTAAAATACTCATTTAAGACATGTTTTTTACATCCGACATGTCAAATGTCCCTCCCACTGTAATATGTGTTCAAGTCATCTGACAAAACATTTGTAAATTCAAGCATGTTCTACTCTAACTTGATTACATGTAACCCCTAAGCAGTCAAGGTCCAACAAGACCATGAATGTTCAAATAGTTGCCTACGTTCTAATAGGAAAAGCAATGATGGTAGCACGGCGCTATTATTTTATACACGAGGACTCTCACGTCGTATATTCTAGTTCTTTTCATTCCTCTATGGAACATAGAGTCCAATTTTCTTACTTTTAAAATTCTCCATATTAACTTCAGTGATATGAATGCCATGCGCTTTTCATAGCCATGTCAAATTACTGCCTTTGTCTGGTCAAAGGCGCTGCCTAGACAGTAATCTACTGGTTAGCCTTGTATCGGGTCCGCCATCTAACGTTTTTTTTTCAACTTGTGCTTATTTCGTGAATGGTAACACTTAGCTCATGTCTGATTTGAGAGATAATTAGTTTTGTCCTTTCGCTGAACGAATATGGTTGTGTATACGCTTGAACAACGCTGGGAAATATTGTGACATTACTTTGAAAATCATGGTAATATTGCAGAATGTGTGCGAAAATTTAGTACGGATTTTGGAAGAAGAGAAGCACCGTCAGCTCCGTATGTTCGTTATCTTGTGAAAAGAGTGCAAGAAACTATCGTCCTCATCGATAAACCAAAGCGTGAAAAGCCAAAAACAGTGCGTACACCCGAGAATATTGCTGCTGTGGCAAAAAGTGTGCGTGAGGCGCCATTAACATCAATTCACCGTTGTTGTCAACAATAAAACATTTCGGAGACATCATTGAGACGAATTTTGCATAAAGACCTTGGTATGACGCCATACAAAGTCCAATTGGTTCAGGAGTTGAAGCCAATTGATCATCCAATGCGTTTGCGCTTCGCTAAGTGGGCCTGCGATCGACTTACAGAAGATGCCGATTTTGACAAAAAAGAAGAAAGAAAAGAAAACCTCATATTTCCATCGTTAATCGTGTTGGTATATTTATCGATTACCATTGCTATTTATGTTCAGTGTAGTAACACTTTCTAAGACATCATAACCTAAAATACCATTGCATTACTCCCTAACATATCCATGCTTTTGTTTGAATAACAAACAAACAAAATTTCCGAAAGGATTAAAAGATTTACAATGAAAAGTGTTTGATGACTTTCTCAAATTTCTAAACCCATATTAACCTTAAGCATATGGATACAGTGGTTAGGGCTTGGTTTTTTGTTTGGTTCTACTTTAAGCCTATTTACACGGCCATGTTTGAGGTTACGATTACATGACATTTTTTTGTTGTTGTTGTTTTTACTAACCGCTCACTATCTTTTGGTGAATTTGATAGGAAAATAAAGTTTTCTTTTTATAACATTTCCTAACCCAACTCACACACATACTCATACACCCGTTTAAGGATATCCTTGGCCTTTACACTTTTATATACATACACATGCAAACATTGTTTTTAAAACATAACCATGTGGTTATTTAAGTGTGAAGATAGTAAAAAAAAACTGAAACGAAACGAAAAAAAGGACAATTTTTTTATGCTGCCATAAAGATATTCAGCATAACCTCTGTTGGTAATGGGTTATCCATTTAGTGGTTTCAAAGATGGCGGAAAGGGCATTTATTTTGTGAAAGAAAAACTCACAAAACTAGTTAAAATTTTTGTGCAGAAATGTTTATTTAAACGTGGCTGCTTTTCAGGCATGTTTATGGTCGCCTTAATCTAGTAGGTAGCTACAGTGCGAGGAATTGACGAGATTTTGAGGGCATTTAGAGAGACTAAGAAGTCGACGTAGTCTAGTAGGTAGTGTGTTGGCTTATTAGACGTAAAGAAAGGGTTCGAGCCCCAGGCTAGACATCAAAACGAAAATATTTCTTCGTCGACTTATTCTCAGCAGAGATCTGGCAAAAACTCTGTGTGTTGAAATAAAATTGCCATGAAAAGTTTCTCAAAAATCTGTCGTTAGGAGTCAACTTTAAACTTTAGGTCCCACCACTCATGTATAAAATTAGCACACACAAGATAAGTGGTGTGAGAAACTAGCTAGTAATCCTGACTGAAGGGTTGTAATGACCAATTATGTATGTATGTATGTATGTAAAAAGTTGTGGCCTGGAAGTGTCATTGAGCTGTACTTTTTTGCTATATGTGGAGCTTAGAAATACTTACATACTTACTCATTTGCTTATTTGGTCATTACAACTCTTTAGCCAGGATTACAACCCAGCTTCTCACATCACCCATGTTGTGTGTGTTAATTTTATACGGTGGAGGAGATCGCAAGATTTTTATTTACTACCAGAGTTTTCCCCAAAAGACTGCTGAGAGGAAGTCGCCGAAGAAATATTTTTTTTCCTGAGGTAGGTTTGAACCACAGATTGAGCCTAAGCCAACTAGACTGCGACGACTTTATAAGTTCAACTCACGAAACAATTAAAGCCGGTTGTCGATTCACAACATCATCGATATGCTGAATGGGTGCTTGAGCACCCACAAAAAAAAAGTTCTTCAGCGCTGAAGCCTAATTCTCACTCCATGGTTACGTCAACAAGCAAAATTGTGCTCAAAGTGCTCGCTTTACGTTTTTTTTTTTCTCCTTGAACCGTAGGTGGGAATCTTCGGAAGACACTTTTGTTCCAACAAAAAGTGCACGATAATCACCATCACTGGTACCTACGTACTAAACCCACCCCCTTCAACCACTCTTCCTCCGCGGGACTGCCGTAAGGTATTACTTCGCGGAGGGCTGGTTAGCTTGAAAGCTTGAAAGCTTTACCACATTAAGTCAAATTTTGCCTCCGTTCCTCCAGTCTTCGGAGTACCAGCATAACTACAGCCATTCTCTGTCTATATTGACTCCATAGAATCCTAAAATTCAACAGCTCTTCCATTAGCCCTAAATGGGTCCTAAATTTGATTCTCCGGACCATCTAAATCTGGGGCAGTATGTTAGAATATGCTCCGCATCTGCCTCCCCATCTACACAGTTTGGGCATATAGGGGAAGTGTCATGACCAAATCTGTGCAGGTACTTCCTGAAGCACCCATGACCAGTTAGGAAATGGTGCTCGCGGTATATAGAAGTGATTAATTGTGAAATTGTGATTTTGATCAGAAGAAAGTGATTTTTTGTAGCGTCCCTTACCGCCCTACTGTTAATTCACAGCCTTAAGACCGATAACTGAATTTTATTGCTTATAACTGATGATAATTATGAATTCGATGACATGTTGTTTCAACAAGAAATTGCCAAAGGCTAAATAATATGACCGCTTTTGGCATTATAATGTGAAAGGTTTGGAGAAAAAGTGATTTCCTGCTTTGGCGTTAAGGACCGGCCTTCAAGAGTATGACATTTTACACCATTATACTAGGTTCAGATATGCCCTTTTATTGAGTCAATATACGGTTTATTGTGTACAATATTTTAAGTGTTCAGACAAAATAATATACGCAGTTCAGCTAATTCTTTAATTTTCATTTGACAGCTGGTTGTTTCAACAACATTGTTTCTATTTTGTTTCTTTTTTTTTTTTTTTTTGTTTATAGTTGTTGACATTTGTGTTGTCAAATATCAACAGAAAGTGTTCGAATAATTGTAATATGCCCACTGAACATACTTATGACTGTGCTGCATTTTAAATTTTACTCAATATTATAACAATTTAAGTATCTATTGCGCAATAAGTAATTGAAACTTTATATGCAATAGTAAGCTTAATAATGGCGTTTATTGCGATTTACGCAATAAAGCTGCATATATGAACACCGTATTAGACTTTTCTTGGGTACATACATAATTGGTCATTACAACCCTTCAGTCAGGATTACGGCCTAGCTTCTTACATCACTCATGTTGTGTGCGTTAATTTTATACGTGAGTGGCGGGACCTACAGTTTAACGTCGACTCCGAACGACAGAATTTTGAGAAACTTTTTCATGGCAGTTTATTTTACTCTCAGAGTTTCTGCCAGAAATCTGCTGAGAGGAAGTCGCCGAAGAAATATTTTTTTTTTTCATATTTCAAATTGGATGTCTGACCTGGGATACGAACCCGGGCTTTACGAATAGTAAGCCAACACACTACCTACTACACACGGCGACTTTTTCTTGGGTAACTGAGGATAATACCCTAACGTTTGAACATTTTAAAACCAATATTTCTCAGTTTCTTGCTGAAGTCCTGTCTATAAGATGGGAAAAATCAGTTGAAAACTACTTCAAAAGAATCGATTGCTATAAACAATCAACAGAAGGTTATAATGGCAAGACCACACACAGCCTTCTAATGAAATTGAAATTTCCTTAACATCTTAGCTGACTTTTGAAACGTTAAAATGGTTAACCGCATATGAAGAAAATGACAAATAAAAAGGAAAACCTTTTCAGGTTTTTTTTTTATTTGATTGTTTAAATAAAATATTAAAGATTTTTGCAATCATTAATAACTTTTTTGCGATGACAACAGCGTTGAAAAAAAGGAAAACCAGCAAGCATAGCTGATAAGAAGGACTCTTTGTTTGGTAGTATTTGTGTTTCATATTTCGTTTCGTATTGAACTAAACTGTCAATACAATCATAAATCAATAGGGATTTGATAATGTATACTTTACTTATGTTCTATTTCTTTCTTTTCTTTTCTTTTCATTTAAAAAAAAGAATAAAAAACAATAAATTAAAGATTAAATTAAAATTTTGATTTTCTCCCCCCGCACACTTCAAATAAATTCAATTCTAAACGCCCTCGCTCTCATTGTATAGCAAGATACCAAACTGCTCAGGCAAATTGCTTTAATCTGCTTAAAGTTACTTGAGCATGAAATATTTTATCACTCTCCCTCTCTCTCTCTGTCTTTAAAGATGACAAACAGTTTGACATACTGGCTGACTGACTAACTGTCAGACAAGTATTAATAGATGTCATTTTCTTCTTCTTTTTTTTTTTTTTGTTAGTGTTGTTGGCCCCAAAGATAATGTTGTTTTAATAATATTTTATGAAAGCAATTTGAGCACTGCTAGAGCAAGCTAAACATCCTGTATAACCAGAGTCAGAGAGAGAGTGATTTGCCATTAAAATATTTCATAAAATTTGAAGGAAATTATTAATCCCCTGTATGATGATACTGATGATGACAATCAATGTATGTTAGTACGTATATATGTATGTATGTATGGTATATGGATAGGCTTTTAGTTCAAATTAGTTGTAATTGTTTTAATCATCCTCCCTTTAACATTGCTATCAAGAGGTCGTCATAGATAATTTCCTTTACACAGCACCAAACTGGTGCCTTTCTGGTGTGTTGTGTTTCGTTTTTTTTTTTCTAGGCCACTTAAAATCAAAAAGAATTTTAAATTGAATTTCTTAAATGGCTTGTGACAAAACCAGATAAAAAGCATTTGATCTTATAACTTTACGTATGAAATTTGAAAATGAAAAGATAATCAAAGCAACTGCAGTTTAGTTTAATCTTGTAATTATTGTACTGACTGACAAGCAAGTCAAACTGTCATAGGAAATAATTTCCTTATGATTTTTTTTGCTCTTAAGCATGTCATAAGACATCTGTCTTCCATGTTCTTATCATTTGCTTTGTTTTAGTTGCACGTAGCAAGTTCTAGAATGATAGAGTTACCTTCTATAGTTGCCACGAAGTAATGGAAATGCCTTTAGTTTATTGTATTGAATATGATGGTGTAGAAATTCCTTCATAATGTCCTTTTCTTGAAAGAGGTAGCGTTACTTGACCAATTGTTCACATATTTGTTGGTCATCACAATGCTTTAGCCAGGATTACCGTACCACCCATGTTATGTTATTCTCTTCATGAATACCAGAATCTACACACTTTAATGTGTAGTCAGAACAGACAGATTTCAGAAACTTTTTTATGACAATTAAGTACTCTTTGCAATTTTTCTTTTTTTTCCAAGACCTTTGAACTGATAAAAACAACACACTTCCTTCCCACTTTAGTATGGCGACCACATGAGTTTGGTTTGATATTCGCCACCGATGCTATGCTTTTTAAGGGGTCAGAGAACGTCTTGCATAGATTACTTGGAGGGGAATCTCTTGGTTTTTTCGACTTCTTACGATTTCGAATGTGGATTTGTAGTCAAGCATTTAAAATTTTACACCACATCACCTACTATTGACAAATTAGTTTCGTTTCAAAACTACATCACACAGGAATCATTCCATTTCAAGTGGTACAACTGGGTTATTACATCACTATTCATTGTGCTAAAGTGTGATATTCACGAGCGGTAGGACATATTTAAGGAGAGATTCTCAGTCTCTTCTTGGGTTCAATACTAATAAACCTACGGTATTACTCGATGAGACTCAGGAAAAAAACTAACCGTCTGGAGTAGGGCTATGCAATAAAGTATTAATAGTATCGACTGATACTGTATGTGCATCAAGAAAAAGCAATCAATCAAGCACAAATTCATGACCAAACTATTGAATGTGAAATCCTGAACGAAATCAGAAAAGTCCTGAGAATGAAAATAAGTTGATTGAGCTGTACCACCTTTAACCTCAAATTAGACTGTTGACATACATAAACGTCAGGCCTGCCCAGCTTTCCAGCGTCTACAGAAGTCGTGATACGATAGAAAATTAATTCATTGAGGCAGTAACTAGTAAGCATACCTTACGCTATGTTACGTTGCTTCTACCAATTCTGGCTAAAGTGTGTGATGAGTTGTAATTAAGAGTCTTGAGATCTGATACATTATATCAACAGGAAATGGACTATTTAGCACTCAAAAAAATCTGCTAAAGGATCTTTGAAGGGTCCCATATTGACCCAAGCGAGCTCCTTATGTATCTAGACGAACTAGATTTGAATGGTTTGACAGGTTTTGTAATTCAGGTGCCGTGGTAAATACGCAAAACGGTATCTCATGATATTGATGGACAGATACCTACGTAAGCCAACTAAGCAACATGTTGCAGTCATACCAGCTGTGACTAGCTTTTCTCCTCATTGCGCTTGTGATCACTCACAGAGCTGAGGGATATTCAGTATCTTCTAATCTAATGGGCTGTTGCGTTAACACCATCGAAGGCTTTTACAAGAATCAAACATATTTATAGGATACTCGATTGTATCTAGCTTTACAAATTGGGCGAGACTTGGCCTTAGAGAAGACTGCAGTCGAAGCTCCCGACATTACCTTAAACCCACTCGTGAAGATCTCAATGTGATTTACTACTGTGCACTATTTGCAAGCGTTGTTCAGGCGTGAGTATATTCATGATAAATTGCCAAACCAAACTGAGAATAAATCACTTAACAGCTGTTAAATCGGTCGCCATCTTGAAAAGTAATGCCAACTTAAAGTTCTATACCTCTATAAAAAACACCCTTTATATAGTTTTGTGGTATGCCAAACGACGAAAGATAGTTGTAGATCTGTGAGGAGTAGTCATTATCGATACAGGGAATTGAGAGCCGGTTGATTATACTGATAGGGCTTATGGGAAGTATCTTATCTATCGCTTTTTTATTTCTTTGCGTTGTTTGAGTTTAATTAACTAAGTAGTTCCTGCTAATTAGAAAAGTGTAGACTAGCTACACTCCTGGGCTAGCCAAATGGTACGTGGGCAAACATAGCCTATTCTATAGGGATAACAGCCACATCGTCCAGCCCATTTACAGACATACATACATACATAATTGGTCATTAGAAACTTACAGTCAGGTTTACGACATACATGGCTTCTCACACCACTTATATTCTGTGTTTTTATTTCATACATGATTGGAGGAACATACAGTTTAAAGTCGATTCTGAATGACAGAGTTTTTGAGAAACTTTTCATGACAATTTTATTTACTCTCAGAGTTTTTGCAAGATATGTGCTGAGAGTAATTTATCGAGGAAATACTCTTTCATATTTCGTTTTGTTGGAGATTTCTGACCTGCGGTTTCAACCATGGCCTCATGTCAAACTGTCACACTGCCTACTAGACTACGGCGACCTCAACCTATCTTCTTAGCCTATATATACTGGCATATAAATTTTGATATACTGAATAGAGAAGTAGCCGCAGTCTAGTAGGTAGTGTGGTGGCTTATTAGACGTAAAGCCAGGGTTCGAGCATCAGGCCAGACATCAAAGACAAAATACAAAAAGTATTTCTCCGGCAACTTTCTCTCAGCAGATATCTGGCAAAAACTCTGAAAGTAAATAAAAATTGTCATGAAAAGTTTCTCAAAAATCTGTCGTTCAGAGTCAAATTTAAACTGTAGGCCCCACCACTCATGTATAAAATTTACACACACAACAACAAGTGGTGGGAGAGACTAGGTCGTAATCCTGACTGAAGGGTTGTAATGACCAATTATGTATGTATATATGTGGAATAGAGGAGTGTTCATGAGACCTATTGAATAATATGGTCTTAATCTTAACCCTATCATATCAAAAGGCCATGAGTAACCATCTACTCTAAGAGTACTTTAAAGTTTATGCCCAAGTTCTACCAGCCAGTAGGCTTGATAGCCATGTTAAAGTAAAACTTTAAATTGTGGCAACTCTTTTGTTAAACAATAATAAACAAAATTTGTTTATTTTATAAACAATTTTATATGTTTAACACTAATTTAAATAGAAAATTAAATATTCCAAAAATCTTTTTTTTTTTTACTTTTCACAAGCAATTACCAACGATTATAACAAAAAAAAAGAAAAAATAATTGAAGTTTGCAAAAATACTCACTTTATGTTGCCTGTAATTATGGTTGTGTTTTTAGAGAATTTAATTAATTATTTTATACAAAATGATACTTTTTAACAAACAAAAAACTTTACATAATTACTTTAGAAAATTTCGCAAGCCATGAGAGAAAAGCAAATATTTTTGAAAATTTATTTTCAAATTTTAAATTTCAATTCGAAGGCAACATTTTCTCCCCTCCTGCCAATGCAGATGGTAATCTTATTTAAAAGATCTGCTAAAACAACATATAAATAAAGCCAAAGAGAGAGAGAAAGAGAGAGTATGAGTACACAAGTATCAAAAAGATTTATTTTTAACAATTTAATTACGTTGCCAAACTTAAGCACTTAATTTAAAACGTAACGAAAACAAAACGTTACAAAATGCTATGAAACGAAACGAAACTAAAATATTAATTAATGGCTTCAGCAAATGAAAATTCAAAACTGAAGAGAACTGAAGAGGGAAAGTTCTTTTGTAACAAGAGTGGGAGTAACTGTGTTTCCATTCTAATTATTTATGTACGAGTATGTCGAAAGGAAGAGAACATCACTACAAGGAGGGTGTTGGTAAATGTTTTAATATCATAATAACCGTAAAATAAGTGTCAATTAGTTGAGTTTAAAACAAAACAAAAAAAGAGAAAAACTTGTTCTTTCATTGTCCTTCCGTTCTCTAGTTGTCCTACTTGAATATGTAAGTACAAGTGCGTGTGTGTGTCTGCCTAAACGTTTTATTTCATTGTGTTGCTTTAAACATTTCAAATGGAAATTTTCAAAAATTTTTAAATCATTAATGTAAACAAAAATAACAAAAAAAAGAGAGGGAATGAGGGAAAGTATCAGAGTATCAGTAATGATCCTAATGCCTTAACAAAATAATATAATTCTTACAGGCCTAAAGAAACACATACACAAGTTTACATATTAAAACACGCAAACACACATACACATTCATTTTCTATAGATATGCTCCAAAGAGAAAGTAAACACCAAACCTTACATTTAGCACAGTGGTCTTGAAAATGCAAAATTTTGGTTAAAACTTTATAACTGACGTGCCATAAAGGAATCTCTATTTCGCGGTTTCCATAGTGCAGTAACATTTCTGGTTGTGGCAAAAGCCTAAAGTGGTATTATGTGGCCCAGAGACAGCGTGTTTTATGAAACCACATTCCGCCCAATTAAGTGGCCGTAGTCTAGTAGGTAGTTTGTTGGCTTATTAGACGTACGGCCACGGTTCAAACCCCAAGCCAAACATTAAAAGGAAACGAAAATATAAAACAAATATTTCTTCGGCGCCTGCCTCTCAGCAGATTTCTGGCAAAAACTCTGAGAGTCAATAAAATTGACATGAAAAGTTTCTCAAAAAAGTCGACTTTAAATTGTAGACCCCGCCACTCATGTAACAAAATTAACACATAGAACATAAGTGGTGTTAGAAGCTAGGTCGTAATGGCCAAATATGTATGTATGTAGGGTAGGTATGTACATATCGCCCTGTTAATCGTCAACAGTTCGTCCAGCATCATTTTTGAGAAACTACTAGGCCATGATAGCCTACAAACCAAATAAACAGATTTTCTGGGTGCAATGTGTATTGCACAATCCCTTCTACGTTTCAAAATCATGTATACAACAACCAATTTTGTTGTTGTTGCCTGTTGCTCTTGCTCTTAATCAACAAGTCTTCGATATTGTGGATTTTAAGACGATTGTTAATCTGATTGTTGCATGAGTTGGAGTTTTTAAGGCTGGAAGTGCACATCAAAATACAAAATACGTCTTATCCCCTTACGCACGTACATAATTAGTCATTACAACCCTTCAGTCAGGATCACGACCTATCTTCTCACACGTTATGTTGTTCGTGTCAATTTTATACATGAGTGGCGGTAACCTACAGTTTAAAGTCGATTCCGAACGACAGATTCTTTTGAGAAACTTTTCATGGCAATTTTATTTACTCTCAGAGTTTTTGCCAGAAATCTGCTGAGAGTGTAACGCAATGGCACTATTTTCCAAAAAAGTGTCCAGTTGCTTGCGTACGCTGACGACATTGACATCATATGGCGTACCAAGCCAGATGTTACTGCTGCCTTTAGTGCTATTGAATGAGAGTCTACGAAGATGGGTTTGGTAGTAAATGAAGGCAAAACAAAGTATATGTTATCGACAAGTAGGGACGTGCGGCGAATTTGATATCAGATTACGGCCGATAACTATACTTTTGATACGGTCAAGGAATTCATTTATCTTGGCTCCGCCGTTACCACCAGAAATGATGTCAGTCTGGAGATCAAGCGTAGGATCACTCTTGCCAACAGGTGCTACTATGGTCTCAATAGGCAATTGAACAGCAGAGACCTCTCTCGTGCGACAAAACCAACACTTTACAAGACACTCATCCTACTCGTGCTTCTTTATGGCGCAGAGGCATGGACCCTATTAAGTACAGATGCAGCGGCCTTGAGAGTGTTCGAGAGAAAAGTACTGCGTAAGATCTTCGGTCCAGTGCGAGTTGGCGATGATTTCCGTATCCGATACAACAGTGAGCTGTATGAGCTCCTCAACGACATAGACGTTGTACATCGTATTAATATACAGCGGCTGCGCTGGCTCGACCATGTCGTTCGAATGGAGGAGGATGCTCCGGCGAGGCGGGTATTTGATGGGAGAATCTACGGAAGTCGGCGAAGAGACTTCTTCACTCATGCTTCACTCACAATGATTGCCTTATTATTAACACAACAGCTAACAGAGTCCTGTGCTCTTCTTGTAGAACCACTATGAACCCAAATTTCAGTAAATTCTTATGAAAAAAAAACTTATTAAACTGGCAGTCTTGTTAGTCTTATTAATACTGTGGAGTTACTTACTTCTTTACCAACAAAAGATTTAATTTTTATCACTACCAATGCACTTTTGGCTCACAGTGCCTAAGCAAAACCAACAGCAGTGTTTAATAAAACCCAAAAAAAAAAGAAACGGAAAAAAAACACACAAAAACAGTGGCAAAATAGAGTAGCTTTGGACTGTTTTAGTTGCCACATTTGCTAGAATCATAACATTTTTTAATTGGGTTAAAAAATGTATAATGTTACCCACCACCAGCACCACAACACTACGTTACATGTTTAGTTAGCACTCGTACCCTCTCTCTCTCTCTGTTTCATACAATTACGTGGGCTGTTTATAAAGCCCCCAGAGCCTAAGCAGCCATTTAACATGACATCTTTTTTGTCATGGCAAAAGTGTTTGCTGAGGGCAAATAAACTCTAATTATTGTGAGAGGAATAGTCGCTTAAGTTTTCATCACTCAAAGTCTTGTTTTACGGGTTGACAAAATGTAAAAGGATAAAGAAAAAGAGAAAGAAAATAGTTTCTCGTCAGCCATTTTAAATATTTACCCAGAGTATGACATAATTTGGCTATTTAAGACAGGCAACTACAAGCAGTCAGTGAGTCAGCCAGCTAGCCAGCCAGCCAGCCTAATTATGAAGGCTGCATGACTTTTTTGGCACAACACAAATTCAGGCTGCAGCTGCAATAGATAATAAATGCAAACAGCAGCTGTTGTTGAATTTGTCTACAAAACAAATACTGGCTAGCAGTGAATTCAAGCATAGATTTTATGACGAAATGTAGAGAGGAGGGTTGTAATGGAAGTTTAAAAAAAATTTTGGCTCAAAAGATTTCTTTTAAAATTTCTATTTGGGAGTTTTGTGTTGTGGGATGCTAGTTTGTGAGATTGATGGTTTTAGGAGGAGACATACATACATACATACATACATAATTGGTCATTACAACCCTTCAGTCAGGATTACGACCTAGCTTCTCACGCCTCTTATGTTGTGTGTGTTAAATTTTATACATGAGTGGCGGTAACCTACAGTTTAAAGTCGACTCCGAACGACATGTTTTTGAGAAACTTTTCATGGCAATTTTTCATTTACTCTCAGAGTTTTTGCCAAAAATCTTTTGAGTGGAAAACGCCGAAGAAATACTTTTTGTATTTTGTTTTGATGCCTTGCCTGGGGTTCGAACCCTGGCTTTACGTCTAATAAGCCAACACACTACCTACTCGACTACGGCGACTTCATGTGGAACGCTTCACAATTTTGAGTGTCATCCTTGCGCAGGGAGGAGGAGATTCAAGATTTAATCATGCAGATCGAAAATGCTTACATTTGTTGTACCAACATGCTGATGTTTTGCCTTTCCATTAAGCCTCTTTTGTAGATATCCTTTCGGTATTGTTAATAAACTAGGACGATAATAGTCAATAGGCAACATAAGCTGGTTTTATAAGCCGCTTCCAGCCAAGCTAGAATACGTGCACGTGAGTCGTGCGTGAGTCCATTCTAGCGTCATTCTTGTAGTACTGTCGGGCCGATCCACACCCATTTTTTTCTTTTTGATCTGCTTCTGTATGGGTTCCTCCTCTGTAAGGGTCCAGAGTTCTGTGTTGCTGATGGTGTTGGGCCAGAATATTCCGCATATGATCCTCAGGCATTTATTGATGAATACCTGAAGTTTTTGCGAGATGGTATTATTTATAAGCCAAGTTTCGCTACTGTATAGTAACGTTGACTTCACACAAGCATTGAATATGCTTAGCTTAGTACGCCTAGATATACTATGTGAGCTTCTCCTTCTTCGGAGTGCAGTCGCCCGAATGCTGCTCTCGCTCTACTGAGTCTGTTACCTAAGCTGACATATTGTGGAGTAATTATTTCCTTAGATGCTACCATTGTTGACAACATACGTACATAGGTTCAAATTAAAAGTTTGATGGCCCATTACTATCGGAGATTCGATTTTAGATTGCTGCTAAGAATATAGTTACGAAATAAAACATCGATTGGAGAGAAAGTGACTAAGAGGCGGTCAATCGTGAGATGATTGTGTGGGATTGATTTCCTCAAATGGTCCAGTTTTTTACAGTAGCGAAGCGCTTGGTGGACCAATGCCTACCTGAAATCAGGCCTATTGCGGCCGTTTTTTTTTTCTTTACTTTCTTTTTTTCAATTGAGGGTTTAGGGCACCCAACAGTCGATTTTAGCTCGGCTACTATTTAAGCCCAGCTCATGTGGTTCAATTGTTAACAGTAAAGATGCTCATATAAGGTTGGTCTCAGAGAAAGCATCTTGACCGTCAATGTTGATGAGGTTGTCGGCAGCAGAGACACAAAGTCGACAGCTTTGGCTGTATATGTGCCTTTTGCTTCATAATTATCGCCAGCGGTTACGAATCGCCATACGTTTCAGAGAATAATCAATTTCAAATCAAATCCCAGCTGTGTTACTACTCCTAATACACCCAATACTATCGTTTCTTATAAAAACAAAATCAAGTCGGTTAGCCTCACGATCCTAAGGATCATGTACTGTACTGAAGTACTCTGATGTTTCCTTACGAAATGGAAACAACGGCTCACTGTTTCCAAGTATGTATTCTGAAGATTACTTCTCCTTATCAGTGAGTGTTATTTCCAGATAGGCAGCATTATCGTGGCATAGATAATTTACTGAATAGTCATGTGATCTTTACAGATGACTTGAAAATGTAGCTTCACAAGGGTGTAGAATTGCATGAAGGCCTATAGGCTACCTGATAAGTATGATGTATTTCAGGTTGTGGTGTTGTTGCGATCAAAACTGTGGAGCTCTTCTTAAAACATCTAGCTGAGCATATAATATAATACATATCTTTGAGGATAATCAAACCGTTTTAAGGAGCACTAATTGGGAAATATGGCTTTAGCTTTACAATTGCCACCAGCGATTACCAATTGCCAGATTCGGGACTGTCTTCAAGGTATTCTTGTATAGTCTTCTTCAAGACTCAAACCTATTTCCACTATAAGTATCAAGTAGAACTCTAGATCGCCTCAACTCTGTTTGGATTGTGAAGACTCTCCCAGTCTCCCAGACACTAATCAGAATAGTGCTTATTATTCCTCCCTATCTCCCTCTCTCTCTCTCTGCCTTATACAATTACGTGGGCTGTTTATAAAGCCCCCAGAGCCTAAGCAGCCATTTAACATGACATCTTTTTTGTCATGGCAAAAGTGTTTGCTGAGGGCAACTAAACTCTAATTATTGCAAGGGGAATAGTCGTTTAAGTTGCTTCCCTGTTGGTCGATCTGGACGGTATTTATTTCTTTTTTTTAACGGTTTTCACTCTGAACCATCTAGAATAGACAGTAATTTTGTCACTGAAGAAGAGTTTCTTATTTGCTTTAAAAATCCTTCGAAAACAGAAAATTATTTCGTTAGTCAAACCCCTAAACTTATCACTTGACCCTCGTAGGCATGTTTATTTTATATTTTAGGCCAATTTTGTGTTTAGATGCTGCTGGCAAACATTATGGCCAATTATGCTTTCTTTTCATTTTTCTTTCTCTTATTATTTGTGTGAGTAATTTTTTGTTTCCTTTTTTTTGAATTTTTTTTCCCTCGTATTTTTTTTCTTTTTTTATTTCTTCAAATCACACAACCAGAGGTCACCACAGTCTACGGCGAAGATGTTTTTTTTTCGTAAATCGTGTGGCCAAAAGCATTAAAGAAAGTCTGTTTTCTTATTTATTTATGTAACACAGGCTACTCTGGGGCACCTTACCACTCACTGGACATAAATAAAAATGTTTGAAGGTGTGTGTGTGTGTGTGTGTGTGTGTAACAAATCCAATATTTATTAATAAAATTTTCATGAAAATTATCCAAATGGAACACACCGGAAAATTAAGGAAAAAAAATTAAAAATTAAAGGAAAATTTTTTTAAAGAAATTTTCTTAAGAAAGCACGAGCGAGTGGTCGCACAGAATTCTAAAATACGTTCTCATACACCAACTGATTGTAATTGCCAAGCAAACAATTCATACCATATACAAACACAGTTACACAATACTGGTACATTTTCTTCTCTCTTGGGAATGTGTATAGTAGTACACAGAGAGAGAGAGAGAGCGAGTGAGGAGAGCAGTTACGCTGTTAAATATTTAATGCGTTTCAAAACTGTGCAAAACATTATTCAAATTATAAACACTTTAAAGATATTCAAGCATATTTAATTATAAAACTTTTCCTTCTCCCTCTGCCACTCTCTCTCTCTCTCTCTCTCTCTTTCACTCTCCCTTTAAATAATAATAATTTTATTATTATTAACGTAATTGTTATTGTTTGTTTGGCGGCTGCTGCTACTGGTGTGTGTGCCTTTTCCTTTTTCCAGTTTGCCACCTTTACAAATGTTATTGCTATTGTTCTCCTTGTTGTTGTTGTTGTTGCCTGTTTAAGTTAAGTGCTTAAATAGGGTCAAAAACAAATGAGCCTCAAGTGTATAGTATTGAGTTCTCAAGTATAATAACGATAACAGCAACAACAACAACAGCAACGAGAAGAACATCAATAATAAGAAAGCAAAAAAGGGGTAAAAATACGATAAATTTCAATAGAGCCCACACACACACAGAGAGAAAGTTAAATAAAATTTAATGCACATTAAAGAATTTAAATTCGATTCGTAAGAAGCTTAAAAAGGATACGTATTTAAAACACACACTCAATCAAACAAAGTTAAAGAAAGTCTACGACTTCCAACACCCCACACAGGATACGTGCCTCATATAAGAAAATTGAGTACGGTTTGGAAAGCAGCTTAGCTTGCCGCAACCATATTAGAAAAACTCATCAGTTTCTTAGTCATACAACCCAGTTTACACATCAGTTGCTTTTAGATCCTTTTCTGTAATGATACTCAATACGTTGTCCAAAGACAGATAGTTTAGCTTGAAAGATGTTTTATGCTACCTATTGGGACAAGACGTTCACTTCGTTCTGGTTATCATACCAAAAGATGACTTAAAAGATATTTTATGCCACCTATTGAGACAAGATGGTGACTTCGTTCTGATCATCGAACCTAATCTTCTCTGTGAAACTGTCTTGGACTTGGTGGACTGTTCTCAAAAAAATTTTCAAAGTAAAGATAAAAGTTATGATAAAGTGAGGAATTATGTAGAGACAAAGGTCCTACAAAAGCCTTCTTTGTTATGCTTAACTGTTTTAAAATCTAGATTACACATCAGTTAACGTGCAGCACTTGTTCCAATGTGACCTAATGCCCTGTCGCGCTTCCAAATTATTCCCTCTAGGTACCTCTCTGTCCTATTTAAAGGTCCCCAAATTATAAGTGAAATTGCCTATGTCTCCTACGGACTTTATATTAATAACAAGCAGGGCTGGTCCACTGACATTGTAATCTCAATTAATATTCTGCTCCGTAAAATGTTTTGAATCTTAGCGTATCTCTTCATGTTACTGACTGTAGTGTAGTGCAGTGTGTTACAGGCTGAGGTAATAACCAAAAGTCTCGCTGTTTAACTAACACTGAGTAAGCGAACACTAACTATCAGTATCTCTAACTGAGCGTCTCTTAGACCTTCAGATCAAGGCTGATCGGCATCTACCGCGACTCTCTTAATCAATTCACGCCATCAGCAGAAAGCTCAAAAGTATCAAAGAAACAGGATACTCGACCCAGAAACTTGTCAGAACATATGCAATATCATTACTCCCTACGTCATCATATCCAGAAACCTAACACAGTTCTATTCAGTACCCGCATAAAAGGCTTCTGAAGATTTTTATAACTGAAATACGTCTTGTATTGACATAATATCCACTGACAATGAGTTTAAGGTAGCTTGGCTATCTTATAATACAATGCCATCTGCTTCCAAGCCAACTGCTTTATCTTAGGAATACACACCTCTTGCCAGACATACGCTACAGTTATCAGGGTGCCAGCTGCACAAAGTTTATCCAAAAATAAATCGATTTAATCGATTCATTAAAGAACATTTATGTATGTCCTAACATCGTATATTTTCATATAAAACACTTAAGCCATGCTTAGAGCAAATGTTGCGCATATTTTTCAATTCAACAATATGAACTTTTGCACTACACTATACTGTATTAGAAATCATATAATATTCGTAATACCTTTAAATACATTATGGCCACACGGTATATCCTCTTTGAACCCTTTCCTTCCCGTATGGCTATCTTAAGGTCCTTCTAATGGATACCAAAATAAATGGAGTTGATAATGTTTCCTTTCCTTTCATATGTTACCTCCCGTCACTACTACTTGTAAATAAAGTAAACAATAGAATACATTATTAAAAGTGTTCACATATTCTAGTAGTAGGCAGTAGCTTTCACCACAAATAAACCATTTAGAGGCACTTTTATGTTTTGTTGAAATACAAAAAAAAAAAGAAAATAAAGGAAAGAAAACTTTTCTAAACCAAAGGAAATCCTCTTGTTAAACCACCTTTTGTGGCAAAAAATGTAAAAACATTCGAGAAATATTTTCACTTTTTTTTTGGGAGAATATTTGAATACGTAAAGCCAGGAAGGGTGTGTAAATTTTGGTTTTTCTGGCTTTTTTTTTTTGCTATTTGACTGCCGGTATTGTTGACAAAAAAGGTGAGAAAAATTATGTTAAAAATAGAAGCAACACAGGGGCTACACACCTTTTGGTGTTTAAAAAAAAATACGCTTTAAAGTCATGCAAATTTGGGAATTTTTCGGAAACCAAAAACCAATTTTAGTCTTCAAAAAATATTAAGTAACTCCTTTAATGTAGGCGATAATTCTTTTCGGAAACTGTATAATAATTTAAAGAGAAAAATTAAATCAAAGTTTTCCTCATTATTTATTGAAAATATTCCATGCAATGGTTTCAGCTGTTGTTTGGTGGATAATTTTCTCTCTCTGTCTCCCTCTGTCGCTAGCATTAATTCATTTGGCTTGTGGACATCGGAGCGTATGATTGTCAATTAATTATGATTGATTTTGATTTTTGGTATGGCACTGCCATACACCACACACCATAACGTAGGCGTATGAGTGTTTTTTTTTTATTCGCCGAAAATAAATTGCATTTTAATGGAGTGAGTGAGTGAGTGAGTTTCATTTAATAAAGCTTGATGTGGTCTTTAAAACACAATAAATTAAAAACACAAAATAAATTAAAAACAGAAAATAAATTAAACACAGGAAATTCATTATATGATACGAATATTTTAAGTGGTTCTTGAAAAAGGTTTTTAATTATCGCCAGAAATTAAGGTCAATAGCAATAACAATTAAACGACCACTAAAAAACAAAAAAAAATTTGGGAAAAAAAATGGTTAAAAGCAATAAATTTCTGTCAAAGAGATGGTCACGAATGATAATGTGTGCAGAAAGCAATTCAACATACTCCCAGCTAGGCTAAGGAAAGCATAGAAATACACAAAATTTTTCGTATATTTTGCCAACATCTCTTTCAGGAGCCTATAGATTCTCAAAAGTATCACTATTTGACATTGTTTGGTGGTGTTATTTTTGCTGCCTTTTCATGTGGAGCCGCACTGTGTTTGTTTTTGCAACTTTATAGGTTTATTGAGCGAATTGACTTCTTGATCTTTAAGGATTCTACTCTATCGCCATTGATGTGTAACGATCGCGTTTTTCGCTGACAGAATGGCCGATCCATCTCCATACTCTACGTTTGATATATTTCATTGTAAGAAACCCCAGTTCCAGAGTTGAGGAAACTATTGATGTAATGTAGACACAGATAACACAGTGAGTTGAATGTATAGTATGGCTCACTTCCAAATTGTTAGTTGCCTTGTGTTTGAACAAAGTATAGTGTTTCATAAAGCCGCTGTACAAAATGTTTACAATGTATACTATTTCAAAACGTGTATTCTTAACGCAGTCAAAAAGCAATCAGGCATCGGATTTATAGTTGATGCATTATTTGGTTACTTTACATATCTACAAAATTTATATATCATAGTAGAAATGCATATAAACTTTGTATTGATACATTTCGGAAGTCAGCCTATATGTATATATAGTTGTTGCATTGTCATGAAAAACGAACGCATACAAGACCCTAAAATACAATAAATCAGGGACGCCAATTAGCATATTTAGACTCGTCCAAAGCTGTGGTCTCAACAGTTACTTAGCTAAGTGAGTTATTTTAGACAGGAAAAGTTTTTCTTACGTCTTATAGGGCTGTGAGGTACGGTCCTCATGGCTGTTAACTTAACAGAAAGTCGCAGTTTCCTAGTAGGTAGTATGTTAACTTATTAGACGCACGGCCGCTATTCAAACCATAAGTCAGACAACTGATGGAATGGCCGATTCTACGTCTGATTTATTTTATTGTGAGGAACCCCAGTTCCAAAGTAGGAGAAACTATACACAAATGTAATGAAGACACAGATAGCACAGTGGCTGTTGTGGAAAACGAACTCATACGAGACCCTTATGTACTACAGATAGGTATACCCTAAAATACAGTAAATCAGGGACGGCAATTAGCACTTGTTAGACTCTTTCAATGTTGTGGTCTTAACAGTTTCTTAGCTAAGTGAATTGATAATAGGCAGGAAAAGTTTTTCTTGTTTCTTATAGGGCTGTGAGGTAAACAATTTCTTAATTTCATGGCTGTTAACTTAACAGGACCTCGCTGTAGTCTAGTAGCTAGTATGTTGGCTTATTAGATGTGAGGCCACGGTTCAAACCCCTGGTCAAAGTGAAAAGTGAAAAAATATTTCTTCGGCTACTGCCTCTGAGCAAATTTCTGGCAAAAACTCTGGGTGTTGAAATAAAATTGCCATGAAAAGTTTCTCAAAAGAATCAGTCATTCGGAGTCGACTTTAAACTGTAGGTCCCACCACTCATGTATAAAATTAACACACACAACATAAGTGAAACTGAGAAACTAGGTTGTAATCCTGGCTAAAGGGTTGTAATGATCAATTATGTACATATGTATGCATGTATGTATCTAGGCATTCGTTTGATTAATCTAGGTATGTAACACTAGAATGCTAGCATTTCTTGAGAACTTGAGCAAGATAGACACATCCGACGTGCAAGACTTCAGATAATTTCTATTGTGTTGATCTTGAAGGACATCCTACTCTTATTGTAGCGTTGATATGAGATGTTTAACTACTGCTACCTAAAAGTTCTGCTTCATGTTTCATTAAAAATTCAAATTATTGTAAGGGGAACGTCATTCCTTTTCAATGCTTTTCAATACATTGCAGTTCATCTCATTACAACGTTTCAATCGGGATTACAACTTAGTTTCACACACCACCCATGTTGTGTATGTTATCCATGTTGTTTTATCCACGAGTGTCATGTTCTTTAATCAGTATTACAGCCTAGCTTCTCAAGGCACCCATGTTGTGTATGTTATCCAGGAGTGAAGGGACCTACAGTTTAAAGTAAACTCGGAATGACAACTTTTTGAGAAACATTTTATGGCAATTTTATTCACACTCAGAGGTTTTGCCAGTTGAATGTTTGAAAGTTTAATAGGGCCGTACACTATCAGTCCTCTCAAAAGTCCCACAAAAAGACTGCCAAAGAGCTTCTAAAACTTTGAAAAATCGATTCTAGTACCTTTCGGAATTTCCACAAAATTATATTTCCATTCCTTAGCTTAATAACATGCCAGTAAAATTAAATCATCTACAACCCTTGCATATATTTTAGTGTATGAATGCCCACTATTAGCACTGATATCCATAACCAACAAAACACAACTGAAAGTTCTTAAGGCAAACAATACTCGTACATTTCCATAAGCATCTTAAAACGACCAACAACCACTCCAAGTGTGTATGAGAGTGAATGAATGGTTGGTTGGGTTGGTTGGTTGCTTGGGTGTCTATAATTCTATTTTCAAACTCATTGTCATATTCTGAGGTTTTCCTGTTGACTCGATGGAAATTATGGCACTGGCATTAATTCTACTGTTCTCTCCCTCTCCCAGCTCCGCTCTCTCTCTCTCCATAAAATTCTAGACCAACTAACCAACCAACCAATACAACCAGTCAAGCAGTCAAGCAGCCAAGCGTTTAAACACAATGAAATGAATACCGAAAAAAAGGCCAAAAAAAGGTCAACTTTTTTTGGATTTCATTCATCATTTTCATCAAAATGTTCGAAATGATTACGTTTATGTTTAAAAATACTCATGTTTGGTTGTAAATATTTATGGGAGAGGGGGTTAGCCATGATAGTTTTCTAAAAGTCATCTTAACTTCCATTCCTCCTCTCGTTGCCATTTGCCGCTTTACTACTAATGTTACTTCCACATCAGTTGTAACCTTCAGTTTTGAGTTGAGTTTTGTTTTTTTTTTGGGTAAGGAAGTGGTTAAGGAAATAAAACTGACTTTTAAACAAGAGACTATTCACACATACATACATACATATAAAGGCATACACACACTAATACTTGTAAAACACAAAAAGTCTTGCGTAATGAAAAACTTTAACAATTCTAGTGTAGACGTCTGTGGAGGCTAATGTTGAACAAATAGGAACAGAAGTTAGGTTAACAGGGCCATATTGGTTTATGAGAATTGCCAGGGCCTTTGTGTAATTCATGTTTCTAGTTTGATTAGAAAACACTGGGTAATCTTTTCGACTAGAAACGAGTAATGCGTGAAGGCAAAATGCATAGGAGGTGGTACACAACATCTGACTTACGATACAAAAATTTTTTCCGTAATGGTGAAAGGTACAGTATGATCCAAACTTTACTGATCCATAGCCTTTAGCAAAGGCAACACAATCTTCCCCCTGAAACTCTAAGCAAACTGGAGGTGGAGGAAGTATTTCTGAAAGAACAACATTCTGTAACGCAGACAAAAACAAACTAAAGGAAAATAAACAACAAGACAAACGGACAACAACAAAATACACACATCATACGGTACACAGGATTACACAATCATATGCTTAAGAGTTTACGAGAAGGAAAGAAAATAGAGAAGGAAAGAAAATAAATAACGCATACTGGAGATGGAGAAAGTCTTTCTGAAAGGAAAACATATTGTAACACGGACTAAAACAAACTAAACGAAAATAAGCAACAAGGCAAACAGACAATAACAAAATACACACATCGTACGGTACACGACCATATGCTTAGGAGTTTACGAGAAGGAAAGAAAATAGAAATCAAAAACCAAACAACAGCATTTAAATTGAGAGATCGAGGCTAATTTGACGCTACCATTACAGGAGCATTTTGAAATGTCCTGCTAGAGTCCCAGAGTTGGCACGCTGTAGTGTTCAAAGTGCTTGTCTGCAAGCCCGGACAATACAGATTCGAATCTAAGTGAATGCGAAAAGTGTTCGCCGTGATTATTAATCTTAAAAATAGAAGTGAAGAAGCTTCAAGATCGTTCGTAAAGTCTTTAAATCACCATAAGAGTGCTGTTGCACTGACGATTGAAAAGCTCCTCAACTTAGCCGGGAGAAGTACTTACAACTTCAATTTACAAATTCAATCTCCACACATTCCTTAGGTTAGGTTAGGTTAGAGGACGTGTACTTGTCAATTAAGACAAGTACAGTACCCGGAGGTCGAATTGCCCCATTGTACAACGCCCTAGTTTCTCACACCACTTATGTTGTGTGTGTTAATTTTTTATACATGAGTGGCGGTAACCTACAGTTTAAAGTCGTTTCCGAATGACAAATTTTTGAGAAACTTTTTCATGGCAATTTTATTTACTCACAGAGTTTTTGCCAGAAATCTGCTGAGAGGAAGTCGCCGAAGAAATACTTTTTGTTTTTTGTCTTAATGTCTGGCCTGGGTCTCAAACCCTAGCTTTACGTCTAATAAGCCAACACACTGCCTACTAGACTACGGCGACTTCAACAAATTCCTTAAAGATCTCTAAAAATTTAGTGTCCCTTAAAAGGCCCTCTACCCTCTTGCTCACACATAGTTTATGAGCAATTTAAGCTGGCAGTTGTGTGTGGCAGCTACAGTATGTGCATTGTACAGCAGATAATGAAAACCCAACAATAACAACAAAATGTTTTACAAAAACTATTTCAAATCGTGAATTTGTTAAGAATTAAAAACTGAAAACTTGTAAATTTACCGCATATCGAACAAATTGTTAAAAAGATTCTAAAGAATGAAAAACCACAACAGAAACAACAACAACAGCAATTGTTTTCTTAACTTCTATTCGGAGAATATTTATAAGAGAACAACAACAAGTTGGAAATGTAAAGCCATTACATTCGGTGGTATGAGGATGTAACGAATACCATGTAGCTTAACTTCGATAAAAGCAGACTTGGATAGACAAAGCCAGCTTACGGCATGCTTAATGCAGTATTAAGCTTCAGCCAGCTCTGCACCAGATTCGAATATTCATGAGACTTTGGCTCTCCTCTAATTTTTTATTTAAGCAGGGGATTGAATGCAGAGATCCCAATGCATTTAAATCCTGGCCCAACCTATGTTATGGATATGCTGCAATACTGGGAAGGCATACACACCTTCGGCTACACTACTAGGTACATTATAATTTTCAGGAAGGAAGGTTTGACCTGAAACTAAACTTCTACACAAACTATCCGGACGCGGCATTGTTTACGAAGTGGGGGTTCTGTCGCACTTAAACCTGTCTTATGCAAAGATTTTTTCCTAAGAATCTCTTGATTTACAAAAAACAGTAACAGGCTATGTCAACTCAACGTCCATCCTTGTCTATGAATATCGGTAATTTCTTGGTGAAATTATAGGTTACGTTAGGTTAAAGGACATGTACTTCCCAATTAAGACAAATACAGTACCCGGAGGTCGAATTGACCCATTGTACAACGTCCTTAAAGAGGGAAGGATAATAGAGAAATAAAAAGGAGAGGATGTAGGAAAGGGGAGAATGGGAAGTGAAGGAATTACACAGATAAGACACAACAAAAAGGCGAGAGCGCAACTACACTGATGAAGCCCTAGCGCCTCTCAACCAGCCTAAGTCACTGAATGAATGTGGAGAGCATTGATGTCGGCTCTCGACACAGAATTCAAACTCTCAAAGATGGACCCGCCAAGGGTCCTCAACCTCAACATACCAAGGGCTGGGCAGTTACAGAGGAGGTGTTCGATAGTCTCCAACTCCTCCTCATCGCAACATGCCCTGCAATAGTCCGGCTGGGATCTGTTCCAGACCCCCATGAGCGACCTAATCTCGCAGTGCCCCGTGATAAAATCGACAACCAATCTTAAGCTGGCCTTATCCGAGCCCAGCAGCCAACCTGTTCTCCTATTGTCCACAGCATGCCATAGACATCGAGAAACAAAGCAACCCGATCCGTTCCCCTAACGCCTCTGCTCTGCCTCCCTGAACCATCCATTGTTGAGGCCGTAGAGGTGACAGACTGGGGGGTCAGAACCAACTATCAAAACGACCCCAGAAAGCTGGTGAAATTATAACTCTTGTATGGATTGAACTGGCCAAGACTGATACAAAGCTTTCAATCTCCGACATGTTACAGAGAATAAGTATTCTACGCATTCTTCGCTTGTTTTACAGCGAAGTTCAGTTAGTGTTGTTAGACTCTGTTGGATTGATATGGTGCTCAAGCATGGCCATCCAACGCACTACCGCCCATCCATCTCACAGGCCCCAAAGCAGGGTTGATAGACTTGGCACTTTCTCAATTGACTCCGATTAAATCTGTGGACCGGAGAAAAAGGAGAAGACTATCATGCATTTCGTGCTTGGCTTTTATTTTGAAGAATATCCTATGGAAGGCATGTTGGTCGACTTGGCATTCTCTAAAAATAAGTGCAACCAGATCTGTGTATCTGAGCAGAAGGAAAAGGCTCTTATGCATCTCGTGCTTGGCTTTTATTTTGAAGAGGCGGAAGCTTTCGTCTTTAAATTTTCTGTCATCTTTGATTGACTCTCAAAATAAGGATTGGAATGGTTGGAGTTGTAAACCCTTACTGAATTGATTTGCTAACACAGTCTGTCTCTCTTAGCTGTCAGAAGGTAGTTAACGATTTTTTGTTTATTTCATGTGGCAACTTCTAGAACTTTACTGTTGATTTGTTATTGTTTTGTTCATTCAATCTTCGAAGCTTTCTCTGTATTTCTGTGTTGTTTTGTTATTATGTTTTTGTGTTATCGTAATGGACCTTGGACTTGAAGGAGGATGTGCCACCTGGCCTTACGTAGAGTAATTCTACATCATTAAATTCCACTGAGTTAAGGCCGTATGGTGCTGATTAAAAGTCTGGCACTATTTTCTGCAGATGCCTTTGATAGTCCAGAGTAAATGATGTAAATTACGTAGAGGGTTTAGACTATATCCATCGGAATATCATGCCTAATAAAGTAGCTCTACTTCTACAGCTCTACGAATTGGAGTTCTACTTCATTCAATCAAAGTGGAGATTAAAGTTCTAATCATTTTCCTCTTTGTTATCATCTGTCGCCGTAGTCTAGTAGGTAGTGTGTTGGCTTATTAGACGTAAAGCCAGGCTTCGAGCCCCAGGCCAGACATCAAAACAAAATACAAAAAGTATTTTCTTCGGCGACTACCTCTCCGTAGATTTCTTTCAAAAACTCTGAGAGTAAATAAAAATTGCTATGAAAAGTTTCTCAAAAATCTGTCGTTCGGAGTCGACTTTAAACTGTAGGTCCCACCACTCACGTATAAAATTAAAACACACAGCATAAGTGGTCTGAGAAACTAGGACGTTGTACAATGAGTCAATTTGATCTCCGAGTACTGTACTTGTCTTAATTGACAACTACACGTCCTCTAACCTAACCTGACCTAACCTAGCTTTTGGTAGTACAGAAGCAACCCGTCAAACTTTCAAAGTGGTTTACCGCTCTTCTAGTTTCTGTTTGTAAGTTATTTGGGATTCTAAAACGGGTCTTTATATTGTTATTCGCAACCTATTAGAGTTCTACTGGAAGATGCTTGCAAAATTACTTCGCAATTTATATTGTAGGGCGTTAACATAGGCCAACATGGCTGACTTGACTTTCCTTATTCGTATAGTTTTGTTTTGTTGTTTTTGTTTAACTACCAGTTAAAGGCAGTAAAATGCTTAAATAATTAAATAAATTCAGCGATTTTTTGGTTTAAAAATAAGAAAGAAAAAGAAAAGAAAGGAAATATAAAATAAAAACAGCAAAACTAAAATGAAGAAGTTAAATAAAGCAAGTTTTTCTTTTATGCCGCAGTAAGGAATGGAAAATGAAAAGGAAAATTGGTTTTTTCCTATGGCTCCTCGCCTGCTGCTACTGCTACTCACAGTTTTATTGTTTTAACAGAAAATTGTTAAACATGTTAAGACAATGAATGCGTTGTTTTTTCTTTCTCTTTCTTTCTTTCATTCTTTCTCGCTCTATTTTGTTAAGTTGACTTTTACAAACGTGGTACTTAAACAAATTGTATGTATGTCTTGTACTTCATTTTTATTTTTTCTTCAGCTTCTTTGTGTTAAAGGGGTATGGAAAGGGCAGCAAGTATTGCTTTGTGGCTGCTGCAAGACAATGGCATTCAATTGTTAAGAACTGCAAAGAGCTGTAATAAAACCATAGAAATTGCTACTGCTGCTGCTGTTGTTGTTGTTGTTGTTATTATTGCTGGTTGTTGATACAACAAAATAATGCAGCTGTGCACTATTATTAACAGCAATTGTTTCAAACGGAAGTACAGGAAGTAATTGTTGCCATTTTCTATTACAACTTAAATAAACACACGCACACACACAGAAACAGAAAGAGAGAGAAAGAGTGTACGACACTCAGTATGACAAGTTGTAGCACAGCATTGCATAGAAATATGCAAGAAATTCTCAAGTTGCAACAGCAAATGACAACAAAGGCAACTGGAGGCAACGATGAGACAAGTTTAAATTAAAAGGAAAGGAAAAGAAGAAGAAAAGCAACGTAAACTCAACTCAACTCAACATCAAAAGCCGTTATATGAGAGAAGTTACATTGAAGTGAAGCAACTAAACTTGGTTAACAAACCATCTAAACCGACTTCCTTTTCACCCCAACCACACTGTGTACTTCAATTTAATTACGCTACGTAAAGCAAAGAAAAGAAACCCTAGATTCACTACTAAAAAATCACTTCCCTTTTGCTACCATCACCCTTTAAATAATTGCAACTTGTGGCAATAATTATGTTGCTTTAACCGGCATTACATGGCACCCACTACACCTTACCTTAACTTGTATGGTAACACAGTGCGGCGTTTCCCCTTTAACTAAACCGTTTTTTAAAGGAAACTGGTAGGGAATGTTGTTTCACTTAATTATCGCATTAAAACCAAGGAAATTAAGAAAGAAAAACAACCGCAAAGTAAAAAGTAACAGTAAAGGAAAAGTAAAAGTAGGAGAGAGAAAAAAAACAGACAGTAAAGACACAAGGAAAAATAAAAAGTAACCGAGCTCTCTCTCTCTTAACTACTTTTTAAATAATTAAAATCAAGAGTTTTATGTTGTCAATGTGATACCAAGTGGATTATAATTAAATTCTAAAAACTTTAGTTACAGTGACGGGCAAAACAAAAAAATTAAAGAGCAAATAACAAAGTGAAGTAGTTTAAGCGATAAAGCAAAAGACAATATTATTTTAAGAGAATTATTTTTGAAGTACACTTAACAAACCAAGAGGATTACAGCATTGTCGGTAATGCGGTATCAGATCAGTAAATACCGTCTTAATCTAGTAGATATAATGTTGGCATATTGGACAAGAGCGTGTGGTTCAAATAAAACAAACAAAGCTTATAAGCAAATAATTATAACATTATCGATAATGCAGTGTGGTATCAGTAAATATCATAGCAGTGTAGTAGGTAGGATAATGGCATATTAGACAAAAGCTTGTGCTTCAAACAAAAACAAATCCCAAGAGCTAGAACAATGTCGGTAATGCAGTATCGTATCAGTAGATATTGCCGTAGTCTAGTAGGTAGGATAATGGCATATTAGAGAAAAGCTTGTGCAGCAAACAAAACAAACAAATCCGAAGAATTATAACACTGTCGGTAATACAGTATCACATCAGTAAATATTGTTGTAGTCTAGTAGGTATGATAATGACATATCAGACAAGAGCTTGTTGTGCAAATATAACAAACAAAGCCGATGAAGTATAATATTGTCGGTAATGCAGTAACCTATCAGTAAATATTGTCGTAGTCTAGTAGGTAGTATACTGACATATTAGATAAGAGCTTGTGCTTCAAAGAAAACAAACAAAACCAAAGAATTGCAGTATCGTCGGTAATGCAGTAGAGTATCAGTTAAAACTGTTGTAGAATGATTGTATATTAAACAAAAGCTTGTGGTTCAAGCTGATGAATTATAATATTGTCGGTAATGCAGTACAATATTAGTAAATATCGTAGTATATTTGGTATAATGTTTTCAAATTACACAATAACTCGTGGTTTAAACGAAAAAAAATAGTTCTTTCGCTACCTTCCTCTCAGTCAGTCATTTATCAAAACCTCTGTTTTTCTCACATCCGTTATTCGGAATCGACTTTAAAATGTAGGGTCCCAACACTCATGGATAAAATTAGCACACACCCAGCGTGGGTGCCATGAGAAGCTATATCATAATCCTGACTAACGCTATGTTTTGCTGAGCAGTTTTAAAAGTGTTTTTGTACTTTCCATACAATATTTTGAAGAACTATACGATTGTCGATAACACAGTTTAGTTCTAAAAATGGACTCTGACTCCCAAATGCTGTACAAACTAAATGGTTGGATATATATTAAGAACCCTAATATCATTTCAAAATATATTAATTTATCAGGCCCGCCAAAAAGCATTCAAGTACCTAAAGAAGGACACATCGACCTCATAGAGGTATCAGCGGAAATTACATTAGCTAGGGCAGATATGAAGCTTACAATCCTTAATATTTCAAAGACAATTGACGACTACCTCATAAATTCAATACCAGGGGCCCCATAAAGTTTTTTAAAGTGCCGATAATAGTCAAGAAACGTCGATCTTAAGCCACCAATATTTAGAAAGACCTGAAAAGAGCAAGGTTTGTCTTGTAGTTTATGTAATCCAGGAAAACCGTGTCTTAGAGGGTTCCAAATGTGAATAGAAATGATTGCATCAACCCCTCAAACCAAACATGATCTGAACTAATTTGTCCAAACCAATAGCTTTTGTTTATCTCAACGTTTCCTGGTGCGGTGGAAATTTCTGATCATTTAGTTCTAAGCAACCAAGAAAATGATTGTTCAAAGGAAATTGTAACGACTCTTCACTATCCCTAGTCTTTGTCACTTTAGCTTCACGTATAAATGATCTAAGCAGAGAAGAAATTTTTCTAAAGTTTCTGCAACAAAGTTTAATCCTGGAGGCTATGATTTCCAAAATGTATTGATGATTGTATCCTTGTTGTTCTCTTTGCAAAAAAAATTTTTTTTTATTTCTCTTTTCTTAATTCAAAACCGAAAACAAACTTTTCCCATCCACCTTACATTGAAAATATTTTTGATATTTAAACTCTTTGTTATTGTGTTACCAACTTTCGTTTAGTAATTCGTGTAGTAAATATCAGTCGAACACAAAACATGTAAACAAGTTACCAACAGCAATTACAAAACTTTTTACATTAAAATGCCAGCCATTGAAATACGCTGTTGCGAGTTATTATGAGCTTAACTGAGAAAAAAAAAACTAAAGAAAAACAACTAAGAAAAGTTGGCAACTCATGTTGGTAATGGACTCGAAATTTATAGACTCAATTTTTTATTGATAAATTTATTATGAGTTGCGCTTACTCTCTCTCTCTCTCTCTTCCTGTCTGTATATGTACGTTGTACTTCAGTTATTTTGTTGTTTCCCATTGTAAATAAAAAAACATGCAATTGTACATCGATTACACCATATTTTTACTATCATATGAATAGTAAATCAAACAGTCAAGAGCACAAAAATAGCACAAAAAATCAAAAGGATTCAAGTCATAAGTTTTTCTTTGCTGCTCTTTTTGTAACCACCGTTAAGCAATTGCAGGACTCATGGAAAATTGTTGGCAAAGTAATGTAAAAACAAACACACAGTGAAACTATTCTTAACTTCAAAGTGAAAGAAAAAAGGAGGAAAAACATGGAAAGAACTGCCACAACTGCACAATATAAATGCAACACAATAAAAACAAACAAACAGAAACGTTTTTTCTTCCAGGTTTTTTTGTTTGTTTCTGTTTTTGTCTATAACTCAACGTTAACAACAGCAACAGCAGCAACAACAAGAACAGCAATTACAAAAGCAATGAATTATTTCAATGAAAATGTGAAGGTCTTTTCCTTGCATATTTTTTCTCTTTTTTCTCTCTATTCTTTGCTTTACTTTCTGAGTTAAAAAGTAACGGTGTATGTGTACGTGTCTGTATGCGTGTAATTCTGTTGAACTTATGCTATTCAAGGAGAATAAACTTTTATTGTACAACATACATCTCTTTGCCTTATAATACTTACTCTCTCGCTGCCTCTACCTCTCCTGCCTATTCACATACTATTAAGAATTATACACGCAGAGAGAGACAATGAAAGTGAAGTAAAAGTGGTAGAAAATTGTTGAAATCATTTAAATCGTTGTTTCCATTTGCCTTGAAGCAGTTTTTATATGTAAAACAATGGGTTAGCATCACTAAAAAGAGATAGAGTGTGTACCCCTTGGGTAAAAAGCCTTTAAATAAATAGGAGATGAAAAGGAAAACAAAAATTCTACTTAGCGGAGTTGAAATCAATATCAACAATATGGCTTGTTGCTTAACAGCTTTTAGAGAGTAACAACAAAAACAACAACAACAACCAAAATACAGTAACATTAACAGTGATATGTATGTGATGCAAAGAGAATAATCGTGTGTAAAATTACACTCAAAAGAAATACATAGTAAAGTCGACTTGAATTTGATTGAGTTTCATATTCAAAACCGAATTTGTTTGCTTAGATATACGCTCGCGTGTTGAGTATCTAATCTTTCTTTCTTAATCGGTCATTACAAAGCTTTAGTCAGGATTACAACCTTACTTCTCACACCACCTATGTTGGGTGTGTTAACTTTACTCATATGTGGCAGGATCTACAGTTTAAAATCGAAAACGACAGATTTTTGAAAAACTTTTCATGGCAATTTTATTTACTCTCAGAGTTTTTGTCAGAAGACTGCTGAGAGGAAGTTGCAGAAAGATGTCTGAGGCGGGGTTTGAACCACGTGCTCTCATCTAATAAGGCAACATCCTACCTACAAGATTACGTTGACTTACATAACATAATTGGTCATTGCAACCAATTTGAGTCAGGATTACGACCTAGTTTCTCACACCACTTATGTTGTGTGTGTTAATTTTATACATGAGTGGTGGAACGTACAGTTTAAAGACGATTCCGAACGGCAAATTTTTTGAGAAACTTTTCATGGCATTTTTATTTACTCTTAGAGTTTTTGCCAGAACTCTGCTGAGAGGAAGTCGCTGAAGAAATATTTTTTCATATTTTCGTTGTGATGTCTGACCTGTGGTTTGAACCGAGGCCTCACGTACAATGAACAAACACACTACCTTCTAGATTACGGTGACTCCTGGAGAGCATTATTACAGCAAAGGATGTCTTTAGATATGCAGCTTAAAACCGCATTAAGCACCAAATTAACAGCTCTAGTGGCTGTGTGAAGTAAATTGCCTTTCCCATAAGCGAATCAAGAAATATAACTCGTTGCAACCTCAGATCCATCCCAATACATAACATAATTGGTAATTACAACCCTTCAGTCAGGATTACGACCTAGTTTCTCACACCACTTATGTTGTGTGTGTTAATTTTATACATGAGTGGCGGTAACCTACAGTTTAAAGTCGACTCCGAACGAGAGATTTTTTTGAGAAACTTTTCATGGCAATTTTATTTACTCTCAGAGTTTTTTGCCAGAAATCTGCTGAGAGGAAGTCGCCGAAGAAATACTTTTTGTATTTTGTTTTGATGTCTGGCCTGGGGCTTGAACCCTGGCTTTACGTCTAATAAGCCAACACACTACCTAATAGACTATGGCGACTACATCCGATACCAGAGACAAATCCAGCAAACTCTCAGAAATACTGAACTCTGAACACACATCGGGCAAAATCCAATTGAGATCGATGTTAGAAGGACTAAACTGGAGGTGGGGTCCTGCGCAGATCATTATCCTATAGGACCAAGAAAGCAATTGACTGCAATTCCTAATGCAAATGCCGGAAGAAACTGCAAATTCACATCTAGCATAGGCAGCTGGAAGATAAATAAACTGTGGTATGAACTGAAACTACTTTCAGCGGATTGAAGACGATTCAGCTCAATTTTAGAGAGCCTAGGTTTTTGTTATACAAATTTGCCAAGAAGATAAATAAACCCTGGTATGAGCTGAAACCACTTGTCAACTTGTCAACAGTCGAAAGCAAGGAATTGAGCTCAATCATTGAGGGCCTATGGAGCTGTTATTAAAATTTGTAATTTTCCTTTTCAATTTTGTGCAGACCTTGCGCTGGCCAACTGCTTCCCTAGTCTGGTGGAATTCGATTAGTACAGGGACTGCGTTTACCTGTGACTTCACAACGGGCCGCTATAAATGCTCAAGTGAGCTTTTGGTATCAAAGCTACCACTCCAACCTTTTCAATTTATTTATTTTATATTCAATTAAATCAAAAAACTTTATTTATTAAACCAGATTGAAATAAATCCCAAGATTACTAACATTTTCTTGTGAGTGTATCATGTGTGTCTCACACAATTTTGCCGCTATTTAAGCATTTAAGCATGCTGTAGCTAGCAGTGATAGTAAAAATCTATGACAACAGCCGTTACAATAAGCAACACATTAATGTGTTGCCATCAGTTACAGTAACAACTATAACAACAACAACAACAGCAAGGAAAGAATATAACAACAAGTACTACGACTACATATAACTACAGAAATAATAATAAAAATAATAATAAAAAATATACACTATGAACGTGATAATATGGCTGAAACTAACAATAACAACAACAATAACAGGAGAAATAAATATTTAATGGGGAAAAGCAACAACAACAAAAACAACATTAACAGCAATTATAGTAAAATAGCAACAACTGTGGGAAAATTGTAGAAAAACAATATAAAACCTATTAACACATACTAAAGCAATGATGGAGATTGAAACACATGAGAGAGAACAGGAAGATAATGACACTAAATACACTCGTATTATGAAAAGCCAAGCATGGACACACTACCAGTCACCTATACACTCTAGTCTAGTTACACAACTCTCTGTGCTCATTCATGTTAGGTTAAGTAGAGGCAAGAAATTGTTTACAGAGGCGAGAGAGAGAGAGAGAGAGAGTATGCCCCTGCTACACACTCTCTTTAAACTGTACTCTGCTGTGTTGTTTCTAAAAACACAAGTCTAGGCCTGATATTGCTTGCATGTAATAAATAGTGAGTATGTGTATGTGGCAACAACAATTGTATTGAAAACCTTTAATAATATTAACAACTAGAACTACCGTAAAAAAAAGGGGGAAAGAACAAGAGAATTTAATAGAATAACAATGACAACCAAACAGCGCGACCTTTAGTTGTAGGCCATGGCAAAATATCGAATAATATTTCCCTTTATTTTGCCTTTTTCCCCTTTTTCTTCTGCTTTAAAATACAATAAAAAATTGATGAGAATATAAATATTGTAATACAATACACACACACAATACAATAAATGTGTCTGTCTTTATCTACATATGTATGTATGTAAGTGTGTGTGTGCGATATAGGGTTTTTTAGAAATGAAATGCAAAAAAAAAATAACAAAAAAAATAGAAAAACTTTTAAATAAATAAATGAAAATAAAATAATCGAACAACTATGTACGTTCGTTATACCCGGAGCTTAAATAATAGGAATGAACAACAATTTCTTCCCGTTTTTTTCGTTTTTAAAATTGCCTTCAACTGTGACACTGTGTCAGATCAATGATAAAAGCATGAAATTGTGTTGTTTACAAAGGATGGGGGTAATGTTATTGGCTGAGGGCATAATTGTTTTCCAACTATTGAAATAAAAACTAAAGGAACTGACATTGGCGTTGAAATTATAAAAAATGTAAAGAGCTTCAGCTAATTAGTGAAATAATCATGTCACGCATGGGCACTGCTCTATCCTCTCTGAGTATACGTAACTAATTGATCATTACAACCCTTCAGTTAGGATCACGACCTAGCTTCTCACACCACTTATGTTGTGTGTGCTAATTTTATACATGAGTGTCGGGGCCTACAGTTTAAAGTCGACTCCGACCGACAGATATTGTGACAAACTTTTCATGGCAATTTTATTTACTCTCAGAGCTTTTGCCAGAAATCTGCTAAAGAGTCATTGACATTCTTTCTTTCGGCAGGGTTTGTAATTCAGGAAAACCGCAGATTGACGAGTATATTCTGAGCTTCTATACTGGCGTGTGGAGACATAATATTCTCGATCGGGGTTTGTTCAATGGCCTTACAAAAGAAGCCTGTACTACATATGTACATAATTGGTCATTACAGCCCTTCAAACAGGATTACGGCCTAGCTTCTCACACCACTCATGTTATGTGTGTTAATTTCGATTGTCGACTTCGAACGACAGATTTTTGAGAAACTTTTCATGGCAATTTTATTTACTCACAGAGTTTTTGTCAGAAATCTACTGAGAAAGAGTCGACGAAGAAATATTTGTTGCATATTGTTGTTTGAACCGTTGGCCTCACGTCTAATAAGCCAACACAATACATACAAGAGACTGCCTATACTATGCATGAAAATCACCATTCCTAGTCTAAACCCAGTACGGATAGAAGATTTCAACACAAGAATTTCAAAAATCCAATACCAGTCGTTTTATATGTTCTGCTCCCAGGATAATGTGGAATTTTCTCCGAAGAACTTAATTTTATAACATCCGCCCGCCTCCCTGACAATTATCGGCGGAGGTAAGGGTCATAAACCATTCTAAGGAACTGATACTGAGTAAAAGATCTCCAACCTTTAGGATAATGTGGACTTTACTCCAAACACCTTTATTTTAGGACATCTTCCCGCCTCCCTGACAATTATCGACCGAGTTAAGAGGCTTAAACCTCTCTAAGGAACTGATTCTGCTTAAGAGATGTCCAACCTTTATGATATCTATTTACTCTGACACTGAAGCCGCAATCAGATCTCTTTCAGGACCAAAATTCACATCTAAACTGGTTGACTGCGACTCCTTTAATCCACCCTCATGGTAGATTTGTTTGGATTTGGATTTTGATTTGGATTCCTGGTCTCACGAATTTTTTGAGTATTTCTGTATCTGATGCAGTTGCTAGAGCAACACCCTTCCACTGCAGACACACTTCCACTCCAAAGTGGACTCTTTATGACAAAACAGGAGAAATTGAAAAATCTCTAGACTATTATGGCTCAGGTTGAAATGCTCTAGAATGGGATGTGAATTGAAACGTACACACATAATAGGTCAGTACAACCCTTTAGTCAGGATTACAACCTACAGCTTCTCATACCACCACCCATATTGGATGTGTTAATGTAATACATGAGTGGCGGGACCTACAGTTTCAAATCAAATCCGAACGATCAAACGATTTTTTGAGAAGCTTTTCATGGCAATTTTCTTTTACGCTCAAAGCTTTTGCCATAAATCTGCTGAGAGGAAGTCGCCGAAGAAATATTTTGTTTCATATTTTCGTTTTGATGCCTGACCTGGCATCATACTACCTACTAGACTACGGCGACTTGAAAGCGGACTCTTCATGACAAAATAGGGGAAATTACAAAATCTGTAGACTACTATGACTCAGGTTGAAATGCTGTAGAACGAGATATGAATAGAAACGTAGGGCCATGTCACCTTGAAGCGAAGGACCAAAGTGTATGTCATGGGCATTCCTTCTTGCTGCAGGATTTGTGGTAATGCAGAAAATCCAGACTTTTGACCACATTCTGTGCGTCTGTTGTAATGTGCAGAGACACAGTAGTCCTGACCGGGGTTTGTTCCATGGGCTTAGAGAATAAGCCTGTACTAGATATTCTAAAATTCACTGTTTGATCTCTGGCATTAACTGTCTTGAAAGTTGATTGTGTTTCACTCTAATTTTTCCCTCCATTTTCCTAGTTTCTTTATATTTAGATCAATTCCGGAAAATCACTTTCAGGAAATTACTTTTTCCCAAATAAAAATATTATTTCATGAAGAATTTTTTTTTTCATAAATTTTTTTTTAAATAAAATAAATAGAAGCGTATACAATAATATATAAAAAAAATAAAAATAATAAATAAAATACACATACGCCAACAATAGAGAGAGAGAGAGAGAGAAGGAACAACACAAATACTCATGTTGAAGGACCGTGCACAGCATAGCATTTATTTGTTAAACATTCTCGATTTGAAATTTGTTGAATTGTTATTTGTTGCATACTTTTGGGAAAATAAATTGGGTTTTTCCTCCCACTCCTACCTCTTCAGCAAGGTGCAGTAGGGTACATTGAAAATTACATGAAAAAAATTGAAAAATGTTAACAGGTTGAATTGAAAAACCATGAAAACTGATTCAATTTTATTAGATCAAGAGGTCCCAGAGAGAAATCCATAACAAGAGATAGTGAAGGACATTTTGCGGTAGTCATGTGTAATAAATCAATCGAATGCTTGAATGCAATTGCAAAGCCATTCAAGCCAAAAGTTTTGCTACAAATCTAGTTTGTTGCCTTATCAATCTAACCACGTATTTGAAAAGCAATTCTACTTGGAAAAAGTTTAAAAAAAAACCGAAACGAAACGAAACAACAAGAAATAGTTCATCAATGTCAATCTAAAGCAACAAATACAATGGAATTGAAGAGCGACTAAAAGCGAACATTTTTCAACAATTGGAAATTGAGAGAAAGAGACTGCAATTATTGAACAATGCAGGGCTGTGTGTGTGTGTGTGTGGATTTTGTATTGAATGAAGCATTTGTAGAGACACAAGACAAGCCAATCAACTAAAAAAAAAAGAAAAACGTTAAGACTCCAAGGACAACAACTTTCATATTCCTTTGTGTGTAGAATGCTTACAAAGCACAGACAAACGCGAGTTAACAAAACATTTCGTCAAGGCTGTTCTAAAGCATTTCCTGCACAGCCAACCAGCAATAAAACTTGTGCGACCCATTTTTAAATACAAACATTAGCGTTGAATTCAACTTCTATTTACTGATGTGCTGGCATTATTATGCAAATATATGCTACGCTTCCACATCGTTTCACCGCGGCCTTGCGAGGCAAGACAAGGCAAGGCAAAATGAAATTTTATTTGCCACGCGTTTTCTAATGAATGCATTGCAATGCCATGCAATGAATTGAGAAAATCAAGGCTGTAATTAAGCTTGTATTACAAGCTACTCTAATCAGTAACATAGTATTTGTAGCTACAGATACACACACACATATTTGTGTATTCAGCAAATCTTTTAAGAGAGATGGGTTGAGTGGGAGAGAGACACACTTCCAGTTGAATACATGCTTAAGCAGCTAACACGGATTCCCTGCCACCCTTTATGGGAAAATCGAAAACTTGGTGTTCGTGTGCAAAGACAGCCTGTCAGAGATATTGAAATTTTATTGTAACGCGAATGCTTTACAACAGTCATATGCCAATATGTCTGTCAATTTATTTAATGTTTTTAGTCCTTAAAGGATATGTTAATGACAAATACAATACAATACAATACAAGGAAGAGAGAAGGCTTAAACAATAACTAAAAATTTTCCAATACACAGCAGTTTACGACAAAACAAAAAAAACAATTCTGAATACCGCCATCGTACATACATAGCATATGCTGATGGCAACATATTTAACGAATCCTTTTGTCTTTGTGTTCGTTCATTCAATTCAAAAGGACTTGAAAGAAAAAATATCTTCCAAGCCTTCATTCATTTGTTAAACTCTGCCGCCTGTACATGTATATGCACATGTCAACGTCAAATGACAAGAGTATTTTCAATGCGCAAAGCTTAAAAGCCTCAAATAGAACGCGGCAGCAGTTCATAGAGAATGAATGTCATCCACAGAGATATGAATACACACAGTATGTCGCACATAATTTTTTTCCCAGTTTTTTTCATGCTTCGGGCATTGTTAGAAAATATATGTATTTTTCTTAAGCAATTTTCTTCTTGGTTTTTTTAATTAAAAATTGTTTTCAAGATTTTCTTTACTTCTTCCGGTAAAACATCAGAGCTTCATATTGTAAGCCTTACTGGTCGCTGGAATGTCAAGGCACAAGACAACAAAAGCATCTCGAGTTTATGTTTTTAATGAAATTTTAAAAATTTATAAAAAAAATTGTTTCATAAGCTATGGATGGCATTTAATGGCCTCCGGGAAGACAATACACTAAACTGCACTACATTTTAATCTCCACCATTTAAAGTTATTTTCTATACACAAACATTGCAACACATATCAACATTGAATTCTTACGGGAGAGCAACAATCTTATGAAACCATGAATTAGAAAAGAAATCTTATTAAATCGCTTAAAACAGAAGTTTTATTCTGTTTTGTATTGTAATAAATTGTCTCTGCAACATGTTGCCAAAAAATCCTTAACAACATGTTGCCTTACCTAACACGCAACACCAATTCATATTTCATGTCTAGACATACGGTCACCATTTGACTCTAGACTCTAAACACTCTAAACAATTCCAATAGTTTTTGGAAATGTTTTTGAATGTAATGTGAGTCACCGGGCATTAGTTAAATATGCGGTGGTGTTAGGTAAACATTTTAACGAGTATTTAATTTCAGTTTGAATTTGGTGTGTCCTTTTCATAAATAAATTATTTTGAAACTGAAACTGCTGATAAGACCTTAAAATAATTGTTATTTAATTAGGCTCTCATCGATTTTCAATTAATTTTTTTCTTTTTTAATGGTGAGGGTATAGGCAGGCGGACATGCTCTTGAGAGAGGCAAGCATGTATATTTTTTTAAGTTAAAAAAGGGAAAATGAAAATAAGGGATTGAAAATATAAAATTAATGACAAAGCATTCTATTTGGACTGTTTCAACATAGCCTTAGGAAATCAAGAACACATATCAAAAACTCAGGGCAAAGATATGTCATCCTCATCGATAAACCAAAGCGTGAAAAGCCAAAAACAGTGCGTAAACCCGAGAATATTGCTGCTGTGGCAGAAAGTGTGCGTGAAGCGTCATCAACATCAATTCACCGTCGTTCTCAACAATTGAACATTTCGGAGACATCATTGAGACGAATTTTGCATAAAGACCTTGGTATTATGCCATACAAAGTCCAATTGGTTCAGGAGTTGAAGCCAATTGATCATCCAATGCGTTTTCGCTTCGCTAAGTGGGCCTGCGATCGACATACAGAAGATGCCGATTTTGGCAACAAAAAATCATCTTCTCAGATGAAGCTCATTTTGATCTTGGCGGCTATGTATACAAGCAAAATTGTCGCATTTGGGGCACAGAAAACCCGCACACATACATTGAAAAGCCGACGCACCCAAAACGAGTCACTGTTTGGAGCGGATTTTCGTCCAGAGGCATAATTGGGCCATTTTTCTTCGAAAATGAGCAAGGAGTGGCCGTTACAGTCAATAGCGATCGTTATCGGGCCATGTTGAATGAATTTTTGTTCACAAAAATTGAAGAGCAGGATATTGGCAACATTTGGTTTCAACAGGACGGCGCTACGTGCCACACAGCCGAAGCTACACTCGATGTTTTGCGCCCTGTTTTTGAAGATCGCATTATCAGCGGCAGAGCTGATGTCGTTTGGCCACCTCGGAGCTGCGATTTGATACCGTTGGACTATTATTTGTGGGGTGCCGTCAAAGATAAGTGTTACGCCGACAAGCCAGAGAAAATTGACGCTTTAAAGGACAATATTCGTGAAGCCATTGGTGAAATACAGCTGCACACAATCGATAATGTGCTTAAAAATTGGACCGATCGTGTAGGCTACTGCATGGCCAGCCGAGGCAGCCATTTGAATGAAATTATTTTCCATTATTAACCGGAAGGATTGTACTTTCAAATAAAAAAAAAGAAATTTGAGAAAATATTCAGTACTTTTTCTTTTTAAAAGCATTTTCAAACAAAAAAAGTTATTTGGCGGAGCCTTTATATTTTTTTAAGGAAGAAAAAGGAAAATGAAAGGAAGGGATGGACTTGCAAAAGAATATAAAATTAATGCCAAAACATTCTATTCGAAATATTTCAACATAACCTTAGAAAATCAAGAACACATATCAGCAACTCAGGGCAAAGATACATATGTCATCCTGGAATAATTTTTTTTTTACCGAGAAAGTTATACAGTTTGGGCCACGAAAACTTATCTAACATTTCACGGCATTATAGTGTTAACACTTTCGATAGATTTTCCATCCAATTTTTAAGTTCTTAGTCACAAGTATCCAATGTCTTCCCCAATATTCTAGCAACATATTCAAAATTTTTTTAATTTAAACATGAACCTCGCAGGCGTTAGCAAACAACTGGACAAATACCATAACATTTATATGTTTGCCTTGGTCAGTCCCGAAGCAAATATTTTGCTGCCGTAGAGACCCTCTGAGGCGTAACACGCAATTGAACACCACTCTTCTGTCTTTACCGAGAATTTCGTTAAAAGATTGTAAAGATGTGTGAAGTCGCCGTAGTCTAGTAGGTAGTGTGTTGGCTTATTAGACGTAAAGCCAGGGTTCGAGCACCAGGCTAGACATCAAGACAAAATACAAAAAGTATTTCTTCGGCGACTTCCTCTCAGCAGATTTCTGGCAAAAACTCTGAGTGTTGAAATAAAATTGCCATGAAAAAGTTTCTCAAAAATCTGTCGTTCGGAGTCGACTTTAAACTGTAGGTCCCACCACTCATGTATAAAAATTAACACACACAACATAAGTGGTGTGAGAAACTAAGACATTGTACAATGGGTCAATTCGACCTCCGGGTACTGTACTGGCCTTAATCGACAAGTACACGTCCTCTAACCTAACCTATCCTAACCTAATCTTGTAAAGATGTTCTCGAACAAAGCACAGATACTACAACATACGCTAAACAGTGACCTCCTGTCTTGTATATCTTACGCTCAAGCCATCTAAATCTTTGCTAAGAAGAAGACAAAGTCTTTCTTGAAAGTCTTCAAGAGCCACAAACATTATTTCCATCTCTGTGGATACGTGCGTAAGCAGAATTACCGCTTTAAGGAAAGGGAAAATCCGGAAGAACATATAAAGAGCCATTAACCCCGATCGAAGTTATTGTATAGAATGGATTATAGGCTGAAGTCATTATCGGGACTTATTTATCCAAGAACGCTACATGCTTGCTACTTATGAACGGCAAACGCCGCAGAGCAGTTCGAATGACAAAGCCAAGACGAATACTGTGCGGCTTACATTTAAAATTCTGAGGGTTGCTTAAGCGTAAATCGAGCCTTAAAAAACTTCATAATTCTAGCTTATGTATCACTTTTGATACATACTTGTAGTACATTGGAATTGTCACGATTATTGATAGAATTTGTTAAAAAATTTTAGTATTTTAATTCATTTTAATAAAACTGTTTATTTACGAAGCTTGATTTATATATGTAAATATCCTAACAATCACTGTAATCATTAATATCAAATTTCAATTAAAATCACTGGAGGTAATTTGCATTTTCCACAATAAAACTAAAAAGTTTCTGAATTCTTCGGCTAAAAACTTTAATTTGAAATGAAAATATATCAAAAAGGAACATAAAAACATAAGCATCATTATTTAAATATATTTTCTTTAATTTTCTTACCTTTTAGGCGAACAAAAAATGAAATTTTTAAAAATCCTAAAAAAAAGGATATATGGGCTGCTCTGAAAGTATGTTAGCTAATCCCAAACTATTTATACAGTATTATTTCTTACATAAAACTACAAGTTGTGTGATAAAAGTTTTATGAAAATGGTTAAAATTTTCTAACAAAAAATTATGATAAGTATATTTTTTTTTCAGAAAAAAAAATCCTTTTCATTCGAATTTCAAAAAAGGGCTTTAAGCATGATTATTAAAGGCTGCAAGACTTTCAGCTCATTTTTCGAAAAGGCGTAATAAGTGTAAATATATCATTATCAAAGCCAATGATTCTGTTATCTCATACGTACGTAGTTGACCGAAATATTATCATCTGTAATAAAACATGGGACAAAACACATTCTTCTAATATTTGTCTGTCACGTGAGATAAATATGAGAAGAGCAGTAAGAAACTAGTAGATCTTTTCATCCCAAACTACTAATGGCAGTTTGTTCTGTTCCACGTAGTATCATCTTTGGCGATAAACATCATGTATTTAACATCAGGCATTTAACTTTTTCTTAATTAAAGTTATGTAGTCTAAAAAATTGAAATGTATCATTTTTGATACAAAGCTCGATCTACGGTTAATCGTCTCTTTTGGCGATTTTCGCTGGCCACACAGATCAGCCGATCTAACTCTTCTGAAGTTCCTAAAGTCACAGTAACCTAGTAATGTGTGATAGCCCGCAGTTCCATCACCAGTTAAGTTATCTCGAATAAAAGGAAATTTGAAAAAATATTTCCTTTCGGCAACTACCTCTAAGTAGTCTTCTGGCAAAAAAAACTCTGTGATTAAAATTCTTAAATCTGTCGTTCGAAGGCAATATCAAACTGTAGATTCAACCAGTAATGCATAAAAGTAGCACACATAACATAAGTGGCGTGAGAAACTAGGCTGTAATCTTGACCTGAAGGGTTGCAACGATCAATTAAGTTCAGTAAGTAAGTGAAGTTCTTTCCATGGACTTTTTTGAAGTCCCGAATTTAAGTCAATAAGATTTTGTTGACGTGTGTCAAATAACTGCTGAAGTCCTCAAAAAGAATATGTTTCTAGCGAGAACATATCACCGTGGCATCCAAAAATTCGAATTAAACGCCACACTTTCTCTAATACAAAGAATATTTTCGACTGTATGTACATTCTCTTTGAATCATCACTTTTGTTGTCATTATTAATTAATTTTAAACGTTCACAAATGACTTACCATGCCACTGAATAAATTACACTTCAGATGGTGGCATTGGCTGGCCTCAGTTTAGCTTCATATCATATTTCTTTTTGGTAATTTTCCTAGCAACATGCGGGCTATTTTACTAGTACAATGAAAATGATTAATTTAACAATTAAATTGTCATTAACTGCTATTGAATTAAAATTCCAGGCAATCTAAAGCAATTAAAATGTTGTATTTTTCTTAATGTTAAGCTATTAAGGCAGCAACATGTTGCCTCAAACGGTAATATGTTGCTAAAGTTGTTTCTTTTTTTAGTTGAAAATAAATTGTATTGAATTTAAAGGAATAGAAACTGAAAATAATATTTTTAACCAACAATGTTATCAACATGTTGCTTAGGTTTCTTAAAATGATAAACAATAAGAACTTATTACACAGTGTTTTGGTAGTCTTCAGCACAATAGGAAAAAATTAATATTTTTAACCAACAATGTTATCAGCAACATGTTGCATAGGTTTCTTAAAAAGATAAACAAAAGAACTTACTACGCAGTCTTTTTGTAGTCTTCAGCACAATATGTAAATCAAAAATTTGTCCGAGGATTTTTTGAAATTCAAATTCTATGTTAAGAAACACATTTTAGAAACACTTTCTTCTGTTAAGCAACATGTTGCCAGACTTTTGCTAGTCTTCAGCACAATAAGAAAATCAAATATTTCTAAGATTCTGTTTATACTTTAAGAAACATTTTTTAGAAACATTTTTCAATTGCATCTTCTGCAACAGAAACACTTTTCTGTTAAGCAACATGTTGCCAGCCTTTTGCTAGTCTTCTGCATAATAAGTAAAGCAAATACTTCTCAGAGAATTCCGAGAAAAGACTTCAAAGATTCTGTTTATACTTTAAGAAACATTTTCTAGAAACATTTTTCAATTGCATCTTCTGCAACAGAAACACTTCTGTTAAGCAACATGTTGCCAGCCTTTTGCTAGCCTTCAGCATAATAAGTAAAGCAAATACTTCTCAGAGAATTCCGAGAAAAGACTTCAAAGATTCTGTTTATACTTTAAGAAACATTTTTCAATTGCATCTTCTGCAACAGAAACACTTTTCTGTTAAGCAACATGTTGCCAATTGCCATGTGTGCTAGTCTTCAGCACAATAAGTAAATTAAATATTTCTCAGAGAATTCCGAGATAAGAATTCTAAGATTCTGTTTGTACTTTAAGAAACATTTTCTAGAAACATTTTTCAATTGCATCTCCAGCAACATGTTGCCAGTCTTTTGTTAATCTTTTCTACCGTAAGTAATTCAAATATCCCTTAAAAAATATGTTTCAAATTCAAACATATTTCAAGCCGTTTAGCGCAACATGTTGCCAACCTTTTTGTGTTAGTCCTTAATACAATAAGTAACTCAACTATCCTTTGGTTTATTTTAACAAATTTTCTTAAACAACCACCACCACCACCATGTGTACAATATGTTGTCATAGGTTGCTATGGCATTACAATACTTGTAATGGGGTTTTCTTGAAAATATATTTTCTAAAATCAGTTTTACATTCAAAGTGCAATTGATCACACGTGATTTTTCTGTTAGTTCTTGTTAGTTTTCTAAGATAGTTTTCGGGAATTTCGATTTCAAAGGAAAGAAAATAAAAATTCCAAATACAACGTGACGTGTGTTTTCCAAAAAAGAAAAACTAAAGCGGTCTTACGATTTATGGCCTTAAATACTGTGGGAAATTGTTTACTTTTTTTGTGTTTTTGAAAAGCCGCCTGTGATTTATGGCAAGAACGTGTAATTAAATGCATTCTGTATACCTACTACCTGTAGACATAAAGACACAAAGGCACCCTCGGGATGTATGCCATGGAACGTTTGAAGAATATCTTAAAGCAGGTAGACAGTCTAGAAAGATTTCTTGGGTATCCTTAAGAACATGTGAATTCTAACAACCTGCTGTAAAAGGTTAAAAACCAATTTGTTACACAGTGAAACGTTCTCTTTGGTTCCTATTGACAATCTAAAGCCCTAAAAATAGTCGATAAGAAAATGACTGCTTATCCCAAAATAATAAATACACAGAATAGTTCTCATTAACATGAAAAAAAAATTGGAAATCATTTTAAAATATTTTTAACAACAAAGTGTTAAGAATTTTAATTGTTTTTTAATAAATAAAAAATGTTGCTGGCAACATATCACCATCACAAATTAACTACGATGACAATGTTGTACTTGCTGTTGCTGTTGTCATAAGCATAAAATCAAATTGATGTTTCAATAAAAATTTAAAAGGCTTAAAAAATTTTAGTTTTTCTCTTAATTCTGCAAAAAAATACTATACAGTGATAAAATATTGACAAAAATTGCAAGAAAAAATCGTTGAAAATATGAAACAAGCAAAAAAAAACTCAATGTTTGGTGCTGTCAATGTTGTCATTGGCAACACTTTAAAACAAACTCTCACTCATATACTGACACTTAAAAGTGGCACAGTGGTACAAGAAATATAATATATTAACTAATAAAGTTACTGACTTAATTGATCATTACTATGATTTAGTCAGGACTACAACCAAGCTACTCACACCACCCAAGTTGTGTTAATTATTTTTTCCATGAGGGGCGGTACCTATATTTTTGGGTAAATTCGATTGGCGAACGATAGATTTAAGAAGCTTTTAATGGCAATGTAGTTAACTACCATAGTTTTTGCCAAGACAGAAATTGGTCCAAGAAATATTTTTCACACTCCATTTTGTTCGAGGTGTCTGAGTTGGGATTTGAACCACAAGCTCCCGTCTAATAGACTACGGCGACTTCAGCATCTTTATTTACCGCCTCTGTCATTACAAAAAATCGTCATAGTCTGGTAGGTAGTGTGTTGGCTTATTAGACGTGAGGGCACGGTAGAAACTTTAGGTCAAACATCTCCGTCAAAGCGAAATATAAAAAAAATATTTCTGCGGCGACTTCCTCTAAGCAGATATAAGCAGATATCTACCAAAAACTCGGAGAGTAAATAAAATTGCAATGAAAAGCTCCCCAAAAATCTGTCGTTCAGAGCTGATTTTATTAGTGTATAAAATTAACACACACAACATGGGTAATGTGACCAATTAAGTATGTATTTAGATAGTGTGTTGCTTATTAGACATGAGGCCTCGGTTCAAATCCCAGGTTAGACATCAAAATGAAAATATGAAAAAATATTTCTTCGGCGACTTCTTCTCAGCAGATATCTGGCAAAAGATCGGACAGTGAATAAAATTGTTATGAAAAGCTCCAAAGATTTTTTTTGTCGTTCGGAGCTGACATTATTTAGTGTAGGTTTCGCCACTCATGTATAAAATTAATACACATGACATGGGTATTGTGAGAAACTATAGGTTGTAATCTTGACTAAAGAGCTGTAATGACCAATTAAGTATGTATGCATGTATGTGGAGCTTCGCTACCATGGCTTACTATTGCTACTGCTTTCTACTGATTCTTCACTATTTTATGGCCTCTACTGACTGTACTTTTCGTAGCTCCACTTCCATAATGGAAGTATGGCAGCTCTATTCAGTTCTTTCATGCAGTCTTATTCGCTTATTTTTTACTGTTCGAGCTTGGCTGCCATGACTCACTATTTCTACTGCTTTCAACGTATTCTCTCCTCTTTTAAGGCCTCTACTGACTCTACTTTTCGTAGATCTACTTCCATAATGGAAGTATGGCGGCTGTATTCTTCTCTTTAATGGCAGTTTTATTCTGTTCCTGGGCTTGTTTTATGGGAACTTAATTTGCTTTTTGAGCTTGTTCTTATGAAAGCTTTGTTCGCTTCTTGGATTTCTTTCAAAACAGCTTTATTCGACTCTATGATTCTCTTTTGGCAGCCATCATTGCTGTAAAATTTAAATTGCTATTCATTAAGAGGGTGATACAAACTTCCTTTACTTCGTAAAATACTTCGTTTGTACTGCTTTGTAGTTCGCTGGTAATTAATCATTAAAAAGCCAAGCATTTCTTCTATTTCTGTTTCAATTTTTAAACAAATCGCTCCAATGGCTTAGAAGTTATAGGCTTTTTAAAAACATCAATTCAATTCAATTTTTTTCCTCGAATTATTTTTCCCTTCCTTAAACACTGTTCATGCCAGCAGAAACACTTGTCTGCTTACACTCTCTCTCTCTCTCTTTCTCTCTCTTTTGCTGTCATGCATACAAAACATTTCCAAACACAATTCCCACATTTTTGTAAAGTGAAGGCAGGATATGACACATCACACACTAAAAACACACATACAAACACATGCCAACACTCAAACAATCTCAATGAAATCGGAAAAAAAAGGAAAAATATAAACAGATAAAGAGAATAATGGAAAAGTAACAGAAGCACCAGCAGAAAAAAATAAAAAATAGACAAACTAACGGAACCACAGAGCAATAGAGAGAATAGTAAAGAGAGAGAGAGAGAGAGACAGAAAGGGAAAGAATACAATTTGAAAATAGTAAAACACTTGAAAATATCATTGAAATCACCAGCATATATGTATGTATGTACATACACACTTTCATCAATAACAACAGCAATAGCATCCGAGCATCAGCGTCATTAACAGCGCTGTTGGGTAAATTGGATATTGTGTGTGCAATCAACACATACTCAAACCCATATACACGCTCAAACACACTCTATTTCTTGCTCTCTCTCTCTCTCTCTCTCTCTGGTATATAACTTTATATTCTTGTTTAGAAATTCTAAAACAGGAAGAACAACAACAACAACAAGTGCGAAAAAAGACTAGGTAAACAAAAATAAAAAACGTTTTCCATCAAAGGAACAAAAACAACGAACTAACGGAAGTGAAATGAGTGACAATTGAACACGTTTTAGTGTGAATAAAGAAGAAGAAAAAATATTCCACAACTACAACTACAACAACAACAAACTTTAATATAAAGGAGAGAGAAAAAATTAAATTAAAAGACTGTTTAGCTAAACAAAACAAAAAAAAAAACATTTTTATTCCAAACAAAAATAATGACAAACTAACGGTTTAAAAAAGAATAATTACAAATCAAAGAGAAAGAGTGTGATAAAGCAACACTCTTGTACTCTTCTTTTTTTCTACTTAAATAAGAACATAAGAGAGAAACAAAAACAAAACAATACACATACAATGTTAACTTGTGTTTGTCGTCCAGTATCGGGAAATTTACCAAAAATGCCACCCTCCGTAAGACCAATTACAAAGCAACAACAGCAACAACAACAAAGATCTTTACTTAATAATAATAACAACAACAATAATAATAATATTTTAAATAACAATAACAACAACAATAATAATATTATCAATAATAATAACAATAATAACAATATTTACAACAATAATAATCACATGGTAGTGGTTACTGCTGAACCCAAACTCAAAGTAAGTTTCTTTCTCTCTTTCATTTCTTGATATTCATTTCATTGTTTACATTGATTTTATGTTTTACTCTCTCCTTGAATAGCAACAAATCACAAATCACAAATCCTTGACTGTAATACGATGATGAGTATGAAAATCAAAATCTCTTTATTCACCTTGTTTATGTTATTTTTTTATTTGTTGTTGTTTTTGTTTTTGTTATTTTCCCTATAATAACAGTTTTAAATTGCTTGTGCTATCAAGTGTCTGTGGCACTATAGGCGGAGAGTTTCATATTTAAGTGGTAAAAATCATAAGATTTCAATGGCATTTCATGGAAATTGAGGAAATAATCAATAAATATTGACTTAAAGGTTAATAAAATGCACGCTTATTACAAATAAATAAAGAAATTTAATACAAAGCTTTGAAATATGAAATATGTAAGGAGTGTGCAGGAAAAAATTTTGGACATATTTCTAGGTTTATATCTTCTGTTTTGTGAATGAAAAAAAAATTATTTAACCTTACTTTGCTTTTGTTAATCATTTGGCTCAGATTTTTTATTTAGTTTAAATGGTTTCAATTGCGAAAGAATATGTGTTTAAGTAAGGAGTGTGCAGGAAAAAATTTGGCTATATTTCTAGGTTTATATCTTGTTTTGTGAATGAAAAAAAATTAATTAACCTTACTTTGCTTTTGTTAATCGTATGTCTCTTAAGTAAGGAGTGTGCAAGAAAAAATTTGTGCATATTTCTAGGTTTATATCTTCTGTTTTGTGAATGAAAAAAAAAAAATTAATTAACCTTGCTTTGCTTTTGTTAATCATTTGGCTCAGATTTTTTATTTAGTTTAAATTGCTTTAATTTCAAAAGAATATGTTATTAAATAAGGAGTATGCAGGAAAAAATTTGGTCATATTTCTAGGTTTATGTCTTACCTTACTTTGCATGTGTTAATCATCTGTTTCAATTTGTTGTTATTCAAATAAAATTATTTTAATAAAAAAAGAGATGCATGGCATGTGGCAATGCTAAAAATGCTCTATCCGATCAAGACAAGACTACTTTTTGTGGAATTACATGAAGTCTCTCATCTAAAAGGACAAGACAATCACTATTTCAGCCCTAATAGACAATTCTACACTTGCTATGGGTGAATTATAAGCCGCAATACAAGAAAAAGTATATAAAACTTGAAGTTCATGGATGGACCACAACCACAGTAACCACGGGCGACATTTACTTTGATTCAAACCCCCACTCAGCTTGATACTTTTCAATGCATTAGAAATAGTTTTGCCGTTAAGCTCAGTTTTTATAAAGAACTAGCTGCACCCTGCGCGTGTTGCTGCGCCACCAACTAAAATAAATTTGAAGGGAAGACATTACACAAATATCCAATTAATTTTGAATCATTTTATTGATTTTGTTTCCCGTTGTCCTGATGATTCAGATGAACGGGCCTGAGTAGTACGTATTCGATCAGTTTCTAAGCTCACTTCTCGTTGTTCAAGTTGTTCAAGCGAACAGGTCTCAGCGACATATACTTGAAGATTTTCCAGTCTCAATACTCGTCTGTTTATGAGGCTCGTAATGACCTCTTCTTCCCTTGAGGTGTAGGTCGGCCAATTGCTTGTCATTCATTTTGAATAATTTTCAGTGATGCCATCCATCGGAGATTAATCCCACCAACCGCCGTCGACTCATGCGCAACAACTTTGTTAAAGAACGCATAGTTTGCGATTTAATTCATTTTGAGTAATTTTCAGCGGCACCACCTGCCGGAAATTAGTCATACCAACTTAGAAACCTTCGTCGAGTCATGCGCAACAACTTTGCCGAAGATCATAGCATGATCAAATGCATTGTTTACGATTCTATAAGGTACATAAAAACAAACCTTCATTTTTATATGGGTATGTGGACGTGGCACCTCGCCTACTTGAAATTTTAAAATAAAAGGTAACCTATAGTTCCTTCCAGACATACAGGAAGGTACTGTCAAAATATCACGAAAATCGGTACAGCCGTTTAGCCGTCTATAGACTTCAGACCAACCCACAAACAAATAAACGCACATTAATTTTTATATATAAATAAGATTCAGCTCTCCATTTCATCAGATTGAGGTGCCTAAAATTCCCCTGAATCAATGTAAAATATTCCGAAAGATATCAGGCGATGGGCACCCGCAAAGGAAGTAATAGACTTTCTCCTTCTCCTGTACATTGCCACAGCTACGTCTGTTCTGTTGTTATTCAAATGTAGTCCTGCAACAACAGTGGTACACTATAGTTCAGCCGTTCGGCATGTTCTCCAATCGAAAAATGTCGTGTAAGTACAACCTCAATATATATATTCACAATATATTCGACTGAAAAGGCTCTAGTAAGTTGGAAGGTATGATTCAGGCCTATCTTAATCAAAAAAAACACTGTATTCAATGCCACAATTTATCTATGAACACTTGTGACGAAATCATTGATAAGATTGGGGTCATGGAGAAATTTTTAGCTCGAATCTAAGTTGAGGTGTACAGCAGTCAGTAGCGGCAAGGAGTCCGTCTGGATTGAGGGAACATCGCAGCGTTATTTACGTTCACTGGGGGGTGGATTATGTATAGGTCTTCACTGGTTATAATGCTGAGACTCTATATTTGAAGAATATTTCGAAGGCAGCGGTGTAAGAATTATGCATGGATGCTTGCATCCATCGCCATAGTCTAGTAGGTAGTGAAATGGCTTATTAGACGTAAGGCCAAGGCTCAAACCCCAGCTCAGATATCTCGAATGAAAACGAAAGGAGAAAAATATATTTCTTTTGGCGACTTCCTCTCAGCAGTCTGAAAGCAGTTAAAAACTCTGAAATTACAATAAAATTGTCATGAAAAGTTTCTCAAAAATCTGTCGTTCGGAGACGACTTTAAACTGTAGATTGCGCCGCTCATGTATGAAATTAACACTCGCAACATGTCAGAAGCTTGGTTGAAATCCTGACTAAAGAATTGTAATGGCCAATTAAGTTCAGCAAGCATGCATGCAGCCGAGCCGCAGAGAAGTGCAGATTTTAAGCAAACATCTTAAAAATCCGGTACTTGTTTGCAAGTTCGATGTTATTTGCATGCCATACGAAATCGTAGCTTCGTATATTCTAAACACGATTTTTATAAGCCACCTAGAATGCTCTGTTTAGCTCCTTTCTCTGTTTAAAGAACTCTAGCCAAACATGTGTAAACTGGTAGCTATGTTAGCAACGTTCTGACCGTTTATTGAGAAGCCATGTCCACCCCACTGCAGTTCATCCAATTTTGACAGCATTTGCTAATGCAAATGCAACGTATTTAATATCTTCAGGGCATTTATTAACGTAGCAAGTAATCCCTCTTTCCGTTGACAGTGCTGTTAAGAAAGCTCTGCAACCATGCACATATTTTATGGCAGCTTTGAAACGTCTGTGAATGAAACTCCCCCCGGGTCGTAATAGAATTTTTATTTGATTTTAAAGTGTTTGTCGTTAAATCGTTATCATTATTGAAAGTCATAAAACTGTTGTTGATGTTGTTGTTGTTGTTCAGCTCTTTGATTTTTCATATCATTTTTCCTCAACATTTTCTTGTTTTTGATTTTCTTCCAAGAAAAAGGACACACACTCGGACTGACTTGCTTACCTTCCTTGAAAGTTTTTCAGAGAAAAAAGATCCAGGAGAAAGAAGAAGAAACTTTTTATTATCGTATATAAATTTTCCTTTATTATTAAATTGTTTTGCCACATTATTCTTCCTTTTCTAACGACAACAACAACAACAACAACAAAGAAAAGAATTTAAAAAGAAAACTTCTTAAGGACATTTAGACATTAAAGTGTCCTGATTCTTGATTCTTTTTGATTTTTTTTTCCATTTTTTTTATTTTAAACAGATTTTGTGTTCATCCAACCCAAGGCTTAGCCTTTAAACCTTAGGCTTAGCCGTGTTTCTTCATTTCATTTCAGTTCTGCAGAATACAATTCTAATGTCCTTTTTCTAACCAGACATTGTACATTCATTTCATAATTTTCGTTTTCTTTTTTTTTTCTGTGTTTTTCTTTCTTCGATAAACAGGTGCCTGGCAGGCTGACGTCAGCCGAATTAAGGGCGATGGCACTGCGTCAACAGCAACAAATTGATTCGCAACATCAACTGTTGGCCACTAAGGAGCAACGTTTACGTTTTTTAAAACAGCAAGAGGTTCGCAATGCCGTTGCCAATGCAGAGGGTGAACGCTTAAGGCGTTTGAGAGAGCGTGTCGAAGCCCAAGAATCAAAACTGAGACGTTTGAGAGCCTTAAGAGGTCAAGTGGATTTGCAAAAGACCTACAATGTTACCCTAAGTAAGTTCCATAAGCATTTAAAAACGTCTTTAATTTTTTCAAATTGAAATTCATTTCCTTTCTAACGGCCAACGTAAGAAAGAAGAAATGTTTCGTAAGAAAATTCTACCACCGTAAGCAGTTTCCCCTTCAAATTAGCATTTTTATTGAAAGTCTAAGAGAAAAACGTAAAAAACAAAAACAAAAATGAAAATGAAAAGCCAATTTGTCAAACTGGCATAAATCATAATTTCAAGCTTAAAAAATAAAACACGAAACACACACACCCACAGCCACATAGCCAGAGTCAATTAAAATCAGAATAAATCGCCATTAAATTGGAAAATCTCATTCCCCGTTCCAATTCCAACGTAATTTTGCATGTTTTGGTAGCAGAAAGCCAACAACACGCAATCATAACGTGACTTCAGTTACGTCCTTAATAGTGAGTTTAACTTTAAGGATCACGTGGAGCATTTTGATTTTGTTGAAATGATAACGACACTGTAAATGCCACTCAGTAATGGCACCGAAGGCAAGTAAAGAGTCCGCCAAATAACTTTTTTTTTTAAATTGCTTTATAAAAAACCACAGAATATTTTCTCAAATTTCTTTTTTTATTTGAAAGTACAATCCTTCCGGTTAATAATGGAAAATAATTTCATTCAAATGGCTGCCTCGGCTGGCCATGCAGTAGCCTACACCAGAAGATGCTGATTTTGACAAAAAAAAATCATCTTTTCAGATGAAGCTCATTTTGATATTCGCGGGCATGTTGTAAACAAGCAAAATTATCGCATTTGGGGCAAAAAAAACCCTCACGCACACATTGAAAAGCCGAAGCACCCAAAACGAGTCACTGTTTGGTGCGGATTTTGGTCCAGAGGCATAATTGGGACATTTTTCTTCGAAAATGAGCAGGGAGTGGCCGTTACAGTCAATGGCGATCGTTATCGGGCCATGTTGAACGAATTTTTGTTCACAAAAATTGAAGAGGAGGATATTGGCAACATTTGGTTTCAACAGGACAGCGCTACGTGCCACACAGCCGAAGCTACACTCGATGTTTTTCGCTCTGTTTTTGAAGATCGCATTATCAGCCGCAGAGCTGATGTCGTTTGGCCACCTCGGAGCTGCTATTTGACACCGTTGGACTATTATTTTTGTGGTGCCGTCAAAGATAAGTGTTACGCCGACAAGCAAGAGACAATTGACGCTTTAAAGGACAATATTTGTGAAGCCATTGGTGAAATACAGCTGAACACAATCGATAATGTGCTTCAAAATTGGACCGATCGTGTAGGCTACTGCATAGCCAGCCGAGGCAGCCATGTGAATAAAATTATTTTCCATTATTAACCCGAAGGATTGGACTTTCAAATAAAAAAAGAAATTTGGGAATATATTCTGTAGTTTTTCTTTTAAAGCATTTTCAAAAAAGAAAAGTTATTTGGCGAACCCTTTAGCTACTAAAGGTAGCGGCGGATAGGTCAGGTACAGAATAAGTGGGTAATAACGGCTTATAAGCCGATACTTTCCCTCAAAAATGTGTAGGCCTGTGGTGATTAAAAAATCAGAGAATTTCACCGTGTGCTAAGAAAGCTTAGGTATAACGTAAGTGGATAATAACTTCATACTACTCCTCTAGAATTTAAGAAGTGACTGCACTGTTGCACTTAATCAAACGAACCTATACAGGCTAGGTTAGTCTAGAAACACAATAGACACCACCGTACCAACTGATGAGGGATAAAATGTAGGGACGGACTTGCGTTGGTATAACCTAGGCAATGAGAGTCAGCTCTACAGCGCCTCTGGAGTTTTTAAAGGATTTAAGCCCTCTTATTATGGCTGTGAGGCCCAGAGCAATATTCTATGATTAGGATAGTAGGAGACAAGTCTGACACGGGATTTAACAGTTAGCATCGTAACCTAATAAATTAAAGAGGCAGACAGCTTCCTTCTTAATTGTTTACAAAACATAGCCAACAGGCCCTACAACAATAGGAAATGTGTCGCAACAAAACTAAGTTATAAAGGAAAATGAAGTAATCCGAGGCCACAAACTCCTTTAAATGGGGACTATTCCGTGTTATACAAACGAATCCAAGACAGATAGTAGGGCTTTAGCAAGGGTTTTTGAAATATTCTAAGTCCCCTGGCATAATTTGATGGTAACATGCTAGCAAAAGTCTACGCCATCGAAAGATATACTCATTTAACTTGGATATGAAGCACAAAGGACGAGATATAGCAATACTATCTCACAGTCAGGGGGCAATCCGCGCAGTTAGCTCATATGAAGTTGACTAGAGAATAGTATGGAACTGTCTGGTTAAGCTGAATTAGATAAACAGGGAAAATACAGTCCCCAGGTCATGTGAAAATTTTTATCGAAGAGCGGGCAAAAAAGCTTGCGCGGGGAAGAACTTCCACGCCTCTGACACGGCCTAAAACTTTCTGTGAAGTAGGAAGAGAAGTTTGAAAAGGAATGTACTAAGAAAGTTAAGATAGATAAAGGAAAGTGGAGACTCTAAGGCATCAGATTATCTAGAAGGTTAGTAACGGGCCTTTGACCGAGAAATGTAGACTCAAAAAAACAATTTTTTGTTCAGGATAGATAGCGTCCCAAACCCTATTTTTGAAGGTACTTTGGTGAGAGTGTAGGAATCATCAGAACACATACCAAATTACATACTGTGCAGTGTTAAGGCTTTTCGAAAGTAAAAACCTGTGTACTTTCCAAGTACTAGGCAAAGGGTTATACATACTGAAGCCGAACAGGATTCCGAAGTTTATAAGAGTAGCACGCTTGAAGGAAATAATATAGGGATACCCAATATAGATATGTAGATCGATAGGAGTCAATTCAATGGGTCATATGAACGCAGTATTCTAGCGCTTCTATCCATCAATGTTGAAAAATTAATTCAAAATAATTTGATATCCAAAAACCTGTAGTTTTATTTAAAAAGCAACGCACTCCTTTAGGACGTTGTACAATGGGTCAATCCGACCTTCGGGTACTGTACTTGTCTTGACTGACAGGTACACGTCCTCTAACCTAACCTAAACTAACGCACTTATTGAACTAACCATGTATAATTTAATAAGCATGATGATCTCGCATTGCTTGGATTTGCAATCCAGCTTTTTAATCCAATTCATTTCTGATTTGATCTTGCCTAACGAGATTTTTAACCAATAGGACGGTAGAAACTCAGCATACACCCTGGCAATCTTTCTTGTGCAATCATTCCTTAACAGCTGGGCTGGGATTACCTTGTCTAGGTTTCAATCATCTCTATACTGCATCAATCAATCAATCAATCATCTTTATTCTCTTGGATAAACTCAAATTCTGATTTATATTCTGAAATGATAGCGAACTTAATGAATTTGTTGACCATACCATGCAGTACAGATTAAACGAATAAAATTTTTTAAGTCTTAAAGAAGGGCAGAGTCCTCCCCTAAATTTATGTCTGTAATTACATACCAGTAGGACGTAGAAACTATGCATACACCCGGGAATATTTTCTTGTACCTTCAACCTTCATGTAATTATTCCTCGACAGCAGGCCTGCAATTGCCTTGTTTAGGTTTCAATCATCTGCATACTGCATCAATCAATCAATCAATCAATCATATTTATTCTCTTGGATAAACTCAAATTCTGATTTGTATTCTGAAATGATAGCGATCGTAATGAATCTGTTGACCATACCATGCACTACCGACTAAACGAATAAAATTTTTTAGGTCCTATAGAAGGGCAGAGTCCTCCCCTAAATTTACGTCTGTTATTACATGCCGTATTACATGCATACATACATACATAATTGGTCATTACAACCCTTCAGCCAGGATTACGACCTAGTTTCTCACAACACTTGTGTTGTGTGTGTTAATTTTATACATGAATGGCGGGCGCTACAGTTTAAGGTCCACTCCGAATGACAGATTTTTGAGAAAGTTTTTCCGGGCAATTTTTTTATTTGCTCCCAGAGTTTTTGCCAGAAATCTTCTGAGATAAAGACGCCGAAGAAATATTTTTCACAACTCGTTCTGTTGGAGATGTCTGGCCTGGGGTTTGAACCGTGGCTTCAGGTCTAATAAGCCAACACACTACCTCCAAAGCGACTTCTGTTATTGCTCAGCAAAATTTCAAGAAAAATTCCTTTAAATTGTAAAATTTTGTCAGTTGATAGGTTTTTACAAAGACTTTAAACCGCAAGGTTAGGTTAGGTTAGCTTAGAGGACGTGTACTTGTCAATTAAGACAAGTACAGTACCCGGAGGTCGAATTGACTGATTGTACAACGTCCTAGTTTCTCACACCACTTAAAAACTGCAAACTTTATTGATTAAATGTACTTAAGATTCTAAAATAGTTTGTAATGTGCTTAAGGTTTTTCTTATGAAAAATCACTTGGTACGTAAGGATAATGCTTTGCCTCCTTTTCCCTTAAGTATCATCTTAAATATTCAATCCAAACAAGTTCTATACTTTAAACGTACCTTTAACAAGGTGAAGAAGAGCAGAACATTACAAGCCTCAAACAAAAAGAATGTTTGTGAATCAAACAAAAATTGTTTACAAAACTTTTAGTCCCCTGTTGATGACCTTGATATAAGTACGTACGTACACATACTTACATGTACGACTGTAAATATCCTACAGTATGAAAAAGAAAAAGAATATTTTTATTATTGTTATTGAAAAGAGAACAAAAAAGAAAAGAAAAGAAGGACCATTTTAGCAGGAATTAAATTTTAATAAATTACTCCCCACTGTGTCATATTAATACGAAGAACATAGACATTAACACACTAACGCATGTACATGCTTCCATATATAGCAAGAGTATGTGTGAGTGTACATGTTTAAGGTAAAAAGTCAACAATAATTACAATTTATAATTACTCACCACCACCACCAGCACTACCACCAATACTTTGGCAATCATAGAAAATAATTCACCATGAAAACAGTGAATGAATGGTTTCGTTTTAATTATAACACATAAACAGACAGACAAAAACAGAGAGAGAGCGAACAAAAGAGAATAAGAGAGACTGAGCGACAGGGAGTAAGGCAGGCACATTCAAATGCTTTTATAGAAAAGAGCAACAAAAATCAATTAAAAAATGTTTTTTCATTGAAGGTCACGCATACATTTGCTGTGAACTTTAAAGGAAAGCGGGAGAGAGAGGGGAAGTATGTAAGTGGAATAGAAACAACGATGTTCTACAAAATCTATTTCAAAGAATTATTATAAAAAGCAAAAGCCAACAACTTATACAAGAACAAAAACAAAGAAAAAAAAGTAATTTAAACTTATAATAAAAAACGGCAACAACACAAATAATAAAACAACAAAAAAATATTTCTTGATTATAAAAAATAAAATATACGAGATATTTTGAATGACAAAATTAATTTTCTCCATTTTAAACATTCATGAGCGTAGAACACACCTTTAAGAGAGCAAAGCAATGAAGAGTATAATACGTTATGAATACCCCATGATACCCTACATTATACATACTATGTGAATGAGAAAATTAGAATCAATTGGAATGCTACAAAATATAAAGGGTCCGCCAAATAACTTCTTTTTTTTTGAAAATGCTTTAAAAGAAAAACTACTGAATATTTTCTCAAATTTCTTTGTTTTATTTGAAAGTACAATCCTTCCGGTTAATAATGGAAAATAATTTCATCCAAATGGCTGCCTCGGCTGGCCATGCAATAGCCTACACGATCGTGTACAATTTTTAAGCACATTATCGATTGTGTGCAGCTGTATTTCACCAATGGCTTCACGAATATTGTCCTTTAAAGCGTCAATTGTCTCTGGCTTGTTGGCGTAACACTTATCTTTGACGGCACCCCACAAATAATAGCTCAACGGTGTCAAATCGCAGCTCTGAGGTGGCCAAACGACATCAGCTCTGCGGCTGATAATGCAATCTTCAAAAACAGGGCGCAAAACATCGAGTGTAGCTTCGGCTGTGTGGCACGTAGCGCCGTCCTGTTGAAACCAAATGTTGCCAATATCCTCCTCTTCAATTTTTGTGAACAAAAATTCGTTCAACATGGCCCGATAACGATCGCCATTGACTGTAACGGCCACTCCTTGCTAATTTTCGAAGAAAAATGCCTCTATTATGCCTCTGGACCAAACTCCGCACCAAACAGTGACTCGTTTTGGGGGGTTTCTGTGCCTCAAATGCGACAATTTTGCTTCTTTACATACCCGCCAAGATCAAAATGAGCTTCATCTGAAAAGATGATTTTTTTTTGCCAAAATCGGCATCTTCTGTAAGTCGATCGCAGGCCCACTTAGCGAAGCAAAAACGCATTGGATGATCAATTGGCTTCAACTCCTGAACCAATTGGACTTTGTATGACGTCATACCAAGGTCTTTATGCAAAATTCGTCTCAAAGATGTCTCCGAAATGTTCAATTGTTGAGAACGACGGTGAATTTATGTTAATGGCGCTCCACGCACACTTTCTGCCACAGCAGCAATATTCTCGGGTGTACGCACTGTTTTTGGCTTTTCACGCTTTGGTTTATCGATGAGGATGCCAGTTTCTTTCACTTTTTTCACAAGATAACGAACATACGGAGCTGGCGGTGCTTCTCTTCTTCCAAAATCCGTACGCAATTTTCGCACACATTCTGCAACATTACCATGATTTTCAAAGTAATGTCGCAATATTTCCTAACGTTGTTGAAGCGTATACACAACCATATACGTTCAGCGGAAGGATAAAACTAATTATCTGTCAAATCAGACATGGGCTAAGTGTTACCATTCACGAAATAAGCACTTGTTGAAAAAAAAACGTTAGATGGCGGACGATATTTACCCTCAGACCTTTGCCAAAAGACTGCTGAGAGGAGATAATGTTGGAAATGTCTGACCTGTGGCTTGACTGTGGCCTTACGTCTAATCAGCCAACATATTACCTACTAGACTACGGCAACTTTTGGCGGTAACTCTACATAAATATTCCATCAATAAAACCACTGTCTGAGCTGTCTGTCTATGGTAAATGAAAATTTGGTGAACATATGAGATTAAAGCGTAATCCTAATAGGCGCTGGACCAACCTCCAGCAAAAGTACATAAAAAAATCAGATTTGTTGAGATTTCTACGACCTAATGTTGGCAGTAAATAACGGCCTTGTCTTCAAATGCTGCCCATTAGGAAACTTCCGCATTAACATGGAATTCGAAGGAACAATGTAGACGTATTCAAATCAGAAATTGTGTTTCCTCCTAAATGTTCCCATCCTTGTCAGTCTCTTTATAAATGTAGGGTGTCAAGCATATAATAAGCACACCTAGGTGCACATAAGCACTTGCCGCATAGAAAAGGCACCGAGACACAACCTGTTTTTTCCTCACAGTTAATAGCACATAAAGCACAACAATAGCAACAACAACAACAGCAACTAAAGCAATAACAACAACAATTACAAAATTTATACACTCGTCTCTTAAAGGACCAGTAAACTAAAACTGTATACAACCAGTGTGAGTAGTAGGTAGAGCAAGGACCAGACACACACATAAAACACACGGGGTAGGACAGACAGATAAACAGACAAGTAAACTGGTAAACAGCCAGCAACAGTAGAGGATGAGTACTTATGGTGAAATACACGAAGAGTATAAACAGAGAAGAAAAAAACCAAGTAACGGTCATACTTGTATTCAAGCATATACTTAAAAACAACGACAGCAACAGCAACAACAACAACTTTGCATTTAAATATGCATGGCTAATGAGCGTGTGCAAGTGTAAGTGTTTATTTTGTATCCATTATACTACAGTGTGTGAGTGAGCCAATGTGAGTTAAATCGTGTGGGCTCTCCTTCTCATGCATTTAAATGGACAAATCTAAAGGACAATAGGCTGACAGAGATAATACCATGACTGTTATTGCTGCTGTTGTTTGTTGTTTCTGTTGCTGTTGCTGTTGTAGTTGTTCATGTTAACGTCAGGTTAAACCTTAGGTAACCCAATGGACTTTTGATGGCTGTTGTTAGTGTTGTTTTGTGCGGCGCTTTCTTTTGCCTTTTAATTCTCTTCTCCTTGAAATGTAATTTCATGGTTCATTAGACAGTGTTGTAAAGGAATTGATTGACTGATTGATTGATTTAAAACTATGACAATGACCGCCTTTTAGAAATTGTTATCCTTTTTAGGATAATTTCGAGGAAATAAATGTTCGCGCTTAGGAAAACTGTTTCCGTAAATTGGAAGTACTATGGCCGTAAGAAAGCAGAAGTCGCCGTGGTCTAGTAGGTAGTGTGTTGGCTTATTAGACGAAAAGCCAGGGTTCGTGCCCCAGGCCGGACATCAAAATAAAATACAAAAAGTATTTCTTTGGCGACTTCCTCTCAGCAGATTTCTGACAAAAACTCTGAGAGTAAATAAAATTGCCATGAAAAGTTTCTCAAAAATCTGTCGTTCGGAGTCGACTTTAAACTGTAGGTCCCGCCACTCATGTATAAAATTAACACACTCAACATAAGTGTTGTGAGAAACTAGGTCGTAATCCTGACTGAAGGGTTGTAATGACCAATTATGTATGTATGGCCGTAAGAAAGCGACCTTTTTAGCCTCCAATTGACGTTTATGAACTGGACAGCATGTAGTTTGAAGCAAAAGGTGACAAAAGCCGCACAATAGGAACGATTTTAGCTTTCTTACTTGAGGTGTTTCCAGAAAAACTATTTTGCATTTTGGCAACTTCAAAATCATGCAACAGCAAGATCGTGCAATTTTTATAACGAACGTCACCTTTTTGAGAAGAGTAGTTCTCAGTGACCAACTTTTTCTCAACACCGGGTAATGGCATGTGACAATATCATCATTGGGTTTTCTAAAGTTGGCCATTCAGTTGCTTAAAGGGGGAAAAAACTTGATTAGTGAAGAAAACACTAATTTGAGGAAGGATGCGATACTTCGTGACAGCCATCTTAAAGGATTGAAAAGTTGTAAAGAAAATACGAAGAGTATTGGGATTTTTGGCTTCAGATGATACCTAAGAAAAGACGGAATGGCAATGGAATATCAAATATTTGCACAAATGTTCGAGATCTAGGCAGGGCGTTTGTAAACCTAGCAGTCAAATGTTGTTCTACTATTCATCTTTTATGATCACTTAATAACAACAGGAGATAAGTCGAATTTAGTCATATCGTTCTCTATTTTCTTATCCTTTCCTTACATTGCTTCAGTTCCATTAATAAAGTTCCCAGTTAAGCAAGTAATTCGTGTATTATGTTCTATAATGATAGGGTTGCCATCTATTTACTTAATGACAACAGGAGATAGCTCGACTTTAATCATATCATCCTCTACTTTCTTATTCTTTCCTTACATTGCTTCAGTTTCGTTGATAAAGTTCCCAGCTAAGCAAGTAATTCTTACACTGTACTAGGTTCTATAATGATAGGGTTGCCAGCTATTTACTTAATGACAACAGGAGATAACTCGACTTTAATCATATCTTCCTCTACTTTCTTATTCTTTCCTTACATTGTTAATAAAATTCCCACTTAAGCAAGTAATAGTTCCACTGTACTAGACTCTGTAATGGTAGGGTTGCCAATGAAAACAGGAGATAAATCAACTTTAATATCATCCTCTATTCTCTTATCCATTTCCTTATATTTCATTAACAAAATTCTCAATTAAGCCGGTAATTACTAAACTGTACCAGTTTCTGCAATAACAGGGTTGTCATCTGTTGTTATCTAGAAACAACGCTATCTGTTCAAAATGTATAGGATTGTTGTATTGGATGTAGAAAATAAGAATTTTGCTAATTGAATTATCTTGCTATGGTGTCTGCCCTCTAGGGGTTAAGGGCGCTTCTGAATAGATTATTTGAAGGGAAAACAAAACCCCTTAATTTTATTGCAATCCTCGAGAATAATAATGAAAAATTAATTGTCTATGGCTGTGTTTGAACTTGAAAGGCTAGGGTTTGAAGCCACGCTTTTTATCCAAAACATCACAGGATAATGGAGAGCTGGTATGGGGTTCTGGTCAAAAGCCCCTTATGCCTCTTTCAACAGTAGACATACCGTAATCCAGAGTATTATAGAAATATTAACCACAGGTTTAATAACAAATTAAATGCTGTAACGTTTCCACACAAATCCCTTTAACGTGTCAGAGCTACTTTACCACACAAACACAAATACACACAATATTTTCAACCTTTGAACTTTGACTTTAAAAATCGATTCAATAACCCATTAACATTTATGTGGCATTAATAACCGTTATGTTGCCTTATATGCCTCTTCATATGCCATATCATGACTGCATACATACATGACAGCATGCGTGTATGTGTGTTTGTAAGCGTAATATTGGCTTCAAATGGAAATTAAAACCCATAAAATTGACTGGCATTATTCTTTGGTTATAATCCAATTAAAGCCATCCTTAATGAACATTATTAACGTTAGATTCTCACCTGATAACGGCACAAGGTAGACAGTATGCCAATGTAACGACATAAGCGTCTGCCTATGATGGCGAAAAGGATTTCAATTTAATGAAGATTTTCAATTAAATTTTTTTGAAAATTTTATTTACAGGCAACGATTTGGATTCCATACGAGCCTTATTTAGTGAAAAGGAAAAAGAATTAAGTTTGGCTGTGGCCAAAGTAGAAGCCCTTACCCGGCAATTAGAAGACTTACGAAGGGACCGAAGATGTCCCATAAATCTTATAAATGGTGGCAGCACCACCGGCCAACCGCTGCCACCTCAAGCCTCACGGGAACTAGAAAAGCTAAGACGAGAATTGATGGTGAGTTTTTCGCTTCAGCGAAAGTTTCATAATTATTTTCATTGCAATGCGAGTGTTTTTTTTTTTTTTTTTGAGTTTAGTACCGCAATCAGTTATCCTTGCAACAAGATGCCCGTCTCCATTTGCAACGCGAGGCCTTACAACAGCGTCAAGCCGAGCTGCGTTCAGTGGATCAAAGAATCTATGAATTGCAGACGCGTTTGCAACGTAAAAAGGCCGCCAATGTACAAAATAATCAACAGAACTTGAGTCCGCCACATATCATGCAGCAACAGCAGGCGGCTCAACAGCAGACACAACATCAACAACAAAATGTGCAGCAGCAGCAACAGCAACAACAACAGCAGCAGCAACAACAACAACAGCCACTCTCTAGCCAGAATAGCAATGACTTGAATTACGCCACAAATGTAGCGCCGAAAACGGGTGTGGCTGCCTTGAAGCAACAGCTGTTGCAGAAGCAGGCCAATCAAGCGGCCGCCGCTGCGGCTGTCGCCAATGGCCAGGCCTATAGCAACAGCAATAAGTTCGCCAACATTATAACACGCAGTGAAAATCGTAATTTGGGTCGCGGAAATGTAGCTGCAGTAGAGCCTTATATACACACGCCGCAAAAGTCGACCATAACGCCCACTGCCTCTTATTTGGGCAACATACTTAAGCATGCTGCTGCCACGGCGAACACCAATCAGCAAAATCAACTGATACAGGACCATGCCCATGTCAAACTCAATTTGACACACAGTAATGCCAACACGAATCATTTGTCCGCCACCAACCCGAATACCAGCCCGAATTTCTTTACGGCCGAAAGCGATGAATCGAAATTGGCCAAGAAAATGTTAACAGCGGCCATTACCAATAAGAACTCTCTGCACGAGCAAAATCAAAACCAAACGCATGGCGGCTCTGACCCTCCAGCTCCTAAGGTGGACACTTCGCATCATATTTACGCAGAAGTGGGTCCCAAGAAAAGGGATCTCGTGAAAGAAGTGGCCGCCAATTTAGAACATCAATCCTCCACAAACAATACGAATATAGCGCCTCAGTCTACCACCAGTAAAATTCCAAAAAGCATATCCGCCAACACCTCGGCCTCGGCTTTGATCAATAAACTGAACAGTGTGGCAACAGGTTCCTCTCATATACCGCAAAGGGAGAAATCGGATTTGGAAAAGAAACCGGAAATTGCAGTGACTAGTGAAACGCTTATGGAAAAGAACGCGCATCAATTGACGGTGCATAGTATGCCTTTGGGTGCGGCCAATAAATCGGTAGCCACCGCCATAACAACCAATTCCGCGACCAACAACACCTCCTCCAATACCACCAACTCCAATGATAGCACTGGCAAGATAAAAGCTGCTGGCAGCTTGGTAGTACCTCCACGTAAACCCATCAGTAGTGTGGCGCCCACATCGGTCACAAGTGCCATACCGAAAATGATAACCTATTCGCCCAAAGTGAATAGAGTCGCCCCGAATGTGGTAAGTTCTGTAGCAACAGCGGCCACCACCGCTGCTGTAAATAATAGCAACAATAATGACCGGCCAGCCTTGCCGCCAAAACCACATAAAATGACTACAAATGAAGGCAGCCAACAAGAAACCTCAGCCCCAAATGCAAATGCAACGAAAAAATCTGCTGCCGAAGCCCCAAACACTGCTTCGAGTTCCTCGAACAATGCTTCACCTTCATTAGCCATACAGAATATCAATGATAACTTACCCATTAAGGCTAAGCCCTTAACCATACGCAAACAACCCTTATCGGAGCAGCCACGTTTAAAGTCTTCCTCTTCCAACAACAATTCCTCCTCCACCATATCAAAACCCTCATCAAGTCAGCCACAAAGTTCCCGTAAGCATGAGCAAAATGCAGGCTCCAATTATCTATTCAATGAACGTAGAACCCCTAGCAATGCGAACAATAATAACAACAACAGCGAGTTATCGTCCGAAACGAATAGTGAAGCCAACTCTACGCCCCAATATTCACCCAACAGCCAAACTCAAACGCTTCAGCAGCAGCAACAGCTGTCACCCAACACCTTATCTCCACAATCGCAAAGCAGTGTCGATGAAACCGATCGCATTGTTAATACGAACGATCCAGCACCACCACCAGACAAACCCTCTGTGGATACTTTAAAGCGGCGCATGCGTTCTTTGTCCGCCGGCAATAATGCTTCCTCTTCGAATGCGGCCAATGGCAAACCGAAACTTACACGAAGAGTAAGTTTTGATCCTTTGGCTTTACTTTTGGATGCCAGTTTAGAGGGTGAATTGGAATTGGTGAAGAAAACAGCCATGCAAGTGGCAAATCCAAGTGCAGCAAATGATGAGGGCATTACCGCTTTACACAATGCCATATGTGCGGGTCATATCGACATAGTCAAGTAAGTTCCACAATGATTTTTACGTCCTCTATAAAAAGTTAATGACTTTGCGCTTTTATTTACAGATTCCTGGTTGAATTTGGTTGCGATGTGAATGCCCAGGATTCCGATGGCTGGACCCCTTTACATTGTGCTGCCAGTTGTAATAACTTGGCCATGGTAAAGTTTTTAGTAGAGAATGGTGCCTGTTTATTTGCTGCCACTCTGTCGGATCATGAAACGCCAGCTGAAAAGTGTGAGGAGGATGAAGAAGGTTTCGATGGCTGTTCGGAATATTTGTACAGTAAGTAGAGTTAAACTGTCATTCGTTAGGGTCACTATTCCGCAAGCAACTTTGGCTCTACACTGGTCCAATGTTTTATATTCGTATTTGACAAATCTTGGTTAGGTTATGTTAGTAGTTTGGCGAATTCCCCTTATAAGTAGGATTGATACCACAGGCCAACTGGAGATTACACAATCTCTAGGAAACCGTCTCTAATAAGCATTAACTTCAAAAGGTTTAATCAATTAAAGCAGAGAGGTTAAGGACCTCCTTCCCTTCATAGTAAGAGTCAGGCACTTACACTTGGGGAATGAAAGTCTCCCTCCTGCTTCTCAGATTATTAGCTCCTACACAAGTCACGTAATGGCATGCCAAGTCTATCGAGATAAATGAAGGATACTTAGTTTAACCAAGGTAATCAGAAAGCCAACATGTTGGAAGCAGCGAGCTCTATACGCGTCCTATGCAGTTCAGCGGTAATTTTTTATTTTCGATAATATCAGTTGGTTGTTACCACCAGTTTAGCCCTGTGCTTTACCAAAAGGTCAGTGAGGCAAATAGGGTAGAATGGAACAGCACAGTGTACTGGTGATTAGAAAAGCTAACTGCCTGCCAGCAGAGCAAGTGTTATCATTTATGAAGTCGCCGTAGTCTAGTGTTGGCTTATTAGACGTAAAGTCAGGGTTCGAGCCCCAGGCCAGGCTCCAAGACAAAATACAAAAAGAATTTCTTCGGCGACTTACTCTCAGCAGATTTCTGGCAAAAACTCTGAGAGTAAATAAAACTGCCATGAAAAAGTTTCTCAAAAATCTGTCGTTCGAAGTCGACTTTAAACTGTAGGTCCCACCACTCATGTATAAAATGAACACACACAACATAAGTGGTGTGAGAAACTAGGACGTTGTACAATGGGTCAATTCGACCTCCGGGTACTGTACTTGTCTTAATTGACAAGTACACGTCCTCTAACCTAACCTAAGTTTCATCATGGCCCGATGAAATCGTGAGCCAGTATTGAAGATGTGTTCTAATCAAATACAGTCTAGTCTAGTGTGTTGGTTAATAAAAAGAGAGCCCATGATTTAACACCAGAAGTTGACCCTGGTTCAGGCATCTTCAATGAGACAAAATATAAAAAAATATATTTGTTAAGGCGACCTCCTCTCGGCAGTTTTCTGGCCTTAGCCAGGAGAGTAAAAAAATTGCCATGAGAAAGTTTCTAAAAATTCCGTCGTTCGGAATCGACTTTAAACTGTAGGTTGCGCTACTCATGTATAAAATTAACACACCCAACATAAGTAGTGTGAGAAGCTAGGTTGTAAACCAGATTAAGGGTTGTAATGGCCTGGCTCAGGCATCTTCAATGAGACAGAATATTAAAAAATATATTTCTTAAGGCGACTTCCTCTCAGCAGTTTTCTGGCCTTAGCCAGGAGAGTAAAAAAAATTGCCATGAGAAAGTTTCTCAAAAATCTGTCGTTCGGAATCGACTGTAAACTGTAGGTTGCGCTAGTCATGGATAAAATTAACACACCCAACATAAGTAGTGTGAGAAGCTAGGTTGCAAACCAGACTAAAGGGTTATAATGGCCAATTAAATAAGAAAATCTGGTTCTCCACTCCTACTTGAAAAACCCTATATTTGTCTGTAATAATTTGTTTTCTAATTTCCCTTACAGGCATCCAAGAAAAACTTGGCATACTTCATAACGGTGAAGTATATGCTGTATTCTCTTATGAGGCCCAGAACAGTGATGAGTTAACATTTAATGTCAACGAGCGTTTAATCATTCTGCGGAAAGGCGATGATGCCGAAAGTGAATGGTGGTGGGCTAAAAACGAACAAAATGAAGAGGGCTATGTGCCCAGGAATCTGTTGGGAGTGAGTTATTTTATTTAGTAAAAATAAAAAAATAATAATTACTCTTGTAATTCATTTATTTTCTATTGCAGCTCTATCCTAGAGTGCCACCGCAGACGACCAACTATACTGATTAGCAGTTAATAAGATTTTGTGTTTTAAAAAAGAAGGCGGGACGTTTAATACAGAAGCATTATATATCAAAATTTTTGTAAGAATATATTACATCTATAACAACAACAACAACAATATTTTGATTATATAAATTGTTTTTTGTAATTTTTTAAAATTTTTTTTTTATTTTTTTTTTTAATTTTTTTGAGAGAGAACTTTTAAGTTTTAAGATTTAAGATTTCTATGAAATGTGCAACATTAAACAATAAAAACAAACAAAAAAATTTCTAATTATAATGAATACTAATATTATCATAATAATAACTATAACAATAACAACAAATAATATTTTTCTTTAATTAGTTATTAAATTAAAAAAAAAACAAACGAAAATTAAAATAAAAAAAATTAAACAACAACCCGTAAAGCAAACACCAATTTTTTTATATAAAAAAAAAAACTTTGCAACACAATAAATTTTTAAACAAAAAACAACAACAAAAATTAGTTTTTTAAGTAAAAAAAAATTTGAAATTTATTTACAAAATAAAAAGAAAACGACGCGTACTTAAACCATCTTACCAGGAAATTACTTAAAAAAAGATTTTTTTTTTTTTAATTAAAAAAAAATATTTTATTTTCTTTAAAACACCAGCCTTAAAATTTATAAAAATTAAAATAAAAATTCTTTTTATTTATATTTTAAATTCCCATAACCCCCTTGAACCATTCCTTTAAAGCAATTCATGATTCGAAATCCTGTTTGTTGGTTTCCTCACCTCTAAGCCTTCAATTTTTTTTTTTATTGTGGAATATTTGAAAAGAAAACAACAAAACAATATTAATATTTAAAATAAAAATATAAAAACTACTTACAAAATCTATAAAAAATTAAAAAGAAAAAAACTTTAACTTTCACATTCTAAAATACATACATACTCACATACATACCATATATTTACGAGTACATTTATATATTTTTGCCTAATTATTGTGATTTTTTTTTGTAAAACTTTAAAAAAATAACAACAACAACAACAAAAACTAACAATAAAAGAAAAATTATAATCAAACAAAACAAAAAATTTAAAAAAATTCAGCATTTTTATTAAAAAAAATATACGAGGGTGGTTTTAAAATTATCCGATCTAACAAAGATAAAGCAGAACATAACCGAGCCGGTAAGATAATTTCATCTTTAAAGTCAAATTTCTTTACACTCAGCCATTTATTCAGTTGTATAGGGCCTACCAACAGGAACTTACGAGCTTTGACAGTTGATAACGGCCAAATTACTTGTCATTTATTCAGTTTTGTTTGACCAATTCACCATTGGTATTGGGTATATAGAATTCATCAGCATGTGCATGCATTCAACAGCATCTGTTCGGCCAATGTACCGTGCGCTTCGTCCATTTTACGATCCCCACAATCGTTTTACCGAGAGTACTGTTAACACTATGGTGGTATACATACATTCAAATCCGATCGTTTAGTAAACGACCGAAACTAAAAATTTGCTGAAAACAACGCTTGACACTCCCAAAAACTCGGTCTTTTAGACCACAAATTACTGAATTTTGCATCGTAAATGGGACAGGCAATCGAACAAATTTCAACTGAGGAAGGAACTGTTGTGCGTTCATTGAAGGGGCGACTCTACAGCAATTAGAAAAATCTTCTTCAACGATGAGCACCATTTCTGGATGAATGGGTTTGTGAACAAACAAAAATTGTCGGAACGATACCAATCCACATGAGATCCAAAAACATTCAATGCATCCCGAAAAAGTCAGTATTTGTTTTGGATTTTAGGTTGACATCTACACCGGTTCAACGGCGAGCACTACTTACATACATAACATAATTGCTCATTACAACCTTCCAGTCAGGATTACGACCTCGCTTCTCACTCCACTCGTATTATGTGTGTTAATTTTATACATGAATGGCGGAACGTACTGTTTAACGTCGACTCCGAACGGCAGATTTTTGAGAAACTTTTCATGGCAATTTTTATTTACTCTTTGGATTTTTGCCAGAAATCCGCTGAGAGAAAGTAGCCGAAGAAATACTTTTTGTATTTTGTTTTGATGTCTGGCCTGAGGCTCTAACCCTGGCTTTACGTCTAATTAGCCAACAGCCAACCTACTATACTACGGCGATTTCTCCTCTATTCCAGTATACCAAAATTTATATGCCAGTATATATAGCCTAAGAAGATAGGTTGAAGACGCTGTATTAGATGTTAGGCCACGGTTCAAACCCCATGTCTGACATTTCCAACAAAACGAAATATAAAAGAATATTTCTTCGGCGACTTCCTTCGGTGGGACCTACAGTTTTAAATCGAATCCGAACGGCAGATTTTTTGAGAAGTTTTCATGGCAATTTTATTTACTCTTAGTGTGTTAGCCAGAAATCTGCTGAGAGGAAGTTGCCGAAGAAATATTTTTTCATATTTCGTTTCGTTGGAGATGTCTGATCTGGGGTTTGAAGCACAACCTCACATTTAATAGGTCAACACACTACTTACTAGACTACGGCGACAAGAATCATTGGAATAATAAAAAAAAACAAGAAAATTTTATGACCCACGAACAGATCACAGAAGCCGATATTTGTCATGAATTTTCTTCTGAAAGGTTTGTCTTGATCTACTATTATTATCGTAATGAAAAGGTGCCTTTGCTGTGGTAGTGTACGATCTATTGTACTCCTCTCAAACTTTACAAGGTATCCCTGTAATGTCTCCTCCAAAACTGAATCTCCTCACAAATTTCTGAATGCTGCTCAGTACCAATAATGACAATTCCTTGCTCAGCACTCGATATGAACCCAATTTTTTCCTTCCTGGGATATATTAATGCCCCACAGCTGCCAAAAATATGTTCCAATGATTAGTCGCCGTAGTCTAGTAGGTAGTGAGTTGACTTGTTAGACGTGAGGCCTCAGTTCAAATCCCAGGTCAGACAACTCTTAATAAACGGAATGAAAAAAATATTTCCTCTCATCAGATTTCTGGCAAAAATCAAGGAAAATTGGACTTTTCGGTTGTTCTCCTTTCCGAGAAGTCATCGCTGACACTTCAATGATGTTGTATTTCAATTATATTAAATTCGCAACACATGTTAATATTGTTACGAAAATGAAGAATCTAGATACTGGTGTTTTGCTTTTACATCGCTTAAGATTAAAATTAAAAACAAAAATACAACAACAAACACCAGCATAAAAAATGGTAAACAAAAATGCAACAACAAACACTACAAGAATAAATGTAAACAAAATACACAAACAACGATAATGAAACAACGATGTTTACATTTATAGAGATTTCGAGAAGGCAAAGCTATAAACATTCACCTTCAAGAACATTAATCAGACTGTTCACTCTGACATATAAAAGGCAAGGCAAAGCACACAAGTGAGTGAGTAAAAGTTCAGTCAGTCTTGTGCGAAGATGCTGTGCGTTTGAAGACAGTGATCGTGGTTTGAAGATTTCCGTTACAAAGATCTGTCGAATAATTGTCTAGTAATTGTTATTGTTTATGCAAAGAGTGTAATCAGAGGAATAACAAAGAAAAGCAATTGTTGTTGTTTACATAAAGTTGTGAACAGTAGCACACAGAATTGTGCAAATAACAAAGAATTTTAAATTAAAATTAAACATAGATTTATTTTTTATTTTTAAACGTTTTTAAAAGGTAAAAACGTCACAATATGTTACCATCGAATTAAAGTTGTCCGCTATAAGGGCGTCCATCCAGTAAATTTTTTTTATAAAGCAGCGGCTTTTTAAAAGCCCCAATATGATCGAATTTTAATTGGTTTTTCATTCCGTAAGATTTTAATTTAAATGCTAAAAACGATTTCAACAAAATCGCATCAATTACAATGGAAATCTGTCAACACTGGAAATCTGTCAAACAAATGACGTTTACGTTGGCATTTATCAACGTAAAATGAAATCTTAAATCCTAATCTCCATGTAAAGAATAATAATTTTTAATTTTTAATATTTAAATTAATTTGTTGTATTCATATTATCAGGCAGTGTTAATCACAGGCAACAAAGTCTTGCGACTATAATTAGATGGAATTTAATTTCGAAACTCATTTTTTCGTTATGTGTCTGTTCACTTATCTTTTGCGTTTTTCTTTTTATTGTTATTAACAAACAATAGTTATTATTTAAATAAAATATTTATTTACATCTCCAATTAAATTTGTAACTATTTATTGAAGTTTTGTTTAAGAATATCTGCCGCGAGTATTTGTTTAGGTTTTCTAAACTAAAAATTAAATTCTGTTTCCATTGTTTTAAGTTGTCAGTGTGTGAGATTTTTTTTGTTTAAAATTTAAAAAAAAAAATACGTAGTAAATGAATTGCAATTCTAGAAACACGTACTTTTAAAAATTATTACGAAATGTCGTTGTGTTGTGTTTTAAAAGTGCCATTAGTTTTCAAATGCCTCTTTCCCAACTTTGTTTAAATTTCACTTTAAGATACCCTAGCAATTACTAGAACACATTTGGGACCAAAAATATTCCCATATCAGATGAAAATAAAATGTTTGTGTGAATTAAGCTTACAGATCGCTAAATGAATGAATGAATGACTTCTCCCGATAGATAACACACCGTCAGTCAATTAACGGCTGCCTTCCAATATGTATCAATACAAAGTTTGTATGCAGTTCTACTACTGTATATAAACAATGTAGATATGCAAAGTAACCAAACAATGCATCAACTATAAATCCTATGCCCGATTGCTTTTTGACTGCGTTAAAAGTACACATTGACGACGTTTTGAAATATGTAGAATACATTGAATATATTTTGTACAGCGACATTATAAAACACACTACTTTGTTCAAACACAAAGCATCTAACATTATGGAAGGCAGCCAACGAATCGTTTGATTCCAAATATTTCATAAGATGGCGGTGATCTTTACTCTACATACATACATAATTGATTATTACAACCCTTTAGTCAAGATTTCAAACTAGTTTCTCACACCACTTATGTGGCGGCACCTACAATTTAAAGTCGATTCCGAACGACAGATTTTGAAAAACTTTTAATGGCAAATTTTTTATTACTCTCAGTGTGTTAGTCAGAAATCTGCTGAGAGGAAGTCGCCTAAGAAATATTTGTTCAACTTTTCGTTTTGTTGGAGATGTCTGATCTGGGGTTTGAACCGTGGCCTCACGTCTAAAAAGCCAAAATCACTACCTACTAGACTAGGGCGAGTTACTCTCCTTTACTTCATATTTAAGCAGATGGAAACTTATGTTCGTTTTTCTTACTGCAAGCAAGTGACTCATTTGATGTAAGCGTGTGGACAGTTATTGGGGCTTTGCTAAGATGCTATTACAACGATATAATAGGCTTGAACCATTTGCAGCAGACTTCTCCTTGAAAATGCTGATGCAACGCAGCAAAATTGCATCAATCGAGATCATTAATCTGGAAAAAAGTTAAAAATTTACGAATTGGTTTCCGGGTTTATCGAACTAAGAGGATTTAATGCTCCCCCCCCCCAGGGGTTGCAAAATTTCCAAATTGATTTCAGGGTTCATAGAACTAAGAGGATTTAATATCCCCCAGGAGTTAACAAATTTCCAAATTGATTTCTAGGTTTATACAACCAGGAGAATTCAATCCCATCCAGGGGTTAAATTCAGATTAACATCATTTAGTTGGGCGTTTTCCTGGATAGGAAATTGAAATGGAGACATTATGTAGGCGATAGGGCAGGAAAGTCCCATTGATGCTGGATATATGTGGGAGAATGAAGTCAAATTAGACCTATGCGAACTTATACTTCAGTAGTGTGGTGGATACACCAATCGATAGAAAATGTTAATTCAGATGTTTCAAAGTATGTATCCTTTAGGGATAAGTGGAGTGATGAGAATATCGTCTACAAGGCATTGGAAACACTATCCGTTATCTAACCTATTGAGATATATGTTCGGTATAACGACTCCATATCGAATCCAGGCTATGGGAAAATGGCTGACCTAATGCCATAAATCGTTTCAAGGGAGTATAATTAGGAAACTGAATGGATTCTCGCAAAATAATGCAGAATTATACCAAAGGATGCCTAATGTAACAAGTGCTATCAATTGCATCACCTTGACGCCAGATCGAGCTTCTTGATCAAGATGATCCATTGAACAGATACCCGTGAGGACTTGTTGCTACACGGATGGCTCTAAACGTGGACATAGCGTGCGACTGGATCACTTTACAAAAGAACAAGAACCCACTATTACATGGCTTTTCAAGGGAAATGACGTGCGATTAGGGGGATTTGATAAACCTGACGTATGGGGATAGAAATCCCAGGACACTATGCCTTACATGTGCACCTTAATCATGTAGACAGGGAAGACTATAATGAGGGGATAAAGACATCGAAGCAATGGAAAAATTTTTATGTCATTGTCATAAGCTTTCGTAAGCTAAGGCAAAGCTTGCTTCAGAGAACTGGTGTGCAGGAAGCTAAGAAACTTTACGCAAAAAAATTCAGACTCTCTATAGAAAGTATGGCATGATGAGTGCACAACAAGTCTTCTTTCTAGAATAGATCGTATTTGCTGACTGCCATTGGTTCAATTACACAACATCTTGGAATACCTTGAAATCATTTAACATTCGGGGCACATGCATACACAACAATCTCGAATTTAAACTTTTCCTCCTGATTATTTATTCCAAACCATTTCTCTCCCATTAAAGACCACTTAAGAGTTTTCGTTCTTCATTAAATTAGCAAAAAATACTTCAAATAATGCTTGTAGCAAACGAAATGGTTTGGTAATGTTGTTGCATCATCAATTATATCAAAAAAAATATACATTCTGACCGTTTTCAGTTCGGAGTTCAGAGAGCATAGTAGGGTGGTTGCTGGTTAAAAAAATGCATTCGTTCATTTGCTAGTACCGTTACTGACAAGGTATCGCTGACAAGGATCTGGAACAGATCCCAGCCGGACTATTGCAGTGTATGTTGCAATGAGAAGAAATTTTCCTTTCGCTTGTTTTCGAAAATAGTTTTTTACTGGCCGTTTAACTAGAGGCGTGTATTGGGAACTAGGCTATTCTGATATGACATCGTGCCCAGTGGCATATCATATCTCATTTGCTTTACTCCCAGAGTTTTTGCCAAAAATCTGCTGAGAGGAAGTCACCGAAGAAATATTTGTTCTTTGAACTGAGGCCTCGCGTCTAAGAAGCCAACACACTACCTACTAGACTACAGCGACTAATCACCGGAATACATTTTTGGAAGCTGTGGGGCATTAATATATCTCAGGAAGGGAAAAATTGGGTTCATATCAAAGGCTAGGCAGGGAATTGCCATTATTGGTACTGAGCAGCATTCAGAAATTTGTGAGGAGATTCAGTTTTGGAGGAGAAATTGCAGGTGGAGTACAGTAGATCGTGTGGTCCCATTACAAAGTCACCTCTTCATGACGATAATAACAGTAGATCAAGACAATTCTATAGCATTTTCATTTAAAATATCGGCATCTGTGATCTGTTCGTGGGTCACGAAATTTTCTTGTTTTTTTTTTTGTTACTTCCAATGATTCTTATCGCCGTAGAATAGTAAGTAGGCTGTTGACGTATTAGACGTGAGGTTGCGGTTCAAACCCCATGTCAGACATCTGAAACGAAATGAAATATGAAAAAAATTTCTGCGGTGACTATCCTTCAGCAGATTTCTAGCAAAAATTCTGGGAGTAAATAAAAAATTTGCAATGAAAAATTCCTTAAAAAAATCTGTCATTCGGAGTTGACTTTAAGTTGTAGGTTCCACCCCACTTTTGTATAAAATTAACACACACAACATAAGTAGTGTGAGAAGCTAGGTTATAATCCTGACCTAAGGGTTATAATGAGTCTACTAGCAATCCATCCTTATTTTGTTCGCAACCAGATCGACTCTTGTATTGGCGGGACATAGACACTGAAAATCTTTTAAATCGATGAAACGAATTGCAACATCAGTTGCTTAATATATGATCGTGTAAACGATCTTAAAAGCTTTTATTGCTGAAGTTTGATACACCAAATCGTCTACCAAAAACTCAATACCTAACTCATGTAGCTTACGTTCATATAGGTATGCGATACTGATTGCTTTTCATTCAAGAGAGAATGCCACGCCCATTTACATTAACATTCTTTAAAGTAATGCAAAGTGTTCAATTGTAGCGTACTTTTTAATTCGCCTAACAAATCTTTTTTACGAATAAAAAGGGCAAAATCATACACCCTCCCCTCTATCAATAGACAAACAAACACTTTTCTTATCTCGAAAATTTAAGGAAAAAAGCAACAAATTATTGGCACGTGAAACTAAACTGTTGGACTATATTTGGAACGAATTCTCTAAAAACAAGTACCGGCTTATCTCCCGTCTCAGTAGCGCAGTAAACAACTAGAAAAAAAACATACAACAACAATACCACGTTAACACGTGAATATAAAATGAACGCAATAAACAAAACGGCGAATACATCGGCAGACAGTAGTTCTAGAATTTTAATTTTGTTGTGATGATTAATCAAAAAATTAAAAAATTAAGGGGAAATGGAAAAAACAAAAATGCGTGGAAACAAGTCTAGCTTGTTTATTTGTTTGTTTGTTTGTTTGTTTAGCTGTAAATAATAGTTAATGGCAATAATATTCATAATTTTGTTTTTGTTTGTTTGTTTCCCGATTTATTACTAACTTTAGATTGTTGTTGTTGTGGATTTTAATTTAACTTAATCATTTTGAGTTCGTTATAATTTAGCTCAATAGGTAAACATAACACCCGCTGTGCTTCGCGGCACCCGTTGTAGATTAGCTTTCAGCAGCCCATGTTTCAAACCCCAGCTCAGACTTGTCAGACAAAAGGAAATATGAAAACATATTCCTTTCGGCGCTTTACAGCAGCCTTCTGGTGACAATTCTGAGCTTAAATAAGAAAAGTTTCTCAAAAATCTGTCGTTCGGAATCGACTTTATACTGCAAGTCCCGCCACTCATGTATACAATTAACACACACAACATAAGTGGTGTGAGAAACTAGGTTGTAATCTTAACTAAATGGTTGTAATGTAATAGTAAGTAAGTAAGGAATAGAACGATTTTTTTTTACGCTGAGGAGGAGTAAATCTACCTAACCGCACCATAGTGGTAGTCGTCCCTATCCCCCGTGTGTGGGGCCCTCACCCACTAAATCTCCGCCTCCTCTTTTGGACTCCTTATGCCCACTCCGGAACTACTGTGGTATTAACTCGAAGTGGAGTCCGTCTGGCCATTTGGTCCCATTCATATCCATATCCGCGTCCGGATTGCGTCACGAATTCCGAGAAGGTGTTTAAACGTCCATTCTACTTCTCTCATACAAGTCAATCTTCTTACATTTCAGTAAGTCTTCCGCGTATCTGACTATACTATTCCAATTCTCCTCACTGTCCAGAATTACATCGCAAAAGTTCTCGACAGTACAGACACCGAATTTGGCCTCAAGACTCCTTCTTTGCAGTCTCCATCTCTCACAATAAAAGTAAGTGTGTTCCGCATCATCAATCGACGCAACATCATAGATGCAATTTGGTCGTGCCATCTTCCCCATTCTTAATAGGTACATACAAAAATAACCGTCTCCAGATAACAGTTTTGTCAGATAGTAGTTAACTTCGCCAAATTTGCTTTCCATCCAGCTGGTAATATCTGGGAGAAGTTTTGCCGTCCATCTACCATTCGTTTCAGTGCTCCATTCCTCTTGCCATTGTTGTATGGTTCGCTTTCTGACGTCGTCGTCGTGTGGCCTCCCACACTCTCTTCCGCTCACTTGCCTGTAGACCTATAGGTATTACACCACTGATTACCAGTATTGCTGACCTAGATACAGTCCTATACGCCGATGCCACTCTAAGTGCACCGGTTAGTTGTACCGATGATAAGATTTTCCTTCTACAGACAACCTTCAATGCCCCCGCCCAGATAAGGAATAGAAAAATAGATTTGAATGATTGCTGCCAAGTCAACGCTTTGAAAGACCTGTACTACCCCACTATGAAAATATTCTAGAGCGGCGCCATTAAGACTGTGTAACCTAGCTTTCTTAACGTTTTTATTACGTTTCAATAAGGTTTTTATTGCAACAAGTTTTCCTATCTTGTTATTGTCTGGATACCAATATATAGTTTGAATTCCTAGCAGGTTTACCTATTCAATCTGATATTAGTTGTTCGCAGCATATGTTAGGCAATTCATGGCAACAAACAAACAAACACACAATTATTTTTATTTTCTATATATTTACGTTAACTATGCGTTGTTGTTGTTGTTACTTTCACTTGGTCAGTTGTTGTATTGTGTTTCTATTAGTTTTTCCAAGGTATAGTTGGTTCAACAATAATTCACACTCAAATTTTCAATTTCTCTTGATTAGAATTTTAATTTCAAGTCATTTAATGCCACCTTTTTTGTTGTTGTTGTCATTACTTCTGTCACTTTTTAGCATGAGTTGCGGATTTTTTCTGTTTTTTTTTTCTTTTTACACGCGCCAGATACCGACTTGTAGCAGAAATCGTTTTGAGATCATTAAATAGTTTTTAACGATCAGTCGTCTCATACGCCAAATGCTAGTTTATTGCAATTGAAACTTTAACGCTTTAAAAACATTTTACACGGAAGCATCATCATCCTTGAGCATCCGTATCCGCGTTATATTTAAAAAAAATATTTTTTTTAATTTAAATTTTTAAAATTTTAATTGATGGGATTTAGTGTTTAGAGTGTATAAACAACAATATTTAAAAAAAAATTCAAAAAAAATGGTAAATAAATTAAATTTAAAGAAAATTGAACATAAAAAAGAAAAAAAAATTATATTGAAATTTATTTTTTCAATGACCGCCATCATGAAAGTGAGGTTAAAAAGAATTTAAAATTTTAAAAACATCCTGTATATATTTTCATTTCAAACAAACACGGAAAATTAATATAAAAAAGGATTCGCAATACAAAAACGGATTAAATTAAGTTTAAAACCCTGATGTATTCATAATATTAAGGGGACTGGCAAAGGATATTATAGTTTAACCCCTAACCCTCAAATTCCCAAAAAAAAAAGACGAAAAGAACTAAGAACTCCCTGCAGTATTTCTTTTTAAGGAAACCGAGTTCCTTTTTATTAAATTTGCTTCCAAATTGTACAAACTGGTTCGAGTATCAAGTATTGAAGTGTTACACAGCCTTTCTTGAAGACGTTAAGCACTCAAGAGCAGCTCTAGCAATTTTATTTAAAGCACTTCTAAGGAACTGGCCAATTTAGGTTCAGTGCGAATCTCTAATTCGCCAGAACATCTCATTCTGTAATGGCACAGGGATTCCTTGAAGTCACTGTAGTCTAGTAGATACTCTGTTGACTTATTGGACATGAGGCCACCGTTCATATCCCAGGTCAAACATCTCCAACTGAACGATACAAGAAAAAATATTTTTTCAGTGACTTCCTCTCAGCAGATTTCTGGCAAAAACTCTGGGTGTTGAAATAAAATTGCCATGAAAAGTTTCTCAAAAAAAATCTGTCGTTCGAAATCGACTTTAAACTGTAGTCCCCGAAACTCATGGATAAAATTAACGCACACAACATAGTTGGTGTGAGAAGCTAGGTTGTAATCCTGACTAAAAGGTTGTAATAATCAATTAAGTGAAGCAACTTTTATGTGAGTTGTTTCACCAGAAAACTGTGAAGAAATATTGCGTTTTGCAATATACCAGAGCTGTGTATCGGACTCCTAAGCACTCATTTAGTAGAAGGCAACACAGTACTTGCCTCTACAGAAATTATAGGATGCAACATCTGCATGTTGTGTGTGTTAATTTTAACCATGAGCGGTAGGACGGACCTATAGTTTAATGTCGATTCTGAGGGATAGATTTGAGAAACTTTTCATGGCAATTGTATTTTACTCTCAGAGTTTTTACCAGAAATCTGCTGAGCGGAAGTCGCCGTAGAAATATTTTTTCGTATTTCGTTTTGTTGGAGATGGCTGACCTGGTTGTTTGAACCGTGGCCTTACTTACTTACTTAATTGGCCATAACAACCCGTTTAACGGATTTCGGCCTGCCGCAACACATCCTTCCAGGCGCCTCTGCTTTGTACGAGCATACGCCAGTTGGTCACACCAATCGATGACAGGGCTTCCTCGATTTGGTCCTTCCAACGGATACAAGGCAGTCCTCTTCGCCGACTTCCGCAGATTTCCGCATCACAGATTTCCGCGCAGCCGCTGGATATTAATACGCTGTACAACGTCTATGTCGTTGAGGAGCGCATACAGCTCACTGTTGTAGCGGATACGGAAATCATCGCCAACTCGCACTGGACCGAAGATCTTACGTATGTTACTTTTCTCTCGAACGCTCTCAAGGCCGCTGCATCTGTACTTAATAGGGTCTATGCCTCTGCGCCATAAAGAAGCACGGGTAAGATGAGCGTCTTGTAGAGTGTTAGTCTCTGCTACTCAATTGCCTATTGAGACCATAGTAGCGCCTGTTGGCAAGAGTGATCCTGCGCTTGACCTCCAGACTGACATCATTTTTGGTGGTAACGGCGGAGACACGATAGATGAATTCCTTGACCGTATCAAAAGTATAGTTATCGGCCGTAATGTGATATCCAATACGCCTTACGTTTCTATTTGTCGATAACACATACTTTGTTTTGCCCTCATTTACTGATAAAACCCACCTTAGTAGACTCGCGTTCAATAGCACTAAAGGCAGCAGTAACATCTCTCTTGGTACGCCCTATGATGTCAATGTCGTCAGCGTACGCAAGCAACTGGACACTTTTTTGAAAAATAGTGCCATTGCGATGCACTCCCGCCTTTCGCAGAACACTCTCCATGACGAAGTTGAAGAGGTCGCATGATAAGGGGTTGCCTTGTCTGAAACCTCGCACGGTACCAAAAGGTTCGGAGAGGTCCTTTCCTACCTTGACGGTGCTGCAGGAATTGCTCAACGTCATTCTGCATAGCCTTATCAGCTTCGCAGGTATACCGAGCTCAGACATTGCGGCAAAAACACGATCCCTTATGGGGCTATCGAAGGCTGCCTTATAGTCGACAAAAAGATTGAACCGTGGCCTAGCGTCTAATAAGTCAACACACTATCTACTAGACTACGGCGACTACAATTGTGTCACAAATATTAGATAAAGAAGAAAACTAGTTTTTTTTCTTAAGTTTTCAACCTTACCTTTTTAATCAAACCTCGTATATTGTTTTAATAGCTGTTTTACCATTTTATTATGAAGTCGAGCGAGTAATATTTGTCTTTCTAATGAATTTTCGTTCGTTTCGTACGCAGTTATTCATTATATTTTGATAATTTCTTACCATAAATATTGTTTTCTTAAAGTTGATCCACCCTAATATTATCTAAACATGTACGAGACGAGAGAAACATTTTGAAACCGATTACATGGCAATTTGTAAAGTAAAGTTCACTTGAATTTTATGGAAATGTACTTCACTTTAGCATGTTGTTGTTTGGCTACTTATTAAAATCATACCGAGTGACTGGCTGGCTGACTGACTGGCTGGCTGACTAATATACAAACAAACAAACTCATCATCATCATGATTATTATTTTCTTCCACTCTGGGGCTCTTTGCCTCCCAATACAAATAAAACAAATGAACTTTTAATTTCAAAACATTAACGTTAACGTTTAAACAGCATCATCATAAACATTTACTGGGTTTAACAATAACATGCTCCCTGCTGTGGTTGATAGGCATGTATGCCACCCCCGTGGAAAGTTCAAAAATACTGGCCGTGTATGCGTTTCCAGGCAAAAGTCATTTTATGATGCACAGAGCGCTCATCAAGAGCCTGGTGGAGAAGGGACATCAGGTAACCATGATAACGGCATTTAGTTTGAAGAACCTTAAATTGGGCGGCAATTATACGGAAATCTTAATTGAACCCGTGTATGATTTCTGGAGTGATAGTAAGTATTCCAGCAGGCTTAAAAACGGACTCTAGATGAATAACCTTGCTTTTATCCTTTCAGTCATACCCTTCTTTAAGGCCGACAATATATTCGAATTGGCCGACATGGACATGTTTGACTTCATGAAAATGTTGGAAATTTTAGGCCTCAAGACCACAGAGCATGCCTTGAAGCAACCAAAGGTACAGGAAATTATTAATCATCCACAGCCCAAGGGCCAATATGATTTGTTGCTATGCGAGCAATTCTATCAGGAACCGTTTTTGGCTTTGTCCTATATCTACGATATACCAGTGGTAACCAGCAGTACATTGGGCTATGAGAACCATATGAGCCAAATGATGGGTATTATAACACCCTGGTCTTTCGTGCCTCATGGTTTTATGCCCTTCACTGATCACATGACGTTTAAGGAGCGTTTGAAAAACTCTTATTACTCTTTACTCGAGGACTTAACCAGGGAATGGGATCTGTTTCCCAAAATGGATCAACTGGTGCAACAATACTTTGGCCATTTGAATGGTAAGTTGTTCAACAGCTCCCCCCAAAAAAAATTTAAGTTTGAAATTTTTGTTTCCTCTTTTAACAGTAAAAATACCTTTGGTTACGCAAATGGAGAAGAACATCTCAGTTATGCTGCTTAACAGCCATACACCTTTGACCACTTCACGTCCAACCATAGCAGGCATGGTACCCGTAGGCGGCATGCATATTTATCCCCCCAAACAACTGCCACAAGATATACAAACGTTTCTAGATGGCGCTGAAAATGGTGCCATTTACTTCAGTTTAGGTAAGTTCGAAAGAAGCCTTGTATTCCCCAGCTTTTCTTTTCTTAATTTTTTTTCTTCTTTGTAGGCAGCAATGTCCAGTCCAAAGATATGCCCGCCGACAAGTTACGCATTTTCCTGGATGTTTTCGCTTCTCTGAATCAACGTGTTTTATGGAAATTTGAAAACGAATCCATTGCCCATCTACCCAAGAATGTTATGATCAAGGCATGGCTGCCACAGGCCGATATATTAGCCCACGCTAATGTCAAGGTCTTCATTACCCATGGCGGTTTGTTTGGCACTCAGGAGGGTGTACACTATGCTGTACCCATGTTAGGCATGCCCATCTACTGTGATCAGCACTTAAATATGCGTAAGGCCGTACAAAATGGTTACGCCATTAGCCTTCATTTCCCCGAGATAACAAAGCCATTGCTTAAGGAATCCCTTGAAAAGTTACTTTACGATCCTTACTATCGCAATAATGTCGAAAGAATTTCCAGCGTATTCCATGATCGCCAAGTGAGCCCACGTGAAACGGCTGTGTATTGGATTGAATACGTGATAAGGCACAAAGGTGCTGCCCATTTAAGATCGGCTGGTTTGGATCTCAAATGGTATCAGTTCTACTTATTGGATATCATAACTTTTATCCTCGGCATTATAGTTTTAAGTGTATATGTGTCCTGGAAGTTGTTACGTATGCTACTGCAACGTAAGCCACAACATGTGAAAGTCAAGTCCCAGTAATTCCATCAGGTTTAAGCAGTTTAAGTAATTTATAGCTTGTAGTTCCATAGTTTTAATCAATTTAAGTTAAAAAATTTATTTAAAAATCATTAAAGTCCACATGAAAAAAAAATCCGTAAAATAAGATTTTTAAACTGAGTTTCGCAGGTAAGCTTGGTAACATTTTAGTTCTGGTCTGTACTACGATAAGGATGTTGAGTGGATAGGTGAGGAAAATAGATTTGTAGGACCCGAACTTTACTGTGGAATTAATTCATTGTGGGCCAAGTGACATTAACTCCTCGCGTTTCTTAAGGAATTAGTTACTCTAGCCAATTCAAATGGGGATTCGCATAGGGTCTACTCTGGCAATCAGCCTGTCTTAAGGTCCTATAGAATCACGATTAGTACCCTTCCAAACCACTTTTTCCCATTTCTCAAAAAAGTTTTGGCTCCATCAGTGCAGTGAAAGTTCCTCTCCTCACATCTTTGTACTCACGGCCGTAAATTTCCTCATGAGCTTTGACCCAGCAGAGAAGTCGCCGTAGTCTAGTAGGTAGTGTGTTGGCTTATTAGACGTAAAGCCAGGGTTCGAGCCCCAGGCCAGGCATAAAGACAAAATATAAAAAGTGTTTCTTCGGCGACTTCCTCTCAGCAGATTTCTGGCAAAAACTCTGAGAGTAAAAATAAAATTCGCCATGAAAAAAAGTTTCCCAAAAGTCTGTCGTTCGGAGGCGGCTTTAAACTGTAGGTCCCACCACTCATGTATAAAATTAACACACACAAAATAAGTGGTGTGAGAAACTATTACGTTGTACAATGGGTCAATTCGACCTCCGGGTACTGTACTTGTCTTAATTGACAAGTACACGTCCTCTAACCTAACCTAAACTAACCTTAGACCCAGCAAAGGATAATTCTATTTACAATGCTTAGCCATCTCAATTTCCACAGACAGTTCTACACAATTTTCGATATAACTTCATACGAGCGGAGGGCTCGAAAGGTAGCCTGACTGTTACACAGTATTGCAATGTCCTATCCTGCCCATGTTGAACGAAGCACATCTTGCGATGGTGTAGGCCTACAAACCAGCCAAAAACTTCAGCCTTTGCCTCAATATTTATTCGCGAAAGAAAGTTACCATAATCTAGTAGGTAGTGCGTAGGCGGATTAAACAAGAGCCAAAGAAATATTTCCTACGGCGACTTCCTCAAAAAATTCTAAGAGGATAATAAAATTGCCATCAAAAGTTTTTTAACAGTCTGTTGTTCGGAGTCGATTTTTAATTGTAGAACTAACTTTGGGCGACTTCCCCTTCTGGCAAAACTTCAGAGAGTAAAAGAAATTGAATTAAAAGGTTCTCCAAAATCGGTTGATCAGAGGTCCCGCCACTTACTGATAAAATTAACATACACAACATGAGTGGCGTGAGAAGCTAGGTTGTAAACCTTACTAAAGGGTTGTAATGATCATCTAAAGTAAAATAGGTGCCAAAGCTTTGATCCCTACTACCTTATACAACGGACTTGATCACAACAGAGACTTCAGTACCTCTGTAGAACACATACTATCGGGTCCGCCATCTAACGTTTTTTTCAACAAGTGCTTATTTCGTGAACGGTAACACTTAGCTCATGTCTGATTTGAGAGATAATTAGTTTTATCCTTCCGCTGAACGAATATGGTTGTGTATACGCTTGAACAACGCTGGGAAATATTGCGACATTACTTTGAAAATCATGGTAATGTTGCAAAATGTGTGCGAAAATTGCATACGGATTTTGGAAGAAGAGAAGCACCGTCAGCTCCGTATGTTCGTTATCTTGTGAAAAAAGTGAAAGAAACTGGCATCCTCATCGATAAACCAAAGCGTGAAAAGCCAAAATCAGTGCGTACACTCGAGAATATTGCTGCTGTGGCAGAAAGTGTGCGTAAAGCGCCATCAACATTAATTCATTTAATTCAACAATTGAACATGTCGGAGACAGCATTGAGACGAATTTTGCATAAAGACCTTGGTATGACGCCATACAAAGTCCAATTGGTTCAGGAGTTGAAGCCAATTGATCATCCAATGCGTTTTCGCTTCGCTAAGTGGGCCTGCGATCGACATACAGAAGATGCCGATTTTGGCAACAAAAAATCATCTTCTCAGATGAAGCTCATTTTGATCTTGACGGGTATGTAAACAAGCAAAATTGTCGCATTTGGGGACACAGAAAACCCGCACGCATACATTGAAAAGCCGACGCACCCAAAACGAGTTACTGTTTGGTGCGGATTTCGGTCCAGAGGCATAATTGGGCAATTTTTCTTCGAAAATGAGCAAGGAGTGACCGTTACAGTCAATGGCGATCGTTATCGGGCCATGTTGAACGAATTTTTGTTCACAAAAATTCTAGAGGAGGATATTGGCAACATTTTGTTTCAACAGGACGGCGCTACGTTCCACACAGCCGAAGCTACACTCGATGTTTTGCGCCCTGTTTTTGAAGATCGCATTATCAGCCGCAGAGCTGACGTCGTTTGTCCATTTCGGAGCTGCGATTTGACACCGTTGGACTATTATTTGTGGGGTGCCGTCAAAGATAAGTGTTACGCCGACAAGCCAGAGACAATTGACGCTTTAAAGGACAATCTTCGTGAAGCAATTGATGAAATACAGCTGCACACAATCGATAATGTGCTTAAAAATTGAACCGATCGTGTAGGCTACTGCATGGCCAGCTGAGGCAGCAATTTGAATGAAATTATTTTCCATTATTAACCGGAGGGATTGTACTTTCAAATAAAAAAAGAAATTTGAGAAAATATGCAGTAGTTTTTTGTAAAGCATTTTCAAAAAAAAAAAGTTATTTGGCGGACCCTTTAGTTTCTGCATGTTGTTCAAAGATACCTCAACTGTACATATCTAAGGATGATAAGTAATCTTTCAAGTATTATTTCAACGAGTAAACTTAATTTTGCAACGAACCTCGTATATTAAATTAAAATCTATTTATTTTTAGTTTTTATAGCAACGCCATGGCTTTTAATAAAAAAAAATTTTTTTAATTTTTTTTTATTTTTTAATTCGTTTAACCGTGATTTTAGTTTGAAAATAAAAATTTAAAAATTTCCTGCATAGTGACTAACGACTTAATGTTGGGGATTAAAATCAAATGCACTCTGCAGTGCAACAGCTAAAATAAAATTCAAAGGGGGTGGTAAAGGGGATGTTTCTATGCCAACCAATATTTATGAATAAATGGCAGATTTTTTTTGTGAATCCCATGCATCATGCATGACTAGATCCATAGAAATTAAAATCACACGGAGAATATTCGTAAATAAAATGCTGTGAAGCATTATGAGCCCATGAGCTATATAAACCATGAACCACGAAACATGGATTTATTACTGCGCTGCTACTATCAATACAAAATGTACAGTTATTGTGGTAAAGAGGAAAAATGCAATTTAAAAATTGTGTGTGTGGTCGATAAAACAGGGCAATTGTTGTTACACACTTACCTGCCATACATCACTAGGCTCTCTTCCGCCATTCGCCATACGGAATTCAATTAAAAACTCATTGGAAACGAGTGATTTCAATAAAAAAAATTTGTTTTTGTTTTTAATTTTAAATTTTATTTAGAAAAACCAATCTTTTTGTTGTTGTTTTTGCTGTTTTTTTAATTTTAAATTTTAAACTTTCTAGAAAACAATACAAAAAAGGAAAAACATGTTATTTCTGGATGTTGAATTGGATTAAATGGGGATTAAATATTGTGTACATATATGTACATATGTATGTGTAGGGTCTATAGGTCTGTGTGTTTAGAAAATGAAAATCAAATATTGTTACTCTAATATGGTCCAACAGATGCTGTGTATTTAAAAAGCCTTTTTATCTTGTTTTTAAAGGCCTTCTGTGTATCTCCATTAAACCATTGCTTACTGGCTGATGACCATTGATCTCTTGGTCTTCCTCTCCTTCTTTTCATGGGTAATGGTTACTTCCTCTGTAAACAAACAAACATAAACGTCAACCTTAATAAAAAAAACAAAAACTCCACTTTCAATTTACCTTCAAACTTCTTGGGCAAAGTCTTGATGGTCTCAATAGTTCTGATATTCTTCTCACCGGGCTCAATAATCTCCTCTTCATACTCTTCAATGATTTCCTCTTCCTCGGTATCATCGGGATTAGAGCAGGGCACGGGATCGTAAACGGTCTTCACAGCCTTCTTGACAATACCCTCAGCGGTAACGGTGGTGTAATGGTATTCAGTGCCACCTTCAATCTTAATGGTCTCAACAGTGGTAACATCACCAGGATTTTCCGAAGGTACTATCTTCTTAGTGCCCGATTCGGATCTCAATTTCTTGGTGGTGGTAACATTCTTATGCTTTTCAGCATCCTTCAGGGTTTTCTTATATTCACGAATCTCCTCTTCAGTCAATTCAACTTCCTCTTCCTCGTACACAGTCTTGGAGGTGGTAATGGTCTTGCCCGACTCCAATTGTGTTGAGTAAGTGTACTCTACACCACCGGGCACACGTTTTGTGGCAACAGTGGTGGTATCGTTTTGCACGAAATCAGCTGGTGGTGGTGGTGCCGAACTCTTAGGCTTCTTGGTCTTCTTGGTCTTGGTGGTATCCTTGCCATCGGTCACATTGCTGGAGGTCACCTGTCTAATGTTTTGCTCGGTTTTCAAAGAGTTCTTGCGCACAGTGCGATTGTTTTCGGACATCTCAATGGTCTGAGAAGTGTGGCGTGTTTCCTGATAAGTGGATTGCTGTTGGAGATTGGAAGTCTGTTGGATGTTTTGCAGCTGTTGGTTCTTGTTGACCTTTTGCACAATCTTGCGGTTGTCAGTGGAGTCATTGGATTCCACGGAAGTCTTGCGTGTAATGGTCTTCTTATTGCCCGGCTGGGATTTAGGCTGTTGAGCCTGATTGGGGAAGGGAGTGCCCTCGGGTACAGCATCAAAGAAGGTTTTGGTTTTAGTGCTCCTAGTGCCATCCTCATTAATGGTGGTGTAGACCTCCTCATAGCCACCCTCAATGGCACGAGTCAACATGGTGGTTCTCTCATCAATGCGTATCTCCTTGTTCATACGCTTTTGGATGGTTTTCCTATTTTCCTGCTCCTTTAGCATATCAGCTTCACTAACTGGCTTGGGATCCCAGAAAGTTCTAGTGGAGGTCTTAACAGTGCCATTGGGTTGGGGACTAGTGGTAATCACTTCATAGCCACCATCAATAACATGATATTTAGTGCTGGCACCGGTCTTGGAATCGTATTCAATTTTACCATCTTCAATATCAGCAGAGGTCAACATTTCTGAGAGTGGCAACAGAGTAGTGGTGAAAAGTGTAAAACAGTGTTGTGTTTTTTTTGGGTGTGGTGAGTATGTGAATATGGAAAAAAAATTGTTGTTGTTTGTTTGAGTTACAAAGTTTTGCAATGTCAAGGTGGGTTAAGGTATTAGGGATTAAGCTTAAGCGGAAGCTTTAAATTTATTTGTACGGCTTCTAAGGAAAAATTCAATATTTTTGCTACATATTTACAGTTAAAATTTGTTTAATTATTTTAAAAAAATTTAACAACAAAAGGAACACTTTGTACGTTTTTGTTTTTTTTTAATTTCAAACTTCTACGGCCTGGGGTAATATTTCGATTTCCTGATGATGGCCATATTTAATCAAAATCATTGGCATCAGACAGGCATAGTGCTGCAGCACTTTCAGTAATTGTTATTTAAATCTACGCGACATCTTCTGTTTAGCAGATCCTGTAGATTTCTGTGAAATTTGCTGCAATTTCGTTGGCTCCACATTTGCCACGCTTGTGGTTTTCGTTGTCACATTCTGGCGACGGCTGGGTGAAGGCGATTTCTGTTCTGGCCTTATTGATGGCGTTCTTAAAAGCTTATGGCTATGATGGTTATTATTGTTATTGTTGCTATTGCTATTGCTATTATTTATATTAGAATTATTGTTAATTGTTTGCGTAAAGCCATCTGCAATATTTTTTATTTTTTATTGCGGAAGTTTAGATTAAAAAAAGAGAAAGAAAGAAAGAAAAAAACGTTTTTTTAAGGTTAGTTTTCAAAAATTTTAAGCCATTTTAGTAGAATTAAATAAATGGTAAAAAAAGTTTTTGGAATATTTGTAGGCGGGTGTAAGTGATGTTAAATTAAGCGGTTTTTTTGAAACAATAAAAATAAAATTTTATTAATTACAGTGCTGCACAAAACAAACAAATAAAATATGACTGACTGGCTTGATAAATATATTTACGAAATAATCGAATAAAAAAATATATTACAACTTCTATGTAAATTGTATTAAAAACCAGGCTTAAATAACTAAAGTTGTGAGTTTTTTATATTTTTTTTTATACCAAACGATTACAAGATAACACAGTAAAATATAAAATTTCCTTGCTTAACGACTTAAAACTTTAAGCCGGGCTTTGTTTATCTACAAAAAATTTATTAAAAGTCATTCAAATTCCATAGCTTATCCAAGCTTTAGAGTATTTGCAATCGATAACAAAAAAGGCACAAAATACTGAACGTCATTTAACGTTAATAAACAGTTTAAACTTAAAAATATAATTCAACCTAGGCTTAAACAAGAAGGAGAAATAATAAATCATAATTTAATAACCGAAGTCGCCATGGTCTAGTACGATGGGTGTTGGTTTATTAGACGAGAGCTCGTGGATCATACCCCAATTCAGACATCTCGAACAAAACGAAAAATGAAAAACAAAAATTTCTTTTGGCGAATTTTGACTCAGCAGTGGTCTGCGTTAATAAAATTGCCATAAAAAATATCGGGTCCGCCATCTAACGTTTTTTTTTCAACTAGTGCTTATTTCGTGAATGGTAACACTTAGCTCATGTCTTATTTGACAGATAATTAGATTTATCCTTCCGCTGAACGAATATAGTTGTGTATACGCTTGAATAACGCTAGGAAATATTGTGACATTACTTTGAAAAACATGGCAAGAAAATCATCTTTTCAGATGAAGCTCATTTTGATCTTGGCGGCTATGTAAACAAGCAAAATTGTCGCATTTGGGGCACAGAAAACCCGCACGCATACATTGAAAAGATGACGCACCCAAAACGAGTCACTGTTTGGTGAGGATTTTCGTCCAGAGGCATAATTGGGCCATTTTTCTTCGAAAATGAGCAAGGAGTGGCCATTACAGTCAATGGCGATCGTTATCGGGCCATGTTGAACGAATTTTTGTTCACAAAAATTGAAGAGGAGGATATTGGCAACATTTGGTTTCAACAGGACGGCGCTACGTGGCACACAGCCATACCGCTACACTCGATGTTTTGCGCCCTGTTTTTGAAGATCGCATTATCAGCCGCAGAGCTGATATTGACACCGTTGGACTATTATTTGTGGGGTGCCGTCAAAGATAAGTGTTACGCCGACAAGCCAGAGACAATTGACGCTTTAAAGACAATATTTGTGAAGCCATTGGTGAAATACAGCTGCACACAATCGATAATGTGCTTAAAAATTGGACCGATCGTGTAAGCTACTGCATGGCCAGCCGAGGTAGCCATTGTAATGAAATTATTTTCCATTATTAACCGGAAGGATTGTACTTTCAAATAAAAAAAGAAATTTGAGAAAATATTCAGTTTTTTTAAAGCATTTTAAAAAAAAAAAGTTATTTGGCGGACCCTTTATAAGTGGTGTAAATGGTAAGAAGTCGCCGTAGTCTAGTAGGTAGTGTGTTGGCTTATTAGACGTAAAGCCAGGGTTCGAGCCCCAGGCTAGACGTCAAAACAAAATACAAAAAAATATTTCTTCGGCGACTTCCTCTCAGCAGATTTCTGGTAAGAACTCTGAAAGTAGATAAAAAAAAATTGCCATGAAAAGTTTCTCAAAAATCTGTCGTTCCGAATCGAGTTAAACTGTCGGTCCCGCCACTCATGTATAAAATTAACACACACAACATAAGTGGTGTGAGAAGCTAGGTCGTAATCCTGACTGAAGGGTTGTACTAACTGATCACGTATGTATGTATGTAAATGGCAAGAAATCAAGGCACGGTAGGATATACCGTCGTTAATGAGAACCTTTGCCATTTCCTAGGCACGGTCGAAAAGCCTCAAAATGGTCATTGAAGCACTGATCCATTCATGAGTATTATATTCCAATTTTAATCGGATATAAGTGGTACAAATAGTAGGAAATCGAGGTACTTGAATGCTTCTTTCGCCAGCTGAAAAATATGCTTATTCCAGTCGAAAGATTTTTTCGGAACATATTTAGAACGTCAACAGCCACCATCTACAGTTACTGATAGCATATTATTAAAGGCGCGCTTGTAAATCAATGAGAATTAAATTAAATTAAATTAAACTGTAGGTCTCATGATTCATAGATAAAAACTTAACACACAAAACATGGGTGGTGGTGTGAGTAGCTCGATTGTAATCCTGACTAAAAGGTTGTAAGTAAGATGGTAATTAATTTTACTTTCGTAACCAATTACTGTCGGCCGGTAGTTTTCTATGCTATTTTTCTCATCCTTTTTGTTTGAGATTAGCATTACATTAGCAAACTGCCAACAAGATGAAAAAATCTCGTCATATTGGTTTGAGGTTAAGCTAATGTACACTAAAAAGCATCGAAAAGCACAGTGTCAGTATTTGGACGGCATAGAAAACTTTGTTGTGCTGAGTTCCATATGTAGTATATACATACCAGATCTATGGATATATGCAGGTAGGTAAAGATTATTAAACAAATTTTTTTTTTAAATATTTAGAAATAGTTATCGATAAATTTTTTTTTAAATAAATTGGAAATAGTATATCGAAATAAACAAAATATTTGTGTTTAACAAAAGGCTTATAAAACCAATTTTCATAGAAAATATGTTGTATTTACCATTTGCTAATACAAAAATATTTAAAAAAAAATAATTTTAATAAAAAAATATTTTTAAACATTTAAATGCTACAACTTACATACGTACACAGAAACATAAAGATGTTGCACAGTAGCTACTAAAAAAAATACTTAAAAAAATAAAAAACAAAGTTAAAATACTATTTAAAATATGTATGTATACATAAAGGTATGTTTGTTATATAAAAGAAATAAAATAAAATATGGTACTGCTTTTAAAAAAATTGTTGAAATTATTTATTCAATTTAAATAATAATAAAAAAATCATTAGAAAATAACATAATTTATTGCATTTTTTTGTTTTATTTTTTGTTCTAAAAAATGAGTGTTTTTTTGTTGTATAAAACTGAAAATAAAAGTTAAAAATGATTGAAAAAAAATTAAATATAAAATTAAATTTTTATTACAAAACACACACTCACGCCAAGCACAAACACTTTCAAAACACATTGTTTCTTATGATTATTATAAGAATAAAACAAAAAAAAAATTAATTTTGTTTTAAACAATTAATTTTCCTTTCTTTCGAGAACATGAGTTTTTATTCAATAAAGAAGTCTTTTTTATTTTCAAATTAAAAAAAATACTTTTAAAAAAAAAGAAATTAGAAATGCTTATAAAAAATATTCTCTACATTATTATTAATGAAAACGTTTGAATTTTTAAGTGTTTTCATAAGAGTTTCATTAAAAAAAGTGTGTGTTTTGTGGTTTAATGAGTATGAAATAAAATTTAATGATAATGCAGTGCAAGAGAAAATATTTAAGACAGGAATTCGCTTTAAGTCTTATAGTCAATAATTTCCTAAGCTAACCAAGTCTTTATTTGTTTTCTAATTTCGTATAAAAAGAGCTTAAATATGGCACAGTTATGGTAGAAAAGAAAAAATGTAATACCTTCACTATGGTTTGTATATAATGGATTAGCCTGCTCTGAAATTGATTTCTATTTGCGTATAGTAATGTTTGCTTAAGACAAACAAATCAGCTTTTGTTTGATCAGTACTTAGTTCCAGTCATCCTTGAATTATTTCTTCTTCACAAAGTAATTTTATCAGAAAAGATATTCATTGTCCTTAATTTACTTCACAGTTATCGATTAAATTATTACGGAACTAAGAAGATTCTGAAGTTTTTTATCGTTCTTCTGTCCAAACAAAGCAGTTTCATTAAGGTAAACAGGCTAGATAATCGTAAGTAAAATTTCATTTCATTCGATTTAAGTTCTGCTATAGTTATCGATATAATTTGTTCAATTGGTGTTCTTTCTCTCCGAACAGAAAAGTTTTCTTAAGGCAAACAAGCCATTTTATTGTACAATAAGTTTTATTCATCTTATTTTATACTATAGTTATCGATAACATTAGTTCATATAACTATAAAAGCAAGATTTTCTTGATTGCTTTCTTTCAAACAGAAAAGTTTACTTAAGGCAAATAAGCCATTTTATTGTAAATAAAGTTTCATTCACCTTAACTTGTAACATAGCTATCGATAACATTAGTTTAAAATTGCTTTCTTTTTTTCTGAAAAAAAATTTCATTCGTCTTAACTTGTACGCTAGTTATCGATAAAATTAGTTCAAGTAACTCTGGAAGACTCATTTTTAATTGATGATTTTTCTCTACAAATAGAGAAGTTTTCTAAAGGCAAACAAGCTGTTTTATTGTACATAAAGTTTCATTCAACTTAACTTGTGCTATAGTTATCGATAACATTAGTTTATACAACTACAAAAGCAAGATTTTGTTGATTGCTTTCTTTCCTTCCGAACAGAGAAGTTTTCTTAAAGCCAGTGTATTGTGAAAAAAATTTTCATTTGACTTAACTTGTGCTTTAGTTATCGATAACAATAGTTTAAAGAACTGTAAAATCAAGATTGATGTTTTTCTCCATGTGGAGACCCGAACAAGTTAGTTTTTGGTGAAATTTTGTAAAAAACATGCTATCGAACTACGATAACTGTTCGATAACATTTATACTGAAGCTATCTTTAAAAAGAAAAATTGGAAAACTGTAGAAGCAAGTTGTTGGGGATTTTAAATTTACAACACTGCATTATCATTAGAATTTATTATCATTACAACGTAAATATATGATGATATAGAGAGTGCTGTTTTACTTAAAACATTGAGAGTCTTGTCTTCTGCTACATTGTGCAAAATATTGTGATTATTTTTTCATTTCTTTGTGTTGTTTCTCTAAACATAATATGCTAATGATGACAAATTAAAGATGAATTATTGATGAGAAAATCGATAATGATTATCAATTTTAAGGTTGAGTGTTGTTTTCTTTTATGTTTTGTTTTGTTTTTCTTTTTTTAATGGTTTAAGAGCTACCCGTCTTATTATTATCTGGTTTGCTTTCCAAGGTTTGTGTTATCTTCTTCCAGATATTGTCAAATGAATCACGGCCCGAATAGTCAACTTGGCCAGACTCCCAGCATTGGCGACGCATTAAATGCTCATAGGCATCTTGTTCGGGAGTGCGTGGTTCACCCAAACGCAAATGGGAAAGGGCACCAGCCAAACCAGCCTACAAAAAACAAAGAAAACAAGAAGAAAAACAAAAGAAATTAAAATTGATACACCATTTGGAATCAGAATAAAACTAACGTAAGACACACATAAATATATAAAAACGTAAGAAAAATTGCCACCATTTAAATGCAAATGCAACATTTAACAAATAAATAAATACCCGGCCGTTATAAAATTAAAAACTACGTTAGTAAGTTGAGTAACAATAGTGGATAATAAAATCAAAATAATGTTCAATTAGAAATTACCTCTTAAGGAAGATTACTCTATACAATGTTTACGAAATTTTAAAATAAGATTCTATGTTTTGCTATGATTTCTAGGTGTATGTACGTAACGACTAAATTATTATTTCTAATGATGCTAAGAAATGAGAGAGGACTTCACAAGAGGCATGCCACAAAATGCAAAAAATTATAAAAAGATACTGTGTGATAATGATGATACTGGAAAAAACCCCTAAACGAAAATAAAGTATTACGTTACGTAATCATTATTATGTTACGTAATCATTAATACGTTACGTAATCATTACTACGTTACGTAATCATTACTACGTTACGTAATCATTACTACGTTACGAAATCATTACTACGTTACGTAATCATTACTACGTTACGTAATCATTGCTACGTTACTGCTTTACGTAATCTAATGTATTCAAATGGCAAATGGATTAACGTGGAACTTAAGAGACAAAAACAATAAACGATGAATTCTAAATAAATGGAGATGAATTACTAGACATTTATTTATGTATGTATGTATACGCCCATTACAAATACCAGTTTGGATACGTTTACGTTTACGTTATGAAACCAAGAGGATAAATACGATATATATAGGCATGAGCAAAACCATATGAAAAACGTTGTGTAACGTTAATCGTATGTAGGTATGTATATATACGTCACTAGAGGTGCTATTATTACATACATATGAATGGAACGGTCTTTATAGGTTACCTCTTGCGGCGCACCATTAGTTTTATCATTTTCATTATTATTCTTATTATTACGGTTGTTGGCAGGCTTAACGTTATCATTATCGTCATCTATAATATCATTTACTAAACTACAGTTGGTTTCTGACTTGTCTAAAACTGTTTGTGTTTCTTGTATTTCATTAGTCGCCGCCGGCTGCTTATTTTCCGGGAGATGTTCTTCACAAACATTCTTTTCAATTGCAGTCTCCTTAAAACTAGAATCCTCTTTACATTGTTCAACCGCAGGCGGCGGTGGTTCTTGTCTCTGTTCATGTTCATTTACATTCGCCATAATTTGTACTTCTGGTTTAAACTCATGATTCTTCTCTTGGAATTCCTCTTCTCTCTGCACTTCATATTGGATTTCTTGTGCTGCTGCTACTACTACTACTACCTCTACATCTGTCTTATTCTCATATTTATTTTGTTGTTCATCATCTTGATTTTTATTTTGATTTTGATTTCGATTTTCATTTTGTTGTTCTTCATATTTCTTCTGTTCCTCTTCTTCTTGCTGTTGCTGCTGCTGTTGTTGTTGCTGTTGCTGTTGGTATTGCATTTCCTTAATTTCCTGTTGCCTATAGTAATCTTCCCAAGGATCATGAAATACGATTTTATTATCATTATTGTTACCGTTAACGTTACTACCGCTATTATCTACAGTTGTTGTTGTTGCTGTATTATAATTCTCTTGATAATATTGATATTGCAATTGATATTGCTGTTGCTGTTGCTGTTGCTGTTCATATTGTAGCTGTTGTTCAAAATGTCTCAAGCTATCGTAATTATTTTTCCAGACTGTCATATGCGGCAGATAATATCTCTGTATTGTTTTCAATTTATTTTGTTTTTATTTTTTTGTTTGTTTTAAAGCATTAAAAGCATTGGCAATTTTAGAATGAAAAGTTTTTGTCATTTTGTATGGGGAAATATAACGGGGAAAAGAACCAAATTGGAAATGTAATGATCAGTAAAAGAATCAAAATGAATTAAGAAAATAATATTAAGAGGAGGATTACAAATGTTATAAACGAAACATCTGTTATCAAAGGAAACATTTGAATGTTTGTAAATAAAACTCAAAAGGATTATATACCTCGGATTCCTAGGAAGGCACTGCAAGGGAGATAACTGCAGATTTTTTAAAATTTAAAAAGGCTCTGCTAAGAGTAGTCTGACAAGATCAAATTAAAGATACCAACAAACAAACAATCTGTCTATCTGAGTCTACGGAAAGTAACGCCAGGGCATTAACGACAAGCTGTATTAACTGTATGTAGAAATAATTATATGGAGAAAAGTATATAAGGAAATGTATTGTCATCTAAGTAAGCTATCGCAATATCCTTTTCGAAATACTGCTACCCCATTCTTATGGAATCTTGCTACAAAAGATTTACTTTGCAGAACAAGGCAGATCTTTGGGCATTATATCGACGCCTCCGTTCTATAACATTCTAAGTCGAAAAAGTGTGTTTTGAGTTATGAGCTCTCAAAGTTTTCACGCTACATACGACCATATGTGTATTCTAAGTACATTTTTCCCTATAACTTCGGAACGGATCGGCGCATCTTAACCAAATTTTGACAATATTTAAGTTGGAGAACGTAGAATTTAAAAATGCAAGAACATTAAAAACATTGTAAGTACATTTAGAACGTTATATAATGGAGCCATCGATATGTACTCAGCTTAAGTCTGTAGTGAAAAAAAAATTAAGCAATAAGGAAAAATAAAATTTCTCTACGAAGGACAAAACGAATGGTTGCAGACGACACTGCTATTGCCGTTGGAAACGACAGTGAGCAGCAGCACATTATACCTAATCCACTAGAGTCTACACTGAGGCAGCTAAATTATTTGTTTAAAAACGTTAAGACAAAATTGTTACACTTCATAAGAAGAAATAAAGTCCAAGTTCTCACTCCACAGTTGTAAACACGTCCAGTGGTTATTGGTCGATAAGGCCGGATTCTAGAATTTTATCATCTTGAACAGGATGTTCAATACTTTTAATCATATTTAGGCTAACGTAAGAACAATACATGAAATTAGGAGCCTTAGAACTTAGATTGTAATCTAGATCAGCTCTTTGATCGAACAAATACCGCTTTAGTTTAGTGGGGGTATGTTGTTTGGCAGCCATATCTTGTGACTTTAATCTTAGGGTGGCAAATATCAAGCATTGAGACTGAACGTTATTAGCATGGGGTTGAATAAGTCATCCAGCCATAATGGAATATTGTGAATCGTGAATATATTTAGTGTCCTCATTAATTACATCCTACATTAGTGTAGAATGGATTACTGTTTATATACGGAAATATTAGACTTAAATGGCATCCCCGTAGAGTGACGCCAAACATTGGAAACACCAACACTGGCAAAATTGGTAGATTAAACCTGGAAATCTAGATTGTCTACATTAACCCATTAGTGTCCAGTGGCAACTTAAGTTGCCAGCAAAGGTTGCCTTAGTTTTTATGCTCTGAGAGGAAATCGAGTGTAAAAAATAAAACGGTAACCGTTAGAAAAAAAAGTAATTCGGGCATTAATGCGTTAAGAAAGTATCTTCTGCATTGACTAGGCCTAGTGGTGGGCAGTTTACAAGTATTACCGATAGGTATTCAGACAAAAAGAATTCATATAATGTCCTCTGTGGAAACTATCACTCATTTCATATTTTTTGCCTAGAACTGATCAAAAATTATTTGTTCGAACAACATTAGTATTTAATATACGACTTATTTAGGCGTGATAAAATTTCTTAGCTATTGATGGCTAATTTTGTAACAATACTACCATTAGTTGCAGAACAGTGTATCTATCTCGCCTATAGTTGGTTTAGCCGGTCTACTGCTTTCCAAAATGACATATATACATATGTACATGCATAATTGGTCATTACAACCCGTTAGTCAGGATTACGACCTAGTTTCTCAGACCACTTATGTTGTGTGCGTGTTAATTTTATACATCAGTGGTGGGACCTACAGTTTAAAGTCGACTCCGAACTACAGATTTTTTGAGAAACTTTTCATAGCAATTTTTATTTACTCTCAGAGTTTTTGCCAGAAATCTGCTGAGAGGAAGTCGTCGAAGAAATATTTTTTGTATTTTATTTTGATGTCTGGCCTGGGGCTCGAACCCTGGCTTTTCGTCTAATAAGCCAACACACTACCAACTAGACCACGGCGACTTGCAGGTCAGTAAACTGTCTAAAGTATTACCCAGTATTTGGTATAGATATCAAGATTATTGTCGTTCCTAGCCAAGGCAGTTTCTAAAACATATTTCCTGTCCTAAAATAGGACATCCTTAGGCTTAGTTGTTCAGATAGATTACGTAATCTTTTTGAAGATAAGTTGCCAGTGGAAATACCCCTACCAGTTTACTTTATAAGGGCATTACAGATCGCTTTATTGTGTATACTAGTAGATGATGAATAACCTACGACCTATAGGTTAGGTTAGGTTAGAGGACGTGTACTTGTCAATTAAGAGAAGTACAGTACCCGGAGGTCGAATTGACCCATTGTACAACGTCCTAGTTTCTTACACCACTTATGTTGTGTGTGTTAATTTTATACATGAGTGGTGGGACCTACACTTTAAAGTCGATTCCGAACGACAGATTTTTGAAAAACTTTTTTTCACGGCAATTTTATTTACTCTCAGAGTTTTTGCCCGAAATCTGCTGAGATGATGTCGCCGAAGACTGGCCAGGGTTCATGTGGTCCATAGTTTATTTAGCAGATTTCGGGTATACGAATAATATTTAAATGCGAGTCAATGTCAGGAAAATATTGCCTTTATTGGCAATGCAACAAACTTTACACAAATTGGGGCCATTTGATTGTGATTATACCCCAATACGTGCCATTCTCTTTAGTTTTGGGAAATTCAATTTTGCATTTCACAATATAATGAAATATGCAAAAATGAAAAACAAAAAGTAACAATAAAAAAAAATTCTGTATCTAATAGAGAAATTAAATGAATCCATAAATTTATTATTAGCAAACAGAAAATGTTTTTAATTTATTTTTTTTTTTAATAATTTATGATGCTAATAATGCAACAAAGATTTCAACATCATACAGATATAAACCGGGTATCATAATCTCCTGAGACAATAACATTTTAAACAAATTCTGTATAGAAAATGAATTCTAAAATTTGAAAGCAAAACATTTAATTGGCTTATGGCCAATGGCTAAAAATGATGCGATGCTCTGAACTAATTTGTAGAAGAAGATGAAAAAAACAAGAAACTTTTAATGAAAATTTTTCATTTTGTTTGGGTGAATGAAAAACGAAAATAGAAAATAGAAGATAATGTTCCAAATGTCTTGATATGCGTCAATGATTTGGGTGGGGCCGACACCACAAACAAAACACTTTTCTAATGTGAATATAAACAACGAAATCGAAAAAAAATGAAAAAGATTTTGTTTAAAAATAAATAAAAAAAAAAGGCAACAGAAACGCATAATTTTTTTGTTTTCATGGACATTAAGAAACAGATTGCAGTAACGCAAGAAAATGAGAAAGAAATAAAAAAATGTTAATGGTAAGAATGGGAACAAATAATAAATAAACGGAAATATAAAAAATTATGAGAGAGAAACAATGGGTCCGCCATCTAACGTTTTTTTTCCAACTAGTGCTTATTTCGTGAATGCTAACACTAAGCTCATGACTGATTTGACAGATAATTAGTTTTGTCCTTCCGCTGAACAAATATGGTTGTGTATATTGACCATCCAATGCGTTTTCGCTTCGCTAAGTGGGCCTGCGATCGCCTTACAGAAGATGCCGATTTTGGCAAAAAAAAATCATCTTTTCAGATGAAGCTCATTTTGATCTTGGCGGGTATGTAAACAAGCAAAATTGTCGCATTTTGGGCACAGAAAACCCCCAAAACGAGTCACTGTTTGGTGCGGATTTTCGTCCAGAGGCATAATTGGGCCATTTTTCTTCGAAAATGAGCAAGGAGTGGGCGTTACAGGCAATCGCGATCGTTATCGGGCCATGTTGAACGAATTTTTGTTCACAAAAATTGAAGAGGAGGATATTGGCAACATTTGGTTTCAACAGGACGGCGCTACGTGCCACACAGCCGAAGCTACACTCGATTTTTTGCGCCCTGTTTTTGAAGATTGCATTATCAGCCGCAGAGCTGATGTCGTTTGGCCACCTCGGAGCTGCGATTTGACACCGTTGGACTATTACTTGTGGGGTGCCGTCAAAGATAAGTGCTACGCCGACAAGCCAGGGACAATTGACGCTTTAAAGGACAATATTCGTGAAGCCATTGGTGAAATACAGCTGCACACAATCGATAATGTGCTTAAAAATTGGACCGATCGTGTAGGCTATTGCATGGCCAACCGAGGCAGCCATTTGAATGAAATTATTTTCCATTATTAACCGGAAGGATTGCACTTTCAAATAAAAAAAGAAATTTAAGAAAATATTCAGTAGTTTTTTTTAAAGCATTTAAAAAAAAAAGTTATTTGGCGGACCCTTTAGTTGACGAAAATTTTTCATTTTTTACAATGAACGTAGATATTGATTGTATTAGAATTAAAGTGCAAATTATAATGTAAATTGCAAGTGTGGTGGTAGTGACAGACTCAAACTCTGAGTTATCAGAAGTAGAATGTAAATGAAAAGTTTATTAAACTCTTACCTCAGATCCTACTAAATTATTATTATCCAGCTTGACAATACAAAACAACAGGTTTTTGTTAAAAAAAAAAAAATTAACGAAATTTTCAAACAAAAATTTTTAGCAAGACATGGTAAAAAAAATAGAGAACGTAGAGTATTAAGGAACTAACTCAAGAAATGAGTAAAAAAAAGAAGAAGACAAAAGAAAATGCAAACAAACTTACCATTTGCTCGTTCAAATTTGAATGAACATTATCGAAGAAGATATTCCACCATAACTGTATTAAATCGGCAGCATGGGCATAGTCCGTGGGTACACTGGGCACCTTAGTTTGTGAATTGAAGGGTATTAACCAGGGCTTCATTTTGCCAGCAAAATGCAAAATCTTAATCTTATCTCTGAACTGTTTAAAGGCGGGCAAATAACAATACGAAGCATATGCGGTGACATTGTAAAGGAAAGGCAAACGCTTTTGTATGTCACTGGTAGACCAATCAGAGAAATATTGATTCAATAAACCCTGATCACCGCCATCGAAACTGCCATTCTTGATAGCGAATTCAACAATCTTGTCAAAGGTTGCTTGGCTGGGCCTATACACGAAAACGCCGGAATTGAAACAGTCTGGCCAGCTAACATCGGGAGCTGCAGAGAACTCGTCACGTTCAAACAGTTCATCACAATTTTGTAAAATCTAGCAACAACAAAAAAAGAGCGATAATTATTGCCTGCTTTTTCATTTCATTCATTTCACTTACCAAAGTATCCGAATCCAAGAAAACGCATTTCTCAAATTGTACTAAACGCCAGCAATGTAATTTGGTAAACGTAATACCCAATTCGGGTCGAGACAACAAAGCCAAATTGGCCGAGTCTTGTGAATCCATGACATTGACTTCTTGTACAACATGGTACACGTCTTTTAATCTATCACGCATGGCTTCTGAAACGCCCGGTGTAACTAAAACGGCCAACTGGTGTTGTGTATTGGCTCTACGCAAGGAGTGTGCCAATACTAAGGCACCCAAGGAATACGTATCATTTGTGGTTAAGGTTACCCAAGCAAATTCTGTAAGAAAAATTCATAATAAAATACAGAAACGTTAACATTTTTATTAATAATAATAATTAAATTAAATTTTAATTATTTATTTATTATGTGTTGTTGTAAGCAGAAAAATATTAGTTTATAGCCAGCCAGGCAGCCGGCCGCCCTCCTTACACATGCAGCTGCAGCAAGCATGAGCATACGTTTTAGGTAATAAAATTTTTTTGGCAAATTAATCTGTTTTAGTCTGTTTTTATTATTATTATTTGCTTTGCTTATTATTTAAAATGGCAAAAAAAGGAAAAAAAATTAATTAAAAATATATTTTCAAAAACGCAATTATAGAGGATAATGAAAATGAATGAATGAATGACATCATGCCACGACTTGACGTTCAAAATAAAAAAATTTGTTTACAAACCTATTTCATTTGCGCAATTTTAAAAATATTTCAGACTATTTTTAAAATATATACCAACAGTAATTATATTATAAACCATTATTACCGTTATATATAGGCAAACTAAGTTTATTTTTGAATTGACTGTATTTATTTAGTTGGCATACACTGTTATTTAAAATAACTTTAAATAAAAAAGAACCAAGGAAAGGGAAAAATTGATCTTAAGAAAGAGTAACCGTTTTGCAATAAATTTATCAGTTTCTAGAGAAGTATAATACAACATATTTTCCACATGTGTTCCTTGTTCAATCAACATGTGGTAATATTTGATTGCTGTCAATCAAATTGTCAAATTGTATAATATATATACTTATAAATATTTTCCTTGGCATTCTACGGAACAATAGATATGCATTTCATAGATTTCATTTCAATTCATTAATTGATATCGAAAATAAAAATTGTAATCCATTTTTTTTAAATCTTATGAAATGAAATTTTCTTAAAACAATTTTTTTTATTAAATTTTTACTGCCGACTACGAGATAACTCTTAGATTACGTTCCCTTCTAGGGAGCCAACTACGAGTTATCTCGTACTCACTAAACCCGCCATTTTTGTGTAGCTACGAATAAAATCGGATTATATCAGTGCTAGTATCGATAAATGGTTTCTGGGAAAAGAACAAAAAGTCAATGTTAGCTTGCGTGAGCAGTTTTCCTGTTTTCGCGGCAGTCAACGTGTTAACTTTTGAATATAAACTCGGACTATTTAATTGAATCGCAATGAAGAGACCTATTTTAAATGCGTTCCTACAATGAAGAGTTGAATTCAACAAAGATTTTTAAAATTTATCTGCCGAGTAACAGACTAATTCGACACGAAACTTAGAATTTTCCTTCACAAGGCTTGAAACCAATAACCCACTGAAAAACCGAAACTAAATAAGAACATGGAGATATCTTGTGACTTAAAGAACTTGGGAATTCAATCTATAAGGTTTACAATACAAAACTGCAAAAGAAGGTGAAGATACCTTGTGACTTTAAGAACATGAGAATTCAAATCTATAAGCATTACAATACGAAATTTGTTAAATTGTGGAACATAAATTCCAAATAATGCCTTAATAATTCTTTAATAATAACACAAATAGAACACACTCAATGAATGGAAAACTACAGCATTAATTAGAACTTTAAACTGCCCAATTTACTTGGATATCTTGTCCTCCTAAATATACTCTTCTTAATTAGAAACTCCCCAATTTACTTGAATATAATATATAAGTTCGAAACAAACAAAAGAATCAGTAGAAGAGAAATCAGTAGAGTAAGTCGCGATGGAGATCTTAGAAACCCCCTTTGACGTATTTTCAATTATTTTGACATTTGTTTGCTGATTTTTCTTACCATAAACAATTAATATGAGACAAACCCTGATACTTAAGTAAAGATTGTTATGCTTCGGAATGCCTTTGAGGATAAAATTAGTGGCCTGTTTAAGTATAGTTTACTTAGATGCTATCCAAGACCCCATTTCAATATCACTGAGCCTAGCCATTGATCTGTCGACAAAGGTGAAATATCTAACATAACATATCAAATATTATGTATGTTTCTATTAAAGGATCCTATCTCATATCGATTATCCATTGATACGACGAAAAAAATATACAATAACTGCCTCTAGGTAAGTTCAATATGGTTTCATCCGCTCAGTTTACTACACCCAGTTTACCACATTAGACTGTAGTATAATATATATTCTAGGCTAGAATATAATTAAAATCAATATTCAATTGTATTTAATTGCTTGATTTTATTGCAACATAAAGTAAATTAACTTACTTTCAAGTGAATTTTAGCCATACGAACAAAATTCCAAAAATAATTAAATAGCATTTATGTTCTACTAAAAATACGTATGGATTTTCACATTAACATTTTAATTTTTCCCACATTCTGTACTCTCAAGTTTAACTAGGGAATTGGCAAAATACTTTCTTTTTTGTTGTATTTTCTTTAACATTTTTATAATTTATAGTCGAAATAGTCAAAATAAAAAACATTTAACATTAAATCAAAAAGTACTTTTTTATATGACGTATATAGACGTCAAATACGTATGTATATGCATATGACAGCATTCGTTTGACGTCAATAAATACAAAATCAATTTTTTCTAATTTCTTTAAATGTAATATAATTATAATTTTCTTTTTCAATTCTTTTTTCAAACATTTACCAATATTTTTTAAAATTCTTTTTAATTTTTCTTTTTTAGCTCTCTGAGATAAATTGCAAAAATGAAATGAAATTTAAAAATTGAAAAAAACGTTTTCGAAAAAACGTCCCACACACCTAAAACCTTTCATAAAAGTACCCATAAAAATAGTTAGAATTGTATGCCACAAAATTAATTTAAAAAAATATTAAACACACCAGATCAGTGAGAAAAAAGAAAAAGTAGCACATTTTCATTAAGAATATATCCTCTTGATCTTTTAAAACTTGTCTTAAAATTTCAGAAGTCATTAGTAAGCAATTCATACGATTAACAATTCTATTTACAATTTTATTACAGAATTTGGTTGTGAGTTATTTTTGAAGAGCGCTGACTACATCACTTCCTTCTAACTATTATTGCTTTTCGCTCAACCGTATATGACGATGTACGATATTGATTGTGTTAAATCAATATATTCCACGTATTATTAAGAAACATTTGTTAGCGAAACTTTAGAATTTTTAGACTTATGGATATAACTTCACTTTCATATAAGAATCCGGATTTCCCATATGACAATAGGTATCTTAACATTTTGCTGACGTTCATTCGTCCATTTATTATTGAACGTCCAACAACCTCATGGAACATATCGATGCCTCCATTCTATTTTTAATGTTCTTGCATTTTTAAATTCTACGTTCAGTAACTAAAATACTGTCAAAATTTGGTTAAGATGCGCCGATCCATATAGTCATATGTCGCGTGAAAACTTTGAGAGCTCATAACTCAAAACACACTTTTTCGACTTAGAATGTTATAGAACGGAGGCGTCGATATGTACAACAAATTATAAAACATTGACCAGGCTTAAGTTTGCAGGTTGTTTGGATGCAGAGAATTTTCAAAATTGCTTAATTCTGTTCTAACGAATTCAGTTGCGCTTATCCTTATCATTTTGCCTGTCTAGTCCTTTTGCTGACTATTCTTTTTCAACTGACCATTGACCAGAGTGTTAAATACTCATATTAAGATATATATATTTTTCGTAAACAAATATAATTTCATTAAGAAGTTCGTAAGGATATCCTTAAGGATGCTTAAGAGAAAATAGCACTACCCTGATGTTTTTAGTCTGCCAATGGCTCAAATATTTCTACAGGCTTGTTAGTGATTGCCTTGTGTTAAAGCGGGACACAAGCCAATTAAAACTTTTAAGAACAGCTGGCTAAATAAGTTTCATTTGCGATACATCGCATATGTATACACATTTTGGATTACTCCCATAGAAATTTGTTTTGTATTCCTCTACCCCTTTACAATTATTTTAATAAGAGCAAATGAACATAAGTGTTGTGAGAAACTAGGTCGTAATCCTGACTGAAGGGTTGTAATGATCAATTACGTAAATGAATTTTGTGCTTCTGTTTCTAATATGCTTGGCCAATTCATACGACTTTGTATCGTTTATGTTGTATTGAATACACTTTTTGTTTGTGAACGCACAGTGTTATGCTGTATTGTGTATTTCGTATTCCAAACGTCAAAAAGCGATAAGAAGAAGAATACCAGTATTCATATTTTGAAGTTCAAGCAATAAAATTAAAAATATTACGGAAAAAAGTAAATTAATTAATTATCTGTGCGAACAATATAATTTTGAAATGTTAATTGTTAACTCATGTTACATAGAAAATATTTCCTATTTTTTCTTCTTTTTGACTGCTGGCATTTACATAAACTGGTAGCACGAAACCAATATAACTTTTAAAAACATATGAAAAAAATTTGTATAAGTGTATCAGATTTTTATACGAAAATTATCAACAACAAGCATACACTGTTGTATATTCGTCAAACATACAACGATACAAGGCCTTGTGTGAATTGCCCAACAGTTTATTTTTTATTATAATTTATGATTATTATTTTTCTTCATTATTGTCTTTCATTTAGTATGTATGAAATGCAATAAAAGTTTAATAATTGTATTTTTGTTTCCAATTGTAAGGATTCACATACTTTAATGGCCATAAGTGCGTGTGATATTTAAAAAAATCAATTTATAAACATTTAGTGTGACTGTATGTAAAATTTTGTTCGGATGGAAAATGGACTTAATTTAGGTTAATGCTTCTGTAAAAATTTACTATTTAGTCCTATCGAATTAAAAATGTTTGAAAATATATATTTCTCTACAAATATAGACGAAAATTTTCAATTACATTAGAGTAATTATTGATAATAAACACTTTGTTAATTAATTTTCAAGTGTCCTTAACAAGCTCAAGAAGTTTGGTATAAAAATTATGATACAATGACTAAAAAAAAAACGCAACCCTATGTCATATGATATTCAATCGAGACTCGAAACTCCACCCCACTTTTTTTTGTGATTTGTTGATTTTTAAATTTTATTAAAAAGCATCAGTAAGCGTTGTTTACTTCTCTTTCTGTTTAATTTTTTTAGATTTATGCAAAAGAGTGAAAACATTTAGCAAGAAAAAAATTCAACGCAATGTATTAAAGGTAAAAGTAGGTCAATTAGAGTAATTATAATAAAAGTTTAATGAAAAATTTGCAAATTGTGCTGTCAGCAGATAGCAAATTTGCCATTATAAGGTCTTTGGAAGAAGACAAATCAATGAATAAAGTTGCTCATCAATTTAATATCAACAAATCAACATTTTGTCGGACTTAATCGCAATATCGTCAAACAAATAACGTGGAAAGAAAACCAGGAAGTGGCCAACCTCGTAAATCTACTGCCCGCCAAGACCGTCAAATGGTAAAAATAGTAAAAGTTTACCCTCGGAAAAAGACAGTAGATGTTACTAATTATGCAAACGAGCAATTAGGGGTTTCTATTGGCATCCATACAGCCAGAAACCGATTAAGAGAGGCGAATTTATTAGCTAGAATATCAGCCAAGAAGCCACTTATTGGTAAAGTTAATAAGAAAAACGGCTTGACTTTGCTAGACGGTATCTGTATTGATTAAAAGAGCAGTGGGCCAAAGTTTTGTGCAGCGATGAATCAAAGTTGAACTTATTTGGCTCCGATGGGTTAAATTCGTCGGCCTTCAAAACAAAGATATTCACCTAAATATCAGTTGCCAACTCTTAAACATGGTGGGGGTTCAATAATGATATGTGGTAAGAAATAATATATTTCAACATAATATGGTATCGAGTTGCATTTTTTTTTTCTCCCTACTGTATCATAATGAGAAGAAAAGAAAATAATTTTGAACCTGAAATAATATTTAAAATATTGATTAGAGTATTAATAGGTTAATACATATTACAGACGATTTTAAAATATTTAATATAATATAAAAAATAAAGTTAAAAAATAATATGAGAATTAATAAAACAATCATTTTCATTTGGTGGGGGGTTAAAGATAAAATTTTTTTAATTATTTTTTATTGACTTTAATTGATTATAAACGATAATTTGTTTGTATGTATATTTTTATTATGTACATGGTATTTAAATAACAAAATTAAAATTTTTGTTTAATTGTTTTTAAATTAAATAGAAAATCAATTAATTAGTGGTAATTAGAAAGCACACAGAAGAAAAGACACACATAAAATTGGCATTAAATTTTAAATGCATTAAAAAATATTATTAAAATGAAATTTAAATAAAAGCTATTAGAAATAAAATTAAGTTTAATATGTTTAATATGTTTTTAAAAAGCCTTATGAAATTAAAATTAAAATAATTAAATAAAAACAATAATAATAACAAAAAATAAAACCAAAAATAAAACCAATTTTAACTACCTTTGAGATCAACAGTTGCAGCAGGAGCGGCCTACAAACATTCTGTACTTATACATACAAAGTCAATTCGAATTCAATTCAATATTACGCGCCATTGAGTATGATTTAAACGGTAGCCACAGCCAGGCATAGTTAGAGAACCGATTTTGTTTTTCGTAATCGAATTTTTCGAACTACATTTTGTTAAACAACAACAACAACAATTATTATTATGATACTAAAATGCAGTCGGGCAGTGTAGAGAGGTTTTTCGCTTTAATGAGGCGATGTGTGGTGTAGGCGTGTATATCTGCAGGTGATGGTGGTGGTGCTGGTGTCAGTGCTAGTTGTGTTATATATGATATCGGTTCTATATATATATATATATATATATAAACATCCTGTGTATATATAATGTTTATCAAAAGAATTTTTCTTTTTGTCACAATCTTATTTTCTAAGTGACTTAGAAAATTATGTGTGGGTGGCTTTGTTCATATTTCTTGGCTATTTGGAATGTGTGATGTTTCTCTCGCTCTCTCTAATTATACTTTCTTGTTGAATTAGATACACATTCTTACGATTTTTTTTTTTATTTTTATTATTATTTCAGAATTTTAAGTGTTAAAAACAGAAAAGTAAACAACAACAACAACAATCAACCTAAAATAAAAATTAATCATTTACTAAGATTCTGTAGATGTTTGGGGGGGTTATATTTGAAAATGAAAAAAATATGCGATTTTTTTCTTAAGAACTTACCAGAATTGGCTTTGGCCACTTGAAAAACTTTTGTAACACAAAATTAATTTTTAATTTCTTTTTTTAATCTTTTTTAATATTTTGTTTCAGTTTTTTATTTTTTTTTTTTGTAATAAAAATAATGAAAAATTTTTAGAATTTTAACACAAAACATGCAACAAAACTGTTTTGAATTTCACAATTTTAACGGAAAAAAAATGTGTAGGGGGTGGTGGATTATAACAAAAAAAAAAGAAATCACAGATGTTCACACGATGGCATCTACTCTAATATACAATAATTTATAATATATTATTGGGTATGTATATAGTATATGCGATGGTATTTAGCATGACATTTTAGCACTTCATCTGTTGATTTCAATTTTCATTATATTTTTATCACATGAATGTGGCAAAAACAAAATAAAATAAAATCATAAAAATAAAATCGTAAAAATAATAAAACAGATAATAAATCTACGAATATAATGACGTTTCTAAATCAAATAGAATTTAAATAAAATGTATTAATTTTAATACGTTTCCTTAATAATAAAAATCATTTATAAATACATATTAAAAAATATACAAAATTTTTCTAAAATAAAATCTAAAACATCAGACAATAAAGATTATGAAATTCAAATCCATTGGAATATTTCCTTATTTATTCAGAGGAATACAATTACAAATAATATTAGAAGGCCTTAGCCTCCTGTTAATATAATAGACCTCAATCCCTGTTGGAAATTCAGTCCATAAATCTGTTATTAACGAACTTGCACACTTACACTCTAGAACACCTGGGGCCCAGTCCATAAATCTGTTATTAACGAACTTGCACACTTACAATCTCAAAATACCTACAGGCCAATACTATTGGAATAATTTTATTTAAATATGTACACATGCATAATTGGTCATTACAACCCCTCAGTCAGAATTACGACCTAGTTTCTCACACCACTTATGTTGTGTGTGTTAATTTTATACATGAGTAGCGGGCGCTACAGTTTAAAGTCGACTCTTAGCGACAGATTTTTGAGAAACTTTTCATAGCAATTTTATTTACTCTCAGAGTTTTTGTCAGAAATCTGCTGAGAGGAAGACGCCGAAGAAATCCTTTTTGTATTTTGTTTTGAAAAATGAAGTTGAACTTAATAGACCATATATACACAGAAGTAAATAAAGGTCCCTGAGTTCACACCAGGTCACAGATCTCCCATGAAACGAAATATGAAAAAATATTTCTTCTTCTTTTTCTCCAGAAACTCCGCCGTTGTACCAGCAGACTCTTTAATAAAGTTAATAGGTCGGGCAGGAATGTTGACTGGTCTGCATATAGATCCAGTTTTAATGATTATAAGAGGGAAATAAAGCGCTCATAGAGAACCACCTGGATGAGTTTCTGCACAAGTATCGAGAATGTTGCCAAAGTCCCCCAAAGTCCTAGGCTTCATCCAAAAGAGCGATGGCACGTGGACAGCCTCGAGAAAAGAAACCCTAGAGGTTCTATTGAGCATTCATTTTTCCAATTGTCTGGATCCAGAAAGCTATCCGTTGGGCGTGGCTGATCCCTTCTGTGATGCTGGCATGATGCCCGATTTGGAGGATATCATTACCAGGGATAAGGTCAAATGGGCTATAAGTAGCTTTAAGTCCTTTAAACCGCCTAGCCCGGATGGTATCTTTCCGGCTCTGCTCCAGCATGCTGGTGATATATTACATGAATGTCTGGTGGACGTGTATAGGGACTGTCTCCGGTTGTGTGATAAACCTGATGGTTGGAAAGATGTGCTCGTGGTGTTTATACCAAAAGCTGGTAAACCTAGTCACATCGGCCCTAAGGATTATACACCGATATCGCTCTCATCCTTTCTTTTGAAAGCTTTGGAGAGGCTTATCGATCTATATTTGAGATCAAACATAGACCGGTCTCTGTTAAGTAGGTCGCAACATGCTTACATTAAGGGTAAGTCGGTTAAGAGCGCTCTTCATGGTGTGACAGGCTTTGGCTATAATGCATTTAACACAAATACACATTGGAATCACAAAAGAAAATCAGTTTCGAAAAAAATGTGAGTTAGGGCCTTTTTAACCATGACACCAACGATATATAAAAATTGATAGAGATATGTTAGATAACCTTACGAATCATAATCAATAAAAAAAACTCAATTTTGATTTTTTTCGCTGATACGTGCTTTTTAATTTTCATCGACGATATGTACATATATATGTATATAAAGACAGGTCAGTCCTCTTTTCACTCGGATGCTACAAGCAGGGATTTTTATCAGATCCCTGCAACAGCGGCAATAGTCGCTCAAGCGCTCTGTATGTTTACCAATGCATAGTAATCACACACACAAGTAAAGATGTGTCATCCTCTCATTCTCATTAAATAATGTGTGCGTCTACTGTCAAGATAGGGCCATGATAGTCTAGTTCATAGGGGTCATAACAGTCGTATAGCACCACGCCATTTATGTTAACATAGCGGCATAGCATACTACTTTCCAATGCTACTCTAACCCAATTCTATGAAGCTAGTCCTGGCAGCCTAATGCTGTGCCCTAGCATTCATACGATTTGGATTTTAAATTGTTCAACCATCTCATTAACCGACAAGCACTAGTTGAAGATAAAATTTTAAATCTTTAATAGCAGAACGACTGGCTGACTGTATAGAAAATTATTTTATTTTTACAAAACATGAAGTAAATTTTTATTTCAAAACAAATTTAAAATTTATTTCTTTAATGGACAAGTCGAAAGTTCTCTAAGCAATTTGCATTCGTTAGAATTTGTTTTTTCAGTTTAAATGCGCAAAAGAAAGTATAAATTCTAGCATTTGATGGTTAATAATTTATTATTTTAAAACATTAACAAATTAAATGCAAATGTTTGTCAAATAAAAATATATTTTCAAAAAGAAAAAAAAATACTTAAAAATAAATGCAAAAATAAATAAAAACCCACACAAGCATTAAAAAAAATTTTCAAATTATTTTGAAAATTTCTGAAAAAAAAAAATAAGTAAAGAAATTTAACCCGGTTTTATCACGCTTTACAAGCTTTCGATATACGCTTCATTGAATTACTTTGAAAGGCAGTGCTGTCCATAAGTATTACAACATTAAACAGATATTGCATTCAAATAAATTCTCTAGAAATAAACAATACTTTGTATTGGTGTTAAGAAAATAAAAAAAAAAAACTTTCTTTAAAACATACGTTTCTGAGAATATTTTTTCTTTTAAATTCAATAAACAATTCATTATGGGAATACAGGCAGCTGTGCCAGAAATTTTTATTTCAAATCATTTATATTATTATTGTTGTTTTTATTGTAGTTGCTGTTCTCATAATCTTGGCCAAAATAAACAATATCAATTAATAATAAATTAAACGAAAAAAGAAAATCTTTAAAAATAATAAAAAACACACGCCCCCATGTAGTGTCAAAATAATGCTAAAAAGCCAACGAAAAATAATTACCAAGTATTTCAAAAGAAGAAAAATTTTATTTTAAACAGATTTTTCCCATCAATTTTTTGGGCTTTATTTTTCCTTCCCTTCCCTCCCCTTCCCCATCCTATCAACCATTTTGGCAATGACACAAAATTGGTTTTTATTTCTTTCTTTTTCTTCACACAAAATGAACATGACAAAACGTATGTATATGGATGGCAGAGATACAAAAATGTAAAGAAGAAAACGTCAAACAAAAAAATTAATCCCTTTTTAAGAAAACAAGTTTGTTTCTTTTCCTTTCTTTTTTTTGATTTCTTTCTTCTTCAGCAGCATATCATGTACAATTTTCTTGCATTTAAAGAGACCAAGAAATTTATAAAAACCATTCATTGCATCGTGCCCTGCCTATCATTGCAATTTTTATGAACGGTTTGTTAATGAAAACGGGCTTAATACGTAACGAATTGAAAATGCCCTTCATTTACGCCAATTAGAGGCTGTAAAATTCTGTAAGTAATGCAAATTGACATCCCTTTTGACAATAAAAAACGGGCTTTTATTGCTTTATTATTACGTGCCTTTAAAGAGCATTGGGTTGGCATCTCGTCTAACCCGTCTTATTATTTCTTTGTTTATCTGTAGTTTCAATAATCAAGTTTGGTTATGTTTATGTATGTTTGGTTTTGCTTTAAGGACGTTGTACAATGGATCAATTCGACCTCAGGGTACTGTACTGGCCTTAATTGACATGTACACGTCCTCTAACCTAACCTAACCTAACTTTTCTTCTGACACCGGAATCGAACCTAGACTATTAGGTTATGTTTAGTAAAAGCTTTATCATTTACGAATATGGATCGTTTAACAATCGAGTAACTTGTAAAAATCGTTGTAAACGACCAAGAAATTTGAAGAGCATTTCAAGCCTATACATACAGTGGTGGCCTTATAATTAGAAACGATTAGCAACATAAATGTTTGTTTTCACTGTGTACCTGGGATCAAAGGCTTTGTTTGGAGGACGTCTTACACACGTTTTTCCATCAGTTTGGGACAAATTAAACTTAGATTCGTCACTCCAAAGAACTCTGTTCCAGAAACATTGTTTCTAATTATAAGGCCACCACTGTACATACATACATAATTAGCCATTACAACCCTTCAGTCAGGATTACGACGTAGTTCCTCACACCACTCATGTTATGTGCGTTAATTTTATACGTGAGTTTAACGTCGACTCCGAACGACAGATTTTTGAGAAACTTTTTCATGGCAATTTTTATTTACTTGCAGAGTTTTTGCTAGAAATCTGCTGAGAGGAAATCGCCGAAAAAATATTTTTTTTCATATTTCTTTTTGATGCCTGACCCGAACCCGGGCTATACGTCTAATAAGCCAACATATTACCTATTAGACTACGCCGACTTCTTTACAAGCCTATACATCATCTTAATTGCTTGTTACAAGCCTTTAGTCAGATTTACAACCCAACTTCTCACACCACCCATGTTATACGTGTTAATTTTACCGATCAGTGTCTGAACCTACAGTCGCCTAAAAGACTCCGATAAACAGTAATTTTTTTACTCCCAGAGTTTTTGCCAGAAACCTACTGAGAGGAAGTTACCCAAAGTTATTTCATATTTAGGTTCTGTTTCAGATGTCTGAAATGGGATTTGAACGAACCACAGGCTTATACTAGACTACGACAGCAACGCAATGTACGCACTGTGGATAACATGGCTTCCATTAGAGAAAGCATCGAGGATTTCAAGGCATCCGCAACAATTTCGTATATTTTAGAGCTCATAATGCATCACCATCTATGTGAAGCCCAACAAACTCTCGCTTCAAATAAGCTGGCTGGCCTTATACGCCGTTCAGATATGTACCTTTATTGCGTAAATCGCAATAAACGCCATTATTGAGCTCAATATTTCATACAAAGATTCAATTAATTATTGCGCAATAAATACGCAAATTGTTACAATATTGAGTGAAACTTAAAATGCAGCCCTGTCATAAGTATGTTCAGTGCGCATATTACAAATATACGGACACTTACTGTTGATATTTGACAACTCAAATCTCAACCACGACAAACAAAAAACAATGTTGTTGAAACAACCAGCTGTTTTGTTTACCATCTGCCAAATAAATATTGAATAAGCAGCTGAATTGCGTATATTATTATGCCTGAACACTTAAAATATTGTACTCAATAAACCGAATATTGACTCAATAAAAGTTCATATCTGAACATAGTATTATACAACTTCTTGTATTTATAATTGAGTGCCAGAGCAACAGGCTTTAAATGATTATTTTTCGAAAGAAATTTTCTGCAGCAATTATATTACGTCGCACATAAGGTCGTTGTAAGGTGCAAGCCATTCTGTTGAAATAAAAGTCTTATAAACATCATAGCTTTATATAAGTTTTGTTTAACTATACTTTCGAAAACGCGTAATGGATAACCCTTTATTACAATAAAATTCATATACAACACAACAATTCCGAAATAAAATAAAATCAAAAACTCTTCAAAATATTCGTTAATATTCTCAAGGATTTTGTTTTCCCAGAAGAGAACGAACGAAAAGTGTTTTTTTTTATACGAATTAAACCTTTTCAAGTACTTTTCTTTAAAGAAGAAGATGGAGGAGGCATTGGTTGTACTCTTCAGTAACATCTCAACAAACACCATCTGGTACACAGAGTACATAGTGCCACTTCAAATGAAGGGCAAACAAAATGGAAAAATAAAATAAAAATGAAATAAAAAATCAAAAAAAAAGAAAAAATGGCACACAATCATTACAATCTTTAAAGTTTTCATGTGGCTCCTTTAAAGCATTGACTCCATCCGTGTAAAGTAAGAAAACATTTTTTTAAAGTGCCAAGTGGAAAGGCAAGAAGAAATCTTTTTTAAGATTTTTTCTGTTCGACTGGGTACAAGAGAGAGCAGCCAGTGATGTTGGTATTTTGTTGCCGAGTGGGGTTCTATAAATAGAATCGGAAAAAATTCTTTGCAAGAGGCTGTGTCTTTTGACATTTTTCTTGATAAAAATCAAGAGGAACTGAAAAAGAATCTGAAACAGAAACTGAAGTAAGAAAAATTAAAAAAGTTTTCTAAAGAAAACAACAAGAAAAACCTACACATTATTGTTGGTGTGTGATTTATAAATGACGGAATGCATTATTTTCGGGAACAATGACTAATTCAGAGAAGATCCATAAATTTGTTTTCCAAAAAAAAAAAAAAAAAATAAAAATAAAAATGATTTGAAAAAAATTTCAAAACTCATGGAAATTTCTGTTTAATAGGTGGGTGGGTGTTGAATCTTTAAAACATTTTTTTATTTAATTTCATTTCATTATTTTGCATTTAATAATTAAATTAATGACAGTATTTAAACTGGGCACAAAACAAGGCCATAAATCTTGTTTTTGGCCTTAAAAAACTAACAGAATTTAATGTGTCGTAAATTAATTTAAAAAAACAAAATCAGTCTGCAATAAAAAACAAACAAAAAAACAGAGAAGAGAAGAAATAAAAGTGATTCAAATTAAAAGTGAAAACAATCACAGTCATTACAGTCACAGACTCATTCATTTAAATAAAACAACAAATGAATCACAAGGTGAACAAATTTAAATTTAAAAAAAAATTACCGTTAAAATAAAAACAATGCAAGTGGGCATCATGGTAAAAGCGTGTAAAAGTAAGGTGACCAGTTGCATTGTTTTCCAGGAAGGTAATGTAATGCCTTTTCAACATTTCATGATTCATACAAAAAAGTTCCCGGAGAGCTATGGTTTTGGACAAGCCAAAAATACGCACCAAGCGAAAACGGTAATGATCACCAAGGCTATGTAAACTGTTTGATGACATTGACAGAAAATTATTAGGTGCCCCGTAAATTATTATAAATACTGTTAGCAATTGAACTTTCGTTCTCAAGCGGCTATGTCCAATAGATATGGAAATGTTTTCCATGAAGACAGTGTATTGGGAGCATAGATTATAGCTTCTACCCTTTCCTAGAGATTTAAAATAAAGACAAGGATTTTTATAGACTATATGTCTACCTTCTGATTGACTCCCAAAACAGTTTTGTATGTATTATACATGTTATACATGTGTTAACAAAATAACACAAATTTGCCAAAGTAAACTTTGCGTGTGTAAAGACGATATAACGTTTAAAAAGGGACTTTGTAAAGTAATCATGGTATGATTAGAAGAGGTATGATTAAATTGTTTATTTGAAGAAATTGAAAAAATGTTTGGTTAAAAATGTTATGGTAAATGGTATCAATTATGGGCCATAAAGAATATTTTATTCAATTTTTTCTTTAGGCAAAAATTTTGTAGTTTTTTTTCCAACAAGTATGAAGGTTTTTTCAATTAATTATTATATTATGTTGGCATAATATTTATAGTAAATAAAAACCCTTATAATTTAAATTATTTTCCCTTTTTTTAATTAATAAATTAATATTAATATCTGGTCACTCTAAATCTCTTTCTTTTGCAAATTAAAAATAATACAATAACCGGAATTAAATGCTTGGTTTTTAATTGAATGTTCTCTCTTTCTCTCTTTTTCTCTTTTTTTCCACTCTTCAATAGACAAACAGCAACAATGATGCAGAATACAAAATAAAAAAATACCGGCATATTCGATTACTGCATGATAAGTAAACAACGTAGCGATAGCAAAATTACGATTAAATACTTAGTTCTACAATAACAACAACTATAACAACAATAACAAACTAAATAAATAAATAAACGATAATTGTAGGTCAAGTTACGATTAAAGTAACGTAATATTCGTATGACGAAAACATTTTTTTTAAGGGTAGGAAAGGTAGAAGAAGAAATAAATAAACGAAATGAAAAGCAGGAAGAGGAAGAAAGAAATAATCAATAGCAAAAACATAACAAATAATAGAAACAAGTAAGTAACCGCGTATTTGATATAAACAACTGATTGATTTATAAGTATGTAGGTAGGCGGTATATTAAGAGAGCATAAAATAAAACTGTAAAAAAATAGGTTTCATTTCTTTGCTTAACTACTGTATGTATAAAAAGGTATCAAAAGAAAAGAAAAAAAATTAAATTCTTATCAAATAACAAAAGAAAAACAGGAAAAGAGAATGTTTAGGTAGATAGGCAGGGAGGTATTAATATAAAACATAAAAATTAAATGCAATTATTTTAATTGTTACTTGTTTTTATTGTCGCTTTATTTTTCATTTCTCCTTTTCTTTTTTGGTAAGCATAAAAACTTTATGAGAACTTAAGTGAGAAAACAGAGTGAGTACAATATGTTTGGTTTTGTGGTTGCAAAGAGCTAAACACTGCTAAATAAAAAGCTGAAGGTCACTTAAGGTCGCTAGAAATTTTTACTGATTTTTATAGAAAATCTTATAAGAAAATCAATTAAATTAACATTAAAGCATTTAAATAATTATTAAAACCATTTCCTTTACAATAAAATTAAAAAATAAATTTAATAATTGAAATATTTTTATTGTTTTTAAGAGAATAAAAAAAAGCCAGTCACTTTTATTTGATGTTTGTTTTATGCTTGTAAAAAGCCATGATCTTTTGTTTAAAAAAAAGAACAATTTTTATTAAAGAATATATTTTTTTAAATGCATTTGCCATGCTGCATGATATTTTTAATCTTTTTTTTTACTAAAGTTGCAAAATTTTTAATTTTATTTTTGTTTTTTTTTCATTTTCTATTTAATTCGCCTCAAAAACTTACTGCTCATTTTGTTTTATTTTATCAAACACTTAAAGAATTTACAATTTAAATTCACTTTTATTAAAAATCCTTTTGAGATTTTTTTCTTTAATTTTTCACCAAAAAAAAATTAAATTTCAAAAATGTTAGCAAATTATGAAAATCTGTAAATTTTCTTTTGTGACCCGTTGAGTTTTTTCACGGTTTTCTTTGCTTGCTTAGTAGAGAAGAGAAATGCTGTTGTTTCGTACACCAGCGGCGAGTAACTGAATGTTTGTAGTGGCATTTGGTTATAGGGAAAGCCTGCATAGGCACACACAAAACATCGTGATGAGCAAAGCAAAAATAAAACCAACATCACTATGAACATAAAAAAATAAGAAGAAGAAGAAGAAGAGTTTAGAGGAGCCTCCCATATATACACCACAAACAGAGGTAATTATAAATTCTCACACACATATACATATTCCAACTAAAAGCAATGCATGTTTACCTACACATGAACACAAAAGAAGATACACACTAATGTTCTGCATCACCATCAACACCACCACCACCCCAGACCACATGTAGAGTTTTTCCTTAAAAAAAAATTCTTCTTATTGTTGCTGTTCTTGTTGTTTATCTTACTTAACGTGCATCAAAAACAACGAGAAACAGAAGAAAGAGAATTAAAGAACCAAAAAACGCCAACGTTAAGAAATTTGCGCATTGAAGCTGTTCGCTACTCATGAGTTTTTTATTTATTTTTACTCTCGCTCTTTCTCTCTTTCTAAACTTAACAAGAGTGCTAAGAAATATTCTCCACTTGCTATACTCATTATTGTGGTAGAAAACTGTTCTTTTTAGTGGGCGCCTTTTGATTTTAGTTGTTTGGTTTTTTATTTGCAGTGTGGCTGCATTAAAGCGTATGGGATGATAAAGTTTATAAATAAATAGTGAATAAATAAAAAAGTAACAACAATAATTCGCTGTTTAATGTGTTTATGAAATCAAAATTGATAAAAATATTTATTTTGTTCATTCTTGTTGTTTTAATAATTGATAGTGATTAAGCCACAGCATATTTTATTTGTTTGCCATTTTCATTGCCATTGTTTAAGAGAAATATTTGCATTAATAAGAGAGAGAGAGCCACTTTTATGCTCTCATTACAGTGAATAACAAAGCAAAGCGTTGATTTTTTAAAACCGGTTTATTTTTTATATTAATTCAAATTAAATGCACGTTTTTCCGTTGTGGAATATATTTTTAGAAATAAAAAAGAAGAAGCATAATATAAAATACATGCCGCTGCTTAAATAACAAAAGGAGTGTGGACGAAAAAATTTGGGGTAAGTAATTTTCTTTGTAAAAACTAAACTTAATGGAAAAATTCTTTTTTAATCTTTATTAAAATTGAAAAAATATATCGTTTAAGTTCTAATGCATATAAAGGTCCCAAGACTATGCGAGGTTCTGAGAAATATTATTTTTTCTGGAATTGTTTCATTACAGTCAGGATTACAAAGTTTCTGCTCACACCACTCATGTTGTGCGTGTTAAATTTAACAGTGAATGTCAAGATCTGTAGTTTAAGGTCGAAACTTTTCATGGCAGTTTTACTTATTCTCAAAGTTTTGACTAGAATAATAATAAAACGACGACATACTACCTATTAAACTATGGCCACTTCCGGGGTACATAAACAACAAACAGTATAGTAGCGATCTCTGTCCAACAATTTGAGGGTATTATGAAATGATTCTTAAAAAATGATTTCTTCCAGGCACTAATTAGCAAAAATTACTTTGTAAATAGATTTGTTAGTAATGAAAACAGGGGTTCTTTGGTCTCATATGTACATTGCATGACAATTTAACAATTTTTCAGGATTTATCGACTTTTTCGAAGTCTTTATATTCCTTCAAAATTTCTGCTTGAATTCGCAATACAGAATTCCTGCAAGGGCAAGGGAAATATAGAGATCTGTGGTCTGTGCATTGGTTTGGAGACGCTGAAAATGGGCAATTGAACAATATCTGAAGCAATTGTCGATGTTTCTTCCACATGATAAAAGTTGTAATAATTTCGAGTTGCCTAAAATTGACAATAGATTAGACTGCACTACTCTTAAGCAGCAGCGGATGATGCATTCCATTGAAAATGGTGTTGAGCTATGACCATGATCCAAAAATCCTGATTTGTAAGTTTAGGGTGTCAGAAACTGTACTACTTTTACTAATGATGACATTTGAGTACATGTACGTACTTAGGTGTATGTGGATAGACATGTTTTGCTAATCATACTTCAGCATGTTCAATTTAAAAAGATTTTCGTTTCATCTATGAAGTTTTAATTCCATTTTTATTTAAATTTTTTGTACGTTAAAATAACTTTTCAAAAATAACTGTTATTTTTCGAACACAAATTCACTTTTGTACAGTTATTTTATATCCTGTTCTGTTAAAATTTAAACTACAGCCTTAATAACAGTTGGTGTGCAAAATACACTGCAGTACCCCAGGCTTTTAACGCTCTTTGCTGGCAGAAGTAAATGAAACATATGGTTTTTTTTCTGCTTTCTAAAATAAACATTTTTAAATTAACTGCCATTTATTCTATTACCCTAAAGATGGAAAATGATTTCCTTCCTATTCTCTTACAATATAACTAAACAGCTGACTTTGTTTAACACATGCGTAATTATTTAAAAACCACTACAAGAGCCATATTGCCGGTGGGGTTTTATTCACAATAAAACTGATAAAAATTAACACACACACACATACATTTGTGTAAACAACTGAGTAATATAAACAAAATCCTGACCCTTAGAGAGCACAACAAATATTCTCTCTCTCTCTCACACAAAAAGAAAGAAAACAAAACAATGGAAATAATGCATGTGATTGCTGAGTACGCAGTGTTTGTGTATGAATAACACAACCAAGGCAGTTACAACCGGTGGAGTATACTGTTCGTTACTCTATTTTGTAAAATAACTTTTTAGGCCGTAAATTTTAAATAGTTTTCATAACTTTACTTACGAAAAAAATCGTTCTTGGGTTTAAGAAATACGTTCTGTTTTTTTACAAAAAAGAAAGTGCTCGGTTCGACACGGTTAAATCGGAAAATGTTTTCTTTTTTAATTTCCTTACTTTATCATCGTGCTGTAGGGTATAAAAAGAATGTGAAGAGCAAAGAAAAAATGCAAGAATAACAGAACAACCTTCAATAGTTAAATAAATGCGCCGGTTCCGCAAAAAAACGAAATACAAACAACCAGAAGGAAAAGGTAAAAGCACTTACAAAAGAAGAACAACAAAAATAAACAAATCAATTACTATATACAGTAAAGAGAAACAGAGAGAGAGAGAGAGAGAGAGAGTAAGAACTAGAAGCAACTATTAAAAAGCGTTAAACACAAATAACAATAACACTCTCGTTGAAAACTTTCCAAGGCTGTGTTTACATGGCCATGTTAAAACATGTCAAAATAAGATATTTTCGTAAATAGTATGAAATGTTATGGATGTAAAATAACTGTAAAATAACGTGTAGCAATGTGTATGACAGAGAGTTTTGTTTTTGGCAAATGTAAGAGACCCACCTAGATAAAGAGAAAAAAATCAGTATAATTTGAGCAGTAGGAAAATACGGTCGGGTTTTTAAAAATACACGTTAAAGTAATCAAAAAAAAATTAAAAAATAAAACAAAAATATAAATTAAACATGGGTCTCATAAAAGCGGATGTGTAAAAATATTTTAATACAATACATAAGTCAAAGTGTTAGTGTTGTGTCAGTGTGTGTGTGTAAAAGAGAGAGAGAGAGAGAAATCTAAAGAAATTCCTAAAAATTACACGTTAAAGTAATCAAAAAGAAATATATAAAAAATAAAACAACGAAAAAAATTTAAATTAAACATGGGTCCCATAAAAACGGATGTGTAAAAATATTTTAATACAATACATAAGTAAAAGTGTCAGTGAGTGTGTGTGTGTGTAAAAGAGAGAGAGAGAAATCTAAAGAAAATCCTAAAAATTAAATGAGAAATGCAAATTCACTTCAAAAAAATATTAAAATTTGCTTAAAATCAAATTATTTTCTATTTTACAGCCTAAAAGTAGGCTTTCTTATTAATTTAAAGGTTTTCTTCCCCCCACACATAAAAGAAAACAAAACGTCATGAGCATTAATTGACCTTCATGGGTGTTTATTTGTGTTTATTGCCATATGTAAAGTATAATTGTGTACGTGTGTGTAATTGTGTTACTCTTACCTAAAAGTGTATGTATGTGTGTGTGTAATGTGTAAGTGGGTCTTCAAATATTTTCAAACCAATTCCAGATCTGTGCTAAAGATAATACCACTCACTACTGGCTGCTATATGTGACAGTTACAAAATTAAAATAACAACAACAACAACAAAATACAATATAACATATAAAAAATTTAAAAAAAAATTCTTAATTAAACATAACAAGAGAGAAAGAAAACATGGAGAAAAATTCACCACCTGCCGCTTCCTCTTTGGAAAAACAAATCGACAGTTTTTTGGAGCATTTTAAACGCAGTGCCTCCAAGGCCATGGAAGCTGAGTGGTGTAGTATTGGTGGTGTTGGCAGTGGTAGTGGTAGTGGTAATAGTAACAGTAATAGTAATACCGGAAATAGTGTAATAACAACTACATCGTCCTTAACGACGAATAATTCAACAGCAATAACAACGACACTAGCAAATGAAAATGTGTCTTCAACGCCAGTGTGGCCAACAGCTAGACAAATGTCGTTTGAAAAGCATCAACATTTACTGCAAAAAACACGAAGTCGTTCAAGCGTTTTGGATATGAACAGCATGATTATCGGTAAGTTTTCTTTCTTGGAGGAGTTTCAATCATTTTGTCTTGTATTAGTTCCATTTAATCACGCTAGGTAGCGTTAGAATAATAAGATTTTGTTGCCTACGAATGTTTTTAAAGGTTTTCAAATGCTTGACTAATGGTTGTTTAATAGGTCATCAAAAAAGGACGTCGACAGATAGAAATAAAGGCATGTTCTACAGTTTCTTCTCATTAAAGTGAAAAGGAATGCCAGATTTCTGAAAATATGAGTTCAGTTTTTAATTTTAAGATACTCTTATGCACTTACGCATTCCCGAATGCCAAAGCATTAAAGTTATGTCAGGTTTCAGCATTTTGGGATTTTGGCAACTTCTGGAATGCATTTGCATTACTTTGAGTTGTACAGGTACGCTTTGAAAGGCCAGTTTAAGTAAATATTGATACAAAATTAAAATCCTCAAGCTTAACCATCTGGTTTCTATTGTTTAGAGACTAAACATGGCACAAAAGCTTTTTAGGATCACTAAAATAAGGCTGCATATCGATTCCACACGAGCTTAGTCATTGACGGAATTTCTATCTACGATATGATGCAGGATAGTTGAAGCTATTATAGTAAGAAGAGCAACAATTGTGGAATAAGACATGATAACTTGTAGCTAAGCTAGTATGTTTACAGACACCCACATTTGGCTCTCTTTAGATGCATAGCAACCTATCAACTATACTCCCACAATTTCACATGGATTAGTTTCGATGTACATATGTGGGCCATATATGGCACAAAATTCTACTTCTTTTAGCCACATGTTATAACCGTTAGATCTTTGCTTCCTTCAACAATTAAGGTCCGTATCAAGATTTTAAGTATTTGGGCGGTACATACATACATAATTGGTCATTACAAACCTTAAGGCAGGATTACGACCCAGTTTCTCACACCACTTATGTTGTGTGTGTTAATTTTATACATGAGTGGCGGGACCTACAGTTTTTAAAGTAGATTCCGAAAGACAGATGTTCGAGAAACCTTTCATGGCAATTTAATTTACTCTCAGAGTTTTTGCCAGAAATTTGCTGAGAGGAAGTCGCCGAAGAAATACTTTTTGTATTTTATTTTGATGTCTGGCCTGGGGCTCAAACGTGGCTTTTCGTCTAATAAGCCAACATAATACCTACTAGACCACGGCGACTTCTTTTGGGCGGTTGCTCACAGTAAATGCCAGAGAAAGGATTCCTTGCCAATTCCACATCATATCATAAAGCGCAATAACATGTAATCAAATGATCTATTTCAACCGTGAGAATTGCGTTTCACGTAACGCACACAGCCAACAAAAAATAGAAAAAAAATCAAAATTATGCAAGCAAATGCCGTGACTGAAAGTAATTCAATTTGGCAACGAGAAGGTGGCATAAGGATTTTATTAGCCACTACACCCACTTAGAACAGTACCTTGACCATGTCATGACTTGAATGTCACCCTGAAGACAAGTGGCCAAAAGCCTACAGAAATTGCACGTAAAACAACGCGAATTTCGTATTCATAACGAAGACGTGAACTCAAGAAAAAAAACAGAATAAAACAAAGAACAGCGAGGAAGAAAAGTTCAGACATTTCCTTTCCTTGAACTTAATGACATCACGTTCAGCGTTAAGACATTTGAACTCCGCCAATTAAAGTTTTATGAAAGGCAACACAAACTATGAAAAGAAAAACGAGAAAACGTCATCGATTTTTAAAAGAATCAAAAGGAAGAAGAAGCAAAACTAAAGGGACTTTTTAAGACAAATGTCTGACACATACATACACCTTAAAAGATTCACCACAACAGCAAGGCATACAAAAGAAACCCTTGAGAGTAAAAATAAACAAACAGTTTAACATATAAAGGGGTGTGGGGAGATTATAGAGAGAAGCATGATAACAGGTCATTGAGGTTGTTATTGCTGTAGACCACATGACATAAAAAATAATCACCATCAACAGCATCTGTAGCAGCAACATCAACATAAAGACTGTCATAATAAAGAGATAGAGATTGAGAAAGTAAAAGAAAAAGGGCGGGAGTGAAAGAATAAGCAATTAACCCCCTAAGGATTTACAAGGATTCCTCAAACAACTTAATTTGTATTTTATGGCTCAAACAATAAGGCTGGGAAACTATCACAAGATTTCAAGTGGATTACAGTGACTTAAAATTTGTGCTGAACACAAACGAAAGAAAAACGAGTCTCTTTAAATTGGCCCAGAATTGCTGGCGACAGCAACATCATTTACATTGCATGCACTGACTGACTCACTCGCATACATATGTAGTTTTGCTTATGCTTTATGAAATTTAAAACTTGTTGCCTATTTCTGCTCGCTTATCAAAGGCTGGCTGCACCAGCAGCAGCAGAAAACTGAACTGAATTCCATTAAAATGATTACAATGTGTGAGTACGAGTACTAGAGTACCATGTATTACTTCCTTTTCCATGCCTTACACTCTCTCTCTCTCTCTCTCTCTCTCTTACTGCTTCTGTGTTCTTTGTGCTGTTGTTGTTATTGTAATTTTGTATTGTTTTTGTTTTTGTATTTTGGAGACATAAAAGAGGGAAAAAAGCTGTGTTGTTCGTTCGTTTTTTTTCATTTAATGCTTCATCGGCCTGATTTTTCAGCCGAGTATTTGTTGTTGTTGGAATGTGCACTTAAATGGGCGCAATCAGTTTTCATGTACATGAATGAATACGACAACAACAGTAACCAAAATTTACCCGGTAATACCGACAAACTACTTACTGGTGCAAGCAAGTCTTAAAATAATGTTTCTCTTGAACACAGAAAACTGCATACAAACACAGAAACAAACAACCACATGACTTTGTGATGACAGTGGCAACTAATAGGACTGGTCGTCCCTGTAAGGTGTCAAGTCCATCTCTAGAGGTTTGTTTTATTTAGAAAGCAGTAACCTTGCACTGAAGGCTGATGATATTGGTTATGTTGGGGCCTTTTTCATCATCAGCTCTACATTTCTCTATCTACATCGATAACATATACTTTGCTCTGCCCTCATTTACTGCCATACCCACCTTCGTAGACTCCCGTTCAATAGCACTAAAGGCAGCGTCATCAGCGTACGCAAGCAACTGGACACTTTTTTGAAAAATAGTGCCATTGCGATGCACTCCCGTCTATCGCAGCACACTCTCCATGACGAAGTTGAAGAGGTCGCATGATAAGGGGTCGCCTTGTCTGAAACCGCGCACGGTATCAAAAGGTTCGGAGAGGTCCACTCCTACCTTGACGGAGCTGCAGGAATTGCTCAACATCATTCAGCATAGCCTTACCAGCTTCGCAGGTATACTGAGCTCAGACATTGCGGCAAAAACACGATCCCTTATGGGGCTATCGAAGGCAGCCTTATAGTCGACAAAAAGATGGTGTGTGTCGACTTGTTTTTCATGTTTTACCAGGATTTGGCGTAGTGTGAAGATCTGGTCGATGGTGGACTTGCCAGGTCTGAAGCCGCTCTGATAAGGTCCAATCAATGTTTTGACGAGTGGCTTCAGCCGTTCACACAATACGCCTGTAAGAACCTCATATGCGATAGGGAGAAGACTTATTCCCCTGTAGTTGGCACATATCGTAGGGTCTCCCTTTTTCGGCCTTATGGCTAAGATCAAAGTGAAGCATGTAGTAAGTATCTTTGCAAAATATGCTCTGGATAGCCATTAGATCAAGGATTCCAAAACAGATTTCCTAACGTTCGGCTAACCCTTGAGACAGGAGACAAAACTATTTGTTTTCCTCAAATGAGCAAAAATAAAGTCCTCTATATAAATCGGTCAAAATCAGATAAAAACTGGACTTGTGCGCTAAATAGCCATGGTATCAAGGATTTCAAGACAGTTTTCTTTACGGTCGAGCTTTACTTGGGACCGGGAATATACGCGATGAAGCCCATTGTTTTTTTGAAACCAGCAAAAATAATGGTTTATATAAAAAGTGCACGTTATCGGCAAAAAATACACGTCATCGGGAAATAATGCAAGTCATTTGACCATGCAGCATATAACGTCCATCTGTCCTTTTATATCAACTTTTACTGTATGTCTTGCCATTGAGGGGTGGTATTAATATGTGGGTGTTATAATGATGGTGGTTTCACTAATGGCGTGCTTCACTTCTCATTCGTTTATCATTCATTCAGTTTCTGCTTCTGTTTTCTTTTTAATGCCCTACTCCGTCATACATAGGTACACCAGATAGTAGTGATCCATAGGGTTATGTTGAGTGACTCCTTTACAAGAACAAGCCACATAGTACTTCACAGTTGCTATTGATGAGATTATTGTCCAAAATATTGGACAAATATCTCAATCCACGGATGAGAGTTTATTACGATTGATGGGTGATGTAGAACACCTAAGAGTCTGGCTTGTTCTACCCAAATTTTTTTGATTTCGTTTTTCTTTCAAGTCTTAAGAATTCGTGGCCGGGGGTATTCTTCGTTTGTAAATTTAAGCCATCGAATGAAAATATTTTTAATGTCTCTATGCATCCGTTTCTCTTTATTTGTGTGCCTCCATTAGGGGTTGTTGTCTTGTATTGTTTTTCTTTTTTCGAATTTCTTTTTCTCCCTTTTTTGCTTCTGTCATTTCAAAATATTGTTGCAATTTTCTCATCTTTTTCCCCCCTGTTGCTAAACTGTTTGACGTTTAATGTCGTTTCATTTCATTTTTGTTTTTTTTTTTTGCTTTTTTTTCATAATTTTTGCCTCCTGGTAAAAATTCATTTCTTGTTAATTTTCTGGGTCTGTTGTTATGCTGGAGAGGAGAGGGCAGAGGGACGGGCAGCGTACGAAAATGGAAATTCTTTATGTTTCAACGACCTTGAGTTAAAACAAGCAGTTGAAATGTAACGAATTATTACAATGAAATGGAATGACTCATGTTTTCTGCAACATCAAATGGATAGAGTGACTGAATGAATGACTGAATGAACGTATCAGGCAGGATGGTGCTCATTTTTTTTGTTAATCGAGAACATGGTTATTAAGACACATGCCATGAATCATATGGGGATTATAGACTTCAATTATTTGAAAGGGTATCATTTGTTAGTCACGATATTCACAACTAATTTATGTATGGTTAGTTTAGCTGAAACTATTTTTAGGAAGAGGGAGGTCTACGTTATGATCAAAAACGAAACGTTCGTCATAAATTTGATTCACTAAATAATAACGGGCTTCAGGAGCTATTGCAAGGATACAGCTGACCCAACCCAACTTATAATGCAGGAGAAGACAATCAAATTTTGTATTCATTCCTCTCCGAATCTTTAAACGGACTCAATGCAATAGATTCCTCCCCCATTGCACGACAACTCGATCATCCAAATAACTGTCAAACTACACTAATCAACTGCTTAGCCTCCCAACATGTGCCGTTCAACTTACTAATGAAAGGGATAAATCACGAGCTAGTGATCCCTCCGACGAAAGAGTTAAGCACCTGTCAGAAGAAATAAGAGACGTCAAAGAGGAATTTCTGATACTAAAAATGTAAAGTATGCTAGACAGTATAACAGGGCAAAGGGAGACTCATTACGAGATACCACGAATCTAAAGAGAGATACGCGGACATCCTACTTCTCATTCTCAGAAGTGAAGATGACGACAGAGCTAAACCTTCTAAAGCCCTGAGACCAGATAACATCTTGATGTTGATGCTGAAGAAACATTTAAATGGGCGGCGGTAGATTTGTATCATCTCAGTTGGACAATAGGTCATGTTCGAAATCTGGAAATATGGGAGGGAAATTCCCACCCCAAGACCGGAAAAGCCAGCGAAAGTGCCGACCGATTCCCTTCTATTCCCATTGGCAAAGGTATATGCATTCCTCCTCTCCTCTCAATATTAACCTAACACTCCCAACTGGGTTTAATAAGAACGGACTTGTACAGACTTATACAGACATTAAGAGATGTGTTGACTAACAAGAATGACCTTTATGGAGTTGAGATGTAATATGTCGAAATTCAGTAATATTAAAATGAATGTACTTTAGGGTGAAGTTCACTTCCTGACCTCTAGGTTAGGTTAGGTTTGAGGACGTGTACTTGTCGTTGGAACAAGTACAATACCCAGAGGACAAAATGACCCATTGTAAATATGTTCAAGAGGGGAGAGAGAGAGAGGATATTGAAGAAGATAGGGAAATTGGAAAAGGAGAAGAGGTACGAATAGGAGGACAGAAGAGACGGAGGAAAAAGATGGACCATAAACACACAGTCGCTGTGGTCTAGTAGGTAGTGTGTTGGCTTATTAGACGAAAAGCCAGGGTTCGAAGCCCAGGCCAGACATCAAAATAAGATACAAAAAGTATTTCTTCGGTGACTTCCTCTCAGCAGATTTCTGGCAAAAACTCTGAGAGTAAATAAAATTGTCATGAAAAGTTTCTCAAAAATCTGTCGTTCGGAGTCGACTTTAAACTGTAGGTTCCGCCACTCATGTATAAAAATTAACTGACTGAAGGGTTGTAATGACCAATTATGTATTTATGCATAAATACACAACAGAGCTCGACTAGATCATTGAAGCCCTAGCACTTTTCAACCAGCTAACCTATTTTTGAATCTATCGAGAGCGTTAATCTCAACAAAGAGTGCAAACCTTCGAAGAAGGTCCTGCCCAAATCCCCAACCTACTAAGGGCTGGACAGTTGTAGAGGAGGTGTTAGATAGTTTAGTTTAATTTTAGCAAATTTCTTTAATATTATTTCTTTTTTACTAATCGAAGCATGTTGTAGCTGATTATTTGTAACTTGTGCTTAACAACATTGTTTCGCCAATTGTTTTTAATTTTATAACATCTCTGTTTTTAGCAATATGTTGTTATTCTCTTTAAACAACATTTTGCTCTCTTCTCACTGCTCTCGTACTGTTACAGTATCATTCTTTTGAAATCAACAAACAGCTGTTCGATAATAAGCAAATACATAAGAAAAGCAAGAACAAAAACTAAGTTTACTTTTAACAGTGTTTGTGAAAAAGGCGGTTTTTAATTAGTTGAATGAAAATTGTTAAAATTTAAATGAATAATGGCCAAATTACATAGAAAATAATGAAAATAATCAATAAAGTGCAAAATAAATATGTGAGTGAATGATAAAATGAAGTGAAATACAAAAAAAATTATAGAAATAATCACAAGATATAATAATCCTGTTAAACGCGCTCAAAAAAAAGTGGCAGATAATAAGTTTTTTTTATGAAAGAAAAGAAGATTTATTAAACAAAAATCATAATGGGTAAGCTATAGCAAGTACATATGAACAAAATGAAGTTGTTGTAAACAATAGTTTAAGGGATTTATAAACAATTCCATTGCAATTACATATTTCTATGGCCCATAATTTTGTTCTGTTTTCTGTGTCAGCCACAGACTCCATGCTGTCTGGGGTGTTTTCCTTTTATGGCTCTATTGGTTGTTATGACCTGAACTAAAGCTACTGATTTGTTTTTATTGTAATTTTAATATATTTTTGCTTGCATACACAGTTTTGCAATAATAAAAGGTACTTATGTTCCATCATTACAACCAATGCTCTATTTCGAGAACATTCTCAGTGCCCTACACTACCCTGGGAAGTGAGAGTTGTTCGCGCCATTGTTGGTAACACTTTACAGTTCTAGAAACTAAGCTGAGATGTAATAATATAACTTCAAAGCCTAGATTGTTTTCTAAAATATTAATTTTTACATTAAATTGCAGGATTTATGATGGCAATTGCATTATTCGTACTTCTGTTGGCAGAAAACTGGAACAATTGATTTTCACAAGCTTATTAGAGCCACAACTTTTCAAAAACAAGCAAATTTACTCGTTGTATTCAGGGGCACTGAACAAAAGACTTGCTGTCATGTACATTCTTCCCATAAAGTCCTTGGAATTTCAAACGAGCCATATGTGTGGCCTGACGTGCATTCAGACAGGAACGTAATCTGTTTACAATTGAGTTTGCCAATTGATTTTTTTCGACTTAGGGAGAATAGTAGTACATCTTCACATAGTTTTCAATCTTCCGGGCCTTCGTGCACCTTGTGGATTCCATTCGGAGATGGCAATTTCATTCATACTGTTTACAAATAATATGACCTACCCAGTTATACCTTCTACTTTTGTTCTGCATGTAAATGTCTTTTTGTAGATTTTAATCTTTTACTAACCCTGGCAACTATATATTTAAGGCATTGCGCAGTCATTTGTTTCTATAGATCAAACCCAAATTTTTAGTTACGGTTCGGTGAGGAATAAACACTTTTCTAAAACGAATCATGGCTCGCAATTAAAAGTGAGAGTCACAGTCCTACAAAACAAATCAAAACCACCCTAATTGCCTGCCTTATCTTTAATATCGTTTGCGCCATGACCACATTCGTTAGAGGCTATTGTGAGTTAGATTTCATTAAGGCTGCCTTACAAAATGTATCAATACAAAGTTTGTATGCAGTTCTACTACTGTATATAAACTATGTAGATATGCAAAGTAACCAAACAATGCATCAGCTATAAATCCGATGCCTGATTGCTTTTTGACTGCGTTAAAAATACACATTGACGAAGTTTTGAAATAGAATACATTGTATACATATATTTTGTACAGCGGCATTATGAAACACGATACTTTGTTCAAACACAAATCAACTAACATTTTGGAAGGCAGCCTAACTGCCATTATCTGGTACTTCAGGAATGTTGCAATTCACAAGCAATTCGCAGAACGCAATGCGGTCTTTCAAATTTGTTGTTGCTCCTTTTAATTCATTTTTGTGATTCCTATTCGACCTTATTCACATGATTTTATTTCATTTAATCCACCATTAAATGGTTAAATGGATTTTATGGGTAATTGCAGCAGCCGGGGCTAACATAAATATTGAAACTTTGTTGTGTCTTCCAATACTGTATGTATAATGAATTTCTTATATTTATTGATATACATATCGTATCATAGTTGAGATTGACCAACAATAGTTTTCTCATTTTACATATTTTCAGATGGCCTAGAACGAACGTTGGGTTGGTATTGTGTTGTGTACATTGTTTTCTTACTTCACTTCACTTCAACTTCAACTTGAACTTTTATTTTATTTGCTTAAACTTGATAATATTTTTTGTTAAATTTTATAAAAATTTTTATTGTTTATTACATGACTCAATTCATTTAAGAGACGTGTTTTGATTTTTAAAATTAATATAGACAGGCTTAAAATTTAATACGGAAAAGAAAAATAAAGAATCGTTAGCTGTAATGGTTTATAAATATATTTACCTTTTCAAAATTAATATACGTATGAATGTGGTTTATCTTCTCTACTTTACATTGCCAAATTTTAATGTAAATTTTTATTGTGTGGTAGTGGCATTCATTCAGAAATATTGTATGTATGATATTATGGAGTTCAAAAGCCCTTTGGATTCTATACTCTCTGCTCTGCTCTCTCTCTGTATATGTAGACATGTCGTAGTAGTTGGTATGCTAGCGTTGTAACTAGTCTAGTAGGTAGTCTAGTGTAGTCGCTGTAGTCTAGTAGGTAATGTGTCGTCTTATTAGACGTAAGGCCACATTTCGAACCCCAGGTCAGACATCAAAACAAAATACAAAAAGTATTTCTTCGGCGACTTCCTCTCAGTAGATTTCTGGCAAAAACTCTGAGTGTAAAAATAAAATTGCCTTGAAAAGTTTCTTAAAAACCTGTCGTTTGGAATCGACTTTAATGTGTAAGTCCCACCACTCATGCATAAAATTAAAGCACACAATATAGGTGGTGTGAGAAGCTAGGTGTAATCCTGACTGAAGGGTTGTAATGACCAATTATGTATATATGTATCGATTTAGAAGTAAAGCTTATTAAAAATTATTTAAAATAGTTATTTTCTGTATTTGCTGGAATAATTTTCTGATTTCACGTACGAAATCCAAATAAAATATCTTCCAACGTTTCTAAAAACTTTGCATTCAATTCGACTGTTACTCAATATAACTTAACTGACGAATATTTTTTGTTTATTAAAATAAATTCATAAGTCGGGTGAAACAAATATAAAATCAAAATGTGAATGCAAAATAATTTTCTATAATTGCAATATCAGGTAGAGAAATGAAGAGTGAGACTATCATTCAATTACATCATCGTAGCATCTGAACAGGGAAACATTTCTAGAAATGTGTTCTGTACACAGCCTAGCTGCTGTGAATATTGAGAGCTTAAATGGCTTTATCAAAGCGTTAAGACAGTTCGAAAATGTCCAGTATTATTTTCAGAATCGAGAATGGATTACAACTCCTTCGAGATAATTCTCTTGGGACGATACCTGCGCGGATAGTTTGAAGTTTAAGCTACAGGTACCATGTGCCATTAGTGAGCACCACAGCACCGCATTTCTGACGATTAGTTTTCCTTACTGTGTTTAAGGGTAACACCATGGGATCATGTTTTTGGGCCCAAATTGGGTTAGAAATTTTATTTTTCATTACTGTTCTGCTTTACGAAATTATCATAGCCAACTTGGTAGGCTCTTCACACCCCGCCCGGTATTTATTATTCGTGTTTTATGTTCTTAAACGTAATTTTAATTCCTCAAAAGGGTAAAAACCATGGTCAAAGGCAATATATTTAATATCTCCAAGAGTATGTAGTCGCCGTATTATAGTAGATAGGGTGTTGGCTTATTAGACGTGAGACCATGGCTTATACCCCAGGTAGGACATCTCCAACAAAACGAAATATGTGAAAATATTTCTTCGGCGACTTCCTTTCAGCAGATTTCTGGAAAAAATTCTGAGATTAAATAAAATTGCCATGAAATGTTTCTCAGAAATCTGTGTTTCGTGGTCTACTTTAAACTGTAGATCCCGCCACTCAAGGATAAAATTAATACACACAATATAAGTGATTTGGAATCAAATAATTCTGCACTCGTTCTCGTTTCTCTGGTAATCTGGTAAATTTTTGATAGTGGCGAATGGCACACGGTGCATTTATCGAAATTTTTATCGAATTTTGTTAGGAATCGTACCACGCAAGACCCAATGTTGTTTATTGTTATTAATCATCGTTCGAGGTTATATCTTCCGCTTACAATTGTACTTCTAATAAATGATCTGCAATTGACATTATTTTTGAGCCACCTGATAGAAAGCATATCACTTATTTTCTGATTTTGTTTTTGTTGTTTTTTTTTTTGGTTATAAACGCACCTGCAATTAAGTATTTATTGAAATAAAATTCAAAAAAACTTAAATAATCCATTGATATGTGGTGTGTCTGATAAAATATTTCTTTTTTTCATATTCAATTGTATTTACTTTATTATTATTATTATTATTATTTTTTATTAATAAACGTTGCAAATGATGGCTTGCTATCCATTTTATTGAAGGAAATTTATTTCAATAATTAGTCTTTAATACGTACCCCTTAAAAGCGGTTAAATACTACAAAATAAATTTTAGAAAAACCAAAGTGTTTTCAATTAAATTGTTTTACAAATTAATAAAGCAATTAATTAAAATAATATTAAATAAACAATTTAAATTAAAATTATAAACAATAAATCAAAATATTAAAGAGATATTAAAATTAAATAAAAAAGAAAAAAAGAAAACCATAAAAATGTTAAGAAAACCAAAAAAGTTTCTTAAAAAACAGTATCAAAAACTACACAATTTTACTTTAAATATATGTGAGTGGTTGATGATGACATTGTTTGTTTTATGCGCAAATCCTATACAGAATTCTCAAACTGAATTCAATTCTAAAGGTTAACAATACTAATATTAATCGATAAGTAAATAAATAATAATCCCCTTACCCATAAAAAACGTATGTATATACACACAGTTACTAAAGTATACATACGGTTAATAAATTTCAGAAATTTTTCAACCAATCCGTTGAAAATCTTTATAGTTTCCTTGATTTTAAGGCGGTCTTTTGCATTGGTTAAAAAATTTCTGAAATTGAACTGAATTGTGGCCCTGCACAGATCCACAAAAGTATACATCCCATTAACAAATTTCTGAACCAATGCAAAAGATTTTCAACGAAAACGGATTGATTAAATTTCTGAAATTTGTTAACCGTATGTATACTTCTGTGGCTGAGTGTAAGTATTGGATTTTCTTTATTCATATTAATTAAACAAAGTAAAGTATATTTAATTAAAAAAAGGGTATTAATTAATTAATTACATATGTACATACATAATTGGCCATTACAACCCTTCAGTCAGGATTACGGCCTAGCTTCTCACACTACGCGTTGTGTGTGTTAATTTTGCACAGGAGTGGCGGGACCTACTGTTTAAAGTGGACTCCGAACGATAGAATTAATTAATTTAATTTTAATAATTATTTTTAAATGAGGTTAGGTTAACATAGGGTCTTTCAAGTGCGAAATAATGAGATATTTTTCAATTTTATGTATCGGGCCTTTCATTCTTTAGGTTAGGTTAGGTTAGTGTGGTAGCTTTCATACCAAAAGCTCAGTTGAGCACGCATAGCGGCCCGTTGTGGCGCCACAGGTGAACGCAGTCTTCGTACTGACCAAGTTCCTCCGAACCAAGGAGGGAGAAGCTGGTCAGCGCAAGGGCTAACTTAAGTTAGCCCGGAAATATTTACACTAGAGCCCCAACTAGCGTCGTTTCGATTTGCGTCGCTTTTTAAAAATTGACAAAACTCAGCTTGCGTTGTTACAATTTCAACTTGCGTCGTTTCGGCTCCGACTTGCGTCGATTCAATTTGCGTCGTTTGGATCCCAACTTGCGACGTTTAAATTTCGATTTGCGACGCTACATACGTTTAATTTTTTTCTTGCAGCATTGAGTATAATCATTTTACAATTTGTATTGTGGTGCATATTTAGAATTTTTTTATGCATCTTAGAATTTTTGCAACTTCTGGCAACGCCAAGCGTTAAGAAGTTTTTAACTTGCGTATTAAAAGGGGATTTCCCTATAGTATTATTTAGTATTTATGTAAGTGTCGCTTAGAATAGCTGCATGTTTATAGTCAGAATTTAGCGTGTGATTTACTAAAATAACTCAAGAAAATAATAAAAAAAAAATGAGTTAAAATAAACGAAAATTGATAAGTTTGGAACTAAAATTGGACATAATAAATTGGGAGAAAAAGAAAAATAATGAAAAATGTTTACATACTTCTTTCTTATTCGAAATATTAAGTTTTTTGTTTCATTTTGAATTCTTGGTCCCAATAAATTAAATTTCAATGCATTTGTATAGAAAAAGTTGATTCGATTTTCGTTGTTTCGATTTGTGTCGCAATTCTCCGGTCTCCATTAACGACGCAAGTCGGGGCCTGTTTGTATTCGTTTGAAAACCCCCAAGTACAAGTCAGTTGCAAATGGCTCCTGACCACATTCTTGGAACACATGTATTTATCTATGGTCGTTCACCTACAGTTCCTGAGTCAGTTGAATTTTGTACGAGTGTAGGCCCAAGTCACGACACAAAATTCTCCAAGTTGTAGTCTGGAATAGACCGAGTTCTTGTGAGCGACGCTAAGTAAATTGCCTCAGATTTTCCTGCGCAAACTCACGTTTTGCGGACAAAATCATTGAATGTTGGAACATCAAATTTTATCCCGTTAGACCCAAGTAACGAGCAATTAAGCAAGTGAAGGAATTCGCGTGTCTAGGAAGCTTAATCGGAAAGACGGAGAGAATCTAAATGACCTCTGTAGAGATTGTAGATTGATTGTAACCATTATTTATCCATTCTATATGCTAATGCCTCAAATTTCTCTTTTTTAGGCTTACCCATACTCAATAGTTTAATGGAACTATCGCTACTTGATATAGGATCAATCATTCATTTTATTTCAGTATATTTTTCTGTTTGATTCTAATTAAAGCGTGCTTTGATATGAAGCTCAGATGCTGATTACTAACACAGATTTATCAGGACTTGTCGGTTAGCTCTGGATGCAAATGAAACTCTGCGACATTGTTTCATATGTGGTATCACAATAAGCCTCTGTGTTTGCTCAAGTGAACTTTGGTTTAACAATGCTGACACTTCCTACTAGTCCATGCTATTGTCGTAAAGGGCGAAGTAATCTGTTTGTAATCTGTAATCTGTTTTGCTATATGGTTGCGTCACATACATATACACTGAGCGCCATAAGTGAGTCAAACCTTTTGTTCTTAAGTATAAAACAGTTTTGTTCTTAAGTATAAAAAAGTTCCTTTATCATGAATTGATGTTTTTGTTGTAACATTTTATAAGTAATAAATAAACGTTTTTATTTTTGGAGATTTATTCGACTATTCACATTTACTTTTCTCGCTATCCTAAGAAAATTAATTATTTCAGGGCGTTTACTCACTTTTGGCGCTCAGTGTATATGTAGAAATTTCTGTTGGTGTGTTCAATATCGAATTGCTATCAATTAGCAACAAAAAAAATTATTTTCCAAAGGAATACTTCAAAAAGAGTGGACATGGATATTTTTTCATACCCTTTGGGGACATATAAAAATAATTTTTTTTGTGTGTTTTATATTTGGAAAATATTTTCTAATTATATGCCCACCACTGTATGTAAATGATTTTGGAGTCATGGAGTTTACAACAGTAACAAATATATCTGTTGATAGATACACTCAAATCCAGAAGCTGTCACATTCTGTAATTGTTAAAATCTATTCGAAATGTCTTCAGAGAAGTAATAATTTTTTCTATTTTTTTAGGTTGCATTTTATATTTCCTTTTAGACTAAGATTTAAGTTTAATTAAATTAAATGTTTATGCACATTTTTTATAATTATTTTCTATTTTTTTTCTATATTTTCAGGTAAGTCGCAATTATATTTTGAATCAAAGAGAACATACCTTACAGGTATAGTGAATTAATTAAAGATTATATTATAATATCAATAATAACTAAATCCATAAACACAAAAATGATATGATGAATAGTTGATTAAACTTAAACTATTTTTTTATTACAAACTGCATAATTATTTCGAAAACCATTATAAATACTGTATACTTTATCAAAATATGAAATCTAAAGTTGGGTTATTATCTAGTTTTGAAATATATAATACAACGCCAATATTATCTTTATAATTTTATCTAAAAGGATATAAATAAACATCTCCTATATGTATATACATACTCGCAAATGACAACCTTTAATAGTCATCAAATTTAACAGGCTTTCGTGTAAAAGAATTTGTGGTCCCCATATCATACTGCTTAGCTTTATAAAAAAAAAGGTTTTCTTTACATTTTATCATGACAACAAATGTGCTTCAGTGTTGATGAAGACATTGACGTTGTTGATTGTGAAGAAAACATTCATGATATTGCTGACAATATGATGTAAACGGTGGGAGCCTGATAATAATCCGGATGCCGATGATAATGATTATGTTGATGCTGATGATGAATGTATTATGAAAACTTCTTCTATCATGTGGTTTTCTCATATACATACGTACATATGCACTCATAAGCAAAGTTCCTTTTTGTAAAAAAAAATTTTATAACCAAACATGTGCAGAATTTCTTCTCCTTTTTTCTTTTTCTTTCTTTTTTAAAGGGAAATAACTCATTCTCCCTTTTAGTTTTGTATGACTATGTCAATCTCTCTCTATATATATACTATATGTACATGTACATACATATGTATATATTGGCACAAGTGTCAATTTCATCTGTTAACTTATACTGGTAACACGTTAAGTGTTATGGGCTTTATGTTGTCTCTACAATATGTGGAGGCATTTTTGCCACTACAACTACATTGTCTTTATGCCCTTGGTGCCCTAATAGGGTAGATAAGTAAAAGGGTGGTATATACATGAAAAATAATTAGAAATCCTTAAAACTTGTAGAATTACTATCACATAGGAAAAATATCCTTTCCTTATATTTAAGTACGTATGTACCAGAGATCAGCAATAAACCGTTTTTTCGCTATTCATAAGCACTCAAGAAATTTTGAATATAAGCAGACGTTGGCACCAATAGCCCCCGGGGGTCGAACATCTTCGGCCTTTTACACACATAGGACACGAACATCAACAATGTTCGTTAAAAACAGCGTAAAAATGCATTCAGTTGCTTGTCAGCTTCTAAAGAAGATTCATGTCGCTTTTTTCAGATTTCAATTATATCCCCAAAGAATTATTACGTTAGGATTTAAGGAGATTCACTAATAACAATGAGAAATGATCTCGATTTTTGAAAGAACATTTGTCAGGTTAGATACGCTGATTTGGACGCTTATAGACACACGTCGGCACAGAAAGAACATGATAAAAATGTGACTGCATTTGACAGAGGCATGTGTATAACCCAGAGAAAAATTGTTAATAATAATATCAAGTCTATCCTAATATTTTCAACTGTAACCTAATAATATGTATGTATGTATGTATATGTAGTGGAAAATCCCTAAAAATAGCGTATTAAATCATCAACACTGTATACGGAGAGCAAAAAAGGATAATTGTGTCAATCAAGAATCGCACCAGTGGAATATTTAACACGAATATACCTGAAACACTGCTCTGTAGAAGTGTCAACTTCTCATTCAAAAAAAGTGATCACACGTGTATCCGATTCAGACATTTTTAACGAGAATATACCCAAAAATGTTTTGCTTAAATTGATATTTGAAATAAAACACGAGTTTAAAAATTCTGACAGTTAAATTTATATCTTATGAGTTACTGAAGGCATATTATCGATAACACACCACCATTATCGTTATTTTATACACTACTAGCAACTTTCTCCAAATAGTTAACGATATTTTCCGTCGCTAAATTGAACTTCTCCTTATCCTTCGCTATATTAAACATATAGCCGCGTATAAATTCCCAAAAACATTGTGATGCTGGAGGATCTTGCAATTTCAATACCGTAAATATCTGCACACATACAGCCAAACAGTTTTCGTAACTTAACTTGTAATGTAAATCCATAAAGACCACATAACACTCTTGAACTTCCAACATACTATCAGCCACAACAAATATGCAGGGATATGGTTCAGTATATTTATCGATTTCCGCTTTATGTCGTATTAAACGCATCATTGAGTGTTGAGAGTCGCTAATGGCATAGCTCACGTTATCATTGATAGCTTCAAAATGGCGCAATGGTTTTGTAATGGCATGAACCAAATATATTAGAATACAAGAACTAGTGTCTGGTAATGGATAAGAGAATTTAGTTTTGAAAAGAATTGCAATTAAATGTTGAAACACTAACCTTCATTTATAGTGGCCTTTGCCTTTTGCAATTGATATTTTTCCAAAAGCTTTATACAATTAACATCTTTTAATTCAACTTTCAGGAATTGTTCTATGTTTTGTTTGTATACCAGCCAACGTGTACGAAAAGTTTCCATAGCTTCAGGATATAAATATTGAAAGTCCATAGTCAACTAGAACATGAAGAGAATTTTCTTTTTAAAAGGTTTCATAAGAAATGTAATGCTTGAGGTAACAATCTCAATCCCTCTACATTCTCATTCATTCATTCATTCGGGTAAAGATTGTTAACAAAGTTTTGGTTGTATACAGCAAATGTTTAGTACTTAGAAAAACAAATTCCCTAATATTCTCCAAAACTCACCAATTCATGGCCTGTCTCTAACTTATATGAGGGCCAACTATTTAGAAATTCTCGTATGCTATCAACATCCTTTAAGTGTTTCGATTGCCAGCAACGATATTTCATGGTTGGCTTGTCCATGTTTCTACGTGAGTTACGAAGACGGAAAAGAAGCCGACCGCGTGTGTCGTGACCATTACGATTACACCAGGATTTCTACGTGAGTTGGAGAATAAATCTTTAAAAAATTTATGTCCTTTAAGAATATTAATTATTTTTAGAGAATACCTTATCTTCTGTGGGAAAGTGTTCGACTATTTGTTCTGCCAAGTCATCCATTGTATACGAACTAAACTTAATTTTTCTGCTTTCGAAATAATCCACAATAGAACTACACAAGAGGCGACGTTCGTTTGTCGATAAAAAGTCTTTCGATTTGTAACTGTCTTTGAAATTCTGTAATAATTCTGGTATAATTATTTCCAACGTCTAAAACAAAAGTCGAAATTAAATGTAAAGCGGCTCTCTAAATGTTTCTGGTATTATTTAAATGACTTACAAATTGTTCTTCATCATCTTCATCCTCACTTGAGGAAGAGTTAGTGACAACTTTTGAAGTGGATGGATTGTGGATTTGCTTGGCTATATTTCTACGTGAATTGCGAAGACGGATAAAAAGGCGACCGCGCGTGTAAGGGCCATCACGATTATACCAGGTTTTCTACGTGAGTTGGAGAATAAATCTTTAAAAAATGTATGTCCTTTAAGAATATTAATTATTTTTAGAGAATACCTTGTCTTCTGTGGGAAAATATTCGACTATTTGTTCTGCCAACTCATCCATTGTATCCGAACTAAATTTAATGTTTCTGCTTTCAAAATAATCCACAATAGCACGACACAAGAAACGACGTTCGCTTGTCGATAAAGAGTTCTTCGATTCGTAACTGTCTTTCAACTCCTTTAATAATTCTGGTATAATTGTTTCCAATGCCTAAAACAGAAGTAAAATTACATGTAAAGTGGCTCTCTAATGGTTTTTGGTATTATTTAAATAACTTACAAATTTCTCTTCATTATCATCCTCATCAAATTTCATATGCTTCGCAATAGATACCTTGGAGTTTTCATCCTCACTTGAGGCAAAGTTCGTGACAACTTTTGAAGTGGATGTGTTGTTGGTTTGCTTGGCCATGTTTTTACATGAGTTGCGAAGACGGAAAATAAGGCGCCCGCATGTTGTGGAACCATTACGATTGCACCAGGATTTCTACGTGAGTTGGTGAATAAAGGTTTAAAAAATTTATGTCCTTTAAGAAATTCATTGTTTTTAGAGAATACCTTGTCTTCTGTGGGAAAATGTTCCACTATTTGTTCTGCCAACATATCCATTGTATTCGAACTCAATTTAATTTTTCTGCTTTTGAAATAATCAACAATAGCACGACACAGGAAACGACGTTCGTTTGTCGATAAAGAATTTTTCGATTCGTAACTGCATTTCAACTCCTTTAATAATTCTGGTATAATTTTTTCTAGCGTCTAAAACAGAAGTAAAATTAAATGTAAAGCGGCTCTCAAGATGTTTCTGGTATTATTTAAATAACTTACAAATTGTTCTTCATCATCTTCATGAAATTTCATACGCTTTGCATTAGATGTCTGGGAGTTTTCATCCTCACTTGAGGCAGAGTTAGTCACAACTTTTGAAGTGGATGTGTTGTTGGTTTGTTTGGCCATGTTTCTACGTGAGTTGTAAAGACGGAAAAAAAGGCAACCGCGTGTGAAGGGACCATCACGATTATACCATGATTTCTACGTAAAGTGGATAATAAATCTGAAAAAAATTGTTCTTTAAGAATGTCTTTGTTTTTAGAGAATACCTTGTCTTCTGTGGGAAAATGTTCGATTATATTTTCTGCCAATTCAGCCATTGTATCAGACCTAAATTTAATTTTTCTGCTTTCGAAATAATCCACAATAGAACTGCACAGGAGACGACGTTCGTTTGCCGATAAAAAGTTTTTCGATTCGTAAATGTCTTTCAACTCCTTTAATAAATCTGGTATAATTGTTTCCAACGTCTAAAACAGAAGTAGAAATTAAATGTAAAGCGTCTATCTAATGGTTTTTGGTATTATTTAAATAACTTACAAATTTCTCTTCATTATCATCATCATCAAATTTAATATGCTTCGCAATAGATACCTTGGAGTTTTCATCCTCACTTGAGGCAAAGTTTGTCACAAATTTTGAAGTGGATGTGTTGTTGGTTTGTTTGGCCGTGTTTCTACGTGAGTTATGAAAACGGAAATAAAAGCGACCGGTTGGGTTGCGACCATCACGATTGCACCAGGATTTCTACGTAAGTTGGAGAATAAATCTTTAAAAAAGCGTATGTCCATTAAGATTTTTGTTTGTTTTTAGAGATTACCTTGTCTTCTTTGGGAAAATGTTCGGCTATTTGTTCTGCCAACTCGTCCATTGTATCCAAACTAAATTTAATTTTTCTGCTTTCGAAATAATCCACAATAGAACCACACAAGAGACGACGTTCTTTTGCCGATAAAAAGTCTTTCGATTCATAACTGTCTTTCAAATTCTTTAATAATTTTGGTATAATTTTTTCTAACGTCTAAAACAGAAGTCAAATTTAAATGTAAAGTGGCTTTCTAAGTTTTCTGGTATTATTTAAATGTGTGTGAAGATAAATTCAACTTTAACTAGCAAAGATAAAATTCAAGAATTTTAACAGAGCTAATGTTAAAGTTAACAGAGCAAAGTTAAGCGGTTAACAGAAAATAGTCAAGGAGGAAATCACTCAAATATACGATATCAGAGAATGGAACAGCTGCTCTGGTAATTTGGTAGTTCTTTTGAAAATTGAAAAACTTCGACAAAAAATGTATCAGAATGTCTGGGTAGGATGACTATATATTTCATTGTAGCCTAAGGGGTCCCCATTTAAACCCAATAAGTGGTATATCCCAAATAATTTTGGAACTTAAGGTATTGGGTTTTAAATATTCATTACATAAAAGGTTGTTACTTTTTGAATGATTTTAAAATAAAGAAAATAAGGGTAAGATTAATGAAAAGAAAATATGATAAGAAAATGAATACTAATTAAAACAAAATATTGTAATGTTATTAGCTTTTAGCATTTAATTAGTTTTCATTTATTCAAAATTTAAAATTCGATCAAAATTTCAACGTAGAATGAATTAGAATTAGAAAAATTTAATACCAAAAAATTTAAATTTTTTTTCCTGATAAATAAATAAAATCCAAGAAAATATTAAGAGTTTTTGAGCCTTAAAATTAATAATATTATAATTCGATATTTATATAATAAATTTTGTACAATGGAAAACTAAAATACATGCGGTGTCAATGTAGAAGTTGGACAAGAGAGTTTGTATGAACTGGAGTTTCGTGTTTGATTTATAAAAAATGGTACAAGAGGTCTTTTCGGATGAAATTTGATAAATTTTAATCTAGCGAATTAAAGAAAAAGACTTATGTATATTTATTTACGTAGGACTTAGTGTAACTTTAGGCTACAATTTGTATGTAGTGGAATATATGCAGCAAGTCCCATTTTTCCACAATATCCATCATCCTACCCAGACACTGTCAACATAGGGAATATTTGAAGCCCGATATCTCAAGTTTCAAAATTATTTGGAATATACCACTTATTGGGTTTAATTGGGGACACCTTAGGATACGATTTGTATATAGTGGGATATCTGCAGCAAGTCGCAATTTTCCACAATATCCATCATCCTACCCAGACATTCTGATACATATTTTGTCAAAGTTTTTCAATTTTCAAAAGGACTACCATGAAGTAGGCGTTCCATTCTCTGATATCCTATATTTGGTTGATTTCTTCCTTGACTATTTGCTGTTATCTACTTAACTTTGCTCCGTTAACTTTAACATTAGCTCTGTTGAAGTTTTTGGTTTTTGTCTTTGCTAGCTAAATTTGAATTTATCTTCACACACATTATTTAAATGACTTACAAACTGCTCTTCATCATATTCATCCTCATTTGAGATAGAGTTAGTGACAGCTTTTGAAGTGGATATAATGTTGGTTTGTTTGGCCATATTTCTACGTAAATTATAAAGACGGTAAACAAAGCGACCACATGCGTTGCGACCATCACGATTACACCAGGATTTCTACTTGAGTTAGAGAATAAATCTTTAAAAAACGTATATTCATTAGGATTTTTTTTTTTTTGTTTTTAGAGAATACCTTATCTTCTGTGGGAAAATGTTCGACTATTTGTTCTGCCAACTCAACCATCGTATACGAACTAAATTTAATATTTCCGCTTTCGAAATAATCCACAATAGAACCACACAAGAGACTACGTTCTTTTCTCGATAAAAAGTCTTTCGATTCGTAACTGTCTTTCAACTCCTTTAATAATTCTGGTATAATTGTTTCCAAGGTCTAAAACAGAAGTAGAAATTAAATGTAAAGAGGCTCTCTAAATGCTTTTGGTATTCTTTAAATAACTTACAAATTTCTTTTCATCGTCTTCATCCTCACTTGAGGCAGAGTTAGTGACAACTTTTGAAGTGGATGTGTTGTTGGTTTGCTTGGTCATGTTTTTACGTAAGTAACGATGATGGAAATAAAGCCGACCGCGTGTGACGGGACCATCACGATTACACCAGGATTTCTACGTGAGTTGTAGAATAAATCTTTAAACAACGTTTGTCCATTAAGAATTTTATTGTTTTTAGAGAATACCTTATCTTCTGTGGGAAAATGTTCGGCTATTTGTTCTGCCAACACATCCATTGTATACGAACTAAATTTAATTTTACTGCTATCGAAAAAATCTACAATAGAACTACACAAGAGACGACGTTCTTTTCTCGATAAAAAGCCTTTCGATTCGTAACTGTCTTTCAACTTCTTTAATAATTCTGGTATAATTGTTTCCAACGTCTAAAACAGAAGTAGAAATTAAATATAAAGCGGCTTTCGAAATGTTTCTGGTAATATTTCAATAACTTACAAATTGTTCTTCATCATCTTCATCCTCACTTGAGGTAAAGCTAGTAGAGGTTTGTTTGACCATGTTCCTACGTGAGTTATAAAGACGAAAATATAAGCGACCGCGTGTGTCGGGACCATCACGATTGCACCAGGATTTCTACGTGAATTGGAGAATAAATCTGAAAAATTTGTCCTTCAAGAATTTCTTTGTTTTTAGCGAATACCTTATCTTCTGTGGGAAAGTGTTCGACTATTTGTTCTGCCAAGTCATCCATTGTATACGAACTAAACTTAATTTTTCTGGTTTCGAAATAATCCACAATAGAACTACACAAGAAACGACGTTCGTTTGTTGATAAAGAGTTTTTCGATTCGTAACTGCATTTCAACTCCTTTAATAATTCTGGTATAATTATTTCCAATGTCTAAAACAGAAGTAGAAATTAAATGTAAAGCGGCTTTTTAAATTTTTCTGGTATTGTTTAAATAACTTACAAATTTCTCTTCATCATCTTCATCAAATTTCATACGCTTTGCATTAGATATCTTAGAGTTTTCATCCGAATCTAGTACAGTTAATAATTCGTCAGGTTCATCTGCAACCATAGCTGGTGATGAAATTTGGGGTCCTTGTAAATTTGTGCAAATGGGTTTGATGTCAAGTGCTTGTTTTGCAACCACAACTGGTTGATTGTTACTCGGTACATGAGGTTTTTCTTTAGCAATAATTGTGTTACTCTGTGCTTGAGGTTTCTGTTTAGGACTATTTAAGTTCTTGCTTTCGCTATCGCGATTCAACTGTATTTTAGTATTCAGCGAAGTATTGCCTTTCGAAATTTGCCATAGGTTTAGTAAATATTCAAATTCCGCTAAGATACCCAACTCACTTTTGGGTATTAATTCGCGTATGTGATCTTTTTTAAAAAGTCGTAAATGACGGCCATTAACATTACAATCTGGGGCATAGAGTTATTAAAGAAATTTCGTAATAGTTCTTGGTCTAGGCAGTTGTAGTTGTACTTACGTTTGCAACGTTCAAATAAGTACGCGTAATTGTGTGGATCGATTTCACGTAATGTGCTTACAAGTTGAGCATCTAATTCCTCTGTAGACTTAGCTAAGAACCATGGATAGTTTTAAAAAAAATTAACAAATTTACAACACTTTAAATGAATGTATTCTTTGTAGTCGAAGGAATGTAATTCTAATTAATAACGCTCGATTTACGAAACAATAGCAAGAAGGAAACTGAAGTTCCTTAAACTCAGTTTAGTTTTGCCAAAGCAGTGAGTAGACACCATCCATACAGTTTTATTGAACGTATATTAAAAAATTATTTGTAATTGTTGGGGAATAAGTTTGAGGCTAAAATCGATATTGCATAAATAAATTCAGTTATGGTGGCTTTAACTAAAGAGATATTGAGATCTTTATGTATAGACGCATTGGTCACGGACCAGGGCGCTTGAGTAATGAACGGTAGGGTGATATTTCCACATTCGAGTTTTTAGCTGTTCCCCATAACTGTATTCCATAAGTCCTCAGGGCCTTGAAAATAGCTTTGTATAAAATAATTTTGTTATATAAACTTAATTCTGATTTCGGGCCCAATAGCCAATTCATCTATTTTGTTTTTGAAAATTCTTCTTTAATATTAACATAAAGAAACTTCATTTAGATATGGTTTTAGAACCAAGTAAAATGGTGTTGGCCCGGGGTGCCAAACTTTATCAAAGCTTGCTGGACATCTAAGAATACCGCAGAGTAATATTTTTTCGTTTCAAAAGCATCAGTTATGACATTTATAATTCGATGGCACTGCTCTGGAGTACCATGCTTGCTGCGAAAACCAAACTGATGGTCAGAAATGATATTATGTTGTGCCAAAACAGGTTTTAGCCTTAGCAAAAACAGTCTTTCAAATATTTTTGAAAAGCTTGACAACAAACTTATTGGTCTATATGATGACAGCCCATTTTCATTTTTATTAGGTTTCAGTATCATAATGATTTCAGCACAATTCCATTGAGTCGGAAGATGTTGTAATCGTAAAATTATGTTATATAATAAAGTTAAAAATATAAGACTTCTTTTAGATAAAATTTTGATTAATTTGGAGTTTATTATATCGTATTCTGGAGTCTTATTATTTCCAAGCTTTGTAATTTCTAGTTTAACTTCATTTGGAATAAAATGATTGATAGGAAGACTCATTTGGCATGGAGCATCTAAAAATTCCAGTATTTTAACATCACTCGAAGAGTGAATTTGAGAATTAGGTTGAAAAATATTTTCCAAATGTTGACAAAATGCTTCGGCTTTCTTTTGATTTGATCTGCACCAACTGTGTAGGCCTTTTAAGATATTTAGTGGCATTCCAAAGACCATTATCATGTTGGTTAGCGTCTAAAGATCTCAAATATTGCCGTTTTTTTTCATTTTTAAATTCTTTAAGCTTTTGTTTAAGCTGCGTACATAAGCGGTTAAAATTTCGCTTATCAATTGGGATTCTCCTTTTATAACGAATTAGGTTTCTAAATTCTGCAGATATATAATCGTTTGTAGTTGGCAAATTATGTGTTTCTGTAACATTTGGTGTTGATAAAAGAGCGGCTTTATGGATTAGGCTCGTTGACCTTTCGACGACTTCATCTAACTCTTGACCATTATTTATTGAAAGATTTAGGTTTATATTTTTATCTATCCAATATGTAATCGATTTTATGTCAGTCCTATTTGATATAATCTTTGCTTTCTTTGAAATCTTGTGAACAGTGGAATTATAAGTTGCTATGATAGGAGTGTGATCAGAGCTAAGATCATCACTTGTATCTTGTATGTCGAGGCAGTTACTTAGTATTCAAGAATAAACAAAAAACGTCTAGTAAATCTGGTATTTTGTTCGGATCAGTAGGCCAGTAGTTTGATCTACCAGAAGAAAGAGTATTGTAATGTTTTTAAAAATACATTTGTATAGCTCCCGACCTTTAGAGTTTGTCAATCTGGATCCCCATCAAGGATGTTTAGCATTAGTCTCCTCCTTAAAGAAATAAAGATGTTTTCATAGTCCTGACATGAAGTAGAATGTCTAGGGGAGAATAAATGGCATATACAGAGACATCTTCACAGTTCGTACTGACTTTAACTCCAGCAGCTTGTAGGTAGTTGTGACAAATAGTAGGAAGAACTTCGTACTTCATTGTTGATTTTATTAAAATTGCAGAACCAGCATGTGCTCTATCGTCCGGATGATTTGCTGCTATCATATCATAACCTCTGATACGAAAGTAAGTTCCAGATGTAAAATGCATTTCAGAAATCATGAAAATTTTTATTTCAAAGATTTCAACGAATTGAGAGTTTAAGAACATTTCAGTTTCCTGTGTATAATTGGAAAGCCCATTTGCATTCCATACTGCTATTCTAATATTTAATTCCATCATGTTAAGTAGAGTATTCGTTAACTCTATTTGTTTAGTCATTAGTTTTTCAAGACGTTCATATACACTTTCATTAGCACTTTGACCTTTCAAAACGTTCGCATAAGATGTGTTAGAATTGAAATTTTCATCGGTATAATTTTGTGGCCGAGAAGAAAATGAAAAATTGAATGGTTGATGAATTGGTTTATCGTTCAATGTTAATTTTTTCTGTACAAGTTTTTGATAAACTTGACAGCCTTTGTATTTTGGAGTATGGTTCTGTAAACAGTGAATACAGCGAGGTGGATTAGATTTATCAACAGTACATTCAGCTGTGGGATGATAAAGAGCACACTTTACGAAACGGAAAGGTTTTCTGCCATAGGCCTGAGTATGTTCAAATTGTTGGCAACGATGGCGTTGAGCAATGTCATTGACTTTCTTAGGGGGTTCAGCAGTAACTACAGTATTATTTATGTAACGAATTTCCCAAATTTCTTTATTAATTTTTGGATCAAGATCAACATAAAACATTGCAAGGGGTTTCTTTGAAACTCTACTTCGAACATTACAAACGTTTCTAACGTCGTGACCTTGAGCTATAAGTACACCTTTAATGTCTTCTGGAGGTGTTGTGTGGTGAAGACCTTCAATAAGAACTCTGTAAGCTCGCTCTTTGCATACTTGATATGTTTGATAACTTATTTCTCTTCTATCAAAATACCTAGCTAGTTTTCTATATGAATCTATGCTACTTATAATAACTTTTATTTCATTATTTGTCAATGATTTATAACTAAAATCTTTACTAGGAATAAAATAACATATATTACTTATCATATTAACAATATTGTTAACATTTGGCATAAAAATTGGTGTTGGTTTGATGTAGTCAGTTGTTTCTTGACTTTTTTCACCTATGCTGCTCTCTGCATCCAGAATTTTCAATCGATTTGCATTAGACGTACCTGGGTTGTCATCAGTTGTGTGTCGTTTCTTTACTAAATTTCCAATTGAGTATCTGCTTTCAGAAAGTTTTGGACGTTTTGGTATTGTTTGCCAGTTGTAAACTTCATTTTCTTCATCATCATCATTATCAGTATTCATGTTTATGATTTCTATTTACTTATTTATTTTTATCTTGTTATTGTTTTTAATATTTTGTGTTTTGTGTCTTTTTTTTCCTGTCGCCTCTAATCGGTTTTCTTTCCGAAATTTGATTTCTTTAATTGGAAAATTCACAATTTTTTTTTAATTAAAATATAAATTTTTTATTTAATTTAAAAAAAATTTACACCAACCACAATAACACAAAATTCGATGCAAACTGATTGTTGAATAAATGAAAACCTTATTGTTAAAGTTAGTGTTTGGAAAACAACAAACAATAAATTCTTTAACACAGAGCACGCAACAAACTCTTCTGCATTTTCTCCACAACTATACTCCAACTCTTCAGCAAAGAATACATTTTTAATGTTGTTTAAACAGATACTTACCAGCAGTAACATCCACCGTCATTTGGTTTTGCATTTTTGATGTTAACTTGAATGCAAATGTTGTTGTTTCAACTTTTTTCTAATACACTAATAAATAGTATTAAAATTTATTGAACACTTCAATTAGTAATACCATGCAGGAACACTTTCCATGTATGATTTTCCAATCATTTAGCTTAGTGGAACATTTTCATTTTGGATACATTTTTATTTTTCGGCTGTTTTCTATTTCATTTCACATACTGCTTTGTATATTTAACAGATTACAGACTGTATTTTGTTATGGACCAGTGTTGTAAAATACAGTACTTTAGTCAGTATTTTTCCATTTCAAAAATACAACAGTACCCCAGGTAATGTAATTTCGTTAAGTATTTAATTTGCTCTGCATATACTAAAATGAACGTACATTCTGTTACGTTCCGTCTATTACGTTTCGAATCAACTGTTTTTGTTTTGACTCCCTTAGTTTTTCTATCACATTCCGTACGTGTATTAAGTATAAATAAATATTTTATATAAAAGTACCATTTGTTGCAAAAAAGTACTATTTCAGTTATAAGTTCAGTACCATTCAAAAATTTCTATTATGCAACACTGTTATCGATTGATGACAATAAATAAAATGTAGAGACTGAATAAACGTAAAAGAGGGGTTGCCATTTCTTTTGCATATGAAATTTAGATGGGAATTAAAGTCATATTAAAAGCCTTCGTAATAAAACTAGGCGGCTCTTTTTTATCGTTAGATCATAGTTTACCATTTCATAGCACAGTTGTGCAAAGAGAACTCACACGCATTCTTGTGTTTTTTCATTTAGTTGTCGATCAGACTGCGGCAAGAACACATGTGCGGCGGATGCTTTATCATTTTATTTCAGAATGACACTCAAAAAATATTTTATGTTAAAAATGGGCTATGACATTAGCTGGGCGTTTTTTATTTTGTCGCATAGTATAATTTTTTTTAAATGCTTTAGAATGTTCGCTTTTTTTTTCTTTTAATAAAAATTGGGGTTTTTATTCTTTTTATTTTTATTTATCTAAAAAAACATGGTATAATTTTTAAGCCAAAGATGGATAGCTTTATGTTCTTTTAATAAAAAATGGATTTTTTATTTTATTTTTATTTATCTAAAATTATTAAGCCAAAGTTATATAGCTTTACATATGTATGCTGATGAAATGAAGATAAAAATAGCGTGTATTACTAACATTTTTCTATGGCTGTAAATAAATAAATTCTCTCAACTTATTCTCTCTCTCTTACTCACTAACACATAACCAAAAATTTTTTGACGAACCCTGCCATGGCATATTTATAATAGGTAGGAGCAATTCAACAGCTGACGAGTTTTTGAATGTCAAAAAAAAATGTTTGTTTTTTGTGTATTTTGTTTCGATATTCAATTTCGTATTTATATTAGTCATAAACCCTCATATGTACCGCATGTATCCTTAACGATACGCACTCTAGAAATTCTTTAGGATTACTATTTTAAAGCCAATTATATTAAAATTTTTGCAAGATGATTAACAATATTTAAGCCTTTGACACTAAATACATATATCTTTTAAACTAGAACATAGATTTCCTATATTTAGATGAAAGTGATGAATTACCAAAAAAAATCCATTTCTCCAACTAGGTGCTCCAACTATGACTGAAATAACTTGTGTGATATTTTTAAAACAAATTCTCTTTTAGAAGATTGGGATATAGGGATTAAAACAAACTGGGCCAATCTTCTGCTGAAAATTTGTTATTATAATTACTCAAACGTAATTATAATTGGGATTAAGAAAAGAGAACGAAAGAAGTATTAGTATGTATTTCTTATTTTCTTTTTTGAGTCTGTCAATTTGGTTGGGTGTTGTGGAAGCAAGTGACTTTTAAGTACAACTTTTGATTTAAATTTTCTACTAAAGCTAATTCAAAATAATTCACAATATAATTCAAGAGATAATAGTTTAAATAAGTATTCAATTTCAAAATTCAGTCATAAAATAAATATAAATTAGGTACAAATTTTAATTGGTACAATAATTAATAAGAAATAACGTTTGCAGCTGATAATTTTTTTTTTAATTTATAGGTGCTGCACTATTGTGTAATTTAGCATGACATAAAAATCATAAGAATTTTCAATATATAAAATTTATTTAGTTTTTTTAATTGCTTTAATTAATTTCCTATGGAGGTTTGAGGTTTAATTTTTTTGACACTTCAAATGCACTTTTACAAAAACAAAATGCCTGTTGTTTTTGCATTGTTGTACTTGTTGTAAAGTTGCTCCTACCTATTATAAATATGCCATGAACCCTGCGTTAGATACATATGTATAATCGATAATTCGATTCAGCTTCAACTACACTAGTATAATATACACGTTACTTATCGGAATGGGAAATTTCATACTTCTACACCAATGATTTTTTATTTTGTAGAATGGCAGTCCATTATTATGATACAACGTAAGCCGTAAGAAGACAAGTTAACTTATACAAACAAATGTTAAATAACAGAACACTGCAGAATAAAAGTGAAAAGAAAACTGGAAAATAAATTTATAATCAAACCAAACGCAAACAATCGTAGGGGCGAGTATTGCCAGATGAAATGAAAAATTTGTTAAAAAACAAAACGGCTGTAAAACATTAAACAAAGTATTGTCTTAATTTTAAGTGATTTTGTTCCAGATTAAAATTGGATCTATTCAGCACTACGTTATTAAAAATTGAATTCAATTTATTTAATTTTGAACTCCATTAACTTTAATTGCCAAAAACTTTGCTAAACTCATGTGAGTTTCTGAATGCCGGAACATAAAATGCTGCTACACAGTGTACGGATAGCAGAAAAGGATAATTGTGTCAATCAAGAATCGCACCAGTGGAATATTTAACACGAATATACCTGAAACACTGCTCTGTAGAAGTGTCAACTTCTCCTTCAACAAAAGTGATCACACGTGTATCCGATTCAGACATTTTTAACGAGAATATACCCAAAAATGTTTTGCTTAAATTGACATTTGAAATAAAACACGAGTTTAAAAATTCTGACAGTTAAATTTATATCTTATGATATTTTATCAATATTTTATACACTACTTGCAACTGTCTCCAAATAGTTAATCATATTTTCCGTTGCTAAATTGAACTCCCCCTTATCCTTCGCTATATTAAACATATAGCCGCGTATAAATTCCCAAAAATATTGCGATGCTGGAGGATCTTCCATATTCAACACTGTAAATATCTGCACACATACAGACAAACAGTTTTCGTAACTTAACTGGTAATGTAAATCCATAAAGACCACATAACACTCTTGAACTGCCAACATACTATCACCCACAACAAATATGCAGGGATATGGTTCAATATATTCATCGATTTCCGCTTTATGTCGTATTAAACGCATCATTGAGTGTTGAGAGTCGGTAATGGAATAGCTCACGTTGCCATTGACTGCTTCAAAATGGCGTGTTGGTTTTGTAATGGCATGAACCAAATAGATTAGAATACAAGAACTAGAATCTGGTAATGGATAAGAGAATTTAGTTTTGAAAAGAATTGCAATTAAATGTTGAAACACTAACCTTCATTTATAGTGGCCTTTGCCTTTTGCAATTGATATTTTTCCAAAAGCTTTATACAATTAACATCTTTTAGTTTAACTTTCAGGAATTGTTCTATGTTTTGTTTATATACCAGCCAACGTGTACGAAAAGTTTCCATAGCTTCAGGATAGAAATATTGAAAGTCCATAGTCAACTAGAATGTGAAGAGAATTTTATTTAAAAGGATTAATAAGAAATGAAATGTTTGAGGTAACAATTTCAATCCCTCTACATTCTCATTCATACTCGGGTAAAGATTGTTAACTGTGCTATGGTTCCTTAAAAAAGAACTTCCAGCATATTCTCTAAAACTCACCAATTCATGGCCTGTCTCCAATTTATATGAGGGCCAATTATTTAGAAAGTCTTGTATGCTTTTAAGATCCTTTAAATTTTGCGTTTGCCAGCAACGATATTTCATTGTATCTTCCCACATATCGATAATTTTCGAAAAATTTTCACATTTATGAGATTTAAGCCAAGCTTGAATGGACTTGCTATCTTCATAATGAACCTCCGCGCGAGACTCAGGCTCTCTTGATGTAGAGTTAGTGTCAAGTTTTGTATTGGATGTGTTGTTGGTTTGCTTGAGTATGTGTCTACGTACGTAAATAAGACGGTAATAAAAGCGACCGCATGTTCTGTAACCATCACGATTACACCAGGATTTCTACGACAGTTGGAGAATAATTCTTTCAAAAATTTACGTCCTTTAAAAATTTCTGTTTTCAGAGAATACCTTATCTTCTGTGGGAAAATGTTCGACTATTTGCTCTGCCAACTTATCCATTATATCCGAACTAAATTTAATTTTTCTACTCACGAAACAATCCACAATAGAACTACACAAGAAATGACGTTCGTTTTTCGATAGAGAGTTCTTCGATTCGTAACTGTCTTTCAACTCCTTTAATAATTCTGGTATAATTGTTTCCAACGTCTAAAACAGAAGTAAAAATTAAATGTAAAGCGGCTCTCTAAATGTTTCTGGTATTATTTAAATAACTTACAAATTGCTCTTCATCATCTTCATCTTCACTTGAGGTAGAATTAGTGACAACGTTTGAAGTAGATCTGTTGTTGGTTTGCTTGGCCATATTTCTACGTGAAGTGCGAAGACGGATAAAAAGACGACCGCGTGTTATGTAACCCTCACGACTATACCAGGTTTTCTACGTGAGTTGAAGAATAAATCTTTAAAAACTGTATGTCCTTTAAGGATTTCTTTGTTTTTAGATAATACCTTGTCTTCTTTGGGAAAATGTTCGACTATTTGTTCTGCCAACTCTGCCATTCTATCAGAACTAAATTTAATATTTCTGCTATTGAAATAATCCACAATAGAACTACACAAGAGACGTCGTTCGTTTATCGATAAAGAGTCTTTCGATTCGTAACTCCCTTTCAACTCCTTTAATAATTCTGGTATAATTGTTTCCAACGTCTAAAACATAAGTAGAAATTAAATGTAAAGCGGCTCTCTAAATGCTTTTGGTATTATTGAAATAACTTACAAAATGCTCTTCATCATCATCATCATCAAATTTCATATGCTTCGCTTTAGATATCTTGGATTTTTCATCCTTACTTGAAGCAGAGTTAGTGGCAACTTTTGAAGTGGATGTGTTGTTGGTTTGTTTGGCCATGTTTCTACGTGAGTTACGAAGACTTAAAACAAGACGACCCCGTGTGTCGTGACCATTACGATTACACCAGGATTTCTACGTGAGTTGGAGAATAAATCTTTAAAAAATGTATGTCCTTTAAGAATTTCTTTGTTTTAGAGAATACCTTGTCTTCTGTGGGAAAATGTTCGACTATTTGCTCTGCCAAATCATCCATTGTATAAGAACTAAATTTAATTTTTTTGCTTTCGAAATAATCCACAATAGCACTACACAAGAGACGACGTTCTTTTCTCGATAAAGAATTTTTCGATTCGTAACTGTCTTTCAACTCCTTTAATAATTCTGGTATAATTGTTTCCAAGGTCTAAATCAGAAGTAGAAATTAAATGTAAAGCGGCTCTCTAAATGTTTCTGGTATTATTTAAATAACTTACAACTTTTGAAGTGGATGTGTTGTTGGTTTGTTTGGCCATATTTCCACTACGGGGTCTATAAAGACGGAAAATAAGGCGACCGCGTGTTCCGGGACCATCACGATTGCACCAGGATTTCTACATGAGTTGGAGAATAAATCTTTAAAAAATGTATGTCCTTTAAGAATTTCATTGTTTCTAGAGAATACCTTGTCTTCTGTGGGAAAATGTTCGACTATTTGTTCTGCCAACTCATCCATTATATACGATCCAAATTTAATTTTTCTGCTTACGAAATAATCCACAATAGCACTACACAAGAGACGACGTTCTTTTCTCGATAAAGAATTTTTCGATTCGTAACTGTCTTTCAACTCCTTTAATAATTCTGGTATAATTATTTCCAAAGTCTAAATCAGAAGTAGAAATTAAATGTAAAGCGGCTCTCTAATTGTTTTTGGTGTCATTTAAATAACTTACAAATTTCTCTTCATCATCTTTATTCTCTCTTGAGGTAAAGTTAGTAGAGGTTTGTTTGGCCATGTACCTCCGTGAGTTATACAGACGAATACGAAAGCGACCGCGTGTGTCAGCACCATCACGACCGCACCAGGATTTCTACGTGAGTAGAAGAATAAATTTTTAAAAAATGTATGTCCTTTAAGAATTTCTTTGTTTGTAGGGAATACCTTGTCTTCTTTGGGAAAATGTTCGACTATTTGTTCTGCCAAATCATCCATTATATCCGAACGAAATTTAAGTTTTCTGGTTTCGAAATAATCCACAATAGCACTACACAAGAAACTACGTTCGTTTGCCGATAAAAAGTCTTTCGATTCGTAACTGTCTTTCAGCTCCTTTAATAATTCTGGCATAATTGTTTCCAACGTCTAAACCATAAGTAGAAATTAAATGTAAAGCCTCTGTAGATGTTTCTGTTATTATTTAAATAACTTACAACTTTTGAAGTGGGTGTGGGTGTGTTTTTGGTTTGCTTGGGTAAGTCTCTACGTAAGTAATGGAAACGGAAATAAAAGCGACCGCACGTTCTGACACCATCACGATTACACCAGGATTTCTACATGAGTTGGAGAATAAATCTTTAAAAAATGTATGTCCTTTAATAATTTCATTGTTTTTAGAGAATACCTTATCTTCTGTTGGAAAATGTTCAACTATTTGTTCTGCCAACTCATCCATTATATCCGAACTAAATTTAATTTTTCTACTGACGAAATAATCCACAATAGAACTACACAGGAGACGACGTTCGTTTGTCGATAAAGAGTTTTTCGATTCGTAACTGTCTTTCAACTCCTTTAATAATTCTGGTATAATTGTTTCCAACGTCTAAACCATTAGTAGAAATTAAATGTAAAGCCTCTCTCTAGATGTTTCTGGTATCATTTAAATAACTTACAAATTTCTCTTCATCGTCTTCATTCTCTCTTGAGGTAAAGTTGGTAGAGGTTTGTTTAGCCATTTTGCTGCGTGAGTAATGAAGGTGGGAAAGAAATCGACCGCATGTTCTGAGACCATCACGGTTACACCAGGTTTTCTACGTGAGTTGGAGAATAAATCTTTAAAAAATTTATTACCTTTAAGAATATCTTTCTTTATAGAGAATACCTTGTCTTCGGTGGGAAAATGTTCGACTATTTGCTCTGCCAACTCATCCATTATATTCGAACTAAATTTAGTATTTCTGCTTTCGAAATAATCCACAATAGAACTACACAAGAAACGACGTTCTTTTGTCGATAAAGAGTTTTTCGATTCGTATCTGTCTTTCAACTCATTAAATAATTCTGGTATAATTGTTTCCAACGTCTAAAACAGAAGTAGAAATTAAATGTAAAGCGGCTCTCTAAATGCTTTTGGTATCATTTAAATAACTTACAAATTGCTCTTCATCATCTTCATTAAATATCATACGCTTTGCATTAGATATCTGGGAGTTTTCATCCGAATCTAGTACAGTTAATAAGTCGTCAGGGTCATCTACAACCACAGTTGATGATGAAATTTGGCCTCCTTGTAAATTTTTGGGCAATGGTTTGATAGCAAGTTCTTGTTTTGCAATCACAACTGGTTGATTGTTACTCAGTATATGAGGTTTTTCATTAGCAATATTTATGATACTCTGTGCTTGAGGTTTCTCTTTAGGACTATTTAAGTTCTTGCTTTCGCTATCCCGATTCAACTGTATTTTAGTATTCAGCGAAGTATTACCTTTCGAAATTTGCCATAGGTTTAGTAAATATTCAAATTCCGCTAAGATACCCAACTCACTTTTGGGTATTAATTCGTGTATTTGATCTTTTTTAAAAAATCGTAAATGACGGGCATTAACATTGCAACCTGTGGCATAGAGTTAAAGAAATTTTTTAATAATTCTTGTGTTTTTTGGAAAACTAGGCAGTTACAGTTGTACTTACGTTTGCAACGTTCAAATAAGTACGCATAATTGTATGGATCGATTTCACGTAATGTGTTTACAAGTTGAGCATCTAATTCCTCTGTAAACTTAGCTAAGAACCATGGATAGTTTTAATAAAATTAACAAATTTGCAACACTAAATGAATGTATTCTTTGTAGTCGAAGGATAATATCGCTCGATTTACGAAACAATAGCAAGAAGGAAACTGAAGTTCCTTAAACTCAGTTTAGATTTGCCAAAGTAATGAGTAGACACTAGACGTGTGCACAAGTCATCTTGCTAGCTTATCCTTCACTAAATGCAATACTGAATTGTTCTCTTTTTTGTTGGTCTTGATTATACGAGTACACTGAAATGTGTATTTCTCTTTTATTCAAAGTATACAACAGCACTCATTTATCTGTGAAGTAATGGATATATGTTTTGTGTTGTAAGAGCATACAGAGCGTACATAAGTGTTTCTATACATTCTTTGCTTCTGCCATGAACTCTTCCAACAACAATCTCTCTTCAAATTGCTATGTTAATATTCGTTGATGTTCGTGTCCTATATGTGTAAAAAGCCGAAGGCCCCTGGGGCTATTGATGCCGACGAAAATGAAATGCACGTTGTGACACTATGAAGTGTACAATATTTTTGTTGTACTCTTCACACAACTCTCTTTTGTATTGTTGTACAATGGTTTATGAGTGCAGTTGTTTTTTGTTCTCTATCTATGCTTCGCTCTTATTTATATTTGCAGCTACAGTAAATATTCGCTCATGAGAAAATACAATACTGTACAATTTTTAATGTCTTGTGCACACCTTTAGCACAATGTACAACCTTTAGTAGACACCATCCATGCAGTATTATTAAACGTATATTAAAAAATTATTTGCAACTGTTGGGGAATAGGTTTGTGGCTAAAATCGATATTGTTGAATAAATGAAAACCTTATTGTTAAAGTTAGTGTTTGGAAAACAACAAACAATAAATTCTTTAACACGGAACACGCAACAAACAGTTCTGCATTTTCTCCACCACTATACTTTAACTCCTCAGCAAAGAATACATTTTTCATGTTGTTGTTTTAACAACCGATACTTACCAGCAATGGTAGTCATCGTCATTATTTTATTATCAATTTTTGATGTTAACTTGAATGCAAATGTTGTTGTTTTAATCTCTTTCCAATGCACTAGTAAATAGTATTAAAATTTATGGAACACTTCAATTAGTATTCCTGAATACACTTTCCATGTATGATTTTTCAATCAACGAGTTTAGTAGAATACATTTCATTTTGAATACATTTTTATATTTCGGCTGTTTTCTATTTCATTTCACATACCGCTTTGTATATTTAACAGATTACAGACTGTATTTTGTTATGGACCAGTGTTGTTAAATTCAGTATTTTAGTACTTTTGTCAGTACTTTTCCATTTCAAAACTACACCAGTACCCCCGCTACACTTTCAGCACTTTTTTGTTATTACATATCGTATGGTTTGAGCTTTTCACTTATTAATGGGTTTGCAACATATTCAACATAATGCTAAAGGTAAAATTTGTCTTAAACCACGGTTAGCCCAATGCCCATGCAAAGTACGTTTGTTTTTAAAACACGAACAGCAAAGAAAGAACGCTGCCGAACCGTATATAATTTCGGTGAGAATTTAATTTGCTCTACATATGCTAAAATGAACGTACATTCCATGTACATTTGACTAAACGGTGCTTTTACATTTTGAATCAACTATTTTTGTTTTGTATATGAGAAACATGTATAACTCGTTAGTTTTTCTATTACATACCGTATATGTTTTGAGTGTAAGTAAATATTTTATATCAAAATACCATTTTGAAGCAAAAGAGTACTCTTTCAGTTATGAGTTAAGTACCATCAAAAAATTTCTTTTTTGCAACACTTATCGATTGATGACAAAAAATAAAATGTAGAGACCAAGGCGAATTCATAGAATTACTCATGCGGCGTTGAAAAAAGGCAGCTGTTTCTTAAACTTAGGGATGACAAATTATATTCTATTATGAGTGGTTTCGATAAATATGTTTAGATAAATATAAACAGTGCATTATTATTTTCGCATTTTTTTATTTGCAGTATAAAAATATTTATAAAAACATATTTCATAATAAATTTTACTAATAATTTAAGAGGAAAATACATTAAAATACATTTTTTAACACATTTATTTCATGAACAAAATTTGTATATTAGTTATCGATTGTTTTCATATACTGAGTGTCATCTATATTGAATTTATTAGTTTGTAAACAAGAAAAATGGAGGATAAATTAACTGAAAACACTTGTCTTGCGTTCTTTTGAAGCCTTTCGTAGGCCTTAGCAGCACAATACAATGTAATTTTTGTGTAAAACTATTAATAAATAATAAAAACAACTAATAACAATAATAATTTTTAACTTTTCCATTCAAGAAATTAGAAAATATTGGCAGCTTTCAGCAAGAAAAGGTTTTTGTGAGTACGTCTTATTTTGATCTTGTAATATTTAACTTCTTAATTACCTCTTGCACAAGAAACTATATTCACACCCACGTTTCGATTAATATTTAAATATTTAAGAATCTTTAAACTTTTCATTGAAGAAATTAAAAAATATTCCAAATTTTCCCTTTTTCAGCACAAAATAAATGTTTATTTGCATTTAATTTTTCTACTTTATCCGCCAGTTTTCACTCTGTATATCTGTTGCTTCTAACACGTTTGATTCGCAAAACATCATAACATTTTTTCTCCCTCTAAATTGGCCAGTAATGTTGCTGCTATGAGCGTTTGTCAAACGTCAAGGGTTTCTATTCTGTGTGTTCGGTGCTAGCAACTGTCTCCAAATAGTTAACCATATTTTCCGTTGCTGAATTGAACTTCTCCTTATCCTTCGCTATATTAAACATATAGCCGCGTATAAATTCCCAAAAACATTGTGATGCTGGAGGATCTTCCATATTCAACACCGTAAATATCTGCACACATACAGACAAACAGTTTTCGTAACTTAACTTGTAATGTAAATCCATAAAGACCACATAACACTCTTGAACTTCCAACATACTATCACCCACAACAAATATGCAGGGATATGGTTCAATATATTCATCGATTTCCGCTTTATGTCGTATTAAACGCATCATTGAGTGTTGAGAGTCGGTAATGGCATAGCTCACGTTGCCATTGACTGCTTCAAAATGGCCTAATGGTTTTGTAATGGCATGAACCAAATATATTAGAATACAAGAACTAGAATCTGGTCATGGATAAGAGAATTTAGTTTTGAAAAGAATTGCAATTACATGTTGAAACACTAACCTTCATTTATAGCGGCCTTTGCCTTTTGCAATTGATATTTTTCCAAAAGCTTTATACAATTAAAATCTTTTAATTCAACTTTCAGGAATTGTTCTATGTTTTGTTTATATACCAGCCAACGTGTACGAAAAGTTTCAATAGCTTCAGAATAGAAATATTGAAAGTCCATAGTCAACTAGAACGTGATAAAAATTTTATTTTAAAAGGATTAATAAGAAATGAAATGTTTGAGGTAACAATCTCAAACCCTCTACATTCTCATTCATACTCGGGTAAAAATTGTTAACTGTGCTATGGTTCCTTAAAAAAGAACTTCCAGCATATTCTCTAAAACTCACCAATTCATGGCCTGTCTCCAATTTATACGAGGGCCAATTATTTAGAAATTCTAGTATGGTTTTAAGATCCTTTAAATTTTGCGTTTGCCAGCAACGATATTTCATTGTATCTTCCCACATATCGATAATTTCCGAAAAATTTTCACATTTATGAGATTTAAGCCAAGCTTGAATGGACTTGCTATCTTCATCATGAATCTCCTCGCGAGACTCAGGCTCACTTGAAGTAGAGTTTATGACAGCTTTTAAATTGGATATGTCGTTGGTTTGTTTGGCCATTTTATAACGCGATGTCATGACGTAACGAAGACGGTAAAAAAGTTGACCGCGAGGGATTCTCCCATTACCATCAAACCAGGATTGCTACGCGAGTTGGAGAATAAATCTTTAAAAAATGTATATTAATGTTTTTAGAGATTACCTTGTCTTCTTTGGGAAAATGTTCGACTATTTGTTCTGCCAACTCATCCATTGTACACGAACTAAATTTAATTTTTCTGCTTTCGAAATAATCCACAATAGAACTACACAAGAGTCGTCGTTCTATTATCGACAGCGAGTTTTTCGATTCGTAACTGTCTTTCAACTCCTTTATTAATTCTGGTATAATTGTTTCCAACGTCTAAAACAGAAGTAGAAATTAAATGTAAAGCGGCCCTCTAAATGTTTCTGGTATTATTTAAATAACTTACAACTTTTGAAGTGGATGTGGGTGTGTTTTTGGTTTGCTTGGGTAAGTCTCTACGTAAGTAGTGAAGACGGGAATAAAAGCGACTGTGTGTTCTGACACCATCACGATTACACCAGGATTTCTACATGAGTTGGAGAATAAATCTTTAAAAAACGTATGTCCTTTAATAATTTCATTGTTTTTAGAGAATACCTTATCTTCTGTTGGAAAATGTTCAACTATTTGTTCTGCCAACTCATCCATTATATCCGAACTAAATTTAATTTTTCTACTGACGAAATAATCCACAATAGAACTACACAGGAGACGACGTTCGTTTGTCGATAAAGAGTTTTTCGATTCGTAACTGTCTTTCAACTCCTTTAATAATTCTGGTATAATTGTTTCCAACGTCTAAACCATTAGTAGAAATTAAATGTAAAGCCTCTCTCTAGATGTTTCTGGTATCATTTAAATAACTTACAAATTTCTGTTCATCGTCTTCATTCTCTCTTGAGGTAAAGTTGGTAGAGGTTTGTTTAGCCATTTTGTTGCGTGAGTAATGAAGGTGGGAAAGAAATCGACCGCATGTTCTGAGACCATCACGATTACACCAGGTTTTCTACGTGAGTTGGAGAATAAATCTTTAAAAAATTTATGTCCTTTAAGAATTTCATTCTTTTTAGAGAATACCTTGTCTTCTGTGGGAAAATGTTCGACTATTTGCTCTGCCAAATCATCCATTGTATACGAACTAAATTTAATTTTTCTGCTTTCGAAATAATCCACGATTGAACTACACAAGAGACGACGTTCTTTTCTCGATAAACAGTCGTTTGATTCGTAACTGTCTTTCAACTTCTTTAATAATTCCGGTATAATAGTTTCCAACGTCTAAAACAGAAGTAGAAATTAAATGTAAAGCTGCTCTCTAAATGTGTCTGGTATTGCTTATATGACTTACAAATTGCTCTTCATCATATTCATCCTCACTTGAGGTACAATTTGTGACAACTTTTGAAGTGGATGTGCTGTTGGTTTGCTTGCCCATGTCTCTACGTGAGTTACGGAGGCGGAAAATAAGGCGTCCGCTTGTGGGACCATTACGATTACACCAAGACATCTACTTGAGTTGGGGAATAAATCTTTAAAAAATTCATGTCCTTTAAGAATATCTTTGTTTTTAGAGAATACCTTGTCTTCTGTGGGAAAATGTTCGACTATTTGTTCTGCCAACTCATCCATTATATCCAAATTAAATTTAATTTTTCTGCTTTCGAAATAATCTACAATAGAACTACACAAGAAACGACGTTCGTTTGTCGATAGCGAGTTTTTCGATTCGTAACTCCCTTTCAACTCCTTTAATAATTCTGGTATAATTATTTCCAACGTCTAAAACAGAAGTAGAAATTAAATGTAAAGCGGCCCTCTAAATGTGTCTGGTATTGCTTAAATAACTTACAACTTTTGAAGTGGGTGCGTTTTTGGTTTGCTTGAGTATGTTTCTACGTAAGTAATGGAAACGGAAATAAAAGCGACCGCATGTTCTGGGACCATCACGATTACACCAGGATTTCTACGTGAGTTGGAGAATAAATCTTTAAAAAATGTATGTCCTTTAATAATTTCTTTGTTTTTAGCGAATACCTTATCTTCTGTGGGAAAATGTTCGACTATTTGTTCTGCCAACTCAGACATTATATCCGAACTAAATTTAATATTTCTGCTTTCGAAATAATCCACAATAGAACTACACAAGAAGCTACGTTCGTTTGTTGATAAAGAGTTTTTCGATTCGTAACTGCATTTCAACTCCTTTAATAATTCTGGTATAATTTTTTCTAACGTCTAAAATAGAAGTAGATATTAAAGGTAAAGCGGCTTTTTAAATTTATCTGGTATTGTTTAAATAACTTACAAATTCCTCTTCAGCATAATCTTCATCAAATTTCATGCGCTTTGCACTACATATCTTAGAGTTTTCATCCGAATCTAGTACAGTTAATAATTCGTCAGGTTCATCTGCAACCATAGCTGGTGATGAAATTTGGGGTCCTTGTAAATTTGTGGAAATGGGTTTGATGTCAAGTGCTTGTTTTGCAACCACAACTGGTTGATTGTTACTCGGTACATGAGGTACATGAGGTTTTTCTTTAGCAATAATTGTGTTACTCTGTGGTTGAGGTTTGCCTTTAGGACTAATTAAGTTGTTGCTTTCGTTATCGCGATTCAGCTGTATTTTAGTATCGAACGAAGCATAACCTTTTGAAATTTGCCATAGGATTAGTAAATATTCAAATTCCGCTAAGATACCCAACTCACTTTTGGGTATTAATTCGTGTATTTGATCTTTTTTAAAATATCGTAAATGACGGGCATTAACATTGCAACCTGTGGCATAGAGTTAAAGAAATTTTTTAATAGTTCTTGTGTTTTTTGGAAAACTAGGCAGTTGCAGTTGTACTTACGTTTGCAACGTTCAAATAAGTACGAATAATTGTGTGGATCGATTTCACGTAATGTGCTTACAAGTTGATCATCTAATTTCTCTGTAGATTTAGCTAAAACCATGGATAGTTTGAATAAAATTAACAAATTTGCAACACTAAATGAATGTATTCTTTGTAGTCGAAGGAATGTAATTCTAATTAATATCGCTCGATTTACGAAACAATAGCAAGAAGGAAACTGAAGTTCCTTGAACTCAGTTTAGTTTTGCCAAAGTAGTGAGTAGACACCATCCATGCAGTATTATTGAACGTATATTAAAAAATTATTTGCAACTGTTGGCCAATAAGTTTGTGGCTAAAATCAATATTGTTGAATAAATGAAAACCTTATTGTTAAAGTTAGTGTTTGGAAAACAACAAACAATAAATTCTTTAACACGGAACACGCAACAAACAGTTCTGCATTTTCTCGACCACTATACTCCAACTCCTCAGCAAAGAATACATTTTTCATGTTGTTGTTTTAACAACCGATACTTACCAACAATGGTAGTCATCGTCATTATTTTTTATCAATTTTTGATGTTAACTTGAATGCAAATGTTGTTGTTTTAATCTCTTTCCAATGCACTACTAAATAGTATTACAATTTATGGAACACTTCAATTAGTATTACTATTCAGGAACACTTTCCATGTATGATTTTTCAATCAACGAGTTTAGTAGAATACATTTCATTTTGAATACATTTTTATATTTCGGCTGTTCTCTATTTCATTTTCACATACAGCTTTGTTAAGTTTAACAGATTACAGACCTTTGTTTATGGACCACTGTTGAAAAATTTAGTACTTTATTACTTTCTACAGTACTTTTCTATTTCAAAAATATCACAGTAGCCCCTCTACACTTTCAGCACTTTTTTGTTATTACATATTAATAACAATGGGTTAGCAACATGTGCAACATAATGCTAAAAGTAAAATTAGTCTTCAACCCCGGTTAGCCCAACGTCCATGCAAAGAAAGTTCGTTTCTAAAATATAAAAAACAGTGAGAACGCTGCCGAACCGTAATGTAATTTCTGTGAGTATTTAATTTGCTCTACATATGCTAAAATGAACGTACATTCCATTACGTTCCGTCTACATTTGACTAAACGGGGCTTTTACATTTCGATTCAACTGTTGTTTTGTATATCAGAAACATGTATAACTCGTTAGTTTTTCCATTACATTCCGTACATGTTTTGAGAATAAGTAAATATTTTATATAAAAGTACCATTTTGTTGCAAAAGAGTACTCCTTCAGTTATGAGTTCAGTACCATCAAAAAATTTCTATTTTGCAACACTATTATCGATTGTTGACGAAATAAAATGTAGAGACCAAGGCGAATTCATAGAATGACTCATGCGGCGGTGAAAAAAGTCAGCTGTTTCGCAAACTTAGGGATGACAAATTATATTCTATTGTGAGTGGTTTCGATAAATATGTTTAGATAAATATAAACAGTGCATTATTATTTTCGCATTTTTTTATTTGCATTATAAAAATATTTATAAAAACATATTTCATAATAAATTTTACTAATAATTTAAGAGGAAAATACATTAAAATACATTTTTTAACACATTTATTTCATGAACAAAATTTGTATATTAGTTATCGATTGTTTTTATGTACTGGGTGTCATCTATTTTGAATTTATTAGTTTGTAAACAAGAAAAATGGAGGATAAATTAACTGAAAACACTTGTCTTGCGTTCTTTTGAAGCCTTTCGTAGGCCTTAGCAGCATAAACAATGTAATTTTTGTGTAAAACTATTAATAAATAATAAAAACAACTAATAACAATAATAATTTTTAAATTTTCCTTTCAAAAAATTAAAAAATATTGGCAGCTTTCAGCAAGAAAAGGTTTTTATGAGCAGTACGTCTTATTTTGATCTTGTAATATTTAGCTTCGTAATTACCTCTTTCACAAGAAACTATATTCATTAAGACCGAAAATCATCCACATTTCAATTATTATTTAAATATTTAAGAATCCTTAAACTTTTCATTGAAGAAATTAAAAAATTTTCCCTTTTTCAGCACAAAAATGCTTATTTGCATTTAATTTATCTACTTTATCCGCCAGTTTTCACTCTGTATATCTGTTGCTTCTAACACATTTGATTCATAACATTTTTTTCTCCCTCTAAATTGGTCTGTGCATTTATGTTATGAGTGTTTTTCATCTGTCAAAAGTATCGTATCTGTATGTATCTGTGGTGTTAAATATAACAAACCAGTATGTTAAAATTAAATAAAGAACAACTGAAACACCGTATAACACCGAAATATAAAAATGTATTCTAAATGAAATGTATTCTACTAAACTGGTTGATTGAAAAATAATACATGGAAAGTATTCCTGCATGGTATTACTAATTGAAGTGTTCCACGAATTGTAATATTCTTAAGTAGTGCATTGGAAAAAAGTTAAAACAACAACATTTGCATTCAAGTTAACATCAAAAATTGATAATAAAATAATGACGATGGATACAACTGCTGGTAAGTATCTGTATAATAATAATAATAAATTTAAACAACAACATGAAAAATGTATTCATTGATGAAGAGTTGTGGAGAAAATGCAGAACAATTTGTTACGTGTTCCGTGTTAAAGAATTTATTGTTTCCTGTTTTCCAAATGTTAACTTTAACAATAAAGTTGTCATTTATTCAACAATATCAATTTTAGTCACAAACATATTCCCCAACAGTTGCAAATAATTTTTTAATATACGTTCAATAATACTGCATGGATGGTGTCTACTCACTACTTTGGCAAAACTAAACTGAGTTTAAGGAACTTCAGTTTCCTTTTTGGTATTGTTTCGTCAATCGAGTGATATTAATTAGAATTACATTCCTTCGACTACAAAGAATACATTCATTTAAAGTGTTGCAAATCTGTGAATATTAATAAAACTATTCATGGTTTTTAGCCAAGTCAACAGAGGAATTAGATGCTCAACTTGTAAGCACATTACGTGAAATTGATCCACACAATTATGCGTACTTATTTGAACGTTGCAAACGTAAGTACAACTGCAACTGCCTAGTTTTCCAAAAAACACAAGAACTATTAAAAAATTTCTTTAATTCTATGCCACAGGTTGCAATGTTAATGCCCGTCATTTACGATTTTTTAAAAAAGATCAAATACACGAATTAATACCCAAAAGTGAGTTGGGTATCTTAGCGGAATTTGAATATTTACTAAACCTATGGCAAATTTCGAAAGGTAATACTTCGCTGAATACTAAAATAAAGTTGAATCGGGATAGCGAAAGCAAGAACTTAAATAGTCCTAAAGAGAAACCTCAAGCACAGAGTATCATAAATATTGCTAATGAAAAACCTCATATACTGAGTAACAATCAACCAGTTGTGATTGCAAAACAAGCACTTGCTATCAAACCATTGCCCAAAAATTTACAAGGAGGCCAAATTTCATCATCAACTATGGTTGTAGATGACCCTGACGACTTATTAACTGTACTAGATTCGGATGAAAACTCCCAGATATCTAATGCAAAGCGTATGATATTTAATGAAGATGATGAAGAGAAATTTGTAAGTTATTTAAATAATACCAAAAGCATTTAGAGAGCCGCTTTACATTTAATTTCTACTTCGGTTTTAGACGTTAGAAACAATTATACCAGCATTATTAAAGAATTTGAAAGACAGTTACGAATCGAAAAACTTTTTATCGGCAAAAGAACGTCGTCTCCTGTGCAGTTCTATTGTGAATTATTTCGAAAGCAGAAAAATTAGATTTAGTACGGATACAATGGATGAGTTGGCAGAACAAATAGTCGAACATTTTCCCACAGAAGACAAGGTATTCTCTATAAAGAAAGATATCCTTAAAGGACATATATTTTTTAAAGATTTATATCCAACTCACGTAGAAATCCTGGTGTAATCGTGATGCTGCCGCAACACGAGGTCGACTTTATTTCCATTTTCGTTACACACGTAAAAAAATGGCCAAACAAACTAACAACACATCCACTTCAAACCTTGTCATTAACTCTAAGTCAAGTGATGATGAAGATGAAGAGAAATTTGTAAGTTAACAAACATTTAGAGAGCCGCTAAACATTTAATTTCTACTTCTGTTTTAGACATTGGAAACAATTATACCAGAATTATTTAATGAGTTGAAAGACAGTTACGAATCGAAAAACTCTTTATCGACGAACGAACGTCGTCTCTTGTGTAGTGATATTGTGGAATTTTTCGTGAGAAGAAAAATTAAATTTAGTTCGGATATAATGGATGAGTTGGCAGAACAAATAGTCGAACATTTTCCCACAGAAGACAAGGTATTCTCTAAAAACAGAAATTTTTAAAGGACGTAAATTTTTTAAAGATTTATTCTCCAACTCACGTAGAAATCTTGGTGTAATCGTGATGGTTACAGAACATGCGGTCGCTTTTATTTCCGTATTATTTACGTACGTAGGAACATACTCAAGCAAACCAACAACACATCCACCTCAAAACTTGTCACAAGCTCTACCTCAAGTGAGAATGATGATGATGATGAAGAGCAATTTGTAAGTTATTCAAATAATACCAAAATCATTTAGATAGCCGCTTTACATTTAATTTCTACTTTTGTTTTAGACATTGGAAACAATTATACCAGAATTATTAAAGGAGTTGAAAGGGAGTTACGAATTGAAAGACTCTTTATCGACAAACGAACGACGTCTCTTGTGTAGTTCTATTGTGGATTATTTCGTGAGTAGAAAAATTAAATTTAGTTCGGATATAATGGATGAGTTGGCAGAACAAATAGTCGAACATTTTCCCACAGAAGACAAGGTATTCTCTAAAAACAAAGAAATTTTTAAAGGACGTAAATTTTTTAAAGATTTATTCTCCAAATCACTTAGAAATCTTGGTGTAATCGCGATGGTCACAGAACATGCGGTCGCTTTTTTTTTCGTTTTCATCACTTACGTAGAGGCATACCCAAGCAAACCAAAAGCGCACCCACTTCAAAAGTCGTAAGTTTTTAAATAATACCAGAAAACTTTAGAGAGCCGCTTTACATTTAATTTTTACTTATGGTTTAGACGTTGGAAACAATTATACCAGAATTATTAAAGGAGTTGAAAGGGAGTTACGAATCGAAAAACTCGCTATCGACAATAGAACGACGTCTCTTGTGTAGTTCTATTGTGGATTATTTCGAAAACAGACAAATTAAATTTAGTTCGTGTACAATGGATGAGTTGGCAGAACAAATAGTCGAACATTTTCCCACAGAAGATAAGGTATTCTCTAAAAACAAAGAAATTCTTAAAGGACATGCATTTTTTAAAGATTTGTTCTCCAACTCACGTAGAAATCCTGGTTTAATGGTAATGGGAGCTTCCCACGCGGTCAACTTTTCTACCGTCTTCGTTACGTCATGTCATCACGATATAAAATGGCCAAACAAACCAACGACATATCCAATTTAAAAGCTGTTATAAACTCTACCCCAAGTGAGCCTGAGTCTCGCGAGGAGGTTCATGATGAAGATAGCAAGTCCATTCAAGCTTGGCTTAAATCTCATAAATGTGAAAATTTTTCGGAAATTATCGATTTGTGGGAAGATACAATGAAATATCGTTGCTTGCAAACGCAAAATTTAAAGGATCTTAAAAGCATACTAGAATTTCTAAATAATTGGCCCTCGTATAAATTGGAGACAGGCCATGAATTGGTAAGTTTTAGAGAATATGCTGGAAGTTCTTTTTTAAGGAACCATAGCACAGTTAACAATCTTTACCCGAGTATGAATGAAACTGTAGAGGGATTGAGATTGTTACCTCAAGCATTACATTTCATATTAAACCTTTTAAAAATAAAATTCTCTGCACGTTCTAGTTGACTATGGATTTTAAATATTTATATCTCCAAGCTATAGAAACTTTTCGTACACGTTGGCTGATATATAAACAAAACATAGAACAATACCTGAAAGTTGAATTAAAAGATGTTAATTGTATAAAGCTTTTGGAAAAATATCAATTGCAAAAGGCAAAGGCCACTATAAATGAAGGTTAGTGTTTCAACATTTAATTGCAATTCTTTTCAAAACTAAATTCTCTTATCCATTACCAGAGTCTAGTTCTTGTATTCTAATCTATTTGGTTCATGCCATTACAAAACCAACACGCCATTTTGAAGCAGTCAATGGCAACGTGAGCTATTCCATTACCGACTCTCAACACTCAATGATGCGTTTAATACGACATAAAGCGGAAATCGATGAATATATTGAACCATATCCCTGCATATTTGTTGTGGGTGATAGTATGTTGGAAGTTCAAGAGTGTTATGTGGTCTTTATGGATTTACATTACCAGTTAAGTTACGAAAACTGTTTGTCTGTATGTGTGCAGATATTTACGGTGTTGAATATGGAAGATCCTCCAGCATCACAATGTTTTTGGGAATTTATACGCGGCTATATGTTTAATATAGCGAAGGATAAGGAGAAGTTCAATTTAGCAACGGAAAATATGGTTAACTATTTGGAGGCAGTTGCAAGTAGTGTATAAAATATTGATAAAATAATCATAAGATATAAATTTAACTGTCAGAATTTTTAAACTCGTGTGTTATTTCAAAAATCAATTTAAGCAAAACATTTTTGGGTACATTCTAATCTTAAAATGTCTGAATCGGATACACGTGTGATCACTTTTGTTGAAGAAGTTGACACTTCTACATAGCAGTGTTTCAGGTATGTTCTTGTTAAATATTCCACTGGTGCGATTCTTGATTGACACAATTATCCTTTTCTGCTATCCGTACACTGTGTAGCAGCATTTTATGTTCCGGTATTCAGGAACTCGCATGAGTTTAGCTAAGTTTTTAGCAATTAAAGTTCATAAAGTTCAGAATTACATAAATTGAATTGAATTTTTAATAATTAAGTGCTGAATAGATCCAATTTTAATCTGGAACAAAATCACTTAAAGTTAAGACAATCACCCTTATCGTGAATATTATGGGAATAAATTATTTGGGAGTAAACTTTTTTTCCCATCACAAAAAATCGGTATTGCGAATATATTGGGAATAAAAGTCTTTATTGTGAATTAGTTATAAATGCTGTATAAACAAAAAAATTTATTGTGAATTACCTATCAACAATTTTTCAAAGAAAAATACAAATCTTAAAAAATTATTTGTGTATATCTTCGTTTTTTGGTGCAAGAAGAGGAGAAACAATCCATGGAAAGGTTGCAGCAAAGATCTAGGTATACTTTTGTAATAATTATTACATATACATATAATACAAATATAATTTAGGAGAGCCATGGATGCTAGTACCCTATAGAAATGCCGCAGACGGATCAGCAGAAGCAAAATTTAACGAAGTGCATTCTCGAGCGCGTTATATTGTGGAAAGGACCAACGGAGTTCTTAAAAACAGATGGCGTTGTTTGCGTGGAGCATGAGAATTACACTACTCCCCAAAGAAAAGTGCTCAAATGGTTAATATTTGCAGTGCGTTACATAATTTATGCATATATTGTAAGTTGATGAAGTTATTCAAGGAACACGTCTGAATGAAGCTGAACGCATTCATACTAGCGTAGCAAGTTCACTTTCATCACTTTTACATATATGTAAATACATAAAAACAAAACAAAATAAATCCAGTCTTCTCTGGAATACTTTAACCTAAAAACCAGTCTTCTTTGAAAATATCACACTCCAACTTGTACTAGTATTACATTTGCATTCCTTAAATTAAACAATGTACTTAGTTTAAAAAAACAACACCAAAACAATTTATAACTTACATGTTCCCTTCTTGTTCCCATTGGCAAGTGTTGGGAATTAATTTTACAAAATAATTCTTGGGAATAAACATTGGCGATACAATATTTTTTGTGTTTGTGAATTCACTCCCAAAAAATTTTTTTGGGAATGATTTACAATAGGAAATGAGGAAATTTGGGAATTTTTTTATGGGAATAGTTATTTACGATAGGGGTGAATACTTTGTTTAATGTTTTACAGCCGTTTTGTTTTTTAACAAATTTTTCATTTCATCTGGCAATACTTGCCCCTATGATTGTTTGCGTTTGGTTTGATTATAAATTTATTTCCCAGTTTTCTTTTCACTTTTATCTGCCGTGTTCTGTTATTTAACATTTGTTTGCATAAGTTAACTTGGCTTCTCATATTGTATGATAATAGTGAACTGCCATTTTACAGAAAAAAATCATTGCAGTAAAAGTATGAAATTTCCTATTACAATAAGTAGCGTGTGTATTATACCTGTTGAAAAACAATTTCTTTTTCGAGATAAGCACATTTGCCCATAAAATTGGGAAGATGGGTTTGTAGATAGTCTTCTTTTCGCATGATACCATCTAAATGGGGTAAAGCACCCCCAAACCATTATATTTCCGCAGCCATGTGTCTTTGAATACGTTCTCCGGGTCTGCGCCAGCAGTACTGCTTTCCATCTGACTGAAAGCGGTTAAATTTGGACTCATCAGACCATATAACACGTTACCAATCAATGGTCCAATTTCTGTACTCCATCGCAAATTTCAAGCGCGCTTTAACATTCTTATTGGACAATGCAGGTTTCTTTTTTAACGTTTGAAGTGTATTCAATGCCATTGAGCGCCCTTCTAGCTGCCCATTCGCTTGCATTTTTGTTAATTGCCAGTGAATCACCCTTTGGTGTTAGTAGCTTGTTTTTTTCTCAGTTTGGACAACATTAGTCGATCATTTTAGCCGGTTAATAATTTTTGCGTACTTCTGATTTGCGATTTGGGTGTCACATTTCGTGTCTTCTGATCTGCCATCACTGTCGATTGACAAATACCAAGTCTCTTGGAAATCCTACGTGAAGCACAGCCACTGTAATAGAAAAACTAACGAGTTATACATGTTTCTCATATACATACAAAACAATAACAGCTGATTCAAAACGTAAAAGCTCCGTTTAGGCAAATGTCGATGGAACGTTATGCAATGTACGTTCATTTTAGCATATGTAAAGCAAATTAAATACCGCAATTACATAACGGTTCGGCCGCGATCTCATTGCTTTTCGTATTTTAAAAACGAACGTACTTTGCATGGACAATGGGCTAACCGGGGTTTAAGACAAATTCTACTTTTAGCATTATGTTGAGCATGTTGCTAACCCATTAATAATAGTTGAAGAGCGCAAACCATAAGATATAATAAAAGTGCTGAAAGTGTAGCGGTGGTACTGTTGTATTTTTTAAATGAAAAAGTACTGACAATTACTAAAGTAGGTACTGAATTTTTCAACACTACAGTCCAAGGCATATTTATATCAGGTAACCGCAAGAATACAACAAGTACAACAATGCAAAAACAACAGGCATTTTGTTTTTGTTAAAGAGTACACGGAATGTCAAAAACAGCTTCATAACTGACTGACGAATAACAATAGAAAGAGAAATGTTAAAAAAAATTTATAAAAATGGTTACAAAACACTAAAAAAACAACAAAATTTTGACATTCTAAGCCTCGTCAGCTGTTGAATTGCGGTTACCTGATATAAATATGCCATGCTACAGTCTGTAATCTGTTAAATATCACAGATTATACACAGAATGGAAACGAGATTTTAACAGTTAACCCCGCATTGGGAAAAGGACAGCAAATATTACCAAAAAACATTTCTGTCCCTCTGTGATTGTCTTTTTTGTTTATTTATGTTTTTTAAGTTTTTGGCGTGAGTTTTTTATATTTGCGGGAGTTAATACAAAATGTAATTTTCGTGTGAAACTATTAATAAATAATAAAAACAACTAATAACAATAACAATTTTTAACTTTTCCATTCAAGAAATTAGAAAATATTGGCAGCTTTCAGCAAGAAAAGGTTTTTATGTGTAGTACGTCTTATTTTGATCTTCTAATATTTAGCTTCTTAATTACCTCTTTCACAAGAAACTATATTCATTAAGACCGAAAATCATCCACATTTCAATTATTATTTAAATATTTAAGAATCTTTAAACTTTTCATAGAAGAAATTAAAAAATATTCCAAATTTTCCCTTTCTTAACACAAAATAAATGTTTATTTACATTTGGTTTTTCTACTTTATCCGCCTGTTTCCACTCTGTATATCTATTGCTTCTAACACGTTTGATTCGCAAAACTTCATAACATTATTTTTCTCTCTCTAAATTGGCCTGTGCTTTTATGTTGCTAGCGTTTTTCATCTGTCAAAAGTGTCATATCTGTGGTGTTAAATATAACAAAGCAGTGTGTTAAAATCACAATGTGGTTAAAATTAATATAAAAATGTATTCTAAATGAAATGTATTCTACTAAACTGGTTGATTGAAAAATAATACATGGAATGTATTCCTGCATGGTATTACTAATTGAAGTGTTCCACGAATTGTAATATTCTTGAGTAGTGCATTGGAAAAAGTTAAAACACCAACATTTGCATTCAAAAAAACATTAAATATTGATAATAAAATAATGACAATGGATACCACTGCTGGTAAGTATCTATTGTTTAAACAACATTAAAAATGAATTCTAATGAATTCGCCTTGAATGTATTCTTTGCTGAAGGATTGGAGTATAGTAGTGGAGAAAATGTAGAAAAGTTTGTTGCGTGTTCCGTGTTGAAGATTTTATTGCCTGTTGTTTTCCAAACACTAACTTTAACAATAAAGTTTTTATTTATTCAACAATATCGATTTTAGTCACAAACTTATTCGCCAACAGTTGCAAATAATTTTTTAATATACGTTCAATAATACTGCATGGATGGTGTCTACTCACTACTTTGGCAAAACTAAACTGAGTTCAAGGAACTTCAGTTTCCTTCTTGCTAGTGTTTCGTAAATCGAGCGATATTAATTAGAATTACATTCCTTCGACTACAAAGAATACATTCATTTAGTGTTGCAAATTTGTTAAATTTATTAAAACTATCCATGGTTTTAGCTAAATCTAGGAAGGAATTAGATGATCAACTTGTAAACACATTACGTGAAATCGATCCATACAATTATGCGTACTTATTTGAACGTTGCAAACGTAAGTACAACTGCAACTGCCTAGTTTTCCAAAAAACACAAGAACTATTAAAAAATTTCTTTAACTCTATGCCACAGGTTGCAATGTTAATGCCCGTCATTTACGATATTTTAAAAAAGATCAAATACACGAATTAATACCCAAAAGTGAGTTGGGTATCTTAGCGGAATTTGAATATTTACTAATCCTATGGCAAATTTCAAAAGGTTATGCTTCGATCGATACTAAAATACAGCTGAATCGCGATAACGAAAGCAACAACTTAATTAGTCCTAAAGGCAAACCTCAAGCACAGAGTAACACAATTATTGCTAAAGAAAACCCTCATGTACCTCATGTACCGAGTAACAATCAACCAGTTGTGGTTGCAAAACAAGCACTTTCTATCAAACCCTTGCCCAAAAATTCACAAGGACCCCAAATTTCATCACCAGCTATGGTTGCAGATGAACCTGATGAATTTTTAACTGTACTTGATTCGGATGAAAATTCTAAGATATCTAGTGCAAAGCGTATGAAATTTGATGAAGAGCAATTTGTAAGTCATTTAAACACTACCAGAAAAATTTAAAAAGTCGCTTTACAATTAAATTTTTACTTCTGTTTTAGACGTTAGAAAAAATTATACCAGAAATATTAAAGGAATTGAAAGGGAGTTACGAATTGAAAGACTTTTTATCGGCAAACGAACGTAGTTTCTTGTGTAGTTCTATTGTGGATTATTTCCAAAGCAGAAATATTAAATTTAGTTCGAATATAATGGATGAGTTGGCAGGACAAATAGTCGAACATTTTCCCACAGAAGACAAGGTATTCTCTAGAACAAACAAATTCTTAAAGGACATACATTTTTTAAAGATTTATTCTCTAACTCACGTAGAAATCCTGGTGCAATCGTAAAGGTTCCAGAACACGCGGTCGCTTTTTTTTTCGTATTCATAACTCACGTAGAAACTTGGCCAAGCAAACTAACAACACATCCACTTCAAAAGTTGTCACAAACTCTACCTCAAGTGAGGATGAATATGATGAAGAGCAGTTTGTAAGTTATTTAAATAATACCAAAAGCATTTAGAGAGCCGCTTTACATTTAAATTTTACTTCTGTTTAGACGTTGGAAACAATTATACCAGAATTATTAAAAGAGTTGAAAGACAGTTACGAATCGAAAAACTCGCTATCGGCAATAGAATGTCGTTTCTTGTGTAGTTCTATTGTGGATTATTTCGAAAGCAGAAATATTAACTTTAGTTCTGATACCATGGATGTGTTGGCAGGACAAATAGTCAAACATTTTCCCACAGAAAACAAGGTATTCTCTATAAAGAAAGATATTTTTAAAGGACATACATTTTTTAAAGACTTATTCTCCAACTCACGTAGAAATCCTGGTGCAATCGTAAAGGTACCAGAACACGCGGTCGCTTTTTTTTTCGTATTCATAACTCACGTAGAAACTTGGCCAAGCAAACTAACAACACATCCACTTCAAAAGTTGTCACAAACTCTACCTCAAGTGAGGATGAATATGATGAAGAGCAGTTTGTAAGTTATTTAAATAATACCAAAAGCATTTAGAGAGCCGCTTTAAATTTAAGTTTTACTTCTGTTTTAGACGTTGGAAACAATTATACCAGAATTATTAAAGGAGTTGAAAGGCAGTTACGAATCGAAGAACTCTTTATCGACAAACGAACGTCGTTTCTTGTGTATTTCTGTTGTGGATTATTTCGAAAGCAGAAAAATTAAATTTAGTTCGGATATAATGGATGAGTTGGCAGAACAAATAGTTGAACATTTTCCAACAGAAGATAAGGTATTCTCTAAAAACAATGAAATTATTAAAGGACATACATTTTTTAAAGATTTATTCTCCAACTTACGTAGAAATCCTGGTGTAATCGTGATGGTTACAGAACATGCGGTCGCTTTTATTTCCGTCTTATTTACGTACGTAGAAACAACATATCCAAGCTAACCAACATTATATCCACTTCAAAAATTGTCACAAACTCTACCTCAAGTGAGGATGAATATGATGAAGAGCAGTTTGTAAGTTATTTAAATAATACCAGAAACATATAGAGAGCCGCTTTACATTTAAATTTTACTTCTGTTTTAGGCGTTGGAAACAATTATACCAGAATTATTAAAGGAGTTGAAAGACAGTTACGAATCGGAGAACTTTTTATCGAGAAAAGAACGTCGTGTCTTGTGTAGTTCTATTGTGGATTATTTCGAAAGCAGAAATATTAAATTTAGTTCTGATACCATGGATGTGTTGGCAGGACAAATAGTCGAACATTTTCCCACAGAAGACAAGGTATTCTCTAAAAATAAAGAAATTCTTAAAGGACATACATTTTTTAAAGATTTATTCTCCAACTCACGTAGAAATCCTGGTATAATCGTGATGGTCCCAACACACGCGGTCGCCTTTCTTTCCGTCTTCGTAACTCACGTAGAAACATGGCCAAACAAAACAACAACACATCCACTTCAAAAGTTGCCACAAACTCTACCTCAAGTGAGGATGAAAATGATGAAGAGAAATTTGTAAGTTATTTAAATAATACCAGAAACATTTAGAGAGCCGATTTACATTTAATTTCTACTTGTGTTTTAGACGTTGGAAACAATTATACCAGAATTATTAAAGGAGTTGAAAGACAGTTACGAATCGAAAAACCCTTTATCGACAAAACAACGTCGTCTCTTGTGTCGTGCTATTGTTGATTATTTCGAAAGCAGAAATATTAAATTTAGTTCGAATATAATGTCTGAGTTGGCAGAACAAATAGTCGAACATTTTCCCAAAGAAGACAAGGTATTCTCTAAAAACACAGAAATTCTTAAAGGACATACATTTTTTAAAGATTTATTCTCCAACTCACGTAGAAATCCTGGTATACTCGTAAGGGTCGCAGAACAAGCGGTAGCCTTCCTTGCCGTCTTTATAGCTCCCGTTTTAAAAACATGGCCAAGCAAACCAACAAGACATCCACTTCCAAAGTCGTAAGTTATTTAAATAATACCAGAAACATTGAGAGAGCCGCTATACATTTAATTTCTACTTCTGGTTTAGACGTTGGAAATAATTATACCAGAATTATTAATGGAGTTGAAAGACAGTTACGAATCGAAAGACTCTTTATCGACGAACGAACGTCGTTTCTTGTGTAGTTCTATTGCGGATTATTTCGAAAGCAGAAAAATTAAATTTAGTTTGGATATAATGGATGAGTTGGCAGAACAAATAGTCGAACATTTTCCCACAGAAGACAAGGTATTCTCTAAAAACAAAGAAATTCTTAAAGGACATTAATTTTTTAAAGATTTATTGTCCAACTCACGTAGAAATCCTGGTGTAATCGTAATGGTCGCAGAACAAGCGGGCGCCTTATTTTTCGTCTTCGTAACTCATGTAAAAACATGGCCAAGCAAACCAACAACACATCCACTTCAAAAGCTGCCAGGAACTCTATCTCAAGTGAGGATGAAAACTCCAAGATATCTAATGATGAAGATCAATTTGTAAGTTATTCAAATAATACCAGAAACATTTAGAGAGCCGCTTTACATTTAATTTCTACTTCTGTTTTAGACGTTGGAAATAATTATACCAGAATTATTACAGAATTTGAAAGACAATTTCGAATCGAAAAACTCCTTATCGACAAATGAACGTCGTCTCTTGTGTATTTCTATTGTGGATTATTTCTTAAGCAGAAAAATTAAATTTAGTTCGTATAGAATGGCTGAGTTGGCAGAACAAATAGTCGAACATTTTCCCACAGAAGACAAGGTATTCTTTAAAAACAAAGAAATTCTTAAAGGACATACATTTTTTAAAGATTTATTCTCCAACTCACGTAGAAATCCTGGTATAATGGTAAGAGTAGCGACTCACGCGGTCACTTTTTTTACCGTCTTCGTTACGCCACTTCATCACGTTATAAAATGGCCAAACGAAACAACGTCATATCCAATTTAAAAACTGTCATAAACTCTACCTCAAGTGAGCCTGAGTCACGCGAGGAAGTTCATGATGAAGATAGCAAGTCCATTCAAGCTTGGCTTAAATCTCATAAATGTGAAAATTTTTCGGAAATTATCGATATGTGGGAAGATACAATGAAATATCGTTGCTGGCAAACGCAAAATTTAAAGGATCTTGATAGCATACGAGAATTTCTAAATAATTGGCCATCGTATAAATTAGAGACAGGCCATGAATTGGTGAGTTTTGGAGAAACCAAAGCTTTGTTAACAATCTTTAACCGATAGTGAATGAGATTGTAGAGGGATTGAGATTGTTAGCTCAAGCATTAAATTTCTTATGAAAACTTAAAAAAAAATATTTCTTCACCTTCTAGTTGAATATGGACTTTCAATATTTATATCCTGAAGCTATGGAAACTTTTCGTACACGTTGGCTGGTAAATAAACAAAACATAGAACAATTCCTGAAAGTTGAACTAAAAGATGTGAATTGTATAGAGCTTTTGGAAAAATATCAATTGCAAAAGGCCACTCTAAATGAAGGTTAGTGTTTCAACATTTGATTGCAATTCTTTTCGAAACTAAAACCTCAAATGCATTACCAGATACTAGTTCTTGTATTCTAATCTATTTGGTTCATGCCATTACAAAACCATTACGCCATTTTGAAGCAGTCAATGGCAACGTGAGCTATTCCATTACCGACTCTCGACACTCAATGATGCGTTTAATACGACATAAAGCGGAAATCGATGAATATATTGAACCATATCCCTGCATATTTGTTGTGGGTGATAGTATGTTGGAAGTTCAAGAGTGTTATGTGGTCTTTATGGATTTGCATTACAAGTTAAGTTACGAAAACTGTTTGGCTGTATGTGTGCAGATATTTACGGTGTTGAATGTGGAATATCCTCCAGCATCACAATGTTTTTGGGAATTTATAAGCGGCTATATGTTTAATATATCCAATGATAAGGAGAAGTTCAATTTAGCGACGGAAAATATGGTTAACTATTTGGAGACAGTTGCTAGTAGTGTATAAAATAACGATAATGGTGGTGTGTTATCGATAATATGCCTTCAGTAACTCATAAGATATAAATTTAACTGACAGAATTTTGAAACTCGTGTTTTATTTCAAATATTAATTTAAGCAAAACATTTTTGCGTATACTCTCGCTTAAAATGTCTGAATCGGATACACTTTTGATCACTTTTGTTGACACTTCTACAGAGCAGTGTCCAGTATGCACTGGAGCGATTATTGATTGATACAATTATCCTTTTCTGCTCTCCGTACACTGTGTTGCATTACTTTATGTTCCGGCATTCAGAAACTCACATGAGTTTAGCTAAGTTTTTGGCAATTAAAGTTAATGGAGTTCACAATTACATAAATTGAATTCAATTTTTAATAATGAAGTGCTAAATAGATCCAATTTTAATCTGGATCAAAAGCACCTAAAGTTAAGACAATACCAGGGCGAACTCAATAAATTCGCCTGGGACCAGGGCGAACTCAATAATGAAGTGCTGAATAGATCCAATTTTAATCTGGATCAAAAGCACCTAAGGTTAAGACAATACCAGGGCGAACTCAATGAATTCGCCTGGGACCAGGGCGAACTCAATTAGGTGATGGCAAGGCAAATTCAATAAGGTGATGGCAATAGTACAACAACTCAATCCGACAATTATTGTCTTTATATGTAACCAATAGAGGATTGTTTATAATCAGAATATAGTTTTTAAGCTTTTTTAGTCTTAGAATATAGTTTTTGAGCTTTTTTAGTCTTAAGGACATTAATTTTCTTTTTATGGATAATTTTTTGTTCATAAGTTATTTCGAGGTAGTAAGCACCATATAAACAGTATCGAAACCATTGACGTTTGACAAACGCTCATAGCAGCAAATTACTAGCCAATTTAGATGGAGAAAAAAAATGTTATAATGGTTTACGAATCAAATGTGTTAGAAGCAACAGATATACAGAGTGAAAACTGGCGGATAAAGCAGAAAAATTAAATGCAAATAAACATTTATTTTGTGTTAAAAAAAGGGAAAATTTTGAATATTTTTTAATTTCTTCAATGAAAAGTTTAAAGATTCTTAAATATTTAAATATTAATCGAAATGTGTGTGATTTTCGGTCACAATGAATATAATTTCTTCTGCAAGAGATTATTAAGACGCTAAATATTACAAGATCAAAATAAGACGTACTGCTCATAAAAAAATTTTCTTGCTGAAAGTTGCCAATATTTTTTAATTTCTTGAAAGAAAAAGTTAAAAATTGTTATTGCTAGTAGTTGTTTTTATTATTTATTAATAGTTTTACACAAAAATTACATTTTATATTTACTCTCGCCAATATAAAGAACCCACCCCAAAACCTAAAAAAACATAAATAAACAAAACAGACAGACAATCAGAAAGGGACAGAAATACTTTTTGGTAATATTTGCTGTCCCTTTCATAATTCGCTGGTAAACGTCAAAATTGCGTTTCGATACTGTTTATACGGTGGTAGTAAGTGTACGGTTTTTTTTTTGCTCACTGGCAAACAAAATATTTGACATTTATGTGTACTGAAAAAAACACTCACATGGGCTGATAACACCACCTTATATGAATTCGCCTTGATCTGGCAATACTTGAATTTTAAATTATTTGATGTTTTGTTTTGTGTTACAAATTTATTCTCTTTTTTAACTTTCATTCTACCGTGTTCTATGAATTCGCCTTGGTCCATAAAAAACTACTGTCTTGTAGTAGTGTGTTAAATTTAACAGAGTGAGAACGGCCGAAATATTATACATAATGGGCCATAATCATAGTCATCAAAAAAGTAGACTTTAAGTATCATTTATTAAAGTGTCTACTTTTCATCTACTATAGACGATAAAAAGCTTACTTTTTCCGCTAAAGTCAGTTTTATACTTAAAACAAGCTGAAGTTGTTTTTAACAAAGTTAACATCATTTTAACTATATCAGCTGTTTGTCATTTATCAAAAGTTACAAAATCAAAACAAACCAAAAAGGAAAGTTATATGAATTGTGTTAAATTTTTTATAAATATTTTATTATAAATATATTATATTATTATTATATTATATATTTTTTTATTACTTTTTATAAATTGTGTTCACTGGTGCTCCAGTTTGCCTCTCGCTCCCTTTTCGTTTGGTCCTGTTGACAATTTATAAATCAATGATAGATAAGTATGTCAGACTCCATAAATGTAAGAACAGTATTCTAATCGTAATTTGCGTTAAAGATAAAAAGAATTATAATAGCTATACGTCATCATTTTGTTGCTGACTTTGTCAACAATTCTTTGAACTGAATTGGTCAATAGTTCGCTGAATATTTCTAAACTCGAATCTTAGCGAAACATTGAATATAGTAAAAATGAAGAGGACAGATCCATCGTATCTTCTCCAATTTCAGGTGAACGTGGGTTTTAAGTAGACAACATACTGATTTATATTCTCAGCATTATTTTTTGCCCAACCACCCTTGGATCTTCGCAAAGGGAACTTAAAGGAAACAAGTCTTTCCAAATATTTTATAAAAAATGTAATTTTACGAGACTTCAGAAATTCTTTGATATGTTTTAGTTTTATCTTGGGCGAGTCGATGGTGTTACCACTCCATTCCGGCTGCTTTTTCTGAGCAACTAACCCTTCAACGCACGCAGAAAAAAAATATTTTGTTTCCTAACTGCGGTTTCGTGTATGTGGCGTAAATAGAAGCCAGATCGTGGAAATAGCAGGAGAGTTGATATATCCAGTGATGCTTCCCCTCAATTTGAATGCTTAATCACACCTGGTTTTCATATTAACACTGACCATCTATTCAGGTCCATGTTTTCCGCCAAATTCTAAATCACCAGATGACCTTAGCTTGTTGCCGAATACAAAGAGAATCCTAATCTTTTTATTGGTCCCGGGTCAGTTTTCTTTATGATAGAATTTTTTTCCAATTAAGTTGGCTTCAAGTCCGTCATCCTCTTTGTGATGTATGTATGAACATTGTGAATGTAAGAACATTACATACCTTTTCTAAATTTTCCATTGAGATAATTGTTTATTTTCCCCGGATTAATTTTATGCAATTGTTTTTTTTCAATATATTTTGTTTATTTTTTGGTGTTTTTATTGCATCAGCTGTGCAGAGATGCCACTTATACAATATTTATACCAATTTGTATGCAAAATTTCAAACATTATACTAATCACCCACTTAAAGCTGATTCAACTTAAAACTATTATTAATTTTCACTATAGTTAAGAAACAGTTAGTAACAGGTTTAAATATTAAAGTTGTTTTTAAAAAGAACCGACTTTAGTGTTTGACTATGATTATGGGCCAATGTATTCAAAAGAAAAAGATTCTACTAAACTGAGGTAAAACAGACGAGCATGTTAATCAAAAATACCAAATGAGTGATAAATAATACATGGAAAGTATTCCTGCATGGTATTACTAATTGAAGTGTTCCATTAATTATAATATTCTTAAGTAGTGCATTGGAAAAAAGTTAAAACAACAACATTTGCATTCAAGTTACCATCAAAAATTGATAATAAAATAATAACGATGGATACCACTGCTGGTACGTATCTGTTTAAACAACAACATTAAAAATGTATTCTTTGATGAAGAGTTGTGGAGAAAATGCAGAACAATTTGCTGCGTGTTCCGTGTTAAGGAATTTATTGTTTCCTGTTTTCCAAATGTTAACTTTAACAATAAAGTTTTCATTTATTCAACAATATCAATTTTAGTCACAAACATATTCCCCAACAGTTGCAAATAATTTTTAATATACGTTCAATAATACTGCATGGATGGTGTCTACTCACTACTTTGGCAAAACTAAACTGAGTTTAATTAACTTCAGTTTCCTTCCTTCGTCAATCGAGTGATATTAATTAGAATTACATTCCTTCGACTACAAAGAATACATTCATTTAAAGTGTTACAAATTTGTGAATATTAATAAAACTATTCATGGTTTTTAGCCAAGTCAACAGAAGAATTAGATGCTAAACTAGAAAGCACATTACGTGAAATCGATCCACACAATTATGCGTACTTATTTGAACATTGCAAACGTAAGTATAACTACAACTGCCTAGTTTTCAAAAAAGAAAACCAAGAACTATTGCGAAATTTCTTTAATAACTCTATGCCACAGGTTGTAATGTTAAAAAAGATCAAATACAAGAATTAATACCCAAAAGTGAGTTGGGTATCTTAGAGGAATTTGAATATTTACTAAACCTATGGCAAATTTCGAAAGATAATTCTTCGCTGAATACTAAAATACAGTTGAATCGGGATAGCGAAAGCAAGAACTTAAATAGTCCTAAAGAGAAACCTCAAGCACAGAGTATCATAAATATTGCTAATGAAAAACCTCATATACTGAGTAACAATCAACCAGTTGTAATTGCAAAACAAACAATTGACATCAAACCCATTTCCATAAATTTACAAGGATGCCAAATATCATCACTAGCTATGGTTGTAGATGAACCTGACGAATTATTAACTGCACTAGATTCGGATGAAAACCCGAAGATTTCTAATGCAAAGCGTATGAAATTTGATGAAGATTATGCTGAAGAGGAATTTGTAAGTTATTTAAATAATACCAGAAACATTTAGAGAGCCGATTTACATTTAATTTCTACTTGTGTTTTAGACGTTGGAAACAATTATACCAGAATTATTAAAGGAGTTGAAAGACAGTTACGAATCGAAAAACTTTTTATCGAGAAAAGAACGTCGTGTCTTGTGTGGTTCTATTGTGGATTATTTCGAAAGCAGAGAAATTAAATTTAGTTCGGATACAATGAATATGTTGGCAGAACAAATAGTCGAACATTTTCCCACAGAAGACAAGGTATTCTTTAAAAACAAAGAAATTCTTAAAGGACATACATTTTTTAAAGATTTATTCTCCAACTCACGTAGAAATCCTGGTGTAATCGTACTGGTCCCGGCATACACGGTCGTCTTCTTTTCCGTCTTCGTAACTCACGTAGAAACATGGCCAAGCAAACCAACAACACATCCACTTCAAAAGTTGTCACAAGCTCTACGTCAAGTGAGGCTGAAAACTCTAAGATATCTAATACAAAGCGTATGATATTTGATGAAGATGATGAAGAGCAATTTGTAAGTTATTTAAACAATACCAAAAGCATTTAGAGAGCCGCTTTACATTTAATTTCTACTTCGGTTTTAGACGTTGGAAACAATTATACCAGAATTATTAAAGGAGTTGAAAGACAGTTACGAATCGAAAAACTTTTTATCGAGAAAAGAACGTCGTGTCTTGTGTGGTTCTATTGTGGATTATTTCGAAAGCAGAGAAATTAAATTTAGTTCGGATACAATGGATGTGTTGGCAGAACAAATAATCGAACATTTTCCCACAGAAGACAAGGTATTCTCTAAAAACAAAGGAATTCTTAAAGGATATACATTTTTTAAAGACTTATTCTCCAACTCACGTAGAAATCCTGGTGTAATCGTAATGGTTCCAGACCAAGCGGTCGCTTTTATTTCCGTTTCCATTATTTACGTAGAGACATACCCAAACAAACCAAAAACGCGCCCACTTCAAAAGTTGTAAGTTATTTAAGCAATACCAGACACATTTAGAGGGCCGCTTTACATTTAATTTCTACTTCTGTCTTAGACGTTACAAACAATTATACCAGAATTATTACAGAATTTGAAAGACAATTACGAATCGAAAAACTCTTTATCGACGAACGAACGTCGTTTCTTGTGTAGTGCTATTGTGGATTATTTCGAAAGCAGAAATATTAAATTTAGTTCTGATACCATGGATGTGTTGGCAGGACAAATAGTCGAACATTTTCCCACAGAAGACAAGGTATTCTTTAAAAACAAAGAAATTCTTAAAGGACATACATTTTTTAAAGGTTTATTCTCCAACTCACGTAGAAATCGTGGTGTAATCGTAATGGTCACGACACCAGCGGTCGTCTTCTTTTCCGTCTTCGTAACTCACGTAGAAACATGGCCAAGCGAACCAACAACACATCTCCTTCAAAAGTTGTCACTTGCCCTGCGTCAAGTGAGGATGAAAACTCCAAGATATCTAATGCAAAGCGTATGAAATTTGATGAAGATGATGAAGAGGAATTTGTAAGTTATTTAAATAATACCAGAAACATTTACAGAACCGCTTTACATTTAATTTCTACTTCTGTTGTAGACGTTGGAAACAATTATACCAGAATTATTAAAGGAGTTGAAAGACAGTTACGAATCGAAAGAGTCTTTATCGACAAACGAACGTCGTCTTCTATGCATTTCTATTGTGGATTATTTCGAAAGCAGAAAAATTGATTTTAGTTCGTATACAATGGATGTGTTGGCAGGACAAATAGTCGAACATTTTCCCAAAGAAGACAAGGTATTCTCTAAAAACAAAGAAATTCTTAAAGGACATTCATTTTTTAAAGATTTATTTTCCAACTCACGTAGAAATCCTGGTATAATCGTGATGGTTACAGAACATGCGGTCACTTTTATTTCCGTCTTGTTTACGTACGTAGAAACAACATACCCAAGCAAATCAACAAGACATCCACTTCAAAAGTTGTAAGTTATTTAAATAATACCAGAAACATTTAGAGAGCCGCTTTACATTTAATTTTTCCTTCTGTTTTAGGCGTTGGAAAAAATTATTCCAGAATTATTAAAGGAGTTGAAAGACAGTTACGAATCGAAAGACTTTTTATCGAGAAAAGAACATAGTCTCATGTGTAGTTCTATTGTGGATTATTTCGATAGCAGAAAAATTAAATTTAGTTCGGATACAATGGATGTGTTGGCAGGACAAATAGTCGAACATTTTCCCACAGAAGACAAGGTATTCTTTAAAAACAAAGAAATTCTTAAAGGACATACATTTTTTAAAGATTTATTCTCCAACTCACGTAGAAATCCTGGTATAATCGTGATGGTCGCAACACACGCGGTCGCCTTTTTTTTCGTTTTCGTAACTCACGTAGAAACATGGCCAAACAAACCAACAACACATCCACTTTAAAACTTGTCACTAACTCTACATCAAGTGAGCCTGAGTCTCGCGAGGAGGTTCATGATGAAGATAGCAAGTCCATTCAAGCTTGGCTTAAATCTCATAAATGTGAAAATTTGTCAGAAATGATCGACTTGTGGGAAGATACAATGAAATATCGCTGCTGGCAAATGCAAAATTTAAAGGATCTTAAAAGCATACAAGACTTTCTAAATAATTGGCCCTCATATAAATTGGAGACAGGCCATGAATTGGTGAGTTTTAGAGAATATGCTGGAAGTTCTTTTTTAAGGAACCATAGCACAGTTAACATTCTTAAACAAAGATTGAATGATAATGTAAAGGAATTAAGATTGTTACCTCAAGCATTACATTTCAAATTAAACCTTTTAAAAAAAAAATTTCTTCACCTTCTAGTTGACTATGGATTTTAAATATTTGTATCCCCATGCTATGGAAACTTTTCGTACACGTTGGCTGGTATATAAACAAAACATAGAACAATTCCTGAAAGTTGAGCTAAAAGATGTGAATTGTATAGAGCTTTTGGAAAAATATCAATTGCAAAAGGCCACTCTAAATGAAGGTTAGTGTTTCAACATTTGATTGCAATTCTTTTCGAAACTAAAACCTCAAATGCATTACCAGATACTAGTTCTTGTATTCTAATCTATTTGGTTCATGCCATTACAAAACCATTACGCCATTTTGAAGTAGTCAATGGCAACATGAGCTATGCCATTACCGACTCTCAACACCCAACGATGCGATTAGTACGACATAAAGCGGAAATCGATGAATATAGTGAACCATATCCCTGCATATTTGTTGTGGGTGATAGTATGTTGGAAGTTCAAGAGTGTTATGTGGTCTTTATGGATTTGCATTACAAGTTAAGTTACGAAAACTGTTTGGCTGTATGTGTGCAGATATTTACGGTGTTGAATATGGAAGATCCTCCAGCATCACAATGTTTCTGGGAATTTATACGCGGCTATATGTTTAATATAGCGAAGGATAAGGAGAAGTTCAATTTAGCAACGGAAAATATGGTTAACTATTTGGAGAAAGTTGCTAGTAGTGTATAAAATAACGATAGTGTGGGTGGTATGTTATCGATAATATACCTTCAGTAACTCATATAAATTTAACTGACAGAATTTTGAAACTCGTGTTTTATTTCAAATATTAATTTAAGCAAAACATTTTTGGGTATACTCTCGCTTAAAATGTCTGAATCGGATACACTTTTGATCACTTTTGTTGACACTTCTACAGAGCAGTGTCCAGTATGCACTGGTGCGATTATTGATTAACACAATTATCCTTTTCTGATCTCCGTACACTGTGTTGCATTATTTTATGTTCCGGCATTCAGAAACTCACATGAGTTTAGCAAAGTTTTTGGCAATTAAAGTTAGTGGAGTTCACAATTAAATAAATTGAATTCAATTTTTAATACTCAAGTGCTGAATAGATACGGTGACCATTACTTCCATGAGAAAATAGCGGACAAATTTATAAAATTGAAATACAAAAAAATTCATTTATTATAATTAATATTTTATATAAAGATTTTTAAAATACAGACAAATAGGTACAAATAATATATACAAACTTTAATTTATACATATAAATACATACTTATATGTATAAATGTAAAGTATTGGGCCCGCTAGAAATTAATGTTTTAAATTCCGAACAGTCCAAATTTGCATCTTATGGTCAAAAAAGATTCTAAAGTTTCTAGACTTATTTGGGATTTTTCGGAAAACCAAATATTGTTAGATATAGAAAAAATTCTGTCTGTTGGTGTGTTGGACGCTGGCAAAGCAAATGAAAAATCTAGTAATTTCAGGATGTTTTTATAAGGAATATTTTTCGTTTTGAAAAATTTTAAAATTTCAACCTACTTTTTGCCGGGAAATAATGCAGATCGTTTCCATATTTCTATTAGTTCAGCATTTGCATAATTTTTTACTTTCGTAAATTCATTAAAAATTTCATTATTCTTTATATATTATAAGACCACCGTATAAGCTACAAAATTATAAGTACATAGTATTGAAACGGAATTTTGACGTTTACCAGCGAATTATGAAAGGGACAGCAAATATTACCAAAAAATATTTCTGTCCCTCTGTGATTATCTTTTTTGTTTATTTATGTTTTTTCAGTTTTTGGCGTGAGTTTTTTATATTTGCGGGAGTTAATACAAAATGTGATTTTCGTGTGAAACTATTAACCCTTTCATGCCCGAATTTTTTTAGCCAGAGCTAAAATTTTTTTAAGTACATGTGTTTGTTAGTCATTGATCTAAATATGAAGTGATATTAAATTCAGAGTTGTACGTATTCTGGTTTTACACGTTTTAAACCAAGCTTGTTTGCAAAAAAAAAATCTTTTAAAAAAATTAAAAATTACGGAATTTATGAACAAAAATGTACAATGTTGCCTATAGGCAACATCGGGCATGAAAGGGTTAATAAATAATAAAAACAACTAATAACAATAACAATTTTTAACTTTTCCGATCAAGAAATTAGAAAATATTGGCAGCTTTCAGCAAGAAAAGGTTTTTATGAGTAGTACGTCTTATTTTGATCTTGTAATATTTAGCTTCTTAATTACCTCTTGCACAAGAAACTATATTCACACCCACATTTCGATTAATATTTAAATATTTAAGAATCTTTAAACTTTTCATTGAAGAAATTAAAAAATTTTCCAAAATTTCGCTTTTTTAACACAAAATAAATATTTGTAAACATTTAACTTTTCTACTTTATCCGCCAGTTTTCACTCTGTATATCTGTTGCTTCTAACACATTTGATTCATAAAATTTTTTTCTCCCTCTAAATTGGTCTGTGCATTTATGTTATGAGTGTTTTTCATCTGTCAAAAGTATCGTATCTGTATGTATCTGTGGTGTTAAATATAACAAACCAGTATGTTAAAATTAAATAAAGAACAACTGAAACACCGTATAACACCGAAATATAAAAATGTATTCTAAATGAAAATGTTCTACAAAACTGGATAATTGAAAAATCATACATGAAAAGTGTTCCTGCATGGTATTACTAATTGAAGTGTTCCACTAATTGTAATATTCTTAAGTAGTGCATTGGAAAAAAGTTAAAACAACAACATTTGCATTCAAGTTAACATCAACAATTGATAATAAAATAATGACGATGGATACCACTGCTGGTAGGTATCTGTTTAAACAACAACATTAAAAATGTATTCTTTGATGAAGAGTTGTGGAGAAAATGCAGAACAATTTGCTGCGTGTTCCGTGTTAAGGAATTTATTGTGTCCCGTTTTCCAAATGCTAACTTTAACAATAAAGTTTTCATTTATTCAACAATATCAATTTTAGTCACAAACCTATTCCCCAACAGTTGCAAATAATTTTTTAATATACGTTCAATAATACTGCATGGATGGTGTATACTCACTACTTTGGCAAAACTAAACTGAGTTTAAGGAACTTCAGTTTCCTTCTTGGTATTGTTTCGTCAATCGAGTGATATAAATTGAATTACATTCCTTCGACTGCAAAGAATACATTCATTTAAAGTGTTGTAAATTTGTTAATTTTTTTTTAAACTATCCATGGTTTTAGCTAAATCTACAGAGGAATTAGATGATCAACTTGTAAGCACATTACGTGAAATCGATCCACACAATCATGCGTACCTATTTGAACGTTGCAAAAGTAAGTACAACTGCAACTGTCTAGTTTTCCAAAAGAAAGAAAAAAAACAAGAACTATTACGAAATTTCTTTAACTCTATGCCACAGGTTGCAATGTTAATGCCCATCATTTACGATTTTTAAAAAAAGATCAAATACACGAATTAATACCCAAAAGTGAGTTGGGTATCTTAGCGGAATTTGAATATTTACTAAACCTATGGCAAATTTCGAAAGGTAATACTTCGCTGAATACTAAAATACAGTTGAATCGCGATAACGAAAGCAACAACTTAATTAATCCTAAAGGCAAACCTCAAGAACAGAGTAACACAATTATTGCTAAAGAAAAACCTCGTGTACCGAGTAACAATGAAGCAGTTGTGTTTGCAAAACGAGCACTTGATATCAAACCCATTTCCACAAATTTACAAGGACACCAAATTTCATCACCAGCTATGGTTGTAGATGACCTTGACGAATTATTAACTGTACTAGATTCGGATGAAAACTCCCAGATATCTAATGCAAAGCGTATGAAATTTGATGAAGATGATGAAGAGGAATTTGTAAGTTATTTAAATAATACCAGAAACATTTAGAGCACCGCTTTACATATAATTTTTACTTCTGCTTTAGACGTTGGAAAAAATTATACCAAAATTATTAAAGAAGTTGAAAGACAGTTACGAATCGAAAGACTTTTTATCGGCCAACGAACGTCGTCTCTTGTGTAGTTCTATTGTGGATTATTTCGAAAGCAGAAATATTAAATTTAGTTCGAATATAATGGATGAGTTGGCAGAACAAATAGTCGAACATTTTCCCACAGAAGACAAGGTATTCTCTAAAACAAAAAAATTCTTAAAGGACATACATTTTTTTAAGATTTATTCTCCAACTCACTTAGAAATCCTGGTGCAATCGTAAAGGTTGCAGAACACGCGGTCGCTTTTTTTTTCGTATTCATAACTCACGTAGAAATTTGGCTAAGCAAACTAACAACACATCCACTTCACAAGTTGTCACAAACTCTACCTCAAGTGAGGGTGAATATGATGAAGAGCAATTTGTAAGTTACTTAAATAATACCAGAAACATTTAGTGAGCCGCTTTACATTTAATTTATATTTCTGCTTTAGACGTTGGAAACAATTATACCAGAATTATTACAGAATTTGAAAGACAATTACGAATCGAAAAACTCTTTATCGACGAACGAACGTCGTTTCTTGTGTAGTGCTATTGTGGATCATTTCGAAAGCAGAAATATTAAATTTAATTCGGATACAATGGATGAGTTGGCAGAACAAATAGTGGAACATTTTCCCAAAGAAGACAAGGTAATCTCTAAAAACAAAGAAATTATTAAAGAATATAAATTTTTTAAAAATTTATTCTGCAACAAACATAGAAATCCTGGTGTAGTCGTGATGGTACCAAAACACGCGGTCGCCTTATTTTCCGTCTTCGTAACTTACGTACAAAGATGGCCAAGCAAACTAACAACACATCCACTTCAAAAGTTGTCACAAACTCTACCTCAAGTGAGGATGAATATGATGAAGAGCAATTTGTAAGTTACTTAAATAATACCAGAAACATTTAGAGAGCCGCTTTACATTTAATTTCTACTTCTGTTTTAGAGGTTGGAAACAATTATACCAGAATTATTAAAGGAGTTGAAAGACAGTTACGAATCGACAAACTTTTTATCGGGAAAACAACGTCGTCTCCTGTGTAGTTCTATTGTGGATTATTTTGAAAGCAGAAAAATTAAATTTAGTTCGGATACAATGGATGAGTTGGCAGAACAAATAGTGGAACATTTTCCCAAAGAAGACAAAGTATTCTCTAAAAACAATAAAATTCTTAAAGAATATAAATTTTTTTAAAATTTATTCTGCAACAAACATAGAAATCCTGGTGTAGTCGTGATGGTACCAAAACACGCGGTCGCCTTATTTTCCGTCTTCGTAACTTACGTAGAAAGATGGCCAAGCAAACTAACAACACATCCACTTCAAAAGTTGTCACAAACTCTACCTCAAGTGAGGATAAATATGATGAAAAGCAATTTGTAAGTGACTTAAATAATACCAGAAACATTCAGAGAGCCGCTTTACATTTAATTTCTATTTCTGCTTTAGACGTTGGAAACAATTATACCAGAATTATTAAAGGAGTTGAAAGACAGTTACGAATCGACAAACTTTTTATCGGGAAAACAACGTCGTCTCCTGTGTAGTTCTATTGTGGATTACTTCGTAAGCAGAAATATTAAATTTAGTACTAATACAATGGCTGAGTTGACAGAAGAAATAGTCGAACATTTTCCCACAGAAGACAAGGTATTCTCTAAAAAACAAAGAAATTCTTAAAGTACATAACGTTTTAAAGATTTATTCTCCGACTCACGTAGAAATCCTGGTGTAATCGTTATGGTCCCAACAAACGCGGTCGCTTTTCTGTCCGTTTCCGTTACTTACGTAGACCCAAGCAAACCATAAACGCACCCATCTCAGAAGTTGTAAGTTATTTAAATAATACCAGAAACATTTAGAGAGCCGCTTTACAATTAATTTTTCCTTCTGTTTTAGACGTTGGAAACAATTATACCAGAATTATTAATGGAATTGAAAGACAGTTACGAATCGAAAGACTCTTTATCGACGAACGAACGTCGTCTCTTGTGTATTTCTATTGTGGATTATTTCGAAAGCAGAAAAATTAAATTTAATACGGATATAATGGATGAGTTGGCAGAACAAATTGCCGAACATTTTCCCAAAGAAGACAAGGTATTCTCTAAAAAACAAAGAAATTCTTAAAGGACATACATTTTTTAAAGATTTATTCTCCAACTCACGTAGAAATCCTGGTGTAATCGTGATGCTGCCGCCACGCGTGGTCGATTTTCTTTCCATCTTCGTTACACACGTAGAAAAATGGCCATACAAAACAACAAAACATCCACTTCAAAAGTTGTCACTAACTGTACCTCAAGTGAGGATGAAGATGATGAAGAGGAATTTGTAAGTTATTTAAATGATACCAGAAACATTTAGAGAGCCGCTTTACATTTAATTTTTGCTTCTGTTTTAGACATTGGAAAAAATTATACGAGAATTATTAAAGAAGTTGAAAGACAGTTACAAATCGAAAGGCTTTTTATCGACAAACGAACGTCGTCTCTTGTGTAGGTCTATTGTGCATTATTTCGAAAGCAGAAAAATTAAATTTAGTTCGGATATAATGGATGAGTTGGCAGAACAAATTGCCGAACATTTTCCCAAAGAAGACAAGGTATTCTCTAAAAACAAAGAAATTCTTAAAGGACATACATTTTTTTAAAGATTTATTCTCCAACTCACGTAGAAATCCTGGTGTAATCGTGATGCTGCCTCGATGCGTGGTCGATTTTATTTCCATCTTCGTTACACACGTAAAAAAATGGCAAAACAAAACAACAACACATCCAATTCAAAAGTTGTTACTAACTCTACCTCAAGTGAGGATGAAGATGATGAAGAGGAATTTGTAAGTTATTTAAATGATACCAGAAACATTTAGAGAGCCGCTTTACATTTAATTTTTCCTTCTGTTTTAGACGTTGGAAACAATTATACCAGAATTATTAAATGAGTTGAAAGACAGTTACGAATCGAAAGACTTTTTATCGGAAAAACAACGTCGTCTCTTGTGTAGTTCTATTGTGGATTATTTCGAAAGCAGAAAAATTAAATTTAGTACGGATATAATGGATGAGTTGGCAGAACAAATTGCCGAACATTTTCCCAAAGAAGACAAGGTATTCTCTAAAAAACAAAGAAATTCTTAATGGACTTACAGTTTTTAAAGATTTATTCTCCAACTCACGTAGAAATACTGGTGTAATCGTGATGCTGGCGCCACACGTGGTCGACTTTATATCCATCTTCGTTACGTCACTTCATCACGTTATAAAATGGCCAAACAAACCAACAACACATCCACTTCAAAAGTTGTAAGTTATTTAAATAATACCAGAAACATTTAGAGAGCCGCTTTACATTTAATTTCTACTTCTGTTTTAGACGTTGGAAACAATTATACCAGAATTATTACAGAATTTGAAAGACAGTTATGAATCGAAGAACTCTTTATCGACAAACGAACGTCGTCTCTTGTGTATTTCTATTGTGGATTATTTCGTAAACAAAAAAATTAAATTTAGTTTTTATACGATGACTGAGTTGGCAGAACAAATAGTCGAACATTTTCCCAAAGAAGACAAGGTATCCTCTAAAAACAAAGACGTTCTTAAAGAACAAATTTTTTAAAGATTTATTCTCCAATTCACGTAGAAATCCTGGTTTAATGGTAGTAATAATAATAGCGACGCACGCGGTCAACTTTTTTACCGTCTTCGTTACGTCATGTCATCACGATATAAGATGGCTAACCAAACCAACGACACATCCAATTTAAAAACTGTCATTGACTCTACCTCAAGTGACCCTGAGTCTCGCGAGGAGGTTCATGATGAAGATAGCGAGTCCATACAAGCTTGGCTTAAATCTCATAAATGTGAAAATTTTTCGGAAATGATCGATTTGTGGGAAGATACAATGAAATATCGTTGCTGGCAAACGCAAAATTTAAAGGATCTTGATAGCATACGAGAATTTATAAATAATTGGCCATCGTATAAATTAGAGACAGGCCATGAATTGGTGAGTTTTGGAGAAACCAAAGCTTTGTTAACAATCTTTAACCGATACTGAATGAGATTGTAGAGGGTTTGAGATTGTTAGCTCAAGCATTACGTTTCTTATGAAAACTTAAAAAAAAATTTCTTCACCTTCTAGTTGAATATGGACTTTCAATATTTATATCCTGAAGCTATGGAAACTTTTCGTACACGTTGGCTGGTAAATAAACAAAACATAGAACAATTCCTGAAAATTGAACTAAAAGATGTGAATTGTATAGAGCTTTTGGAAAAATATCAATTGCAAAAGGCCACTCTAAATGAAGGTTAGTGTTTCAACATTTAATTGCAATTCTTTTCGAAACTAAAACCTCAAATGCATTACCAGATACTAGTTCTTGTATTCTAATCTATTTGGTTCATGCCATTACAAAACCATTACGCCATTTTGAAGTAGTCAATGGCAACATGAGCTATGCCATTACCGACTCTCAACACTCAACGATGCGTTTAATACGACATAAAGCGGAAATCGATGAATATATTGAACCATATCCCTGCATATTTGTTGTGGGTGATAGTATGTTGGAAGTTCAAGAGTGTTATGTGGTCTTTATGGATTTACATTACCAGTTAAGTTACGAAAACTGTTTGGCTGTATGTGTGCAGATATTTACGGTGTTGAATATGGAAGATCCTCCAGCATCACAATGTTTTTGGGAATTTATACGCGGCTATATATTTAATATAGCGAAGGATAAGGAGAAGTTCAATTTAGCGACGGAAAATATGGTTAACTATTTGGAGACAGTTGCTAGTAGTGTATAAAATAACGATAATGGTGGTGTGTTATCGATAATATGCCTTCAGTAACTCATAAGATATAAATTTAACTGACAGAATTTTGAAACTCGTGTTTTATTTCAAATATTAATTTAAGCAAAACATTTTCGGGTATACTCTCGCTTAAAATGTCTGAATCGGATACACTTTTGATCACTTTTGTTGACACTTTTACAGAGCAGTGTCCAGTATGCACTGGTGCGATTATTGATTAACACAATTATCCTTTTCTGATCTCCGTACACTGTGTTGCATTATTTTATGTTCCGGCATTCAGAAACTCACATGAGTTTAGCTAAGTTTTTGGCAATTAAAGTTAGTGGAGTTCACAATTAAATAAATTGAATTCAATTTTTAATACTCAAGTGCTGAATAGATACGGTGACCATTACTTCCATGAGAAAATAGATGACAAATTTATAAAATTGAAAAACAAAAAAATTCATTTATTATAATTAATATTTTATATAAAGATTTTTAAAATACAGACAAATAGGTACAAATAATATATACAAACTTAAATTTATACATATAAATACATACTTATATGTATAAATGTAAAGTATTGGGCCCGCTAGAAATTAATGTTTTAAATTCCGAACAGTCCAAATTTGCATTTTATGGTCAAAAAAGATTCTAAAGTTTCTAGACTTATTTGGGATTTTTCGGAAAACCAAATATTGTTAGATATAGAAAAAATTCTGTCTGTTGGTGTGTTGGACGCTGGCAAAACAAATGAAAAATCTAGTAATTTCAGGATGTTTTTATAAGGAATATTTTTCGTTTTGAAAAATTTTAAAATTTCAACCTACTTTTTACCGGGAATTAAGGCTGATCGTTTCCATATTTCTATTAGTTCAGCATTTGCATAATTTTTTACTTTCGTAAATTCATCAAAAATTTCGTTATTCTTTATATTTAAATAATTTCTGTTACCTTTACCTTTCAACTGAAGACCAGCGTATAAGCTACAAAATTATAAGTACACCTAATTCTGTTTTTACACGGTAGATTGGTTCCAGGAAAAACCGTGTAAAAAAAGACACTGATCGTATGCAAAAATAGGTGACTGGTTCCTAATCTCTAAAACCTATTAATATTAGTGAAAAACAAGGATTTTTTGAGAAGCTTTTTATTTGACATTTTCTTTTAGGGATTCATAAAATATTTAACAAAATTAAAAATATAAATAGCTTATTAAATATAAAATATTTTTTGGCTTACTTTTTATTTTAATGCGTTAAATTTAATGTAATGATAGACAAACAAATTCGCCAATAAAAAATTTCTTTACCAACACAAAATATTAACCCATTTCAATTGCTCTGACCTTTGTGCTTGTATGCACAAAAAGGAAATTCCCCTAAATTTGTGCCATTTACATTTGCTTTGACCAGTAAATTTGCTTGTACGCGCAAAAAGGGAATTCCCTTAAATTTGTGATATGAACATACTTTGCAAAAATTAAATTAGACAAAAAAAATTTAAGCACAAAAAATTTTAAATCGTGCTAAATGGAATAAAATCGTATAAAAAAAATTAAAAATATTTTATTTTCAAACCGTGTAAAAAAAGACCGTGTAAAAACAGAATTAGGTGTAGTATTGAAACGGAATTTTGACGTTTACCAGCGAATTATGGAAGGGACAGCAAATATTACCAAAAAATATTTCTGTCCCTCTGTGATTGTCTTTTTTGTTTATTTATGTTTTTTCAGTTTTTGGCGTGAGTTTTTTATATTTGCGGGAGTTAATACAAAATGTAATTTTCGTGTGAAACTATTAACCCTTTCATGCCCGAATTTTTTGAGCCAGAGCTAAAATTTTTTTAAGTACATGTGTTTGTTAGTCATTGATCTAAATATGAAGTGATATTAAATTCAGAGTTGTAAGTATTCTGGTTTTACACGTTTTAAACCAAGCTTGTTTGCAAAAAAAATCTTTTAAAAAAATTAAAAATTACGGAATTTATGAACAAAAATGTACAATGTTGCCTATAGGCAACATCGGGCATGAAAGGGTTAATAAATAATAAAAACAACTAATAACAATAACAATTTTTAACTTTTCCATTCAAGAAATTAGAAAATATTGGCAGCTTTCAGCAAGAAAAGGTTTTTATGAGTAGTACGTCTTATTTTGATCTTGTAATATTTAGCTTCTTAATTACCTCTTGCACAAGAAACTATATTCACACCCACATTTCGATTAATATTTAAATATTTAAGAATCTTTAAACTTTTCATTGAAGAAATTAAAAAATATTCCAAATTATCCCTTTTTTAACACAAAATAAATGTTTGTTTACATTTAATTTTTCTACTTTAACCGCCAGTTTTCACTCTGTATATCTGTTGCTTCTAACACATTTGATTCGCAAAACATTAAAATATTTTTTTTTCTCCCTCTACGAGGTAGGTTAAAGTGCTGCTTTGAGCGTTTTTAAACGTCAAAGGTTTCAATTCTGTGTATATTCTGTGTTAAATATAACAAACCGGTATCACCGTATAAACAGTATCGAAACGCAATTTTGACGTTTACCAGCGAATTATGAAAGGGACAGCAAATATTACCAAAAAGTATTTCTGTCCCTTTCTGATTGTCTGTCTGTTTTGTTTATTTATGTTTTTTTTAGGTTTTGGGGTGGGTTCTTTATATTGGCGAGAGTAAATAAAAAATGTAATTTTTGTGTAAAACTATTAATAAATAATAAAAACAACTACTAGCAATAACAATTTTTAACTTTTTCTTTTAAGAAATTAAAAAATATTGGCAACTTTCAGCAAGAAAATTTTTTTATGAGCAGTACGTCTTATTTTGATCTTGTAATATTTAGCGTCTTAACAATCTCTTGCAGAAGAAATTATATTCATTGTGACCGAAAATCACACACATTTCGATTAATATTTAAATATTTAAGAATCTTTAAACTTTTCATTGAAGAAATTAAAAAATATTCAAAATTTTCCCTTTTTTAACACAAAATAAATATTTGTAAACATTTAACTTTTCTACTTTATCCGCCAGTTTTCACTCTGTATATCTGTTGCTTCTAACACATTTGATTCATAACATTTTTACTCCCTCTAAATTGGCCTGTGCATTTATGTTATGAGTGTTTTTCATCTGTCAAAAGTATCGTATCTGTATGTATCTCTGGTGTTAAATATAACAAACCGGTATGTTAAAATTAAATAAAGAACAACTGAAACACCGTATAACACCGAAATATAAAAATGTATTCTAAATGAAAATGTTCTACAAAACTGAATAATTGAAAAATCATGCATGAAAAGTGTTCCTGCATGGTATTACTAATTGAAGTGTTCCACTAATTGTAATATTCTTAAGTAGTGCATTGGAAAAAAGTTAAAACAACAACATTTGCATTCAAGTTAACATCAACAATTGATAATAAAATAATGACGATGGATACCACTGCTGGTAGGTATCTGTTTAAACAACAACATTAAAAATGTATTCTTTGATGAAGAGTTGTGGAGAAAATGCAGAACAATTTGCTGCGTGTTCCGTGTTAAGGAATTTATTGTGTCCCGTTTTCCAAATGCTAACTTTAACAATAAAGTTTTCATTTATTCAACAATATCAATTTTAGTCACAAACCTATTCCCCAACAGTTGCAAATAATTTTTTAATATACGTTCAATAATACTGCATGGATGGTGTATACTCACTACTTTGGCAAAACTAAACTGAGTTTAAGGAACTTCAGTTTCCTTCTTGGTATTGTTTCGTCAATCGAGTGATATTAATTAGAATTACATTCCTTCGACTACAAAGAATACATTCATTTAAAGTGTTGTAAATTTGTGAATATTAATAAAACTATTCATGGTTTTTAGCCAAGTCAACAGAGGAATTAGATGCTCAACTTGTAAGCACATTACGTGAAATTGATCCACACAATTATGCGTACCTATTTGAACGTTGCAAAAGTAAGTACAACTGCAACTGTCTAGTTTTCCAAAAGAAAGGAAAAAAAACAAGAACTATTACGAAATTTCTTTAACTCTATGCCACAGGTTGCAATGTTAATGTCCATCATTTACGATTTTTTAAAAAAGATCAAATACACGAATTAATACCCAAAAGTGAGTTGGGTATCTTAGCGGAATTTGAATATTTACTAAACCTATGGCAAATTTCGAAAGGTAATACTTCGCTGAATACTAAAATACAGTTGAATCGCGATAACGAAAGCAACAAACCTCAAGAACAGAGTAACACAATTATTGCTAAAGAAAAACCTCATGTACCGAGTAACAATGAAGCAGTTGTGTTTGCAAAACAAGCACTTGATATCAAACCCATTTCCACAAATTCACAAGGACACCAAATTTCATCACCAGCTATGGTTGTAGATGACCTTGACGAATTATTAACTGTACTAGATTCGGATGAAAACTCCCAGATATCTAATGCAAAGCGTATGAAATTTGATGAAGATGATGAAGAGGAATTTGTAAGTTATTTAAATAATACCAGAAACATTTAGAGCACCGCTTTAGATTTAATTTCTACTTCTGCTTTAGACGTTGGAAACAATTATACCAGAGTTATTAAAGGAGTTGAAAGACAGTTACGAATCGAAAGACTTTTTATCGGCCAACGAACGTCGTCTCTTGTGTAGTTCTATTGTGGATTATTTCGAAAGCAGAAATATTAAATTTAGTTCGAATATAATGCATGAGTTGGCAGAACAAATAGTCGAACATTTTCCCACAGAAGACAAGGTATTTTCTAAAACAAAGAAATTCTTAAAGGACATACATTTTTTAAAGATTTATTCTCCAACTCACTTAGAAATCCTGGTGCAATCGGAAAGGTTGCAGAACACGCGGTCGCTTTTTTTTTCGTATTCATAACTCACGTAGAAATTTGGCCAAGCAAACTAACAACACATCCACTTCAAAAGTTGTCACAAACTCTACCTCAAGTGAGGATGAATATGATGAAGAGCAATTTGTAAGTTACTTAAATAATACCAGAAACATTTAGAGAGCCGCTTTACATTTAATTTCTACTTCTGTTTTAGAGGTTGGAAACAATTATACCAGAATTATTAAAGGAGTTGAAAGACAGTTACGAATCGACAAACTTTTTATCGGGAAAACAATGTCGTCTCCTGTGTAGTTCTATTGTGGATTATTTCGAAAGCAGAAAAATTAAATTTAGTACGGATATAATGGATGAGTTGGCAGAACAAATTGCCGAACATTTTCCCAAAGAAGACAAGGTATTCTCTAAAAAACAAAGAAATTCTTAATGGACATACAGTTTTTAAAGATTTATTCTCCAACTCACGTAGACATACTGGTGTAATCGTGATGCTGGCGCCACACGTGGTCGACTTTATTTCCATCTTCGTTACGTCACTTCATCACGTTATAAAATGGCCAAACAAACCAACAACACATCCACTTCAAAAGTTGTAAGTTATTTAAATAATACCAGAAACATTTAGAGAGCCGCTTTACATTTAATTTCTACTTCTGTTTTAGACGTTGGAAACAATTATACCAGAATTATTAAAGGAGTTGAAAGGGAGTTACGTATCGAAAGGCTTTTTATCGACAAACGAACGTCGTCTCTTGTGTAGGTCTATTGTGCATTATTTCGAAAGCAGAAAAATTAGATTTAGTACGGATACAATGGATAAGTTGGCAGAACAAATAGTCGAACATTTTCCCACAGAAGACAAGGTATTCTCTAAAAACAAAGAAATTCTTAAAGAACATACATTTTTTAAAGATTTATTCTCCAACACACATAGAAATCCTGGTGTAATCGTGATGGTCCCAAAACACGCGGTCGCCTTATTTACCGTCTTCATAGCTCACATAGAAACATGGCCAAACAAACCAACAACGTATCCACTTCAAAATTTGACACTAACTCTACCTCAAGTGAGGATGAAAACTCCAAGATATCTAATGCAAAGCGTATGAAATTTGATGAAGAGCAATTTGTAAGTTATTTAAATAATACCAGAAGCATTTAGAGAACAGCTTTACATATAATTTTTACTTCTGCTTTAGACGTTGGAAACAATTATACCAGAATTATTAAAGGAGTTGAAAGACAGTTACGAATCGAAAGGCTTTTTATCGACAAACGAACGTCGTCTCTTGTGTAGGTCTATTGTGCATTATTTCGAAAGCAGAAAAATTAAATTTAGTTCGTATAGAATGGCTGAGTTGGCAGAACAAATAGTCGAACATTTTCCCACAGAAGACAAGGTATTCTTTAAAAACAAAGAAATTCTTAAAGAACATACATTTTTTAAAGATTTATTCTCCAACTCACGTAGAAATCCTGGTATAATGGTAAGAGTAGCGACTCACGCGGTCACTTTTTTTACCGTCTTCGTTACGCCACTTCATCACGTTATAAAATGGCCAAACGAAACAACGTCATATCCAATTTAAAAACTGTCATAAACTCTACCTCAAGTGAGCCTGAGTCACGCGAGGAAGTTCATGATGAAGATAGCAAGTCCATTCAAGCTTGGCTTAAATCTCATAAATGTGAAAATTTTTCGGAAATTATCGATTTGTGGGAAGATACAATGAAATATCGTTGCTGGCAAACGCAAAATTTAAAGGATCTTGATAGCATACGAGAATTTATAAATAATTGGCCATCGTATAAATTAGAGACAGGCCATGAATTGGTGAGTTTTGGAGAAACCAAAGCTTTGTTAACAATCTTTAACCGATACTGAATGAGATTGTAGAGGGATTGAGATTGTTAGCTCAAGCATTACGTTTCTTATGAAAACTTAAAAAAAAAATTTCTTCACCTTCTAGTTGAATATGGACTTTCAATATTTATATCCTGAAGCTATGGAAACTTTTCGTACACGTTGGCTGGTATATAAACAAAACATAGAACAATTCCTGAAAGTTGAACTAAAAGATGTGAATTGTATAGAGCTTTTGGAAAAATATCAATTGCAAAAGGCCACTCTAAATGAAGGTTAGTGTTTCAACATTTGATTGCAATTCTTTTCGAAACTAAAACCTCAAATGCATTATCAGATACTAGTTCTTGTATTCTAATCTATTTGGTTCATGCCATTACAAAACCATTACGCCATTTTGAAGTAGTCAATGGCAACATGAGCTATGCCATTACCGACTCTCAACACTCAACGATGCGTTTAGTACGACATAAAGCGGAAATCGATGAATATAGTGAACCATATCCCTGCATATTTGTTGTGGGTGATAGTATGTTGGAAGTTCAAGAGTGTTATGTGGTCTTTATGGATTTACATTACAAGTTAAGTTACGAAAACTGTTTGTCTGTATGTGTGCAGATATTTACGGTGTTGAATGTGGAAGATCCTCCAGCATCACAATATTTTTGGGAATTTATAAGCGGCTATATGTTTAATATATCCAATGATAAGGAGAAGTTCAATTTAGCGACGGAAAATATGGTTAACTATTTGGAGACAGTTGCTAGTAGTGTATAAAATAACGATAATGGTGGTGTGATATCGATAATATGCCTTCAGTAACTCATAAGATATAAATTTAACTGTCAGAATTTTGAAACTCGTGTTTTATTTCAAATATCAATTTAAGCAAAAAGTTTTGGGTATACTCTCGCTTAAAATGTCTGAATCGGATACACTTGTGATCACTTTTGTTGACACTTCTACAGAGCAGTGTCCAGTATGCACAGGTGCGATTCTTGATTGACACAATTATCCTTTTCTGCTCTCCGTACACTGTGTTGCATTATTTTATGTTCCGGCATTCAGGAACTCACATGAGTTTAGCAAAGTTTTTGGCAATTAAAGTTAATGGACTTCACAATTAAATAAATTGAATTCAATTTTAATAACGTAGTGCTGAATAGGCCAATTTTAATCTGGATCAAAAGCACCTAAAATTAAGACAATGCTTTGTTTAATGTTTTAAAGCCGTTTTGTTCTTTAACAAATTTTTCGTTACATCTGGCAATACTTGCCCCTACGATTGTTTGCTTTTGGTCAAGGCGAATTCATTACGAGGTGGGAATAGTATTACAATAAGTACAACAATACAAAAACAACAGGGATTTTGTTTTTGTAAAAATGTACACATCTTGTCAAAAAAATTAACCCTCAAACCTCCATAGGAAATTAGTTAAAGCAATTAAAAAAAACTAAATAAATTTTATATATTGAAAATTCTTATGATTTTTATTATTACATTACATAAGGTGCTGCAGTAACCTGTAAATTAAAAAAAAATATCAGCTGCAAACGTTATTTCCTATAATAACAAATTTTCAACAGAAGATTGGTCCAATTTGTTTTAATCCCTATATCCCAATCTTCAGAAAGAGAATTTGTTTTAAAAATAACACAAGTTATTTCAGTCATAATTTAGGCACCTAGTTGGAGACATGAATTTTTTTTTTTTTTTGTAATTCATCACTCTTACCTAAATAACTATAAATATATGTATTTAGTGTTAAAGGCTTAAATATTGTTACTCATCTTGCAACAATTTTAATATATACATACTGTTCAGTCAGGATTATGATCTAGTTCCTCACACCACTTATGTTGTGCGTGTTAATTTTATATATAAGTGGCGGGACCTACAGTTTAAAGTCGACTCCGAGCGACAGATTTTTGAGAAACTTTTCATGGCAATTTTATTTACTCTCAGAGTTTTTGCCAGAAATCTGCTGAGAGGAAGTCGCCGAAGAAATACTTTTTGTGTTTCAATTTGATGTCTGGCCTGGGGCTCGAACCCTGGCTTTTCGTCTAATAAGCCAACACACTACCTACTACGGCGACTTAATTCTAATATATAATTGGCTTTAAAATAGTAATCCTAAAGAATTTCCAGAGTGCGTATCGTTAAGGATACATGCGGTACATATGAGGGTTTATGACTAATATGAATACGAAATTGAATATCGAAACAAAATACACAAAAAACAAACATTTTTTTTGACATTGTTACTTACATCAGCTGGTAAAGAAAACCCACCTCGTTAATGAATTCGCCTTGCTTTTGGTTTGATTACAAATTTATTTCCCTGTTTTCTTTGTACTTCTATTCTCCCGTGTTCTGTTATTGTGCTTTCACACACGAGACTATCAGGGGTGTCATAGAATCCAAGTCGGTTTTGCCTTTTGTCGTTTTTTAAAACCAATATTGGATTCATTTGGTGTCACAAAACCAAGTCGGTTTTGTTATTTTCGAATTGAAATAGAACCGATGTTCGAAACAGCTGTTGTTTACATTTGTGTATTATTTACAATTTTTATTAATTTTCTTTTTGGCAAAATATAAAGCGTTTTTAATAAAAAAAAATAAATCTTTTTAAATAAATAAATAAAAAAAATAAGATTTTGTTGCTACAGGAAGAGCGTTCAGAAAAAGTGAAAGGGCAAATACTACGAGATTATAGCAACCCACTGGATTTGCGGGGGCAGCTTACCACATCAACTGAAACCAAGAGACTTGAAAGACAATTTTGCATATCTGGAATGCTGTTTGTCCCAAGCCCAAAATATCAAGTGTGAGAATTGAGTACATCAAGCAAAATCTGCGGCCAATAAGAATATTCATTGGATGGAATCAGAAGTGTGTGATCCACTATGAACTACTAAAACCGGGCCAGACTATTCCGGGAAACCTGTACAAGCAACAATTAATTCATTTGAAAAGAGCATTGACTTAATCAAAAACCATTTGAGAAACAGTGGAAGAGAAGTTTTACCTCACCTACCATTGATTTCAGTTTCGGTCACTAGAAGATCTTATCAGAAGATGTTATTTTCCTTTAAAGGTAACTACGAGGTTTTAGTCTGAGCTTAACAGTGCACATATGCTATATTTCTGGATTTATAATAAAGTGTGTGTCTTATGTATTTCGCGCATTCACCTGCGCTACACAATCTTACTTCTTCGAGTACTCTTCCGGTAAATTCCTACCACTTGATGTAGCCAATTAACCACAGCCAGGCCATCTGGTCTCACAAAGTCCCATGAATAGCAGGATTAGCAAATGTGACATAGAAACACCTGGGTATTTCATGTTTTCATCAAGTTAAGGATCTTATCTTATTACTTGGTACGTGGCTATAATTATATACATACTATTATACTTTTTATACATGAGTTTCGGGACGTACAGTTTGAAGTCGATTCCGAACGACAGTTTTTTGAGAAACTTTTCATGGTAGTTTCATTTACTCTCAGAGTTTTTGCCAGAAATCTGATGAGAGAAAGACGCCGACGAAATATTTTTTCATATTTTCGTTTTGATGTCTGAACTGAGGTTTGAACTCGGGCCTTACGTCTAATAAGCAACACACTACCTACTAGACTACGACAACTTCAATGTACTTGGCTATTCTTCCCAATATTGAGAGAGACCGCTTTTGAATAGGACAGGCGAAGAAGTCTGCAGATTTACCATCTGATTTACCATAAAACCTATTTATAAAGTAAAATTAAAGTTGTTTTTATTTTAGATAACAAACAGACAACTGTTAGCTGCTTGCTTTATTTCCAATAACAAAACCGATAAAAAGACATTCTGTGACACCTAAAACGGATACTTATTCAAGTTCGAAAACAAAACCGGTAATCTTGGATTGTATGACACCAAATTGATTTTTGTGTCGTTCCAATTCCGACATTGGATTCTGTGACATCCTTGTATTTCATCTGCTGTGTGTGTATTTTTTACTTTTCTACTCAACGCACAACGAAAGACTAAATTTGCTCTATACAAAAAATTTTTCTGAACCTGCTGTTTTACAAATGTATGTGTATTGGTTTGTGCGGGGTAGAGCCTGGTCATGGCATATTTATAGAGCCTGGTTGAAAAATTATGCCCGCAAAAACCATTCTCCTCACCCCTATTGCCAACAAGCTGCCATTTTGTGCCAGCATAATTGTTCTCGTGTGTGATCGGCCATTTAACTTTTTTTTTGTGGCAGTATGTTACAATTAAATAAAGAATAACCGAAACACCGTATAACACCGAAATAAAAAAATGTATTCTAAATGAAATGTATTCTACTAAACTGGTTGATTGATAAATAATACATGGAAAATATTCCTGCATAGTATTACTAATTAAAGTGTTCCACGAATTGTAATATTCTTAAGTAGTGCATTGGAAAAAAGTTAAAACAACAACATATGCATTCAAGTTAACATCAAAAATTAATAATAAAATAATGACGATGGATACCACTGCTGGTAAGTGTCTGTTTAAACAACAACATTAAAAATGTATTCTTTGCCTAAGAGTTGGAGTATAGTGGTGGAGAAAATGTAGATAAGTTTATTGTGTGGTCCGTGTTAAAGAATTTATTGTTTGTTGTTTTCTAAACACTAGCAATAAAGTTTTTATTTATTCAACAATATCGATTTTAGCCACAAACTTATTCACCAACAGTTGCAAATAATTTTTTAATATACGTTCAATAATACTGCATGGATGGTGTCTACTCAGTTCAGTTCAGTTTCCTTCTTGGTATTGTTTCGTCAATCGAGTGATATTAATTAGAATTACATTCCTTCGACTACAAAGAATACATTCATTTAAAGTGTTGCAAATTTGTGAATATTAATAAAACTATTCATGGTTTTTAGCCAAGTCAACAGAGGAATTAGATGCTCAACTTGTAAGCACATTACGTGAAATTGATCCACACAATTATGCGTACCTATTTGAACGTTGCAAAAGTAAGTACAACTGCAACTGCCTAGTTTAAAAAAAAAAAAAAACACAAGAACTATTACGAAATTTCTTTAACTCTATGCCACAGGTTGCAATGTTAATGCCCATCATTTACGATTTTTTAAAAAAGATCAAATACACGAATTAATACCCAAAAGTGAGTTGGGTATCTTAGCGGAATTTGAATATTTACTAATCCTATGGCAAATTTCAAAAGGTTGTGCTTCGTTCGATACTAAAATACAGCTGAATCGCGATAACGAAAGCAACAACTTAATTAGTCCTAAAGGCAAACCTCAAGGACAGAGTATCTTAAATATTGCCAAAGAAAAACCTCATATACTGAGTAACAATCAACCAGTTGCAATTGACATCAAAAATTTACAAGGACGCCAAATTTCATCATCAGCTATGGATGTAGATGAACCTGACGAATTATTAACTGCACTAGATTCGGATGAAAACTCCAAGATATCTAATGCAAATCGTATGAAATTTGATGAAGATCAATGTGTAAGTCATTTAAATAATACCAGAAACATTTAGAGAACCGCTTTACATTTAATTTCTACTTCTGCTTTAGACGTTGGAAAAAATTATACCAGAATTATTAAAGAAGTTAAAAGACAGTTACAAATCGAAGAACTCTTTATCGGAAAAACAACGTCGTCTCCTGTGTAGTTCTATTGTAGATTATTTTGAGAGCAGAAAAATTAAATTTAGCTTGGATACAAGGAATAAGTTGGCAGAACAAATAGCCGAACATTTTCCCAAAGAATACAAGGTATTCTCTAAAAACAAAGAAATTCTTAAAGGACATAAATTTTTTAAAGATTTATTCTTCAACTCACGTAGAAATCCTGGTGCAATCGTGATGGTAGCATCGACAGCGGTCGCTTTATTAACCGTCTTTATTACTTACGTAGAAACATGGCCAAAGAAACCAACAACATATCCACTTCAAAAGTTGTGACTAACTCTACCTCAAGTGAGGATGAAAACTCCAAGATATCTAATGCAAAGCGTATGAAATTTGATGAAGATGATGAAGAGCGGTTTGTAAGTTATTTAAATAATACCAGAAACATTTAGAGAACCGCTTTACATTTAATTTCTACTTCTGCTTTAGACGTTGGAAACAATTATACCAGAATTATTAAAGGAGTTAAAAGACAGTTACGAGTCGAAAGACTTTTTATCGGTAAACGAACGTAGTTTCTTGTGTATTTCTATTGTGGATTATTTCGAAAGCAGAAAAATTAAATTAAGATCGTATATTATGGATGAGTTGGCAGAACAAATAGCCGAACATTTTCCCACAGAAGACAAGGTATTCTCTAAAAACAAAGAAATTCTTAAAGGACATACATTTTTTAAAGATTTATTCTCCAACACACATAGAAATCCTGGTGTAATCGTGATGGTCGCAAAACACGTGGTCGCCTTATTTTCCGTCTTCGTAGCGTACGTAGAAACATGACCAAGCAAACCAATTACACATCCACTTCAAAAGTTGCGGCTAACTTTACCTCAAGTGAGGATGAAAACTCCAACATATCTAATGCAAAGCGTATGAAATTTGATGAAGATGATGAAGACCAGTTTGTAAGTTATTTAAATAATACCAGAAACATTTACAGAACCGCTTTACATTTAATTTCTACTTCTGCTTTAGACGTTGGAAACAATTATACCAGAATTATTAAAGGAATTGAAAGACAATTACGAACCGAAGAACGCTTTATCGACGAACGAACGTCGTCTCTTGTGTAGTTCTATTGTGGATTATTTCGAAAGCAGAAATATTAAATTTAGATCGTATATAATGGATGAGTTGGCAGAACAAATTGCCGAACATTTTCCCAAAGAAGACAAGGTATTCTCTAAAAACAATGAAATTTTTAAAGGACATAAATTTTTGAAAGATTTATTCTCCAACACACATAGAAATCCTGGTGTAATCGTGACGGTCCCGACACACGCGGTATCTTTCTTAACCATCTTCGTTACTCACGTAGAAAAATGGCCAAACAAACCAACAAGACATCCACTTCAAAAGTTGGCACAAATTCTAACTCAAATGGGGATGAAGATGATAAAGAGCAGTTTGTAAGTTATTTAAATAATACCAGAAACATTTAGAGAGCCGCTTTACATTTAATTTCTACTTCTGTTTTAGACGTTGGAAACAATTATGCCAGAATTATTAAAGGACTTGAAAGACAGTTACGAATCAAAAAACTCTTTATCGACAAACGAACGTCGTCTCTTGTGTAGTTCTATTGTGGATTATTTCGAAAGCAGAAAAGTTAAACTTAGATCGTATATAATGGATGAGCTGGCAGAACAAATAGTCGAACATTTTCCCACAGAAGACAAGGTATTCTCTAAAAACAAAGAAATTCTTAAAGGATATACATTTTTTTAAGATTTATTCTCCAAATGACGTAGAAATCCTGGTGTAATCGTGACGGTCTCGACACACGCGGTCACCTTTTTTACCGTCTTCGTTACATGCGTCAAAAAATGGCTAGACAAACCAACAACACATCCACTTCAAAAGTTGTGACTAACTGCACCTCAAGTGAGGATGAAAATTCCAAGATATCTAATGCAAAGCGTATGAAATTTGAGGAAGATCAATGTGTAAGTCATTTAAATAATACCAGAAACATTTAGAGAACCGCTTTACATTTAATTTCTACTTCTGTTTTAGAGGTTGGAAACAATTATACCAAAATTATTAAAGAAGTTGAAAGACAGTTACGAATCAACAAACTTTTTATCGGGAAAACAACGTCGTCTCTTGTGTAGTTCTATTGTGGATTATTTTGAAAGCAGCAAAATTAGATTTAGTACGGATACAATGGATAAGTTGGCAGAACAAATAGTCGAACATTTTCCCACAGAAGACAAGGTATTCTCTAAAAACAAAGAAATTCTTAAAGGACATACATTTTTTAAAGATTTATTCTCCAACACACATAGAAATCCTGGTGTAATCGTGATGGTCCCAAAACACGCGGTCGCCTTATTTACCGTCTTCATAGCTCACATAGAAACATGGCCAAACAAACCAACAACGTATCCACTTCAAAATTTGACACTAACTCTACCTCAAGTGAGGATGAAAACTCCAAGATATCTAATGCAAAGCGTATGAAATTTGATGAAGAGCAATTTGTAAGTTATTTAAATAATACCAGAAGCATTTAGAGAACAGCTTTACATATAATTTTTACTTCTGCTTTAGACGTTGGAAACAATTATACCAGAATTATTAAAGGAGTTGAAAGACAGTTACGAATCGAAAGACTTTTTATCGGTAAACGAACGACGTCTCTTGTGTAGTTCTATTGTGGATTATTTCGAAAGCAGAAAAATTAAATTTGGTTCGGATATAATGGATAAGTTGGCAGTACAAATTGTCGAACATTTTCCCACAGAAGACAAGGTATTCTCTAAAACAAAGAAATTCTAAAAGGACATAATTTTTTTAAAGATTTATTCTCCAACTCACGTAGAAATCCTGGTGTAATCGTGATGGTTACGGCACACGCGGTCACCTTCTTTACCATCTTCGTTACTCACGTAAAAAAATGGCCAAACAAACCAACAACACATCCACTTCAAAAGTTGTCACTAATTCCACCTCAAGTGAAGATGAAGATGATGAAGAGCAATTTGTAAGTTATTTAAATAATACCAGAAGCATTTAGAGAACCGCTTTACATTTAATTTCTACTTCTGCTTTAGACGTTGGAAAAAATTATACCAAAATTATTAATGAAGTTAAAAGGTAGATACAAATCGAAAAACTCTTTGTCGACCGAGCAACGTCGTCTTTTGTGTAATTCTATTGTGGATTATTTCGAAAGCAGAAATATTAAATTTGGTTCGGATATAATGGATAAGTTGGCAGAACAAATAGTCGAACATTTTCCCACAGAAGACAAGGTATTCTCTAAAAACAAAGAAATTATTAAAGCATATACATTTTTTAAAGGCTTATTCTCCAACTCACGTAGAAATCCTGGTGTAATCGTGATGGTCCCAAAACACGTGGTCGCCTTCTGTACCATCTTCGTTACTCACGTAAAAAAATGGCCAAACAAACCAACAACACATCCACTTCAAAAGTTGTCACTAACTCCACCTCAAATGAAGATGAAGATGATGAAGAGCAATTTGTAAGTTATTTAAATAATACCAGAAACATTTAGTGAGCCGCTTTAAATTTAATTTCTACTTCTGTTTTAGACGTTGGAAACAATTATACCAGAATTATTAAAGGAGTTGAAAGACAGTTACGAATCGAAAAACTCTTTATCGATATATGAACGTCGTCTTTTGTGTAGTTCTATTGTGGATTATTTCGAAAGCAGAAAAATTAAATTTAGTTCGGATACAATGGCTGAGTTGACAGAACAAATAGTCGAACATTTTCCCACAGAAGACAAGGTATTCTCTAAAAACAAAGAAATTATTAAAGCATATACATTTTTTTCTCCAACTCACTTAGAAATCCTGGTGTAATCGTGATGGTCCCAAAACACGTGGTCGCCTTGTTTTCCGTTTTCATTACTCACGTAAAAAAATTACCAAACAAACCAACAACACATCCACTTCAAAAGTTGTCACTAACTCTACCTCAAGACAGCCTGAGTCTCGCAATGAGATTCAAGATGAAGATAGCAAGTCCATTCAAGCTTGGCTTAAATCTCATAAATGTGAAAATTTTTCAGAAATTATCGATATGTGGGAAGATACAATGAAGTATCGTTGCTGGCAAATGCAAAATTTAAAGGATCTTGATAGCATACGAGAATTTATAAATAATTGGCCCTCATATAAATTAGAGACAGGCCATGAATTGGTGAGTTTTGGAGAAACCAAAGCTTTGTTAACAATCTTTAACCGATAGTGAGTGATAATGTAGTGGGATTAAGATTGTTACCTCAAGCATTACATTTCTTATGAAAACTTTTAAAAATAAAATTCTCTTCATGTTCTAGTTGACTATGGATTTTAAATATTTTTATCCCCATGCTATGGAAACTTTTCGTACACGTTGGTTGGTATATAAACAAAATATAGAACAATTCCTGAAAGTTGAACTAGAAGATGTGAATTGTATAAAGCTTTTGAAAAAATATCAATTGCAAAAGGCCACTACAAATCAAGGTTAGTGTTTCAACATTTAATTGCAATTCTTTTCGAAACTAAAACCTCAAATTCATTACCAGATTCTAGTTCTTGTATTCTAATCTATTTGGTTCATGCCATTACAAAACCGTTGCGCCATTTTGAAGCTGTCAGTGGGAACGTGAGCTATGCCATTACCGACTCTCAACACTCAATGATGCGTTCAATACGACATAAAGCGGAAATCGATGAATATACTGAACCATATCCTTGCATATTTGTTGTGGGTGATAGTATGTTGGAAGTTCAAGAGTGTTATGTGGTCTTTATGGATTTGCATTACAAGTTAAGTTACGAAAACTGTTTGGCTGTATGTGTGCAGATATTTACGGTGTTAAAAGTGGAATATCCCCCAGCATCACAATGTTTTTGGGAATTTATACGCGGCTATATATTTAATATAGCGAAGGATAAGGAGAAGATCAATTTAGCGACGGAAAATATGCTTAACTATTTGGAGACAGTTGCTAGTAGTGTATAAAATAACGATAATGTGATTGGTGTGTTATCGGTAATATACCGTAACTCATAAGATATAAATTTAACTGTCATAATTTTGAGACTGGGGTTTTATTTCAAATTACAAATTTAAACAAAACATTTTTTGTTTACTATCGCTTAAAATGTGTGATTACTTTTACTGAAAAAGAAGTTGTCCCTTCCGTTTTATTCATTAAGCTTGGTAGTTGTCCTCAGCTAGGATTTCTGTGAAGAATTTCAGTGGGCTGATGAGGTGAGTCCATTTCTATTTTAGATTATAATTTTATACATGTGTAGATTCTTCCTAAATCACCAAGAGTCCTTTGTACCCAAATGCCGGACATTTCCTCTTCTACCTTGTCAGCATTAGATTTTAGCTGGTAGAATGTCCAAATGTGGGCTCTGGTTAGGTTTAATTGTATATCTTCTATTCAAGTGTGTTTATTATCTCATCTTTTGTGTTACCCTGTGTCTTTTGTGAGACTATTTGTTTACCTCTCTTTTTTTGTTTTTTGTTATCAATTAATAACAGTCCATAAGAAAGAATTAACATTTATTCTGTTAAATTTAACAGAGCAATTATGTTGAAGTGAAAGAGAGAACAACCGAAATGTAAAGAGGTTTTCAAAAGGAAAACAATACTACTCTGGTAACAGACAAACAAAAATACCAACTGATTGTAAAATCCTATAGCGGAAGTGTTCTATTAATTGAAATTTCTTATAAATTACAATATACTTGAGAAGTTTTTTGGAAAATAGTGATTAAAATTAAGGAAAAACAATAACATTTACATTGAAATTAAAAACAAAGAATGGCGATGGATACCGCTAGTGGTAAGTATCCGTTGTTTAAACAACAACATAAAAAATGTATTCTTTGCTGAAGAGTTGGATCATCGGAGGACAGAAAATGCAGAAAATTTTTGTGTATGTTCCGCTGCTAAAGAATTTCGTGTTTGCGTTTTTTAATGCTATATAGATTTTGGTATCCTCATACTAATTCCCTCAGATAAAACCTTATCCAACATTTGCAAGTAATTTTTTAATATACAGTCGGTAATACGGAATGGATGGTGTTCACCCATAAAGTACATTGGGAAGTACGTGGCAGAAACGAGGGATAGGGCAATGCGGTCTATCGAAATCAAATTTCCGGAAAAATCAGACAGCATATCAATATCAATTGAAGTCGCCGTAGTCTAGTCGGTAGTGTGTTGGCTTATTAGACGTAAAGCCAGGGTTCGAGTCCCAGGCCAGACATCAAAACAAAATACAAAAAGTATTTCTTCGGCGACTCCCTCTCAGCAGATTTCTGGCAAAAACTTTGAGAGTAAATAAAATTGTCTTGAAAAGTTTCTCAAAAATCTGTCGTTCGGAGTCGACTTTAAACTGTATAAAATTAACACACATAACATAAGTGGTGTGAGAAACTAGGTCGTACATATCCAAGACTGCAAAGAATACATTCATTTAAATTGTTGTAAATTTGTTAATTTTATTATCATGTTTATCGTTTCGTAGCTAACTCTACAACAGACTTAGATTTCCAACTGGTATGCGCTCTACGAGAAATCGATCCACAAAATTATTCGTATTTATTTCAACTATGCAAAAGTAAGTTTAACTTCAACTCCCTAATTCTCCAAAGAAGACAGAAAAAATATATAAACTAAATCTATACCACAGATAGCAATGTTAATGCCCGTCAATTACGTTTCTTGAAAAAGGACCATATACGCGAATTAATACCCAAAAATGAGTTGGGTATTTTAGCAGAATTTGAATATTTACTAAACCAATGGCAAATTTCGAAAGGCTTTGCTTCATTCGGTACTAATATACAATTGAATCGAGCAAATGAAAGCAAGAACTTAATTATTGCTCAAAGCAAACCTCGAATTTTGAGTAACAATCAAACAGCCAAACCTGAACATTCATTAACTGTACTAGATTCTGATGAAGAAGACACGAAGATGTCTAAAGCAAATATTAACAAATTTGATGAAGTTGAGGAGTTTGTAAGTTACTTAACGAGAGAGCTGCACTTTATATTCAACTGTACTTTTCACTTTAGACTTTAGAGAATCTCATACCTAAGGTTTTAAAGAGATGCAAAGAAATTTACAAAAGGAATAAACTTTTGTCGCCGAGAGACCGTCGTCTCTTGTGTGGATCTATAGTGGACTATTTTGTAAGCAAAAAAATTAAATTTAATACAGATATAATGGATTACGTGGCAGAACAAATTGTCGAACATTTTCCCACAGAAGACAAGGTATTCTTCAAAAGAAAAGAAAGACTTGAACGACTTAATTTTATTAAAGTTTTATTGTTATTTTCCTCTAGAAATCCTGGAGTAATCCTGGTGGTAGCAGAGGGCGTGGTCGTTTTTTCTGGCGTTATAATACCACATGTCAAAGGAGAGCCAAACAAGCCAATAAATCCACTGCAAAGTTTGTTACGAACTCTGACGAAGACAGCAAGTGCATTCAAGCTTGGCTAAAATTGAATAATTGTGAAGATTTTTCGGAAATTATCGATTTGTGGGAAGATACTATGAAATATCGTTGGTTGCAAACAAAACATTTAAAGGATCTTGAAAGCTTACAAGAATTTCTAAATAATTGGCCGTCATATAAATTACAGACGGGCCATGAATTGGTAAGTGTTAGAGAAGAAATTTCCATTTATTTCTGTTTGTGATAATATGAAAGGAGTGAATTCTTTCAAGTAAACTCGGGAAACAATAAAAAAATTTTTTTTCTTCACCTTCTAGCTGACTATGGACTTTCAATATTTATATCCTGAAGCTATGGAAACTTTTCGTACGCGTTGGCTGGTATATAAAGAAAACATAGAACAATTCCTGAAAGTTGAACTAAAAGATGTGAATTGTAGAAAGCTTTTAGAAAAATATCAATTGCAAAAGGCCACTACAAATGAAGGTTCGTGTTTCATTATTTAAGAGTAATTCTTTTCGAAACTAAAATCTCTTATCCACTACCAGATTCTAGTTCTTGTATTCTAATATATTTGGTTCATGCCATTACAAAACCGTTGCGCCATTTTAAAATTGTCAATGGCTGCGTGACCTATGCCTTTATTGAGTCCCAACACTCAATGACGCGTTTAATACAACATAAAGCGGAATTGAATGAATATACAGAACCACATCCCTGCATATTTGTTGTGGGTGATAGTCTATTGGAAGTTCAAGAGTGTTATGTGGTCTTTATGGATTTGCGCTATAAATTAAGCTACGAAAACTGTTTGGCTGTATGTGTACAGATATTTACGGTATTGAAGGTAGAGGATCCTCAAGCATCACAATGTTTTTGGGAATTTATACGCGGCTATTTGTTTAATATAGCGAAGGATAAGGAGAAATCCAAAGAAGCAACGGAAAATATAGTCAACTATTTGGAGACAGTTGTGAATTGTATTTAAATATAATAAATGGTGTGTTATCGATAATATGCCTGCCGTAACTAATAAGATAAAAATATAACTGTCAGAATTATGAAACTCATGTTTTATTTCAAATATAAATTTAAGCAAAACATTTCGGGTATACTATGGCTCCAAGTCTGAGTCTACGCATCTGTAAACAAGCGCAGTTACATTAAATATAATCCACTATTTTCTTTGGTAAAAACACATCTCCTCAAATCTTTTAGTGTTACCTAACTACCCACACAAATTGCAACCCTCGAGCTCTCCTGTAATGTTTTCTGACCAGTGCTTTAACGACCCGCAGAATCACCGTCTGCAAAACACTACATTTCGCAGGTAATCTATTTGAATCTCTGACATTTGTCCTAAGAATGAAGACCCCTGCACACGTGCTTGTCTTCCATTTTAGACCAGTCAGAGAAAACAGCCGAGCCTTCGAGGATTTTGTATAAATAAAATATTGTATGAATTTTGAATAATTAAGAAGTTCAATAATAAAGAACTGAATTGATACCATTTTAATCTGGGTCGAAAGCAGCTGAAGTTAGGATAATACATTGTTTAATGTTTTGCAGCCGTTTTGTTTTTTTTTAACAAATTTTTCGTTTAGTCGGGCAATACTTATTTGCACTTACAATTATTTGTTGTTTTGTTTTGATTACAAATTTATTTCAGTTTTTTTTCAACTTTTATTCTGTCGTATTCTTTTATTTAACATTTGTTTGGCTTCTCAGATTGTGTGGAGCAATTATGTTAAAATGACAGAAGCAACAACCAAAGTAGAAAAATGTTGTGAAAAGACAGAGTCTACTGAACTGAAGTAACAGACAAACAGCACAAAATACAACAAACAGGCATGTCAACTAAAAATAGCAATTGATTGTAAAAAAATTGTACATCGAAATTGTTCCACAAATTGTATTATTCTTGAGTAGTGCATTGGAAAAAAAGTGATTAAAATCAAGGAAAACCAACAACATTTATATTCAATTAAAAAGGAAAATTTGAAAACAAAGCAATGGCGATAGCTGCCAGTGCTGGTAAGTATCTGTTGACATATTCTTTGCTAATGTGGTGGAGTACAAGAGTAGAGAAAAAGCAGAAATGCAGAGAATTTCTTGTGTGCTGTTTTCCAAATGCTAATCTTAAAAATAAATCCTCTAGATAAAACACTCATCAACAGGCATATACTGTCCAATACCGACGTTCTATAAACTTAATCCAATAAATAACACAAACATTGGCTTGCTGTGCATTGTAACCGTGACTTAGCTTAAAGTTTATTAACAATTTCTAAATTGCAGTAAAGGCCTGAAGTCGCCGTAGTCTAGTAGGTAGTGTTTTGGCTTATTAGACGTAAAAGCCAGGGTTCGAGCCCCCCTGCAGATTTCTGGCAAAAACTCTGAGAGTAAATAAAAAATTGCCATGAAAAGTTTCTCAAAAAATCTGTCGTTCGGAATCGACTTTAAAGAGTAGGTCCCCACCACTCGTGTATAAAATTAACACACACAAGATAAGTTGTGTGGAGGGTTGTAATGACCAATTATGTATGTATGGTAATGACCTGTAGTCCTCTATTTGGTCTAGTTGTCTAGTAGGTAGTTTGTTGGCTTATTAGACGAAATGCCTCGGTTCAAACCCAGGCATCAAAACGAAATATGAAACAAAATATTGCTTCGGCGACTTCCTCTCAGCAAATTTCTGGCAAAAACTCAAAAATCTGTCGTTCGGAGTTGACGTTAAACAGTAGGTCCCGCCATTCACGTATAAAATTAACACACACAACATAATTGGTGTGTGAAGCTAAACCGTAATCCTGACTGGAGGGTTGTTATGGCCAATTGTGTATGCATAAAATGAGGTTAAGGAACTTCAGTCTCCTGGTTGGTATTGTTTTGCAAGATGAGTGTTATTAGAATCACATTCGTCCGACTACAAAGAGTACATTCGCTTAAATTGTTGTAAATTTGTTAATTTTATCATCATGTTTATCGTTTCGTAGCTAACTCTACAATAGACTTAGATTTCCAACTGGTATGCGCTCTACGAGAAATCGATCCACAAAATTATTCGTATTTATTTCAACTATGCAAAAGTAAGTTTAACTTCAACTCCCTAATTCTCCAAAGAAGACAGAAAAAATATATAAACTAAATCTATACCACAGATAGCAATGTTAATGCCCGTCAATTACGTTTCTTAAAAAAGGACCATATACGCGAATTAATACCCAAAAATGAGTTGGGTATCTTAGCAGAATTTGAATATTTACTAAACCAATGGCAAATTTCGAAAGGCGTTGCTTCATTCGATACTAATATACAATTGAATCGAGCAAATGAAAGCAAGAACTTAATTATTGCTCAAGGCAAACCTCGAATTTTGAGTAACAATCAAACAGCCAAAACTGAAGATTCATTAACTATACTTGGTTCTGATGATGATGCAAATAGTAAGCAAGTTAAGGGGGAGAAACTTGTAAGTTATTTAACACTAGAACTGGATTTTAGACTCAACTTTACTTTCCATTTTAGGCTTTGGAAAATACTATACCTGGGGTATTAAATAAATGCAAAGAAATTTACGAAAAGAATAAAATCTTATCGGCCAGAGATCGTCGTCTCTTGACTAACTCCATAGTGGATTATTTCGAAAGCAGAAAATTGAAATTTACTATGAATGCAATGGATAGCTTGGCAGAACAAATAGCCGAACATTTTCCCACAGAAGATAAGGTATTTTTCAAAAATCAAGAACAATGACCTGGACATAATTTTTTTAACGTTTTTTTTTGTGTCACTCCTATAGAAATCCTGGTTTAATCGTGGTGGTGATGGCGGACGTGGGCGTCTATATTTACGTCACCGTAGCAGGCGTTGCAATGAAGTCCAACAGTTGAACAGAAACATTAGTCTCATAGCCAAACAAGTGAATTCCTCTACATCAACGACAAACTCTATCTTAAATGAGCCTGAGTCTTGTGAGGAAGTTTATGATGAAAGCAAGTCCATACAAGCTTGGCTAAAAGCGAATAATTGTGAAAATTTTTCGGAAATTATCGATTTATGGGAAGATACTATGAAATATCGTTGCTGGCAAACGCAAAATTTAAAAGATCTTAAAAGCATACTAGAATTTCTAAATAATTGGCCATCGTATAAATTAGAAACAGGCCATATATTGGTGAGTGTTAAAGGATAAATTTAGACCAATGCCGTTGCATTAACTCCAGCCACTTACTAGTGCAGCTCTTATTATGACTTTGTCATTATGTGGCGATATTTAGAAACTGTGAAATCAGTTTCTCCTATCGTGCTATAAATAATTTCCCAAAGCAAACTTCAAAGGCTGTCTTAAAAATTCATAACGTTATGAATTAACGATCATAATGCCTTAAAGGCCCCAAGAAAGCATAGGCCCCATAGAAAGCCTTAAACTTTTTTTATTATAAAACTTTTTGATCAAAGAAAATAAAAATATTTCTGCACTTTCTAGTTGACCATGGACTTTGAATATTTATATCCCAAAGCTATGGAAACCTTTCGTACACGTTGGCTGGTGTATAAACAAAACATTGAAGCCTTCCTGGAAGCTGAACTAAAAGATGTGAATTGTATAAAGCTTTTGGAAAAATATCAATTGCAAAAGGCCACTACAAGTGAAGGTAAAATTGTCAACATTTAATTGCAATCCTTTTCGAAACTGAAATCTCAAATTAATTTTTAGATTCCAGTTCTTGTATTTTAATCCATTTGGTTCATGCCATTACAAAACCATTGCGTCATTATAAAACTGACAAAACTGTATGTACTGTACGTTATGCCATTACCGATTCTCAACACTCAATGACACGTTTAATAGATGATTATATGGATGTGGATTTATATATGAATACTGAACCCTGCATATACGTTGTGGGTGATAGTCTATTGGAACTTAAAGAGTGTTTTGTGGTCTTTGCGGATTTGCGTTATAAATTAAGTTACGAAAACTGTTTAGCTGTGTGTGTACAGCTTTTTACATTATTCCAAGTGAAAGATCCTCAAGCATCAGAATGTTTTTGGGAATTTATACGCGGCTATATGTTTAATATAGCAAAGGATAAGGAGAAGTCTAATGCAATAACGAAAAATATGATCAACTATTTGGAAACAGCTGCTAGTAGTATATAAAATTTCGATAAGGATGATGTGTTATCGATAATATACCATAACTAATAAGATACAAATATAATTGACAGAATTTTGAAACTTGTGTTCTAGTTCAAATATAAATTTAAACAAAACATTTTGGGGCATACCGTCGCTTAAAATGTCCGAATCGCCTAGACGTGTGATAACTTTTTCTGAAGAAGAAGTTGACCTTTCTATAGATCGGTGTTTCTCGGATGCCTTTGTCAAATCTTCCACTGGTGTAGTTCTTGGTGGTTTAACATCTATTCTATTCTTAAAACGCCGTGTATGGCCTTTGTGGGTTGGTTTTGGATTTGGTTTGGGCTTCGCTTACGGCACTTGTGAGAAGAGAGTGCGCACAATTACTGATGCTGCGGAATTAAAAGTTCCATTTGATCTATAAAATTCTTATTTAAATTGATTTTTCAATTTATGAAATTATTCTTTGGTGTATTGATAAGCAATTTAATAAAGATTCGTGAAATTTAATTTAAAAATATTTGAATTGTACATGACTCTTGGATAGCTTAGGGAGTTGATAAGGCAGTATCAGTATTACTGTATGTATCGATTCTACAGAGAAGTACTATCTATATTTGCAGATTATTATTGTCAATGTGGTGGTTCGGCCCATGCATTCGCCATAACTTGAAAGTCGTAGAAATATCTTTTTAGGTCGAAATGCCCGAAAAAATTATTTGATATCATTTTGTAGGTTAGGTTGAAAGTAAATTCCAATATCCGAGTAGAATCTGTTTTTTTTTTTTTTGGTTGTAAGTAGTAAGTTCGAAGATAGCATACCGTCATCCAATTCAGTTGGATAAGCCATAACTTATCAGCATACATTTAAATCATCGCTTTGTTTAAGCCGCTGGAGTGAAACATGTGCTCTACTAACGTAATATAAGCGGAATACCTAGGAATCCAAGCTTACAGAACATCAAATAGGTTTCTATAAATATTTCTGGAATGGGGTTGTTGTGTTGGAACCCTATACCTCCAACATTAGACAAGAAGTCGGCGTAGTCTAGTAGGTAGTGTTGGCTTATTAGACGTAAGGCCACGGTTCAAACCTCAGGTCAGACATCAAAACGAAATATGAAAAAATATTTCTTCGGCGAATTTCTAGCAAAAAATCTGAGAGAAAATAAAATTGCGGAGTCGACTTTAAACTGTAGTTCCCGCCACTCATGTATAAAATTAACACACACAATATGAGTGGTGTGAGCAGCTAGGGTTGTAATGGCTGATTGCTTTTTTTAGAGTTTTCAACTCTTTTTAAGAGTTTAGCTAAGACAACGGAGGTAGTCTGGGAAAGGATTGTACCGAGTGATAGGGTAGCTAGCTGTGTGGATAGTCAGGTTGCCTTAGAGACATTAACCGGGCAGCATTGTCAGTTCGAAGTTGGCTCTCACAGGACCTTAGAAAAGTATAAAGGGTAACAAGATTGCAAATGAGCTGTCAAGGAATGAATCGGGGAATTTATCTCTCAGAGCCATGTGCATCTATTCATATTTACAGTCTTTGTAACCATCTATCGTGATTTCATCGTACTGATATATAAAATACCATAATCAAACACTATAAAAATTCTTTACTTCTGTTTATTAAATATATGTACGTTAGCCTTTAAATTCCAAAGATATGGGGAATGCATTTCCTTGAAAAAATATTTACAATTGTCTGATACTTCCTATAGAATATCGAGGTAATATTCAGTTATCGAAATACTGAATAAAATTATCGTATCGTTATAAATATTTATTGTTATTTTAATACACCTTTATTTACTGTATGCATTATTATTATTGTTGTTTTTGGCATCTATTATGCGCAATTAATAATGTTTTTATTTGAAATTTTTTTTGTGGCCTTCACCTCTACAAACGGAGGTAGTTTTTCCTTTTTTCCGTCGACTTCCCCAAACAGAAAAAAAACTCTTCCAACAGCTGTTTTATTATAAACAAAATATACATTTTGTTGTTGTTGTTTACAGTTTATTATTTTTTTCCTCTGATTAAACACTCTCACTCTTTCACATTCTGCTTTGTTTTCATCATAAAAACAACCACTTCTAATCGGCATCGTTTGTCTAGTTTTATTTTTTTATTCTGTTCTCAGATACCCAGTTAGAGATAAACAGTGCCTGAGTGGGCCACAGATAAATTTTAGCGCATAAGTACCACCATTAGATAAAAACTTAGGCCATGGCATATTTATTGAATATGCCATGACTTAGGCAGAGAAATAAAAAAAAAACAATAACAAACACACAAATGAATGATAACAAACTAACAAATGAATTTAAGAGCATAAGAGATAAGGAGAGCAATACGTAATTGTGCGGATACGGTGAGATTTGAAACATAGTACGTTTTCAAATAAAAAAAGTACCAAAAAGGAACCTTAAAATTTTTGCTTCACAGTTTTCCAAGTGCCATCCACAATGGCAATGACAGAGAAGAATATATTAGTGATATACTCTTCTTATACTCAGCAATCGTTGTGAGGTATTTTCCTAAGTTAATGAGTTTTTTTGAGTCCACTGCGCCCGGCCAGAAGTCCGATTACTATCTTCAAATCTCCTTTGTCATTGTAATTACCCAACATAAGTTTGTATTGCTGTAAACCAAAGCTTGGAGCAGTCCTCGCCTCTCCATTTTCCCTTTGATCGAGTATGCACTACGAAATATTGCTTTCTAGTTCCCATAAAGTTTCAATTCCTATTAGCGGCGAGAAGCGTACCTTCCTCGAAAGATCATCGGTCTGCTGATAGCCGTAAATTTCCATATGATTCAGTTTACCTAGACTGCCTAGTACTATTCTCCAGTTACCCTTATACGATGCGAATGCTCAGATGCCTGCGCGACTCATCCACTTTACTGGTGAGCGTTGTGTTTCGTGATTATTCCGACCAAGACTCGAATGGCAATCTAAAACTGGCTACCTGTGACATATTGATTAAAAAAGTAGTTAACACAACGGCTTTGAGGTGGTATATAATCAGGTGTAGACGTGATTAGAAGATGCTGGAAATCTGTTAATGAGATTGGCAAGTCGTTCTAATGTTAACTTTTGAACTTTTCGTTGAATGGTTACACGAGAAATAAGGCAAAAGTAGTCGCTGACAGGCTAGCTAAGACCGGCACTTATCTACCAAATTTACGCTCTAGAGATGCTGAAACAGGCTTGATCGGACAGGTACTTACTTGCGCTAATAGTGTGGTAGATTTTGCTGCTGTATGATCATGAGAAATAATTTACTTAATCGAAATTCCAACTGTCATACCGGTACTCTGTGAACCCCTTAGCTGATATCACATCAGTCTGTGGACGTTGACAAGCTTTAATATGGTTTCAACAGGACTATGATTGCTGTGACCGGGATCAACTTCTTTTTGCTGTAATATTCTTAAGGCGGGCATATACTAAAAGGGGATTCTAGATCTCTTCACACTGCTATCCTGATGGTCTTACTGGACTTTTTGAAAATAATAATTTGTCTGATTTTGATTGATTTTTCTTTAGCGGTCTTCTAAAAGTAGTTTTTTAAATAATTTTTTTCCATAAAGCACCTGAAGTTGGGTCCTACTAAATCGCTATACAATAATGCCTAATTAATTATAAGCACCCCATTAGTAAAGTAATTTAAGGGTATTTTGATAGGTACAGAAAAAAATTTTACTTTTTTATATCTACTAAAAAGTACCTTAAAATGTACCTTGTCTATTTACAATGTGTGTTTTTGCATGAAAGCATAGCTAAAAGAGAATTTTAATCACATGGTTGGTGGTTGATTGTTTGCTTGCTTGCTGACTCTTTTCTCTTTGGGATATTATTTTTATTCATTCTATAAAAATATTCTGTGTATGTCTACTCTAACTGCTTGCCTGCCTGCCAGCTTGCCTATGTGTCCGTCCGTCCGTACAACCATCTGTCCGTTTATCTTTCTGTTTTGTGCACTTTAAACACATTGCCAACTGTCTACATATGGGAGTTTGCTGATCTTTGCCGGTGGAGCAACACACGGTTGTTATACGAATTAATATTTTTGGTTTGTTTTTTTGTTTTTATTAAACGAGACGAGTCGCATTAAAGTTACTTTTGCGCTAAAAAGAATTCTACAAAAGAAAGAAACACAGAATAAATAATAAAATTAAATAAAAAAACAAAACGGGCATTTCGTCTTATTTAATACAAGAGTGGTTTTATACGATTCCGTTCCATATTTGTGGTGCTGTGCAGAAGATTCTACTTTTGTTTTACACAAGAAATCTTGTATAAAATTTTAAAATGAAATAAATTTAAAGAAAAATTCATAAAAAAAACAAGAGTCTTCGAAACTCAGTGAATAGAAAATTTAAAATAAAAAAGAAAAACGAAAAGCAGAAATGTGCTAAAACAAAAATTACTCATAGAAAATCTAAATTTAATTATTGTTTAACAAAAAAGAACAAAAAATAAAAATTAAAAATTTACCGTTTTGTTAACAGGAAAATTAAAAAAAGAATACAACATAATACATAATACAATAACAAAAACTTAAAAGAAAGGAAAAAATAAAGCAAAGAATGATGACAACAGAATCCATATTTTTGCTTTGAAAAAAAAAAAACGGCGCAAATTATTATTCTTCTTTAAAAAAAGGTGATAAAATTTAAAAGAAAATTAAATAAAATCAAATGAAAATGCATTACCAAGTGTTTGAAAAAAAAAACAATTTTATTCTTAAAAATTTTGTAAATATTTTAGCCGGCTGATGACCGCTAAAAGTCAAGTTCAAGGAAAATTGTTTCATATTTGTTAAATTGTCCGTAAAAAACATACAATCGCGTATTATTTGTAATTAGTAGGTATAACAGCAGTAAAATATACACATTTGACTATTAAAATAAGTACACCCATAGAACCCATATTAATTTAAGATTCCTTGCCATTACGTACACAATATAATTTCTTGATAAGTGTTTGTCTCTGAATTAGAACCTTTAGAAATTGTTTTCTACCATTTTTTCGCACGCTTCGTGCATTAACTTCACGCATATAGGTTTTGTCCCAACGTCAGGGAATAATCTTCATAGATAAGGCTTTCAACGTGATTCCACAAGAAAAAGTCTCTAACATAGTCAAATGTTCGTTGTGACTATAAGAAGTCCTAACATATGTTCTGTTCCAGGGTGCTGAGAAGATGTTGTCGGGATGTTGTGTATCCAAAGACCTTTGGCCGTCTATCGCCGATGCTCAGGGGCTTGATTTTTGAGACAGTCGGTGGTAAATTGAATAGGGAAGTTCATTAGTTATTAAGGTTTTAGCATGACTATAGCTTTTGTGCTGCAATGCTTTCGTGACATTAGTCTCATAATTATACTCGGCTATCATACCTATATATTTATTTTTTAACTACAACCTTCATACCTAGATTACATGAATGTACCAATGGGTTGTATCAGAAAGTTCACTAGAGTCCATCGTATAAATAAAGATGGAGGTGCTGCAAATGTCAGCACGTTTTGAATATACCTTCACAGCACCTGTAGTGGTCTAGTGTGTGTGTGTATTTGTCTTTAAATTTTCAATTTTGTATCCGAGACAGATACATTTGTTGCGGCTCATTTGAGCAAAGAAAAAGAAAACGGCAATCAGTAGTCAGTGAGGGGGTCGGTAAGGCAGTGACATTTTGCCAAAAGTTTAATTTATTTATTTATTCCGTTGAAGTGTTTATTTTGGTTTCCCGCAAAAAATTGTAGCAAAAAAGGCGATGAAATTCATTTAAGTTGAGTGTGTGTGTATGTAATTGAGTTTTTCATTTTGTTTTCTAAAGATTGTTTTTCTTATTTTCTAAAGATGTTTTAAAAATAAACAAAAAATTTGCAAATTCCGTGTGTTTAAATTAAATTGAAAGAAATACGAAAATAAAAAAACGAAAGTGAAAAAATGAGGCTGATTTTCTTTTTTAATTGCAACAAAATCAACAGTTTAGTAGCCGAAAGTACGAATAGTACGAAATAGCTCACGTGCCGTTCTGTAATTTATGGTGTGTGCATAATTAAAATAATAAAAAATAAAAAATTCAATTTGTGTTTATCTTAAGTAAATAACGCCCTAAGCTGCCAAGAAACAAGCCTAAGAAGAAAAAAAAAATTAAAAAGTGAAAAAGAAAATTGTGGTCCACTTTTCATTCGACTAAAGCTTCTTGTGAAATTCTATTTTTATTTTCATTTTCTAAACAGTTAATCAAAATAAAACCTCGTTAATTTTTGCAATACTTTTCGCGTCTTACATTTTGAATTTTCCTACAAAAGTATGGATTAACCTGAATATACGACTCTTAAGACGTCTCCAGTTACTCTTCTTCTTGCTAAATAACTTGTAAGTTTTTGTTTTTATTCTTTTTTATTTTAATTATTTGAGAGCTTTTTTTTTGCTTTGAATTTTTTAATATTACTACATAGTTTTTTTGTTGTTGTTGTTTCTTTTTCTTAATTCGATAAAGAATTTCGAAAAAAAAACGAAATTTTTAAACAAATATTCACATGATTGTTGTTTGTTTGTTGTTATATTTGCCATTCAAAAAACAAAAAAAAAACACAAATAAATGACGATACATACGTACCTACATACATATGTTGTATAAATAATAGTTACTTACGAAAATTGTACACTGATAAACAAAAAGTATCTTACTTTAATTGAAATACTATTTGAGCAGAGAGATAGAGATAAGGTGAGCGCACTAAAAAATTTGTACTTACATTTTTCTTCTTAAAAGCCAAATTTAGTGATAAAATTATTGTAATCTCTACACAATTTAAAAAAATATTCTTTCAGAAATTCTTACAATGAATTCATTCAGTTCAATTGGATCCTTTACTCTGTTATTCGTTATCATTTTGCTGGCATTTCTGTACCATCCAATTAACTCTTTTTGCTATTTGCCTTAGCTTTTTGTGCCTTTCAAATATTTCTGTAAACAAATTCATTGACAACATCGTAGGTATAGTTTCGTGCGTATCTTGATACGCCACTTAGTCCAAATTTTCACTTACCGGCTCTTGGCTTTCATTTAACGGCATTTGGTGCACCTAATGATACCTATATTATCGGCATACGCAAACAACTGAATACTTTCCTAGAACTCTCTCCATGACAAAATGGAAGAGATTGTGGGATACCTGGCCACCTTGTCTGCAAGCTCGTTAGGTATCAAAAGGTTGATAGTGACCCTGTCCTTGCATAGGCAGCATCGAAGAAATACTGAGCTCAGGCATTGCGACAAGAATACCATCACTAATCGGGCTATCGAATATTCTCTTGTCTTTTCTAGAGTTTTCCTTAGTATGAGTGTCTGATCCATCTAGGGTCTGAAACTGCATTTGGTAAATGTCTTTAATTATATTTACGCAACACGCGCGTAGAACTTTATATATGATCAGAAGAACATCATGACTTCTTCCTTTTTCAGGATGGAACAGAGGACAGTGGAAATTTATTTACCATAGCAAACTTTTTTTTCTTGTAAAGTGCTCAAATAGTTTTTTGATGGTCTAATTAGACCAATATTATACCACAATTAATATCCAAGCCGGGACATGGAACATTCCCTATGGGAAACCAATCCCAACCCTAAAATACATACATATATACATAATTGGTCATTACAACCCTTCTGTTAGGATTACGACCTAGTTTCCATCACCACTTATGTTGTGTGCGTTAATTTTAATACATGAGCGGTGGGACCTACAGTTTAAAGTCGACTCCGAACGGCAGATTTTTGAGAAACTTTTCATGGCAATTTTATGTACTCTCAGGGCTTTTGCCAGAAATCTGCTGAGAGGAAGTCGCCGAAGAAATACTTTTTGTATTTTATTTTGATGTCTGGCCTGGGGCTCTAACCCTGGCTTTTCGTTTAATAAGCCAACAAACTACCTACTAGCCCACAGCGACTTCAAAACTCCAAAATAAATCTTTTAATTGTGACAATATTTATATTGAAGAGTTCAGTCATGGATGACAGTAAATCAGTTGAAGAAACTCATGATAAGAGCAGGACTGAAAACAGTCTCGTCTACCTTCCTTGAGCCACAGTTTCTGCCGAAGTTATTTGCAGTAATGTCAAGTCTACTGCTTTATCTTCAAGTAGGATAGTAACCTAAGAGAACGTGAATAGAGCGATGGCTGGCCATGCGGTGTAAGGACAGAAGGCAATCAGTGTTCTTTTTATCCATATCAGTCCAGAACAGTCTAGCAATATATCACATAGCATTCTACTACCAATGAAGTTGCACTTCCCTGTAAACCCAGCTAGCATTTGGAAGATTGTTTTTTGAAAAATCACCTTGCTGAGTCTTTTTAGAGTACTTTTGGCGATCAAAAACTTATTAGTCAGTTACACGATTAAAAAAGGACTCATAAATGATTCGCGCCAATGAGTAAAATAAGTTCGATTTAAAATACAATAAAAAATTGTATAACAATCGAAAATTAATCATCCAGATGTTTAAAATGTGACTATTATTTACATTATTTATTATTATATTCTACTTATACTGTAGATTGAAAAACGATTAATCAAAAACACATCATGCAGGTGTTTGAAAAGTGATTATAAGTATGTATTTATGATCATATTTTGAACAGATGGATGATTAAACAATGCTTTTTTCACCCTCTCTATATAAATTTTCATTAATGTAAAAAGATGGCTATGAAATGAAGTACAATTTGTTTTTAAATATAAATATAATATTCTTTCTTTGGTAGTCGCCAACTTCCTTTCAGTTTAGTTTCTCACGTATAAAATTAACGAACACTGCATGAGCTGTTATTAGCCTGGAGGCTAGTCTAAAGTCGGATTTTAGCCATCTTTTCGTTGATGGCCAATGCATTTTCATTTTTTGCCACCTTGATTAGTTGTTGGGGTCGGCTAAAAACACATTTTGAAATACGACAAATAAATGACTCAAATTATAATCATAAATGACGCAAAAAGGAGTCCAGATTAATGCAAACATGACTGATAAATGACAATAAAAGGACTCCTAAACATACTGATAAATTACTCATAAAAGACTCGCTTGCGATTAAACAATGACTGAAAGACGACTCGAAAAAGAAGCATAAACGAAGTTAAATACGACTAATAAATGATCAGAAAGTGATTCAAACATGATCACAACACTATTCGAAAACGCATCGAAAATTACTCGAAATTAATATAGAAAATGACTCATAGATGATTTTTTGAGAAGAGTCGCCCGTAGTAACACTTTTCTCCCGACAAATGAGTCTTTTATGATCAGAAAAGGAGCGCATATTCTTACTTTTCAATCGTGCAGAAGAGTCAAAAAAGACTCGAATTTGATTAAAATTTTCAAAAAATGCTGGCTGAGAAGCGAGTAAGAGTACTTAGTGTAAATGTGGCAATTGGAATATATATTTATCCCCTGAAATATTTCGGAAATTGTGACTTCGGTAACGGCCCTCAAGTCAATTCATCAGCGATGCAATTTCTAACGATATCCCTTTATCCTGGAACCCATATAGAAATGACCTTTGAATGCTCCAAAGTTTTCATGAACAATCCCCAGCATTGATAAACGTGGGTAAATGTCAAGTGAACGTTCGTTAGGGACTTCAACGTAAACTGGTTGTCCGAGTAAATTAAGAGATTCTCAAAATCAAATTGGCCATGATCTCCAGCTGGAAAGCATTACAGTTACCTTAAGAAATATTTCTAAATACTTTAATAATATAAATATGAACACACAATAATTTAATATTTCTGTAAATACTCCCCTGTTTGTTTTCATATTTGTTGCGTTTCTACGATTCAATATGATTGGATTCCGTATGTACCACTTTTAAGCAGTAGAGATACACTTCATTTAACCCAAGTGTTACTTTTCTGTTTTTAAAAATTCAATTATTATGTTTGACTCAGTGGGCTTTCCCTTTATTTACTTTGTACACCCTACAGTTCTGTCTGCATTTGTTATGAAATTTTTAAAATTGGTCTCTTATTTGGCCTTCTAACACTAATGCCTCAAATTATCACGTTGAATATGAGTGGTGCGACAAGTTAAGCCGTAAATATGACGGAAGGGTTTTGTGACCCAAATTGTAGGTTAGGTTAGGTTAGGTTAGAGGACGTGTACTTGTCAATTAAGACAAGTACAGTACCCGGAGGTCGAATTGACCCATTGTACAACGTCCTAGTTTCTCACACCACTTATGTTGTGTGTGTTAATTTTATACATGAGTGGTGGGACCTACAGTTTAAAGTCGACTCCGAACGACAGATTTTTTTTGAGAAACTTTTTCATGGCAATTTTTATATACTCTCAGAGTTTTTGCCAGAAATCTTCTGAGAGGAAGTCGCCGAAGAAATACTTTTTGTTTTGTATTTTGTCTTGATGTCTGGCCCGAGGCTCGAACTCTGGCTTTACGTCTAATAAGTCAACACACTATGTACCTACTAGACCACAGCGACCCAAATTGTACATACGTATGCTTTTTATTGCTCAGTAGGGTAACAAAAAGTTGTCTTTCACCCACAGTAAGTTGTTTAATGTTTTCCAATAATATTTACGTTTGCCATTGAATCATCAGCAGCGGCATTGCCAAAAACAAGGGGTGGATATCAATTATTGCACGTTGTTCGTGGTGTTTTCTTTCCCCCCCTTTATGATGGGAGTCCGTAGACGTTAGTGAGTGTGGTGCTACATTCTATTTATGAATTTATTTTTTGGGGGATGTTTCATTTATTAATTTATTTTACTTACTTCCACTTCATTATCTTTTTCTGCATTCAATTTGTTGGAGGGAAATAGCAGATGTTAGAAGTGGTGATAAAAACATACATATTTTCCGATAAATTTCAAAAGATAAATTTTTCCTATCTTATCTTATCTTATCTACAGTGATAGGCAATAAATAAGTTGTTGTGTTAAATAGGTATTGAGTACTCTATATGAATGGCAAGAATGCCAATTTATTTAAAAAAAACACCTCCTCCGCATAATGCGAATATTATGGAATGGTGGCCACTATAATCTCATTACTCACTTATGTCTCTGTGTTAGCATTATGATACCATAGTCTGATTTCCTAAACGTATGGCTGTAATCACTATTTGCAGGGACAATATTATCGTAAGACAGTCGACGTAGTCTAGTAGGTAGGTGTGTTGACTTATTAGACGTGAGGCCATGGTTTAAACCCCAGGTCAGATATATGAAAAAATATTTTTGCGGCGACTTCCTCTCATCAGATTTCTCGCAAAAACTCTGAGAATTGATAAAATAATAAAATAGCCATGAAAAGTTTCTCACAAATCTGTTGCTCGGACTTTAAACTATAGATCCCGCCATTAACACACACAACATTAGTGTGAGAAGCTAGTTCGTAATTCTAAGTGGAAGATTGTAATGACCAATTATGTATGTTTGTATGTATGTGGCTGTAGTCATTATTTGGAGGAATCCTACAGTAGAGCTCTACCTCGCCTCTGTTATCATTATTATTGTCTAGATGTGTCTTAGTACTGCGACCATACGATCTATTGTACTCCCCTGCAAATTTCTAGGGTATCCCTACAAAGACTCCTACAAGCCTAATGCCCTGACCAGCTTCAGAATGCTGCCCAGTGTCAAAAAAAAAACACCGGGTATCTGTGGTGCATTAGGCTCCCACAGCTTACAAGAATGAGTTTCGACGATTCATTCTCATCATCACAGAATCTACATGTACAGTGGTGGCCTTATAATTAGAAACGACTTAACAACATGTATGTTTGTTAATTTGTTTTTGCAGTTTTCACTGTGTACCTGGGATCAAAGGCTTTGTTTGGAGGTCGTCTTACATGCGTTTATCCATCAGATTGGGACAAATTAAACTTAGATTCGTCACTCAAGAGAACTCATCTTCCAGAAACACCACTGTAGGTCTCTAAATAACCTTCGTTTTGAATAAATGTACCCTGAGTTACAGTGCCCTATCAAAAAACCGCTTACCAACCTCAGGTTATTCCTGGAAAGTCTGATGCATGCCTCAGGTATCTTCTTATTGTAATTTTATAAGAAAAATTTTCTCCTCTTAATTAGAGAAGAATCTTTGCCTCTCTTCACTTTTTCCTTGCGTAGAACATACCTTGTATCGAATCTGTGTTCCAAACTTCAAAGCGACCTCCAATGACAGTAAAGTTGTGAAAAGGGTGTACCCGATTACGTCTGACATTAGTGAGTCATACAGTTATTTCAACTTGTAGCAGCTTAAAATCTTCTGCTCTTTCCACTGGCTTTGTTACCAAACTACCACCAAATCCTTTATTATTCATTAAAACCAATAAAATGTCAACTTTACCAGAGTGACTGGTGTTCTCAATGTTTATTTTACCTGGAAACTATATATCCGATTATGTTGCAACATAAATTTCATTCTTTTTTTTTTTTAGAGGATCGTATGGTAAATAAATTAAATAAATGACACACTCTCACACACAAACCAATATAAATAAATAAATGGAGAGTTCATTGAACATCACACATTTACAGTTTACAGTTGAAACTTTTTTGTGGTGCGTGCCACACACGCCATCTACTCTGTGTCTTGTGCTTGTCATTAGCAAAAGATTAATGCACGTTTTTTTGTTTCCTTCAAACTGATGACTTTCGAAGAAGATTCGAGGGAAAGAAAGCCAATGCTAACCCATTTGATAAGTTATTAATGCGTTGTGCAGTTTTAAGTTGTCACTACAATCCAATGTGGTTTAGATTCGTAGAGCAGATGTCACAATCTGAATATGTATTGTGTAGGATGTTTGTTTGTAATCTTCATGATCAATTAAAAATGTTCCAAATGTTCCGCGTAAAGAATTTGTAAATGCTTGTGCGCATTATATGTTGAATTTTGTTACGTGTTTAAGGTCACGGGTCATTGCCTAATGGACAGGCAAGCGGAGAGAATTTCCTTAACCGCAAATAACTTCTGAAATGGTTGTAAATCGATTGAGGAGGGAAAGAGAACATTTATATGTCAATGTTTCAGGTCACGGGTCATTGCGTAATGGACAGGTAAGCGCTAAGAAAGGCCCTAACTAACATTTTTTTTCGAAAAATTGATTTTTTTCGAAAAATTGATTTTTTTCGAAAAAAAATGTTAGTTAAGACCTTTGTACATGAGACCGACTATATATCTTCTTAAGTGGTTGTAAATTGGTTGAGGAGGAAGAGCGCATTGCCCACTTTATATGTCAATATTCATCACTGGCTCAATGCAAACTTCTCTTATTCTTTCTTTGTTCTCGATAGTCGAACGAAGCTATCGTTACTTGATATTGCCATCGATCACTAGGTTCATTTATGTTTTAAAGTAGTTTCAGCTTGATTCAAAGGAAGTAATGCTTTAAATGAAAAGCCCTGATGTTGTTTGTCAAGACCGTACATTGATAACAGACTTGCAACGGATAGCTATGGTTGCTTATGTGAGCTTTGATTTAACAAAGCTACCACTTCCGCTATCCTACCCTAAGGTCAGCCAATGCATCCACGTAGGTTAAATTAAATTATAAAACTTCATCATGATGCTGAAATTCAGTGCCGCCCTGATTTCATTTAAGAGTTTCGCTATCATGTAAGTCCTTATCAAATCGCATAGGGGTTCTCACTACACCATTACCCTTTTTATATAATTTTAATATCGATTAAAGTGCTTGAAATCGCCGTGGTCTAGTAGATAGTGTGTTGGATTCTTAGACGTGAGGCCACGGTTTAAACCCCAGGTCAAACATATGCAATAAAACGAAACATGAAAATGTATTTCCGCGACGACTTCCTCTCAGCAGTTTTCTGGCAAATACTCTGAGAGTAAATAAAAAATCTGTCGTTCGGATTCAACTTTAAACTGTAGTTACCGCCACTCATATATAAAAATTAACACACACAATATCAGTGGTGTGAGCTGCTAAGTCGTACTCCTAACTGAAGGGTTGTAATGACCAATTATGTATGTATGTAAAGTGCTTGAAGTTGCCGTGGTTAGGTTAGGTTAGGTTAGAGGACGTGTACTTGTCAATAAAGACAAATACAGTACCCGGAGGTCGAATTGACCCATTGTACAACGTCCATACGGAGGGAAGGGATTAAAAAGGAGAGGATTTAGGAAAGGGGAGAATGGGGTGGTCTAATAGGTAGTGTGTTGGTTTATTAGACGTGAGACCTTGTTTCCAGCCCCAGGAAGAATATATTTATATTCGAGAGCTCGATCAAGGATGTCCGAAAATGACTAGGGCAGGGCCTTTGAAACATGAGGTGAGAGGTAGTCACCCGCTCGCTCTTCCTCAGACCAAATATCTATTTAAGATGGATTTATTTATTGCTTTATATTGCCCTTAAAATATGCAACTACTTGTACTTTTATCGGCTAAATTTTTATAGTTCCCGCATTGGATCCCCAGCTTGTGGTAAATGTTTCGCTTCCAAATTAATTTTTAATTAATTAACTAGTAATTCTTGTCAAAGAAATTGAATCCAAGAGCGGATGTTTAAATTTGATTGAAAGAACGACTCAAATCGTGTTTTTTCTGGTAACAAAAATTAACAAAAATTTGTATACTTTCACTTTATGATTGTTGTTGTCATGAAAATGGACGTCATTATCATTATTAGTCAGTCTTATTATTATTATTATTATTATTATTATTATTACTAAAGGGTGTCATCTTTATAATTTATTATTAAATTTTATTATTATTATCATTATAGTGACATTAACAATGTTTCTATGAGCATAAGCAAGCCAAGCTAAGATGGTGAACTTGAAAACGATCGTTTGTTCGGTTGGTGGGTTTCTCATTTCGTTTCACAATTCATTCAAAAGTAGAATGAATTGCTCGGTTTTTCATCATCTTGATATTCTTTGTTTGGAATAAATTTGTTTTATTCATTAATTCTTCTTATTTCTATACTTTCGTTTTTTTTTTCTTTTTGTTTATTCTCTTTTCTTTTTACAAAGTTTGATTGACGTCTAAAATATGTGTGTGAAAATGTAACATTAAGCACAGTGGGCTGGAAAAATTTAAAATGTTTTCATAATTTTTTAAAACGATTTTCAATAGATTTTACGAAAAAAAAGGTTTTTTCGATTTTCAGACCTCAAAGCTCCATTCCGATTTAAAGTGGATCCTGAATGTTATGGTAAATTTGATTATTAAGACCTTATATAGAGGCCAATTGCACTAAATTTTCTGTATTCATTTTAGTTAGCTGTATGGATTCATTGAAACCTACCTATTGGTTCATGTGATATTTAGTCGACTTAGGTCATGGGATATCATAGTTTTTGTATTGATAAACTGTCAAAAAATGGGGTCTATTAATGTGTGTTAACCGCATGGATTCATTGGCCAACTTAGGTCACAATATTTCATTTGCTCCAATACTGGAACCACCTATAACTACTGCTGAAGCCACTTACTCACCCAATGAGGAATTAGTGAGATTATCTGCATATGAGAAGCCCAAGTAATTCTTCCTCCTGAGGCGCAACGCGCAGCATATCCTCAAAAGGTGAACAACAGTTTCGTTTTCTTATCCGTCTCTTCAGATCCTGCAGAAGTCGTTGGTCATATAATCAAGACCAAGGTGTCTCTTACGAGTAAATACGGAGTCCAGTAATAACTCGGACAACGTGATCTTTAAAAGTTTTTGCACACTTTACGTTAGTCATACACTTAGCACGAAGTCGCCGTAGTCTAGTAGGTAGTGTGTTAGCTTATTAGACGCAAGACCACGATTCAAACTCCAGGACAGACAAAAAATAAAATAAAATATGAAAAAATATTTCTTCGGCGACTTCCTTTCAGCAGATTTCTGGCAAAAACTCTGAGAGTAATTGAAATTGCCATGAAAAGTTTCTCAAAAATCTGTCGTTCGGAGTTAACTTTAAACTGTTTGGTCCCTCCGCTCATGTGTAAAATAAAATTAACACACACAACATGGGTGGTGTGAGAGGCTAGGTCGTAACCCTGGCTGAAAGATTGTAATGACCAATTATGTATACACTTAGCCTTGACTAGATTTACTGCGCTACCTTGCCCGTATCCGAAGCCACCATGCAGCATTAACGGAATTAAATCTGAACTTGCAGTTTCACAATGGGGTTCCAATGTAGTGAACGCACCCGAAAGTTTGATGTTGGTATCATATCTAGGTAACTCACTCACTCTGCAATTTCCCTTAATGACGCTATGTTCAGATGGTAACGCCGAGCTATGTCGTTACCCATAGGCCCCAATACTTCCGCTTGAAAGACACTACAGTGATCCTAATCCAACAACCAAATACATTTTCCAACACCTAGTAGTTTCTAGGCAAAGACATATGGCAACTCTACAATTTTAGCATACAGCATATTTGTTTTTCTATTTCATTAATCGGCCGACCATATGACTAAGATGCTATTCCAATATTAATTTACTTTGGCTTAGAAAAAAAAGGTATCCATTTGAAAATAATACCGTGATATAAAACGATAGAAACTAATGCATTGACTTAATAGTCTATGCATTCATAAATTTTTTTTTTTTTTTTTTTTTAATTAAAACCTTAAACCTACATAACCTGCCAATTATAATGTGTGGCCCATTTTGTCATTTTTAGCGTTGGACTTTGGAAAGTAATTTTTCACTTTTGAACACCCAATTAATTTATTTTCAAATGAAAAGGAAAATTTAAATTAAATTTAAATACGAATACCAAATATCGCGTTTGTCATACAATTGCCGCTGAGATAATTCATCACATTCGTTGTTGTGGGCATTTTTTCTTCTGTTATCTCGTTGATTATGAACGTGAACAGAAAAGTGAAACAAAGTGAATGAATGACGTGCATTTGTTTTGATTTTTTTTAAAAGCTATTTTTGGTTTGTTACAAAGAAAAATAAAACCAGTGATAACGAACGGCCCATGTAAGGAAATTCTGTAAATAATAGGGTGTCCCAATAGGATATTCATTTCAAAGTACAATACTACAACACTTTTCTAAGCAGGTTATAGTATTCTTAGGGGACTGGAGTATGCAATAAAATGTGAGACCATGAGATCGGGAAATATTTTTTGCTTACTTGCAAGATTTTACAAGAATTCAAACAGAAAGCATTCGCATGCTTCCTGAGTTCAAATCGGCAACTAGTACGCGATGGGGTCAATTTGTCATCTGTATTATTAGCATCTGTACTTGGCTAGAAAAAACGCTCTCTGTGGCTATGTAGTGGATTGTTGTATTAGGAAGATTGCAGTCGCTTTCAAACGAATGGAAATATTTCGTGTTTTTTTTTCCAAGATTTCACAAAAGTTTCACAATCGCCTGTTTCCTGAGCTCAAATCGATATCTAGTACGTGATGTGGTCAAATGTCTACCAACTAAAGTGTCCTAAAACGTAATAAATCGTATGTCAGAGTGGATAGTTAGCCTTAGCATTTTGTGAAATGATTGTATTTGAAAACGCAGCCATTTTGTTCAGTTAAAGCAATGGAAATTCTATTCAAGCCACCTTTAATGTATGCCCCTGTCATTTCAAAGTCTCCCATAAATGCACGTACATACATACGTACATAATTGGTCATTACAATTCTTCAGTTAGGATTACGACCTAGCTGCTCAACATCACTTATGTTGTGTGTGTTATTTTTATACATGAGCGACGAACTGCAGATTTGAGAGAAACTTTTCTAACCTTTGGCAATTTTGTTTACTTTTAGAGTTTTTGCCAGAAATCTGTTGAGAGTAAGTCGCCTAACAAATATTTTTCGTTTTGTTGGAGATGTCTGGCCTGGGGATTGAACCATGACCTCATGTCTAATAAGCCAACACACTACCCACTAGACTCTCCCAAATACTTTAGGCATTTACGTTGTTATAAAACAGAGAAATCTTTATACTTGCTTACGTAATTATAATCCATCCTTTAGTGAACATTACAACCTAGCCGCTCCCAGCAACCATTTTGTATGTGTCAGTTTCATTCGTGAAGTTGAAGTCGTCGTAGTTTACCTCGGACTCAGACATCTCGAACAAAACGAAAAATTATTTCCTTCAACGATTTCCTCTCACCAGATTTCTGACAAAAACTCTGAGATTAAAATAAAATTGCCATGAGAAGTTTCTCAAAAATCTGTTGTTCCGAGTCCTCATAGATAAAATTAACTCACACAACATGAGTGGTATTATCTGCTAGGTTTTAAACCTGACTAAAGTGTTGTAATATCCAATTAAGTAAGTGAGATTAGAAAATTAATTTTAATTTATGGTTTTAAAATTAAATTTGCCTACATTTTGTTTATAATCTGAGTATGACCTTCTGAACAACAAATTAAAAAAAATAAAACAAAATAATGACTGTGTAGTCTAGTCTCCTCTCATTTATAAATGGGAGTTGGAATATGAATTTTATTTTATTTTTTTTTTTCTTATTTGTTTATAATTATTGCAGCATGTCGTCGGTATGTCATTATTATTGTTTTTATTTTTTTTCCTTATTGTTTGTTATTGTATTTGTTGTTGTTGTTTGAAACTATGTAAATAATGTCAAATAATAAATTTGCGATTCACTTCCATTATTAAAATCCCATTCATTTGAAGCTTGTACTACAATTGTTAGCTTTTATTTGTTATTTTTGTTGCCTATTAAACAATATAAAATGAAATAATAATTGTTGCTATTTTGACATCATCATCATAATCATCATCATCATCATCATTATCATCAAATAATTGTATTTAATATCGTCATTTTTTGTTTTAACTATTGGAACTGAAGGTAAAGGTGATAGACGTGCTAATATAACGCTTTATATGTACGTTTAACACTTTTTTCTTGCAGCATAGCATCAAATACTTCTGATTTTATCGTCTGGTTAAACATAAAATCGTTATTAAAATCGATTTAACGAGATTTGAGTCTCAACAGAACGTTGAGATAGTTGCTTACCTTTGAAGATTTGAAAATTTATTTTTTATTTATGCATACATACACACATATTGTATTGTATGTCTATGCTAGAGACACGATTTTCTAGCAAACTTGTTCAAGGGAAAAGATTTTTTTAATTTGTTATAAAATGTTAATGTATTTCCGATTCATTTATTAATCATTTTAAATAATTTTTATTAAAATCTTCTTTCTTTGTAGTTGTTGTTGTTACAATAACTAACGCCATTTATCTATCAATAGATTTTTAAAGTGCGATCGTCATTTATTTCCCACAATGCATTAATCATGCAAATCTTTATCGGAAATCTAATTTTATAGAAAAAATAATATATTTTCGATATTTTTTTTTATAACTCTGACATGGTTTATGTGGTAAAATAAATCGAAATATAATTATCAATAGAAACGAAATAAAAAAAATGTAGAACACATGCAAAGTGTTACAGACGTTAAACCGCAGTACTCTACTCTATTTATTCTATTTTGCAAAGTTACATTTAGTTTCCTAAACAATCTGTTTATTGAAAGTAATTTTCTCCCAAGTATTTTGGTCTGCGGTCCTTTCAAAAACTCAAAATAAGCAACATAATACACTGACTAGGCAGCTTCTGTGTTATCGGGAGACTACAACTATTCATAGATTTATGCGGACGGTGTTACCAACCACCGCGGTTTCTATCCTTTTTATGTTCACTTTTCAATCATTTTCTTAATTTATATGAAGTCGTCGTAGCCTATAGATACACTCAGCCGCAAAAGTATGCATACGGACAACAAATTTCAGACATTTTTTAACTAATCCGTTTTCGTTGAAAATCTTTGTAATTGTCGGACAACTTTCCTCGATTTTAAGACGGTCTTGGTTAAAAAATTTCAGAAATTTGTTAACTTTTGTGCGCCTGTGGATTAGTTAAAAAATGTCTGACATTTTTAACCGTATGTATACTATAGTAACTGTGTGTAGTATGTCAGCTTATTAGACGTGGGGCCACGGTTCAAATCCCAGCTCAGACATTAAAACGAAATATGAAAAAAATATTTCTTCTGCAACTTCCTCTCAGCAGATTTCTGGCAAAACTTCTGAGAGTGCATAAAATTGCAATGAAAAGTTGCTCAAAAATCTGTCGTACGGAGTTGACCTTAAACTGTAGGTATAAAATTAACACACAGAACGTAAGTGGCGTTAGAAGCTAGGTCGTAATCCTAACTGAAGGGTTGTAATGATCAATTATGTATACGAACAAGATAAAAATTTCAGTTGGCACCACCGTAGCATTCATCAACAGCATGTTCATGTGTATTATTTCCGCAGCTAGCCTTACTTAATCAGTTCGGTAATTGAACGCAGTAATTTGCAAAGCTCTCCGTTCTCCTCATACATTTCAATCTCAATTATGTCCAGAATCGTACATTTGATTTGCTGCTTAAATTATGACGTATGTGTATACGTCTTTTTGCAAAATTACTGAAGACCTTAAATTTTCAGGTATGTCTGAACCTAATCGCCTCAACTTCAGCAACACCCTTAAGCCTTCTGGATGCTGTTCTATTACTCTCTCACATTTCTGTTGTATTCTCATTGTTGATAGTGGCAATAGCGCATCCTAGGTATTGCGACAGCACTGTTATTTCTATTCCGTACTTTAAACCATTACTAACTCACTAATCTTTTCATGTCCCTTCTATTCCATGTCCTCTGAATTGCTACTATTTGAGCACAGTGTTCTTCAAAATTTCGCCTTAGTTGGGAGCATATACATAGCTATACAGTCAAGCTCAAAACTAATATTAAGAACACTCAACTGTGTTAAGATTATGTGCAGCTCTTTATGTACTAATTTTTTGTTTATTTGCAACCAATATTCAGAGGATGATAAACTAGTTAGGCAACATTTTCTCAGTCTCATTCACTACAGGCAAAGTTCTGGTGTATATTACTTTCTCAAGACGGCTGCTTATAAAGCTGGAGGTCCACACCACGCGTTTTCGCGTCAAAGCGTTGCGTGCATTTCATACCTTCTTCGCATTCTACGCTTCAAGTTACATGCAACGCTTTTTACGCGCCAATGTTTATTTTGGTTTACACAAATTAAAACAAAACAACCTGTCAAAATCAGCTGTTTCGTACGCGCGCCGCTTGTGATGCTTACAAAAGTAGAAAGTAGATTTACTTTTCGCGTTCTATGCGTCATGGCATCCTACGCTTTTGTGCGTGTAACTTGCACCAAATAAATACATTAATTCTACTTTTTTGACAGCCGCGTAGAATGCGAAAACGCGTAGAACGCGTGGTGTGGACCTCCAGCTTAATGCCCAGCAGGAAAATAGATTGCAGTTATTTTCTTTATCTATTTCCCAACATTAAAATCAAAATAAGGTTCCATATGCAATAAGATATACATTTCGTTAGGTAGTTAGATAAGTTAGTCCTATGCTATCCTAAGTGCATTCTAAACACCTTTATTCGGTAAGGCTTTGTTATCATACTTTCAAAAGCTGAAATTGATGAGCTCTTGTTGGCTTTTATGTAGTCTGTGTAGCTTTGAATGATACCAGTCTTTAGGAAGAAAAAGTTGAAGTGAAATACAGATAATTTGTAATTTTAAATAAGTAGTCCTCTTTCTGTATTATTGGTTGTAATATTGATTTTGTTTACAAAAAAATGGGGAATGGTGACATCAAACACCAGAACAGAACACAAGTGCATCGCAAAAAGAAGCCAAAATTTCTCAAACAAAAGTGCCTTCAATTCAAAAACTTTTAGAAATTGTTACTTTTCCTTTCTTTATGTTTTTTAGCCATTTTTTCATTTTTATTGACCAGTGGTGAGCAATAAAAAGATCTATTAAAAGTACAAAAATAAATTAAAAAAAACTTTCCTCTTTAAGTGGCAAATAAAAGAATCGTCGAAAATATTAACACAACACTTTAAAAGAATATTTTTAGTTTCTTTTTTAATTTGTTGTTGTTATTAAGCCATAAACAAATTGTTTAAATTTATTTTTATTGTGATAGTTTTTTTACTTTATTTATCATAAACAGATATGTATAGAGAGAGAGAGACAGAAAAAAGAAAAAAAAATACTCTTTTGATTATCTTCTCTGAGTATTCTTTTATTTCACATCTATTGCGTCCGTCTAACCAAACAAACATGATTTACGTTGAGTATCTGGTCTCTTTTTTATTTTTATCTGCATGTACATATGTTTGTATAGGTGTGTGTCTTTATGCAAAGGGAGTCTGTCCGTTTTTCTGTCTGTCCGATTATCGTAAATATGGGTCACCAGCAGCAGCCACGGCAGCAGTGTCTTTTAAAAGATACAAGTATGTGCAGCCATAGTTGGTTGTAAAGTTTTTAATTAAAAAATAAGAAATCGTAGAACAGCAATAGAGAACACTAAGCGTGTGTGTGTGCAAATATATCTCACAGTTGTTGTTTAGGTTTACATGGTATTTTGTTGCACTTTGTTGCACATACAATAAAAACAAATACGATTCCCGATTACTACCACCCAAAATCTGTTACTTAACCATTCTGTAGACCCAAATGTACAAACAAAACGAAATGAAGTAAATAAAACATAAGAAAGATACGTAGAGAGAGAGAGAGAGAGGTAATACCATTATCACAACAACTGAATTAAGTTGTGCCACAGCTCTAGTGGCACATACTCTATTTACTACGCGACTTACTACTCGTAATAATTGCACATGCTGCCGCTACGTATGTATATCGTATTGCAGGCACGAAGAACAACGTCAATTGGTTTTCAAATACTGGAATAGTGTAGCCAACTGCAAAAACTAAATGGGCTGGTACTGTTCAGTACTTAGTGACTGAAAAAAGAACCATGAGCCTTTTGTACTCCGCCATGTTTCTGAAAGTCATTTTAAATTGTTTATACAAGTTCAACAACATAAGCTCTAGAGGCAGGAAGTTGTGACAAATGTCGTCATAAATTGTGACAAATGTCATAGGTTAGGTTAAGTTAGGTCGGAATGGTAGCTCTGATATCACAAAGCTCACTTGAGCATGCATAGTGGCCCGTTGTGATGCCACGGGTGAACGCAGTCCCTGTACTAACCAAGTTCCAGCAAAATCAGGGAAAAGGAAGAAGTGGTCAGCGCAAGAGCTGGCACAAATGTCGTCATAAATGTGTGGCAAACTAAACTCCATGATGTGTTTTTCTCTTTCTAAGGAAACTTAGATGAGTAGTTCGTAAAAGTTGGGTTCAATTTGAAGACCATTGTGGATTAAAAATAATACCGCACCACTCTTTCCAATTCTTAGCCAAAATCCATAACACCATCAATAAAACAGCCTGAAATCCTAAATAAATAGTTTGAACTTTCCAAAGCTCCTGCTATTCATTCAAAACGGCTGGACTAGCTACCAACTAGTGTTGGTCACGTTTCTGTATTGCATGAATAAAGAAAAAAGTAAAAATTTTGTTTTTCTCTTGAATTTCCAAAGTGACTTGTATTTTCATTTACGTGAATGAGTTTTTCTTCATATTCATTCTGTTTTTTTGTTTGTTTCTTGTTTGCATATCTAAATGAATGACTGTCTGTAACAGACTGATTGTATGCATGCCTTCATAATAGGCTACCAACCACAATAGAAGAAGAGTACGGTCTGTACGCTGTCCAGACAGACAGACAGACAATAAATTGAAGTGTGGTGGTAAATTTGTTTATTTGGCTTGGCAAGCTGTTGGGCACTTAAGCATTCACTCATTCACATTCAAATTTTCTGCTGATGCTTTAAGTCCAAAGTAATTGAGATGTTTTGCTATTTAAACGCGTGTCTTTAAAGAGTATCAAATGATTGTGGCTTAAATGAAAATCAAATAAAAGGCGTTTTTATGGTTTAACAATTACCGTGTTTACGATTAGATTCGTTTCAGTGAGTGAGTGGATGTACGGAAGAGGTGATACACGTTTGAATGTGATAAATAGAGTGAGTTAAATCGGTCTACCTTAAGAGAATCAGGTGTTATTAAAATCACTTTCAGTTGCTTTGTAATACTTTTCAATACAAGCAAATTTGAAAAAATTCTATACACCAAGCCCGTAGTTAATCAAACTGCAAGCTTGTCTTATATTTTATTACACATCTGCCACATACAAAAGATGGTCTTATTTCTGCAAAGCCGAAAATCCATACCATCCGTTTCTCGCGACCTTGCGTTATATGCGATTCTTGCATTCTATGTCATTTTTATTGCAAGTTACTGGTGTTTTGTTTTGATCAGCTGTTGTGTTGAAATAATTAGCAATTTTGGGAAAAAAATGGAAAATCAAATTGTAATTTTAAAAGAATTTATGGAATTAATTAAATGTTTATGAATTTACATATATGATATTGTGTTTTTAGTTAATTTATTCTCCATTTTTCTTATTTACAAATTAATAAATTCAAAAGAGATGACACTCAGTACATAAATACAATCGATAACTAGTATATAAATTTTGTTCATGAAATAAATGTTTTAAAAAAATGTATTTTAATGTATTTTCCTCTTAAATTATTAGTAAAATTTATTATGAAATATGTTTTTATTAATATTTTTATAATGCAAATAAAAAAATGCGAAAATAATAATGCACTATTTATATTTATTTAAACATATTTATCGCAGCCATTCACAATTGAATATAATTTGTCATCTCTAGTACTACAAAACAGCTGATATTTTTTAGCAATGCATGAGTCGCATAGAAAAGTAGAAAGTAAACCTACTTGATGCCTTCTATACATACGTGTATGCATTCTATACATTTTCTTCTGTAACTTCTGTCACAAATAACTACACTGATTCTACTTTTTTGACACACGCATGTAACGCAAGGTCGCATAAAACGCATGGTATGGACTTTCGGCTTAAAGTGCATCAAACAGTACATTTTGACCGGCGCTATAAATTTGTTCAACTTGTTTTGCTTCGTTCTTTTAATTTTATTGACCCATAAACTACAAACAATTCATTGTATTTCCTATTTATTTATGTATGTATGTATATGGTCTAACCATTAGTCAGTTAAAATGCCAACAACAACTACATCACTAACCTATAGCTTTACAACATTTTCTCATTCTTGTTTTGTAATTATCTAATCATTCTCTTTTCCTACCATTCCAGATGATGTTGAAGCGTCGTCGGTATTGCCTGAATCTCAAACAAATGTTATGACAAATTCACAGCAACAACAACAACAACAACATCGACAAACACCACAACATCAACAGCAACAACAAGTAATCAACAATTATCATCATCATCAAATGTTAGAATCGCAATGTTCCATTAATAGTACAACTTCCATACAAACGGTTATCTTTCAACAACAGCAACAACAACAGCAGCCATCATCAACAACATCGTCAGTCATCATTAGTAATAGTTCCCCCAAACATAACGGTAGCATATCAATGCTACAACAACAATCACTCATTAGTACGAACTCAAATTCATCGATAAACTCCCAACAGAACATTTCATATGCCATTGAAGCATTGCCGGGCAGTTTGCGACACGTTTCGGGCAGTGTTAATTCCCTTTTGGAACACATAGCCCCGGCCACAATGAGCAGTGAGGGCGTTTTAAATATTGGCGATGTAGCAGATTTGCTACATCCCCAGCATGCCATAATAACAGGCGGCAGATCACAAGAGGGTTGCCCACTTATAATATTTCCCGATAATAATAATTTTAATACACTAGAGGAAGTGGATTATCAGAAACTGATTTTGTATTTAACATCAGTACCATCGTAAGTGTTTCCGTTCGGTTTTTTTTTTTATTTCTATTCTTTACTGATTTCATTTTGAATTCTTCTTTTGTTTTATACAGGCTACAAGATGCTGATTTGGGTTTCCATTTAATAATTGATCGTCGTAAGGATAAATGGACGTCGGTGAAGACCGTTTTACAAAGAATTTCGGTAAGAATTCTGAATTATTTTTACATAACATTGAAGATTTAATAGGGTCTAGCTGGAATGAAGCCATTTGGTTCAAATACACAATGTTTTGTTTAATAATTTGCTGTAGCTTCGAGTGTAATTCCTTAAAAGAGACCCCCGTCCCTAGGGACAAAAAAAAAAAAACTAGCACAATCGATTTTTTCAAACTTCTCTTGAAATGATTTTTTCCCAAACAAATGATAGCATCAACAGTAAATGTAAATCGTGTTCTATATGACCACTCCACGAAGCTCTCGGATATTTAAGCGACTTATTATTGCTGTAGGTTACCGTGGTTTAATATAATTCTTTCCCAATAAGCCACAAAAAAACATATTCTGTCCAATTACAATCTCCAATCACACCTTGGCGTTGAGAAACTCTCAAACTTTAAACGAAAATTGGACACACTCTGCGAATTCCTGATGAATATATTACGAGAGCTTTGTAGAAAGCAGGAGGAAGCAAATTGCTGCTTCCTTGAGCATGAACTGGAGTATTGTCCTACGTCAGTGTTTTGAGGCTTTGGCTAGATGTTATTGAAGACTATGTGCTGTGGCCCTATGATCCCCAGAGGATCGTAATAGGAATTAATAATAAAAGCTGACTGCTTCTAGAGAAAGTTTTCCATCAGTCAGCCTTATTATAAAATCAATAAGAAGAGTTTTATTGAAGTGAATGGTTTGGATGGGTAATATCCGGCGACCAGGATGAATGCAATAACAATTTCACGCTTGTATCAAGGGAACTATCCCCCTGTTGGTGCTTATAAGGCCGCCAACCAATGACTGACTCTGGCTGAACGGTCCATCTAAGTCGGTCTGTTGCTTTTATCACATCATTTCCACATAAACTCCAATTAATCAAAGACGACAAGTAATCTCTCCTACCTCCTAAAAGGGGTTAAGGTCTCTCTTAATGTTCATTGAACCATTTTTGTAAGCTTATGGTATGCTGTTGCTAAAAGCGAGATAAATAGAATCCCAACCGAGCGGCATGAATAGAACAAGCAAAAGACATCCTGACAGACTTAAGACCTAGACCTAATAGGTTAAAACCTTGTTTTGAGCCTTAAGCAAATGAGGAGAATTAAGTGCCTGTAATTATTTTACCGATTTTCTGCACGTGTCATGCCCCACAGATCCACATAAATTACAGGACACAAGGCAAACGCACCATTAATCACCATAACAATACGATCAGTATACTGTCGATTCCCTTCCAGTAAGATTCTAAATATTTTCCAAAATGTGAACCAGGATACGATCTGAGTAGCAGATACTACAGCCAGAAAGATAGGAGTCTCCAATCTTGCTGTATTAAGGAAAGAAATGCCTAATATGCCACCAATTTGAACATTCGATATGGATTCACGGATTGAATTTAATTCCATTGCGTAAAGTACATAACCCTGTAGGATTGGTAAAATGACTAACATGGCTCTTCTCATCTTATTGTATTATAGATGCGTGATCTTGAACATTATCGTTATGGCCGTACGATCTTTGGGTCTATATTCCACTAATGTTGATTCCGAATGTCAAAATTGTTTCTATACTTTTGATTATTAACAAAATAGTATCAAAAGAAATGTCCTAGCATTTGATAAGAAGTACCAATGATAATTAAATCTTTGTTTATAACCATAATTTCAGATTAATTTCTAGTCTTTAATTTTAAAATTTGTTTGCTTTATTTTTCAGATTTATTTTCCTGGCATTATACATGTTGTTTACGTACTGAGACCGTCGGGTCTGTTTCAGAAAGCCATTTCAGAAGTCAGTTCGAAATTTTCAAAAGACGAATACCGTTTTCGTTTAGTCATATGTTCCTCATTAACGGATTTGCATGAGTACATAATACCCGCACAATTAACGGCTGACATGGGCGGTACATTAATATATTCCCACCACGAATGGATACAACAAAGAATAGTAATTAAACGATGGCTTTTTAAATATTATATGTTAATAATTTATTGTTTTGTTTTCCTAGTCCTTAGAAAAGTTTTCAAGTTTAACACATCAGGTATCCGCTGAATTGGATATTTTCATACAAGCCATACACGATACAGAATTTCCAAATTCTGTTGAAGCTACGCAAAAACTCTTAGACGATCAGGGCACAGACTACTGCAGGCTTAAAGAAGAAATTCTGGCCGCTGCCAAACATGGTGAGACTCTGTTGAATAATATCAAATCAAATGATGAAATTAAAGAGTTTTCCGAGCGCACCGGCAATGTCAGCTCTATAGAACGGTAAGTTTTTCTTTTTTTTGTTTTGTTTTCTTTTTGGTTAAAGTAAACTCCTCTTTTCTTAAGCTTATTAAAGACTTCTTTATTAAATAAAAACTAAAAGCTTTTTAAAAATTCTTTATCTATTCAAATTAAGAAAATTTTTCTTTTAATTTCTTAACAAACTAAAGATATCTAATCCTCAATAAATCTATAAACCTTTGCTCTATAAAATAAAAAAGATATCTATTAGATCCTCCTCTTCCTTATGTAATTTTCCTTTAATCTATTACCGCCTTTAAGCATTTTTTCTTTAAAATTAACTTTTAAATGTTCATTATTAATTTCTAGCTCTGCACTGGTTTTGTAAAAGATTTAAAAACAAAATGATAAAAAAAAATATGTCGTATAAGAAATACTCTTTTCTTTTAGGTTCGTTAATTTGAATTCAAATTTTATTCCAAATAATTATATTGAAATTCTCGACTTTCGGTTAAAAACGGTTTACTTTGTTTTTCATTATTATATTTTTATTGTTGTCGTTTTATAAATACTAAATGTTAGCATGCTACGTGGTTCATTACTTCATGATTTTCAGTTTTCATTTGATTGTGTTTTCTTGTTAAATTTTTAATTTTTAAAATATTTTTAATGCTTCTTCTTTCTTATCATTAAACCAAATTGTCGTAGAACTTTGTTAACTTTAAAGATACCCAAGTTATTGTAAACCAGGGTTCGTCAAAAAATTTTTGGTTATGTGTTAGTGAGTAAGAGAGAGAAAATAAGTTGAGAGAATTTATTTATTTACAGCCATAGGAAAGTGTTAGTAATATACGCTATTTTTATTTTCATTTCATCAGCATACATAAGTAAAGCTATATAACTTTGGCTTAATAATTTTAGATAAATAAAAATAAAATAAAAAATCCATTTTTTATTAAAAGAACATAAAGCTATCCATCTTTGGCTTAAAAATTAGGCCATGTTTTTTAGATAAATAAAAATAAAAAGAATAAAAAACCCATTTTTTATTAAAAGAAAAAAGCGAACATTCCAAAGCATTTAAAAAAATTATACTATGCGACAAAATAAAAAAAAAACTGAAATAACAGAACATTTTTAACATAAAATATTTTTTGAGTGTTGTGCTGAAATAAAATGATAAAGCATCCGCCGCACATGTGTTCTTGTCGCAGTCTGATCGACAACTAAATGAAAAAACACAAGAATGCGTGTGAGTTCTCTTTGCACAACTGTGCTATGAAATGGTAAACTATGTTGTAAACCCATATTGCTAGGATTCTATGTACGTAGGTGTAAAGGAAACCATTATTTCTGCATGCAAGTGTTTCCGTTCGATAACTTGTTGGCATTTTGAGAGGAATTCCTCTCTACTATTCAAAAACTCTTTGTCGCTATTGATTTATTAATTGAAGCAATCGCTTCCTATTAACTGCTATGCAATAGAATTAAATGACATTAAAATTATTCGTTATACATCGCGATAAGCCTCTGATATCATATCCGGATCATAAGGTGAACACTTAAGAATATAACTACCTCGAGACTTGAACAAAGCTGACCGCTTGTGCAAAGTTTCTTCTTTACTAAGATCCCTTTATCGCAGAGGTGAAGTTTATGGCAGATGATAACCTACAGATTCTACCAAACTCTTAACAAATATGTTCTTTACCGACAATTCTGGTTTGATCATCGCTAGCTAGCTCCCATAGGTGTTCTTTATTCAACTGACATGACTTTGTTGCGATTCAATAATGCTTAGAAATCATTTCGAATGGTTTTTAATGCAGTGAAGGACGGATTTTCATTTCATTATGCATCTCTGAAGATAAACTTTCTAAAACAGTATCACAATCACAATTTGCGCGTGACTGCATGTTACAGTAGAAGTCGCCGTAGTTTAGTAGTTACTGTATCGGCTTATTAGATGCGAGTCTGAAATATTTCATTCAACTGAAATACTTCTCCCAGCAGTCTTCTAGCAAAAACTCTGAAAGTAAAATAAAAATTCCCTGAAAAGTTTGTCAAGTCTGCCGTTTGAAGTCGACTTTAACCTGTAGGTCCCACCACTCATGAATAAAATTACCACACCCATCACAATTTTGGTGCAAGAAGCTAGTTTGTAGTAATAAATTAAGTAAGTGTGTTACAGTATCGGGTTCGTATTCAAATAAAATCATATTATTTTATACCTTCATAAGCTAACTTGGGTCCTAAGTTAATTTTTTCATTTCATTTAAAATTTTTAGTTCTTTTAATTTTGCGTTTTATAAGCCTCTGTCGATGTTTTGCATGTTGGTTGTTGCTTTTTGTGTTTCGAATAGATTCATTATAATCGTATTCAGTTCGTTGCTGTTAAATTGTCGTGTTCAAATTAGTAAATGTTGTCAAAACGAAACCAAAAGACATGTAACACTGTATACTCACCATTACACAAGCCACGCTTGCACACTCAATTCATTCACCTCACCACACATTGAATTCACCATTTACTTCTTAGTTTTTAAACTACCACTACATGCCTTAAACTATGCTTTTCATTTTATTTAAACAAACGAAACTTTATGTAGAATAAACATAATAAATAAATAAAAAAAAAATAATAAAAAAACACGAATGAGAAGGATATTATATATGTTGAGTCAATTTAGCTCTTCGTTAAGAAGTGCTTTGTTACTTTACCCCAACAACCACTCAATGAGACAAAATATATGTTTTTATAGTTAATCCATCCGATTGTTCTTCCATGAAGTCATTGAGTTAATAACGTTTCTGATGGTCATTTGATTTTAAGTCTTGCATCAACTGAATCTTGTTAGCTTACAGAGCTTTACCTTACATCAGTAACATTCTCATGCCTAATGACTGAAAGTTTTCTAACAAATGCTTAAGGCTCTTGGCAAAAAATCCTTTGCTGACAGAGTATCAGGTCATTATAGAACGAAAATCCGTTTGTCGTAGGGGCTAGGAACCATAAAATTCTTGGGATTGTATTTGACAACTTCCTTCATATTTAGTCACTCGCCACATACATACACCTGGAAATGAGTATGCGAAATATGCTCCTTTAAAACCTCTTACTGTCCGAAATAATAGGAGTGTTCGTTGAGAACCTTACTGCACCTATTGCGGGAATGTAGGGCTTGTACTTAATATTGCCAGTCATTCAATGTTAGATGGAATGATGGATGACGTAGTGGTTGTTTCGAGGAGTATCTTTCATGATGGAAGAGAGGAACTCTTGGTAACATCGTGCAAGACTATTGAGCGCACCCTCCTCGACTGCACTACGAATCCATCATGAAAGATACTCCTCGAAACAACCATTCCGTCATCCATTATTCCATCTAACATTAAATGACTGGCAATATTAAGTGCAAGCCCTACATTCCCGTAATAGATGTAACAATCTTCTCAACGAACACTCTAGTATGATTTCGGACAGTAAGAGACCTCCTGGTTGGTCCAATATTATAAACAGCTACCGGGAGGGGATCATTTCAGGCACTATATTAGCGGTTTGTCTTCAAAGACCTTGCAATGCGGTACTTTCATTCAATTATTTCGTCAGATCCACTGCTTTGTGCCCAATGGATCTTCGGTTTAAACCGATTGAGGTGGCAAATTTCTTCCAAAGGGAAGAATTTTCAGGTATATAGCATCAAAAACGCCTATAGCTGTCACGTATAGAAAGTTTTTCTTTACAAACATTCCAACTTTCCCTAAATAAAAATATCTTGTTATTCAGAAAGACCTGCTATATCACGTTGATACATTTTTATTATCTTTACGGTAAATCTAAGCCTAATAGATATTTTCACTTCATATATACATATGTATGTATATAAAGAACTATAAATAGTTCATCTCCTCTATAGGGTATACCATCTACTCCTCTAGAACAGTGGCCACTTGTATTTTAATGTTATCTGCTTAACGGATCATGTCAAAATTTAAAAAAATTTAATTTTCAATAGAATTTTAAATCATTATTTCAACGCCGGATACTAGTGTACACTATACTTACACAAAATAAGACTAGACCATCACACAAACCCTCACTATCACTCTCACTGTCTCTTATACACGCTCACCACTTTCCACCCACTTACATAACAATCTCTTGAATGATCATTTAAATGTTTTACATTTCATGGCTCATCAAAGGAACAATATTGTGTGTCTTTTTCTTTCTCTCCTTCTCTCTTTCTCTCTTTTCAAAAATACATATGCTCTCAAATACATTTGTTCACGTGTGTGATAAAAACGAAAAACGTAAACAATAACTTAAAAAATTAAAACAAAAAAAAAATAAAAATAAATTCTATAATTAAAAATATCACACACCATAAATTATATGAAAAATAAAAACAACTCACATGACTAAAAATTAAAAAAAAATTCGCGACTTGTGATAAAAAAAATTTCGAGAAAACCTAAATTGTAACGCGTTATTATTGAAAACAATTTTTGTTTTATTTTGTTTTTTGTAATAAAAAAAAAATATGCAATTATTTTTTTTAAATTAAATGAGTAATAATGCAGATCCAGTGCAGGGCAATCAACCATATTACATACACAACAACAACATCAACTACCACAACAACAATTTATAAAACGTCATCAAATTATTTATCACCAACAATACAAATTGAAAAAACCTCAACATTATGATGATTGTCGGGACTATCGTAGACTCTTAGTGCAGCTGGAGGAAACGGAACGACGTTTCGATGAATTCTGGCGTACACATCGGAATCGTTTACAGCAATGCTTAGAATTGAGAAAATTCGAACAAAGTTTTCGTGAACTACAGGTAAAATAACCCTTTCAACTGAAAATGTTCTTTAAATAGATTCTTAAGAATTTACTTTTCCTTACAGATTTCCTTTGATGCCCGCCTAAAAACCGTTTCTGAAATGACCGAAATTGGCGAAAGTGTTGAACGTGTTGATAGTTTAATTAACGAAACCAAAGAATTCCAAACAGTGTGTGCCAACGACATTGATAAGGCCGCTGAGGTTATAGCAGCCGGTCAACAACTTATCGGTTCGCGTGGCGTTTATCCTTGGGAAATCGTACAGCCCAAGTGCGATGAACTACAACGTGTTTGTGATATTATCACAGAACGTTTACAGAAACGTTTGGATATCTTGAACAAGAATCGTGAACTTATGGAGAGAGTTGAAAAGGTTAAAAATTAAAATATGTTTTCCACATTTCAATGTACTGATTAACCCTTTTTTTCTTTTTTCTTTCTTTATATTGTAGGCTAATGAATGGTGTGCCAATGGCGTTGAATTGCTTACCTCACAACGCATTGAGAAATGTTCTACATCGCATGAATTGGCCGAACAGAGTCTACAAGAAATTCAGGCTTTTATTGCCTCTGCCTCCGATTTTAAATTGTCTAGTCCCAGTGAATTTAAAAAGATTTTCTTAGAAAGTACCACACCAGAAACCAAAGCTTTAGTATCACAAGTAAGTGGATTATTTCAATAGATTACGTATGAAAGATTTATAAGGTTATATTGAAGATTATTTTGTTGATAAATTTATTCTATGAATACGTTAAATATACTTTTTCGAACAAAGTAGATTTCGAAAGATTTCTACTAACAATTCTTTGTATACTAGTCGGATCTGTTCGAGTGCTACATAATGTCTGCATACACTCGATAATTATTACACAATTTCGGTAAAAAGACATTCAAAGTTTATTTTGGGCTACTGAAACGTATAGCTAATGCACTTTCGAAAACTGATGCAACAACTAATTCGAACAAATTCAAAAATTAAATTGTTGCCACACATAGAACTCGTAAATAAAAAAGGGATACATGTGGTTTTTTATAGGTAAACAGAGAATACAATTTGCTTTAAAATTGGCCAAAAACCCATCTTAGAAACCTTAAAGCCGTCGTATTGGGACGCTGGTACCTTAATACTGAAAATACGTTACAACAACTTCAAAAAGGGTTATAATGAATATGAAAAATAACAGAAGACTGCTGAAATTTTTCTCTTTGAAAGTCCGACACGTGGGAATCCAGAGGCAAAAGAATTTTAGTCACTCAGAAATTTTCAACAAGGCTTATCCATCCCGAGCTTATTTGAATAAAATCCATAACTTCACAAAATTTAGAGGAAGTCTAAGAACTGTCAGACAGGTATTATAAAAAAAGCAATTAAATAAACATAAAGTGAGCTATGCTTTACGCGACAGCGAACTGAACATAACCACTACATTTCTGGACGAGCTATGTCGTTGCGTTTGTAATAAGAAAAGCTCTAAATAATTAATAGTCTTCGTAGAGTTTCGGTAGCTACCACTAACTTACCTGTTTTTAATTTTTCTCTTCTACTCTCGATCTATAAGAATCTGCCAGATTCACAGGCTCCATTCAGCGTTTAAATATACCTGTAATATATAGCTCCTTTAATTTCGCTAACAATAATGGTCTTAAAATGAAATCCATTAGAACTCCTATAGAAATGATTCAATACCATTGACGGATTGTACAAAGAAACTTTTTTGACAGAACCTTCCTGTCTGTTCAGATCAGATACTCAGTTTCGTTGAATCAACGCTGTAACTCTAGAATGCGCTTGCATTCTACAGGATTAAAAGTCTAGGGCAAGACTACATGTTATCTCAATAGCTTCACTAACTATATTCTTAACAGACAGCATCTAAAGTCATATTGCATTAAGAAGTGATTGCAAGAGATTTCCTCGGCTTGTTCAACTGTTGTTGGCAGCTGTTAAGAAGGCAAATAGACTTAAATTTTTATGCCTTTGGATCTTTTATTGCTTTACCTTTCTTTGTGAAAACTTACAAACCTTCACAACTTGATTGAAGATACATACATATGTACATACATACATAATTGGTCATTACAACCCTTCAGTCAGGATTGCGACTTAGCTTCTGACACCACTTATGTTGTGAGTGTTTATTTTATACATGAGTGTCGGCAGCTACAGTTTAAAGTCGACTCCGAAAGACAGATTTTTGAGAAACTATTCAGGCAATTTTATTTAAATTCAGGGTTTTTGCCAGAAATCTGCTGAGAGGAAGTCGCCCTAGAAATATTCAAATTTCGTTTCGTGGGAGATGTCTGACCAGGGGTTTAAACCGTCTAATAAGCCAACACATTACCTCCTAGACTACAACGACTCCATTGAGAACATATTTTGTTTAATCGTATGTCTTCTCTCTAGTCCCTTCCACTACTAAAAGGTTAAGTCACATAATTTTTAAACCATCACAATTTATTTATTCTTTTTTCACTCTCGTTCTTTCTCTCTGCCCCTCATACTCTTTTTGTATAAACACCAGTGATAAGCCAATTTAAAAACAACGCAGCAAACAAACTTAAACAGTAACGAGGAGCTTTGGTCATATCACTTCTGTATATTTTTAATGTTTTGTTTCAGCGCCAATTTAAAACGCTGGAAAAAAGTCAGAGAGCAATAAAAAATAATTCAATTCCATTAAATATCTTCATACATTTGTTTTGCTTTTTATGTTTCTTGTTTAAGAATCATTTAAATGGTTTTTATTTTACAATGATTTCCTCTCTCTCTCTCTCTCAATACAAACGACTATGGGAGATGATCTTTGATGGTTTGAAATATATAGTATGTACGCTGTAATTTATAATAAAAGGAATATATTTTTATAAAAATATTGTTTATAGTATATTAGTGAGGAGGGTATTATTTTATTGGTTTTTAAAAGCCAACGATGCTGGGTGAATCATTACATTTGATTCTTTGCTCAGTTTAGTTGACGGATAACCTTTAAAACGCTTACAATATAGAAAAAAAATTATAGAAAAACTTTTTTGCAAAAGCATTCGTGTATATAAAAATAATATTGAAATACATTCAAATATTTAAGAATAAAATTAACAATTTTTCATTTCAATTAAATGTTATTTCGGTATTCGTATTTGAAATGTTCATTTCGTATATCGAAGAGGATACGAGACAAAAACGCTGGTCTTGTCCCATACCAGTCAGCAGAAATATACGCCACAGCAGTATTGAATTTGATGTGAGTTTTAGAGAAACGTTTATTAAAATTTGTTCTCAACAAATTTACAACAAAGAACTGTTTTGTAATATTTTTTTATCGGCCTCTTAAAAGTCTTTATAATAACGAAAAAAATTTGTTATCAAACAAAACGAGACAGCCTGTGATAATCAGTTCTATAAATAAAATTCTGCAGCCTATTCTATGTTTTTGCAGTGAAGTAAAAGCTTGTGGTTTATAAGCATATTGAGAAGCTGAAAATTTAAAAGGTTTCCTTGTTTAGCACAATCAAATCAAAATTAAGTTCCAATTCGATTCACTAAATGGTTGTAAAGGACCGCAGCAATTGGGGATCAATTGTGTCTTCCTTTTGTCTTGTTACTATAATGAGAAGAAGAACCTTGTGGTTGAAGCTTACAGTTAACCATTTCTAGGTGGATTAGTCATTAGATTTGTTATCGAATAATACAAATTACCCTCACCGTTCGTTCAATACATACATAATTGGCCATTACAACCCTTCAGTCAGGATTACGGCCTAGCTTCTCACACTACTCATGTTATGTGTGTTAATTTTATACATGAGTGGCGGAAGCTACAGTTTAAAGTCGATTCCGAACGATAGATTTTTGAGAAGCTTTTCATGGCAATTTTATTTACTCTCAGAGTTTTTGCCAGAAATCTGCTGAGAGGTAGACGCCGAAGAAATATTTTTTCATATTTCGTTTTGATGTCTGACCTGGGGTTTGAACCATGACCTTATGTCTAATAAGCCAATACACTACCTACTAGACTACGGTGACTATGTTCGTTCAATAATCACTGGTAATTCCTTGAGCTAAGACTTGTGCAATTATGGCTTGACATGTTCTGGCAATAAACTCTGAATGCCCAAGAATCTTTCATCTCAGGTTCTTAAGTGCTGCATATTGTTAGAGAAGAGATTCTAGTGACTCCTACTCTTCCTTATTATTACTACTCCTGCATATGTTATTGTAAAATAATCTCAGCTCAACATGTGTAAACAGAGGCTGGTTTACCTTATCTACTGTGAAATTCCTAAGATGAACTCTGGTTAGATTTAATCAAAATCTTGTATTGCGTTATCGATAGCAGGTGAGATTTGTCTTGAACAACCTTACACATTCTGGTCGTTTTGCTATCAGTATTTCTCTAACCGATATACTCTGCTATCGGGTTCGCACAGCGACAGTCTTTGTAGCCATTATATCAGTCTGAATAAGTAGTGCAAGACACAATCTTCAATGCAACCTTTTCGAAAAGATTCCACATACGACATTGTCACGCAATCTGGGTCCTTCAATAAATACTAGAATTGCGTTTTTAGTTCCTTACGTTCAACCACCTACTAGCCCTATGCGCTGTTAATTTAAGTCGGTACCACTTACGCCCCTCTTTTGATCATCTCCATTCAAGGGCATAAATTACTTTAGACACCACCCTACCACTCCCCCACCATCCAAAAAATTAAAAGAATCATAGTTTAATCGACACTTCAATTTTTCAAAACGATTTCTACGCATTTCCGTTGGTTGCTTCACACAATCTCTGTTGCTACAATAAAGTCAAAAAGAAGCGGAAAAAAGACAGCAAAATGAAAAAATGTGATCTTTTTTGTTTTACTACATGTTGTAGCAACGAATTACTACAACACGTTGTTGTCATTGTGCCCCAACTGTGCCACTCCATATAATCTGTGTGAGGCATTTTTGTCTTTTTTTTTTGCTCTCATGTATTACAGTTTAACCCATATTTGTCATCATCGTCATCTTACTTAATGGTAATGGTGGTCAGCCATAGAAAAGTCAAATATTTGAACATGCAATTGCAAAAGCAGTTATTGCAGTCACACTCGTATATGCTGGCTGCTCTGCATGGAAACTGACAATCGGCAATAGTTTCTATGCGCGCACTAAGATTTCGAACGGTGGAAGTAGTTGTTAAATCATGTTTTAATTTTCAAATTGTATCACTTTAATTGCAGCGGAAAAAATGGTGTACAGGGTTCTACGAAAAGTGGTGGAAATAATTGGTTTTTGTTCAAGTGAAAATATAAGAGAATTTTTAGGGAACTTGCAAGTATTTGTAGAGAATTTTTTTAGTCAGGGTATGCCATATACATGTGTATTTACATATATATTTGCAATTGCTCTTATACAGAGCATTGGGTCGTGACATATGGCCTCCCGTTTAGTCTAGCGTTTAGCCTAGCTAGCTTTTTCTTGCCTTAGAAACTTCTCTCTTGTACAGCCGCTTTCGGATATATGCACGTCTTTTAGGATGTCTAGGTATCATGCTCATAACGAACACCAGAAGGAAGTGAATATCTCTTAGACTTTATATCTAAGAAACCAGGCATTTCTCTAAGTATACTGCATCCCACAATTATAAGAACTTTAGGTCTTACATGACGGGTGGGCTACTTCCTTCAAGTAATAAGCCTGAGAAAATTTTATCAGAAATTTGCGTTCAGTCTCTTAGCTTACGACAATAAGTTCTAACGTGAAAACTTAGTGACCTACAAACTTATGGCTACCGCTAGGTCATAATAATTGGATCACTTACCAAAAGTATGGTTTTCTACCTTCGTTCCTTTAAATAACGTTGATAGGGAGAGTTGTCACACATCATTATATCCACTTTTTATTGCTTCTTTGCAATTTTGTCAGCTAAGCTGGAGATTAGTTAACTGTAGCTGGGGTTCTAGAATGATAGGGTTACCATCTGCTATTGCGTGGTTTCACGCTTTATGTTTTTGTGTGGATAGGTATTGGGTTGTTGTATTGGATGTAATGGTGAGGAACTGTGCTCTTTGTCTTGAGGTTAAGGTAGTTGATCTTTCTCTGTTAATTTTATTTTCTATGAGAGACAGGAATCAGTGGACTTTCTAAATGTATTATTAAACTTAGAAAACCATGATTAAAATTTTTTTCATCTTATATTTGATTTGAAACGAGATTTCTCGAGTATATAGTCAAGCACTTTAACCAAAACACCATATGAACTCTAGTATTTGAAAATTTGTCATACTCTTAAAGTGCTCTCCATAATACCCAAACATTTTGATAAGGTCGACAACGACCCACTTTCAGTGTAAGAAGAGACCGACTACATTTTCCTCCCAGCGTCTGTGCTGTTCTCTTTCGAAGTAATCTTCTTAAAATGAAGTCAGCCGCATTTCTTTTAACATTAATTTTTAGTAAACGCTTTAGTAATTCACCATCCATTGTTGCAACAATTCATAAATATTTAAACGAATCTACAAAAAATATACCTGAAATGGACCATTTTTATAGCCTCCATCAGGTGCATTTATCACTCTAACACTCACCGCATTCGAACACATGTTCGTTGATGTAATAATACTTCGTTGCGGTATTTTGCAGATGAAAAAAAAAACGTTTCAGTGGTTTTCAAGTTTTTTTATCCTGTTTCTTTCTCTCTCTGCGTTATCAAGTGTTATTGCAGTTGAAATAAAATGCATTGAAAATAAAATAAATGCATTACATTGAAGCTTAACAGAGTATCTGTATCAAATCGCTACACTTTGTATGAGACGCATGCAGATAAAAACTGTCAAATAAATTTTCTTTTCAAACGGCAATTGGGACGGACAGCATTTTGGTGTAGTTTGAATAACAGTTTCATAGTTTTGTGTGTTGTGTTGGAGATTTCTTAGAAAGAATTTTTTTCTTTTGAGTGAAAATAACTTGTGGTTACGCATAGAACTTGATAAGAAACCGTTTGAGAAAATTTTGCTGTAAGGAATAGAAAACTTTGTACAATTTCATGGTCAAAACCAAGACCAAATATTCATTCTTCTCAATATCTAACACTTCAAAAGTTACTGGCATTTGTTTTCGTACTTGACTTTGTTTTTGAAGACCTAATTTTCCTTTTCAGCCATTTTTATAGAAATTCTAATTCCTAACTCTGCACTGTAAGCTTTCTCTATAAACCTAGTTACTCTAGGGGTAAGGGTGTTTGGGTTCCATGGTAGTACGACCATACAACCCATTCATAATATATAATCGTGTAGTCCTCACAATCTGCTGCATGTTATTCGATGTGAATAAGACCAACTCCCTATCTAATAAGCAAATGTTTCCCTCTGAGATGCATTAATTCCGCTTGAAGTTCCTGTATGTGTTCTGATGATCCATTTTTCTCAGCAAAACCATGCCTAGACTGAACAAGTATACTGTGAGTCTTTAATGCCCCTTTACTATCCTCAGGCTAATTCTGAATAGACTGGTGCATAACCTCTATAAGTCGAAGTCGTCGTAGTCTAGTAGGTAGTGTGTGTGGCCATGCAGTAGCTTACACGATCGGTCCAATTTTTAAGCACATTATCGATTGTGTGCAGCTGTATTTCACCAATGGCTTCACGAATATTGTCCTTTAAAGCATCAATTGTCTCTGGCTTGTCGGCGTAACACTTATCTTTGACGGCACCCCGCAAATAATAGTCCAACGGTGTCAAATCGCAGCTCCGAGGTGGCCAAACGACATCAGCTCTGCGGCTGATAATGCGATCTTCAAAAACAGGGTGCAAAACATCGAGTGTAGCTTCGGCTGTGTGGCACGTAGCGCCGTCCTGTTGAAATCAAATGTTTCTCCTCCTCTTCAATTTTTGTGGACAAAAATTCGTTCAACATGGCCCGATAACGATCGCCATTGACTGTAACGGCCACTAATTGCTCATTTTCGAAGAAAAATGGCCCAATTATGCCTCTGGACCAAAATCCGTACCAAACAGTGACTCGTTTTGGGTGCGTCGGTTTTTGCTTGTTTACATACCCGCCAAGATCAAAATGAGCTTGATCTGAAAAGATGATTTTTTTTTGCCAAAATCGGCATCTTCTGGTGTAGGCTCCTGCATGGCCAGCCGAGGCAGCCATTTGAATAAAATTATTTTCCATTATTAAAGGAAGGATTGTAGTCTAAAATAAAAAAAGAAATTTGAGAAAATATTCAGTAGTTTTTTTTAAAGCATTTTCAAAAAAAAAGTTATTTGGCGGACCCTTTACTCTTCACTGTGAAATGATTTAACGTAAGTTTCGAGTGCTTCTAATTCGTTTGGCTAGAGAAGAGCCTTCGTCTCTCTCCATCTTCCATATCGAGTAAATCGAATTCATTTGGCTAGAGAAGAGCCTTCGTCTATATCGTGTAAACCCTTGCAAATATTTTGCTAGAATGGTGGCTTAACTGTGAGATAGTGTTGCTATGTCACGTCATTTGTGCTCTCTCTCTCTCCAGATTCAAGTGAGCACATGTTACAATGACGCAAGCATTCGTTTGGAAGATCCCTATGAATTTTCCCATGGGGTTACAACAGGACCGTACGTTAACAACTAAAAACTATTGCACTAGCCATTGTCATAAACTGTTGTACAGTCAAAGAAAAAAATCTACGTACACCGCTATATTTTCCCGCGTTGTTAAAGGCATTTACAATTTCGAATGTGTGAAGAAAAAGCAAATTTGAGAAAAATATTACGTAGATATTATTGGGAAAACAATATAAAAAATAGCAAGAAAAAAGTCTACACACAGTGATGTACAGTGGTGTATGTATACTTTTTTCTTTGACTGTATATCCCAGAAACAATTGTACACCTATAAATATGTACTTTATTAATACAAAACGTTATTAAAGTGCAATTAACGTATTTAATTTTGTTTTATGAACCCACTCTTCCACTCATCGTTTAATATTACTCTACATTTCTTTAAAGATGTCATTATATTTTGCTAATGAAAGCTTTTCATTAATTATTGCCATTACCTGGCAATCCTCCAGATTTTCCTATAAAGTTTCCAAGAACATTAGCAGCACGATTACATAAGACATGTCCACACAGTTATTTGTCGAAAGAATTTGACAACGATTGAGAGATCAAACGTGTGATGTCTGTCTTCCAAGTGTATTTCGTTAATATTGTATTTCTTTTCCCGCTAATAACATTTAATTAAACAGTTATATAACCGATAATATTTATGTATGAACCTGATTGCCAATAAATATTTATTCACTTCTCACTTGTAACATGCACTTGCATCTTGCATCTTGCAATGCAACGCAATGCAATACGAATTCTAATTATTTTTCTATTAAACACTCGAATGTCTCTTATTAATTACTGTTCTTGGTAGAAAGATTATGGCCAGTATGCTGCTGACTGATGATGACTGACTGCTCCTTTTTTTGATTTCATTAGAAGAAGAAATCAAGATTTTTTCTAATTCGCATGCCGGGTTGTAAATTAATCGTTAAAAGCGATTTTTCCAAAGAAAACGGAGAAGCATTACAAAGTGCAATACTTGTTTGACAGCCAATAGTTGTTCTTTTATTTATTTGGCGGATTAAAATTGTAACAATTTTGTAATAAAAACGAAAATAAAAACCAATTTCAATTACTATAGCAGAACGTGAAACAGAGTAGAGAAAATTGGTAGGATACATGATATGTGATTTAGTCTTACCGGTTAACAATTCCCCTCCTGACTCCGCGTAACTTTCATTATTTCGCGTGATGCTGTGGCCAACTGTATAAAATGTGGTGTTTTCAAAAGGGTACCATAGCATCCTAGGAAAAAAGCACATAGGGCAGGCAGATCTACTGAAACAGCTCGTATAGATTTACAGGAAGCCATTTAGACGTCCTTAAACATCAAGGAGTGGAAAATTTGTATTCAATAACACTGTTTACGAGCTCATAAATGGGTAATACCCAGATAGACTACAGCATTCCTATACACACGATCTACGGAAGCAAACGCAGGGGACGGAATTATAAGCGCCAGCTCAACCAGAAGTTGCCACCACTAATATTCATCTTGATTGTGCATGAACTTGTAATGTAAATGTCTAAGGCGAGCATTGACTGCCAAGGGGGCATGCACATAATACAGTTCTGATGACAAGAGGTAAATTTGCAGAAGAGTTTTGTGATGTCACTAACAGAGGTCTTGAGCTTGCAAGTCATTGCTTCATGTCATTGGGATTAAGGGTATATCCGGGCAAAAAGGAAGAGAAATGTTCGACTCCTCGATGAGGTAATCTTTAGATTTGGTTCATGCCAGTGGGATTAAGAATATACCCGGGCAAAAAGGAGGAGGCTTGCTGATCGACTCCTCGATGAGGAAATATTAGAACCTTTTAGGGAAAACTCTCATGACATAATGATATGCAGAAGACTTCCAGGAAAATCCAAAGATTAGGTTCAGAGTGTATACCATGATGGCCGAACCAATTGCGACTTATGGGGACAACAATCAGCTGAACAGTATATACAGAGATCAACATGTGTTGTTACAACCGGAGAAATGATAATCTACCCTACAGATGGCACTAGAAATTCTGTTGCGCACAAGTCCGTTGCATTTAGTAGTAAGGACCAGAGGTTTTAATTACGGAAGGCATTAGTCAAGAGCCAACAAAGCAATGTGACCTGCTAAATCGAGTGGCTGACAGCTCTCTCTGTAACTGTCGTTGTGAAGTTTTCTACAGTAATCGAATGGCAGTCATGCAGGACCAGGTCTGGACTATAAGCAAGCAGAATGCTATTTTAATGTAAAATTTCAGTTTACAACCTGTCGTATCCGTTGCATTTAGTAGTAAGGACCAGAGGTTTTAATTACGGAAGGCAAATCCAGAGACAAGATATCGATATTTAAGTGGCGCTGTGAAGCGTTCTACAGTAAGCGACAGAAATGGTAGTCAGACAAGACCAGGTCTGGGAGACAAGTCAAGAGCCAACAAAGCAATGTGACCTGCTAAATCGAGTGGCTGACAGCTCTCTCTTTAACTGTCGTTGTGAAGCATTCTACAGTAATTAACACAAATGGTTGTCAGACAGAACCAGGTCTGAAATATAAGCAGATGCTATTTTAATGTAAAATTTCAGTTCATGTCCTGTCGTATCGTGCAACATTTTTTGAGCCAATGTTTGCTCCTAGCCAATCAATTCATTATCAGATCAAAAACCCAGCATCACTTTGTCACTTTGCCCACACACTCTACTCTGTATTTACCACCTCCTATACCGTATTTTTTAATTTCAATTGAATGCCCTACATGAGTACGATCCATTATAATCTGAGTGTTGATCTCATAAAAAAAAATCCGTCCATTTGTTCCGCTGTACCAGACACTTTTATATTTACTTTCATTTCCTTGTTTTTCTATGCTGAATCATTAGAACACATAAAAAATAACCGGCTCTTGACCTTTAGCGAGAAAGATGAAATAATTGACACCAATATCGTTTCGTTTACATGTTCAATGTGCCTTTGTAACAATTTTTACGATTCTAAAATAATCAATTTTTCTGTTTTGAGTATCCATTTAAAAACGCATTCCTATTCGGCTGTAAATAATATTTTTTATTGCTAACCACCACGCCAAGAAATTTGACTTCTGGCATCATTAGCCTCCACAATTTGTATTGTCTGCACAATTGAAAAGAAAGACAAGAGAAGAAAACAAAAAATCATTTCTCAAGTAATTTTTGAAAATAATCACCGTAATTATGAAACAAGAAAAACAGCAGAAATCCATGGAAGCTAAGATTTCTCTCCTTTATAAGCACCATTTCCAATCGATGGCTAGGCAAAGCAGCTTTCAAAGAAGCACAAGAAAAGAAAATAGAAGCCGAGTAATAGATTACGTTCGCTGTTGTTGATCACATTCTGACGCCATAGTAAACAAACACAATAAATATCGAATAGATTGTGCAACATTATGTTGGTGGTGGCACACACACAAAACCGAAACCAAAACCAAAACCAGTGGTGATCAATGATCACCACAAATGTTGCAACATTTCAAGTTGTTGCACGTTGTACGTTGATCTTCTTTTATGGAACTGTTCTCTATTCATGGCAATGAGACATGACTCTGGTTATGTCGTGTTGTCTTGACTCAAGAAAAACTAATTGAATCCTGTTTTTCCACTACAAATCTAAATCAGAGTGTGGAAATGAAAGAAAGACTTGTTTTGTTTGCAGTATTGGCTGGCAATCGTCATTATTGGTCTTCATTATGATTTTTATGGGTTTACATTACATTTGTTTCGTATTTTCTTTTCTTTCTTCTTCTTATTTATTGTTTATGGATTTTCTTATGTTCTCACATTTGCTTTTGCTTTGTATTTCTCTTTATTTTCTTTATTTAATGATTATAATTGTGGGTTTCCATTCAGACTCATGACGAGTTAAAATATGTTGATGATGATATTGATTTTGAGATTCTTTTTTTGGTTTTTGCTCCATGGAAACTCTTTGGAATTCGTAGAGGAAATTGCGTTTAAATGTGGAGATGCACTTAATGCATTGTATGATGAAACATATTATTGAATAGTTGTATGATGCAACATGTTAGATACGATTTGTTTGATGTTTGATTCATATAGGTATACAGAGCATATGTTCCTATCAATATGGGGCTTTAATAAACTCACTTTATTATGATTTGTTCGTCGCTAAGTTTTTATTTCATTTCATGCATAAAGTTTCCAGGCTCTGAAGCTTCTTCTTAGGATTCTATTAGCATGTCTAGCAATTTTGCAGGCTTATTTTCGTCATTCCATTTCTGTCCGAGTTTGTTTAAAGCCATAAAGCACTGTTAGAGATGGCTGAGGAGAAAATCATAGAAATCTTTCAGCATTTTTCTTCGTAAAAACTTGCGGAGAAATTATATTTTGGAGAGTATTTGGAACTTAAAATCAAATTCAATTCCTTTCAGGAGTCTGGGTTCGGGTCACTTCTATTTCAGTTTCGATTTTCGTTTTTTTTATTTTCTTTGAATTTAATTTCTGAAGTTTTTGCCACTATACAGGTTTAGTCTACTGTAGCTGGTTCTAGAGCGATAGGGTTGCCACCTGTTGTTGCCCAAAAAACAAGCTACCACTTAATTATTAGATCCAACAAGTTTGGAACTACATCTCGAACATAATTCTGTGAATAGTTCCGAATAAAATAATAAATCATACGCGATTACGGGATAAGTTCCCAATTCTCTGTGAATTCTTCTTGGTAGCAATATTATCTTCTTGAAGACAATTAAATACTTGGGGATAATGATTAATGATCGTCTTAATTTCAAAGTTCATTCAAGGCGAATTATACGCATACGAATTCCGGGAGAAGACAAACAATTTTTAATAATGGTTTTTAAATTCATGAAAATTAAAAGACACAACACTTAGCCATTACAACCCTTAAAAAGGATTACAACCTAGCTTCTCACACCACCCATGTGTTGTGTGTTAATTTTTATTCATGAGTGGCAGGACCTACGGTTTCAAATCGACTCCGAACGACAGATTTTTATGAAATTTTTCATTTCGATTCTGTTCACTTTTAGTGGTTTTCTCAGGAAACTGTTGAGGAAGTCGCCGTTGGAAATATTTTTTGCATACTTCGTTTTCTTTGAGATGTCTGAGCTGCGGCTCAAACCACGAGCTCGAGTCTTAATACTTCAACACACTACTTACTAGACTAGACTACGGCGATCATACATACATAATTGGTCATTACAACCCTTCAATCAATATTACGACCTAGTTTCTACTACCACTTATGTTGTGTGTGTTAATTTTTTTATACATGAGTGGACTTATAGTTTAAAGTCGACTTCCAACGACAGATTTTTTTGAGAAACTCTTCATGGCAATTTCGACTCCGAACGACAGATTTTTGAGAAACTTTTCATGGCAATTCTGTTCACTTTCAGTGGTTTTCTCAGCAGATTGTTGAGAGGAAATCGCAATTTCTCACATCACTTACATATGTTGTGTGTGTTAAGTACACTCATGTGGACTTACAATTTAAAGTTTTGGGAGTCGACTTTTTGTATTTTTTGAGAAACTTTTCATGGTAATTTTATTTACTCTCAGAATTTTTGCGGAAACCTGCTGAGAGGAAGTCGTCTAAGAAATATTTGTCGTCTCTTTGGAGATGTCCGACCTGGGGTTTGAACCGCGGCCTCACGTCTAGTAATCCAACATACTATCTATTAGACTACGGCGATCTCGAATAGTGGGTTGCCACATGAAAAACCAGACAACATCACATTCTGAGAATGAGTACTTTCTGTGAAAAAATTTTCTTAGCATTACACCTAAACAACAACGAACGCGACATTTATGGCGAACCTATTTTCGTAGAACCTGCTTCATTAAAAGATGGGGGACATGCTTTTTGAGAGCCCATTATATTCCTTAAAGGTAAGGAAAGGAACTGAAAAAAACTGTAGCAGAAAATTTATGGTTCTTCTTATTGCTTCAACCCTAACCTTAGCTACCTCTATCCCTAGCCTGCTCTGTGTTTGCCCACCAAAACTGAAACCCCGTTTAGAATTTTCACAAAATATTTTAATTCTCAACAACAACCTGCACAATAATTAAAATGTTTTCATGCTTCCCAAATAAATTTCAATTGGCCTCGTTCTTTTTAACAACCGTAATGACTCTTTTGTCCAACTAACCAAGTTAAAAGCAAAACCTTTCCATTTTTCCTCGCTTCTTTTACCACACTGACTAAGAGTTTTATTCTCGAATATCTTAACAATGCCTTGCGTTTGAGATCTATTTTTAAACCAAAAAAAAAAAAAAAGAATTTCTCTTAATTTTTCATAAAATATGGTGGAAAGAAAATGACGAGAAAAAAAAGAATGAAAATTTAAACTGGTTTGCCAATTTCATGTTCAAATCGAAAATATTCTGTGGCTTATATTCCTGTTCAATGATTAGATTTTGCACAACTATGTAAAGGAGACCAACTTGGTTTGGTTTTGTTATTGTTGTTGTATTAACAGTGTTGGAAAATTTAGTTGATGTATGCGAAAGGCGGAAGGAGTGGCGGTGGAGTATAGAGAGGAGAGTGGTTTATTAATGAATAAAGCCTGGAGATTGTTTACCAAATAACGTTGCACGGAAAACGTGAACATCTAAGCAACTGTAATAAGAATCACAATCAATCTCTCTCTCTCTACACGTACTCATAAACACCAATTGCTTATGAAATTTTCTTTCATTTTTTCTTTCTTTTTTTACAATTTTTGTTTGTTTTATAAGTGATTGTTGTTGTTGTTGTTGAAAATTTGTAGGTTAAAATCTTAGAAGCTATTGATGACCATGGTGCTAATGATGATGAAATTGAATGTTACGTTTGCTTTTAGAATCAAGAGAAAAACAAAAACAACAAAAAAAATATGAAAAAGAAACTCTTTCATCATAAATTAGTACACGTAACTGCAGTTGAGTAAGAGGAATAGCAGTTGGCTAGTGTGTCAGCCAAAAACCGATATTCGTTTAACAAGTTTTAGTGAAGATGTTTGTGATTTTCCGTCAATTATTGGCTGTAAATTAATTAAAAAATTAACATGCTCCACATAATTCTTGTTTCATATGTAAACCATGAGGTGGTCACTATCATGGCATAATTATTTTAACCGGCATACATTTCGCCACACCCCCCTTCCAGTAGATTGTGTTTTGTAGTTAAGCATCCAAGCAAGCAGATTTCAAATACAGCAAATGGCAAACAAAAATTTCTTTACGGTTTTATCGAATCTTGAAAATTAAAAGGCTATAATCCGCCTCTCAAATAATCAATTCAGGAAGCCAATCACAGAGGAAGAGAAGCGGAGAACATTATAGAGCGGAAAACGGAGAGCCATCTTTTGCGAAATAGTGAAACTTAATTCCTCATTACAATATTCAAAACAACAAACCAATACATTACTATAGTGAAGGTTATTTTTAGACAATAATGGTGGCAACCCTACCATTCTAGATCTTTTACCTGCAAAGGAAAAAACGAAAACCAAACAATGGAGGACAAATCATGCATAAGGGAACTGAAGGCTGAATATTTTCATGGTCATTAGGCAAAGATATTTACTTTTCGCCAACATATCTTGAAAAAGAATAAATCCTGCTGGACAAACTCATATGTCCTACAGTGGTTAGCATGCCAAGGACTTCTTTAATTGAATAGTATGGACCTCTCTGTCAGTATTTCTAGTTTCACGAGTGATTGGCTGGTTGGTTGGCAGTCGAAAAACTTCTCCTAGACTTCTTCGCTAGAGTTGCTGCTATTTAACCTTCCTATAATGTTTGCTGCTGATAATATTCTTTTTTGGGGTGTCAGATGTTAGTGAACTTATTTGGAAGACGTGTTAAAGTTGCTTTAGGCTAGAAGTTAGCGTTTTGACAAAGACGTAATAGTCGGCGTAATCTAGTAGGTAATGTGTTGGCTTATTAGACGTGCGCGGTTCAAACCCCAGGTCAGACATCTTCAACTCTCAGTCGATTTCTGGCAAAAACTTTGATTTTAAATAAAATTGCCATGAAAAGTTTCTCAAAAATCTGTCATTCGGAGGTGACTTTAAACTGTAGGTCGCGCCACTCATGTATACAATTAACACACACAACATAAGTGGTGTGAGAAACTAGGTCGTAATCCTGACTAAAGCGTTGTAATGATCAATTATGTATGTATGCATTGCATATCTGTAAATAAATTTGAAAAAGATTGTCAATCAATTGAGAAGAGCATCTCTGGCTGATCCTTTCGCGATAACGTCTAACGTAATTATTGTTACTTGCAATCGGGTCCAGTGCACAATTCGTTTAAAGGTGGGAAACTTCGCTTATTAAGTCTCGGTGTTCCGCTAGAGTTGCGGCTATCTTAACTTTCCTATGATATTTATTGCTGATGTTATTCTTTTTGGAATGAGAGAGGACTTACTTGGAGGACGTGTTAAAATCATCTTGGGCGTGAAGATTGTGTTTTGACAAACAATTCTAATTTATATGTAATATCCTTAAACTTTACAACCCTTTGATCCAATCTCACAACCTATTTCCTAGACACAATGACAATATACACTGCATGACAAAAAGCAATCTTTTAAGTGTTTGGTTGCACTTGAAAAACATTGTTTAATTGCTAAGACAGAAAATAAGAGTCCTGTAGAGTATTTTATAGCAGGCCTGCTCAAAGTATCGCGTCTTTTTTATATTACAATTATGAACTGTGTCGCCAAAGGCCTTCTGAAAATTGGTAATTGGCCACACTTAACTTTCAATGTTAATTCATTAAACTCTGTTGATTTTTTATTGCAACTTCCAATGATTTATATGAACATTCTCTCTTAATTATAGAGTTTACAAGGAAAACCCCCTAATGTCAGAGCGTCATTCATTAGCCTGTTATCGTTTGGCTATTAAATCATATGGCCAGGTGCCGGCCATAATGTTAAAATTTTGTTTTTGAATAATAATTGAATAATTCGGTAGAGGCCCCATTAGAGTCATCACAACACCACACACAATTATTATGTGGTTTTAACAGTTCAATAACTTTCATTATCAATAATCGTATAAAATAATGGTTTATGCAACGCAGTGCAACATTTCTTTTAACCTCTTCAACTTGCTTTGGTAGACACCCAAAGTATGCTGATTGCATTAGTAATGTTTGGCAGCTGCCAAATGTGGCTGGCGGCTGTGGCTGTGGCTGTGGCATCTTCAAAAACTTTCACTTATTTTCGATCTTTTGTTTTTTATTTGTGCTTTGGCAACCTGTATGACGTTGGTGGAATGGTGGACGATAGAAGACAATCCTTATGCAACAGCTCGTGCGCATAAACTTTGTGAAGACTTTGTAATGAAGACACTCCTTGTTCTTCGTCGCCAGCCCTAGGCAGCTTAAACTTGAATTTTTCTTTTATAAGATTTCCCACAATGTCAAGTAAATTTTTCTTGCTCGCTTGCTTTCTTTGTATCCCATGTGTAGGATGGAGATTCATTTTAAAGCTGTTGATGACTCTAATGCTGATAACAAGGAAATCTTTTCATGTTTTCTGGCAGCAGACATTGTATTCATGTTTATATAAAAATTATTGTTTAAAAAAAAATTATTTAAACGTCCTTCCTTCTGTTGTCTCCTCAGTTACAACACAACAATGTTTCTTTATTACATAAAAACGGCAAAGCCTGCCTAAACCACCAAGCCACAGACAACAGTCAGCATCATCTGAAATCAAGTCATGAATTTATTTTTTTTATCGGAAGAAAGTAAAAAAAAAATGGGAAAAACATTGTCATCGCTATTAAAGCAGACATTTTGTTAAATGCCAGCATTAATGGTTGGTTAAAGATACACTCAAAGAAATTTTGCGATAATGTGTAGATTTGTTTTTTAAGAGAGTTCCACATACGGATAGTGCATCTAAAGAACGAATTTTTTCTATAGTTAATGTACTCGGTATGACAGACGTATTGTATCTAAAAAATATACGATTTTCCTGAACATGGGCCCATAATTTCCCCTTCTATGTTTTCCATTAAACTAGCGGCAAGACAAAGATATATAAGCCGCATTGGAATGGTGCTCAAATGATTCAATAGAGTTGGATATCCTATCATCATATTATTCGCTCTCCGCTGTATGCACTCAAGAAGCTTCAAAATAGATTGCCAGCCAGAGGTCCTTAAGAGTAGTCTTCTATTTTCAATCCGATATACATGCATATGAGTTGTAAATATGATGAAATCAAATGAGATCAAATGCAGTATTTCCTGCTCTATCTTAAAAAACCCAGGCACCTGAATGCTTCTTTCTACACTAGAAATATTTGCTTGGCTTGTTTAAATCCTTTATGTGGCACAGGGCAAAGTATTTTATCCGGTTTATGATTTATTTTTTGTGTCATGATCATATTTCCCCAGCTATTGTAACAAGTTCTAGTGTGATAGGGTTACCACATGGCTGTGGAAATGTGTTGAGCTGTTGTATTAGATAAAGTGGTAAGGAATATTGTTTATAGTATCCTACTATTTTCCAAAATACCTCATCTAGCTATTGTTGACGTTAGTCTCTCTGCAGAGTTAGGGAGCTTCTGGATGGATTATTTGAAATGTGAATCAAACTCCTTAAAAAACGTCTGCAAAATGCTTAATTTGAAATTGGAATGCTTTACTTTATAGTCAAGCACTTTTCTTACTACAACGCCGCAAAGATAATACTCTCCATGCGTTGTAGTGATTTTGATTGCGAGGGCAGCCAAAACATAAATTTAGTTTTTCGTTTCCTTTTTTGTCCTTAAAGGACATAGATATATAATTTTCTTTCTTTCTTCAGTTTCGTTAATGAAGTTTTCTAGTTATTAAGCAAGTTCTAGAACAATAGGGTTGCAAACTTTTTGGGTGTAAAGGTGGGAAACTATGCTCAGAGAGTGCTGGTGTTTCGCTAGGGTTGCTACTATTTAATCTTCCGAGGATGTTTGTTGTTGATGTTATCCTTTTTGGGATGTAAGACGTCAGAGGACTTGTCTGGAGGCGCATAAAAGTTTCTTCATTTTTTAAAATTCAATGCCATAAGTATTGCAGTTTTGATTTCTCTCAGTGTCTTGCACAAATTCATTTAAACAAAGGAGCATCTTCTTCTAATACTTCCGTTGAAACCACTAAAAAAGATGTACCAACTCTGATGACCTTTTCCACTTAAAAACAAAAAGAAACAAACATGCCTGCTAATCTGTATACAAAATGTGATGTGCAACATGAGGCAGGCAGCCATCCTTAATCAAAGATTTTCAGCAATTTATGGTCAAAATGTATTGGAGAGAAATAACAACAACGAAAATCCAACACATGGCCATAAATCAAGGAAATGCTTAATGCAGCCACTGTTTGTCTGTATGAAAAAACGTGCGAACCGAACTGAACCGCCAAACCAAACACCGGTTGTTAAGACAGTTGGAAGTAGTAACTGAAGCTGCTGCTGACGACGATGATGATGGTAATAATGATGATGATGATCTTGTTCATTGTATTTTCTCATGCCAACTGAAGATGCATCTTCCTTTTCCTTTTTTTTATTTTCTCAGAGGTAGTCAATCATTAAAGTTTATTTTTATTTTTATTTCTTTATTTCATGGCCAATAGAGTGAGTGTGTGTCTTGGTCAAGTTTAAACATACACATGAGTTTTTCAGCATTTCAAATGATTTCTTCTTCTGGTAATTACAAACCAAGTGAAACTGTAGACTGGGACTGTCTATTTAAATGGGTTTTAATTGTTTTTCATGATGATGATGATGATGATGATGGTGGTGATGATGATGCAGATTTAGATGACGAAGCACTTCTTCCAAGCCAAGCCAATGTTTACGAGCGAATCAAACTGTAATGCCGGGTTAGTGTGTGGTGTTGGTATAATGTTCATAATAAAACCAAGAAAAGTCTTTAAAATGAAGGTGTTAATTTTAAATAAATTTTACTGAAAATCTTTTAAATTTTCAAAGTTTTTCTGAAAGAAAACTCCACTGAAATTGCTATGCTATAAAAAACGAAATGACTTGACATTTACAAGCGCTAAAGACTAGACGACAGTGATCGATGTTTATTTTTTTGACATGACTACTTAAATTCAAACACCATGTTGTTAATGGGCTATAAAATTGGAAAGTGATAGACAAGAATAGCCGATCATTATGGTTATGATTTAAAGAACCTTTTACTGCGGCTGCTACCAATGTAGGCTAACAAATTGCCAACATTTCTTTTCAAATGTTTCAAACGAGTTAATGATGATTTGGTCGTTATTTTGTTTAATGAGAAACATAATAATAAATAAGTAATGCATCGCTTTGCATTGGATAGCGAAAGTATTATCATTACCAAGCATTTAAACTTTAAATCTCACTTACTTTCATGATCCTTTAACTGGGTTAACTTAACCCCACTTAAGTGATTGATTATTAAACATAATTTGGGTTTTGAGAAATAAAGCACCCAAGTGAAGGACCATTGCATCTCTTACAAATCAGTGTTTGGTAGTAGCATTTGCAGTATTGTAAGTCATCCATGAACGTAACGTAACGTAACTGATGTGCGTAATTGGAAGACGGATCAACTACTCTTCCAGATCTCAGGATAGGTTAGGTTAAATGGATATGCCGATTGTTTACATCTATTTCTACGCTGCCATTCGGTAGACTTTACATTTATGATGAAAGGATTCTTTTTGTCCAAAGTATGATTGCATATTATGAAGACGCCGTAGTCTAGTAGAGAGTGTTTTGGCTTATTAGACGTAAAGCCCGGGTCAAACATCAAAACGAAATATGAAAAAAGAATATTTCTTCGGCGACTTCCTCTCAGCAGATTTATGGCAGTAGAGAGTATGAGAGTAGATAATCCTGCCATGAAAAAGTTTCTCAAAAATCTGTCGTTCAGAGTCTTCGTTAAACTGTAGGTCCCGCCACTCACGTATGAAATTAACGCACACAACATGAGTGGTGTGAGAAGCTAGGCCATAATCCTGACTGAAGGGTTGTAATGGCCAATTATGTATGTACGTATGTATGTGTGATTGCATGTCAGAGCTTCCTACCTTATAATGGCGTAGATGGTTATCGGAAGAACAGAATGATAGTTGAGTAGCCTGGTTAACTTAGAAATACGATGGTGCTTAAAACAGATATCTGCACTGGATCTACCTACCTTATAATGGCGTTGATGGTTATCGGACGAACAGAATAATAGTTGAGTAGCCTGGTTAACTTAGAAATATGATGGTGCTTAAAGCAAAGGCATCCACCAGATCTTATCATCATCTTCAAGCTATTCGTGAAAACAGAAGCAGAAGACGAGATTATACCTGCTCAATAAGGCTGCAATCCAGTCATCGCTAGAGAACAGATGTGTACCACCCAAGAACATGTGGACTGATTGCTGCCTTTACTGAATGCCGCTTTTAGCGTTCCAGTGTTCCAAGCTTAGCAATTGTCAATTTGATTATGCTGTAAGCGGTACTGCGCAGCACCTTTTCTTACCTATGCATCTGCAGTTTCTTGCACTAACACTCCCTGGTATTGCGCAATCTAATTATTATTATTGCCTTGCGGGGGTACTGCAGTAATGCGACCATACTATCTAATGTACTCCCCTCCAGCTTTGTAGAGTATCGCTATTGCCCTGATAAATTTCAGTTCGGTGTCTACAATGACAATTTCCTTCCTAGCACTTGATATACGCCCATGTGTCTCACAGATTCTAAAAATGTGTTTCCATGATTCACTCTCATCGTCACAGCATCTCCATGTTAGGCTTGAGACAACCCCTATTCTACAGTGTCCTGTCAAAAGACCGGTTACTAAACTTAGGTTATTCCTGGCTTGCTTGATGCATGAATCAGATCCCTTTTTACTGTAATTTTTGATTGATTTGAAAGAGCCTTAGTTTCTCTTTATGTTTTGTTGAATATACTTCTCTCCCGGTCTTTGAAGGACCAATAAATCTTACTTCTATATGTGTTTACTTTTGTTTAAATGGTTAAAATGTAGGTAAGATGACAACCCCAGGACTTGCTTGACTAGATAAAAGTGATTGATGAAAATGAACCAAAGCAGAGAAATAATAAGATGATGTAATTGTTATGTTCCTTAAAGTTGCGAAAAAGTAATAAAATGGTCCTTCGAACCATGGCGATCAGATTCAATATACTTGGCAAATACAATCTTCCACAGCGTTGATGTATTTTCCCATGCTGCACATGATTGATAGTAATTTCAGCTTTCCAGTGATTCCTCTTAAAGAAATTCAATTAAAAACATTGTTTTAATGTATTGTATGTCATCAAATGAAATGGAAATTTTCTCCAAATCAAAACTCAATGTTTCGTATTTCTCTCCTTCATAAAATTTAATCTTTATCGCTTGTAATAGGCATGTCAATCAATTTTTGTTGTCAAGTCAAAAAAAAAATGGAAAAAAAGGAAAAAAATTATTCAAAACCATTATTGTCAACATTTACGTGCTGCAAATGATGCTGGTGATGACGATGCTGATTTACTTGCCACAACACATGCCCAGTTGCATACATTTTATGGCATTTTTTAAAATGATTAAATTAAACAAAAAAACGAACAACAAATACTAGAAATATTCATTTGGTTTTTATTTTATTTATTCGTGTTTTTCTTTTATCATTATTTGCCTGCCAGAGATTTAATTCAAGCTGCACTGCTTGCAGTAGCGGCTTATTAACTTGCAGCCGCTAATGTGGCACCAGAGTCGCTGTTAATGTGTTTGTATCTTCAATGTAAATCAGACAACTTGCCGTACGTTTTGTACGTTCAACAATTATTGTCTTGATTAATTGCTTTGATGCGCAGTTTTTTTTTAAGTTTTTTTATTTGAATTTCATAGAAACAAACGCTTGTGATTGTTTCCATCAAATGCATCTGCATCGAATCCATAGATATAGAGAATGGGAAACGAAAAGTAAAATAAAGAAAATTGAAATGATGAATCCATAAAACCATAAACCAAACTAATAATAATTGTAACATTTTTTTAATAAAAAAAAATTTTTTATTCACTTTCTTCATTCGCTGGCATGAACAAATTGCTTTGAAACGCACAATGCGTGTTCATTGTTACATTTTGTTTTTGAATTTGAACAAATGAGTGTGGTATTGTCGATATTTTATTAAATTTGTACACTTCCAATCTGGTCTAGAAATCCTGTTCTAACACACGCAATCACATAAGATCATGATGACCAATTGACGCCCCTGAAACTTAAATTTATTCTTTCTAGAAGCTCTTCGTGTAATAAAGGCATAATAGGTCGTATTGTGGAGCTTTCGGAACTGTCTTACCTTAACCACATGCCGTCCAGTTCATGATCTTCAATTGCAAGCCAAAAAAATCAGTCCTCTATGACTGTATCGCTTTGAATTAACGGTTCTTAAAACGTCATTTACGCAAAAATACGCCCAATGACATATCGAGACCAAAAAAAAAGGCTCCGTAGTTCTCGAGCCTCTTCTGCAACAATTTTACTTGTTGGCGTAACCAGCGAGTGAGAAAAAAAAATTCGTCGTTGAAGATAATTTTATTCGAAAAAGCTGCATTGAAAGCCTGTCAATATAGTTTAGTAGGCAGTGTCTTGGCTTATTAGACGTGAGGCCATCGTTCAAACACCAAAAGGAAATATGAAAATATATTTCCTCGGCGCTTGCCTCACATCAGTCTTCTGACAAAAACTCTGAGGGAAAATAAAATTGCCATGAAGTTGACTTTAAACTGTAGGTCCCGCCACTCATATATAAAATTAACACAGGCAACATTAGTGTGAGAAGCTAGGTCGTAATCCCGACTTAAGAGTTGTAATGGCCAATTATGTAAGAATGTATGTATGAAACTCTGTTAATCTACCACTCAATTGGTATAGTTACGGCGTTGTGAATGATCTGCCGGCTTTAATTCTTATATGAGTTGGTCTTTATAGGAATGGGGTGGGCAAATTCAAGGGCGAAATGCATACACAAAATAGATACACCATAAGATATGGCCGATTGGTTTATCCGCCGTACTGTCTCTAACAAAAGTGATATTTTCGCCACTTAATAGTTTGTTATGATGCACAGGCCTGATCACATTTGTAAAGCTTGAAGTCTCTTTAAATAACTTAGTAGGCGTGGCAATCTCTTGCACAGTAGGCTTTGAACCCCCGCAATGCTAGAAAAATAGCCACGTTTGAATCATCACCACGTTTTAACTAATTTTACGCGTATATTCAGTTGTTAAACTAAATAAATAACTTCAGTTGGAAGATATCTAACAGATAACGACCTTGCCAAACCGGCGTATTTAAGCCACTACTTGGATAAGCCCATTGTTTCAGTTATTGTCTACAGGACATATCAATCTCTTTAAATTGTGTGCGTTAAATAGTGTGTTTCCTAACATTGAACTGCTTTGAGAAGAAGCAGTTGAAGTTTACTAACAGGATTTGTCAGATGTACTTCCTGGTTTTCAAAAGGATCGCTTAAAACATTCATAAGACTGGATTAGGATGTTGGAGATTTTTGGGTATCACAATACTACATACGACTTCCGAGTGAACTCGAAAACTTAACTAACTTACCCTACAGCACTTAAATATATTTCTAGACATCTCTTTGAATATTCAAAAAGGTTTTTTACTTTACAAACTCCCTACTAAGCTCGTAATGAGACCACTACTGATCTATCAATTTATTGTGGTTTATTTTGTTTAAATAACAGATTAGCATCACTGCAATTATGAGCCTGAATAAATACTTGCGCAGCATTTACTAAAATTGAAGATGGGTTTTTATTAAAAAAAATTTAATTGCAACAAATTTTTTTTGGAAAGTTTTTATTAAAACTTGTCGAAGTGTGTTTTTATTTTATTTTATTTTGTTTTTGTAATTATATTTTAACAATAATTATATATTATTTGATTACAACGTGCTTTATTATTCATTTTTCTTTCTTTTTTTGGAAATTTTTGTAAAAAGAAACCAACCTACTCATATGCTCTCAATTGAGCAAAGAAAAGTATTCGAATTCTTATTCTTCTTTTAAAAAAGTGTGTTGTGCCCACCCTTTTCTTGTTTTGGTTCCAAATCTTTAATCTGCTTAAAGCATCACCACTATCAGTGCTTCTTGATTCAAATAATTTTTTTTTTTTTGATTGTGTTTTATTGTCGTTTGAACACTTTCTCTAAATTCTTAAGAATTTTTTCTGATTTTTTTGTCCATTTCATGTGAATGATTTTCAGTTGATTTTCTGTTTTTATTAAAAGAAATTTTAAAAAAATGTTAAAAAATGTTGGATTTTTTATTTGATACCTATTATTGGTGTTCTTTTTTTGTTGTCTTTCAAGGTTCTCCAAAGAATCGATGATGTCTCATTGATGTGTGATAAACGTATTGCCAGTTTAAAGAAATTGGCTTTGAAACCACCGCGTCCCATACAAACTGTTACACCAGAACCGGCAGTGCCATTACAACCGCCCGGTGGGGCACCCCATCTCTTAAGAAGGAAACATAAGGTAAGTCGGTGTTTTAGAAACAATTTTTTTTTTTAATTTATGACACTCTTTATAAATGTTGCCATTAAAAAGACTAAAGCTAGTCACAGGCTACTGTCATATTTTTACTATTTTAACACCTAGAGGTGCAAAGAATTTCCTCTAGACTGATTTTTATGGATATGAAATGTCACATGAGGCTAGAGTAGTATAAACGAGTTGTGGTGGACATATCAGCAGCTCGTACTGATTGCCAAATTAGTCATGGCTATCTTCATGACGATACTCTCATGACCAGGCTTCAATTCCAACGTTCTTCAGCGGGTTATTCTAAGATTCTACTCCGTCCTATCCAGAGCGGGTAGCACACTGGAAAATTCCATATGTAACAGGCTCCCCTCTGGAAACGCTCATTTGTTACTTTTATTATGTCATCGGTGTAGTCGCCGTTGTCTAGTAGGTAGTGTATTGGCTTATTAGACGAAAAGCCAGGGTTCGAGCCCCAGGCCAGAAATCAAAATAAAATACAAAAAGTATTTCTTTGGCGACTTTCTCTCAGCAGATTTCTGGTAAAAACTCTGAGAGTAAATAATAATTGCCATGAAAAGTTTCTCAAAAATCTGTCTTTCGGAGTCGACTTTAAACTGTAGGTCCCGCCACTCATGTATAAAATTAACACACACAACATAAGTGGTGTGAGAAACTAAGTCGTTAGCCTTGACTGAAGGGTTGTAATGACCAATTATGTATGTATGTGACCTCACAGAATATTGGCTAATAGGAAGGCATCCTCTCGTCTAACTCCTCAGAAGTTCTGAGAAGGAGAAAGGAACTGTCTTCTGTACAACTGTACAATGGGCCTAAAAATTTAAAACCCTCGAGCTTTTGTTGGTAGATTAAACGATTCACATCAACGATTCTCGATCATTATAAAGGGGCATAAGTTTTGACTGATTTTGATTGATATTGCCACAAATGCTCCCTGGTTGGGTAGTAATTTTTCTCTCAAAAAAAAAAGCTTGGAGAGTAAAGGGATAGGAATATGTCAATGATTCTGGACCCAAGTATTCGTAGAAACTTAAGGCGGTTTAAGTACATTTAACGTTTGGTCTCTTATGCACGTCTGTCTACTTCGACCATTATTCACAGTATCCTGTTATAATGAGGAGACCATTCTGCTCGTCTGCTCGATGTCTACCTCAATACGAGTTGATCTATGGCATCTAAAGCTCAGAGAAACTATTCGACCTATTACAAAGTCTTGTTCAGAGCGCATTATATGTTAATCACAGTACCGAGTAATGAAGTGTAAGTAAAATTTCGAAAAGGATTTTCCTTTATGGAATGAGAAATTACCGAGTCACATACGATAAATACATAAAAATAATTAGGTTACATGTAACAAACATGTAACCTAAGATGACACACAAAAGCCTCTTCCCATTACAATTTCCGCATTTTAATGTATGTACGAGTATTTAGGTTGCTAGATCTTTATCTTCCCAAACTCTTGCAGATAAAACATGTAAATTTAATTAACAATTCCAGGAATTTTTCTTCTTCAGTTGTTTACCAACAATCCCAATTAAATTGAGAAAAATTTGTTCTCATTTTTAAAGTCCATCGTATGTTTGTTCGTTTGCTCGTTTTTGTTTTTTTTAATCAACACTTGAAGTGTATTAAGTTTAGGTCAACATTAATTGCGGTCAACAATAATAATAAGAAGAAGCAAAAAAAGTTATTAAATTTTTACTAACAAGGCATTTAGAGAGTCGGTTTGTTTTTGTGGTTTAAAGAAAAAAAAAAAGCAATTGTTCTATAAAATTTGTAACAAACAAAATAATTCTTAAACAAATTGTATGGAAATAACAAATGAATTCGTTCGTGTTTCTTTTTAAGTTTTTTTTTTCTTTTTTCTTTATAACAAATAAGATTCTGACGATAAAAAGAAGAAAAAAAGAAAATAATAAGAGATCATAACAATAAAAACTCTTCTAAAGTATGTAATTTGATAAGAAGAAAAAAAAACATGAAAACATTTTATTGAATGTACTCATACATACTATAAGCATACAGTGTGTCAGAAAATATAAGATACAAATTAAATTTAAAGAGAATCTTTTTATTTCGGTTTTGTTTTCTTTTGTGTTCATTTCACAGTTCTTAAAAATTGTATTTCAATTGAAAAGACTACTTTTAAATACAAGGTTTTCGAATAGCACTGTTCTCACACATATTTTAAGCACTGTGGTGTATGCAGTCATGGCAGTGACGGGACGTTCTTGTTCCATCTACTATGACAATCAATTAATGGCTTTAATAACGTTGCAGACAGTGGAGGAACCGGACTATAAATTCCACACTCTTCTTACTCAAGGAATAGCCTGGAATTATCATTAAAACGTCGTAGTCTAGTAGATAATGTACTGGCTTATTAGACAAGAGCCCACGGTTCAAACCCCAGGTCAGACATTTTCAACAAAACGAAGTATGGAAACAAATTTTCTTCAGCGACTTCCTCTCTGCATATTTCTGACATAGACTCTGAGAGAAATTAAAGAAATTGCCATGAAAGATTTCTCATAAATCTGTCTTTCCGAGTTGACATCAAACTGTAGGTTCCGCCATTCATGTATAAAATAAACACACACAACATAAGCGGTTTGAAAACCTAAGTCGTAATCCTAACTGAAGGTTTTTAATGACCAATTATGTGTGTATGTATGTGTATCATTCTGACATATGTCGATTCAAAGTTGCCTTCTTGGATATAAACAACCTCCGGTTTCGACCATTTCGGATCGGCTTGAGACTTTTGTAAGTCTGTGATATCTAGATCCAAGTCTAAGACATTATTCGGACATTTCATTAACGTGAACAACTGAGCATCCCAGAATTTATTATTTATTTATTTATTTATTAATTACAATACAATTACAAATTATATTTTAATTATATACGAGCTGAGTAACTTTAACCATATGCTCGGTGTAGTGTCACAGACCAGAGTTTCTGGTGGGAATCGAACCCACGACCCTCACGCTAATAGTCTAGGACACTACCCACTAGGCTACCAGGGCACTCCCAGAATTTAAACAGCTTTTGTTCCTTCGGTTCAATGTTATGAATTTTGCGTTTGTAGAGAAAAAGTAAAAATCTTTTGCTTTTTTCCACTTTATTTGCCAGTGTCAGTCGTTGTTTCAAATCAGATTGAGCCAAATGAGGGGCTCATTTTTTCTCAATAGCCTACCAAAATTATCATCACATAACGACGGATCTGTTACTGAAATCATTAAATTTTCAGGCTGGTTTTCAACTTGCTTCTATGCTGTTTGTCAAGATTTTGTTCAGGGGTTCGCTTCATACGATATCACACCTAGACGTTAAGTGTGCTCAAGTGAGATTCTAGTTAACAAAGTTGCCATTGCCTTCTAACCTATCTTACTACAGGACAGAGGACAGCATGTGACAGAGACTATTTGGTCAACCAAAGCATATTTAAAAAAGTGTGGCAAGGTTAAACATTGCCGTTTAGGAACCTCAGCCAAAGTTAACATAACTTGGACAGCTTAGGGGTCCATTTTATTAAAAATTAAGCTGTTTTGCCGCATGAGAATTACTAAATTATTTGAAAACATGGTTTTCCATCATAACTGTCATACTGTAAAGCTTTATACGCACTAATGTATGGCTACTACATAATGAACTATTTTTCATACTTACTTGCTCTGAGCTGCTCTTTTTTTCCTTTACCATCTTTGGTATGCCATGGATGGCATATTTTGTTCAAACAAAAATCTTGTAAAAATGAATAATGAATGGCAATAAAATGTGACCCAAATAGGCAAACACTGATGCGGTCAGTGACATGTAATGTAATGAAAAATTAAAAAAAAAAAAACAACGAAAAAAAAAACAATTCAAATAATAATTACAAGTGTGTACTCGCAGTTTTTTAAACAAATTATGTGAAGTGATTTTTGTTGTTGTTATAAACAAACAAACAAACGAACAAAAATATTGTTTTTTAAATGCAAAAATGTCTCAATGACATTTCAGATATAAACACAGATGATGAAAATGTCAAAAACAATAAACAAATCAAATTTATTTGTTTTTAAGTTTTTGCTTATGCGATATGAATTCATGAATAACAGTGGGGGTACGTACAATTACTGCATGGGGTCCTCTATATGTACATACATAAGTTATACGGGTAGTTATCCATATATAGACATCAATGCAGTAATACTACTACAGTAACATCTTAATATTCATGGAAAAAATTCAGGTGATTTATTTCAAACAGCACTACCACTACCAGCAGCATAAGAAAAAGGGTCGTCATTGTTGTCAGTATCAGCACTGGTACTCTTGTAATCGTAAATTAGTTTCTACCAGTGTCGTCTATAGTGTCTTGTATTTCTTTTATTGCAATTCGTTTCAAGTAAAAGTGAAACTTTGTTTTGAACATTTTTTGTTTCATTGGCTTTTTCATCTTTTTTTGTGCAAATCACTCTAAAACAAAACTTCAGTAACTGAAACTAAAACTAAAACACTTGACAATTGTGTTGATACTTAAAACTCCCCCCCTAACTCCTTTACCTGCTGTTCGTTTAGAAAAATTCACATAAAAAGTCATGGCTATGAAGTAAACAGTATGTACCTTACTCATGCCCTTAGCTATGCTGATGCTGGTTACAAATCACTGTGACTTTGCCTTAGTACTCTCTCGGGGATCTAGGGGATCATTATAGAGTTCAACGTAAATAAAAGTTTAAAAGTGGCGTGGAATATTTCTTTTATTGTTGGATATGAATTGTTGTTTAGATTACAACGAGGGCTGTGTAATAAAATCTCCTGTACTGTAGAATTATAGAAAATTTGAAAAAGATTAAAACAAACTGAAATTAATTTAGAAAAATACAAAAGTAAACACTTGTATTGCAATAAGTAATTGAATTGTAAAAGAGAAAACAACCCTCGTACCTTTTGCTTAGGTTTTCATGTACTCGTACATCGTACTTGACATTTCATAAGAGCAGAAAGGTGAACAAATTTTAGAAATTGTAAACAAAATCATGATTTTGTTGTTTAAAACTTCTTTTTCGTCTCTCTGAAAAGCAGATGAGAAACATATTTTATTTTTAATTTAAAGTACCTTTTGAACTTGAAACCTTTTTTATGGCATACAAACAATAATTTGTTTGTCAGTTTTATTTTATTTCTGAAATGAGTGCAGTAGAGTGCAATAGACAAGTATTTTTATAAGAAACAATTGGGTCTATACATATTTGATCATTACAACCCTTCCGTCAGGATTACAACCTAGCTTCTCACACTACTTATATTGTGTGTATTAATTTTATCCATGAATGGGGGGACCAATAGTTTAAAGTCGTCTCCGAACGACAGAATTTTGAGAAACTGTTCATAGTAATTTTATTTACTCTCAAAGTTTTTTTGCCAAAAAAACTGCTTAGAGGAAGTCGCCTAAAAAATATTCGTTCATATTTTGTTTTATTGGAGACCTCTGATTTGGGGTTTGAACCTTGGTCTCACGTCTAATAAGCCAACAGACTACCTACTACTGGCCTTTCTGGATATTATATTTCACATGAAACTACGAAGTTATACAACAAAATGTAGGCTCATTATGGGCATTTTATATGTATTTTGTAAATCCCGAGAAAAATGACATTCTATTGTTTTGAAATTAAAATAAAAACTTCCTTTCTTTTAAGTTCATTTTGAAAGACAGTTTCTGAATGGCATTTTGACAAAATGTGTTGACAGGAAACTGCAACAATATTGTGTTCCCCTTTAAATTTTAAAGATAAATCTGTTGTTTAGGTTGTCAGAGAAGAAAAGAACATGGAAGGAATACCATCATTGAAAAATTTTTTTTTTGCTAATTTCTCTTGCATGGTAGCAGTCGAACAAAATAAAATCACCACAATGAAATTGAAAAAATGAGGCTGCCGTTAAAGTACTAGCGTTAGATACTCAAACTCAAGTTCATCTTAATAAGCTTTCATGATGCTTTCATGTTACTTATCCATGAATTAATTGATCTGTATTAATTTTTGAGCGGAAATTTTTACGACAGTGAAGGTCATTTGTTCATTTTCTCTTCCTTTTCATTCCATTTTTTTTGCATTCAGTTGCATAAATCAACTAATATACCAGGTTTTAGAATAATAGAGTTGCCACCTGTCATTGCCTAAGAACAAATGTAGTCGTGAGGAACTTTTGCTAATTGCGTTATGCTCTTTTTCAAGAGTTGCCCTCAACTTTCAATATTGTTCTCTGGAATATTCTGGATTATTTCGAGAGAAATTGAAGTTTTGATTCACAGCTTTACTGTCGTCAAAAGGGCAGATGAATTGATTTTATAATTAATCCCAGCTATTTCAATTTCATACAGAAACAGCACATTAATGCGACATAGACAGTCGTATAGAAGCCATTTGACTTAGAATATATAGAATTTTTATTTTATTCCTGTAGTTGATCGAATAATGTTTTTAATTATCTACTCTTTGTTATGTTATCGTTTTGCTAGACATACAGTGGTGGCCACGAATTTAAGACACGACATTTTACTTATAAATACATTTGTGATAATTTTTACATCTTATCAAAAATATTTTAGGTCCATGATATTTTTCTTAAGATTTTAGTAATATTAGGAAGAAAAACTAATAATATTTTGCTACCTATATTTAGTTAAGAATTTTTATTTACATATTATATAGATCAAGACAAAATGCTAGTCGGTATTTGATATTTTTTTGACACAAGTGGTTTACGTTGTGCAATACACCCACGCAAGTTTTTCTCATTTAGACATCTTCTTATTGCCCTAGACGACATATCGATACCAAAATCCAATACAATTTTATTCTTTTTTTTACTTGAGCTCGTGAAAGGATTATTAGCAGCTACTTTATGGTGTGGTTTTTCGGGCTCTAGGTTGCTGTTTGACATTTTTGATGGTACCATGTTGCTTAATGTGTTCCAGCGCGTTGTAAATTTTGCATCTAGAACATTTAAGCAGCTTGGATATCTCCCTTTTTATTTTTCCATCAAATTTTAATTGTTGGATCAGTTTTCGCTCGGCATCGGTATTCCAAGTACCTCTGACCATTTATAATTAAATATTTCTATGTATTCCAACATAAAATAAAATAAAACATTCGTTGCTCACCGTTTAGCTTCAAAAAACACCAAAAAATCGCTTAAAAACCAGATATTTCTGAAATGTCTTAAATTCGTGGCCAGTTCCAAATAAACGTTTTTACAATAATATGATCAAAAAGCAACAAAATGTAAAAAGAAACAAAATAAAATAATGGCACTTTTTCTTAATATTACAGGGTACATAGAAGAATAAAGAATATCAATTTTGATATTACAGGATTGTAAATATTATCACAACTAAATCAGTCATATGACGTGTCTTAAATTCGTGACCACCACTGTATCTTATAGATTGTATAGAAAACAATCCGGCTTGTATAGAAAACATGTCCGACTTGTATAGAAAACAAGTCCGGCTTGTATAGAAAACAAATCAGACTTGTATAGAAAATAAGTCCGATTTCTATAGAAAACAAGTCCGACTTGTATAGACAACAAGTCCGGCTTGTATAAAAAACAAGTCCGGCTTGTATAGAAAATAAGTCCGACTTGTATAGAAGATAAGTCCGACTTGTATAGAAAACAAGTCCGACTTGTGTAGAAAATAAGTCCGACTTGTATAAAAAACAAGAAAGCAAGTCCGACTTGTATAGAAAATAAGTCCGACTTGTATAGAAAGCAAGTCCGACTTGTATAGAAAATAAGTCCGACTTGTATAGAAAATAAGTCCAACTTGTATAGAAAACAAGTCCGACTTGTATAGAAAACAAGTCCGACTTGTATGGAAAACAATTCCGGCTTGTATAAAAAATAAGTCCAACTTGTATAGAAAACAAGTTCGACTTGTATAGAAAATAAGTCCGATTTGTATAGAAAACAAGTCCGACTTGTATAGAAAACAAAACCGACTTGTATAGAAAATCAGTCCGACTTGTATAGAAAATCAGTCCGACTTGTATAGAAAATAAGTCCGATTTGTATAGAAAACACGTCCAACTTATATAGAAAACAAGTCTGACTAGCCATATTATTGAAATACAAGGTATTTTTACCATTTGTGAGTAGACTCAAGAGCGGCCTATTATAAATTTTAAAGGCCTTATGCTCAAAGCTCAGAAGTCGCCGTGGTGTAGTAGGTAGTGTGTTGGCTTACTATTCGTAAAGCCCGGGTTCGTATCCCAGGTCAGACATCAAAAATGAAATATGAAAAAAAAAAAATATTTCTTCGGCGACTTCCTCTCAGCAGATTTCTGGCAAAAACTCTGAGAGTAAATAAAAATTGCCATGAAAAGTTTCTCAAAAATATGTCGTTCGGAGTCGACTTTAAACTGTAGGTCCCGCCACTCACGTATAAAATTAACGCACACAACATGAGTGGTGTGAGAAGCTAGGCCGTAATCCTGACTGAAGGGTTGTAATGGCCAATTATGTATGTATGTATGCTCAAAGCCATAACACTAGCAGCTAAAAATATAACAAGATTAACTTGTGATTTTCTTGTGGAACGAGCAGAAAGATTTGATTTTCCGTTTCTAAAGAGTCGAAGTTGGAAATGCATCATCGGTTATCCTAAGAATTTTCGCAGAAGATTCTCACTATGGTTCCTGGTCGTGAACCTATTTAGCTAGAAGTGAATAGCAAACTAAACCTTCATCCAGTCGTTACGTAGGGTACACTAATAAACGGAAATTACAATTTAAAAGTTGCTTGATTAACAGAAAGGCAACAAAGAAAGAATTGTTTCCGCCTGGAGGTATAAGCATAAAATGCTCGTGTAATAAATCTCATTTGAACAGCTGCTGCGGCCGAATAAAAGTATGACAAAACACTGCCGAATTTCAAACGGTAGTATGGAAATGGAACAATATTTTGAAACACTTAAAATGATCATAAAATTTAATCTCAGGCATAAAATAACAGCAAATATGCTATGCTATACTGTAGGCTATTGACAAAAGAAAGTTTTGTTTTGTTTTCGGTTGTTTTCTTTAACATTAAAGGCAAATAGATCTGCGGGTATTGATAATAAAAACATTTTTTAATTTTAATTAAATTTGTTTTTATTAAACTTGAAATGATGATGAAATGATGAAATTGTTGACCATTAACATCATCATGAGTTATAACAATAAAGTTCTGGTTAAATGTTGAAAGGCTTTCAGATTGACTTTGTGCCAAACGTGCTTATACGAACGACGAGTATTGTTTTGTTTTGTTTCGCGAAATTATTTCATATCTATGAACATCTCAATTCAGTTTTCGTTATTGTTTCGACCATTTTCGCATAATAAATCATGTTGTTGGTAAAAACAATTCAACTAAAAATAAAAATCTTCATTGTTGTCGCAATATTTCGCTTTTTATTTCATATAAAAATACATAAGTGCACTGAACCATTAAATAGTGCAAAAAGTGCAAAAGAAAGATGTTGTTAAAGACAGAAGTATTTTAACACTCTATTGCCTTTGGCTGGCATTTTATTTGTTTTAAATATTTATGACAGTTTTTTTCTTTTTGCTTCAAACGTTTGTCTGTTTATGATTATTGTTGTTGTTGTTATTGTTGTCTAATTTTATTTATTTATTTTTAAATTTATTTATTTCACTTTTAATTAATTTCACTTTCAAATCATACGTGATTTGAAGTTCAAAATGTATTTGAAATAGACGACAGACACGCTTGAAAAAAAAAATCGTGAACAAATGTCTATGATGTAGACATTAGGCCCAGAATTTAAATGCTTTATTATCATATGCTTAAAGCTACATTACATTCCATATATACATACATACGTACATAAATATAATCTGCAGTGCATTGGTATATGCACTGTTATCCGGATTAGCTTCCACTAGAAGCGTGTCTTCCGATTTTGATCCTCCACACGTGTATACATATGTACATAATTGGTCATAACAACCCTTCAGGCAGGATTACGACCTAGCTTCTCACACCACTCATGTTGTATGTGTTAATTCTTATACATGAGTGGCGACAGCTAAAGTTTAAAGTCTACTCCGAATGACAGATTTTTGAAGAACTTCTCATGCCAATTTTATTTAAACCGAGAGTTTTCGTTAGAAATAGTTTTAGTTTCTAATTATTCTCCAGCCTACAGTAATAACTCAGTGGCACGTCTAGCTATCTACTTGAATTAATCACGGCCCGGAAACACTTCAATTGGTCATTAACCCCTACTTATGTTCCGCCTACAACAGTTTAATCAAAGGAACACTGACAGTACTCCAAATTCGTTTTTAAAGCCATAGAATTCATAGGCCACATTGTCACTAGCATGTCCAAATATATTTCGAAATACTTTGCGGAAAAGGCATTGTCGCCTCTTTATCCTCTTAACTCCCAGGAAAGTAACCAAATACTTTCCTGTGATAAAAATTAGCCGCCAACATTCGATTAATATCCAACAATATTGACCTATCCCGTCCGTTTGTATACTAAAGGACAATTGAGACAATTGACGCTTTAAAGGACAATATTCGTGAAGCCATTGGTGAAATACAGCTGCACACAATCGATAATGTGCTTAAAAATTGGACCGATCGTGTAGGCTACTGCATGGCCAGCCGAGGCAGCCATTTGAATGAAATTATTTTCCATTATTAACCGGAAGGATTGTACTTTCAAATAAGAAAAGAAATTTGAAAAAATATTCAGTAGTTTTTTTTTAAAGCATTTTCAAAAAAAGTGATTTGGCGGACCCTTTATATAAGATATGCTCTGCCGCGTTGAGTTATTGTAAATTTAGTTGGAGATTCTGCTGTCAAAAATCTCGGTCTGTCAATATGGAGCACATTTAGTCTCTCTGTTGCTTCACATCTAAATAAAACTTAGACGAAAGGCCATGATTTTAGTCACATTTTTCACCATCAAATTGAGGGAATATTTCTCTAAAGTAACACAGAGCACATCTAGACCTAAAGCCGCACGGTGTGCCTATCACTCTCCTACAGGCTTAGACATTCTCGTTGAAACATTAAGACCCCATATCAATTTCAAATACAATATCAGGCTTAAGAAAGGTTTTATTCTAGGGAGGAAGGTTTGTAATCCTTCCTTGTGAATAATAAAAAACAAGCCTCGTTTACTTTAGTGTTCGCTTACACCAGCTACCTAGATAACTTGCTGAATGCACAAAGACTGTGAGCCGACTAGACAAAGCTTCATTGTTTTTTTTTTTTTTTTTCTTATTCGGTTTCTCTATAACAGAGCATATGCCCCCATCATACATAATTTGTCATTACAACGCTTTAGTCAGGATTACGACCTAGTTTATCACACCACTTATGTTGTGTGCGTTTATTTTTATACATAAGTGGCGGGACCTACAGTTTAGAATCGACTCCGAACGAAAGATTTTTTAAAAACTACATGGTAATTTTATTTACTCAGAGTTTTTGCCAAAAATCTGCTGAGAGGAAGTCGCCGAAGAAATATTTTTTCCTATTTTGTGCAGTTGAAGGTGTTTTAACCGAGGCCTCACGTCTAATAAGCCAACACACTACCTACTAGAACACGGCGACTTCATATGGCCCCATCATTAACCAATAACTTCCAGCTAAGTTGTCTATTAAGGCAAGTCCTAAAATAACAGAGTTGCTATTTTTCATTGCATACAACAAAAAACCTGTTTTTGAAAATGAAAGCCATTATTTAAATGAACAAGTTTTATTGCTTAACTTTTCTATGATGTTCGTTATCGTATGCTTTCTGGAGAGAATATTTTGAGAAGGGGCTAAAGCTTTTTAATTTTTTATTTCTAATACAGGACTTGAACCTGATTTCACTAAAAATAAAGGAACTCAGTTTACAAATAATGGTTTTATAACAGAGTTTCGTTCCTTTCATTTTCAAAATTTCAATTTCTCTGCATAAACCTGATTTATTTCTCCAGGGCGAATATTTCCTAAAATTTTAACGCACTTTTTAATCAATTCAATTAAATGTTGCTTTAATTCATTCGAACAAACAGAAAATGAAAGTATTTTTTTGGTTTTGCTGTTGAAGAAAATCAAATGTTGTATTAAAAAAAAAAAAAACAATATAAAGAGATAATCCAATCCAACAACAACTTATTACGAATCGAGGAGCAATTGTTTATTTGATTTATTAATCATATTATTATTGTTTTTTATTAATTTCATTTTTTTGTTTTTGTTTAGAAAATTAAGTTGCATTGCGCAGTCGTGCGTGCTTGTATTGTTATATTTCTTTCTCCCTCTTACTCTCTCTCTCTTTCTTTTTATTTTTTTAAATTTATTTTCATAATTTTTATTGTTTGTGTTTGTTTTTTTAAACAAATGCAGCATAAAGCCAGAATCATGTATACATATGTATGTATGTATGTAAGTTTTTAGTAGGCACAAGCTTCAAGTTCGGTCTGTACGCCCATCTCTCAGCGGTTTGTCGGTTAACAAATTATTCCATAATTATTCACTTGTATTATTTAATTCCAATTTTTTGTTGTTGTTTTTGTTTTTCTTTATTCATCGTCTCTCGGTTCAATTGCTAATTTTTCGTGTCTGGAGGCAATAAAGAAAATAAACGCAACACCCCTCCCCCTTGCATTCGTAAATATTGAATTTATTTCGTTTTCGAACACTAGAAATCTTTTTTGTTTTATTTTGAACATGAAAGAAATGCAAAAACAGGCGGTTGTTTATTTTTTCGAAGATAGTTTTAAAAGGCAGGGGAAAATTATGCCATACGCCATACAAAAACATAAATTAGCATAAAAACATTACGGATATTTACAGTCTGGAAGAAATAATCGTCTAGAAGAGTTTACATCCATTCATGATTGGTCGTTACAACCTTTTAGTCAGGATTACTACATAACTTCGCACACCACTTATGCTGTTTACGTTAATTTTATACATGAGTGGCGGAACCTACAGTTTAAAGTCGATTCCGAACGACAGATTTTTGAGAAACTTTTCATAGCAATTTTTCTGCTGAGAGGAAGTCGATGCAGAAATATTCTTTCATATTTTAGTTTTGATGTCTGACCTGGTTTGAACCGTGGCCTTTTCTTCTAATAAGGCAACGCACTACCTACTAGACGACGGCGACTTCATGCATCATGCATTTTGTCATTTATTCAGTATGTTTTGACTGCAATTGATGTTCTGTTCGTTCCTAATTTTCACCGAAAAGTCAGCTTCTGCAATGAGTCCTTTATCTGGATGAATGGGTACCTAAACAATCAAATTTGTAAAATTTAGAAGAATACCAGTCCTCATGGAATCCACATGAGTGCATGCGAAAAAGTGACTTTTTGGTATTGATTTTGAGCTGGCGGCCTCTTAGGTCCATATATTTTGAAAACGGCATTGGCCAGGCTATCACTGGCAAGCATGATGATTACTAACTTCTTTTGGCTTGAAATGAATGATAAGAATACAAACAGCAGAACGGCGCTACTTGCCACATATCTCATATCACATTGGATATTCTGTATGAGTTGTTTAAAGGCATTATTATCTCACGTCGATGTGCTGTAAGCTGACCACCGAGATCGTGCGATTTGACCGCATTAGACTTTTTCTTGTGGGGTTTCTTAAGTCCCAGATATGTGTGAATAAGCCTCAAACCATTGAAGTGATTTAAGGAATCTTACTTAAGATAACTTTCTTATAATCTTTGAATACCCCTATTATTCATATTTTTTCTTTATTATTGTCTTCAAATACCACCTGCCACAACAATAAGTGATTTAAAAATTTTTTTTTCTTTTTTTTTTTCATTTCATCTTTCAAATACATAGTTTGGGGTTGTCTGTCTGTCTTTTAGCCACAATCAAAATTTCGTCTCTGTGTCACTGCAACTTCTTCAATTTTTTTCAAATGTTTTCTTTTTTTTCTACTCTACAGTGTGATTTTTTTTGTTTTCTTTAAGAGCAGGAGGGGGACAGAGGTTCATAGACCCAGACTCAGGTGTGAAAGTTGAAATGAGGCAGTTTTTATATTTTTTTTTCTTTGTTTTTAAATTTTGTCATTGGATACCGTCTGCTGTTTTTTTTTTTTTTTGTTTGTTTGTAATACAATGTGTCATATTTCGCTACTATTTTGTGATTAAATTTTGTATTGTTTTTATTGTTGTCTTTTTGACAATGAATTTCTTAATTAGCAAATCGAATATTTTTTTGGACATGAAAAGTCATTTCGACCATAGGCTTTAAGTGTTGTCAAGAAATCCCCGGCAATTGTTTGCTTGCGAACGTATTTAAACTCAATTAAAATTTTGTTTTTGGTATTGAACTTTCGTTTTTCTTGTTTTTTGGTCTTTTAGGTTTAATTTTAACACCAAACGGCCAATTATTTTTTAGGCATTTTAAGGTTTCTACGTTTTTCCAAAAGTAGAAACACAAAACTTTTTAATTACCTTTCTTTGCAATTGTCTTCTATAATTATAAGTTAATAATCTATACTTGGAAATTTACAACAATCGTTACAACCACATGTAATGAAGAACTCAAGTTTCGTTTTTAAACTTTCTTTGTACCCCAGTTTCTTTCTTTAATGACACAAAAAGTTTCCAATCCATAAATAATTTGCCCGGCAAGCAACAGAAGTTTGATAAACTCCTCTAAATTATATTTACATGTTGATAATGAAAACATTTCTACAGTGCCCGCCCTACACATTTCCTTTAAAATTTGATGAAATATTTTGTTTCCGATTTGCTTTTATTGAGAATTTTTGGCTAAGATTTCAAATATTTTTCTTTCTTTTTTCAGGTAAGCTTTTTATGATATTCAAACACTGGACCATATGTAACAGGTATATATTTATATATTTACATAATCTTACCTACATACTTTCACTTTAAAACGCATATGTTTTTATAACGCATATTTTTAAAGCATATTATTGCATAACCTATTTGTGCTGGTGTTTATAACACCTTAAAGTATTTGGCCAAATAAAACCAATAGATTTTAAATCACTTGATGAATTAATTGAATAAGCCGTAGTCTAGTAGGTAATGTGTTGTCTTATTAGTCCTAAGCTTGCCATGAAAAATTTCTCCAAAATCTGTCGTTCGGAATCGACTTTAAACTGTAGATCCCGCCACTTATATATAAAATTAACACCCACAGCATAAGTGTTCGTAATCCTCACTGAAGGGTTGTAATGATCAGTTATGTATGTGTGTATATTTGCAAATGGTAGAAAAACAAACTCTTTGACTTGTAGTAATGAATTTCAGTATGGAGTTAGTTAACTAGCTAGAAGCCGCCGTAATCTAATAGGTAGTGTGTTGGCTTATTAGACATAAGACCACGGTTCAAACCTCAGGTCAGACATCAAAACGAAAATATGAAAAAATATTTCTTTTGGCAACTTCCCCTCAGCAGATTTCTGGCAAAAGCTCTAAAAAAAAAAAAATTGCCATGAAATGCTTTTCAAATTAAACATTCGAAATCGATGTGTAACCTGTAGGATAAAAATTGCTGCAGCAACATGGATGGTGTGAGAAGCTAGGTCGTAATCCTAATTATAAAGGACTTGTAATGGAAAGAAATGTCAATACATCATCAGTAGAGGCAGCAATATTCTTTCGACAGCTCCATTGCACAGAGTGTGTAGTTTATAACATATTTTTGTAATATTTTCCGTTGTTTATAGTCTCATCAATTTTTAGTTTATTTTATGAACAAACAAAAAAATTTAAATTGTCATGAAAAGTTTCTCAAAAACTTTCGTTCGGAGTCGGCTTTAAACTGTAGATCCCGCCATTCATGTATAAAATTCACATACAAAACATAAGTGCTGTGAGAAACTAGGTCGCAATCGTGTCTGAAGGGTTGTAATGACCAATTATGTATGTATGTATGATTATTAACTTCTTTTGGCTTGAACTGAATGATAAGAACACAAACGACAGGATGCCGCTACTTGCCACATATCACATTGGATATTCTGTACGAGTTGTTTAAAGGCATTATCATCTCACGGGGATGTGCAGTAAGCTGGCCACCGAGACCGTGACTTTTTCTTGCGGGGTAATCCTGGCTGTTGTTTTATGTGTACGTTATGTATGTCTGGACAAACAAGTGTCAAGGATCGCTACCCTCCCAGGAAGTTAACCTATATAGCATTCCCCAGCAACCACTATTGGATATAGTAGGCTGCGTTACTAAAACACTTTAAAGAAAGATTGTTTCGTTGATGAACAAGTCGATTATTTCGTGTCGTTCAAAGCATTTAAAAAGGACCACAAATTGTAATAGTTCTAGACTGTATGAAGTCACCGTAGTCTAGTTGGTAGTGTGTTGGCTTATTAGGCGTAAAGCCAGGGCTCCAGCCCCAGGCCAGACATCAAAAGAAAATACAAAAAGTATTTCTTCGGCGACTTCTTCTCAGCAGATTTCTAGCAAAAACTGTGAGAGTAAATAAAATTGCCATGAAAAGTTTCTCAAAAATCCGTCGTTCGGAGTTGGCTTTAAACAACATAAGCGGTGTGAGAAACTAGATCGTAATCCTGACTGAAGGGTTGTCATGACCAATTATGTAAGCATTCGCTCGCGCATTCTTTTCGGGCGGGTAGGTATTTATTATTAACTGATTGCGTACGGCGTTAAATAGCTGTTTCAAATGCTGCAATATCGAGGTTATTTCTCCTGACCACACTCAATATTTAAGCATAGTTCTGTTTCAAATGAAAACTTTTAACAAAAAAAGAAATCAGTCCTTCATCTGCATATCGTTTTCATTTAAAAAGCCGGCATGAATTTTAAAAAAATTTGTTTTGTTTCATTTCAAACAATGGCGTTCAATGATCTCGTAAGCATTTTTATTAAGATTTCTTGTTGATTTTCTTTTAAACAATGTATTCATTTGTTTATATAATTGTATTTAAGAAAGAAAATCTTGCATAAACAATGTTAAATTCACTCTTCTGCATGCCTGGGTTTGGTATTTTTCAGAAATTTTTAAATCAATTGCAAATATTTTCTCATCAAATTACCATAATTTTCCTTCAATGTGTGTTAATAAAACCCTGATTGTTTTTCTTTCGTGATTTTGATGATCGCTAATGATGGTGATGATCTTGTGAACTGATAAAATGAATACAGACTCTTTGAAATTAATTGTTTCGAAGAGAAAGAAGAAAAATTTTAAAGAAATGAAGTTTTAATTTGACCTATAACTCGGTAAAGAGGCTTAATAAGCAAAATATGGAACAAAGAAAATTATGAATTTTTTCAGAAAAAAAAAAACTAAAAAAATTGTTTCCTAAATTTCCTATAAATTTATGTTCATTTTATTTTATTATTTTTGCAATATTTCCTTTACAAAACACGAATGCATTTCATTTCAATATTTTGTGTTAATAACTCTTGTAAAATACTTAAGATAAACATCTACACACACAATACTTTTTTTTAAGCAAATCTTAGCATCAATTCATCCTATTGATGCAACACATTGTCTGCCTTTACACATCGTATTGCAAAAAATCAAAATATTGCTGTGGGAAATTTAAATAAAAAAAAAAAAAAACAATCCACAAAAAAGTTCAGCCATTGAAACACAAAAATATTATTTTAAATGGCTTTTAATGGGAAAAATATGTTAAGTATTGTAAATTTTACAGCCACAAACCAAATTTTGTTAAAATATGTGGAAATAGTAAAATATGGGATAATATTTGTTTGTTCTCCAGAAAAGCCCTTTTAAAGATTTTTATTTCGTAAAAAAATTCTTTGAAAGAGCTTTATTTTGCCGAAAAACTCCTTAAAAGAGTTTAATTTTGTCGAAAAACTCCTTGAAAGAGTTTTATTGTATACAAAAACTACTTGGAGTTTTATTTTGTAAATTCCTTAAAAGAGTTTAATTTTGTCGAAAAACTCCTTGAAAGAGTTTTATTGTATACAAAAACTACTTGGGGTTTTATTTTGTAAATTCCTTGGAAGAGTTTCATTTTGTACCAAAACTCCTTGAGAGAGTTGTATTTTGTACAGAAACTCCTTGAAAGAGTTTTATTTTGTATAAAAACTCCTTGAAAGTGTTTTATTTTGTACAAAAACTCCTTGAAAGAGTTTTATTTTGTATAAAAACTCCTTGAAAGCGTTTTATTTTGTACCAAAACTCCTTGAGAGAGTTTTATTTTGTACCAAAACTCCTTGAAAGAGTTTTATTTTGTATAAAAACTCCTTGAAAGCGTTTTATTTTGTATAAAAACTCCTTGTAGAAATTTTGTTTTGCACAAAAGCTCCTTGAAAGAGTTTCATTTTGTACAAAAACTCCTTGTAGAAATTTTGTTTTGCACAAAAACTCCTTGTAAGAGTTTTATTTTGTAAAAAAACTCCTTAACAGAATTTTATTCTGTACAAAAACTCTTTAAAAGAGTTATATTTTTAAGAAGCTCCAGGATTATTTAATGAAAAGGAGTCTTCTGCACTAGTTTTCAGTAGAAATTGGAAGAAATACCTCAACTAGATGAAAAACTCTTTTCAAAACTACCGTGGTTTATCTCTCCTGTTATTGGCAACAATTTTTCAAGTGTAGGATTTTAAAAAAAATCCCAGAAATATTTGCAAAAAACCAAAAACATTTAAAACTTAAATGACAAATAAACGACAAACAATGGAAATTATTCAGATGGTCGACTAAAAACTGTTGGAAAATGGTGGTCATAAAAACAGCAGTTACAGCAACTGTAAATGGTGGGTTTTTAAGACAGCTAAAGATGACAGTAAAAACGCAAAACCATTCAAATGGCTGTGAATTACAGCAATAGTAAGGAAAAAAAGAAGCTTGCAAAATCTTAAATTTTGAAATACGATATTTAAAACGGGCATAATTTTTTTATCACATTTTTTTATTTGCAAATGACAAAAGAATAAATGAACGCATATGAGTGAGTCAATAATGATGGCAGTTCATTTACTATACAAATTACAACAATAAACTGTTAAAACTGTTTAAACAATAAACTGTGGTGCTGTTGTGCCTCTCTCTCTATACCCGTAAAAGTATCATTATCATCTGTATACTGTTACATTCACTATGAAACAGTTCCATATGCAATTGCAGTTGCAGTGCTATTTCTCTGCATTACCCCAACCCAACACAAGAAAAGCATGCATTAGTTATTAACGCTGTTATTTTGTAGTTCAATACAATTGTTTATACGGAAGTTATTGTTTTTGTTTCGCAATGCATAGTTGTAACACTGAATAACACAAAAAAAAATTATGAAAAAATTTTTTTCATACCCTACACCCTGGAGTAAAATATTTGCCACACCTTGAAAAAAGTTTTCATGCCATACCGCCTAAGCCATTCCTAAGAATGTTGATTACATTACGCGAGAGGAAGTAAGCAATGTTTTGATAGCAGTTTCACGGTTTGTTCTGGTAAGAGTCACCTGGTAAGGCATGGCAACTCTGGCATTGACTAAGGTCCTCCATTAAGCAATAATAAGCATTTATTTCCAATCCTAACACACTCAATAAAGTCCTTTGTTAGCCTGTTGTGCCCTGCTTATTACACTGACCCATAAATTATTGTAAAAAGTTTACTATCTTGTAGAGAACTTCATAAAGTCGGCCTTTACTACTGCGTTGAACTTTCTTCTGGCTTTCGACACCATTTTAAATGCGTTTTTTTTTTCTCTTCCATTTCTTATGCCTGGTCATTATTGGTAATACTGCTCTCGTTACCGTAAGAAATAAAAATTTCTTTTCATTTGCCCTTTAAGCTGTTGCGTTTAATTTCTTTTTAAGTTGCTACTTTTTTCATTTCTTTCTTTCTTTCTGTTTCTTTCTTTTTTTACATTTTTTTCCTTGCGTTTATTATGTTTTAATGTAAGCAGAACATTATGACGCAGTGTAATTCACTGTTTGTTTGTTTACTGTAGTATAGTATGTTGTAATAATAATTTTACACTTTTTCTACACACTTTTTTCAATTCGTTTTTTTTTTTTTCTTTAGTAAAATTTCTAAGCCGGAAAAGACAAACACAACTGTTTTAGATTTATAATGCATTTTTTATTGTGTTTTTTTATTTTCTATTTTATTTTATTTGTATTTAATATTTTCACTATTTCGTAATTTTATAAAAAAAAAACAAATTTAAACAGAAAGAAATACATACTGTGGCAGGGAAAAGTACTACAATATAGTATACAGTGTGTAATAAAACTGAAGTGGTATAAGAATACTTTTTTTTAAACCAGGTCTTAATTACATGCATAAGTACTAGTCTATCACTACTACTACTACTAGTCTATGGATCTCCAAGCGAATTACTACTGAGGTGTGTAGCCTTGTATTGTACTAATAGAAGGGAATTATCCCTTCGTATTCATTAAAACTGAACGTTTGTGCGTGATTACTTTCGTTAAATGGCCATTAAATTTATGGTCATCTCCAGAGTTTGAACCTACACTTTACCACGCCTCTTCTATACGTACATTAGTTAGTATTACAACCTAGCTTCTCACACCACCCATGTCGTGTATGTTAATCTTATCCATGAGTGACGGGACCTACAGTTTAGAATCGACTTCAACGACAGATTTTGGAGAAACTTTCATTCCCATTTCATTATTCCATATTTCGTTTTCTTTTAGATGTCTGACATGGGGCTTGAACCGTGGCCTCATGACTAATAAGCCAACACACTACCTGCTTTGAATCTAGAACTAGTACATGATTCCTACCAATTCTATTTTTGAACCTATACTACACCACGCCTTTTCTATATTTGTTCCTAATGGTAAACGGAAAATTATTATCCAACTGCTTTCGTCTTCACTGTTTCCCTCGACTAACACTGATCGTCAATGTCTTCATAAACTTACTTTACTTGAACTAAAGCTATAGGCTGTTACAACCCCTGGCCTCGAAAATATTCTTCCCCCAGGAACTCCTAATCCATAGTGAGCAAACTCCATGTTACAATCATTCTAGACATTCAATATCTTCTGCTGAGTTTATTTTGCTTATTATGGATTCAATATAAATTTGCAGATCTCACTATTCTCGTGCCAACCCAACCGGCATCTTCGCATCTCTATTTTCCTATCAATGTATACTACCCTAAGGTCCTTCCACACAAACGTATTCTGCATCCTCTCGTAATTTTTAAATGTAGTCCACTCCTCAGCGCCATACATAAATACCGATAATATTAGGTTATAGGCTACGTTTTTCGAGCGAGTGATGAGTAATTTACGATCTCAAGTATATGAACTCCTTGACAGAATTCTTGTTCACTGTTTACCTCCGCTAATGCTAATGTTCAATACCTTTATTAACTATTTCTGTAAATTTATAGTTCAATTAGTGAGTGAAACAATAGCCAACGTGATGAGGAAGATTTATTATCGTGAGATGATAATGATGATGTCTTCTTAATAAATATCATCAGCTTCATTTACTCATACATACATTTACTGATAAACAATATTATTATTATTGTTGTTGTTGTTGTTTTTACCTTTATGGTCCAGTCTCTATGCGATATGATGAGCTGTAATTTCAAATACATATGTTTTCAATAACCCCACCAATAATGTACCTTTTTATTATCGATGAACCGCTTATAATGAACTGCAGATGACGATGATGACGGTGATGGTACTTTTTACTTCTTTCTTCGATTCTTCGTTGCTCGTGTAATGTTATTTGATGTATGAATACGATGAGTACAGTTGTAAGATATGTATGTATGTTTCTTGGAAGTTACAATTTTCTTTTAATTTATTTTTTCTTCTACTTTTTTTTGAAAAGTAATCATTTTCATTACATAATCGTAACAGTTACATAAAACAACAACAACAATAATAATAATCATTATTTTAATGTATTTTTAATGTACAAAAAAGCAGAAATTCTTGTTTCGCTTTGAACAAAACAAAAAAATATTCAAATAAATGAGACAAAGACCAAATAAAAAATGTACCCTGAGTAATAAACGAACTTTAGATTAGCCCTACACAGTTTAAGGGAAATTTCAAAGAAGATAAATTCAATTACTCCAGGGCAATCACCTGCAATAGAATCAGTATTTATATCAGCTTAAACCCGGCCTGCTTCGCTGTCCTTTTTATACATGATCCTTTCGGAGAGGATTTTTATTTCAAATTTTTCAATATTCATTTGCTCCTCAAACCACGCACTAGTCTATTAGCAATAGCTGTGTTTCACTATTCTATTGCTGCTCTAAAGCTTTGTGCTCTAGCGAAATAAAGGGACTTGTTTCCGAAAATCATACATTTATACATAGTACTTGTTTCTCTCGCAGAGCACATTTGTTTTTGGTAGATTGGCCAGTGGACCGCACTATACATTATAGGGAAATTTCATTCTTTAGCCACACTATTCGTATGTGAAACACTCTACCCGTCTTTTCACGATTTAAATAGATTTGAACGTCGACAAAACACTACTACCTCTTTCCTCCCTCACTCCTCCATCCAACACAATGCACTGAAGGATTAGGGGCAATTCCCTCAGTGTTTATAGTTCACAAAAGAAGTAATTGAGTCAAGCTTTAATTGAGTCAATTAAGTTTTAATTGCGTCAATTAAGCTTTAATTGAGTCAATTAAGCTTTAATTGAGTCAATTAAGTTTTAATTGAGCAAATTCCTTAATATTTTTCTTAAGACATTTGCTAATCTCTGTGTGTGCTTAGTAGTGCTCTGCCTTGGGCTCGATGTGATGGTTTAGAATATATTCGCATCTTATTTAGTATTGGGGATAATTTAGGTACCAACTATTTCTATAATAGTTTTGAAAGATTAGGCAACAGGGTTATTACAATCATATTAATCGCTGACACTTTATATCATAAATATTGTATTACAACGCTTCAATCAGGATTACGACCTAGCTTCTCACACCACTTATGTTGTGTGTGTTAATTTTATACTTGAGTGGCAGGACCTACAGGTTAAAGTCGATTCCGAACGACAGATTCTTTCATATACACTCAGAGTTTTTGCCAGAAATCTATATTTGCCAGAAATATTGTATTATAAACTTTAATTATATTTAAACTAATTGTAGGTGAAAGTCGCCGTAGTCTAGTGTGTTGGCTTATTAGACGTAAAGCCATGGTTCGAGCCCCAGGCCGGCCAGACATCAAAACAAAATACAAAAAGTATTTCTTCGGCGACTTTCTCTCAACAGATTTCTGGCAAAAACTCTGAGAGTAAATAAAATTGCCATGAAAACTTTCTCAAAAAATCTGTCGTTCGGAGTCGACTTTAAACTGTAAGTCCCGCCACTCATGTATAAAATTAACACACACAACATAAGTGGTGTGAGAAACTAGGTCGTAATCCTGACTGAAATGTTGTAATGACCAATAATGTATGTATGTATGTAGACGAAAGTGATACGCGGCTTATAGATTCTTTAATTCTTCGAAGGATTAGCAACTTCCTCACACAGTCATAAATACGAACTTTTACGGACTTTGGATCAAATTGCTTCACATACTCACTAAACAATTGCGTACTTGTTCCAGTACCTACAGTAGGGTATTACTCTTCCTATAATATCGTATTTGACTAACAATAATTGTTTAATTAGAAATCATAATCATAATTATGTATGTATGTACGTTTTTTTTTTCGTTGTTTGTCCATTTTGTTTAGAAAAAAAACATACATAAGTACGTACTTTTTTATATTTTATTACCCCCTATCAAATGCTACACGCTGACTTTCTTCATTTACATAATATTATCAATCAAAATAAAAAAAATATTTAAATATTTAAATTTAAAAAAACAACAATTATTTGTTAGAAAAAAAATAAACGACAATTATTACTACCGCGTGTATTTTTTGTTTAAGTGACAGTATGAACCTCCATTTGTTTGTTGCCGAGTTTTATTGTCTCACAATTTAAAACAATTTCGTACTTTTTTCCAAAGTCTATTGTGTTTTTGTGTTTTTTTTCTTTTAATTAATTAGAAAACATTTTGTTGAAGAGAGAAAAAACATTTTAAAGTTAATTTTAAATTGCATTTGTGTTAAGCAAAGAAATTTTTTAAACCTTTCAGGGGAAAACGGAGTACTGACAACGCTGTCTAAATGTTTGAACTCGGTGATTTTTTAAGAGCTATATGAAAATTATTCAAAAAAAAAACATAAAATTCAGAAAAAAGCACGAAATCTTTATTTGAATCGGTAGTACGGTCCATATAATTTAATGTTTGAAGATTATTTCATGCAAATGTTGACCGCGACTGCGCCTCAAATGGTCCATCCGCTTAGTCCAATTTTGGCATACTCTTTCCAACATTTCGGCCAGTATCTCGCGAATAAATGCTTCAATGTTGTCTTCCAATGCGTCAATTGAAGCGGGCTTGTCTGTATAGACATGAGCTTTAACATAGCCCCTTAAAAAATAGTCTAAATCGCACGATCTAGGCGGCCAATTGACCGATCCCGAACGTGAAATAAAATGTTCACCGAACTCGCCTCTCAATAAGTCCATTGTTACGCGTGCTGTGTGGCATGTGGCACCGCCTTGTTGAAACCACATGTCATGCAAGTGAAGCTCTTGCATTTTGGGCAAAAAAAAAAGTTGATATCATCTCACGGTAGCGCTCACCATTCACAGTTACGTTGCGATTCGCAGCATCTTTGAAGAAGTACGGTCCAATGATGCCACCAGCCCATAAACCGCACCAAACTGTGACTTTTTCTGGATGCATTGGTAGCTTTTGCAATGCTTCTGGCTGATCTTCACTCCAAAATCGACAATTCTGCTTATTTACATATCCATTGAGCCAAAAATGAGCTTCGTCGCTGAACACAATTTTTCGATAAAGAAGTGGATCTTCGGCCAACTTTCCAAGAGCCCATTCACCAAAAATTCTGCGTTGCCTTTTAGGCCTTTTACAATGAAGTCCTTTCACTAAAGGGCTCTACTAGCGGGACCTACAGTTTAAAGTCGACTCCAAACAACAGATTTCTGAGAAACTTTTCATGACAATTTTATGTATTTGCTCTCAGATTTTTGCCAGAAATCTGCTGAGCAGATGTCGCCGAGGAAATATTTTTTTCATATTTTCGTTTTAATGTTTGACGCGGGGCTTGAACCGTGGCCTCACGTCTAATAAGCCAACACACTATCTACTAGACTAAGGCGACTTCAATTCTTATTACATTGTCATATTCATTACGATTTCTATATCAGGGTAGGCTGCCTTTCAAAATGTTAGTTGCTTTGTGTTTGAACAAAGTATCGTGTTTCATAATGCCGCTGTACGAAATAAATACGATGTATTCTATTTCAAAACGTCGTCAATGTGTATTTTTAACGCAGTCAAAAAGAGATCAGACATCGGATTTATAGTTGACGCATTGTTTGATTACTTTGCATATCTACATAGTTTATATACCGTAGTAGAACTGCATGCAAACTTTGTATTGATACATTTTGGAAGACAGCCGTAATCCCAAATTTATGTAGCGTGACCAAGATAAATGCCATCCTAGTCCTGCACAATTTTCTCAGCGGCACACAATGGCCTTGGTACCCGGTTTATAGAACGACCTGTCTAGCATGTTATAAAAAAGACATCAGTCATAAATTGTAACTCTTCATTGTTAACAAGTCTTTTGACATGGAGCCTCTTCTTTAAGTTTGGAAATAGATAATAATCCGCTGCAGTTATATCACCTAGCAGGGTTTCTACATTCGACAATGGGTTAATTCTACAACAATTTCTAATGGAAACTACGAAAATAATTGAAATACAAAATGTACGCGTTTTTTTAAGTGACACTCTACAGTTTTTAACTTACGCTACCGGTAATTATTAAACAATAAAGTGTGTCATATAGTCATACAGTCAAACGAAGAGAAATAATAAAGAAACATAAATATACGTTAACATTTATTAACATAAAATGGTCATGTCCGGATAACATTATTAAACCATCTAAAAAGAGAAAAAATAAACGAACAAACAAACAAACAAACTACATGATTACATGATTAATTTCTTTAAAATTATCGTGAGAAATTCAAATTCAAGTGATTGATTAAAACAACAAATCTAAGTGGTGAGATACGCTGTTGTCTGTGTCTAATAGTTATTGCGTAACACATGCAATTCAATTACGTTTTCAAATAACGCTCTAAGATTTCATATAAGAAAACAACAATTGCTATTATTATGCCCAAGACCCAGATTAATAGCATGCCAACAAAGTTTGACATGCCCAGCTTGACGGGGCCAATATCTTCCAAATTCGTATACATGGTAGCCTCCACTTGTTTTTGCTTTTGCACATTCAAATTCATGGCAACCACACGCCATTCCCAATACTTATCTAAACCGGCAGAATGCCACCAATAGATCAGCTGATTGAAACGATCCAACAAGGGCCAACAACGTTTAACAAAGGCCACGGTATACTGGAAATATAAATCCTCCTGCATGATTTTCAAATGCTCAATCGCTTTGGGCGTCAAGTATTCCCCAATGGCATAGTGGCCTGTAATTTTTAATTCTCAAATGAATTCCAAAATTTGCCGAAGAGTTTCCTCTACCTACCAAAAGGCAAGCGTTCCAAAGTGAAACCCATATCCGGTCGTTCTATAGCCAATACTTCCAACTCATCGTCACTGTAGATATAGAAATTGTAAAGTATACCCTTCATACGTGGCTAAATAAAAGAAAAAAGAAAACTTTGTAGTTTGAAATTTTCTAAAAATTTGAAACGTTTACATCGTCTGTATTACGTATGGTCGTAACCCAAGCTTCCGAATTGCCAGCCCATTGCAATTTTTGATTCAGCATACCATCTACCGTATCGGCCGCCTTGCCATAGCTAAATTAGTTGGAAAGTATATTACGAAATATATTTTTTTCTTTCAATTAATTTCCTTCACCTGGGTATGGTTAAAATACTAGCCAAGCCTCCTCCATATATACTGGTTATTATAATATCATTCATAAAGCAAGTGAATAGCAGCACTCTCACCGTAAATGAACGCACATAAGCATTGCCCGATTGGGAGAGAAACAATTTAAGAGCCGTTGCATAAGCAAACTTAAAACTATCCTTCCAGCTCGAATTCTTCAAGCTAACATAAGACTCAAACTTGTGTGTACAGCATAGGCTTATGATTTCAATTATCAAATAGGCTGCCACAGCCAGCCATAGGGTAAATTGAAATGGTTCCAAAGGCAGCAACCAACTGGCTAAGCGCCTGTGTTTAGGATAACAAATTAAATATAAATTTTTAAACAATTATTAGAGTACCTACTTGGGAGCCGGCACTAAACATGTTATGCCAGAGCGTACCAAATACATGGACATATCCAAGCGTAGATAGTCAACATCCCTATAAAAGAGTTTACGGAAAAATGTGTATGTAAGAAAAAATATCTTTTGAAATAGAAAAGTCTTTTAAAGACATGAAAAAATTATCGCATGAGATTTAAAATCAAAATAAATTTTATTCTCTTTGAAATTCTTTTGTAAGAGAAATTAAATCACGCAAGGAAAAGAACGCGAGAATATTGTGCAAAAATTCTATTTCCCATTAAAAATTCTATATGGAGCATAACTATCATGAGATTATATTTCCTATTCATAATTAAACATAAGTTCCTATACACATGGATGTGCTATGGAATTTAAAACTGAAGCAATAGTTCATACAAGTATGAAACACGAAAAAAGTGTATCGCAAAAGATAGGAACACTTGCACAAAAAATATCTCATGAAACTTTTCCTTCTATGCAGAAAAGATATGTCTCGAGATATTTGTGTTCTTTTGAAAGCCTTTGCCCTAGAAAGAGTTATAATATCTAAAATAGAATTTAATTTAAGTTTATTTTTACCAAGAATACATCGCTCCAATGGCAATTTCTGCCATATCTTTAGCCACCATACCCAAACTGCCATAACCGGTTAAATTGGGATAAACTTCACCCCAGTCGTTAGCTTCGGCTAAAGAAAATTGAAAAAAATGTGATCAAATATTTAAAGCAATCGAACTCTTTCCTAATCAATAAAATTAACCCACTCACAACTATCAATCCACACTGTGCAATTATAGACTTCGCAAAATGTTGTTACCACACGCGCCTCTGTACCATCTATTTGGGCAGCACCCGATGAAGCACCACCATAGGCTATATCATACGAATTGTTATCTGTTGTGCCATAATTGATAACAAAATAGGGTCTGTAATCAAAACCGGCCATAATCACTTCGCGTCCTTGTAAATTTACAGTTTTATCGGAAAACAAAGAGTTGTTGTATAAAAATGTACCATTCAAGACAAAATATTGATCCAATAGCCGGAGGGAATATTGTTTCTCGGATTTTCGTGATGAAAATTTGTTCGTTTTCAAATGCAAAATATCGGGTGATGAAGCAGCAGATGGGGTTACCAATAAAATATTATCCTGTTCTGTAAAGTAAGGTAAAGGTTAATGAATTTCTGCACTAAATTGTTATCCAAGAAGTACCCTCAAAAAATGCATGCTCCACGAAGTTCTTCTCAAATTGTGAGTCCAGATATAAGAAAACAAAACGATTTCTATTTGAACGCCATATAGAATACTGGCTGGCATTTGTGAAACTATCGATAAAGGGTAGTATATCATCTTGGAAAGCTAAAAAGCTCTTTAAAGTAAAATTAAAAACAAGGATTTGTTGTTGGCAAAAAAAAAGAATAAAACTCTTTAAAGAAATCTTACCTCACAATGGCTTTTCTCTATGGCCATGGTTAGTTTTAAAGTCAATTCATTGTAGCTGAGTCCATAAGCCGTTAAAGACTGTTCCATTTTCTTGAAATCGGCCACATCCTTTCGAAAGGAATTTTGTAAACCATTCAAATGAATATTTATCACCGGATAATAAGCCAACCAATTGCTAGTGCCTGAATTAAATTCCACAGCTGGATACCATAGCAAACAAATGGTCGTTTCCTTTAGATAGAATTCAACTACAAAATAAAATTTAAAATACAATTTTTAATTTATTAGGAATTTAATAGGAATCTTTACTTATAAGGCTAACAATTTGCGTCCAATAATCCACTTGATTGAATAGCATTTTCTTTAACTTTTCCTAGTTAAAACTGTTTTATTTTCTGCGGAATTTCAAAAAGGTATCTGATTAGGAATTTCGTTATTGTATGTCAATTTATATGGTTTATTGCCATCAATTTATTTTGACTATGTACTACGAACATGTGAATGCTTTTAAATAATTTGTTTTAAACTCATATTTGTTAAACAATTATCTGTAAGCAATTTATTTATTGTTTTAAACGAAATTAAGTAATTTTTTAAGGATATTTATTTAAGGAGGAGAGCCTTTAGGGTGGTAATGCCTTAAAGGAATTTAATTTATGGGTACAATTGATCAAAAAATGTATGTTTCTTATAAAATAATGTTTAAAATATTCTCTATATCCTCTCTGTTTTTAATTTTAAATATATCATGTGATATTTAATTATATTTTGAATGAGATGAATATTTCTTGCGTGACATAAGTATCTCCTGAGAGATGAATTTTTAATGCAAGGAAAGAGATATTTGTGAGAGATTTTAATATTAAATCCAAGTTATTTTCAAGAATTTAAATAATTATCGCATGTGATAAAATTCTTACGAAGCCATAACTCTTCCAGAAATATACGCAATGTAATGTAATGATGTTATGTAAACTATTTCTTGAATTTAAAAACATTACAAATCCAGAATCGTGACTCCATTGAAGCTTTTAACACAAAAAGAATTCCTGTAACTGTTTCAGTCTTGCTCCTTCCATCATCACTTTCATGTTTATATCCATTCCGTCTGACCTTCTCCAAGTACAGCTCTCTCGTGCTTTCTCTGAAAACAGATTAAAGCAATCTTTACATTTGTCTTTCCTTAGAGAGTCCATAGTGGCCAATCTATTTCCGTTTTCTGCTTTATATTACAAGATTACAAGTCAAGGCTGTTTATTGACGCAGCCAAAAGATGTTTAGAAATTTATCGATTAAAAGTCTTACGAATCATTAGCTTCTTTGTGTTAAAAAGTCATGATCAACCTTTGACCGATTTGTGGTAACATCTGCATAATAGAAGCTCAGGTGCTTGTTTCTCCTACGACATAACCCTGGGGATGTACTCAATATGTGAAGAATTTGAAGTCGCCGTAGTCTAGTAGGTAGTGTGTTGGATTATTAGACGCAAAGCCAGGGTTCGAGCCACAGGCCAGACATCAAAGACAAAATACAAAAAGTATTTTTCGGCGACTTCCTCTCAGCAGATTTCTGGCAAAAACTCTGAGAGTAAATAAAATTGCCATAAAAAATCTGTCGTTCGGAGACGACTTTAAACTGAAGGTTCACTCATGTATAAAATTAACACACACACAACATAAGTGGTGTGTGAAAGTAGGACGTTGTACAATGGGTCAATTCCACCTCCGGGTACTGTACTTGTCTTAATTGACAAGTACACGTCCTCTAACCTAACCTAACCCTGGGGATGTACTCAATATGTGAAGAACAAATTTCTTCACTTTGTTATCTCTATAACTTTTGCAGAAGTCATTGGCCATATGGCCCAGACCAATGCCGTCTGTATGAGTACCCAGAATGCTATGCCTAATAGTGAATCCAACTATTTATGATAAGCATGCTGCATTAGAGTTTCAGCAGACATTTTTTGAGTTCCTTCACTAGCCTAGTCGAGATTTATTGCTAAAGTTTATGCTCAAATTTGTCCTTCTTTTAATATTTAAAAAATCTCATGAGATAAAAAAGTTACATTTGGTAGTAGTAAATATGCATATGGCCATCACTATTATTGCGCTTAAATTTATCCATGACGTTTCACATCCGTTATCAGTTCTATTATTATTGTTTTCTTTATAATTTCTCTTTTTTGCGCTTCTGTTTAGCCAATTTTAAGATAAGAAATCTTGCTACATTTTTTATTTATTTTTATCATTATAAAGCAAAATCATTAATAGAACAAAATCGTTCATCTTAAAACGGAACCTTGAATTTTTACAAAACAAGAAGAACTCTTCTTATCAAAATGTTCGTCTAATTTCAAAAAATATTTTTTATTGTTTTAATACGCATAATAATAAAAAATATTAGAAAAACGGAAATCCGCGATTGTAAATTATATCTTGAAGTAATTTGTATACAAAATTTGAAATTTTATTCTTAAAAAGTGTTGAAAAAAAAATATGTTTCATGTGACTTTATTTGTTTTACATCTGCAAAGGTCGAATTTAAAAAGGAAAAGTATAATCAGTGTATGTGAATAAAATTAATTATTTCTTAATCATTTATTTGTTTAAAAATTAAATAGAATTAAAACGCAGTCGAAGTAGTTAAAGAAGCGCAACAACAACACCATTGTGCAGTCGGACAGTTTGGCTTGTGTTTAACTGTTCTACAACGGATATGATTCTTTCCCAAAGTGCTCGCTTTTCAGTGGAGCGCTTTCGATCGTGTTTAATTCGCCTGTGAGTTGCACAGTACATTACATAGAGCATGCATACGTTCTTCATGCAGAAATGCTTACTATATAAACAAATTCAGATCAACCGTCTTTAAAAATTACTCACAATTTTCTTGCTCTTATAACCGATAGCCAGGTCAGACATCAAAACGAAAATATGAAAAAAATATTTCTTCGGCGACTGCCTCTCAGATTTCTGGCAAAATTCTGAGAGTAATTAAATTTGCCATGAAAAGTTTCTCAAAAATCTGTCGTTCAGTCCCGCCACTCATGCATAAAATTAACGCACACAACATAATAGGTGTGAGAAGCTAGGTCGTAATCCTGACTGAAGGATTGTAATGGTCAATTATGTATAACCGATTTAGCTAGTTCCAATGGCTGGCTAAATAGTATTTCTTTTTATGACGTTCTAGTAACATTTCATCAAAGCAAAGTTGTCTGTTAAGGTCTCTCGGCTTCAACACACGTAGTGTCCAACTTTCCTGCTAGGATCGTTTTAGAAATACTGCTTTAGGGATTGCAAGTTCTTCTTAAATTTGACAACAATCTTCTTGGAATTATGCCTGCAATTCATAATGATTCTCATAATTTTGGTCTAACTTCGCTGGTCTATGTTGTCTCTACATAAGAAATCCTGTAGAGTTAACAATAATACCGCATCGACGGCTTCAGGTAGGGCCAAAATATAGCAGCAAATCCCTTAGACGTATCGCTTAGACGTAAACGCTTAGAGTAATCCTTGGAATTATTACTGGATTTTATATAGTCATAGGAAACGTATTGGTATTGGCCACATGGCCACTGACTTCTGCAACAATGGCAGAGATGTGGAAGAGGAGTACAGATTCTATGCAGATAATCTCACTGATCTATCCAGGACGAGTATTGGGGGTCTAAATGGCTACTTTAGAAGCTTTTAGGTTGCAGGACTGGAAGATTGGCTGCCTTCCAAAATGTTAGTTGCTTTGTGTTTGAACAAAGTATCGTGTTTCATAATGCCGCTGTACAAAATATATACAATGTATTCTATTTCAAAACGTCGTCAATGTGTATTTTTAACGCAGTCAAAACGCAATCAGACATCGGATTTTTAGTTGATGTATTGTTTCGTTACTTTGCATATCTATATAGTTTATATACAGTAGTAGAACTGCATACAAACTTTGTAATGATACATCTTGGAAGGCAGCCATTGTGATTTCACAATGAGCATAAGTGGCCACAGCCTTGTTTACCTACTTATCTATCAAAAACTTTATGTAGTAGTATTTCAATTAGCATATAAAGAAGATGCTCAGTACAGTTTAATAAGCAGATAACATACACAACAACTTCCACTATAATATTGTGTATCGCTACCTTAATATGGAAAGGTCCTAACTCATGTCTTGATCATATTCGAGGTCTTTCAGAATATTTAGATAGATTATGTCCTAAAACATGATTGTTTTTGTTGCATTAGATGGCTTTCAATAAAAAGCAAACTTCTCTTTTTACCTTTTTCTATTCATATACGAGTATGTATCTAATCTTTCAAGGAATATTTCGAGTTTATTTCCATTGTGGTAAAAATATGTACGTACCTAGTAAACAACGATAAACTATTGGATTAAAAAACTTTGTATTTCAAAAACTGAAATATTTCAAATTGTATTCGAATTTTTTTTTCAATAATAATCCTTAGAACTTTAATTAAGCAATTAAATGTTCATTACAAAAGACTTGAACTTAACTTTTTTAAGGAAAATTTTGTTTTAGAAATTGAATTTAAACTGTCGTATTATGTCACCACTCATCACGAGAAAAAAATTAACAGAACAATGTGAGACAATTGAAAAGAAGAAACATTTAAAGAACAATTTTCTTACAATTTCCCATGGTTTTGTTTGTATGTTGATATTTAATTTGTTGACAAAATATTTTCTTTAATAATGAAATTATTTGCTTCAATGTCATAAATTATAGTGGGAAGGGGGGAAGAAGACTTTAAAAATTGTTTTAAAATTATTCACAATTTATTGTCATTAATCGCTTATTAAGAAGTCCGCTATTTAAATCGCTTTCGCGGTTATATGAGCTGCGTGGGAAATAAAGATTTTTATAATTGGAAGTGGAATAAATTAAATAAAAAAACATTTTATTATCTCCATAATAACTTTAAATGTTTTTAAATTCATAAAACTATACTCATACACCCTTTAATTTTCTCAACTAGTGGCACTACTATAATTTTAGAACAGACTTGATTCTAGAGATCATAAATAGATTTGATAGAAAGAGAGAATAAAGCGTTCGCATGAGTTATAGGCGATATGCACGTGCACGTCTTACTTGCAAGTTCACTCCTGAGGTCCTACGGCCCATTGTGATACTACAAAAATTTTACCCTCCTAATCCAGCTCAATGTACAATGTACTTGGGTATACGTTAAAAGTCTACTAGTACTCCTATCAAGTCCTTTGGTGTCTATTATATAGAAAGCAAAAAGGACAATGTCTTGAAACCTGTTTACAGGGTTAACTAGGACGTCGTTAACCCTGCAAGGCAGAAGAGGCTTATTAACGATAGTATGATATCCACGGTTATTGATTCAGTGCTATCGTCCGTCAAATGCCCACTGTGTTATTGAAAGTACAACGCAATTTGCTGTAGTCAAATCAAAGGCCTTGTTGCCGAAAATCAATTCTAACGTTGTACCCTTCTATCATGTACGGCAGATCAATTCTTGGTCGGTTAGCTAGTGAATCGCGCAATGCCTTATTGAGAGAATTTGATTGTGCAGAAATATTGAAATCCAAGGTAAATTACTACTCCCACTCATCGCCTGCCCACGATTATAATTCCGTGAAAACAGATCCCGAACAAATCACAGGCCCAATATACTGCATTTCAATGTAGAAACTGTGCTACATTTTAACTAACACAGGTTTGATGATGATATTGCATTATATCTACGAAGCGAAGCCTCATGCAGAATAAACTGATCAGCTAATAAAAGTGTCCTGAAAAAAATCTCTCAATCACTTGCTTATTAATGCCAATAAGGCAAAAAAGCCGAGCGAGCCAACAGCTCTCAGCTTCTAGATAATAAGCCTGCTGAAGTCATACAAAGTTTTGCTTGCCTAGGCATGCAAATAACATCAAAAAATAGTACCAAAAAGGTTATTAAGGTTCGGCTTGTGAGGTTTGAGGCCTCTGTTCAAAACCCAGGTCAGGCATTTCCAACTGAACGAAATATGAAAAATATTTCTTCAGCGACTTCCTCTCAGCAGATTTCTGGCAAAAGCTCTGAGAGTAAATAAAATTGCCATGAAAAGTTTCTCAAAAATCTGTCGTTCGGAGTCGTCTTTAAACTGAAGGTCCCGCCACTCATGTATAACAATTAACGCACACAATATAAGTGGTGTGAGATACTAGGTCGTAATCCTGACTAAAGGGGTGTAATGACCAATTATGTATGTACATATGTACATATGTTGTGAGGCCTTCAAGAGGTTTTGGCAGCGTTTGATAATTATAACGATGCTGACAACTATTATTTACAATCAAAATAAGGATACTCGATGTGAATATGAAGAGTAGAATTCTTTATTAAAGTGAACAGTAGATGCAACGAATAAATTTCAAGTTTTCATTAACCACGGTTTGAGAAATATTTCGTACGCATTATGCGTCCATCAGTGTCCAATACAGAGCTTTACAGAAAATCCTGGTCCCACAAGCCACGACTAGAATCCGCATGGAACAAAAAGCCTTGGTCTAACATAACATGTTAGACATTATGTCGTCTGTTAATGAAGATCTAAATTAGCCGCAAATCAAAAATTTCATTTAAGAACGAAATAAATCAAAAGAGTACTGTACCGCACTATGGGCCAGTAATAACAATACAATTCACTGCAAGAATAAACCAGTGGCCTGAGTTTTGGTAACATAAATATTGCAAAATCGCAATAAAAGTTCTTACTGACTTACAGGCAAGTCAGGTTTGAGGTTTTAATATTTTCAAATACTTCTCACAATACCCACGTGGATTAGCCCATGAAAATGTAAAATTTTTTCTGTAAATTCTTTCACTTTTTTTGTAATTCTATTTAACAATTGCCTGCCCGCACGCATATTTCTTATTTGTTTACAGAATCACGGAAAAATTTCCCACTTTTACTTGCCCATTAAAAAAAAAAAAAGGTGGAAAAATATTTTGAATTTTCTAAAATAATTAATCACTCACTAATTATATGATACAATTAAAAAGCAACAACAACAAAAACAATAACAAAAAAATAATATTACAAGTGTCTCTCTCTCTGTGTCTTGAAGATGATTTTGTTAAACAGAGCGTAATAAAGCGTAAATTTCTAAGTGCGATTGAATATCAAAAAAAAAGTAATTTCTTGACGGCTTAATTCTGTTTGTTTTTGTTTTTGTTTTTGTTTTGAATTCGTTGGAAAAAAATCATTCACTTGTAAATTTAGAAATTGTATTGAAATTTCTTTTAAAAGAAAGTTAGTTCTCTTAATTTCTGAAATAATTATTTAAATATTTATGCTTGTATATGTATGTGGCATACATCTGTCTATCTATGTTAACTTTTGTTTTTTTTTAATAAATTTTAATGATGATTTCTTTTGCCTTAAAAACGCAACATATTTTCATCTTAATTTAGCCACAGTTCAAAGACCCTTCCTAAATGGTCAATGAGATTCAATTTTAATTACTGGCAATTATAAATTATTTATATTCGTATACGAATATTTATAAATGAAAAAAAAGTTTTAAAATTAATTTCGTTGGTTTCATTTATTATGTTTTAAAATTGTTTTTATTGTTTTGTTTTAGAAAATCATTCATAAAAATTATTTTCTTTTTTAATTGATTTTCTACGTGCCCCCGTTGTAAAAACCAACACTGCGTTTGACTTTTAACCGCCGCTTGTAAATGAAAACTGCTATTGCCTGCCATAAAGAGCTGCAAAATTTAGAGGCTTTCTAACAAGTATTATAATTATAGTCTGTCAAACTGAGCATTTATTACCCTATGAAAGAAATTAATCGGTATTCATCGGCCGCACTGTACGGTACAGTTGCTGTAATCAAGTATCGAAACTACAGTAATGTAATGTAAATTTAATATCGTACCAATCTAATAACTTCCTCTCACTCTAAGGTACATAGGAGTTTTCAATAGCCCATACCTTCTTCAATGTTAGCTTTCAAAGCTAAAAGCAAGATTTGATAGAAACCTTGAAAGAAGTAATCTGGCGTTGTTATGTCCAACATTTTCTCACTCACGTTTTTCCATTCGTTCCGTATAGGAACATAGGAACATCTCGACGGTCTATTTATTACTTCTTTGGTTTAATCCATTTTCACTAATGTACTGTAGCTGGTTCTATGACGATGGGGTTGCCAACAGACGTTGTCTACAAACAATGTCCTCTGTCATCATTACAACAGTACATTCGATATAATAAAAAAGAATCGTGTTCATTGAATTCTTCTCTTATTCAGGACCTAGCACTACCTGACCTTTTCATGATGTACGTTATAGATGTTATTCTCTGTTATGAAATTCCTAAATCCATTCTGAAAAATTCCTTAAAGTTCCTTTTTGTTCATTCTGAGAAGTTTTGAGGACCAGAATTAACATGCTCGGTCTGCAAATTCTGGTGACAACTTGAGTAATGTTCCTGGGTCTTCCATATCAGAACTTTTATAGGGACACAACAACGTGTAGGTAGAAAAGACTAGTCTCCATTTTTTTCGTTCACTGTCCAGCGTTTTTGTAATCAGATAAAGATTATTAGACAGGCAATCTCTAGATAGCGTAGTCGCCCGGCCATCTATAAATGTTGACAGGCTCTACGAGTTCATCTAGAATCGGAATGTGGGAAAAGTTCAGTTCTTTCTGTTTGACATTCTGGAGATGCTATCTCCCCAGATATAGAAGTTTCAAACAGTTAGATTGAACAGAGCTGCTGTAGAATACCGATTTCTAAAGGCGGGTTTCTCCCTATGGATATATGGATAATACATTGGGATATTTTACTATACGACAAATCGTAGTCAACGAAAAAGTTTTTCTATAGAGAATTATAGTTATCGAAAATTTTTTATAGAAAATTATAGTTATCGACAAATTTTTTATAAAAAATTATAGTTATCGACAAATTTTTGATAGAAAATTATAGTAATCGACAAAATTTCTTTTAAAAATTTATAGTTATCGACTAATTTTCTATAAAAAATTATGGTTATCGAAAACATTTCTATAAAAAATTATAGTTATCGACAAATTTGCTATAAAAAATTATAGTTATCGACAAATTTTCTATAAAGCAATTATAGTTATCGACAAATTTTCTATAAAACAATTATAGTTATCGAAAAATTTGCTATAGAAAATTATAGTTATCGAAAAACTTTATATGTATTGCAATTTTTAATTATCGAAAAATTTTTTTCATATATTCATCAAAAAGTTTTCCATAGAAAATTAGTTATCAATAAATTGTTTCTACAAACAATTAAAGTAATCGATAAATTTCCTATAGGAATTAGGGTTATTTATGATTTGTATAATCTGTACCACACGAACGAAGTGTGTTTGCTACCACCAAAATTTGTTGATATACAGTTGAAGTGGCAGCAATGGCAGTGGCAACATGAAGTGATGAGGTCATGAGATCATGAAAATCAATGCAATAAATACAAATGAGTTTTAATTACAACACTGGCTAATATAATATATGGATATACGGCCAAAGTTTAATTTGTTTTAAATTTTCGAATTCTAAAACTATATTTAGTGACACTTTCGAAATAATTTCGCTTTCTTTTAACACGAGCATAGTTTCGATAATTGCAACGCTATAAGGAAAAGTGAAAAAAATTTAATTTTTTATTTTTACGTGTTAATGTTTAGAGCTGATGTTTAAAACGTAAACAAAAAATCAGGGAATTCATTCATTCACTCATTCATTCGTACATCCATCCATAGCAGACAGCAGATTTTTTTGACTGTTTTACGATTTTTTTCTATATTTTACTACGAATGCACTCAAGCATGTTTTTTTTTGTTTACAAGATTTTTACTATTTTCAACTATTGTTGTAGTAATGTTAATTTCATTAGACAACTAGAGTGTTAAACTGAAAATGATGCACAACTTTTTTTCGTTTCTTTAAGATTTCAATTCCAACACGAAAATGAAATCAAAATTTTAACCGCAAAAGATGAAATTGAAAACCGAAAACAATAACAATAGCACGACGAGCAGTAATAACAAGTGAATATATGGAATAAGTGACTGAAATTAGTGACTAAGCAAGTGAGTGGCAGTAACGAAAGTGTTACTAACACTTGTTACTAATACGACACATTTTTAAGTGACTAGCAACACGCTGTCGTTTGTTTATCATCGTCATCATCATCATCATCACCATTTTCATCTCCACCTTCAGCATGATCATGTCTTTTGAAGTTTCGAGTTTCGTCTGTGAACTTTTCTTTCGTTAGGCTTGTATAGGAGAGCTTAACATCACGACTCGACTTTCTTGTTTAAAGCAGAAAAAATTCTGTCTTCTTTCTATTTGCTTTGCTCTTTCTCTCTCCCTCTCTTTATTCAACTTTGGCTTCGTGCGTGTATTGCTTTTTTTTTCTAAGCCAGTGTGGTTGGTGTTAACTTGGCTGGCAGTTTGGCTGGTTAAGTCGTTAATGATAATCATTCGTATGATAACTAATTATATTCTATAACGGTTTTGCTAACTTAATTTTATTTTCATTCGTTGAAATGCTGTGTAGTAAAGAAATAAAAAAACCCCAGACGTTGAAGAGTCAAAGTAACAGTTTTAATGACTGTGGAGTTTATTCTTCAACGTTTTGCAAATTTCATTGAAACTGAGAGTATGACTGGGGTAACTAACTTATAAATATTTATTAAGAAATGCAATACAATCGTAAATATTAAATATCTTTATTAAAATGATATAGAAAACAATCTGGATAATAAATTAAACATTTAATAATTCAATTACAAACAATTTTTTGTGCCATAAACACTCAACTCAATAACGTTTTCGTATTTGCCAAAAGCTTAGCAGAAACCAATCAGTATGTGACACATTTTCGATGTGGCCAAGAGTTACAATTTATATGGATAATCAGCCAATACTAAAGGCTTTGAGGTGGCATGTTTTTACCATAAATACAACCGGACTGTGAGTGTAAAAAGCTGCTAAACCGTATTAGGTCAGATTATCAGGTCGAATTTTACTGAGGACCCAGTCATTGCGGCATTATTGGCAACGAAGTTTCGGGTGAATTGAAAATTTCTGTACGCTATGTGAAGGAGCATAGAAGACATTGTCCTTGTTTGCAGTTGCTTAGGAAGATATGGCTGTTGATGAACTGGTAGATCTGAAAGAATACAGGCTTCTTCTATTAGGGTTCATTAAAGAAACTGACTGTCTAGGGGGAAATCTTTAGAGGCAGAATTTTTTTGTATGCCATGCTGACTAATTGTAACTTTTAACAAAACAATGTCCTAAGGAAACTTTTTCCACAAATATAATTTTTTATCGATAACAAAAAACTAAACAAACCAAAGTTATCGATAAATGTTCTGTATAAAATTACATTTATCGGAATAATTTCTATAGAAAATTACATACATATGTATATCGAAAAATTGTTTATATATCGAAAATTTCTATATAAAATTATAGTTATCGAGTAATTTGCTACAGAAAATTATAGTTATTAAAAAATTTGCAATGGAAAATTTTAGTTATCGAAAGATTGTAGAGGCTTATTTATAACTATCGAAAATTTCCAACTTATAGTTATCAAAAAATTTCCAGAGGTAAATTATAGTTATCGAAATATTGTAGAATCTTATAATTATCGAATATTTTTCTATGAGATTTTTCTATGAGTCATCGAGTAGTTTTCTATAGAAAATTATAGTTATCAAAAAATTTTAGTTATCGAAAGATTGTAGAGACTTATAACTATCGAACATTTCCATAGAACTTAAAGTTATCAAAAAATTTCCAGAGGAAAATTATAGTTATCGAAATATTGTAAAATCTTATAATTATCGAATATTTTTCTAAAAGATATAAATTTTATGTACAAAATTATAGTCATCGAGTAGTTTTCTATAGAAAATTATAGTTATCAAAAATTTTTCAATGGAAAATAATAGTTATCGGAAAATTATCTATATATATATATATATATATTATCTATAACTTTTAGCTGTAGTAATGCATAGAGTATCTTTCTATAGAAAATTATAGTTAGTGAGAAATTTTTAATAAAAAATTATAGTTATCGAAAATTTGTACGTAGTATAATATCATTAAAAAAAATTTAGAAAAAGATTGTTATTGAAACATTTTACAGGTGTTATTGTTATCTAACATTTTATTTCAAATGTTATTATCATCAAAATATTTTCAAAAAAGAAAATTATTGTTATCGAAAAACATTTTCGATAGCAGTGATAGCTGCTTATTAAATAACTTTCTATGGGCGATTAATACAAAAAAAATAAATACAGAAATTAGGAAATGATGTAATGATGCAAAAAATAATTTTTATAGAAAATTATGGTTATCGAAAATTCAGTATAAAACTATTAGTTATTCCTAAATCGATTATCTTTACTTTTTTGTGTTGTATATTTCATATGCTGTCATCTCTTGTTTCTTGTGAGCACATATTCATAACTAAGCGTGACCCCAAATGCAGTCATTTAACAAAAACAAATTTAACAACGGTTCCCTTCTAATTTATTTTTGAATTTAAGTTCCCTATGCATTTATCTAAAATTTTCAAATATTTCTAAAGAAATATGTGTGTTAATATGCTTCCATAAATAATATTGAAACAATACCTGTAACTGTCACTCGACCGTTGGGCCATTCCATTGCCATTATCACCATGTCATTCATATGCAAATTACATGCTGCAACTGCAGTCGTTTGTAGCGTCTGCTTGTTTAGATTCAGATGACTCAACAGCACCTTTGAGCATCATAAAAAACTTCTCTAAACCATGTTTTTTTCTTTTTTGTTAATTTATGATTTTCATTTTCCATTGCCTCTCTTTTATTTTTTAAGGTTAAGCATGTTTTTTCTTAAATTTTATTTGAAAATTATGGATTTTAAAAAATTTCGTTTTTTTATAATTATTTTTTTAAATTTTACTTTTTGCGATAAAAACTTGATTTTTTTTTTGTCTTCTTTATTTGATTACAGGTACGTAGTAAAAATTGTAAAAAGATTTTATGCCAATATCGATTAGGGGTAAGTTTTTGAATAAATTGCGTGAAGATTATAATTGAAACGACGCTATCTAATACATTATGTGTGTATATTTGATTTGAATAACCCAAATTAAAAAGACGCTAATGTGTGTGGCATCATGTTGTAAATAATTATAATGTGATAAATGCGTAAAGATTGTAGAAAATAACCATGAAATTAAAATTAAATTTGACATTGGGTTCAAGACAAGCTGCAACCTTTATGAACAAATAAATAAAAATTAGAAAAAAAAATTGTTATTTTAGTTGTAAAATTTTTTAAAAATTCTCCAGCAGTTTTGCTTGCACTCACATGTTAAAAGTATTAAAGGTCGCTGTTTATATACATATATATATTTTAAAATTTAGTTTTTCTATATATTTATATATGTATGTACATTAGGGTGGTTTTATCTCATAGGGTAAAAAAAATATGTCCGAATTTTTTTGGTGGCACCCCTCTAAAATGTTTCTTTCTGTCAGATTTTAGGATTGCCAAAGTTTGAGCACAATTGGAAGATGTTAACCCGTGCCACTGGGGCCTCAAAGTTTTGAAAATCTCGATTTTTTTGGCAGTTTTACGACTTCGGCGATCCATATCTCTGGAACGGCTAAAGCTATTTGCCCATGTCATACATCAAATTAAAGGCCATACTGTTTATAATATTTTGTATTCTACACAATAAATATGCAACTAGTACTGAAACCGAAAAATAGAGGCAATGTCCCTAAAAACGTGACTAAAACCTGAGAGCGTTATTTGTATTATTATTGGTTATTATGGACAAATACTTGTACTTTGAAATCTCATTTAATTTAAATATGTTTGCATATGGCATACCGTTAATTTTAGACCCACATACTGTAGCACTGGCGGCCCCAAGCAGGTAAAACCAAACTAGGAGCTACTAACACTTGCACTTTGACATTAGTGTCATTCTGTGTCATTTCATCTAATGAACATTTTTATTTCTCGTAAAAGTGATGAAATTCCTAGAAAAAGGTCTCCCTGCCCTAATTACAAGTGAGACTTATCTGTTGTTCAAAAGATTAAACATTAACACCGAATTTCTGGAAAAAGATCCTGCAACTTGGCCGCAGAACATCAACTACCAGGAGGGGCAAAGGATGGTAAACAACTTGAAAGTTGTGAACGACATGACAGAGCGAGGAGTTAAGCTCATCACAGATTACAACCAATTACATACAAAGGACGAGCAAAAAAAACAATACGTTCTCTAAGTAGTCAGCAGATGCCGTTAGCTGTATCCAGATAGCTCCAAAACCACATTATGTCGGTCCCTTCAATAAATTTGAATAAGAATAAAATGAAAAAGACAATTATTATACTTCGCTCTTAGGGGTACCTAGTCACGTTCTTATGGACATTGGGTTCATTATGTCGAATTGAGTACCATTTACGTATTTTTTTATTCCATATAAAATATTATAAACAGTATCGACTTCAATTTGATGTATGACACGGGCAAATATATTAAACCGTTCTCGAGATATGGGCCGGCAAAGTCGCCAAACTTCCAAAAAATCGAGATTTTCACAACTTTGAGGTCCCAGTGGCACGGGTTAACATCTGTCAATCATGCTCAAACTTTGACAATCTTAAAATCTAATAAAATGAAACGCTTTAGGGGGAGGGGTGCCGCCAAAAAAATTCGACATCGATTTTTTAAAACCACCCTAATGTACATATGTATAGTTTGTTCATAAACATATGCTGGACTTTTAGCTTTGAAGTTTTAAAATTGAAATTTTCTAGCAACATTGTTTTACAATAAGTTTTAGAAATGTAGGCCAGATTTCTTACTTACTTACTTAATTGGCCATAACAACCCAGATTCCTAGCTTAAAATTATCCTTAAATGTATATCTTTAAGCTTTACATTACAAATCTTTGCATTCATATCTGCTTACGTAGAGCCCCTACGGATTCGAACAATAATTTTTAAATCTTATGGAAGATTTTTAGTGTTTTAACCAAGTTCGACCCATATTATTCAACATTTTTCCCAAAATATTGTGGCAGCTGTCCATTAATGGTCATTAGAATCCAATTTTCACTCTCATCTTTATATTAAGCCTGAGCCAAATTCTTGTCGATTCATTAAACTTTGTTCTCTGTGCTATCCTTCTTATGCTCACACTTTTTCAGGTTGATTGGGTTGGAATTTCAAAGAAATTCTATCCACAAAGTCAGATATTAAAAAAAATATTTTTTTTATCTTGCCGAAATAAAAAAAAATATCTTCCACGGATTGTTATCAATGTTTTGTTATCAAAAATAGTCATCAGAATATCTCGATCGAATACAATTCTATAAAAAAAAGGTTCAATAAGCAACCATAGTAGGCCATTTCTTTGACTAGCCTCGTAGAAATATAAGTTGTAGTAAAAGATATTCATTAATTTCTCCATTAATTTAGGAAGACAAGATTTTGTCATAAAATATTTCTTTTGACAAATGCCCGGATGCTACATACATATGTATATCAATGGTCATTACAACCCTTCAGTCAGAATTACGACCTAGCTTCTCACACCATTTACATATGTTGCTTGTGTTAATTTTATACATGAGAGCCGGGACCTACAATTTTAAAGTCGACTCCAAACGACAGATTTTTGAGAAACTTTTTCATGTTATTTACTCTCAGAGTTTTTGCCAGAAATCTGTTGAGGCTAAATTGCCGAAGAAATATTTTTTTATATATCGTTTTAGTTTGATCTCTGACCTGGGGTTTTAACCGAGGCCTCATGTCTATAGTAGGCAATTTCTTTGACTAATCTCGTAGAAATATAAGTTGTAGTAAAAAATATTCATTAATTTCTCCATTGAGTTAGAGAGCATGGCACAACTGCACCAGCTTATGTTGGGAAGCTGAGATTTTTTCATAAAAAATTTCTTTTGACAAATGCCCAAATGCATAAAACATTGTTTAAAACCACTCAGATGATGCTGATCATAAAACGTAGGCCCATACTATGTAAGAAAATAAACTTTTGGTTCAAATTTTCATGTGCGAATCGTGAAAACAATTGCCTACAACAGCCGAAAACGGTAGTTAGGATTGACTAGCATTTTTATTTTTTTTTTTTTTTTGGAAAGGGGGAGGACAATTCCTATGTTTGCCAAAATTTGCATATCTGATCCGAACCTAAACCTTTAATTTCATAGAAAAATAATGATGGATTTTGATTTCTTTCATATTATAGATACGGTGACATCTGTTAGGTGGAGCGGATTGTAGTCACGAATAGTAATTTCTTTTTTATTTCAACTGTTTTTTTTTTTTTGTTGTTTAATTAGTGGCCAACCTTTTGTTTGTAAAGTTTACATGAACGACAAGACGGACATGATGCATTCTGAATCATTTGGCGCTACACTCTTGTGGAATTTCTTACAAATAAAGTTATAAGTTGTCTAAAGTTCAATCTGGAATTGTGGTTTTTTGTGACCTTAGAATAAAGCTTAAACTAATGCAGTAGTAATGTATCTGTTTACCGTTATTTAGTTTATTTGATAGAACAGCTTCATTCATTTCTATTTTTTTTTAATGTGACTTCTTTTTAACACACAACTTGCTTGTGTTAAATTTTTAATTTTTAATTAAAAAGCAGATAAAAAGAAATAAAGGAATTAATAGAAAACGATAAAAATCATTTAAAAATATTAAACAAATGTTAAGAGAAAAATCGTAACATGTTCAAAAAACATGAATTGTAATAGAATACCACACGAAAATAATGAGAATTCCAATGAACGCGCAGGTTTCTGGGGCATACCAACACGTTTTTAACTGGGGCTTGTATACAATTTTGTTTTTTGAATTTAAATTAAAAAAAAAAAACATTCATTCATTTAAGGAAGAAGCAAGAAAACCAAAAAAGTCAATTGATTGATGAATGGAATAGAATAAATGTAAGAAGACCAATCTCCTATGTGTAAAAGACATTTCTGGGAATTTCTAGTTTTCCCTGAAATTATCGATTACATCTTAGATGGAATGAACTTGATTAAAGGATCTGAAACACAGGAGAGAAAATTGGAAATAAGAAGACACCCTTGGTTCCTTAGTTAGTTAAGGGATTGAAAAAGGAATGTATAATATTGTGGATAGGCAAACAAAATTTAAAAAAGTACCTTTTGGTACTTTTTAGAACACATTATGTCTTCTCAACTATTTTTTATTTATAAACTAGGTAGGCACGAGAGAATTCCCAAAAACCTATTTGGGTCCAATTCCAAGGCAAACAAAATTAAAAAAGTTACTTTAGTACCTTTTAGATCAAATTATGTCTTCTTAACTGTTTATTAACCAAGTTTTGGGAGAAGGTTATATGGTGGTAGGTGGGAGAGAATTCCTAAAAACCTATTTGGATCCAATTGCGGGGCAAAAAAAGTTTAAAAAAGTACTTTGGTACCTTTTAGATCGCATTATGTCTTCTCAACTATTTTTTATTTATAAACAAAATTTTGGTAGAAGGTTACATGGTATTAGGTACGAGATAATTCCCATAAAAAGTACCTTTTGGTACCTTTTAGATCGCATTATGTCTTCTCAACTATTTTTTATTTATAAACTAAGTTTTGGTATAAGGTTAGATGGTGATAAGTACGAGAGAATTCCCAAAAACCTATTTGGATCCAATTGCAAGGCAAACAAAATTTTCAAAAAGTACTTTAGTACCTTTTAGATCACATTGTGTTTCCTCAACCATTAAAATTATTAACTATGTAAGTTTTGTTAGTAGAGTAGTTATGGTAGGCAGAAGAGAATGCCCTAAAACCTATTTGGGTCCAATTGCGCAGCAAACAAATTTTTTAAAAAGTTCTTTGGTACTTTTTAAATCACATTGTGCCATTAGATTTATTACCATTAGATTTAAAAACTAAGTTGTGGTAGTAAGTTAGATATGGAAGGTAGAAGAGAATACCCAAAAGCCAATTGCTCCAGAGTACTAATTCTTTGAATTATTCAAAGTATCGATTGATACAGTTTGAAATACAATATCCATATCAAAAACAGCCTAATATCTAAACTGTTTAATGTCAAAGCAGAGCACCAGGGCCACTGACATCCAAGACATTTGATCAGTTAATAACATAAGAGTGAATTATTCTAGAATAAGAAAATAAAATTAACGCTTACAAACCAACTGATTAGGTTCCAGCATAATTATATGGATTTTATGGAATCTTACGTAAATTTAAACAATAAAAATACCTTTTATATGGCTCTAGAATAAATCCAACAAAATGTTCATTAAACTGCCATAAAATCAATAACGAACATGAACTAACTTCACTAGCTGTCTAAGGCTGTCCTACGCTTTAATGCTGGGAAAAAAGTTGTTGAACCAAAATACAAAATATTTTTTCTCAATTCAAGCCTCTTTCATACCAACTGCTTACAACATGTTCGATCAAACATTAAGTATGGCTTGAAAACTGTTTTCTTAGAGGCTTTTATGTTTTTATTATGTTTTTGAGGCTTAAACAAAATAGTTTAAAACGAACTTTTGATGATTAAACATCATGTTTAACGGATGAGAATTATAAACGAGCGCGTACGGTTTAAAATTAAAATTTTATATAAAACGAGTTGAATTTCTAGAGATTTGAAAGTCACGAAGAGAAGAAGAAAAAAAACAAAAACATACACACACATTAAAACCATGTTAAAGATTAAGTTTAAAAGTGTCACATTTTATTAATGAAAGAAAGAAAGAAATAAAAATTATTTATAATAACATATTTATGTTTGTATGGATTATATATGGCAGCAACAACAGAGGAAGAAAAAAAAGAAATTTTTAAATATAAACCAGGCTTACAAAAAATTTAAATAAAAAATAAGTGCAACAAATGAAAGTATGTAAAAAGCCAAGGTTATTTCAAAATAATAAGAAAGAAATAAAATTTAAATGGTTTAACAAAAAAAAATACGAAATAAACGAAAAAATTTTAGTTAAACTACTAAGAAAGAAATTTAAATTGTCAATATTATGAGAATTTTTATAAAAAGCGGTCAACTGAATCTCAAATAAATGTTACAAGAAAAAGTGCTGAACTAAATAAGATTTTTAAAATAAATTTCTGCAGACATAATTAAAACCAAAAAGTGGAATTTAAAATATAAAAATTTAATAAAAAAAAAAAATTGTGTAAAAAGTGTACATTTTAAAAATAAAAGATTGTAAAAGTGTCAGGAGAAGCTTAAGAAAGTTTTTTGCAATTTCTTGTAAACTAAACAGAATTTTTATATAAAAATTACATGGAATTTATTGGACTACGCTGGGAGTGGAAATATGAATAAGTATTTTCTTACAAAAGTTGTCAGCTTAATGAGAATTTTTAACAAGAATTATTGAAATAAAATAAAGAAATTCAGTGAAAATCATAACTTACAAGAAAAAAAACTGCCTTAAAAGTTACGAAAACAACGTGTCTTATTTATTAAAAATTTTAAAGAAAAGTGCGAAAAATTGAAACAAATAATCCATAAAAATTGTGTCAACTTATTGGGAATTTTTATTTTAGAAACACTTAAACGAAATTACTTACAAGAAAAGCAATAAAGAACTAAAAATCAAGCCAATATCTTTAAAAATAAATTCACCGACAAACAAATTCACTTAAATTTTTACATACCAAGGAATTCAATATAAAAAATGTACTTTTTATTAAAAATTCTTCTAAGGCATTTAAAAAAACTAAGGAATAAAAAGTTTGAAACCAAAATCTTATAAAACGAATCAAAATATATTCGTATTTTAAAAAAGTTCTGCAAAATTTATTAAAAACCAACGAAAAAACGTGTTAACTAAATGAGAATTATAAGAAAGTGGTTTTCAAGCAAACAAAAATTGATTTTAAAATCGTATTTAAATCACAGCTCAACGAAATATTAAAAAAAATATTCTAATCAACTTAACGAGAATTATAACGAAAATCCCATAAAAAAAAACTTGCAAAAGAAAGGACATTAAATACTCCTTTATATGACCGAAATAATCAAAGTTTCCTACAATCAGGAGTTATGAACTAAACGCGAATTACAAAACAATAACCAGCCATATAAATCAAACAAATAAAAGTACAAATTTTTTTATAAACACGAAACTAAACGATTGCATAACGAAACTAAAATAAAACTATGTCTGCTATCCTCTATTAATTGAAACAAAAAAATTCTTCTCTCTCAACCAAAATGCATCGCATACAACGAAAACCTTCAAGTGAAACTTTAACAAGTGTCGGCATGGATAGCACTTTGGATTCACGCATGTCCAGTGCCGAAGTACCACAAATGGAATTGCTGAAAGTGAACTATGTGCACCAATGCAAAGAGGCTTTTATGACCAAAACCGGTTCAGTGCCTCAGTATAATTTTATGGACTTTAAAAAAACACCCTCACCCAGCTATAATGCAAATGCGCCGCCGCGTAAAAATGTCAATCGCATAACAATAAATCGCCAAGAGGCTCCCAATAAGCCATTGCCTCCTCCACCGCCCACAGTAGAATCTTGGCAATTTTTACAGAATTCTAAACGCACCACAAACTCACCGCCCAAATTCATTAAAACACCAGCGGCTCCTGCTTCCCTAGCGAGCTCCGATAAAACTGAATGCTCCTCAAAGTGTTGCCAATCGCTATACGATACGGCCAATGAATCGGATCATTCGACAAATGAAGATGGTGTCAAATCCAACAGCTGGAATTATCGCAATAAAATGTCCACTTGCGACATACGGCGAGATATGGCACGAGCGGGCATTAGGTCAAGAGCTGAGCGCATAGCTCGCATAGAGCATACCGAGTGTGAGCATAGCAACAGTAAACAGGATAAAGCCACCGAGAAAATCGAACGGAATAGCGATAGCAATGTTAATCCCAAAGAAGCGGTGGCTAAAATCAATAAAATGTTTGAGGCACAAAAGCAATTGAAAAATATACCACCGCAACCCAAAAGGCCGGCCCCGGTACCCCATAAAGAACCCAATCGTAGACTTAAACCAACCAGTCAACAATTTACTGAGCACTTACAAAATAGGAGTTCGGTTAGTGTAAACTCCACATATACCGAGTGTTCGGAGTGCTCACAGGAATGTTCGGATAACTGTTCGGTTTTGAGTCAAGAAACAGTGCAATATCGACGTAATGAGCCTAAGGAAAGCCGAATAGTGTCACGTATACCAAAACCCATACCCATTACAGATAAACAAACTTCTAAAGTGCTTGTTCCAAAGCCACAACAGTTAACGGAAAGAGTGAAAACACAGGTAAACATACAAAAATCCAAATCGATAGAGCATCTCAAGGATTTGGAAACAGAAAAATCTTCGCTTGTTATAGATGAACAAGTGCTAAGAAATACTCGTATTTCGGTGGGTAATTATCAAAAGGCCAAAGTGGAACGCATACACATACGTAAGAAACGACAGCCTCTGTTGATTATCAATCAATTGAACGACTTGGAAAGGCATAAACCAGAGGAAAACTCCCGCAAATCAACTTGTGGCTATAAAAACTGTAATTTCGACAACTGCCCCATGTCCGTAACGGAACATGAACGTAGCCTTAAGCCCTATGAACAGGAGGATTGTAATAAATTGAAGCGTTTGTCTTTGGAGAGTAACTCCGATTCGGGCGTTTCCTCCTCGCATGACTTTAAGGAGGAGAAAAAGAGAATTTCATGTACACAATTAAAAAACCTTGATAAGTGCTCGGATGTTAAAAATAATCAACAGGCGACATCAAATAAATCCGAGCACTTTCAGGAATATGCCTTCAATAAAATGAAACTCCCCAAAGAAATTGCGGACAGTAAAACAATATCATCGGCACAGGTGAAAATCGTGCAACAGGGCACCTTTAACAGTCACTATAACACGGCCGATCTTAATGATGTCAGTAACTTTAACAAAAAGAATCTTACCAAGGCCACAACGAATGAGGCCTTAAACAATACGGCATCCCTAACGAAACAGTGTAATATTGAAAATGAGCAGCGTTTGAAGATCAAAAACAATTTACGCTCGAATACCAGCACCACACACATCAAAATTGACGATGACTGGGTGAAGGAGGAAACCGTGGAATCACAAGACGATTATATTGAATGTGATTCGCTTATGGTGGCGGAGAAACCCTTAAGAAAACCCATTAATTGTAATGATAATGCCGTGAAAATCTTTGTGCGCAGCTCACAACAAACACCAGATTTGTGTCGTTCTTCTTGCACTTCAGCCAATTCCTTTGTGTCACAAACTTCCATATGTACGCAGGACTCTACATCGGCGGGATCTTTAATCAGCTCGGCATCATCATCATCTACTTCGGATTCTTCTTCCGGCTGTGGCGGCAGTTCAAATGCGGACAATCAATCACTTTGCGATTCGGAAAGGGAGTGCTGTTGTCAGCTTTCCACTACAGCGGGCATGTTCTTTAATCGTCCCTGCTCTGCCTTAAGTCAAGAACATCCCAGACTGTGTGCTGGCTCGCCTGTGTCCTCTACGGATGCCATTAGTGACATAAGCAGCTGCGTTACCTGTTCCACCAATCCCAGCACCGTTATTACCACTTTGGCTTTGCAAAACCCACCACCATGTTGTTCTGGTGGTGAAAATGGCATATTTTGGAATAATGCGTACATACCAGCAGATGCCCAGGATGATAGTAACCTACCGCCCTGCTGTTGTAGTATCTCATCTTGTGATGAGGATAACTGTTCTTACTATGAAAGAGAAACTCATCAAAATAGTAGCAAGGAAATCTCCGCATTGGAAGAAAAACCGAATAGACTGAAGACCAGCGTTAGCGACAAGGCAAATAAATTCTCATATCCTCAAATGACGAAAACCGAAGAGCTGAAAATGAGACACTTAAGCTATCAATCGGAACGTTCTCAACAGCCAGGCAAACGCAATACGCGCAATAGCAGTGCTGAAGATATTTTAATACGTAATCATTTGTTAAGAAAGGTAAGCTTATGGCAGCAATGAAACTCCATATCGTATAATTATCTAGTCTAGTGAAGCGAAAGCCTTCCATAATATTTCATGCGAGCACTAAGCAGTGGCCCTGATTCAATGCAATTGCAAAGACAGACAATCAAAAAAGAGGGAGTTGTTGTAGTTTCCGTTTCACTTGTTTCTAATGTCTCCGCAGAAGACAAAGAAGAAGATTTTAAAATAAAAACGTTAACCATAATCAAATCTTTTTTGGTAATCGAAATATTGCTCAATTAATTTTTTTTTGTTATCGGCCTACTCATTGCTACATGCATACAGAGTTGTACACGAGAGATGGACATTATGTTTATGAAGAAATTTATTGGTTAGGGGCAAAAGTAACATCCGTTAAATATATTTAAAAAAGCCACTGTTAATATAAGTACTAAGGAGAAGCGGTTCAAAGTGAATTTAAATTTAATACTTAAGATAAGCCTAGATATCTCCGACATTGGTATAGTCAAACGCAGTAGAGGCTTAGTTCGCTAAGATATGTCTTACGGATGAACGGATATACGTTAGCAAAAATACCAGAGGATTTTGCAGAATAGTGTCTATAAAACTATAAAGGAAAGATGAGGTGTTGAAGAGAATCTCTAGGTGTAGGTATTTAGAGATGATACGCAAAAAATCGTAGCTTATGGAAGTCTAACTTACGCTAGGCCTGTGATCAAATTGTGACATTCGGCTATCTAAGTAAGCCTGTTTAAATAAATTTAAACGATTATTTAGTTCAGACAAGTTTTGTTTTTGTCAACTTCTAGAACAATTCTGAATATGGTGAAAAATTTTGACAAAGTCTTAGCATTACAACATTGTCACAAATCTCTTCCTGGAGTCTAAGAGCTTTCAAAAGGTTCTACAACTCTTCCTGTTGCTACAATGGAAAAATTACTGAAAAAAGCAAAGTAAGACGGGTATTTGGCATTTGTGGTCATGTTTCGTGTTCCTCCTCATTCCAAAGATTATGTTATTTTATGGTAACAAATCTTAGAATTCACATCAGCATTGTTCATAATTTTGTGAATACCTGCCTTCAGAATGTTCGCCAATATTTTAGTCTAAAAGAACTAGGAACAATTTTTTCGGAGAACCCACTCAGTAAAATTTCAATTCAGACTATTCGAATGAAAAAGTGATGGTGGATTACTTTCGCAATCAGGCAACTCCAGAATGACATGCTCTATAGGCCTGAGACGAGTTGGCAGATCATATACGAAATAGGAACATCAGAATTTAGTTGGAGTAAAATAAAGTGTATGGCAAAGAAAAGAGAGAATTGAAACACTATGAGTGCCTTGAGTTCCAAACAAATCGTTTGAAATAATTGTGGACGCCCTAACCTCAACTGATACCCTTTGCTGCTGTTGTAACTTGGCTTGATTTTATATTTGCTTAGACCTTTTCCCTTCAGTAAATATGAGATTTTTTTTAAATAATCGAGTACTTCTGGTTAATGCTTTTGATACTTTTTGTTATAACCACAGGCTCTTCCAGTAACAGAATCCAGATATCAATCAATGGTTAAAAATCTCGATCATTTCATGTTTCTCTTTAGTTTTGAAAACAGAAATAAAGTGTACTGTTCTCAATCTGTTCATGATAAGGACTGATAGAGACCTCACAAGTTATATAATTTGGATGTAGTTTTTCTTCCAAAGAGAGTATAATTTCGAATTAAGCCTCAGAGACTTAGAAACTCTATACGGATGTCGTCATATTTCTTAAACACATCACATATGTCACCATACCATTCCATTTCAAAACTACCACCACACTTTAGCTGAAAAGAAATCTAAACCCCACTTTTTCTTTTCCCACTGCGACTTTTCAACGTCTTTTTTCTCTCTGTGTAACTCTTTACTTTGAATTGCAATCATTGGCTCATATTAATAATAAGACACACTCACACACACACAAACACAATTGACTTTAATACTTCCGTTCATAAGCGGTGAAAAAAAAATATTTCTTCTGGTACCACTCAGTCCATCAACAATTGGCGGTGGCTGTCATTTAATGGTTACAACTCGGTCTCAGTCGCAGTCTCTGCGAGAGCAATGCACTAATTTTCGAGTGTCATATAATTTGTAATTCAAAATAGCTTGCTTGCCTGTCTTTATTTATCGTTTGTTTGTTTCCCTCTTCAAACGTTTCTGTAATTGTTTCTGTCATATACATACATTCCTAAACTCTCAGTTCGAAGACTCAAAAGAATAACCAGACGCTAATTTATGTGTGGCTTTATTAAGAAATCAAACAGTCAGTCTGTCTGTCTGTATAGCAGGCATGGCGGTCAGCATAAAATCATAAATTGTTGTGGGTCAATGAGAGTGGCTATTCAAAAGCTATTGTTTTGTCATTCCATTCTATTCTATTCGATTATTATGTTTTAAAATATTTAAAATGCCGTTAGTTTAAATTATTATTATTGATGTGGCTGTCTGTCTGTCTTTCGTGGCTGTTCACATGCCTAATGGGGAGGTCCATTCATCCATAGAAAAACGCTGCATATTTTATCATGTCCAGTGAAACTGTCAACTTTAGCAAATTAACATTCTATAGTAGAGTGTAAAGCAAAAACAAAAATAAAACAAAATCATTAAAAAAAATTTTAAATTTGTTGTTTAAGTTAAACAAATAACTTAAGCAATATGCAAATATCATGCATACATACATACATACATATGTATGTACGTATTTCATTGAATTAATTAATTAATTAATTGAATGGTTGTTATGGCTAATAATACCATGCAAACGGAAATTGTTTCAAATTAGTTTCTTTTTTGTTTTTTATAATTTTTAATTTTTTATTTGTTTTGAACACGAAAAACCCTTTCCCTTTAAAAGTCATTAAATGGCGAGAATTCGTACATAAAAATTCAAATTTAAAAAAAAAAGAAAAAAGCGTGATAATAGCATGCCAGTATTCTTAAAATCAGAATTCGTTTTCACCGAACATTATTATTAAAAAAACCAATGCAAACGATAAATCACTGCGAATAGATATGAATTTTGAACACGTGGTTTTGCAAAATGTTCAGTAGGTCTTGTGACAGAATATTCTCACAATATCAGAGTTCTGAAGCAGAATAATTCTTACCAAAAACGTCTTTTTTGAAGTCGCCGTAGTCTATTGGTAGTGTGTTGGCTTATTAGACGTAAAGCCAGTGTTCGAGCCCCAGGCCAGACATCAAGACAAAATACAAAAAGTATTTCTTCGGCGACTTCCTCTCAGCAGATTTCTGGCAAAAACTCTGAGTTTAAACAAAATGCAGTTAAAAGTTCTTCAAAAATCTGCTGTTCGGAGTCGACTTTAAACTGTAGGTCCCGCCACTCATTTATAAAATTAACACACTCAACATAAGTGTTGCGAGAAACTAGGACGTCGTACAATGGGTCAATTCGACCTCCTGGTACTGTACTTGTCTTAATTGACAAGTACACGTCCTCTAACCTATCCTAACCTAACTTCTTCCAGCCTTGTTGCTGACTTGTTGCAACTTCTATCAGATGCAATAGCTTCAATGGCTTATGTAAGCCTTCGGAAGCCTTATTAGGTCAATAAGATTCCCCGCTTGCCTTTGGTATCAAGGTGGATGCCGGTCTTGATATCTGTGCTCAGAAGTTTGGTCTTCATATCCCTTAATTGTATGCCGTAATATCGCCTTGGAGAATATCGCTTCAAGTGGAAAACTTCTCAAAACAAGTATTAAGGTGGTCTATACGACTACTGTTGTTCTAATGTTTTATTGAGCTTTGTGTACAGAATGAATGATTTTCACTTTCATTCGTCTGAAAATCTGCTATCTTCTATAGTCAGTTGGTAAACCGGTTTTACTCTTAAAGCAACCTCCAAGAAATCATTGTAAAATTCTTAAACTGATTGAGCACTCCCATTTAAGTCCGAACTACTTTAACTGATATTAAAATAGACCGACCAACTCTATACAGGCGGGGATACTGACCACTATACTATCGAGTCGCCCTAATCTAGTAGGTAGTGTGTTGGCTTATTAGACGTAAAGCCAGGGTTCGAGCCCCAGGCCAGCCATCAAAACAAAATACAAAAAGTATTTTTTCGGCGACTTCCTCTCAGCAGAAACACTCTGAGAGTAAATAAAAATTGCCATGAAAACGTTTCTCAAAAAAATCTGTCGTTCGGAGTCGACTTTAAACTGTAGGTCCCGCCACTCATGTATAAAATTAACACACACAACATAAGTGGTGTGAGAAACTAGGTCGTAATCCTAGCTGAAGGGTTGTAATGACCAATTATGTATGTATATGACCAAATCTTGAAGAATGATAGTTTATAGGTATTTTCCTCGAGCTCATACCTTTCACACAGAAAAAAAAAATCAGACTCTAAAAGAAAACTAAGTTCTTTGCCCATCCATCCCTATCGCCCCCATATATTATACGTTGGTGGCGTCAATGAATGTTGAGGACTTTTTGTATTCATAATACCACAAAATCTGATTTGTTTACTGTATCATCTGTCACCATGCCTACCTAACAGCCAGTCTAATGACCATCTTCTCTCACACTTCCTTTCTAAACAATAGACTATAATCACCAACATTGCCATGCGTTGCTGGCTTCTATACGTACTGATCATTGCAAACAATTTATTGTGACCATAATGGGCATAAATCTGTCTGGTTAGGCACAAACAAGTCATCCATATCATGTCACATATACGCTATTGTTCTTAGCTTACCTTCAGTTTAAACCAGAATAGTAAGAAGCAATCGGATGTCAGTCTTCTCTCATCCACCTCTCTTAGATATAATAGCCAATAAAGACCCCACGCGTATGTTTGTTCTATGAAAAGTTTCTCAAAAATCTGTTGTTCGGAATCGACTTTGAGCACTAGGTCCCGCCACTCATTTATAAAATTAGCACACACAACATAAGTGGTATGAGAAGCTAGGCCGTAATCCTGACTGAAGGGTTGTAATGACCAATTAGGTTTGTTCTTTAAATGTGATCATTATGTAACGAAATTTGACTTGTAATAACACAGACACAGGTTATTTAAGCCATCTGGCCTACACCATAAACTAAAAATGTATAATTTTTTAAGCTGACAAACAAAATGGCAAATATTACTTAACGAAGTCTATTTCCTACAAATTTTTTTTTATTATGAAATTTCTTTAACAAATAAATTCAAGTGAAATGAAATAAATAGCACGACATTTAAATACGATAATTAGCAACACTGTCAAAATAAATATTTAAATAATATTTAGTTTATTAGACAATTGAAATACAGTGAATGATGGTATCAGTGATGGTAATGGTGACAACAAAAACACGGAATTAAGTTGAAAACCTTTTCAAAAGACCGCATATATTAACTCACAAACCTAATGTACATTAAAGAAAAAAAATGACATGACTTAAGCTAAGCTTATTAAAGGGGGGATCATCTTTTAAGTGATGGCAATAAAATTTAACAATATTACCTTTTCCACAAAAAACTAGGAACTAAAATAGAAAACAATTTTTATTTAAAAAAAAAACGTGATCATCGTCAACATTTTTTTTTAAATCATGACAGCAAAATGATCCGGGTCTTAATGATCATTACGTTGTTAACATTGTTGATGATAATTTTGAAGTTATGAAATCTTTTTTGCCTCAGTTTTTTGTCTTTTTCGGATTATTTATCAGTCATCTATTGAATGTGATTGTTTGTTTTTCACTTCACTTTTTTACTTTTTTTTTTTTTTCTTCAATCATAATGAAAAAATCAACAGCAACAACAAAAATTTAAACAATAAAACTGTTTTTTCTTTCGTTTCATTTAAATTCATCCAGTGTTCCATATACAAAAAAAAGCAAAATACAAATCAAAATGCAAAACAAATTTCAAAAATATCCATGATGCTTATGAAAACCAAAAACCCAACCAAATACTCGTTAATATTAACGTCTTGGATAATTTGAGGGAATTGATTGTTCTGCAAAATATACAAAAATACACACAAAAACAAATTAAAATCATTTAAAAAACATTTAAAATTTTATTATTTTTTTTTATCGATATGATGTATTACTCTGATTTAAATTAAACCACACAAGTTGTTTACAGACTACAAATTACTCTCTATCTATTGTATGTTAAGTGCATAAATATATTCACAGGAACTTTGTATTTGATATGGTATAACATAATGGTGTACAACCTCTTTTAGCTAAGGGGCCCATAAAAAAATTGAAAATTAAAAAATAAAAATAAAATTGCCTGTTGTATACAACTGTTGTAGGTGCAATTTGCCTAACCAACTAAAAGCTACTCGAAGAAAATTAAGTTTCTTCTTTAAGTGACGAGACCCTTAGTGCAAATCCACCAAATCCAAATTGAACTTTTACTTTTCATTAAATTTTTTCCTAATGCACGAGTTTCCATTCTCAGCAAATTAGAGTTTTATCATGTAAGAAACTCTGATTTTCAATAGCAATCTGAAGAGAGCAATTAGCCCTCAATCCTAGCTGTACTCGGTACTGTTTTTGATATGGTGAACCAGCTTACACTGTCACAGTGGCCATCAACTTATAGTCCAGTAAATCGCTGAAGTTGGAGAAACTATCAGCTGTTCTTGTAACTGATGCGCTTATATCGGCTCCTACGAAAGCATTTGTGGTAGTTTTAGATTGGCTATCTATTGACTTGATGGCAAAAAGGATAGGTTAGGATAGGTTAGAGGACGTGTACTTGTCAATTAAGACAAGTACAGAACCCGGAGGTCGAATTGACTCATTGTACAACGTCCTAGTTTCTCACACCACTTATGTTGTGTGTGTTAATTTTATACATGTGTGGTGGGACCTACAGTTTAAAGCCGACTCCGAACGACAGATTTTTGAGAAACTTTTTCATGGCAATTTTATTTACTCTCAGAGTTTTTGCCAGAAATCTTCTGAGAGGAAGTTGCCGAAGAAAATACTTTTTGTTTTTTGTCTTGATGTCTGGCCTGGGGCTCGAACCCTGGCTTTGCGTCTAATAAGCCAACACACTACCTACTAGACTACGGCGACTTCGACTCTATATTTATCCTGTGGGCTTTAATGATATTCATAAAGCCTCCCGGCTATACTGACACTCACTCCTTTTAATCCTTCTTTGATCCATAACGATACGGACACACCTCACAATGAAACGAATGGAATGTGGTGGTATACAGATTTGTAGTTGAACATGTTTTTATAGACGTATTGAGAATATATTCCTTCCGTTCTTTAATCCAACGATGTCTTGACGCTGGACACATTTCGCATAAGACGGATGGCATTAAATCAAAGGTTTGAGTTGAATGTGTCTTTTGCCACCTAGGATTATGCTAGAAATTGCTCCAGAATATGCTGTTTTTAGGACCATAAACTGAATAAAACCTTTTTGAGATTCAAGTATTCGAACACCTACAGATAGTCAAGCAACTTTGAAACCTCGGAAGAAGTCTATTCAGTAATCATCCCACAACTCAATTGAATGGCAAAACATTATATTTTCCCTTGACAAAATCGGAAAGTAAGTTGCCTTCTTCGGGCATTGAAATGCGGATCAGAGTCCTCTTTTAAAGTACTTAAAGTGAAGTTTGCATAAACGCTTTGAGTAACAGTGTACGCCAGATGTTCTTTAAACTTATTTGACTTTAACATGGCGGACTTGGTCGTTTTGTAATCATGAAATACCTTCCGCTCTAATTAATATTCACAGATGGTTAATATGATTACTAGTTATACTCTAACAGATGCTTATCTGTCAATATTATCCATTGCCTTCCTCTCTCTGTATTTTTAAAATCAAGTGCCTTTAGTTTCCCTACCCTGTGTGAGACAAAAATCTATGTTACTGTATCATAAAACACTCACATGTTTTTGTTTGTTTTTTTTTTTTTTTTTTTTTAAGAAAATTATACAGGAAATCATACGGAAATTTGTCTCCACTTTGAATAATAGAGAGGAGGCCCGATCTAAAAATACAAAAGAGATCTTGTTTTCGTATTCACACCACAATAGAAATTTAACCAGGAATTTTTATATTCAATCTACACATACACACACTCTACTTAAATTGAGCATCTAATTAATACGCTTCACAGTGTTTGCAACATAAAAAATAAACGAAAAAAAAATGAAAATAAAATCGAGTAGAAATAAATCCGAAAATTGTTTCCTCTTTATTTTGCACAGATTTTGCACTGTTGTTGCTGTTGCTTTGGTATTTAATTTTTTATTTTAATTTTAATTGTTTTTCAACTAAAAATAATCTCCCCTGTTATACTTTTACTTTTTTATGGTGTTATTTTGTGTGTTAAGTGGAGATACAATGGATTTAAATAAATACTTTCGTTAGGTTTTTTTTTTTCTATTTTTTATTATCATTCATCACATGTATGGGGAAGACAACTAATGTGCTCACCATGTAATTCCAGTTCCAGTCATTGTTGTAAAAAAATTAAGGAAATTTGTGATTATTTTCAGTGTTTTTTAAGGAAAGTGTAAGATAATCGAATGCAAAACAATTGTACTATTTTTCGAAATTATTCTTGATTATTATTTCATACATAATTATCCTTAGAAGATTGTAAAACAGACAGAGGGTTGAATCCTCAAAGTTCAGGAAGAAGAGGTACTCTACTCCTCCTCAACTCCACTTATAGAAATTCGACTAAAATCCCTTCTAGAATTGCCGTCAACTGGTTGACATCAGGGTTTAACCCTTAAAGTTAACGAACAGTCACAGAGGAGGTACTCTACTTCTCCTCCATTCCACATACCTTGTAGAAAACCGACTAAAATCTGCCCCAGATCCCCGTCAGTTGCTTGACATCATAATATCTTGTAAGCAGAACACTTATAAGTTTTACGTTGAAATATATGATCCTTCCTTCTAGCCCTCCCGATCTTTCTCCTGTAATGAGTCCATAGGGGTACAACCATAGAATTCACCGATAAATTCTCGACTTTGGGAATTCCACTAAAGACCCGCGAGCTTATATTTGTCAGGCATTCCATCAGCAACAGATGGGCGTCTTCGAACACGTGCAGAATGGCGCACGACAAGAAGCACATTCAGTATGGTTGTCGGGTTCATTACGAGGAATTGTATTTCAGACCCAGACCATCAGCAAGACCCTAACTGGAATTTGAATCCTCAACTCAGAGCCAAATAGCGTCGGAAACCATACCCATCTTTTCCTGGTCAGCAGAGAAAAACATTCAGAGCTCATTTGCATTTTTATTTAACAAGAACCTCTAGCGACAATCTTCGCGGAATAATATTTGAACGAGAAATTTTAATGTTTAGTATACGAGGGAGAATGAATAAGTATTTGATTGAAAGAAAGTACAAAACTACTGTAGTCAACAGATGTCGGCTAGTTTATTTCTAGTAAAATTGTATTCAATGTCATGAAAAAGTGGCAAATGCGGCTCCATCATCCATCCATGCTCACAATTTTATTAGCAACAATCTATACAACGGAGTACGCGTACATATTTGGCATTAATTAATGAAATTAGAGTGTCCGCTCTTAATAAATGTCCTCGGCTAGAGCAAGATCCGGCAAAATTTCACAACCACTAGTTTTGAAACTAGTCTTGCAGTATGCTTTATGCCACAAACCATTCCTCCCAGTTTCTTATTGTTTTTTTGCTCTATTTCTAGAATGATAGGATTGCCATTTGTCGTTACCGGAAAAATGTAAAAGTAGATTAAATTATTGCATTGGATGCTATGGTGAGAAGCCTAGCTCATTGAATATTAATTTTTTTTGTTAATGTTGCTATAACTGTGACTTCTAAGGGATAACCGGTCAAGGTCTCTCCCTACTTATGTACATAATATTTAAGGTGACTCGTCGAAGTTAAGTAAATAAAACGAACAAGAATTTTAATGGCGAATTCAATTTATTAAAAATTAATTTAAATTTCACATTTCCTTTTATAATAATTTTCATTCATATGCCATGTTATGCGTACTAAGCCTAAGGCCTATAAAAAATAAAAAAGTTTTTATTTACACTATTGTTGGCCCATATAATACGCGTAATGCCATTTATTATTGGTTAATAAATGAAATGTTTTTTTATTTTATTTTATTTTTAACACATTTTTGTTTTTGTTGTTTTCTTGTTAACACCATACCAACATCGATAATTTCATAATCAAATTATAATTTATTCAGACGAAAGCAAACAAAACACAGAAGAAGAAAAAAAACAAAAATAATTGGTGAATAAAAAACGCATAAACATGCTTACACTAGCGTCGATTAAATTTCTATTGATCCGCAAATTACGAATTGTTATCAAAACCAGACCTCCACCTCTACCAGCTACTCTATGGTACTTAACCGGGACTTTTAAGTCAATTTAGCAGTCAATGTCTTTCGTTTGTTATTCGTTAACAACAAAGAGGAACTGTTTTTCATATTCACCGAAATAAACAAATTAATCGTTTTGATTATTAATAAAGTTGCCTTGTTTATTTGCTGTTATCATTTCTTTATTCAAAACTTAAATGAATTAAAAAAGAAAAAATTACGGAATTTTATTTGAAAATACAAATAATGTTGCAAAATGTTTCAACAGGTAATGTTGCATTAGCAAACTCGATGAATAAACATTACTTTTTGAATTTTTTGTTTTACTTTGGAATATTCCATTAATGCAACATATGTGTACGAACCATAATGTTTATTATATAAACAATTATAAAATAATTAATAATTTGTAATATGTATGTATTAATAGCACATACTATAGAAAAATAAATTTCGGGGTTTTTTTATTGAGGCGATTAACACGAATTATTTCATACAAAGCAATGGAAAAGTATTATCGTCATAGAAATTGATCGAAGTTTCTTAAATCTGTCGTTCAGAGTCGACTTTAAACTGTAGATTGCGGCACCCATGAATAAAATTAACACACACACAACATGGCCGGTATAAGAAACTAGGTTGTAATCCTGACTAAAGGATTGTAATGATCAATCAAAAAAAACATTTTGTTGGAGAAGAAAAATATAAGTTGTCTACATATGGGTAAAATTATCACCTACCGCACTGACCTATTATACCCTTTGGAAAAAATGACTCAAAGGAGTATTTTTTTATACATTCAACCAAAATTATGGAGATGGTCCTACTCATGCAATGCGTTGGAGGTAATGTTTTTGGGCATTATATTGTATTCAACATGTGTATTCAATTAAAGCATCCGCTTAATGTTGACATTCACGATAACTACGTATTACTATAACTACCAGGGCGGTTGAAAAAAACAATGACTTATCACTAAACTCTAGGAATTGAAAAAAAATTCCTTTTATTTAAAATACTTCTCCTTTCAGCTCAATTTATTTTATCCAATGTTTCTTCAAATTTTTCTTAACTTCCCCACAATAAGACCAGTCAGTAAAATAGATTTGTTTGTGGAAAGATCTCTTAGTTGCAATCTATCCTCTAGAGCAGGCTAGATGAGGAAACAATTCGTTGCTCAATTTATAGATCTTTGCCATGAACACTGCATATATATATAGGTATAGGCACCCTTGCATTGCCTTGGCGTGAAAGTACTTTTCTCTGTGCAAACCACATTCGTTTTTTTCCTCATTAAATCAACACGTTAAGTTGGAGTAGCATACATCAGTGATGGGTCCTTTTGAAAACAAGCGGTGAACCTATACAAATGACTTTAAATCCAGAATTGATGACAGGCAGGAAATTAAAAACAGTTATCCGTTATCTGCTACAATTTACAAAAACAATCAAGAGATGGGGCCAACAGATGAGCCGCCAAAAGTTGATTGTTATATTGCAAAGGTCCTTGTGACGTGATCAACCTTTTGTAGTCAAACGTGTTTAATTCTTTCATAATCCTTTTACGGTACCAGAGTTGGTTCGATGTCTTAATACAAGCGTTATTCAAGAATCGCCAACAGATGACCCGCTAAAAGTTGTTTGATAGATTGCAAAGATCCTTCTGATGTGATCAACCACTTGTTATCAAGCGTTTTTAATACTTCAAGGGGTTTTCTGTAGCACTAGAGTTGGCTTTTTATAGTTCGATGTCTTGATATAAGGGTTGCACAAGAATTGACCAGCATTTAATCTAATTTTAGGTGATTTCTGCAAGGGCGGAGAAGGAGAAGAATAAAACTGTATGACACTGCACTCGTGTGAGAATACTTTGGATCACGCAACATTATTGTGTATATACAGTCGAAGAAAAAAGTCTATATACACCGGTGTATGATTTTTTTTATACATATTTTTTTACATTCGTTTTGTTCTTTAAATCTACTTGATTGTAAATGCCTTAAACCACTCTAACATATTTTTCAATATCATAAAATTCAGCAGGTGTATGTAGACTTTTCTCTTTGAGTGTAAATGGGAACAGATGCTAATCCAAGCTATACTTTAAACGTAACGGGAAAACATCTTCGCATTGAATAATTTAATAAAATAAGGTGCCACAATAAGCCTAATCTATTGATTCAAGTGCTAAGAACCTCTTTTGATTTTTTGTGAGGGGACACCATCTAACTCAACCTAACCTAACTTAGTATGAGAAAAAAAAAGATAGAAATTAATGCGTATACCAAAGAAATTAAATTAAATTAATAAATAAAACACAGTCATTACACAAAATTAAACACAGTGGGAAAAAATAATTAAAATCCGATTCAATTTTAATTAAATTATCTTTGTTTTTCTCTCTTATAAATTAATTATTAAAACTAAAAACAAACATTTATAGTTGCAATATCATTAATGAAAAAATTTCTTTAAAATTTTGATTTAATTTTTGTTAGACAAAGAAAAGTGAATTTCACACGAAAGGAAATTCAGAAATGAAAGAAATGATGGTAAACATTTTAAACACTTTCAAAATTGTTTTTATTTTCATTAATTTGGCGTCTCTTTCAAGCTTTTAATGAAATTAGTGTGAATTTTTACAAAAAAAATAAATAAAAAATAAATAAAGTTTTGACATGGACCACCAGCCATGAAGCATAAAAAATCATAGAGGGGACGCCACTCAGCAGGTCATTATTTTTGTGAAAATGAAATTAAGAAAAATAGACCGAAAATAAAATAAAATTGAAAACAAAAACAAATATCATCGTGATGATGAATTACTTTAAATATAAATATAGATGTCATATCATTATTGCTTATATTTTTTTTTAACATTTTAACATTTTTTTTTGTTTGTTTATTTTAATTAATTACCAGCCAGCCCAGTCACCAACACCGATGTTTGCCAAAATGTTTAAACAAAACAAAGCAACAATAAAAAAATATACAATTAAAGCTTAAATGTAATTATATTTGGTCATCTCGTTCATGGTTGGTTACATTTGGCCACAATTACTAACTAATGGCAGTGGTAACACCACTACTGGTCACAACAGCTGTAGTAGCCTCAGCGTTTTTGTTTAACGCTGGGAAAAACAGGGGTTTTAACATTAACAATAAAAATGACAATTTTTCTCATTTTCTCCCTCCCATGCGCCCCTCTTTTTTTGGGAGTCTCCTAATAATGTTGTATTTCCTAAAAAAATTTGTAATGCAAACTATTTAGTGTTGAAGGCAAAACAAAACAATACAAAAAAAAGTTTAAGTGAAATTACTACTGCCACAACTATTTTTTCGTTTCTAGTTGTCGCAATTAAAAATTCGTTAAAATTTTCCTAATTTTGGTTTTGAAATTTTTTGTTTTTGGTCATGCTACTCTAATGACTGTCTAAATTGTAATGTTACGTTGATTTTAAATGAAATTTTTTTGCTTTTATTTTACGCAATTAAATTTATTTCTTTAATGACAACCGGCCGACCACCAACAAAAATCAGTTGACATTAACAGAAAATAAAAATTGCCAGCTTTAAAGGCAGTACGTCATATTACTACCTTTGGTCGGGATTACAACCTAGCTTCTCACATCACACATGTTGTGTGTGTATTAAATTTATACCCGAATGGTCGAACCCACTGTTTAATGTCTATTCCCGGCGAGAGATTTTTGTGAAACTTTTTATGGCAATTTTTTCATTGTTTGCTTTTATTTTTCGCAATTAAATGTATTTCTTTAATGACAACCGTCCGCCAACCAAAAAGCAGTTCACATTAACATAAAATAAAAATCGCCACCTTTAAAGGCAATTCATCATATTACTACCTTTAATCAGGGCTACAACCTAGCTTCTCACACCATCCATGCTGTGTGTGTATTAATTATATACGCGAATGACGGAACCCACTGTTTAATGTCTACTCCGAGCGACAGATTTTTGTGAAAGTTTTTATGGCTTTTTTTTCTTCCTCTGAGAGGAAGTCGCCGTAAGAAATATTTGTTTCATATTTCGTTTCATTCGAGATGAAGTCTCGTAGCCTAGTAAGTAAGTTGTTGGCTTATTAGACGGAAGGCCATGGTTCAAAATCCAGGTCAGAGATTAAAACGAAAATCTGAAAATATTTCTTCGGCGACTTCCTCTCAGCAGATTTCTGGCAAAAACTCTGCGGGCTAATAAAATTGCCATGGAAAGTTTCTCAAAAATCTGTCGTTCGGAGACGTAGGTTCCGTTACTCATGTATGTACGGACGCTCGTCTAATAAACCAACACACACTACCTTCTAGACTGCAGCGACTTTAATGTCGCTTAATGCCTTTAAATGTATTTCTGCCATTAAAGAATCGTAGCTAAGAGAGTTAGGTTAGGTTAGGTTAGCGTGGTAGCTTTAATTCACCAAAAAGCTCACTTGAGCACGCATTGCGGCGCGTTGTGATGCCACAGGTGAACGCAGCCTCTGCACTGACCAAGTTCCTCCGATCCAAGGAGGGGGAAGTTGGTCAGCGCAAGCTAAGAGAGTGACAGCATCAAATATCTTCTTTTATTGAGTTAAAGATTCCATGATTCTTGCCAAATGTTCACTAAAGTAGACGGATCAAGCATTGTTTGGAATTTGAAACTCTTTTTTGTTACAATTAATCGCGTGTTTAAGTATACGGAATCTTTTGTTTTCTACCTGGTTTCTATAAAACGCTTAAATTTTTAACTTCCCTTACATACGTTTTTAAACAGGCAAATGGTACAAGCAATTAAAATTTAATTTTAATTTAATTTAATTAAAAATTTTAATAATTATGGTTTATATTGTCGATGTATTTTTATTTATTTAATAGGAAGGAACATGTTTATAAAATTGCGCACCCATTTGTGAGTTTTTTATATTTTATTTTCAATTCTTAAGAATTTCTCTTGATCTTGTTTCAAATCTACGCCCTTTATTTATACCGGTAGCAGTAATAAAAAATTTTATTTTTCAACAATTAAATCTTAAAGTTCAAGTTAAATGGTTCATAAAATTGACTTGAAATTTACAAAATCTTGTTGAAATTAAATTTCTTTGTAAGGCGTTAACGAATGATGACTGCAAATGAACAAATGCAACCGACATTTAGGTTATGTTTTCAATACCACATTCCAGAGCTTTTCAAACATTTGAAACGTTTATTACATTTCAAAAGATTTGCAAAGCCTTTTTTAAAACTCCATGAATGAATTGAAAACTAATTAAAGCCTATAATGCGCTAAAGCCACTATTCCATACACAAATGTTATTCGAGATATTGAGATGGCTATCAATTGGCTTCAATTTTGAAAAATTTAATAAAGTAAGGTGCGATAAAAACAACACTAAGACACAAAAACCCACAGAGACACGAAATCCAGAAGGCGAAACCATTGGATTCGAAGTAGGGGATATATGTAGGTCTCATCCTCCACCGAATGAGTCAGTTTCATGTATGCGCACCAATTCATTCTCCTCCACATCATTGCTACCTCAAAGACGTCAAATCAAATGACTTCTAAAGAGCAAATAACTTTCTGAAATGCGCACTTTAGTGAAAACAGGTCCTCTAGACCACATTGCTAGCACTATCGTGGCACGTGAATTATCTCAGAGGAATGGAACCTCTTTGTATCTGTCTTAGTTATCCTTTTACCGACAAGAGTCCTGCCAACACAATCAATCGCGGCACGTGAACATCTCAGAGATATGAGGCTTCTTAGGATCTGCCTTAGCCAATATTTTACCGACCAGATCCTTGCCAGTATTTTCGTTCCTGGCACGCGAATTGCCTCAGAGAAATGGGGCTTATCTAGCCTTTTACCGCCTAGATTCTTGCCAGCATTATCGTCCCTGGCACACGAATTGTCTCAGAGAAACGGGACGTCTTTGTGTCTGCCTTATCTAGCCTTTTACCGCCTAGATTCTAGTCAACATTATCGTCAGTGGCATGCGAATTGTCTCAGAGGAATGGGATTTCTTTGTGTCTGTCTTAGCTAGCATTTCACGGTCAAGAGCCTTTTTAGGCATAACAGATATTAGATGTTTCGCCATTTTATTAAGAGATGAACGCGGTATTTTCTAAGTAGTCTGGATATCGTGCGAACACAATCCAAGGCTTGTAGGCTTGACTACATATCTGTAGGAATTCGAACATTTCTATCGTTTACTCGATAATATCTTAGGCTTCAAAAAGTGCATTAGTAATTAGTTCTTCTGCCATTTCCGCTTCCTAAATAGATCCATCGGTAAAGATTTCAATCTGATTCCTATTGTTTTTTGGGTGAGCCGGTCTCCATGGAGAATTCATTTCCTAAAAATGGGATTGCTAGGCAATAGTCAATATTAACCAGTTGTCTTAGTGACACCTCTTGCTCTTTTCATTTTATTTCTAAGTTTTATTTTATTGTGTTTTTTTTATTTCTAAACAAATTTTATTATCTTTGTATCACATACAAATCCCAGTATACAATACCTAGCAAGCAACTTTTTAAATTACTCTCTGACTAGCTTTGAGCGTCTCTATCGTTTCTGTTGAAACTTTTTAGCTTGACTTGTAGTAAGAGTATGAGTGCGTTAGATTTGGTTACATTTAAGCGAAAGTGTTTTAGCAACGAACAAAACAATTAAACCAGCTTAAAAACATACATATCTACACTAACACTAATAATATACCAAAAACTTGGTCAAAACAAAAGAAAAAAAAAACAAATAAATTTCCCCCCTGATTCTTTAGAGTCTATAGCCAAAAAAAGCTGGCTAAAAGGAAAATAAAATAAAACAACAAATATTAGAGGCCATCAATCTCTCCATCATAGATAATGATCATTGTAGATATGTATTGTTTATGGAATTATAATATCAAGCTATTGTAGCTAAAGATAATAGTTTTTTTCTTTTCTAATTTTGTTTCTTGGGTTAAACTAAAGCAAAGAACCGTTGTGCTGATTTAAATTTAAATTGATTCAAATAAAAGATGAATTTTTTTAGAAATCTTAATATTTTTTTCTTTCATAAAAGAATTGTATAAAGTCAAGGAAGTAACCAAAATATTCTTTTTGATGTTAATGCCAACATTCAATAGAATTGTAATACACTCTACAAAAACAATCTGGTTTATCTTAACAATTCTTATTGTGAGCAGCAATTTTCTCAGTGTATATACCATCCCCAGTTGGAACGAATATATCCAATGAAATTAAAGTTTCAGGCCGATAGGAGCCTCAGAAACATAAACGAATTAAGTAATCTGGAATCTGCATATTCTTTTAAAAGTGGTTCCATTTTGTGGTATACAAACGGGTCTAAAAGGGCTCATGGAAGCAGTAGCAGCAGATTTAGGTCCCAGAATGAATCCATGGGGAAACCCGCGGGTAAATTCCAAGCAAAAGTATAAACCTTCGCAAGATGCCCTCAATTATTGATAGGAGCAGAAGCTGTTGGATTGAAGTAGTCTAGTAGGTCAAGCCTCAGGTCAGACATCTCCAACAAAACGAAATATGAAAGAAAATATTTCATTGGTGACTTCCTCTCAGCAGATTTCTGGCAAAAATTCTGAGAGTAAATAAAATTTCCATGAAAGAGTTTCTCAAAAATCTGTCGCTCGGAGTCGACTTTTTACAAAAGCCAGTACATAACAATACTATCTGGCAGTCAGATTGTCATTCGGGCACTTGCCTTTTATGAGATTAAATCGAAGATAGTATGGACCGTTTGGAGAAGCTGAATCGAATAGTCATGTGGGAATTCTCCACTATGGGCAAGCAGACGAACTTACGACAAGAGAAGCTTCAACGCCTCTGAAGTGACATCAACCCTTCCGTGAAGTGGTAGCGAATGTTTGGAAGAGTATGCTCAACGAAGGGGAAGAGGCATAGAGTCTTCTCAACTGGATTCACTCGGCTGTTATGAGGTCAAATCGAAGATAGTATGGGACTGTTTGGATAAGCTGAATCTCGACTAGTCATGTGAGAATTCTCGATAAGGGACAAGCAAATGAACTTATTATGAGAGGGCATTTTAGCATTTTAAAATTTTTCAGGGTAATAAGGATACACTATAAAGTTTGAGGGGAGTGCAAAAGATTGTATGGTTTCAGCACTAAGTCAGATTGAACCTCTTCACCACAATACACTCAATACAACAACCCCCATACATTTTCACAGTGTGCTTTATACAAACGATATCAAACAAACCGAATAAGAATAAGGACGTGCATTGTGAAACGTATTTTAGAGCCACACAGTAAATAATTTCTTCCAAAAAAGAATCGAAATTCCTCCAAACCCAATATTTTTTTTCAGTGTATATCAACCATTTTAAATACGATGTATGTCCCATCTATGTATCTTCAATGTTAAAATCTTTTTGAAGGTTTTCACAGTCCCATATAACATGAGATAATTTTAATAAAAATGAATCAAATATCTTTTTGTTTATTTTTGTTATTGTATTTTATACGATCAATATTATTTATTTAAAATATTAACAAAACTATTCATGTGCAAATTATTTATTCAAATATTTTTATACGTTAATGCGAGCGAGCATTTTATACACGATATGCTGAGCATTTTTTCGAAACATTTGATATTTTTTGTTTTTTTAATAAAAATATTTTTCATTCTGTCTTTTTCATTTGTAGACTGATGTTATACACGAACTACGTCCACGATCTATGGATGGTGTTGTTGATTCGGGTGTATCATTGAATGGTGACAGTAGCTGTGGCCCAGATTCCGGTGATCATCTACAAAATCAACAGGTATGTTCTTTTTTTGTTTTTGTTTTGTTCTTAAAACTTATTAATTTAAATTATTGTCCAAAATTAGATGAAATATTTTGTAAATCTACAAAGACTTGTAACGATAACTAGCTATTAACCTAAGACTTTAAACTTGTTTTAAGGAGCTTAAAGTAATTTTCGTTTAAATTGGTAAAACAAGCTGAAAACCTCAATTAGGCAATTTGTTTAATACGCAGTATTTGAATTCTACTTGTCCACATCGCTCACTCAACTTTTTTCATTCAAATATAAGGTTTAGTAAAAAGAAATCCACTGGAATGCCAATACCAGCCTACAGTAATTTATGCTATGCGAAAAAAGTGAGATGTAGTGGTATTAATGCGAATCTTAACGGATCTTACGGATAGTAAAACGTACTGAACAGTTTCTTGAAAACATTATTGCTGAAAGTCCAACACCATGAATTCAGCGCTGTACTGAACAGTCACTCTCTCGTGGTATAAACCAAAGGAGATCATACTGGATATTTAGATATCAATTTGTCGTTCGATCCTGAATTACACAGCCCCCATAATGGAGTCCTTTTCCAACCGGCACCAATGGAAGAAACTTCTAACCGCACAGAACAATGCACTTCTGTGTTAAGATGACCGGCATTGATCATCACCATATGGAAACCGAAATGCTTCCGTCCAGACAATGCTGCATACTTACAACTGACCCAGTCATTGCTGAGGACATGTAACCTGCATTATAACCCTTACGACCAGATGATAACTGATGAACCACTTCCTCGACACATCAAGCATGATATTTGTCGCAGAGCCAACGACATCAGGGATATAATTACTGATGGGACAGCCCTCTCAGATGCTCACAAACAACTGCGTCTACAGGCAACATTAGACTCAATGTACGAATATAGATATAACAAGGAACTGAAAGTATTTCGAGTAGGCTTTGCACATCAAATTCATTTTGGCTTAAATGAGATTCCGTTGGTGCTCTACCTTCAATTCCTATCGTGAGAAAATGGTACACAGAGTTCCGAATCTTTACCTAATCTGCCAGTAAAGCCTTCACGACACGAAAAACCTATTTGTTATTTTAATAGACCTACGGTTTGTTTCCCAATCGCAAGAGACCTCACATTTTCTACTAATGTAGACACCAGCTACCAACTAAAAGAGCGTACACACTCATTATTGATCAAGTGATTTCACCTGCTTCCTTACGACAGAGGTGCGTCCTAACTCTCGAAAGCAGCAGGAGACCTGTTACAAGGAAAAAGGTTTCTTAAAATGGTTTTGTGGAACTTAACTAATCAGTAAATCATGCAAAGCGATGCTGATGGTGCCTATTCGAAAAGACTGTAAACGACTTTTGTACAGCATGAGTTGCGATTTATTACATCAATGATTTCTAGAACCAAATCTTTTCATGGAATGCGTTGTCATGGAATGCGTTTGGACTGTAAACGACTTTCGTATAGGATGAGTTGCGATTTATTGCATTAATTATTTCTAGATCCAAATCTTTTTATGGAATGCGTTTTAACTTCATAACATCTTCTCTCTATGGAACTCTACCAGAAATAATGCCAAGTTCAGGACCAACATCTTAGTCAATGATCTCCCAATAGAGTTTCATTTACAAATTATTCTGAACCATACTTAATCGTATTAGTTCTGCAATTTGATACAAATATTGGCGTTCACTAAAAGAATGTTTTTTTTTTTTGTGACAGATCTTTTGATAAATAATTTCCAAGAAAGGAGGTTTACTTAGGCTTTTTATAATTCCTATCACTTTTAATTAATCGTTACCCTGTATTGCTTAACTATTCAATATGTTTTCTCTTTTTTTGTTTCAAGGATTCTGAGGCGAGACGTTTAAAACGTGGTCACGTTCTAAGTGAGCTGTTAGAGACGGAACGAATCTACGTTAGCGAAATGAGTTCAATACTAAAGGTAAGTGTAATGCCTACAACTACTGTATGAATATGAACATATTAAAATACTTCTTCTTCTTCATATTTCTGCTCATATGAATAAATTTGTAAAAATTTTAATTACAATGTAATTAAAAATAAAATTTCTAATATTGCTTAGAATAAAGAACCTGTAAATTAATTAAAAATTATAATGAAAAGTTTTTAAACAAATCATCAAACCATGAAATACGATATTTGATTTTCGTTAAACAAAAACAAACAAAAAACAAAAACAACAAAACACAGTTGCATAAAATGCCAAAAGAGAAGCTTAGGCAGCCTCAGCCTATTGTCTTAACAGTGAAACAGTAAATGAAACAAAAAGAAAAAATAAACAACAGCAACAACAAGAAAAAAAATATATGGAATGGAATGGATTATTACAGTGGTCAGTGAACTACTTACTGCATAATACAATTATTATTTTTAACACAAACCCACACATACACACTCACATTTACTGTGTGTGAGTAGAGGAGGGGGATTGTATTTTTTGTTTTCGTTCAAATAAAATTCTAAACGGTAAAAATTGCAAGTTAAATGAACAATAATATTTCAATGAAAAATGAAAAACAAACAAAACAAAAGAAAATACATCATATACGAAAGGGAAGTAATCCTAAGTAGAGTTACTTCTACAAGTTACTAGCATTACTACGCAAGTAATGCAATTGAAAATACATTCGGGAATTCTATATTTATTGTGTGTGTTAACAACAATAGTTTGACAACTGTTAGTAATCCTCCAGAAAGTCGTTGGTAATTTTGGTAAAGGTTTTGTATAGCTACAGAACAAGGAATACCGGCCAGACTTTCTGGAAAAATTATCGGATTCGGGTTTATTGCTCACTATAGTCGTATTTATTTTACCTAAATTGGCGATTGGACATAACGAAATTTATGCTCAACCAGTTTTTCCCCGATCCAAATTTAAATCCGTTGTATAAGCAAATATCTATAAAATATCGATAAATAATATCGATAAAGCACTGAAACTCAATGAAACAATGGTGATTAAATGAATCAATAGATTTCGATACACCATTCAATACATGAGAGTTTTATTCCGTTTCGAGTCTTCGATTCAGATAGTTTATATGGTAAGGATATCGAATAAATTGTTCTTCGCATTGTTTGAAAAACCCAAACCACTTGTTCAATTTCTTACCCCATATCTTTAAAGCTAAGCGTATGAGTTGTTAACCGCCTTAAAATTGCTGTGACCCCATTTAGCATCTTACTTTTACTTCACGTATATAAATCTCCTGGGATTTAATTTTGGAAAGCAGGTTCCCAAAAATCAAAACAATATTTTTTTTCAGCCATTTAATGTCTCTTTTTCACGTATGCGTGCTCAAATGAGCTTTAGTAGCAAAGCTACCACTCCAACCTAACCTAACCTAACCTAAAATATCTTTTTTAAGCCTATTGTTGTGACAAATTTTAAAATGCTGCTCGGTGTCAACAGAGACAATCCCCTGCCTAGTATTTGATATGTACTCAAGTGTTTCTGGCTGGGGTGCATGAATGCATCGAAATTGCATTCTCATCTTCATCTACATGTTGTGCTCGAGACAATTCTAAGTGTACCCTGAGTTTACAATGTCCTGTCAAAAGTCCGATTACCTACCTCAGGGTATTCCTGTATAGTCTAGTTTGAGAATACTCTATGCCTTTCTTTATCTTCCCTCTCGATGAACATACTTTTCCATCCGCCTCACCTCCACAGAAAGATTCAAGTCACATCAGGGGCGTGGAAGCTCCTTTCCTTGTAAGTTCGTCTGCTTGTCTATTGGCGAAAAATCCCACATGACTAGCCGAGATTCAGCTTCTCCAAACAGTCCCATACTATCTGCAATTTAATCTCACAAGAGTCGAGTGTTCGAATGACGACCTGACTGTCAGATGGTGTTGATATGTCCCCTCTTTTGTACCTCTTATCAAGAACATCTTTCTAACTATTAAATCACTGCTGTGTCATTCAAATTCATACACAATAATTCATAATTATAATTTGAAAATTAAAAATTCACTTGTTTTAGTTCGATTACCTTCTCTCTTCAGCCAAAGCTGTTCGTATATATATTTTAGAGAAATACTCTGCACTTGAATGCAGATGCTTGCTTACCAATATTAATTAGTGCATTAAAAGTACTTTTAATAATAATTTAAAACAAACAAAACAAAAAAAAACAACAACAAACAACAAATAAATAGAAATACAAAAACAATAGAGAATATTGTATTATTTTTTTTGTTTTTGTTTTTGTTGCATTTGGTTGGAAAACTATTAAAAATTTAAAGCAAAAATAATAAAATTACTCTGATGATTTATTAAATGATCATGATTTATTAAAAAAGAAATTAAGACGGACTTCTTTTTTGTTGGTGAGAGAGCACTGTTAGCGGTTTCGTGAAGAAAGTCTTAGCATTCGTGTATATTTAGTCGTTGCAAACGGACGGGTTTTTGTTCACCAGCTCGCTAGCAATGCGTTATGGAGGCTATGATTTACAGAAAGCTTCTAAAGCTTCAGCACCAACCCACCACCAAGGATCGTTTCAGTTGAAGAAAGTTCAGAATACCGCATGTCAAATAATGGGCAAATTTAATACGAAACTACACTGTTCCCTTAAGAAATTGTATTTGAATAAGGCAAACGCTTCGTTAGAAGCCTCTCGCAATTCTCCGCTATCGTTTCGCGGCTCTCTATTTGATTCGGAAAATTCTTCGGGTCACATAAAACGTATTGGTTCGTTGCGTTACGATGAAAATGATTTCCGGCCTCATTTCGATATGAACGAGTGTAAAGATCATCACAATTATATATTCGGCACAAATGTTTACAATATTTCGGCCCGCAACATTTTAAATGGCAAATCGACCATTAAGATCTTGAATACCTTTAAAGAGATCGAAGAGAGTAACTCATTGGAGTCCATAAAGTCGGCCAAGAATAGCTTGCAGCGTTTGAAGGATGAAAGGAAAACCATATTTAAAGAACTCTTGGAACTGTCAAGTTGTGATGAGTCTCTGGAGTATCGTTTGGTGAAAGATTATCTGGAGTGTAATTCCTATTCGGAAATTGAAAATGATACCGAGTTTAAGGATTATTTGCAAAGAAAAAACTATACCGACATACTGTCTTATCTCAATGACTGTCACGAACCAAAAAGTTTAACATCAATTTCTTCCTCAATAGCACGGGCCCAATCCGCCTTAGGCAAAGCATCGCTAAATAGTTTAAAAGTACTCTCAATACCAAAATCTTTAAAGGAACCCAAAAAAACACCCGAAATTGAATCACATGTTTGTCACAATTGCCGTTCGGCTATGAAATCATTTACGCCCTTCGATCATAATGCCACATTAAAAGCTCCACGCCATCGGGGGGACAGCTTGGAGGATAAACCCAAAACCAATATATTTTCCTCGTCATATCGTGACATATTAAAATTCTGCCATGAATTCTTTGAGGAAAGCTTCAAGCAAAATAATCTCGAAATGCCTAAATTCACCTTCAATAAGTTTAAGGAACAGAAATATGAGCAGATTTTAAAAGATTTTGTCATGCAACAGGGCTATGAACGTGTGCAAGATTATGTTGAGGATAAATTTGGCAAATTTATCGAACATGAGTTATCGGCCTTTTGCAAAGATTTGAAATCATCCGCCCACCACTCAGCCGATGAATCGTGCGATGAAAATTGTTCAGAATGTGTAAAGATTTTAAGAATTTCGAAGAGAGTTTTTTTTGCATTTTCTAATTTATTTTTTCTCTTTCTTTGTGTCTATTTAAAGGGCTACTGTGATCAAATGCATTCAGAGGAAATGATCCACTTGGTACCGGCCAGTCTTCAGGGTAAAGAAGATATTCTATTTGGCAATTTACGTGAACTCTATACATTTCACAATGAAGTATTCCTAAAGGATTTGGAAAATTGTATATCAACCACTGAATTGGTGGCGTTATGTTTTGTACAAAGGGTAAGTACTTCTATATATATAGCAATATCGTGCACCGATATTAAAATTTAAGACCTTCGATAAGTTGCACGTCATCAATTGCGTTTAAAAATGATTTTTTTGACATCAATTTTGCATAGATCACATAATTATTTGTGTTACGTCACGGAAACAATTACGTTACGTAATATATAATTATTACTATGAAGCAATTATTTTAAATTTATTTTTTTTTTTTATTAAATTTTTATTAATAAAACACGTATATTTTTATTTTCTCTTTTCCTACTTCCAGCGTGATACTTTTTATCGTTTATATTCCTTTTACTGCCAAAATATACCACGTTCAGATCGTCTGCGTGAAACCTTAGTTGATACTCATCTGTTTTTACAAGAATGCCAAAAACGTTTAGGCCACAAATTACCATTGGCGGCCTATTTATTAAAACCTGTGCAGCGTATTACCAAATATCAATTATTACTTAAAGATCTTTTACGTTTTAGTGATAGTGGCAGTTGTACCAAAGAATTACAAAAAGCTTTGGACTGTATGTTGATTGTATTGAAATGCGTCAATGATTCTATGCATCAAGTGGCTATAACGGGATTTCCGGTAAGCGTTCACTCATGACATTTTAATATTTTTTGTTTTACGAAAATAAAACTAATCTTGTATGTTTTTTTCTGTATTTTCTAACAGACCGATTTATCTCAACAAGGCGAGTTATTGTTGCAAGATTCATTTCAGGTTTGGTCTGAATCGAAAAAAGACATACGTCTGCGTATAAAACCCCAACAAAGACATATATTTTTATATCAAAAATCTATGTTGTTTTGTAAACAAACTTCGAAACCGGGCCACAATAAGAGCACCTATCAGTTCAAGAATTATCTAAAGGTGAGTATTAATGAAGATGTTTAAGCAATTTTTTTTTTACTCAAATTCAGAGTCTAAAATTTATGAATTATAAATAATATCCAGTTGCACGTGTACAATTACGTACATCCTGCAGAAATAGCCCCTAACCTATAGCCTTGATAAAGTTTCGAGAAATTTTTCTGTCCAGAAATTTCTTTCCTAATAAGTTCACAATTTCGTGGCCTGTTTGGCAAGTCGCTTTATACAAAAAGTTATCAAAATACAATGCAATATCGTACTCAATTGACAGAAACACCATTTTCGTATTTTTAAAGAAAAATTGTTTAAAGAACTCCATCAGATCTAAATACATATCAATAAGTAAACGAATTTAAAGAAAAAAAATTTAAGTCATTGTTAAATTCACTATAAAGAAGGCAAGTTATCGAAAAATTTTCTATAGAAAAAAATGTCATCGAAAAACTTTCTGCAAGTTACAGATTTATTGTAGAAAATGTAAGTCATCGAAAATTTGTCTGTAGAAAATTTAAGTCATAGACTAATTTGCTATAGAAAATACAATTAGTTTACAAATTTATTGTAGAAAATGTAAGTAATCAACAAATTTACTACAGCAAATGCAAGTTATCGAATCCTATTCTATAGAAAAGAATGCCAATCGAAAATTTGTCTGTAGAAAATGCAATTCATCTACAAATGTATTCTAGAAAACGCAAGTCATCGACAAATTTACTACAGAAAAGCAATTTTTCATTGTCAAAATACCACTTCCTGGACGTTCATATTAATGTTCTCGGAACTTCTGTTTGCCTAACTTTTATATGTTTTCCTATACATGTAGCTTCCATAATTTGAAACTTATTCTAGTTTTATGGTTATATTATACAAATTTAAATGATTTAAATTTAAAAACAATATTTCTTACGTTACCTTTTCCAGATGTCACAAATTGGTTTAACCGAATCTGTACGCGGTGATACAAAACGTTTTGAAGTTTGGTTACAGGGACGCCAAGAAGTGCATACACTGCAAGCGCCCACCATCGAAATCAAAAATAAATGGGTAGCCGAAATCAAAAGAGTACTGCTCAATCAACTGGAAGAGTTAAAAGGTGAAAAAATCAAACAATATGGTTTAAATCAAAGGGGTCTACGACAAACCACCTCATGGGATACGCCCAATATAATAACAGCACAACGTACAATTAGTTGTGATGCCTCATCCGAATCATCAAATCGTAATTCGAATTGTAGTAGTAGTGATGATAATTGCATAACATCTGGCTTGCCCATAAGTAGTAACATGTCCATGACTTCAGCCACAAGTACAACAGATAAAGAACATAATAATGAGGCCTGTGGCTGGAGTTCGGATTATTCGAATAGTGAAGACGAAATGTCCGTGATTGAAGACAACAGTACACCGGTAAGTTTGGCAAACATTTTAGTAGATTAGTTAAACAATATTTTTTTTTAATTTATTATTTAAAAGTTTTTTTTTTCTTTAAAAATTAAAAATTTAATTGGTATTGGTTTTGTTTTATTGTCTAAATTTATTTGTTCTTTTTGTTATGATTTGTTTTGTTTTATTTTCCTTTATTATGTTTATTTATTTATTTTTAAATGTTTTTTAATTCATTTGTCTTATTTTTCCATATTTTTTTGGGTTTCTCTTTTATTTCCATGCACCAAATCAATAAAATATTAAAAAAAAAACCAAAAATAATGAAAACACTTCATCTCAAAATAATTCAAATTCATACTCCTTTAATGAATAAAAATTTGAAACAAAAAAACCATAATAATTATCACATCAATGTATAACTACTGCAAAACTGTCCGTCCTATTTTTGTTATAAATGTCGTTAAAATGAAAAACAATTTAAAAATTAAAAATAATTTATCTGGTGTCGTGTGTGTATGTGTGTGTGTGTGACTAATGACACTGGGTTTATGTGAAATGTTGCAATCATAGCGTTTCATAAACTTCCTAGCACCCTGGTCTACCACCACTTCTACTACTACTACAACTAGCAGTCATCATCATAATCATCAACATCACGACAGTGGCTCATATCCACGCAACAGCAAATCCAATTCAAAGTTCTATGTTTCGGTTGAGCACTAAAAATATTAATCCAACGTTAAAAAACCATAATAAATATCACGAGTCTTTGTCTCTCTCTCTCTCTATCTCTATCTTTCTTCAAACAAACCAAATTCTAATACAGTGCAATAATTATTTAAAAGTTAAGAATAATAATTTCACTGAAATGTATATAAAAATAATTTAAAAAAGAACAAGACAACAAGTACAATTTTACGTAAGAAAAATTTGTAAAAAATTAAAAAAAATTAAATTCCAAAACGAGTGGTAATCTTTAAAGCACGAAAACGTAGTTAAAAAATTATACATAATTAATAATAATTGTTAAATTACTTTTAGCAGTATTTATTGATTATTAATAATAAGATTTAGAAAAGTTTTTAATTTTAGTCAAGTCAAGTCTAAAAAAAAAATACTCAATCAATATTTGTAAATACGATACAATTTTATTCAAATAAATAAGTTTAAAAACGAAAAAAGAAATTGAAATTGAACCAAAGCGATAATTTTTAATTCAAATATTACAAATTGAAAGGGCATTATTTTAAATTTTGCAAATCAATTACACTTATTTTAAGAGATGTGATGCTATTCATTGAAAGTACACTGTGGTCCACAATAAAATCATATTCAATCCTCGAGCCCACTATGCATTATTATAATCTCAAATACTGTGAATAAATTGTTGATTAAGACTATATCGCAGCTGACGTATCATTGCGTCAATTGCACTACTCATTGAAAAATGTCTTGCTAACTCTAACCATATGCCTTTCCTTATTGGAGAAAAAGATAATCTTGTTTTCTTTACTTAAAGCTTCTGAGGCTTATTAGTAGTTCTTTAAATTGTCAATTTGTAGCCAAAAGTTTTGTCATCAGAAATTTAAAACACCACAAAAGGAGAGAAAACTTTTATTTCTTTCAAGAAGTCACAAATTTAATGACTTTCGTAAATAATACATAATTCTGGCACTAGTGGCGGCAATTTTAATATCTACTCCCTACATGAACAACAGGAGTAAAATATTAAGGCTTCTGAAGAACGCAAACTGGCCGAAGAGTTGCCGTTATTATTCCCCTGTAGCTAATAACAGTCGATTTGGTATTACTAAGGGAGAGATGAGTTTAAGATGTCAAGTATCAGAGTAAAGTTATTGACAAAATGAAATGTCGCTATTTCCCTGAAAACTTGTCAATTCAAGGCGAAGGAATAATAACAATAATTGAAATTCTAAAAGCTGTGCGATTGGTGATATATTCTGCTTTCAATCTTATCTTGTTTAGTGCTTTATAGTGGTTATTATAGAATCCTCAAACGTTTTCTTTTTTTGTTACCCAGTGTTACTTTTAAGCTGAAATTTTATATAAGCTTACAATAACTCGGTCGTAATCCTGACTGAAGGGTTGTAATGACCAACTATGTTCATATGTATCTCATCTAAATATTTCGAACCTATCTTAAGGTTACAGTATAAGTAACAAAATAATAATTTCGCTTACTGGATAACTTTAAAATTCGACTACAACACACACTTTCTACATTGAAAGCCTCACTTTTGAAATTAATTGCATAGTACGTAACTCCTTAGGTTTTAATTAATTTTATAACAATTTGACGATGTTAAATTAACAAAAATTCAATGCTCAATGTATTTATTTTTTTTTTGTCAAAATTCACCTGCTAGTTTGAATTCATTTCGATTATTTTTTAACAAAATATATACGAAGGTTAAGAATACTAAAAATCACTGCTTTTTTCTCTATAAAATATTTAAAAAATTAAATTGCGTTAGACTGCATAATTCAACTATTACCACCACTACTACTACTACTATTTGTTCTACTACTACTACTACTACTACTTCAACTTCACTTTTATCATCAATAAAAATAAAATTAAATATCACTTGCTCACTTGCTCAACTAATTTAAAAAAGTAATTAAAAAAGACATAAAAAAGACAATAAAAAACAAAGAATGAAAAAAATATTAAACAATGATGAATAAAACATCACTCTTCAGAATAAAAAATTATATCCATTCATCGTAAAAATAAATCTTCTTGTTATTGTATTTTGTGTATTGATTTCATGGAGTCCAGTCTATTAAACACAGTTTATCTTTCTTCTACGTAAGTTTTAGTCTTAGTATTTAGCAAAGCAATTACGTAAATATTTAGTTAAAAACTCAAATTTAAATCTCCTGTTACATGTTCTAATTCTAAAACAATAGTTTCTGTTTCTTGTGACACTAATTAAACAATCAATCAATCAATCGTTCAATTAAATAATTAATCAATCACTAATCTCTATTAACTGTTATAATAACTCACTTCACCACCACCACCACTGCCACTGCCAATTCCACTATTTAAAAAAAAATACCAAAGAAAAAATAAAACTTAAATAAATACTGTTGTATAATAAAATAAGAATTTTTTAAGAACTTTTAATAATTAATACAGTTATAATATGAATTTAATAAATGAAGAAAATGTTAATAACTAAACACCTAAAAAAATATCACCTAAAAGCACTTTAGTAAACGTTTAATAAAGGAATATCACTACCTTCACTACTGCCATCCCCATCACAACCTAGTTGAGAACACAACACTCTCACCAATAACTATTCACTATTGATCCCAGTCAGTCAGTTTATTACCAAGCAAATTAGGCTCGTTATACCATCCATGTTTCATCCCACACATTTCTAATGTCATTTATGATTTCTTTGATTAGTTTCATTATTAAACCTCATGCTTGTTTTTCAATATGATTTTGAAATTAACAAATTTCGTTCATTTTTGCTTGAGTTTTAATTAATTATTAAATAAATATTATTATTATTGTTATTGTTTTTTTACGTATGATAATTTTAAAACACTTACTTATGAAAAATTGCAATAACAGAACGTATTTGAATATTTAAACGAATAATAAAAAAAGACCAGCTTTTATATAATTACTAAAATAGCTTGTTAATGATATACTTATTATACTTACATACTATATGTTTACGAATATATATCCATATCCATATATAAAGATAAATATTAATTTTTAATGCTTAAAGCTTTTACTAATTAATGGCCATTATTATTATTATTTATACTTTTTTTACTTCATATTTTTAATTGGTTTCCAAATAAAAAAAAAATTAAAACTCGAAAATCGAAAATAAAACATTTGAAAATGCCTAACGAACATCATACAATCAATACATGTATCATCATCAACCACTATATACTACTACTACTACTACTACTTACTACTCTATCTACCAACCATATATCTACATATGTATACATACCATATCTATAAAACATCGTATAGGGTAGTAAATTTGTAGCCCTAGCCGATTATGTGGCTGTGGGACACTCGGAGGTCTCTATGCGCGAAGGCGACAATATTGAATTGCTTAAGGTGGGCTGTGCGGGCTGGTGGTATGTGCGTATATTAGGTAATTTTAAACTGTCTATATCTACTATATATTGTGTGTATGTATGTATATGAACATTTTATTTTAATTTTTATTTATTTATTATTGTTTCAAATTAATTTTGTTTAATTTAATTTTTAATATTGCTTGTATTGTTTTTTTTTCCACAACATAGATACCAATGCCGAAGGTTGGACCCCTGCCGCCTATTTGGAATCGATCAATCGAAAATCTTCTCGATCATCAAGCCGCAATCAAGAACGCTTAAATTTAAATAAAAATGATTAAATTTAAACTCTCTCCTAATCTTTGTTATCTATCCTACAAAACGCAAAACAAATCACAATATTTTTCTAAAAATAATTAATTGTTTATAAAAGAAAATACGTATTTAAACAAATAATACACATACATTTAACAATTAATTTATAATAATCTTAAAATATTAAATGTTTAGATTATTGTACTCGTATAATGCACGCTTTAATGATGATCCTTGTTTTTAATGTTGGGATCACACTAGAATTTAAAATTGAAAATTTACTGACACACACCCTCAAAAATTAACACTAATATTTGCCTTTCTTGAAATCTCTTAAAGAAGCTTAAAGTTTTTACTCTATTAATAGAACAACAACCAGACCAACAACAATTAGGCCATAATTTATGGTTGAGGAAATTAAAAAGAAACACCAAAAAAAATTACAAATTTATTACACTGTAAACAAAGTAACAGGTATGCTCATAAGGCCTTTGCTGCAGGTTCAATATATATTATTGAGTTTGAATCGCAATCCATTTTAATCGATCGATAATGATAAAATCGTCCTATTATCGTCTCAAAATAGGAGTTCACATCTTTTACAAAAATCAGAACAATTTTTCGAATATTTCATTGATTGTTTCTCTTATGAAAACTTAGAATGTCGCTTCAAAGGATTACTTTTTTATAAAATTCAATATTTTGGATTTCCCTGGACTATATGCCTTCGATTGAATTAGATTTATTTTTAATATTCAACAAATGTGTTAATACTGTCAACTGCATTTAACGCAAGCATATTAGTGGGAACATTAAACAGAAAGTATTTATTAACCACTTTAGTCGACAATTAGTGGATCAGAAGAAGAGCATTTTCTTTCAGGAAAGCAAATCATATTATTAAACTTAAATTTTTGATTCACAACAATAAGTTTTAGGCGGTTTTAAATTGCTGCTTGAGGTTTCAAGCTGTTTATCAGATATTTAGATTACTTGCTCTAAATTATTACAGAACGTCATGGATTTGAAAGGAAAAAAACTATTTCGATAATAAAAATATGAAAATATTTAACAATTTAACCTCCACAAATCCTTTACGCTCTAAATCAAAGGGAAATAAACTATAAGGTCTCCAAACACTGTAAAGAAAGAAGGTGTTTGAGTATAAGCCTGTGGAATAAAATAGACCATGTGAAGAAAATCTTTGAATATAAGTCTATGGAACTAAGGAGAGTATGAAAAGACAGTGTTCGAATACAATGAAATTAATTTCAACAGAATTTTTTTAAACTAATTATTAATATTAAAATACAAATTTTGTTAAAAAGCCAAACCATCGTATGAAAGTAACATTTGTTACACAGTGTAATTATACGCCAACTTAAGTAAATTATTTTGTTTTTTATTTCCTCAACATATCTTAAGGCCTTAATCCTAATTAAACTATTCATATTTATTCGTATGATCCTTATCCTTAAGCGAAATTTTTCTAATTAACGTTTAAGATTCTATAAAAAAAAACTTTTACAAATAAACTTAAACTCTAATCAAAATTAAAGCGTTTTATAAATGAAAAATAAACGAAAGAAAAAAAATTAAAAACAATTAAATTAAGTTTGTCGTATGTAAGCAAAGCACAGAAGTAATTAATTTAATTTATTTTTCGTCTAGTCTGTATAAAAATTATTAAATTTTATTATTTAAGAGCAAATGAAAACAGAGAGAACAATACAAAATCAAAATTTTGCTATACGTAATCATTTGAATAGAAAATTTAGTTGAATTACCAAGCAATTCTTAATAATTTTGCTAAAATATCGTATAAAAATGTTTGTAGTTTTAATTTTATAAGAAATAATTGCAAAATTTTATGTTTTTTACAATCTAAGCACTATTGTAATACAAAACGCGGGCCAGTTATCAAAAGGGTAAAAATAGAAGTGAAGTGTATACAAATAAATATTTTCAATAATGGGGCTTTTATATGTATATTTATTTTTTTCGTTTGTTGTAGATTATTTCATAGTTGTTATAGTAATTTTAAGATTGATTTACAGTTTTTAAAGCTTTTTTTAAAAGGCTTTTAATCTTGAATATTTTGTTTTTGTTCATTATGTATGTATGTATGTATTATTATTATCACCCTGTATTTTGTAATTTATTTATAATATATTTTGCAGTAGTAGTTAATTTATACAAAAAATAAACAAACAAACAATTCGTTTTACAAAATATATACAAATAAGTTATTTAAAGATAATAATACGAAAACGAACAGCAGCAATATCATTATAGTATTTATGAAATCATTATTCATATTATAATAAATCAAAACAAAGATAAATAAATAAATTAATTAAACAAATCCCTTAATGTTGTTTTATTTTAAAGAATTTAATTCTATTTCTTATCTTTCTTCATTTGCTTTTATTGTCCTACAAATTAACTACAAGTTCTCTTATATTATGTCATTGCTCATAGATTGCACTCTGCAGGTTTTTATGAATTTCAGCAACAGCTCTCAATCCATAATTCTTTGTCTTGTTGTCCTTCCATATATGTTTGGTATGAATTACTATATCAACTTGTAAGGCGTAAGAAGTAAATTCTGTTTTAAAATACAACATGATGTAATCAAAGATAAGCTCAGTAACTATTTACCGAAGAGCTCGGCTCAATTTTGATTGCATTGATGACGGATAAAATTTAAATTAATTGAAAAAAAGTATTTACTTTAGTCTTCCCCGCTTAAGAGTTAGGCCCCGTCCTTATAAAAGAAAACCTAATTTATCCATCGTTATGATAAATACGATTAACAATCAAAATTCCACTTCTAAAATTTTTAGTACTGAATTTTATCCATTTTTTACGAATGATACACCCATAGTTCAATTGAACGCATTTATACACTTGCTACCTGACTACTATGAAAAACTTTCGCAAAAATCAAACCTGGACTTGAAAGAGACTGTAATATATTTTTCTCTTCCCCTAAACCTACTTTACACAACAAGGGTTTTAGGTATATAAAGTCAGAGAGAAAATATAGAAGTACATCCGTTTTTTAAAAATGAGATTAAAAATCATCAAAAATCAGATTTTTTGTGCTTATACAGTGGGTAAAAAAACACAAAACAAAGTAAAGTAAAGAGAAAACAGTTATTTTTCTGTACAAATATTTGTTTACATAAAAATGCATCGCCGATCTAATAAAGTGTGATGGTTTTTGAAAAAGTACAAAATTACGAAGAGACATGGGGGTGGCACTACTCTTTGTTGGGATAAAATGTAAATTTAGGTCCTTAGCTTTCATTTGCTATCAAATTTATTAAAATTGGTGCCTTCGTTATAAAGTTATAAGAGGATAAAGAAAATACTTTACCAAACACCCCCTTGCTAGACAATTCTGTTCGCCTGGTAGAACACAAAAATTTTTCAAAATGAAATTTTCGCAAAAATTTTTTGTGTTGGATGTGTAAAGAAAGTATTTTCTTTAACTTCTTATAACTTTGTAAGTAGAGCACCAAATTTTATAAATTTGGTATCAAATGAAAGGTAGAAAAGTGGTCTTTCATTCTAGTATGTAAATATTATTATATTTGATACGCCCTCTTATAGATATTTAAGAAAATCAAATTTAAATGCTTAAAACTTTTCCCATACAGCACCAATTGTCATAAATTTGGTAGCAAATAGAAGCTAAGAACCTGGACTTTAATTTTCTTATATTATTTGTCACGCCTACCCATCCTCTTCCTCTTTTTTCTTCCAAAACTGCAAAGTTATAAGCTAGTACATTTAATCTATCTAAACATTATTCATTGAGCGTGGCACTACTGGGTGTTAGGAGAAAATGTAAGTTTAGGTCATTAGCTTTCGTTTGCTATCAAATTTATTAAAATTGATGCTAAATAGGTAAAGTTATAAGGCTTTACATTTAATTTGCTTAAATATCTTAAAGTGGGCGTGGCAAAAATTGTAATATTTACAGTGAGAATGAAAGTTAATGTTTGTAGCTTTTATTTGATACCAATTTTATAAAAATTGGTAACTTCGTTATAAAGTTATAAGAGGATAAAGAAAATACTTTACCAAACATCCCCTTGCTACACAATTCTGTTCGCCTGGTAGAACACAAAAAAATTTTTGAATTGAAATTTTCGCAAACATTTTTTGTGTTGGATGTGTAAAGTATTTTCTTTAACTTCTTATAACTTTGTAGGTAGAGCACCAAATTTTATAAATTTGGTATCAAATGAAAGGTAGAAGGGTGTTCTTTCATTCTAGGAATATTTGGCACACCCACTTATAGATATTTAAGAAAATTAAATTTAAATGCTTAAAACTTTTCCCATACAGTATCAATTGTTATAAATTTGGTAGCAAATATAAGCTAAGAACCCACGCCCACTCATCTTCTTCGTCCTTTTCAGAGCAGTATCCAATATTATGCGATATTTCAGACAGTGTTTAATAACAGCCTAATTACAGAAGATTCCTAGATAATGTTATTAGATCAGAAATTTTTCATATTTTAATCAATAATAGAATTGATTTACAAATATAAACTCAATGTTAGTTTCTCTCTTTTTTTCCTCAACTTTAGCTCATTTTACAAACGTGCTGTAAATTCAATTTATTTCAATAACACGTCCCAACTGCTGTAAGTGCGCTTTATATCGTATAGCTGAAGCTATTAGCTATTAAATGTTTACGGGCAATACTCATTTCTTTCCATAATTAAAAAACGAATTTTAACAAATAAAATGCAACCTCAATCCTCTTTAGTTGCTTGTAGTGTAAGGTCGTCATATTTCCATTTTTCTAATACAATTACCAAACAGAAAGACTTCTTTTTATACAGGAGAGTATATTTGTTTAGTTTAGTTATTTGTATATATAATATAGCTTTATTAAAGTTACTTATTTTTATTGAATATACACCAGTAATTATACAATTTTAACGCGTAAATAAAATAATGTCCATATACATTATTAATTTCTGAAAATAGGTTGAAATTTTATTCTTGTACAAAAACAAATAAAAAAAGAGAAAAACAAGTAAATATTTAACAATTTATTCAATGATCGAAAAGAAAAAACGTATTGCAAAATTTTTAACGAGACACACACACACACACATACACACAAGTTATTTGACTAAAAATTATAAGATTTTGCAATAACATTTCTCTATTGAATAAGTGTTAAATTTCATAAACGTTTTTCTGTTTTCCCTACACAGTAAATTTAAACAAACAAAAAAAAAAGGTTGCGTATATAGATGTATGATCTTTAGGTCAATACAATGTTCTATTTACTGATTGATTGTGTTTTTTTTAGAAGTTTTAACAACAATTACTAAAATTAATTAAACAATGAAATTATGAAAAATAAAACAAATAAACTTAGAAGGAAAAAAAAATACTTGGAAGAAAAACTAGACAATTAATGAATATACAGGATATTCTTTACAGGACATAAACCAATGACGATCTTAAGGAATGTTGATAGTTTTTAATATCTTACAACTGAAAGCAAATAAATTATATTGAAAAAAAACATGAAAAGGCCAATAATAGAACAAGAAAAGCATGTCAACAATTAACTCTCAAACAAAGATATTCAAATTCATGCCTTTATTGACACAATTTAAAGAAATAAGATAAAAAAGTTGAAAAGTTAAATTAATGCTGATCGTCATTGTTTCCTTGCTGTTAGATCAAGATGATACTTGTTGGGTCTGATGAAGAGGTAATTGCAACTAAATAGTATATTTAACATATTCTTTCCTTTTAAACTCTTTCCCAACGTATGCAGCGGCGGTTTGTTAAACGACAACTATATTTTTAAACTATTTATGATGTTCAGTAGACTTAAGTTTTCCTCTCTACAAAATAGGCAACACTGCATTTTGGTATGAAGAAAAGGAAGTGTGCACTTTAAATTTAATTAAAATTAAAATTTAGTTGGCAGTAACTCTGCTGTTGACATAGAATTGTTGTGCAGAAAGCAACAGAGTCAAAACGTAAATACAAGCAGCAATCCAACAGTTGTAGGCATTCTGAAAAAATTAAAAATTTTAAAATACGTTAAATATTTATTTATAATCAAAAAGAAAAATATAATTATTTATAAAAAAATTTTTAACAATATTATATAGTCCGCTCTAAACTTCTGATAAAATTAATTTATTAAAAATTCTTTAGCCGAAAATAAGATCTTGTGTCAACCGATTTCCTTCCATTGTGCTTTCCACAAATTAAGTTTAAGTTCAAAGTAAAGCTGTCACTGATTTATAGTTGATAAATTCACGGCGTATTTGCTGTAGTTCTTACACTATAATTACTCTATAAGGCTAACTATTGATGACCAAGATTTTAGATTATTTTTTCCTTAATCGCCAACAAAAGAATGATGTCATCTTTTAAGTAATCAAACTCAAATTGAAACCCCCTAAAAAGCGAGATTTTCCATACACAATCAAGGTTTCTTCTGCAGGCCTAGGGAGTTATTATATATTTCGGATATAGGAACCGAAACTTTTGTGGCTTTTCGATTGCATACATGAGAGGAGCGAAACTGTTTATTAATACATTAGAGAACTGTCGCAATGTGTCTTGTATTTAACAGTTTTAATACTGCTTCAAGGCATCAAAAATCACATGGAATTCGTCGCATGCATGTCTACCGATGCAGAAATCTGGACATATTAAAGCCCACCACTGAATCCATGTGCAGTTCAAACGCCGCAAGTCACCAAAGATCTTAAATCAATAATTCAAAGCCTTCATCACAGAACTTCAATCATGGTTTAGTGATTTGTTTCTTATGATGGGGTCACTGACTTATATTTCTGCGAACAAGGAGCCAAACATAGGCGGTTGCCTATCAAGATGTTATGTGTTTCAAAACCAGCCGTCGACTTACCAGCAAGATTCTGCTCTGGCTTATAAAGTTAAAACGGCCAATTTTCCAATCGAAGATGTGCGTGCGGCTATTGACGATTTGTCTGTCGCACCAATAAAACAACTATGTGTGTTATAGTATTTATGACGTCACGAAACAAAACAAAATACTTCTTCGTTTAACTGTATCGGCTGTTTTCGAGAGCAAATACCAACTTTATCCATCCACTACACCACTACTTCAAACTAATATTTAGCACTGCGTTTTAGCCAGATAAGCAAACATATTTTAGGCATTTATCACGAGTTATAAAGCAATAATTCAAGGTCAACTATTTGCAAAGCTTAAGTCATTTTCGTTAAAACAGTCTTTTCTGAATTGTTATTCTGTATGTATTTTTCATCATATTTACCTGAGTGTAGGCAGCATTGGCATCAGCATAGAATTCATCCAAAGTGTGATACTCTTCCGCCAAAGGCAAATCTTCAATCAATGCAACGCTGTGAATGTAGAAAAACAGACCCATCAAGACCTAAAAATAAAAAAACACTTTTATGATTATTATTGCATTTTTCTATGTTTTCTTGTTATCAAAATGCGTTGCATTCCTCATTGCTGGTGATAAGTAAAGGGGTGGAGACAGTATCTTCATTGTATTATGCATAGAGAAATTCTTCTCACATACGCCATTGTTTTAGTCACCAACAAAATTTCTTCTTTATTTGTAATCACTTACCAATTGAATAATGCCCCAAACGGAGATGATCAAACCGCAGAGGGATAGCTTAGGACCACAGATTTTCATTTTGATGTTATTGTAAAATTAAACTAACAAATTTCGTTTGAATTTCTTTAATTTTCCTAAGGAAAATTTATTATTTTTTTGCACAATTGTCGTCGTTTAACTTATTGAAGAAATTCGTGAAGAAAAATGTCAGTCAGGTGAAAATCATGTGACAGTTGTTCTCTAACTAAAAACCAAACGAAGTTGGTTGTGGAATGTATGTTTGAAAGTAGTGTTTATTAAAACAAATAATAATACTCTTAAAGAAAGTATCACAAAAAATAAAAACAATTATAGATTTAAACAATTTCATTAATTGTGAGCAAAAATCGTTATGGAAAATTACATTTTATTAATTTATTTCAATACAACTCATTTGTTTTGTGGAATTTACTTATTTTTACGTTTACTAACACTAATTTAACATAAAATAAAATCAGTGCTACCACTAGTAGATTTAAATGAGTTCGTACAAATATTTTAAACAAGATAACGAAAGTATACACTAAATTTGTAACGGATTTTTAAAAACTTTTAAATCTAATTTCAGACGTATCACGACGAATTTCTGTTGTAGTAATCTGTTAAGATAATAATACTTTTTATTAAATTAAACACACATATCTCAGAATATAAACAACATAACGAGAAATTTCAACAAATCAGAATTACAAATGAACGTTGTCTTTAAGTAAGTTTTTTTAGATGTGTAGTATATAAATAGAATTTACTGACACAATGGCAACACTACGTTCGTTGAGCGTACTTCTCTTGTTTAGTGTTTGTGACTTCACTAATTGTGATTAATTATCCTTAATTCATACACAAATCACGCAGTTGGTAATACAGTAAACATTTTAATGAATATGTCGGTAGTGCCGTATATTGTTTGTAATAACGGTATATATCAATGAATTTCATTTTTATTCATCATTCACCATTCCCGGAACTCACTCTACCAGGGCTACCACAACAAAAAAGTAATTTTTTTTCTAGTCCTTCAGTTCTAAACTTATCATCATCCCATCCATCTTTGAAGTATAGTTAAGTGGCAAGGGGTTTAATTCTCATTAATTACAAACGTTAATTTTTGTCTGTATTCTTTTTAAGCAAACATAATTATATATAGAAAAATCTACACATTGAACAAAAATAACCTATTTGGGTTAGATATTGCCAACCACTTATTTGTTAAAACAACGCTGTTATTATGACATACACAACCTAAAAACAAAATCGCTGGACATTTCAGCCTTGTTTTGTTACTGTCAAAAATTGTATATTGAATTGGAGTTAAAACAAAATTATTTGTTTATTTTGCAATATTTATTTGGCTTATTTACATAAATGGTTAGGAGTCTACACAAAATGCCACCCCCGACTCCTAAGGTATATCATGAGAGACAAACACGTCAGCTTTGTGCCCTACACACATTAAACAATTTATTTCAATGTAAGTTAGCGTTTTAACGCACATACTTTGTGGTAATAGTATTAGTCATCTTTGAAATGCATTTTTCAGCAAGCCATGCATTTACCAAAGAGCAATTGGATCAGATCTGCACCAACTTAAATCCAAATGTTTGGTTGAATCCACATCGTTCAATACTAGGGTTGGGTAACTATGACATCAATGTGATTATGCAGGCGCTGCAGTTTCGCAATTGCGAGGCTGCCTGGTTTGATAAACGCAAGTAGGTTATATCTATGGATACACGGAATTTAAACAACTTTTTAAACGCTACTTCAATTTTCAGAGATCCCGAGTGCATAGACTTAAATGCGATTGTTGGTTTCATTTTAAATGTACCTTCTGATTATAAGTTTGGCTTTATAACACTGCCTTTGCATAAACGGCATTGGATAGCTGTACGTGTCATCGATGGCAAATATTATAATTTAGATTCAAAATTACATGCCCCGGAATGTATAGGCTCTGAAGAGCAATTGTTTGCCTATTTACGACAACAACTACAGGCTAATAATCGCGAGTTATTCGTGATAATTGAATCAAGTGCCAATGAAGCAGATGCACCAAAGAAATGGTTAAAAGATACAAATGATAACTCGCCAACCTCAGACTTGCCGTCCTCTTCAACAAATGGCCATGTGTCATGAACAACACAATAAGTTATGGTGCTAAAATTTAACTTAAGTATATATTTTTAGGTTGTAATATCAAGTTTTTTTATTGTTATAAAAGAAACAAAGACTAGTCTGAGTAATATAAAGAACAAAGTTAAGTAACTAGGCAAGAATTCGAATACTAAGAAAAAATATCAGACTTATAAGGTTATAAACCAGTTATAAAAATTGGGGTTTTTGTGTTGTTAGTAATTAGTTTTAAGTTTCTTTTATATAAGCAATCACTTAAAAAATTTTAGAAATTAAAAAAATGAGAAATAAATATGTACAAAACAGCTTGGATTGAAATTGAGACAAAATTTATTTCAAATGGAATTTGGTAGCAGTATTTATGCTTTATTGTCTAGTACAAGTGAGATTCATACGATTATAAGACACAATGCTTGAAACAATGACCTGATCTGAATTTTGAGGCCGTTTTGTGATAACTTCTTCAATAGCCCTTATATTTATATTCCATTATCCACAAAAACTTAAGGGAACGTAATCAAACTAGTTGGTAGAAAAACGATTGCTTAGAGTTTAGATTCTATTCGAAACACGTTTTTAACAAAAATCGTGAATTTTTTATGTGTATAATATAAAAAATATTTTATTTATTCGCAAACATTTAAACTTAATTAATAAAATTTGGACAAAAGGTAATGTTTTGTATACATAAATAATTTGTGATGATTCGTATTAATTACAGGCAGTTAGTTGCGTGTATTTCATATAACATTTTTGCTTTAAAGGCCACAATTATTTTTTAAAATAAAATATTCGAGTTAAGGTCATAATTTTTTGTTTAGAGAAAAAAAAACTTATACAATTAATTAAATACTATTTAATACAAATTGTTTGTATATATGGAATATTGGACGGATATGCTTCGAGACTAATACGTTTTGCTTACGTACATACAAGGATTAATATTTTTTTTTATTAAATGTCTGTCTGAATACCGCCACTAACTACAGCTACAGAAGGTGGAGCAGTTGGTCCACGATGACCAGGTTGAGGACGTCTTGGTCTACTAGTTTGTGGTGCAAAATAGGCTTCTTGCTGTCGTTCATATTGTGGTTGTTGCTGCTGTTGCATTTGTTGCTGAGCTGCTGCTTGATAGTAGTCCACATCTCCTCCGTACTCACTAATAGCTTCGCGATTACTAATTTCATTAAGACGTTTATAACGTTCACGTCTAGCTTCAATCATATATAAAACACCGCCTGGCATTAATAACACGGCACCCACAACACCTAGAGCGAATGACCAACCCATATCATTATTCTGCCAATGAGGCATCCAATCACGCGAGTCTCCTTTTGCTCCAAATATAACCACAGCTAAGAAGCCGAAAAATGAAGCCAATACTTGACAAGAACCAATAGTTAAAAGTAAAAATACATAGCGATCATCGTCTCTCGATGTGCGTAAAAATGACAGCGTCAAAGGTAGAGCTATTAGGCACATAACAAAGCACAGTGTAGCAAACACTTGCACAGCTATATAGAACCCAGGCAATAGGAAATCGTGTATTATATAGTATTCTTCTTCAAATACCCACATGCAGCCAGAGAATACTGTGTCGTAGAAGCGGTGTATATCCTGAAAGCCATTAAAACACACCTCCCATAAACCTAAATTGGTAAATCGAGGATTTGGCAGCCGACCATCGGTAACGAGCCAATATGGTGTGGCAAAAGCAATAATAAACAACAAAAAAGCAAAAGCAGAAATTCCAACTGCTATTCGTGTATTGCGATTGCTGGCTCCCATTGCACTTTTCTTCACTTGTAATAAGATTTTATTTTTTATATTTTGTTAATAAATTGTCAGCCCCACGCCCAAAAACAACAAATCACAAAAATATTTTATTAAATGATAATAGATTCCACAAACACAGAGATGTATTGCTTGTATATTGTAATGATGTCAAAATTTAACCCTAAAATGTTCAATCAAGATTAGATTTGAAATTAAAATCTAATAAGAAATTTAACAAAATTAAATTAAAAATTAAACAGCAAATATTAATAAAGGAACTATCATGTCTTTCTACGATTGTTAAGCAGAGAAAACTGTATGAATATTAATTTTTTCGTGTTATTTTCCAGTTAGTAAATGCCAAAAATAAAAATAAAATGTGAATGATTTAAATTTTGGAAATGATTCCGAATACACCTCATTAAATTCCGATATAAATTATTTTATTATTTATGAATTTAATTTTAGTTAATAATTTTTGTTACAGTTTTTATAATAATTACTTTTGAATTTTATATGTTATCAAATGCCTGTGAATGGCAGCAAAGTTACTGTTCAGTGAAGTGGAGTACATGCATAAAAAACGAATGAAACGTAAAAAGAAATTGTAGAAAAAACTTGTTTGGCTGCAAAAAATGCAAATCAAACGTACATTTATTAAAGAATTTTTAAAAAAAAATCCATAATTAAACTAAAATAAAATCTAAAAACTATCAATGAAACAATAAGTTACAAAGAAATGCAATAAATAATTAAACATTTATAGTTAAGACCGAAGTAGAGTATTTCTATAAAAAGTGCCGTTGTGAACGTAAAGACAAAGACGTGTAAAGTGTAAGGTTGTTTGGAAGCATTACCTTGCGAAAGCGAAAAGGAGCAACAGCCAAACGGGAGACCAGCAAAGATGTCTGCTCCGGAAATTGAGATAGTCAATATAAACAATTTTGAGAAAATACAAAATTTTCTTAATGATTCAGCCTACAAAGAAATACTAGAGAACAGTGAAAACTATAACACACGCCTTTGCATAGAGAGGCGTCTGCGAATGCCTTTCTTGGACCCACAGACAGGTGTAGCACAGACACATTGTGCCCTATTCGTAAAGCAAAAGCAGCGTATGCCCGGTTTTAGAGAGGGTCAAATCTATACGTATCCTTCAAATCGTTGGCGTAAACCGAAACGACAATATCTATTAAATCATCATCATAGCTATCGGCATTATCAATACCGGGAGTCTAATAATCACCATCATCATCACTACAATGCCTCGACAGGAGCAGGTGCCTCTGGTCGGGATCACAGTGAAAATGCAGGTAGGAAGAGAACTTCAGAAAAAGTGAAAAATAAAATCGATAATGAAGGAGATTGTCTTTTTCTTCTCAAAAACGACATGAATTTAGTTCATTAACTACCCTGGACCTTTATTTTAATTTTCTTTATATGCTTCTGGGTGGTTTTGTTTTATATTCATTTTTTTATATAATTTATAGCAGCCACCCCTTGTAGGCGTAACAGTGTGAGTGCGTGTTGCGGTTGTATGTTGTGTGAGCTTTAGTTGGTTCTTTGATTGTCTTCTTTTGCAATTTTATTTTGATTTCTTCTGCTATTACTATTGTATTTGTTGTGTTATTTATTTATGTACTTATTGCTGCAGTTTTTATTTCGTATTTTCCTACATGATTTATTTATTGTTGTTATAAAAAGTTCTGTATCTTTTAATTCACCATCTTGCAGAATATAATTGCACACACTATGTACGCACACTAGGCACACATATGTACAAATGTAGTTGGGTTTACATTTGACTTTTTGTTTGGATTCCCTTTTAGTGTTTACTTGACAGACAATTGTAAATATGATAAAATATAAACAACTTACAGCTTAGTACTCCCTTTTCATCATCACTTTGTATCGTAATTTTGTTTTAAATGTACTGATTAGTTTATCTAATTCTTCTATTAGCTTTAACTGTCGATGGCAATTCGATGAGCGCCTCAGGTGATAATGATAGCAAGGATTCTCATGCTAATGCTGAAAAAGATGGCTGGTTCCATGAGGATATGGAAATGTCTTATCATCATCATGTTGATGATTTTGAAGATGATTTCGAATCCGATAATGATTTCGATGAATCGTACAGTACAAGGGGAAAACGTAAACGTGGTGCTGGTGGAACACGTTGGCGTAAAGGAAACACTTCTGTTGATGGAACACCAAAACGTGGACGAAAAGGTGGCGGTAAGTTTTTTAACAGTATTTTCTACTATTGTGTATACTTATAATAAAGGAATTATTAGAGCAAGAGTTTATGTTTGTTTAAAATAGCTTTAAAAACATTAAAAAAATATTTAAAGTTTTTTAAAAAGTTTTTAAAATTTTAAAATTAAATAATATTAAACTATAAACATTTTAGAACCGATTAAATTACATTTCAAGATTCAATTCAATGCACAAGTTTAAGTGGAAATATGTTTAATAATTATAATTATTTTAGGCACTCGTCGTCGTGGTGGATCTAATGCGGAGGGTGATGGTAGTGGAGAACATACACGCCGGCGACGTGGAGCCGGCTCCAGCGCTGGTGGAGCTAATACAACGGCTGCAGCAGCCGCCGCTGCTGCCGCAGTAGCAGCTGCCGCGAATGCTGCAACAGTAAATATGAACCATTCCAATTCAGCCTCACCCATTACGAATACAGATGATTCGTCCCAACCGGGTTTAACACTACCATCAAGTAATAATCCTCCAATTACAGCGGCCACTACATCATCATCAATACCATCACAAATTGATAATTCGTCATCAAGTCATGCAACGGATGCCTCAATGGGCTTGCCAACTGATAGTAACTCATCTGGTGCCGTGTCTGCACCACCCGCCGCCGCAGCTGCTGCGGCTGCTGTTGTAGCTGCAGCTGCTGCTACTGCCACCACCTCGACTATGCCGGCTAGCACTGCAAGTCCACACAAGACTGGTGCCAAAACAAAAGTTCGTTCCAATGACCGCGAAGTCGCCCAACCATCACCATATTGCGATTTCTGTTTGGGAGATCAGCGTGAGAATAAAAAAACTAATTTACCCGAAATATTGGTATCTTGCTCTGACTGTGGTCGTTCAGGTCATCCTTCGTGTTTACAATTTACTCCGAATATGATAATATCCGTTAAACGTTATCGCTGGCAATGTATTGAATGCAAATATTGCTCCATTTGTGGTACTTCCGATAACGATGATCAGCTTCTGTTCTGTGATGATTGCGATCGTGGTTATCACATGTATTGTCTATCCCCACCACTGGTCACGCCACCTGAAGGTTCTTGGAGCTGTAAATTGTGTTTGGAAGAATTTCACAAGGGTGATAACAATTAGTTTACTAAAGCAAAACTGAAAACGAAAACAAAAAATGATAAAATTATGAAATGATATTCATTTTCGATTTACAATATAATTATTTTTCTTTCGTACACTTTACTTTAAGTTGTAATAAGTCTTACAGGGCGTACCAGTAAGTTGTATTAATAAGTCATGAGTGCATCTAATTTTGTGTTTATTTTTATACAGAATTCCAAGGCAGCTTGTTAAAGTATACAAATTATATTTAAGCAATGACTATTCCCAATTTCCTTGTTTACGTTTCTCTCGTACTTTTATAGAAAAATAGTATTTTCTTATTGTATTATTTACTTTTTTCTTAAACTAATGTGTTTTTATTAATTTATTTCGTTTTTTTTTTATCAATCATTTTATAATGTCAAGTATAATAAGTTAGTTGTGAGAATTTAAAGATAAACTCTACACTTTCTATGTTTTTAAGCTATTTTTATAATTTCAAATTAAGCAAATTTTCTAATTAAGAAAATATCCTTGTAATTTCTATTTTATAGTAATAAACAGCTAAAGTATCGTACTATTAAACAAACAAAAAAAAAAAATAAACATGATTTAATATAGGCTTCCATTCTGAGGTGATTGAATTCTCTTTAAAAATTTCTTTGCTTTAAACGTCTTTTGGCCTTGATAATTCAAAAAAAGTATAAAAAAAATAAATAATTTGTATGTACTTTTAAAAGATTATTATTATCATTTACTTGCTCCTCTTCAGATTTGAGATTACACTTTTGGATTTGGATTTTCCAAGCATCGGTTACTCTAAAAATTTCAACTTTATTTTCGAATTTCACACATTTATGTAATTTGGAGTACGTTGATTTTGAACTCAATCTGCCACTCGATTTACTAGTGCTGGGAGCCATTTTATTACAAGATATTTGTTGTTTATCCATGGAGAATTTTAGTTATTGACCAAAAAAAGAAAATAGTTTTTGAAACAAATTATAAACAAAATATATGAAATGTAATACAAAATTTAATTATATTCTTGGCAATATCGTGACTAATCAAAAAAAAAAAATAAAATTCGAATTTAATATATTGATTTCAATTACGCCATTTGCTGCTTAGGTATGTCGCATCGAAAGAATTTGTTACAGAACAATGATAGGAAAGGGAAAATAGTCAAATCGTTTTAATAATATAATAATACTCTTGGCCTAATACTAAAGCTGTTTGCCACAATATCACGAGTACTTGACATGTCTCTTGGTTAATTCCGATTCTAATACATTGTAAATCCGCCTCATATTCCTCTTGTAACTAATAAAGTGTTAGATGTAAACGCTGCAACAAGCATTTGTGGAGTTTAGAATCTAAAAGTTTAAATACTTCCCACTCAGAATGGGCGTGCCTCCCCCTTGAGGCATGATATATCTATTACGCGGGCATTTACATTATATACTTAACTGATTTAAGTACAAGTGACGTTAGTTGCATGGTTAGCTAGTATTCGGCCATTATTATGGACCACCACATAACAAGTAAGACATATGAAAGTATCTTAATGGCATACAGTAAATTGTTGGATGTACTGGTAGCAGGAATGGTTGCCACTGTTTAGCATTCCTCGTATTCATATAAACTGAAAAGCCAGTCAAATCCACTATCATTATTAATTATGGAAAACAATGCACTCAACAAATTGCTTTCCATTCAGTCGGTGTAAATTAACTGAAATTATTTTGCAGTATGCGATGGATGGCCTTAATAGAAAGTGTTAATTGCAATACAATGATTTTACTTTAATTCTTTTTACTTTAATACTCTTTTACTTTAATGTTAAAGAATAGTATTCTATTTGCTTTCAAACATTCAACATGCAGAAGTTATTAGGTGCCATTGTATTACCTGCCTTTTACATTTTACTGAATCATGGCACTTGTGAAACAAAATTATTGAGAAACAAAAGATTTTTAATTTTTCCTAAACAGGCACCAACAAGATATCAGGTTAGTAAGTAAACGATATTTTTACGATACATTTTTTTATATGTATATTTTTTTGTATTTTCATTGTTGCATAGTTTATTGGAGGGATAGGTATACCAGCAGATTTATCATATGAATCGCTAACTATTGGTTATGTTTTAAAGGCAGAATATTGGCTGCCTTTTAATGAAACAGTTTTTCGACAGAATCCTTACTTTCCGGAATATAAGAATGACAAACTTTATAATGGTTTAGAGCCAACACCAAACTATATTAATGCAAGATCCAGTGCAAAATTGCCGAAAAAATCAACATTTCGCTGGGATATTTACGAGCTATTGGTAAACCGTTTAGACAGGTAAGCTGCTATGGAAATGTAATTATTTTTTGAAATATTAATTCTGATGAATGATCAATTTCGAAACTATAGTTATGGTTACAAAGGTCAAGAATGTGTTTTAAAGGCCATTTGTGAGGCCAATGCTTTGCAGTTTATGAGACATTTTGATGTTTTTGGTGAATTAATGCACATATTCTTTAGGTATTTATTCCTTATTATTATATTATTTAAGTTTTATTTATTAATATTATATATTATATACACATATAGCCCTTCAACCTCTAGTGATTTGAATACCGCAAAAGCCCAGGATTACAGGCAAGCTGAAAAATTGGGTTTATCTGGTGATTTCTGTTTATCATATGATTGTGACTTATCAGTTTTGGATTTGTTTTCCAAAGTTTTAAAAATTAATTAAAAACACTTCATTTTTGTAATAAATTTAACCCACATCACTGCCTTCTAACTAATTTCACTTTGACCTCATCTTTGGTGCGTATAATAATGCCTGTTTTAAACTCAAATTTATCGGGATCCACTAGGGGCAACAGTTTAAAGTGTTTTAAAACATGAATCAAGACAGTTTTCATCTCTAACATGGCAAATTTTTGACCTGTAAACAAAAAAAGGTGATTTATAAACTTAATTGAAATTTTATTAATTAGGTGGGCATATACCAACCTATACAATTCCTTTGACCAGCACTAAATGGTAGATATGCATATGGATGCCTGCCAACAGATCTCTCTGGTGTAAATCTTTCAGGATCAAATGTATTGGGATTTTCAAAATATTTTGGATTACGATGTATATCGAAAATGGACAAGGTTATAAATGTTTTTGGTGGTAAGATTAAACCATTTGGTAGTTGTATTTCATTTACTGATTCGCGCATTATAACCGGCACAGAGGGATAGAGGCGCATTGTTTCTTTTAGAAAACATTCCATGTATTTTAAATTATTAAGTTGCGAGATATTTAAGTTTTCCAAATCGTCAATGTTGTCCATTATTTCCTGGTAGCAACGTTCTTGCATTTCCGGATTTAGGGATAAGTTCATTAGACTAAATATTAAACCCATAGAGGTTGTATCGAAACCCTCGAACATAAATGTATCAACTTCTTCACATATGCCGGCATGATTAATAAGATCTTCTTTTTCGGCCTTTAAAAGTGTATCCAGCATAGCATAGCGTTTCTTTTTTAAGCTAAAAAACAGAAAAAATATTTTTTGTTAATATTTTTTAATAATTCAGCAGTTAATCGATAGTAGTCTTACCCAAATTCGTCGTTGTCTTCAGTTTTCTCGCCATTATTATTTCCTTGCAATTCCTTTTCGAATAATTGCCTTCTTTTCGCAATTATATCACTAGAAAAGTCATGAGCTGTTTTAATTGCTGGTAAATATTTATGTTCTTCCAGTAGTTTATATATGGGATCCACTAATAAATGTGCATTGTTTACACGTTTATTGAAACTTTCCTCGTAGACCTTGAAACTTTCACGATACTCATCGCCATTTAAACATTTATCCAATTTGACACCCAAAGCAGTTTCTAAAAAAAAAATGATTATTTTTTATTATAGTTTAAAATAGAAAACATGTAAATTAAAATCCTAGCAAAAGATGGACAGCAAGATAGTTCCTTAATGCCAACATAATGCCCGAATAACATGAACACTCATCGACAATCTCAGTAGTAGTTGGAGGACGGAACTACTGTGCATTCCTCTTAGAAACATTCGGTAGGTAGGTTGATAGGTAACATAACATAATTGGTCATTACAACCCTTCAGTCAGGATTACGACCTAGTTTCTCACACCACCTATGATGTGTGCGTTAATTTTTATACATGAGTGGTGGGACCTACAGTTTAAAGTCGACTCCGAACGACAGATTTTTGAGAAACTTTTCATGGCAATTTTATTTACTCTCAGAGTTTTTGCCAGATATCTGCTGAGAGGAAGTCGCCGAAGAAATACATACATACATACATAATTGGTCATTACAACCCTTCAGTCAGGATTACGACCTAGTTTCTCACACCACTTATGTTGTGTGTGTTAATTTTATACATGAGTGGCGGGACCTACAGTTTAAAGTCGACTCCGAACGACAGATTTTTGAGAAACTTTTCATGGCAATTTTATTTACTCTCAGAGTTTTTGCCAGAAATCTGCTGAGAGGAAGTCGCCGAAGAAATACTTTTGTATTTTCGTTTTGATGTCTGGCCTGGGGCTCGAACCCTGGCTTTTCGTCTAATAAGCCAACACACTACCTACTAGACCACGGCGACTTCTTAATAGGTAGAGTGTTGAAATATAATATTCTAACTTTAATTGTTGTTAAACTGACCAGAGTTTTATGAATCCGAAAAAGAAAGCGGGCACTCATAGCGCCTTGCTCTAGGGATATTATCTACTTATCGCATTGAATTGTCAAATTGAGTATGAAAAAGTAAAATTGTGCTCCTGTCTTTAATAAATTTACTGTATTTGAACGTATGTATGTATGCAAGAACGTATGTATGTATGTATATCTGCAATCTATCATTGACTATAAAGTACTAAAGTTCAATGAGAACAATTAATTATTCACAACTTACCGCAGACAACATTTAAAGTTAGCTTAGGTATAATTTCATCTAATGATAGTACATCGGTATCCAAGTTTTCTAAATCCTTGATAAACTTTTGACTTTCTTCTCTGTAAAATAGAAACAAAACTAAAAAGATTAACAAAATAATCGCTATTAATGGATAATTTTCATATTTTACTTGAATATTTCCTCAAATTGATTCAATATGTTAAAATGAAATGCTGGTGTTAACATTTTACGTCTGGCATGCCATTTTTGATCGGTCGAAATTAATAATCCCTCCCCTAAAGCTGGTTTTAAGAAGTTATAGACAAATCCTTTCGTTATAAGCCGAGTATCGGTAGCAATCAGTTCCATTAAGTCAGCCTCAATTACGTTTAAAATTGTTTTACCCAAAACATATTGTATGAAATTGCCCTTCATTTTAGCAGCACAATCGCGAGCATATTTAAAAGTGCCAACTTAAAGGGAAAAGGAAATTAAATTCACTTTTTTGGTTAAACAAAAATTGTTTCAGTTTCACATTTACCATAATCTAAACCGGCTACATCGAAAGTATTACCAAATATTGTTTTTGGAGGTAGATCAGCGGCAATTTTACTTACCGGGGAACCATCGGCGGTTCTTAGACGTGGTGCAAAAAATGCCATAATATGATAGGATTTATTTAATTTGTAAAGCCATATAATAAGTATAAGACCCACTGTCAAAGTCCATAACAACAATAACATTTTGAATTCCAGTTGCTTGTAAACAATACTTATCTAAATATTAATTTATTTTTAATTTTCTTTACACTGCAATAGATTTTCCGCTTCAATGGCTAAGAACACTCGTTAACAACTAAATGACTAGACCCTTCTAACATACGTTTTACAGTTCTTTAAATATATTAAATTAATTTTTATCTCTCTATGAAAATACACTCGAAGAATATGTTCGTAAATCATTTTGAACTAAGTATTGAAAGGAGTCGCCGTAGTCTAGTAGGTAGTGTGTTGGCTTATTAGACGCAAAAGCCTGGGTTCGAGCCCCAGGCCAGGCATCAAAGACAAAATACAAAAAGTATTTTTTCGGCGACTTCCTCTCAGTAGATTCTGGCAAAAACTCTGAGAGTAAATAAAAATTGCCATGAAAAGTTTCTCAATAAATAAAAATCTGTCGTTCGGAGTCGACTTTAAACTGTAGGTCCCACCACTCATGTATAAAATTAACACACACAACATAAGTAGTGTGAGAAACTAGGACGTTGTACAATGGGTCAATTCGACCTCCGGGTACTGTACTTGTCTTAATTGACAAGTACACGTCCTCTAACCTAACCTAACCTAACCTAAGTATTGAAATGAAAAAAACTTGGAAAAGCATGCTGATAAAATAGTTTATAAATCTCTAATTGGTCAAAAGTACTGGTCAAAGGAATGATAAGGCAGCAAAGCATGGTTTTCTTTGTAATATAGTTATCCTGTAAGACAAACCTGTATCGTTGTTCCACAACTTTAAAGAGGAAAAAGGTTGGTCCATCGGGCACAGATAATTTGACTGTGATGATGTAAGTAATCATGGCACTGTACTACTACATTTACTGTTACATGTTCTCATATTACTTTTTTGATTATATATGAACCAATGGTTACTTCTCCTTCCGTTTTCGATAACATTTTTTTTAATAATTTCCGTAAAACATAGTTGCAGTTATCGCATGAGACTTTTGTTCTTCTAGATAGATGACTTATTGTGCTACATGAATATGAATTATTACCAATTTCTTGAAAGAATTACTAACAAATGTATTCGAGTGTATAAACATAGTATTCGCTAGCTGCTTATCAGAGAATAGCAAGCAAAGTTTGTTTTGCATTATATTCCTGATAACATTCGAACAGCTTTTTTGTTTTATTTTTTTATATTTAAACAATTAACTTTTTTGCTGAAACTAATAACAATCATGAATCTGTTTAGAATAATTGTTTGTTAAAGCTCTCAAAAACGTAAAAAAAGGTATTGAGAGAGTACACAAAAGATAATTTATAACTTTTATTAATTGCGATAGGAGATCAGGCACCATTCTAAACCAATTAATCAAGCTACGATCTGTTGTTGTATTTAAACAAATGTGCCTTTGGTTAGACTATAAAGATTTGGATTTCTGTAGGAAGTGGTGGTCACTTACATCTAATTTGATATTTCAACCACTCTTAACAGATATACAATGCTATAAACATAACACAAAGGACACCCTATATTTATAAAAAAAAATTTTGGTATTCATGCTAAGCTTCATCTTTGTCCAGTAAATCGCTCCAGCAACCAAATGCAAATGTATGTGGACTTTGCTTTAATAGTAATGTAACTTAAAGTCATATCTTTCAATATATTGGAGTTCTCGCAATAATTGTAGTTGTGTAAAACTACGTGCATACTGTATAATTATTTATTTTTTAATATTTTTTAAATTGTTTTATACTACATACAGTAAAAGCAAAAAGTCTACATACGCCACTCTATACACCACTTTATGTGGACTTTTTTCCAGGTTTTTTTTAAAGGCATTTACAATTAAGAATGTTTGAATAAAAATATAACGTAGAAATTATTGGGAAAAAAATCTACATACACCGCAACACCACTGTATGTAGATTTTTTTCTTTGACTGTAGTTTGTATTTGTTTTTAGAAATTAATAACTCTGAATAAAACTAATTATTCGATAACATTTTCAAAAGTATGTATAAACTTATTAGGGTTCTCTAATATTTATGGGTTTCTATTATTATCTTGATTCTATGAATTAATGGTAAAATAAAAAGTGCCAATAAAATCATTAGGTTATCAATTATTAATTATTGTATAAGAACATATTTCACCACATCAATTCCCAATTACAATTAGCAATACTTATGTTTACTGTTTAATTGGAAATAATTGTTAAAGGGTAACCGTCGAATATCTTGCTATCTTCTCTAGAGACATCTGTGAAAAACTTAAATGTAGGTAATGCACACTTATGACTATTAATAGCTACCAGTAAATATGTGTATATTGCAATACGATATGCCCTAATACCGACTTCGTAAAGCGGGAATAACGCAAGATATAGATAACTACAGCCTATCAATTGAATATATTATAGCATAGTGTTACACCAACTCCATATTTATAAGGAAACAAAAAACACTAACATGATTTAAGAAAAAATATGAATGAATTATTGTTATTCCAACGTCATAGTAAAACAATACAACTTTTTATACATACGTACAAATATACAAATATACGAATATACAAACATTTAATAATACAATTTTAAAGTAGAGTATGGTAAATACATACTTTCACTACAATATAGTGTTCTATTTTTAACGTTTCATTATTTTAATTTTAATATTCGTTTTAGTACGTATTAATAAGCCGGCAGAAAATTTAAATGAATCAGGTTGGGTAACAGCTTCTAATTTGAAATGCTTTAAGATGTGCACTAAAACAGTTTTTATTTCGAGCATAGCAAACTTTTGACCTGTAAATGTATGTATATGTATAAAGTATATTAAAATTTATTTAATTACTATCTAAATGGCATATTTTTACTCTTACCAATACAATTTCTTTGGCCAGCACTAAAAGGTATAAACGCAAATGGATGACGGTTTTCGTATTCCGTTAACATAAAACGTTCAGGTCGAAATTCCTCAGGATTTGTATAGTATTTTGGATTCCTATGTATATCGAAAATATGTATATTAATTTGTGTACCTTTTGGTAACAGAAGATTATTGGGTAAGGCTAAATCGGATGTACATTCGCGTACTATAATGGGCACTGAAGGATATAAACGTTGGCTTTCCTTAATAAAACAATCCAAGTACTTTAAGCTGTTCAATTGCTGCATATCTAAATGGTCTAAATCATAGGAAATGTGTTGTTGAATTTCTTGTACACATTTCTCTTGCATATCCGGAAATAAAGCCAAATTCATTAAAGTGAATATTAAGTTCATGGACACAGTATCGAAGCCCTCAAACATGAAGGTATCAACTTCTTCACAAATACCAACATGATCAATTAAACCCTCTTTTTCGGCTCTTAACATGTGGTCCAACATGAAATAGCGTTGCTTACGATATATGCTTGAAATGTATTGTAGAAAAAATAAAATTTAAATATAATTTCTTAAAATATAATTAATAAAGTACATCAGTTCAAACTCACAAATCATTTTCTTCTGTGTTATTTTCATAATCCCTGTCTTGCCATTCCTTTTCCATTAAATGGCGTCGCTTTTCAATTATATCCGAAGAGAATTTATGTAATTTGTGTATAAACTTCAAATAAGTTTTACCACCACTTAACTTACTGTAGAGCATGTCGAAACCAGCCAAAAAAGGATACTTTATACGTTTCACAAGCATTTCCTCGACTTCGGTTATATGTTTGCGATAGTCATCACCATCTAAACTTTCATCCAAACTTACTCCTAAAGCCGTTTCTGAAAATGGTTATAAAATTTTAATGTAATTAGATATTTTTCAGAGATATACATATATACAAGGGCAATCCCCAAATTAGCAGACCTAGCAAAGGTAACAATTTGTCTTATTTCTCAACATATGCTAATAATTACGTTTTTAGCCAATCGACTTATTTTAATAAAGACATATAAAAAATGCATTAAAGCATTATACTTACCGCAAATACTATTAAGTGTAAAACGAGGTATAAGTTCACTTAATGATATTTCGGCTTCTAAAACACCATCCGATAATTTGCCATTTAAAATGTTAATAAATTTTACAGATTCTCGTCTAAAATATTCCAAGTTTAAAATGTAAAATTTTAATATTTCCTCCACCTAATTTTTTTTTGGTAACTTACTTAAATATTTCAATAAATTTTGTCAATATATTGAAATGAAAGGCAGGAGTTAATAAACGACGTCGGTTATGCCACTTTTTATCTACAAGATAAGCAATCTAATTTCATAACATAACATTGTCACTGTTCTCATGACTTACCAGTACTTGTTAATAGACCTGTCCTAAGAAACGGTTGCAAAAGCGTATAGGCAATACCCTTCTTCAATATACGATTATCACTTAAAATCAATTCAGCATTTTCGGCATCAATTATATTATAAACTGGACATAGTAAAAAGTATAATATGTAATTGCGTTCATACTTCTTGGCAAATTGGCGAAGATAATCAAACATTTGCTCTGTTTATACAACAACAATAAAGTAAACAATTAATAGATATGCAAATAATTGTTATAAAATATCTAAATACCCAAACTATAGGAGGACAAATCAAAACTATTTCCCCAAAAACCACAAGCAATTGATACTGATTTTTCTAAAGGTGAACCATCAACGGTTTTAATTCGTCGCGACAAAGACATGAAATTATAATCCCGGTTCAAATGTTTAAGCCAAAGTATTAAAAACGTTACCAATATTATAGTTGCGAATAGAAACATTATTATTATATGACAATATACTAGGGAAATTGAGTATACGCTTTACACTTGTAAACTAATGTATTTTACATTAAATGAAGGGCTATTTATTTGTTGATTGCTGGTTTTAAACTAAAGCTTAAAGTGTTTGCATACAAGTATAGTCGTTAATTGTGTACAAATGTATAATGGATTGAAATTAAAAAAGCGTAAGGGTTATCGCTAAATACTGTATAATGAATTATGAAGGCAAGATTACATATTTTACGAAAATAAATTGAAGTATACATACATATTCTAAGACTTTTTTAAAGGGCCACATAATACTAAACAATACATTGTTGTAAAACATCCATATCCCCTCATAGTATCCTCATAACCAAACAGACATCTCACTGTACATTTCAGTTTTAAAATCTAGTACTCGCATCAGTTCAGTTAGATTGTCAATATAGTAAATCCATAAAGAGTTATCTTATATGTAGAGTGAAGTAATCTTAATGAAAGAGGCGTGTATCAGAATGTAATCTGTAAACTTATTTCACAATAAGTACTTTTCACTATTGATGACTTAATGATGTAATTTATATTTATTACTTCGTTATTGTATTTATTGGCACTTCTTTAGACAAATTATAATCCATAAACATGGTTCTTTACATAAATCTTGGCAATTCTAAAACATATCAAGTAGCGGTAACGGCATGACAATTATTTAAAAATATAACAGTTAACAATTTAAAACCACTTTGCTAGTTAAAGCATTTATAAATATGTAAATAATTTCTCTGTTTAAACAGCAATAGAGACTTGTTCGTTTGAATTGATATAGACAAATAATTTCCGGGAAAGAATAAGAATTTCAGTTAGATATCGAAATTTTGTTTTGAAGTTTTTAAGGCAATTGTAGCAATTATTGATTTCAACGTATTAAATTGCTTTTTACGTGATTTTCTATTTGATCATTATTCTTACGATTAAGAATAATCTACATTTAAAAAAACGTGCAATACACAATAATTTTGTTAGTCTATAAACGTTTTTCTTTAATTATGTACATACAAACGAGTATTTAATTACAAATATATAAATTAGCATAGAACATTTCATAGTTCAAAGATTATAACCACGATGAAAGACGTACTATGAATCATTGTAAGAAAAATTAACGTTTTCGTTTTTATTTACTAGGAATTTTAATTTTATAAGAAGTGCAAACAACAAAAAAAAATAATACAAAATTTAAATTATTATTCTTGGACATCTATACTGGACATGTATACTTCAAGTATACAAAGTAAATTTAAGTACAATTTCTAATATAATTAAATAAATAAAATAAAACCACTGCACTTCCATTATATTTTCTAAGTTACATACTTTATTGTATAATTTTGCGTTAAAAAATATAATTGTTTGCAAATATTAAAAAAAAAACTTAAAAATAGAATGACAGTCATTTTACGCAATGATAATATCCTATACCACAGTCCATTTATTTTTACTTAGTGGTAGGAAAATGTTTGTTTCTTATAGTAGCATCTTTACCATCAAATGTTATGGATTCATAAAAGAATTTTCGATTAATCCGGCACTGTACTCCACACTTAGTGGACCCGCAATTCTCACATTCATACCAACATCCTGGACAGTCGTCATCCATACAGTCGCATACATCTAAACCATTATGACGTATGTGACCATATTCATCGTAGACACTACGGGTATTAGCTGGTGGTTTCCGTTTTAATTTACGCTTTTCTCTATTCGATTTATCGGGATCGAAATCATCCAGGAACTTCAACTCATCGCATCTCTCTCGAAGCCTTCGTTCTGCATGTAATTTCCGTGGTCTTTCACGCAGAGACATGCGCAAACCGGTGCCTTCATTTTGTTCAGAGTCATCCATAGTTGGTTTGTAAATAATTAACTAAATATAATTTAAGAAATTATTTTAGTATTTAATATTTGTTTATGTAAAATTTCTAAAGCGGCAAGTATAAACAAAAATAAACAATGAGGGAGATGCCACCGTTCTAATAATTGAAACGAGTTCATATTGCCAGATGATTAATTCAAATCAAAGTTGTGATAAATTTAATGATCATAACGGTCAATTTTTTTTTTATTTTATTGAAATATTATAAATATTAGTTCACATTTACACACATTATCAAACTTTGTTCATTTCTCTTTAGAACTTGGGTTTTGAAATTGTTTTCACTTTTTTCAATTTTTATTTTATATGCAATCAAACCTATATGCGATATTTAAATACCAGTCTGGTCGCCCTATTTATAAATGCAGTTATCTATAACGGTCTGGTAGCATCACATACCATATGACATTTCCATGAGACCTGAAAAAAAACTGTCAGTCAGATTTTTTGTTTTCACGATTTTTCCATGTTGCGATTAGAATTTTCTGATTTATTTTTAGAGCAAAAATATAAATAATTTATTACAAATTCAACAGGAAAAGGTAAGTCCCAACAATATTGATCGCATTATGCATTGTTTATTCAAAAGTTTATTCGGGAAACTCATACAAAATCATAAAGTCAGTATAAAGATATCAATTGAAATTTATGCTGAACATGTCGTCTCGCTGATGTAACAGTGTGTGTATTTGGTGAAATCAATTGAAATTGAATTATTATAAAAAAGTTAATAAAAACTGTAGAAAATATTTGCAATATATGAAAAAAAGGAATTTAAATTGTTTCCATTTTATAGAAACAAAAAAACTGAAAAAGGAAATTCATAAAGAAAATACAGATTGAAGTTGTGAAAAGACACCAGACAAAACATGTTGAGAGGATTGCAGTTTATAAAGCCGGTTCTTAATCAGAATATCCGGCAAAAATTTAACAGATCAAAACATGTGGGCACCGGTGTCGATATGCGCCCAGCAGCTAAGGGTATGCAAAATTTGGAAACACCTGCAATCATAACGCAATTGGATCCTAAATATAAAGAGGGACAAAAGTATGAAGGATTTGAATGTGTACGCACCGAACAAGTGCCAGAATTTGGTATAATGTCGTACACTTTTCGCCATTTGGTAACAGGCACTGAACTGTGGTACTTGGATCGCAATGATGCCAATAATGTATTTTCGGTGAATTTCCGTACAACACCATTCGACTCGACTGGCTTGCCACACATATTAGAACATAGTGTTCTATGTGGATCGAAAAAGTATCCTGTGAGAGATCCATTCTTTAAAATGCTCAACCGTTCAGTGGCTACATTTATGAATGCTATGACTGGACCCGATTATACAATGTATCCGTTTTCATCAATGAACGAAACTGATTTCAGGAATTTACAAAAAATCTACTTGGATGCTGTATTTAGGTAAGCTTTGAATTGTTTAAATAATTATTAGATATTAATTATTTGCTTTTTTGTGTTATTGCTTTATTTGCTACCTATCCGAATATAATAAGTAAATCAAATTGCAGGAAAAACACAAAAAAATTTAGTGAATTTATTTATGTTTTCCACACAAACAGACGTTTGCCTGAAATCGTTTGTCTTATAAAAACAGGCCTTATGTTGCCTCGAACTATGTTTGTATATGATAAACAATTTTAGCGGGTAGAAAATTTTTGTGAATGTTTTTGATATAAAATTTTTGATCTTGTGAAAATGATTCTCTTTTCGAAATAAGGATATAATTAATTCCGTTCGTAGTTTATTGCCTGCATATTTTACTTTATCTGTATAGATTTTATTTAAAGATTTATTTCAGATGTTTAAACATTTCTTCGCATACAATATAATGTATGTATACATATGTACGTGCACTTAATTTTTATCAGTTAATGAAATGCAAGTTCATGTTATTTCCATATATGTATGTTAAACTCAATCTACTATAAATAGACTTTAAACTCTGTTAGGAAAACTAAATAATAAAAATTTACTTGATAAAGATTACCACTATAGGCTTTATTATGTAAAGAGAAGATTGAACATTTTTTGAAAAACGATAGGAATTTTATAAGACAATGAGGTATCAAAATTGTTTTGGTTTTGTTTAAAATTTAACTATACATGCCTTATTTTCTCTAATTTTTGTATATTTACACAAATTGTAAATAAAAACTTGAACAATGCTGAAGTTATTAGATATAAAAGACGAATAAATGTGTTCATAAAATTCTATATGATTAGCATTGATTTCTTTTTTTATTCTTTTTTATGTAAATATTTTTTTTTATGCTTTATAATCGTAGTAGGTGTCTAGTTTTTTAAAAAAATCTGTTATTTACTATAATATTCATGGGTTTTTACAATTGTAATTTCAAAGTCAGATGTATTTTAGCTAGAGAATACCTTTTCTAACTTTATTTCTAAGAAATGATATGCTAAACTCCTCTACCCTGCAGTTTGTCAAATTTATCACAAAAAAATTTGTAAACTTACGACCTAAAAAAATTTAATTTCATGTTCAATTGGGTAATTATGTATGTATACTCATCAGTTGTTTTCTTAATGTTGTTATATGTATATATGAGTACGAATATATGTCACAGCATATATATACAAACATATATATAATTCAGCACAATTAATTAAAGACATTTTTTAGTTATTCATTATAAAGAACATCTCATTATTTCTATACTATGTTCCATTTATTCTATAAACAAAATTAATTTGCCGACAATGTTGCTTTTGATGTTTGTCACAAGCAGATTGTTTTTCTAACAAATACAAGAGAAATACATTTCCATTTCCATTATTTCTATACCTGGTTTCATTTGTTCCATAAAACAAAATTAATTTGCTGACAATGTTGCTTTTGATGTTTGTCACAGATATGTTATTTAGTAGTATTTTAAAACATTTAACGTTTGTATACTGAATATTAATTATACACTTGTAAAATTAATTTTTACTGTACATAATGCACTTTTTCTAAAGTAAGCAAGAATAACTAAACACCAGCAGACATATTTTAAATATGATTAGTTTAGTTTTCTAAATTATATTTTTAAATTTGAAAATATAACTTTTAATAACTTAATACTTAAAAATGTTTTTCTTTTCTTTATTTTCAGACCAAATTTAGAATATCTTGATTTTCTTCAAGAAGGCTGGCGCCTTGAACATTCCAATTTAAAGGACAGAGAATCTGAGTTTGTTATTAAGGGTGTTGTGTACAATGAAATGAAGGGTGCTTTTTCGGAAAATGCCTCTGTATTTGGCCAAAATCTATTGAATAATCTTTTGCCTGATCACACGTATGGTTATGTATCGGGTGGTAATCCTTTGGAAATACCCAAGTTAACACACGCTAACCTAGTCGATTTCCATCGTAAATACTATCATCCCAGCAATGCTCGCATCTATACATATGGTTCTTTTGATTTGCTTAGGACTTTGAATTATGTCAACAAGGAATATTTAAGTAAATATGAACACATTGATAACTCGTATAGTCGCATACCAAATCAGCCCAGATGGGATAAACCCCGTAATGTACACATATCAAGTCGTTTCGATAATATGGGTGCGCCATTTGAGAGACAAAATCAAATAGCTATTGCCTTACTTATGTCTGATGTCACTGATATTCAACAGACATTCGTATTGTATGTCTTATCGGAGTTATTAGTAAGAGGACCCAATTCACCTTTCTATCGCAATTTAATAGAGCCTAATTTCTCTGGCGGTTATAATCAAACAACCGGTTTCGATCCTCAAATTAAGGATACATTCTTCTGTGTGGGCTTGCAAGATTTAAGAGTAGAAGATTTTGGCCGTGTGCAAGAATTATATGATTCCACCATAAAGGAGGTCATTGAGAAAGGATTCGATTTGAAGCATGTTGAAAGTGTTTTGCATAACATTGAATTGTCACTGAAACATCAATCACCGCAATTTGGTTTGGGCCTGCTGTTTAATTCAACACCATTGTGGAATCACGAAGGCGACGTAGTTGAGAATTTAAGAGTTTCGAATATGATTTCTCAATTCCGCACAAAACTGCAACAAGATCCTCAGTATTTGCAAAAGAAAACTGCACAATATTTTGCAAATAATACCCACAGATTAACGTTGACCATGTCTCCCGATGACACCTATGAAGATAATTTCAAAGCAGCCGAATTAGAGTTAATTAAACAAAAAATCATTTCTTTGGATCATGAGAAGAGAAACCAAATCTATGAGAATGGTTTGAAATTGGAAGAAGCCCAAAAGGCCATACCCAATGTTGATATTCTGCCATGTCTGAAGTTATCTGACGTACAAGAGGCAGCCAAATTACAGCCTCTGGATGTGGTGAAAATAAACCAGGTGCCTACCCAAGTTTGCAATGTGCATACAAACGAAATTTCTTACTATAAAACTTACTTTGATGGCACCGCTTTAACGCAAAATGAAATACTTTTAATACCTCTCTTCTGCAATATTATCAACGATATGGGCACTACAAATTACGATTATAGAGAATTCGATAAACTAGTATTATCTAAGACTGCTGGAATTAATTTTAAACTTCATTTTGCCGAAAGTATTTACGACAGCAAAACCTACAACTTGGGCGTTCTAATGACCACTCATGCTTTAGACAAAAATGTACCCGATATGTTCGACTTAAGCAAGGAATTGTTAATGAATTACAAAATGGATGATGAAGAAAGAGTTAAAATGTTGATTGATAATTACATGTCTAGCATATCAGTGGGTATAACCAGTTCAGGTCATCTTTATGCTATGCAATCATGTGCTGGACTAGTAACGGATTCGGCTAAATTGAAATCAATGTTGGCTGGTGTTGAGCACATAGAATATATGAAGCGTTATATTAAGGACAATAGTACTAAACAGATTATGGCCAATTTGAAAGCATTAGGCAAGAAATTATTTAATAAGTACTCTATGCGCTCAGCTGTTAATGTATCCGATGAATTCTACCCCAGTTTTATAAAGCATTACGAACAGTTCCTTAAAGATTTACCAGAGCAGCCAGTCGAAAAGGTAGAAACTAAGGTACAACTTTTAGAACCAAGCTGTCAGCATTTCATTATGAATATTCCAGTCAACTACTGTGCCAAGGCCATGTTTACGGTGCCCTATTCGCACAGGGATCATCCTACGCTAAGAGTTTTAGCTAAACTTATATCGGCCAAGTATCTTTTGCCAGTAGTTAGAGAACAAAATGGTGCTTATGGTGCTGGTGCTAAATTGGGTTCGGATGGCATCTTTAGCTTTTTCAGTTATCGTGATCCCAATTCAACGAAAACTCTCGAAGCTTTTGATAACACTTATCAGTGGTTGCAAGATAATAATTCGCAAATTAACGAACAAACACTATTTGAAGCAAAGCTGGGCGTCTTACAGCAACTGGATGCTCCCATTGCTCCCGGCAATATGGGAATAGACTTCTTTTTGTATGGCGTGTCGCAGGAAATGTTTTTGAAATATCGTTCTCGTATGCTGGCCGTAACTATGAACGAATTGCAACAAGTTGTTGATAAATATTTCAAATCTCCACCCGCCTATTGTGGAAAGTGTATATTAGGACCGGAAAATAAAGATCTTGAAAAAGTAACCAATCTTAAATGGAAGACTATACAATAAATTCAACGATAATAAATACTAATACTTACATTGTAATTTCGTTATTATTTAATCTACTATGTATGTATTTATATGATGATTTTGATTCGGTGTAAATTAATTTAGCAGTCCTTTCTTTTAAATTAGAATTTTCTTTGACTGTTTGCCTATTATTTTAGAAACGTACACGTTATTAAATGTATTTTCTATTTCTATGAAAAAATCCATTAAACTTTAGTATATAATAATAATCTGCGTTTATTAATATACATATAAATTTATATGCATAAATATATTTCTTAATTAATGTTTAATTTAATACATTTTCCATTCTTTTTTATTACATACATTTCTATTTCACTAATTCTGTATATTGGTTTTTTTTATAATTTGTTTTCCTTTTTTTGAATTTCATTTAAACATTTGTAAAAAAAACTAACGAGAAACATTTCTCTTGTGTACACACATACACCACTTGTTGCAATTGCAAAAAAAAAAATTCCCAAAAATTTCAAAATTATTTCTCTGATAAACATGTTAGGAAACTCGGTAATAAAATTTGTTAATTGTTAAGCTATTTTTTAAATGACACTCTCAAGCGAGCGAATAAAAAAAATATAAAATAAAAGGAAAAATGTTAATTAGTTCAACATTTTTTTTAATGTTAATCTATATGCATAAAAAGAATTAGAAATAAACGAAACGTTAAAACATAAAATAAAACACAATACTACATACATATTTTTATTCATAGGATAAAGAAAAATAAAAAAGTTTGGGGCCAGAATCTAATAAATTATTCAGAAGTGCTGATTAGACAGTGTCTTTTGGCATATATGCGGTTGTAGAATGTACTGATTTCCAGCTGCTTTTGTAAGGTTACTGTACTGTTAACATCTCTATTTGTTAACTATGCTGCTAATAGACCAACTGATTATAGAATGGAATGCTGGCTAATTGTTTGCCTGACGACTTCTGCTCAGACAGTCGAGAGCAGTGAATACAAGACACTGCAACAGTTGCAGTTCGTTCCCACGATAATCGGACCTACGCTCCGGAACGACTCGACTACTCATCGGCCATGGATTGTCAACCCAGCGAAAGCTCTTTCAATCGAAAGTTTTTTCCCAAGGGAGACACTTCCGGAGATAGCAGCAGAGCTGTTAAAACAACAACAACAATTGGAGTTACAATGACGATATGTTCAGGCGGACATTTGAGAAAGACAGTAAACGTACAGAGGTAACAAAACTGTAACGAACATGACTTAAGAGCACAGTGCTCTGGACTGCCTACTGACGAAATACTTGATCTGTGGTTCTGGGGTGTTTACAAAAGTTGGAAGATTGAAGAGCTGGATTATGTTAAAGAAATATCCGAATAATATATAAATAGGCCTCTATTTAAAAAAAGAAAATATTTTATTTATTAATATTCTTTTTTTTTATTTAAACTTTTAAGATTTAATTTTGTTTTCGTGATGTCCCTGCCAACTGATTTCAATAACTCGCATGAATACTTCCGTGAAGCTGTGGATTTTTTAAAACAAAATTCATGGATTTATAGGGAAGCAAATACTATGTTTCTCAAAAATGGAATATTAAATGAAATGCCCCAAGAGTATAAGGATTACTTTTCCAACATACAACATGAAGAATTGCATCAATTTCCATATGTGCATCAAGCATTAGATGCACCTGAAACACCCGCAACAATCATAAGATTTCGGCAAAAGTTAACAAAACTTATACCAGAGGAAGCCTACCATGAACCCAAGGATATTGAGAAACAAAAAGGAAAACCTGATAATCTTAAAAAGATGAATGTTAAGAAACAACATGAAATACAAAGATTAGCAACAAAGGTAGAGCATGTGCTTAAGCTAAAGGACTATGGCAAGGATAATAGGCATGAAGAGAAATGTGTTTTAATAGATTTTGGTTGTGGTTTGGGTTACTTAAGCGAATTGTTGTATAAACTTAATGAAAATCTACTCATCTTGGGCTTAGAAGCTGACACATATCGTGTGCAAGCAGCTGAAAAACGTGTCAAAGCTTATATGCCTACCGGCTGTAAACCAATACAATATCGTCAACAATTCATAACAGAAAATTCCAAAGAATTCATTGTTGTTGCTGTAGAAGAACTTTTCAAATTAAATTATCATCATACCTTAACACAACAACAACAACAACAAGTAACCACAAAGATGGCTATAATTGGTTTACACGCATGTGCTGATTTAACTATAACCTCCATGAAACTCTTCTTTCAATTGCCTCAAGTACAATATTTAATTATTATGCCCTGCTGCTATCACAAGTTACAAATAATAGATGATGACTCTTCTGCTGCTACTGCTACTGCTGATTTAAAGTTTAGAAATTTTCCCATAAGCGAAAGTCTTAAAGAAGTTCTCTTGGCAAACGAAAGTGACAAATCCAATTATGCGAGCAAAGGGAGAGATACTGAACACTATGCAACATATTTAAATCGTCCTTTTCTGCGTTTGGCCTGCCAACAAACACTAAAACGTTGGAGTCAATGTTCTCCACACGCACACTGTGCTCATGGTTGTGAAATGTTCTTAAGAGCGGTGGCAGAATCATTAAAGCCTGAGCAAAGGGACATGGAGTTGATGATTGTTAAACGTAAAGAGGAGAAAATTGATTTTAATTCTTTGACTGTGGAGCAGAGAAATGCATTCGATATGTTTAGTCGCCTATATGCTTTGAAATCGAAGGAAACAAATGATTTCATAGCATGGACAGAGAGCCATCGAAAGATGTTTGACGATATAATGGAAAAACATTCAAATGGTTGTAAATTGGCAGAAGGTTTAACCTGTTTGCAGACATCTATGCAGGTAATAATAACGAATATTTTAATGGTTTTCCAGTGTCCTAATTAATAACACTCAATTTCCATTTAAATTTCAGAAACTATGTGAAAATCTTGTCCTCTATGACCGCTTGTGTTATATGGAGGAAACAGCTTTAAATTTGAATTTAAACATTAAAGTGCGTTATGAAAAAATCATGGATGAGGAATTGTCTCCCCGTTGTTATGTTTTAATTGCAGAAAAATTATAATGCGGGTTACTTCTTAGCCTACCTTACAAATGACAAACAAAACTCAGCATTCTTCATATTAATTAAACTTTTTTACAAATTAAAATAAATAAAAGGAAATATACTTACTTTGAAAACACTTATCACACTACCTTCATTTTAAAAATTATTCCGCCGTAACATTAATACATATTATTGCAAAAGTAATTTGATTTTAAATTTAAGCGAGTGTGTTAAATTAAATCGCATTAATTAAGGCAATTACAGTAAACTGCTACTCACTCACCTTTTTCTTATAGGCAATTGAAAGTAATTGAAGGAGAAAGAAAATATAAAACGATACATACGAGTACATATGTACATAATATAATTAGTTATTATATTCCTTCAGCTAGGATTACGACCACTGGCGGGACCTATAGTTGAAAGTCGCCAGAAAGTTGCCAGAAATCTGCTGTGAGAAAGTCGCCGAAGAAATATTTGTTCATACTTTCATTTTGATGTCTGACCTGGGATACGAACCTTGGCCTTACGTCTAATAAGTCAACACACTACCTACTAGACTACGGCGACTTCATTAAACGATATATGCAAAACAAAGTTTTACTGTAAACATTATAAACAAAGGGGTGCTCCTGTATAACGCATAACAGCTCTTGTCCTCAAAGCGCAATGTCTCGCTAAAAACTTGTGAAATTTCATATACATTTTCTTCCCAGTATCACTAGCTATTCCCATTACACCTCCCGTGTGCACCTTACTGGAGGCTAAACATCGAGCTAACATAGTGTCCAGCAAGTAACTTCAAGGCAGCTTGACTATGCACTCATAAGTGAGCCTAAAGGACAGCTTTATGCCATCCCTATAGGCAATTAGATCCTTGACTATAGTCAGCGTCTTCCCTAAAGTTAACATTGAGATTGCCTACATCACGCCAATGCTCCCTGTCTGGAAAATTTGGGTTTTAACATGACGACTATTAAGACGGATTTTAACCACGGAGAATCTCTCCGAGAGCAGTATGATATTTATATAATATGGTTGCCGGTACATAGAAGTATTCCAGGGAAATGTAGGGCCAGACTCTCAAATTCTCTAGTAATTTCTCTACATTGGAATCCCCATGTAAAAACTCCAAAAAATAAAATTAACAATGCTTTGCAGCTTTAAATACGAGAAAGAAGGAAGGAAGTGCAGAAAATCTAGCTAAGGTTAGATGAAGGGCACATGGAAAGTCTGCTAAAACTTTAAAAGAGCAAGGTCAGTAGAGTGAGTAAAATTATTACGTGGCATTGCATTCATTATAGGCACTCAAGTGTGAGCATTGGTCACATGCAACCAGCTTCGGTAGGAACTGGAAATATAGAAGAAAACTCAGGATTATATCAGAGAAAAGAAAGTTTCTATTCTACTAACGATCTCAGTGAACTGTGAAAAATGGGTATTATGAGTCTACGTACGTTATTCAGACGCTGTGTATGGTATCAGGACTAGAGGAAATTGGTTATATATGTCTGTATATGGTCTAAGTATGTCTCTCTCATCCTTTAGGCTTGATACCGACGTTCCTACCTTGCCATAGGAGTAGTTGGCCTTATTGGTCAAGTAAACAGTAACAGAAAGTCCTCTTTCATACATACATACATACATAATTGGTCATTACATTACCCTTCAGTTAGGATTGCGACCTAGCTTCTCACACCACTTACGTTGTGTGCGTTAATTTTATACATGAGCGGCGGGACCTACAGTTTAAAGTCGACTCCGAACGACAGATTTCTTGAGAAACTTTTCATGGCAATTTTATTTACTCCCAAAGTTTTTGCCAGAAAGCTGCTGAGAGGAAGTCGCCGAAGAAATACTTTTTGTATTTTATTTTGATGTCTGGCCTGGGGCTCGAACCCTGGCTTTTCGTCTAATAACCCAACACACTACCTACTAGACCACGGCGACTTCCCCTTTCGCATCAGATAATTTATGTATCTGACTACGATATCAGTATGTAGCTAATAAGGTTTGGACATTCACATTATAACATTACTTTTGAGCCACCTGGTATTTTTTCGATTAAATAAAACACCATCTTTGTTTTCATTTAGTCTGCTTTTTATTTTAGCATTTGTGCTATACTCTTCTGTTTAAATTTAATTTATTTAATATTGTTTTTGTATTTTGTTTTTGTTTTTTTATATGTTTAACATTTTCTATATAATACAATACATAATAATTATATTTTTTTTGTTGTTGTTAATTGTTTATTAATATTTAGTTTATAACAATAAAAAGAATGATGGTTTGTTTGTTTTTTTTTCCAATTATTTTTCAACAAAGACACTAAAAAAAAATCTGGTGAAAAGTCATGTCATGCCTGTTGTTTTTATTTTTAATTTTTTTCTTGATTTATTTAATATTTATTTTTAATTTATACGTTCAATAAATAGTTATAATTAGAATATTTTATTTATTTTTTGTTTTCTAATAAATATATATGTATATATGTATATAGTATGTATAATTAAATAGTTTTCTTTATTTTTTTGTGTTATTTCATAACAATGGATACAATTTGTTGTTAATATTTAGCATTTAACTATTTACAGAGATAATCATACAAAAATGATAATAAATTATGTTGAACTAAACACATGCATATACAAATTTACTAGAATTAAAATTTATCCAGCCCTGTGTGTGTGTTTGTTGTTATTTTATTATTATTATTATTAATTAAAGAATTTTCTTTTATTATGTATTTTGTTTTGTTTTTGTTTTCTAAAATTAATTTAAATTTTAATTCTAGTTTATTTTACATTTAAACATAAAACAAAACAAACATTTACGATTTACTTTTTATTAATACAATATTTCTTTATGTATGTATGTATGATTTTATTTTTTTATAATATTAAGTACATATGTATGCAAGTATTATGTTTTTATATGCATATTGTTTTATATTTTATTTATTTTTTTATTTATTTTCATTCTTTTCTTTTAATTTTTTATATTTTTCAAAATGCTGTAGTAAATTATGGAATTTTAATCCTTTGTATGTGTGTGTGTTTTAGTTTTGTTTTAAGTTATAAAAATTAATATACAATTTATTTTCTATCATCACTACTATCCTCTTCATTATTCATATCATTATTAGCATTCAGATTATTATCATTGTCATTATCATCATTGTCGTCATTGAGGAAAGCAGCTCTGTTTACATCGTTTAACATTCTTTCTTTGTAATCATCATTAATTGCAGCATTTTTCGAATAGTACATGGGATTACTGAAAATATATTTTAAACAAGAGAAAACAAAGAAAAAAGAAGAGGCACAGTATAAATTTATCTAATTTTAAAGTTTTTATTTTCAATTGAAAATTCATTCTCCAACGTGTAATAGAAAAATTAACAGTGTTCTAACCCCAACGCTATCGAAAGATTGTGGTTTATATTAATGAGGCGATATACAATTAATAATACATACATACATAATTGCTCATTACACTATCCTTCAGTTAGGATTGGGACCTAGCTTCGCACACCACTTATGTTGGCTGTGTTAATTTCATCCATTAGTGGCAGGACCTGCAGTTTAAAGTCGACTCCGAACGACGATTTTTTTTGCGAAACTTTTCATGGCAATTTTTATTTACTCTCCGCCTTTTTTAGATTTTATATTCGTTAGATTTTATATTCAAACTTTACATGGTGATTTTATTTATACTCAGAGTTTTTGCCAGAAATCTGCTGAGAGAAAGCCGCCGAAGAATATTTTTTCATATTTTCGTTTTGATGTCTGACCCGGGGTTTGAACCGTGGCCTTTACGTCTAATAAGGCAACACACTACCTACTAGACTACGACGACTTCATAATGTACTCCTCTAATGACTTGAATCTGGGCTTCTATTCTTGAAGCCTGGATCAAAGACTGAAAACTATTTTCTGTGCCGAAAACAGCAACTCTACGGATGACATCTACACAGACTGCCCTAGAAAAAGCTACAGTGGTTATCATAGAGCTCCGGTTAGCTGAGTACATAATGATTTTAAATTTTCAGTTTTTTTTTTTTTTTAATAAAACACGGCTTAAGCACTGAATATAAGAACCAAGATCATGGCAAGTGGACATATTTGCTTATTCCTGACTAGGAACTATGGAAAAACAGAAGAAATGGCGAATTAGGTTAGTACATAATCCAGAAAGTACTTATATCGCATAGGGAAGGCTTTTGCACACCATTCTGTATTTACAGGAAGGAAAAACAGCCGTACACGAGAGCCTGAGGCACAAAAATCTTTCAGCACGACAAATAGTGAGGGTAGCTGGAATGGAGTAAAAAATTTTGTGGAATATATCCTTCATAAGCAGAAGTTTTATTTAGACGCAATGGCGTAAGAGAAAAACGAGGCTTAGACGTGGGCAAAATAGACAAAAAATTAATCCATCTCGATGTAATGCGATTCCGAGGTAGAATACTTCTCCAGTAAGAAGACAAGGAGGGTGTTTAGACGTCATACCGGTTTCTAGAGTCCAACATACCACGACAGGTACATTTTTATCTGGTCGACGGCATTATTGAACAGTACTTCTTCAAGAACGATGAAAGTCGCATTGTTACCGCATATGCAGCAAGGAACCGTGTGATGATTACTGTCTTATTTTGTTTGCCCAAAATGGAAGAATTAAGCCAGGTGGACATCTAGTTTAATACGACTGTATATTAAACACTACGGCATGCGATATCCTGTACATATTGAAAGACGAGTTTGGTGATCAATTAATCTCATGTTTTGGAGGAAGTATATTCACCGATAATATCATGCGCTTTGACTTTACTAGCGTATTTTTTTTTCTTTGGAATAAAAAGAGATTTTTCGTGAAAGAGCAACATTTTTAAATAATCTTTCTATAGACTAAGTTGGAGAACTGAATTGTCCTTATATCATCAGTTGTACGCAAGCAATTTAAAAAATGAACTTGTTTTGCATATTCACTGTACAACGAATGAAATTTAAAGTAAAAACAACAAAAACAAAAAAAATTTTTTTTCATTTCTAACCTTTTCACTTACATGCTGTTACAACGGTAATAATTTTGTAATCCGGTATAAACGCATGACATATAAGCATAGGGTTGTAGCGATGACGATGATGATGATGATGATAACGAAGATGGTAGGCCATCGTTGAATTGTTGCTGTTGTGTGGATGGTATAGGCTTACTGCTCAATTGAGTACCAGTGGAAATTTCTGAAATCAAAGCTTGTTCATATGGTGTCGATAACAATGGTATGGTAATAGAATTATCATAATAATCGTAATCGTTTTTATTTTGATTTTCATATGCTTTTCTATTGTTATTGTTATTGCTATTGCTATTGATAGTATTTTGTAAAAAATCCATACCCGCTCTTTTGCCGTAACGTGAACTCAAAAAGAATCTATCGTTACGTGGCACAACATTTAAGCGACGTGTCTTTGAGGTGGCAAACAAAGATGAGCCTGACGCCGATGATGAACCAGATCTACCATAACGACTGCCAACAAAGAATGATGGTCGTTTGTGCAACGTTAATGCATCTACTTGCGTTTCGGATGACAAAAAAAAAAGAAAGAAGTGAGAAAAGAAAAATAGAATAGAATGATACAAAAAAGGATTAAATTAAAGAAACATTTTTTAAGCACTGTTATGCGACACTGTCCTGTCATGTTCTATTATAAAAACATACAATCAGACAAATTGTTGCATTGTGCTTTCTTCAAAATAAAATGTTTCTTACAATGATATTTAAATATTTAAATTTTTTTATATTTTTTTATTTTAATAAATCCTTTCGCCATAAAATGATTGTTGTTTGGCATTACTTACCTTGTTTTGTATCTGTGGGATTATCAATAAATTGATCTGTGGGCTCTAAACTGCATTTAACCATCATTAAACAGAATGTCAGCAATAAAATTGTCACGTGACATAAGGATTTCATATCAACCATTTTGGCGAAGATTGTATTATAAAATGCGGATTTCGAGAAAAGAGAAAAAGCTGCAATAAAACAACAATAAAAGAAAGATAAAATGATTATTAAATTTTAAATCAGGAAGTTCTTTAAAGACTTAAAATGTAGAGTTTTAAGAGATATCTTGTTAACCATTTAGTGATTTCAAAACTGTCTGCCTAGCTAGGCTGTCAGCTGTATGCCATAAATATTGTTCATTTAAAAACCTAGGACTCGTAAAAAATTACCTGAAAAGTGGACACTTTTCAAGCATTACGTTTGAGCATCATCGTAAGGTAAGTTTCCAGAAAACATCTGAGAAAGAAAACGCTTTTCTTGCAACCCATTATAAGTTATTTTGCATATAAATTCGCACCTCTAACCATAAAGATCAAAGTCACGGACCAATGAGAGCTCTAGTGTGAATTTTTCGAATAAAATTTGTTTCAACTGAAGCTTATATTTATTCTTTCTATCACTGGGCTGTAGTTTTTTGAAAATCTTCCTGGAAAGACAATTATCGGTAATTTATAACACAGTGAGTGTACGATAATTGCCCTTCTTAGCCTGTAATTAAAGATTATGAACTGAAGGATATGTGGTTTAATCAAGACGACGGCGTATGCTACACGATATAACCGATTTTGGCCGCCAAAATCATGTTTTCCGATGCCTTAGAATTTTTCTGTGGGCCTAAGCCAAAGACCGTGTCTACGCGAATAATGTACTAACGTAGGAGAATTTTAAAATCAACATTGGTCTAGTTAACGCCGAAAGACCGCCGGGATTGTGCAAAAAAATCATCGATAATAACCGTAAAAGAATAGACTGCAGCAACCAATATAGAGGCAATTATTGACATTGTAATTTCTGCGTAATGACAAGGTCCTAGCATACATACATATGTGAGCCTTTTATTTTTATATTCAACAGATATTGGATAACCTTTTATATACAACGGATGCATTTAATTATCGATAAATTAAATCACTTTTTGATAATATCATCAGAAAATATTTTCAATATTTAAATCCTTTATTATTGTAGGCCATTAACCTATTCATTCAGCGCTCTTGATTTTCTTGGTCCTAAAAATAAAATTAATTTCCCATAAAAATTCTTTTAATTCAATTTAAAAAATTTCCGAAGGCTTATTACGTTCACAGTGTAACAATTTAAAAAATTTTTGTTTTTTTTTTCCTCTTCTTTAATGATTATTTCATATCAAATCCAGAAACAATTTGAACTCATTAAGCCACAATCATTAATGCTTCTTTTTTTATTGAATGAAAAATTAAAAACTCATGCTAAAAATATTTGCCCAAATCCTCCCCTGCGCCATTAAAATGGAAAGTTAAAGTTGCAACTTTAATGTGCCATTTGGTGGCCACCTTTTTTACATACATATGTACATACATTGTGGTTAACAAACCGACTTTAAATTCACTGCCAACAATTAACAATTCCTCTGGAAAAATGTTGTGTAAAGCTATACTCACACGCATAATAACCAAAATGGTCTGGTCTGGTCTGGTCTCGACTGGACTGGACTGGACTGGTTGAGTAGGTTAAGTGGGTTGTATGCTTGATTGGAATTGCTCTGATAAGCAATTGTTGCATTTACATTTTAAAAATCAAGACACAGGACAAAGGAGGAGGACAGATGGCAGACGAAATGAAGGGAAAGCATAAAAAACGATAATGTAATTACTACCAGTAATTATGAGTCAAAGTAAATTTTTATTCTGTGTTCTGTTGATTTTTTTTTGTTACATTAAAATGTTAAAAAGAATATAAAATGTATGACGATGTCGATGAGGATGATAATGCTTGGAGCCGCAAAGCATCAAACAAACGTCAGGTAAACGGCTTGTGGTTGAGTTTGAGTAGAGCTGTGCAGTGAAAAGTAAAGAAAGCAACGAAAATACTTCATCTGGGTGCAAGTATTGGTAAGCAGGTGTAAACAGGAAGCGACCTTTAGTGGTTATAATTTTTTCTTTTGTTTTAAAGTTTTTTCTTCATACTTTTTTTCATTTCTTTAATGCAAAGAAATTTTTATTTTCACCAGAAATGTGTTTCAAATTGATTTCATAAAACAATTTTTGTTTGTCTTTTTAAAGTGGTTTGATATTGTATAAGAACGTAATTTTTAAAGGATATTTTCGTATTATTCTCAAGATATTTATTTATTTTACACATACTTTAAATATATATCATTATGACAATTATATTGCTTTTTTAAAGTAGAGATTTTAACGCATATCTTAAATACTGAAAAGAAGTAAAACCAGTTAAAAATTCTAGAGAGGATTTAGTGAGAAATTCTTGCTGCAACATTCATTTTTATTTAATAGTAGGGATTGTTTAGTCGCCATAGTCTAGTAGGTAGTGTTTTGACTTATTGGACGTGAGGCCTTCTTCGGCGACTTTCTCTCAGCAGATTTCTGAGAGTAAATTAAAATTGCCATGAAAAGTTTCTCAAAAAATCTGTCGTTCGGAATCGACTTTAAGCTGTAGGTCCCGCAGCTTATGGATAATTTTAACACACACAACATAAGCAGGGTGTGAGAAGCTGGGTCGTAATCTGACTGAAGGGTTGTAATTACCAATTATGTATGTATATAAACCCACGCCAATTGACATTCCCTGCTACAGTTTTAATAAATATCAATTATCCTTAGAATTGTAAACTTTCCTTTGGTGACAATATTTAATTTCAGTGACGTATGAATAGCACAATATTTATTCCTTTAATTTAACAAGTGATTCTTCTATAATTAAGCATATAAAAAATATCAGCACCAAATCAATATAATGCCTACACCATTCTTAATTGTTGGTGGTCCAGGCGATATAAAAATCACTTAATCTAAATCAAAACTGATTTTTATGTGATTTTACTTACGTTGTTATTTTGGGCAACTCAATTCAATTCAATTAAAAACACATTAAAAGTATACGAAATCACAAAGTAAATGAATGTAATTAAAATTTACGATTTCGGTTTGAGATTAAATTAAAAACATTAACAGGAATATGTTTTAATACTTGAATGCAGTAAAATGATAAACGATATTCAATTTAATTTCACTTGATTTCAAAGAAATTAATGTGTAAACAAATTTAAATTTATTGTGCTATTAAGATAAAAAAAGATGTCAAAGAAAACGTCAGGAGAAATAACAGGAAAATATAAATGAGTTAAAGGAATATCAAATGGATTTCTATTTTTTCTTCTTGTATTTTCTAAATTATTGCATTAAACGGAATGTAACCCATATAAATACTGTTTTTTTTTTAATTTTAGTAAAAATAAGCAACCGTTATATTATAATTATAACGTTTAACACAGACACTCCTGTTTTCAAAAGAAAAAAACAAAGGCAACAACAATATTAAATATGTGTGACAATTTACAATATTTTCTTGTGTTTTGTGTATTTGTTTTTTTTTTATTTTTGTCTCCCTATAGTTTAGATTATAGTTGTTGTAATTGCTGCTCTGTCGCTCTTAATAAAATTCCCATTACAATCACATTTCATTTTCATACACATTTCTTGCACACACAAGTTCGTGTGTGTTAAATGCTTATGGCCAAATTTGTTTTTATTTTTATATAAAGCTTTGTTTGTAGTTGTAAGAATGTTCGTAGGTGCAAGAGAAATGAACATTACGAGTATTTTACTCGTAACATTAGAGTATGAGCACACATAATATTGTAAATATTTAACATTGCGTTTGTGTGTGCATGAATTTTTAGTTTTACTAAACCTATAATAGCCACACACAAACACATTTGCAATGTAAATACTTTAACGTTAGTTTTTTTGTTCTCTTTTTTTACTGTGTTGTTGTTGTTCTTTTCATTATAATAAAGTCATGTCAGTTGAAAAATCTCCAGTGTATTGATGAAACACGAACAACTTGAAGGTGTTTTATACCAAATTTTTCGCTTTAAATTTATTTATGACTGTAAGCAGGTAATGCAATTAATTAAATTTACACGCATACATACACAAATACACGTAGGATGAATTTACATTTTTTTTAAATTAATTTAAACACCAACAATTTGTCTTTTTTATAGTCTTCCTGTTGCATTAAATTTAAGCAAATATTTTTAAATTTTTTGTTTGTTTTTTGTATTATTTTCAGATGTAAAGATTGAATAATAATAGTGGGCTACCATTGTTCTTAAATTTTTCCCCTGGGAATATTCGGTATGATGGATAAACATATAAAATTAAAACATTAGTGACCTCATGAAGTTTATTTAATTTTTTACTCTTTTCCAAGTATTTTTAAATTCTCAGAAAACTTATTTAACTTATTAAACTTGTTGAAAATATAAAACAAAACTGAAATTAAGATTGAAATCATTAATTGAATATTTTATTGTTATTTTTATTCTCCAGACCATGTAGTTACAGGAGACAAGACTACCATATAACAGCCTGCCATTTTCATTAAAAGTGCCCTGAGGAAAACTCCAACCAAAACACTTTATATCACACTAAATTGCGTTCCTACTGAGTTTCCCCTAGAACAGTAAGCTACTCTTGCTGCAATCATGTTAAACGCAGTGCACTACTAGCCTATTCAGTTGTATGGACTCGCTAGTGTCATAGGCCGTTAAGCCTGCTTGCAATCTGATTATATATACATAATTATCTGAACAGGGGTTTAGACATAACTATCCCAAGAATGTCGGCCAGAAACCCAGAGCCTAAGTCGAATATAAGTTCTCTGGACATATAAGTTAAGACGTAACTATAACAATTTCTTGTTATAATTATTCCCACCCTTATTTCTTTATTCTTCTTTAATCATTTATTTTTACTCTCTTTATTCTCTCTCAAAATTATTATTAATAATTACATATTTCTGTTTTATCTCTGTAACTTTATTTGACCTCTGTTCTTCTTTTTATCGTTTTAATTCTGTATTCCTATCCTTTAAAAAGCTTTTAGATTTTAGTTTTAAGTCAGTCACAGCTAGAGACTTCTTAAGCGATCCTCATAGTTGGAAAGCGTAGTTAAATTAAATTAAATAAATAAGTTTTTATCCTAATTCTAAATACAACTTAAATTAATAATTTAATAAATAAATTAAATTAAATAAATTTGTTAATGTGAAGAATAAACTGTTATATAAATTAAATAAATTACACATTTGTGTTTTAATTAGCACGGTATCCGTAAAATAACTAAAAAAACCCATAGAGGTTTAATTGGCGCCCGAGCAGGGACCGTGCTTTCTAAAGTCCATACAATAAAATTATTTTAAATTTGTGAAAAAATAAATTTGGTTAAAAACCAAAGTGATTAAAACAACATTAAGATACATTGTTTTTTTTTTGTCAATAAATAAGCAATAACGGCAAGAATTTAAAATACCAAAAAAATAAAAACAATATAAAAAAATTTTTTTTAAATTAAAAAAAGGAAAGATAAAAAAATTTCTTTTGAAGCTCACCGAAATTAATTACCCGAATAAGTAAAATCATATGATCAAATAGAGGTCATAAGAATGATCAAATAGAGGTCATAAGAATGACCAACTAGAGGTCATAAGTACTATCAAATAGAGGACATTAAAATGAGCAAATAGAGGTCATAAATATTGGTGAGCAGAACTCTCCAACAAATCAACAAACAAAACAAACAAAGTTATAGACTCAGTGCAATAAAGAAATCAAAAATTGTTAAAAGAGCAAAATTCTCCAATAAAGCAGCAAAAATCCGTATGCCGAAAATAATTGTAGACGAAGTGTACGAAAGAAAGCAGAACTTGTTAAAAGAGACAATTCTATAGGCATAACACAATACAACAATAACAAATTTTTTTTAATTAGTGCGATTGGTTGAAGCTGAAAAATCATAATAATAATAATAACAAGAAGCAAATTAATTGAGAGAGAGAGAGCATTGAGTAATAAGTACTAAATGTTAAAATAAGTCGCTGCGTTTCATCACTGTTAACACACAACATATCGCTGATTGGGAGATGCTAAGGAATTTTAGTACTAAAAGTCAAAAGCTGAGTAACAACAAATAAGTTAAGTATTAAGTATTTTATAATTATTTTTTTGAATAACCTATACTGAAAAAAAGGTGTAACCAACGAGAGTACGCAATACTTTTTTTAGTTCATCTGAAAATATGTAAATTCTGATAAAAATCTTTCTGTTGTACTAAAAAATTTATAATTAAATTTTTTTAACTGTAATTTTTTCTTCTTGTTCTTTATATGCGAAACATTTTTATTAATATTAAAAAAATTGTCGATTTGAGAAAAAAAAACCAATAATTAAAACAAATTTTTTTTAGAAATAACATTTTATGAGCGTAAATGAATTAATTTTGAACTTTGAACGTTTAAGTATAGATTCTTGTATTGAAAAATTAAAAATGGACAGTGAAGCAGTTCAGGCATTATTGGCAACGGCTATTTCCCATTCCACTGAGCAAACTCGACAAGTTTTTCAGAGTAGTATTGACGAATTAACTAAAAGGTTATCGGTTTTGGAAACACCACATCGTGTGGAAGAATATAAACCAATTAAAATAATTCCGGGAATAGTTTGTAACGAATCCCTTGATATTGTTAAATCAATACCTGAGTTTGATGGAACTTCAGCGAGATATGTTTCTTGGCGTCAGGCGGCCGTGACGGCCCATAGATTATACGAAGGCTATGAGGGTAGTTCGAAGTATTACCAGGCTGTTGCAATTATAAGAAACAAGATAGTGGGTGCTGCGGACACCGTTTTAAGTTCGTATAACACTGTCCTTAACTTTAAGGCTATACTAGCTAGACTAGATTTTTCGTACGGCGATAAAAAGAGTATTTTTACGTTAGAACAGGAACTGTTGACACTTAGGCAAGGCTCCAGTACTATTACACATTTTTATGATGAGGTCGAGCAGAAGTTGACTGCAATACTGAATAAGGTTTTAATGTCTAATGAGGGAAATCAAGAATTAATAGCATCTCTTAGTCGAAAGTATAGGGAAAATGCTCTTCGCGTTTTCATTTCCGGTTTGCGCAGACCTATGTGTGACATTTTATTTTCCAGTAGGCCAATTGACTTGCCTTCTGCTCTCGCTTTGGCCCAGGAGTTGGAAGCTAACAGTTCTCGTTACAATTTCGCTACAACATTTTGGAACAACAGTAGAGGAACTACGTTTAATAACTCACCACACTACCAAGCTGTAGGTCCCAGTTCTTCACGAGAAATGCAATATCGGCATCAAGGTGTCGTACAGAATAATCCAATTAATGCTTCTGGATACGGAACCCCACAACGTGGACAATTCCATTCTAACAGAAATAGTAACCGATTTCCTCAAGTTTCACATAATCGTTCGACACAGTATCAACCTATGGAGGTTGACTCAAGTACTCGTACAAACTTTCAACAAAAAAACAATAGTCAATATAACACGCACAATTTTCAACAGCCAATTGCTCCAAAAAGACCCAATGAATCGATTACCAAAGTTCGGTAGATAACTTATCACGTGGTGATCATTTTGAACATCATATTGAGGATGGAATCAATTTTTTAAGACATAGGTCCCTCCTCTCATACATCGAAAGGACAATAGGGGGAAGGACGTTAAAATTGTTAATAGACACTGGTACTTCGAAAAATTATATGAAAAATTTAGAGGGTTTGAAGGGTATTAAACCAGTGGAAAAACCTTTTATTATTAAGTCGCTTCATGGAAATTCTAAAATAGCTTCAAAATGCCTGGTTAATTTACTGAATTGCACATCGTGGTTTTTTATATTGCCCGAACTTTCTACATTTGACGGTATAATCGGTTTAGATTTCCTTAAACAAATTAATGCCCAAATTGATTGTGATCGAGGACTATTGTATCATAAAAATGGTAAGGAAAAACTTCTATTTCACTTTTGTCGCGATGTTAACAAAATTGTCATTGATCCCGCTGATTGTAATATCCCACGGCCTATTTTTGAGAAGCTGATGATGATTTTGGACAAACACAAAACTGTTTTTGCTGACCCAAACGAAGCCTTACCATTTCACACCGATGTAACCGCCACAATCCCTACTGAAAATGACGAATCTATTTATTCCAAATCTTATCCATATCCGTTGGCACTTACTGAATTCGTTAACAGTGAAATAGAAAATTTGTTGGAAAATGGAATCATAAGACCATCTAGATCATCATATAATAATCCTATATGGATCGTAGATAAAAAAGGTCTTGATGAAGCTGGAAGGCGGAAAAAAAGGCTTGTAATAGACTTTAGGAAGCTAAATTCTAAAACCACAAGCGAGCGTTATCCGATCCCCGATACTACTGTTATTTTGTCGAATTTAGGAAGCGGATGTTTTTTTACAACATTGGATCTTAAGTCCGGATTCCACCAAATTAACTTGGCCGAGGCTGACAGGAAGAAAACAGCTTTTAGCATTAATAATGGCAAATTTGAATTTTGTAGGCTTCCGTTCGGACTGAAAAACGCACCTGGTTTCTTCCAAAAAGTAATTGATGATGTTTTACGAGATGAAATTGGTAAAAGTTGTCACGTCTATATCGATGACATCATCATTTTCTCTCCCAACGCTGAAAAACACCTACAAGATATAGATAACATTTTAAGGAAACTTTTTTCGGCAAATATGAGTGTGTCTTGTGAAAAATCGAAATTTTTTCAAAGTTCTGTGGAATACTTAGGTTTTACTGTGTGCAAAAATGGAATAAAAACATGTCCAGAAAAGGTGAAGAGTATTTTAGATTTTCAAATTCCTCAGACAATTAGAGGCCTCCGATCATTCTTGGGATTGGCTGGCTACTATCGCCGGTTTATAAGAAATTATGCTGAAATCACTAAACCGCTTACGCAATACTTGCGTGGTGAAAATGGCAAAGTTAGTAGTAGGCAATCCAAGAATATAGTAGTAAATTTAAGTGAGGAAGCGCTCAGAGCATTGCAGAAAATAAAAAATATTCTGGCTTCAGAAGATGTGCTGCTGTTGCACCCTGATTACACCAAACCCTTTGAGCTCACTACTGACGCTTCTTCATCAGCAATAGGAGCCGTTCTCTCCCAGTACGGTAAGCCAATCACAATGATTTCGAGAACATTGTCCCATACTGAGGAGAATTATGCCACCAACGAGCGCGAAATGTTGGCAATAGTGTGGGCTCTGCAAAAATTACGCAATTATTTATATGGTGCGAAAAATATAAATATTTACACCGATCATCAACCATTATCGTTTTCTATTTCGGAAAGAAATCCTAACCCAAAAATAAGACGTTGGCGAGCTTTTATTGAGGAATACTCCCCTAAGTTTTTCTACAAGCCAGGAAAAGAAAATGTTGTTGCCGATGCATTATCCCGGCAGTATGTTAACCATATAGAAGGTGAATCCAGTGACAATGACTCAATACAAGCAACGATTGGTTCGGAAGCAGAATTAGATAAAACGCAAATAGACATGCAAACTACTTCGGAAAGTTCAGAGGTTAAAAGTTCAACAATTCACAGTGAGCAATCTTCATCCGAAATTATAAGAAAAGTATCAAATCCAGTAAACTGTTTCAAAAACCAGTTAATTCTAAACAAATCAACGGAGTCTAATATATCCTCTAAAACCATTTTTAAAAACCAAACAAGGCATTAATTGAACTATGTTAATGTAAAGGATATTTTTACATTTTTGAAACGGGCCATTAATTGCAACGTAATTAACTGTCTTCATTGCGACCTTCATGTTTTAGGCTTGATTCAGAATAAAGTAATTCATTCTTTCCCAGCAGTAAAGTTTGTTTATTCAGATAAATTTGTAATAGATATCCATAACCCAGATGATCAGAGTGAAATCATTACGGCCGAACATAATAGGGCTCACCGTAATGTGCGTGAAAACGCTAACCAGATTTTACAGCAATATTATTTTCCGAACATTAGAGATAAACTCAAGACGATTGCCTCAGACTGTAGGATATGCAAAGAGTCAAAATATAATAGGCACCCACGAAGAGCACTGATCGGTCAAACACCAATACCTGAGTGTCCTGGGGAGATACTACACATCGATGTTTTTACAACTGACAAAACTAATTTCATAACTTGTCTTGACAAATTTTCTAAGTTTTCACTCGCCATTTTTGTTGAAACACGTTCGATTGTTGATGTTAAGGTTGCTTTATTAACTATTTTGAACATTTTTCCTAAGGCTCATACCATTGTTTGCGACAATGAGAAATCATTTAATTCGCATACCATTAAGTCTCTTCTTCTAAATCAGTTTGGTGTCCAAATCTTTCCTACTCCACCGGCGCACAGCACCAGCAACGGGCAAGTGGAGAGGCTTCACAGCACGATAGGTGAAATATCGCGATGTTTAAAATCCGAAGGGCATTGTAATGACACGAGGGAACTTGTTCTCACTGCCATTACGAGGTATAACAATACAATTCATTCGGTAACTAAAGTTAAGCCGATAGATATTTTTAATTCTATAACAGAGCAGATTAGGATAAATATAAAGAACAGGCTGCTAAGGGCTCAGAATTGTGAGCTTTCCTATCACAATAAGAATAGACAGAATAAAATTTTTAGACCAGGTGATAAAGTATTTGTTAAAGTCAACAGATGGCTAGGAAATAAATTTAGCAAATTGTATGTCGAAAAGATTGTCGAAAAAGATTTAGGCCACTCAGTTCTAATTGATAATAGACAAATTCATAAAGATAACTTAAGATAGGATTTATTTGTGTTATTTTGATAAGTTCTCAGTTCAAAGTTGATTACATTTTTCAATTATAACAGAAAGATTTGTTTTTAGCAATATTTGTAAATATAGTTATTAAAGTTTTGTATAAAAATTGTAGTATTAAGAGAATATTTAAAGAATTTTTTTATTTTTTGTATTTAAATGTATCTATAAGTTTTTATTATTATTAAGAATATGTTAAAAATAATATGAAATAGTAAACTAAGTAAAAGCAAACAGTCGGGACGCCTGTCCTTCGAGAAGGGGGGTAGTTAAGACGTAACTATAACAATTTCTTGTTATAATTATTCCCACCCTTATTTCTTTATTCTTCTTTAATCATTTATTTTTACTCTCTTTATTCTCTCTCAAAATTATTATTAATAATTACATATTTCTGTTTTATCTCTGTAACTTTATTTGACCTCTGTTCTTCTTTTTATCGTTTTAATTCTGTATTCCTATCCTTTAAAAAGCTTTTAGATTTTAGTTTTAAGTCAGTCACAGCTAGAGACTTCTTAAGCGATCCTCATAGTTGGAAAGCGTAGTTAAATTAAATTAAATAAATAAGTTTTTATCCTAATTCTAAATACAACTTAAATTAATAATTTAATAAATAAATTAAATTAAATAAATTTGTTAATGTGAAGAATAAACTGTTATATAAATTAAATAAATTACACATTTGTGTTTTAATTAGCACGGTATCCGTAAAATAACTAAAAAAAACCCATAGAGGTTTAATTTATACACCGATGTATGGGAAAACGTGTGTATTTTGTATAGCGAGGAACTGAATATAAGAAACTCATGCATACTACTAGATCACTGCAGTAACTTCTAGGCAGAAGCCATGGCTATCCTCATGGCAATTAAACCATAGCCCAGAACGAGTTAAAAAATTATGCCAGAAAAATAAAAATTAAGAATAGAAAACAGGAAAGAACTGCCTTTACTCTATACAGCGCCGAGCTGATCACAGGGTGCGCTTTCATGTAGCAGTAATGGAGATTCTAGTAAAGATTTAAGCCTCATTTATATACATTTTCGGTGTCACCGAAGGTTTCTTGCGTAACTCGAATTTATTTACTGAACGTGTCCAACCAAAGGTGATTTGAATAGAATCCACACTTTTATAAAACTCCCATTAAGGCTAAGAGTTACCAGTCAAGCGTTTTAGTTGTATGACGGAGTAGGTTCTATTGATATTATAAGGGGACTTTATAGAACCTAAATAAGCTATACTCTCTTTGAAGCGGCTGTCAATTTAGATCACAATACACTTGCAAATCGTTTCAATTAAATGGTATTTCAACTTTTTTTACTCAGATCAAAAAAATCAGGCAATATTCCTTACTATAAATTGGCATGCGGCTCACTAGACTACCAGGACACCCATTCGGCTTCACGTTTCAGATTTTGTCATTTTAAAAACTCGTACACATTTTTTTGACTTAGCCGTTACTGTCAAACCCATATTATTCGAGTCGAAAATTATTTAAATAGAAAGAATTTAAACTGTTTTAATGATTAAACGAATTTGGCTGCCTCCACCTCGATTTTTCCTATATTTTCTTATGGGCAAAAAAACCAAAATATTTCTATAAAAATAATTTTTCTTTTTTATAAGGATGTTATACCTTATGCAATATAAATATTAAATAATAATTAAAATTTTTTCCAACATTTTTTTGGTTGTAAGTTTTTAGAAAAAGTTAAAGTTCACATTGTTGTTTAAAACGTTTTTATATCCTTTAAAGTAACCCTAATAACCAGGTGTTCAACAAAATATCCTTCTTCATGCCACCACCCCATCGGAAACAAAAGCAACAGGAATGATAAGCAAAAAAAAAGTTGAAGTTTAAATATAAAATCTTAATTGGTACTGTCATTGCCATTATTATTATGGGCCAAACAAATCACGTGGTTAAAGCCAAAAATAATCAATTTAAATTAATTGGGAAAAGTTTTCAATAATTACATTACAATACAACAACACAATACAATTAACTCAGACAGAAAGTATGGATGATACAGGATAATAAATTAAAAACTCTCTTAAAGTAATAAACCTTAAAAGGCTTAAAATTAAGCAACATTAAGTGGATTTATAAATAGAAACTCGTACATGCCTACACACACATACAAATTGGACAACAACAACAACGACAATAAGAAAAACATTGTAATTGTTACGCATAAAATTAGCAATAAAAATTGGACAGGGAATTTAAATTTGTTGTTAAAACAACTACCACTACTTATACAAACAAAACATAGCAACAACATGGTGATGACAATTATTACGTGACCACATTTACATAAAAACTGGCAAACATAACTAAACACTGGTTTTATTCACTCATTGACAGCACATCAAGGGAGTAAAAATTCCAATAAGTTTGTTTAGTTTGGCACAAGAAAAAAACAAAACAAAAGAGATTTAAATAAAATGAAAAAGATCACACGCACACCCATGTACGCACACCCATGTACGCACACATATGTACAGTAATGTATGAGTATTTATTTTTTGCCTTAAATTTCATCTCAAAACATACAGATTGTTCGTATACATACGTTCCTTCGTTTACATATGTTGGTGTTTTGATCCCTAAATAAAGCATTTATGGTCGTGTTATAATTTGTAAACCAAATTTTGCAACAACACTGTCATTGTCCCCCCCCCAGGAGAGAGAGAGAGCTATAGAGAGAGGAAGAAATAACTTCGGTAATGAATTTATAATAAAAACTGGTTTACTCTCCTCTCTCATGGAAGTGATTCATATGGTGTGGTGGAGTTTCTACATGCTTTCGTTTATTATTTGAATAATTTGAAAACCCTACAAAAAGGTTAGACATTGTTGTTGTTAATTTTTGTTTTATTTCCACATTCCAGTCTAATTTTTAAATTGTTTTCATACATGTAGCACTTGTAGAATTAAATACATGGTAAAATGTCATATTTACGTGTAAAAGTTATTCTAGTTGCAGCTAAAATGTATTGGAACCAGTATAATTGGTATGTTTGTAAAAATATTTCTCAAATTCACTGAATTAAGTCATAATCCTTTCAAATTATTTACAATCCTTCGCTATAGTAGAAGAGTTCTTCTAAATTCGACCTGGTATATATAATTGCTTACTTAAGCAAACATTTTATTTAGTGCTGGTATAAACAAACGATTTGTTTACTGAGACTGTATAAAAACAACATCAAATATGTACATGTGTATGAGTGTGTGTACCAAGGAGAGTAAAATTGAGAGAGTAAGTTACCCACATGTACGAACATAAATGAGTTTATTGTGCAAAGAGTTTGTTTTCAAAGGTTATTTGGTTGCAAAGAGCACACTTTCAGCACAGCTTAGAGAAAACCCCTATAAAATTGCCATTTATGACACATGTGAGCCAATAAAACTGTGATTTAAATGTTGATTTTATATTCATGCATTCATTTCTTTTGTGTTGCTGTGTTCTGTCTCAGTTTGTTTCTCTTGTTTTTGTTTTAATACAAGAAAAAAAACAAAAAAAAAAGAAAATGAATCAGTTTTGGAAACCAATCTTGTTGTTGTTTTTTGTTCTAATTCAAGGTAAATTATGATTTACATTTTTTATTCCTCAAAACTTTATAAATATTTATACATCTCAAGCTGATTTTTTTCTTTTCTTTACATTGCTTTCTCTATGATTAGCAACAATTCTGGTTGTTCGTCTGTAACAAAGTCACGTTTCTCTTGTAACACACTCTTAAAAGGTACACTCACTTTATAGGCAGCCTGGGAGGCAGTCCGTATCCCAATATTAAAGAATTGTTAGTGACAGCATTTTGCGAAATTGTTTTTTCGATCGTTTTCATAAATTATTGGCTGTCATTGGCGTTTTATTTAACAACTTACTACTGCAGTGGTGTTATTTATTTGTAACATATGCGTATCATGTACCGTTAAGTTAATAAATGATAACCGTTATGATTTCCATTGAATTGATAACAATTACCCAGTTTAACATTATCTATGTCATCAGTTAATCAGTATTTATTAACAAATAATAATTGACCTGTGGGTTATGTTGTATATTTTTTGGGTTTGGAAATTGATTGGAAATACCAGTACCGAGTTGATAATGGATAGTTCGTGTAGCATGGCTTTACAAGCGATTTATGAGAAATTAAAGTCTAAATGTTTTAGGTTTTTTTTGCGGGGGAGTTTAACATGCTTTTATTAGGAAGCAATTTAGTGTATTATTAATAAATTAAAATCTAATTCATGCAGAAAATTGTGAAATTATGTTGTCGTGCAATAAAACAAAGGAAATAAAAGCTTTTAAATATTATACCACGTACAATAGATTTATTTCTTTATTTTATTTTCATTTGCATTATCATCATAATCACTATTATTGTAATAATAACATGTGTGTAGCTTTTGTAAATCATTATTTAGGGCCCGTGCTCAGTTTTCAATAGGAAACCAATTACATTACTCTTGATTAGCGGTCTCCTTATGCTTCACAGTATCTGAATCAGACGAATTTCCCTGGTGTTACAAAAGCTTTTAAAAAATTAGATTCCAGTTAAATAGGTTAGAGTAGGATAAAAAGAAAAAAGCCATTTGAGCATACATTTAGTCTCATTGGAATACTACAAGAGATGATGCCTAATAATTAATCGATAAGTCTCGATAACCATACTGATTAACCGTACTGTTTTGACAGACAACGGACAGGGCTTATCATTCATTGTTGTAATGATTACCTTACAATTAAGTAAGATTAAACCCAGCCCTGAAAGTTTAATGAATTTAGTGATTCATCCGATATCTATTAATAACAGCTTCTCGTTAGACTATCGAAAAGTGTGAGTTCAATAAGACAAATCTGTATTGAATCAAAGAAGGTTATGTGAAATAGACGGCATTCTCTTCATCTTCAATCAGTTTACGATCTCTACAGAAACTAAGCGAGGTCTTAAGGCTTTTCCTCAGGATCTATCAGCGGCCTTTACCTAACAGATAGCCTAACAAATGTAAGTAAACCTATGTTTAGGATGTAGTTTGCTATTTGGTAGAAGTACATATGTATGCTCTAGCAACTTCAACAACTAGGGATAGTCCAATGACCAAGAACCAAAGCTAGAATGACACAAAACGGCCACGAGAGTCAATTTAGGAAGTTTCGGCATACATATGTATACATATCAATCAGTTTCGATCTGAAGATTTCACCTCATTATCATCTAACTATCGCTTGGCTGTCAGAGAGGATAGATAAGGTAACAATTGGATATCCTGTACACTGGATTATTTTCGCACTGTGATTTATGACAATCACCACAGCCTAAAACAAATTACTGTAGTGAGCTAGACGGAAATTCTACTGCCTACCGTAAACTGAAACTATCAGCGTAGATATCCACAGAATGCACAGAGCTGACCTACTTCTCCCTCTGTGGAATACTGGTGTTAAATTTTCTATGACGATAGGATAAAGGATTGCCCAGCTATGGCAGATATGTATATCGTCTATTCTAAGAGTAAAAATTCCAACATAAAGTTGAGCACATTAAAACAAACTTTTAGTTTTTTTCGAATATAATTTGCAAAATTTTGCCTCTTCTCCCTCAATTGCAATCTTCAATTCATTCTATTGCACCCACTATTGCGTATGAGTGATATTTATTGTTTCCCCACAATTGCACGTTGCTCATACGCATCACTAGTACTTTGAAAACTTTTTTATCATGTATTAAAAACTATTGCCAAACTATTGTGTTGCGTTAAATTGTAAGTTATGAATTCAAATACCTTTTAACACACTTCCATAGATTTAAAGATGCATTTCAATACCTGACAGTATTATGATTAACTTCTCTTTCCGTTTACTGCTTAAAAAAAAATAAGTGCAGATGTAAGCGTCTTGTGTACTTAACAGTGGAGAGAGAAGTTTTTAGCTTAAAAGAACATGAGCATTAAATAACATTAATGGTGCTTAAAGCAATAAACAATTTTAACGTTACTTTAAATACAAGAATAATAACAACAAAATAACTTCTCTTTATTAATAAAAAGAACAGGGGAAATGGAAGCATGGAAGTACTTGAAACTTTGTTTGGCAACGTGGCAAATTATATATTTTTCCATATTGTTTTACTACACAGTTTAACCTGTACTACCGACACCTTGTGCATAAACAAATACAGACACAATAATTTTGCCTACGATGTATTTGTAATAGAAATAAAAATCATCGTTTATTATAATCAGCCAAAGAAAAAAAAATGGAAAGGAAAGAAATGAAGCGAGGAAAAAAACCACACACAATCCTCTAAAATGGATGATAATAGCTTTTAAATAGAATAAAAACAACAACAACAGCAACTGTTAAGCAACAAAATAAAATAATATTTATTAGTCCCTAATTAGAAATTATGAAGAACGAAAAAACATCAGCAAAAAAGTTCATAGACAGTGGTAGTTTCACAAATTATGTGGAAATAATTGAGGGCGTTTCTTTATTGTATTTCGTGTAAAGAACTTTAGAAACTTGTTGATTCTTTTGAACATTTTAGGACACAATTTGTTTTCTTTACCTTCTAATGTGGGAAAGAATTGAAAGAATTTATTGAAAAGTTATATAAAGATTTGAAAAAGAAGTTCTTCTTGCGATACATTTGTAGCAAATAACCCTTTCACTTACATGTAATTTTGACCGCCTTGCCACCAATTTGCTTTCGCTAAAAAAATTGTCGAATCAAACTATACATGCCCATATTGTTTGGTTATCTAAGTATCGTTACTGCGATGTATTGCTTATTTTCTGATCGAGACTCTTGCAAGCAGGATGAGTCTAGAATATAATATGACTTGCAGACCAGAAAAATATAATCATTCACCAGCCTTGAATTTGTTCGGTATTACTCTTTAGAACTATTATTAATGAAAGAAATAAAAAAATAAAAAAAAGAAGATTTGTTGTGGACAAATATCTCTAAGCATATGGAATTGCCATGAAATAATTGTAGTGTGTTTAAATTTTTAAACGATGTATACACCGATGGCTATGTAATGCTTGACATCGTAGGCTGTGGCCGTCTCACCATTGCAGTGATTTCCAGGTAATGCAATGCTTGCTCGGCTATGGGATTTTCTCTGAAAATATCAAAATTTCATCGCATAGCGAGGTTGTAATCAATCACATTACCTCGACGCAGGTGTTTGTCCATGAATGCTGTTTATTTCTCAGTGAAATTAGAACCCATCTTACAGAGTCTAAATGTTTCAACTCTCTCAGTTAAATTAGGTACTCTCCACTCGTTTTATAGGAAGACTCAACTTTGTTGGCAGCAGGAGGGTACATGCAACATTTCTAGTCTCTGCAGGACTGATATGGATAAGAAGTCCGACTATCTTTTATCCTTAAATCGCATGGCTATCCAAAGCACTATTCCCGCTCTCTTAAATCATAAGCATGAGCTTATTTAGGTCAAATGTCAGTGCCAAGCTCTATGATATTTTCTGGTCGTTTCATAAGGAGCCTCAACTTTATTGGCAGCGAAAGGGTACATACAACATTTCTAGGCTCTACAGGACTAATATAGGTAAGAAGACTGACTATCTTTAATCCTTAAATTGCATGGCTATTCAAAGCACTATTCCCGCTCTCTCAAATCATGAGCATAAGTTCATTTCAGTTCATATGTCAGTGCCAAGCTTATGGGTCTTTTCCGGTCGTTGCATAAGGAGAATCGAATTTGTTGGCAGCAGAAGGGTACATACAACATTTCTAGGCTCTACAGGACTAATATAGGTAAGAAGACTGACTATCTTTTATCCTTAACTTGCATGGCTATCCATATTATTGCTGTCTAAAACCATTACCCAATTGAAAGGCAAATCGATTGACCAGCACTGGAATGATTTCTCCATGAGCGCTGGAAATATCTTTCACCACATATGCCAGTGGCAGATTCTTATCATGTAGCGGTGGAGGTTCTTGATTCTCATTCTCTCATCTTTAAATTAAGATAAAGCTAATCTCATGATTTATTTCCTGTAGGGAAAGTGTAAACCGAAGGTTTAAAATTGATTTGTGATATGACCCTTCAAGCAGAGTCCGCCAACTAATTTAACCCCAACCTAGCTCTTTAACTTACAGTTGCTGTAGATGGTTGGTTATATAGTAAGAGGGAATGCGGTATATGATGTTACCTGGTTAAATAAAATTTGTTGATTATAATCGAGATTGTCCAAGTCCCTAAATATGTGACTGGATTTATAATTTCGGGTTTTTATTTGCATTAGTAGCCCTAAACACAATTTGTAACAATTTAAATCAATTTTATTTCAAGAATTCAAATATTCCCACTCTATTATCAAGTCAATGGAAAACTAAAAACTATTCATGGACAAATGATATGATATTCTGCAACTTTAGCAATGTTTTAATCTACGAAATCGCATGCAAGAACTACAAAACTAAAATTGAAAAGTAAAAGGAAAATTGAAAATAGAAAATCGAAAATAAAAGCGACAATAATAGTTGTCGAGTAAATCTTGACTTCTTCCATTCAATTTTCTCAACTAAAACTCCCTTTGGGTTTTGGTTTGCATTGGAAATTGTTTTCTTTTCTTTATTTATTCTTTTTCTTTGCATCTTATCAATTTTTTTCATTTATTTTGTTGCAAGATTTTTTAAAGCCACAGGTTATACAAAAGGTTTTCGATTACAACAGTCAACTAGTCAGTCAAGGAAGAAGTTTTTCCTTCCTTTCATTTTTTTCGTAAGAGAATATGATGATGGCTTTGATGCATTGATGCACACCTCTTGTCATAGGCTGATAAAAATAGCATATTGCAGGCGTGTGGTGTTGCAGCAAGACTTTGATGACAAGAAAGAAAGAAATTATATTTTAAGGACACAAATATAAATCAACATATAAATACAATATTAAACAATAAATTTATAAACAGTTTTCCCTTTCTAGAAATCTATTGTTAGAAGAATGGGTAACCTATTGTTTGTTTTATATAAATGTATGCTTTGATGACAGAATGATGATGAAATAAAATGTCATTTAAATGACCATGTCTGCAGTGGTAGTAACTGTCGACACATTCGGGGTAGTTAATATCTTCCGAGGTAGTTGTCGACCACTTTTTTGTACATTTCAGGTGATATATCGGCGATAAATTGACAAGTATTGGTATCCAAATACTCCACGATTTTTGTCTTAGGACTCACGCAAAATTCTAACGGCGTACGATGTCACATTTTTGCTGATCACTTGAGTTCCCCATAACGCCACGTCACATTTTCTGGAGACTTCTGTTTCTGAAAATTTCTCTTTTGTTCTTTCCCATTCAATTCAGTTCATAATTTTTAATTGCAAACCAAAAAAACCTGAAGGTAAAGGTTCCACCAAATCCATTTTTCAAAAATTATGACCGAATGACATATAGAAGCCACAATACACACTTAACAGTCTCTCTTACCGGATGGTCTTTCCACAATCACTTTTTAATTCTTCGAGCCCCATACATACATAATTGACCATTACAACCCTTCAGTCAGGATTACGGCCTAGCTTCTCACACCACTCATGTTGTGTGGGTTAATTTTATACATGAGTGGCGGGACCTACAGTTTAAAGTCGACTCCGGACGTCAGATTTTTTGACAAACTTTACATGGCGATTTTATTTTCTCTCAGAGTTTTTGCCAGAAATCTGCTGAGAGGAAGTCGCCGAAGAAATATTTTTCAAATTTCGTTTTGTTGTTTGACCTGGGGTTTGAACCGCGGCCTTACGTCTAATAAGCCAACACACTACCTACTAGACCAGGTAAGCGACAATTTTGTTCATAGGCGTAACTATCGAGTGCGAGTGGGGTCAAGTCGTAAAATTGGCCTAATTGCTAAGGACAGCTTTATAGGGAACGTTATAGGGTCTCTGGGAGCAGGAATGATGGCAATATAGGGAACGTTATAGGATCTCCCGATTGTTATGACTTAGGCTGTACCGCTAAAGCATGAAAAGGGCTCTGAGCCTGGGTATTGATTCTCTTCCATTGTGCTCCGAGATCGAGTTTTACTTTATAGGACACAAACAACACCGTATAAAAGCACAAAGAGACATAGACGCTGGATATTAGGTCGAGACTTTATCAGTGGTCTTAGGCGTTTAGCGTATGTATGTATATTCGAATTTCTGACTTGAAGAAATTCATCTCGGTCATTGATTGGTTGGTCTTTTCTTCTTGTTTTACTTTTTGTCGACTAATTTTTTCCTTAATTCTGGTTTTAATTTTCCATTTTTCTTCCCCTCTGAGTTAGAGAAGGTGAGAACTATGAGGTGAAGATTATGAGAATATACATGGAACTGTGGGTTACAAAAAGTGAAGGAATCCTGCAATAATAATCTGCTAACGGGTTGGGTATATACAACACAGGAGGATGGGATTGTTTAGCTCTTCTTCTGATACTTTCATGAGTTTTCAGAAAAAAAGAGAGGTACCTAGATAGGTATGATGATTAGAAACGTCTGAAAATTTGAATTTCGTTTGTAAACTGTTAATCGATCACCTCCTCTGTAACTGCCCAGCCCTTAGTAGGTTGAGGTTGAAGACCCTTGGCAGGGGCTTCTTTGAGGGTTTGAATTCTGTGTCGAGAGCCGACATCAAGGATCTCCATAGATTGATTATTGGCTTGAGCTGGTTGAAAAGTTCTAGGACTTCAATTGTGTAGTCGCGCTCTCCCTTGTGTGTTTGTTGGTCTGTACAATTCCTCCGCTTCCTATTCCCCTTTTCCTACGTCCTCTCCTTTTTCCTATCCCGTCTATTATGCTCCCATCTTAAAGACGTTTCGTGTAATGGCTCAACTTGACTTCCGGGTACTGTACTTGTCTCATTTGACAAGTACGCATCCTCTAACCTAAACATAAACCTTGTGAACTGTTACGTTCGGTGGCCTGGTGTTTTCTATGGATAATTGCTAATTTCTTAAAGGGAAACATTACTTGAATCCAATCCTGTTGTTCCTACCTAACCTAACAATAGATAGGAAAATTTTTAAAATATTTTGATATTATCGACAATGGTTTTTTTTCATTTCTTATGTGATGTTATGTGATTAAATTTTTAAATGTATACAAATTGCAATATTTTATTTAGGTAAAGACAAAAATAATTAAAATAAAACCATCACAATATTTTTTTTTATAAATTTGCAGATATGTATTCTTTTGTTTAAATAAACAGAAATTAAATAAAACAAAATTCAGTTTAAATTAATCCAAATTACATTGTTTTTTATTCCTTTTTTCACCAAGCCTCTTTAATGACTGGCAAAAAGTGTCTGCTCCCATAAGTGTAACTACGAATATCTAGCAAGGGAGTAGGAATATTCTTTTTCATGCTTTAATGCATGTAAAAACTACAGCAGCAGTAGCAGCAGCATATCATAACGTTTTAATTTAATATTAAAAAGGAAATTAGCAAATGTTCTCCTTAAAAGGGTTCCTGATCTTTTACCATACTTAAGCAGGCACAAGCTCTCATACATACTTTTACGTATATGGTACAAGTGCATATACATAAGTACAGAGACTCAATATAATCATTTTGTATTAAGATTATTTAAAAATACGAATAAAAATTATTGTAGTAGCATAGAGTTTTAATAGTGCTGAGCATTATTTTCAGTTTTTTTTTAATAATTTGGATTATACTGGAAGTGACCAGACAATTTTTATCCACAATAATATGAAATTAAGGAAATTCTATTATATTTTTATATTATATTTTTATATATTTTTATTAAATTTGAATTAAAAAGAAGTTATTACTTAATGTTAATTAGTAATTAGCAGCAGACGTTGCAGTGAAAATACATTTCAAAGAGGGCTTTACTGTGGTGTTCATAATTTAATCACAAACTTTTCAAAAACATCTTCAAAATTAAGAATATTTAGTTTGATTTCCTTCTTTAATTTTTTGTTGCTGATAGTTTTAATTATTTTTAAAATATTAAAAAAGATCTGATCTTCGTACTGTTTACACCGTCAAAAATGGAGGAAAACACTCATATATCGACAGCAGCCCTGTAGTCTATATTGAATCTTCACGACCTCGTACAGCACAGAGGTTAAAGTGCTCATTAAAAACAGTAAAATATCCCAGCCTCTTGATTCATTTGATCACATTAGCAATGTTGCTTGTATTTAACTGTTTTATTGCAACTTCAGCGGAATGTGCTTGAGTGAAATAAAGGGCCTTGTTCCCGATAATTTCATATATTTATGTCGTACTGTTTCTCTCTCTAGTAGATCGCACAAAGCTTTACAAAGAGAATTTGTTCTTAAGCAGTACTTTCCATTTGTGAAATGCTTTTCTTTAAGGAGTTCTTCCTGTCACTTAGAATAGAAAGAAATTTAAATTTAAATTTTTTAAATACTACTCCATCTTTTCTTCCACCCACAATTCTTCTATCTTATTCTCCTAGTTCGGGCATAATGTTTAGTAAGATACGGAGATTTCCCCTGAGAGCTAAAAATAAATAAAAAAAATTGGCTAGAATTTCTTACAGATCCTTTGCAATTGTACGATATGTTGCCTGATTTCTCTCAAAAATCTGTCGTTCGGAGACAACGTTAAACTGTAGGTACAGCCACTCACGTATAAAATTAATGTGTGTGTAGTAATGGCCAATTATGTATGTATATTGCCTGATTTCTGTATGAGAAATTGGCAATTTTTTGGAACCATAATAATTTAAATTTCATTTATTAGGCTAGGTTAGGTCGAAGTGGTAACTTTGACTTGAGTACTCATAGTGGCCCATTGTTACGTTAATTATTTCATTAATTCACGTTGAATTTTTTACGAGCATCCATGTTGTAGAAATAAGAGAATGCAATTGTTTTATTTTTTTAATTTAAATTTAACAAAAGAAATAAAACCTTTGAGGAAGTGGAATGCCAGATGCAAATGCAACAATCGACTTTAACTATAATCCATAGGGTTTATTCACAGATAGTAGTAAGAAAACAAATTACCGACGGATAATGATAAGGTACTGATTTAAAATCGATCAATAGAATAGGAACAGTTTTTATTAATTTTGATTTATTTCTTTTGAAATATTTTTCTTTTAATTTTTATCTTCTATTGCCTGATATCAGGTAGAAAATAAAAAAGAAATCCACTACCAAACTCGGTGATCTTTAGAAAGCATATTTCGTGAGGATATTTTTGTGATTATAGTTGTTTTATTTAGACAAAAGGAATTGTATATTAAATTAATTGAGGCAAACTTTACGATACAAAATATAAAAATTTGAGTTCATATACAATGGTGTGAAAAATAATAACAACAGAAGTGTTTCATAATCACATTTAAGGAGATAAAACTGTTTTTGTTCCCTCTTAATACAATATACTACAAAAAGAAAATTCATTACGTTTGTAAAATCTCCTCTTTCAACGGAAAATATTGCCAAATTCTAAAGAGAAAGGAGAAACAAAGAGGAGTTTTTTTTTCCAATGTCTGTCTCTGGCTTGATGCAGATTTCTCTCATCAGGCTCACGCTTTCTCGATAGTCTGGCGGTGATATAGCTACTAGATATCGGATCGATCGTTAACCTCATTAAAGTTTTAGGCTGGTTTTCAATGTGATTTTAGGCAAGTCATGCTTTCAATGTGAAACATTGATGTTCATAGTTAAAATCGCTTAATCAGTACTTGTAAGTTAGGCTTGGAGTATCGCTGTATATGAGCTCAAGTGAACTTTGATTTAACAAAGCTGCTACTCCCTCATACATTATCCTATCCGATGGGAAAGCACTGCTAAAGTCTTAAATCTGTCAAATGATCGGTCTTCACAGATATACTGGATATTTGCAATCAATTGAATACAATATCGTAACGTGTAGAGACATTTCTGTGTAACAAGTTTTGATGATAGGAATGTAATCGATTAATTTTAACAAAACGATGCCATATGCGATATAGTCGATGAGACTTTACTTTCATTGCAAAAGAATTCCCTAAAAAAGACTAATTTGACGTAATTTGACCAACAAGTGATCAGATTTAATGACTGTGTATGGAGTTTGTTTCTATGAGGTAGTTTAAAATCGAAACACATCAGAATTTTTAAGGATTTAAAGACATTCGGCATAAAATTAAAGAGATAGTGTTACAAAGTTATATTCCATTTACCTTTTTACATCAACCTGTGTTAATAAACATAAAAAATTTTATTTAAGTTTTAAAAATTAAATCAAGCTGGCAAAATTCTGTAATTTTATGATGGCAAGTAATTACTCAAATTTGTATAACTTTTTTAAACAGGAGTTCTTAAATCAATTCTTAACTTTGAACTTAATATATGATTCATAGAATTTAAATTTAGTAATTACAACAATAAACTCGACTGAAATAAAACTCACTTTGTTCAAATCAACCACTTGTTAACCACACTTGACACTTGACACCTGTAGCTGTAGCTGTATTTGGAGAAACTTCAAACAGTTCTGAAATAATTTTTCGTTTTCTCGAGTTTTATTAGAACAAAAAATCTTTTTTGACACTCTTAATTTTGAAATTGACGGTTTTACCGTTACCAAATACACTGTTAAACACTGTAATCGTTTGAAATGAACAGAACTGAATGAAGAATATCCTGTTTGTGGTATTGCCTTTTATATCATCAACAAAAAATGTTTCATTGTATCGTTTGTCATTAACTGTATGCGTGTTAGTATATGACAATGTGTGTGTGGTGTGACACACAAATGTTTGTTGCTGATATTACGCTGGCAAGCAACATACAAATATCAATACTCCCTCTCTCTCTCTCTCTCACACATACGCTCAAGCACACAAACATTTGTTCAAACAACCCTCAGTATGAAAGACACGCCGAAACACCATTGATTGTTCTTTTTTTTAGCAAGAAATGTTGAGCGTAAAAACAAAACACAACATCTACGAAAAAAAAAACAAAGAAGGTAAGCAACAAGAGCTATCATTACATGTTGTACAAGCAACGGTAAGTGTAAATGCATGTGCGTAAGTGAAAGTGAATGTGTGAGTGTGTGATTGTGGGAGAATATTTGTGTTGAAAGAAAAACAAAAAGGTGTTACCAGAAATTTGATAAATTGTGCGTTTGCTTTATCAAGTCTTTATGGCGGTATGAGTATTTTAAACGAATTGTATACAATGTTGCTGCAACATCTTGCTTCAATTTGCGAGAAAAAAATCAACACAAAATCAAACGGTATTTTTTAAACTGAAGTGTTTGTATGGTTTTGCACATTACGTGGGCACCGGTGACGTATAACTGATGGAAAATATGAATTAAATATTGCTCATACGTTTAGAGTGACAGAGAGATCATTGAGATTTTTGAATGCTCTTTGGTTTGTTGATAATGCATCGCTTAGCAAACAACTGTGTTGATTTTATTTTTAATTATTGTAAATTAAAAATGATGTCAACAATTAAAAAAAATAAAAAAATACATTTCTGGCGGCGACAGGAAAAAAAGTTCATATTAATTTTAAAATATGGTAACTGGTTACGGAAATTTAGAAAAAAAGTACAGCCTGTGTTGATTTCTAACAGTCTATCTATCCAATGGAGGAATATTAGAATAATTTTCAGAATATTTGCAGAACATTTGGCATGCCTTGGCATTAATTGAGCGTTAGTTGTAGAACATGAAAATTTCCAACTAACACTGTATTTTTACTTTTGTGAAAACGCTTCAGTCTGAACGCCTTCTGTGCCCGGCTACCACTATAGCGTCATGCTCAATGACTTTCTCCCATCCTAAGTGGACGAGAATGAAGCAACATCACATTGTTTACCAGGGTACAATACCCTGCTAAATAAGGCAATTAATTACCTCTTCCTTTTTTTACCGAATTACAATGTTTGTAGAGAAGTATTTTCGCATGCCCACCCACTACATAATGGCTCGTGAGAAATATAGTGTCTGAGATGCCTTTACGATATAATTAAGTGGTTTAAAGGTAAGCTTTCTATCCTATTAAGACCATGTGAGTATGGTAATGAGGCAAGATTCTTACCCTCTAGGATAATAAATACCTTTACTTAATGGAAAGCCTATTGCCGGTAAGAAGTGTCCATATTTGGTATTCGGTAGGATTGTGACTGCTCTGGTTATACACTTATGAGTTGATCAAGGTGTATACCAACCAGTTTAAATCAGAAGATTGTACCCGAATGAGATCCGAATGCTGCTTGACTGTGTGAGAGAATAGAAATGTTAATAGTTGGTGATCTCTTATTCAGCAATAGGTCTGAAGCATGATTTATGGCCATTATCTCAGGCTGAATCAAAGTACAGTGGTAGGTGACCTGGAGATTCCTTAAGAATCAGCTCATTGCCGAAAATTTTACAGAAATTCACACTTTATTCCCAAGTTTAGGAAGGTCCACAAAATCACGAACTCAGAGGACTGCATTTCATACTTCGATTGCTAGTTTGGAATACCCTATCTGGACTAGGTTTAGAATAAATATAAACGATCTCAATTAGAGCCTAAGGATCCTCAAATAAAAAGGGCATTGCAACAAGTGTCATATGTGATATGTTTTAACTTTAAATTTAAATTTTTGAATATAAAAACAAGAAATAAAGAATAATTAAATTAAAATTTCTTATAAATGATTATTAGTTAAGTTTCTGTTCCATATTAGTTTTTATTGCTTATTATTAATTTTTTTCTTTATTTTTTCTAATTGAAAACAATTAAAAACTCATAGAAAATCTACAAATAAGAGCAAGACTAAGAGAATATCATGATTAAATATACGTTCATCATTATTAGTTGATTGTTTACAAAGAAATATTGTTATTGTTTACAACCAAACAATAACAAACACAACTAGAGAGCATATGAGTACAAACCTGTATTCTTGCAAACGAATACACACACACATATGTATGTACGTATAGTACCATATTAACTGAACTTTGATTTTTCTTTAATGTGTTGCCTGTGTAACTCAACAAGTTTATTATTATGAAAAGAACTTAGAGAGTAAATGTCAGTGTGTGTGTGTGTGTGTGTGTACGTGTGAGAGGGAGAGTATTTTATTACAAAACCAGCAAAGATGACAAAATTATAAGGAAACAATTCTAGAATACGTTGATGTGGGCAACACTTTTATAAACAATAATTAAACAAGTTTTTCTTTTTATTTATGAATTAAACAATGCCTGCTCAATCAAAAACACACATACATATACATGCAACTACACATACATCCATTCTTACAATATACTGTACGTATTTGAGTTATTTATATGCGTGTGATTTACTGCATTTTTTTTTTTGTTTTTGTTATTTTACTCCTATTGACTGCAATTTAATTAGATGCGCTAAATTAAATAATAGATGGAAAAACAATCATAATTTCTTTCTTTCTTTGCAAACGAAAGAAAGGAAGGAAGTAATAGAGCTGGCTGGTAGGCAGGAAGGAAACAGTTTGCTAAAGTATGACATATAAAAATTATAAATAACAAAACGGGTAATTCTACTTTTTTACTAGTGGGAAGTTTTTAAGAACTAATTAAAAAAAATATAAAAAGAAAAACAAATAACGACAACGATGGTCAATTTTTGAAATGGGTTGATCTAAGATGTAGGAAATCTGTATTAAACATTTCATTTAACTTTTTCAAAGTTTTATTTGCAATATTATCCAATTATTATTGAAGTTCTGCAGGTGAGCTATGAGTGAAACCTGAGAAAATTGTTAAAGGCTTCGAAAGCTATATCCACAAGTAACAATAGCGTTAAGATTTGAAAAATAATTAGAACCAATAATTAGAACATTTTATTTCGTTTATTTGTGGCAAACAGGTTTGATCGCCTTCACTTTATAATACAGCACAATCCTTAAAAAATGAGAAACCGAAGATGACCAAAGGACTACGATACTACAAGAACTGGAAGAGTGAAACTTTGCGTTATTCTAATCCGAATTGTTACGCGATTTTTGTTAACAGTCAATTTTCCCTGAAGACAATAGAATCGGTCTAGTGTAGACAAGTGTGGGTCACGGCTATGACCAGATGACGTCAGTCTGGGATCAGGTCAGATACGCTGGAGGGATAGGTCAGAGTGTTACATAACTAAGAGCCTTTGCTGAGCCTCAATAAGTTCAACTTGAGGCTGATACGGGACAGATCTCTACGAGATTTCTGCAAGCTATGTGGAAATGAAGTCTCCATAGTCTAGTAGGCAATGTGTTGGCTTATTAGACGTAAGGCCATGGTTCAAATATTTCTTAGGCGACTTCCTCTCAGCAGATTTCTGGTAAAAACTCTGAGAGTAAATAAAATTGCCCTGAAAAGTTTCTCAAAAATTTGTTGTTCGGAATCAACTTTAAACTGTAGGTCCCGCCACTCATGTATAAAATTATCACACACAACATAAGTCGTGTGATAAGGGTTAAGGGGATAAGTCGCTGAAGCGCTGTAATAACCAATTATGTATTATGTATGTGGAAATGGAGAGGAATTGGAGAGAATAGAACACAATGTGTCCCCCATTACCTATAGATGTTTATGTATTTGCTACTATGGCTGTACTTGTTATCAAACCTAGCTAGAGCAGTGTTTAAAAATAATCATTTGAAATTTTTGAAACTCAATTAGAAATGGTGTACATATATTTTTGGGTGCTTATGAAATATTCCAAATAATACAAATAATTTATAATTTGTGTTCGTAATTTAATAGACTTGTAATTGTATATAGCTTATCCATTAAATCAGTTTTAATTATCTTATCACGATAAGATAACACGACACTTAGTCAATAGCCCACTAGCTGAGTGGCTGATCTTATCACAAATATGTAGTTCCAATAAAATCATTGAAATAATCGTGTTAATCGAAAAGTAAGTGGAATTTCCAAATTGTCTGGATCATCATTATCACATACATACTTATACTGATACACACTAGAACATTTTTTATATATGTATGTATGTATATATAGATATGTAATAAACGTTTTTGACAAACCAATATTAATATAAACAAATATTAGAGCGCGAAATAAACGTTGCCACGCGGGGGTGGAAAACTTTTAAGGAAATTTTAAATTTAAAGAAAAAAACATATTTTTATTTTGTTTTTAAATGAAGTAATACTATGCAATATGCTAATTAATTATTTTCAAATTACATACTTAATTTATTGCCAAAAAACTATCCTGTTTCTGCCAATTTAATTATTATTTATTTCTTAATTCAAATTTAAATTTAATCAACAAAAAACGGTTTTAACTCAACTCTCCCAAAAATACAACCCTGCATACATAACAGTTGGCAATTCATTACTTAATAGCACTCACATACAACAAGCTTACATGACAATTGACTTCTGAAAACAACAATAAAATAAATCAGGTCTGCCAACCTAGCGGTGAAATAATTCTTTTTGTCAAAAATTGTAATTTCTTCGTGCAGGGTGAATTTTTTTCACAGGTAAATAATCGTTAAATTCCTTAAACATCCGTATAAAAAATGTAAAAAAATTATAAAAACCAATAACTTAGCGAACGGCAAATACGTGGTGTGTGAAAATTTCAAACAAAAGTTGTGAAAAATGCCTAAAACAAAAATAAAACCAAACAGCTTGAAGTTTGACCCCCTCGTCGTATAAATGCAAAAGGGTTAAGAGAAGCCGGTACTGCTGGTATATAGGGGTCATTGAAAGTGAAAATGTTTGTGTTATCTATTGTTTGCTCCAAGTTGTAAAACAATTCATATACGCTGTAAATATATAAGCAATTATTGATTAATTTTTTGTTCTTTTCTTCTGTTTCCGTGTATAGTATCACTAAAAAATAATGCCAGATCTTGTTGAAATTAAATCTGATGCCCCAACTACCTCTGCTGCTCCTGCTGAGGCTAAGCCCGCTGCTGAGTATGTGCGCGTAGAAGATGATGGCAGTGATAGTGACTCTGAGGACACCATTCCCGAGTTGGAAGATGCCGGTGCTGGTACTACCCAATTGGGTGGTGGTGCCACCGGTTTGCCCATTGACCTTGTCTCCAAGGCCAAGCAATCACGCGGTGAAAAGAAAGCCCGCAAGATTATGCTCAAGTTGGGCTTGAAACCAATTCAAGGTGTCAACCGCGTCACCATCCGCAAATCCAAGAACATCTTGTTCGTCATCAACAACCCCGATGTCTACAAGAACCCCCACAGTGATACCTACATTGTATTTGGTGAAGCCAAGATTGAAGACTTGTCCCAACAGGCTCAAGTTGCTGCTGCCGAGAAATTCAAGACTCCTGAGGCTGCTGGTGCTGCCGATACCATTGGCACAACCTCCTCTGTTGCACCCATTGCCGAAGAAGATGAAGAAGAAGTCGACGAGACCGGTGTTGATGAGAAAGATATTGAGCTGGTCATTACCCAGGCCAATACTACCCGCGCTAAGGCTATTAAGGCACTCAAGAACAATAACAATGATATTGTCAATGCCATTATGGAACTGACGATGCTTTAAATTCTATTTTCGAAACGTTAACACACGCCCTACGCTAAGCCTCCATGATGTTAAGATAGAGAGTAGAATTTAAATTAATGGCCTGCATTTTAAGTTTAGTACCCGCCTCAGCAAACAACTATAACAACAACAACTACAACAACGTAATCACATTTATATTATAATGATATGGTAAAACAAATAAATTATAATACATACATCATTTTTCTTCTTTCGTTATTATAATTTTCAAAACTGTATTTATTATTTTATATGCAGTCTTTAAAAATAAGAGTCTGTCTTTCGAGACTTCTTCTTTCTTGTTTACTTTATAAAGAAAAATTTAAATATTTTTTGGTATTTAAGAAATATATGAAACAAAAAGTTCTAAATAATAATAAAACAAAACTATTTTTAATTCACATGAGAATTCCTAAAATTAAATACAAAAAGAAAAAAACTCGAAAATACCAAAATTTCTTTCTGGTTTTTATTTATTGATTTGATTCTAAATACATATAAAGCAGCAGGTGAAACAGTTTATGTACGAGAAAGGGAAAGCGATTGTTAGCACGTGCTGTAATGAGTCATGATAGAATCAGAGAGGGGAAGACCTATCAAAATAGATTAGAAGACAAATTTTATGAAATGAACTCGGGTGACAGCAAAGAGAACTGATTAGATTATGACATTTATGAACCACAATGGAAAAGCTAAATGTATTTCCTTAAAGAAATTGAATTCTGTAGTATTTCATATCCAAAATATTCACCCTGAAAATAATATGCGCTTCGTTTAGTTAGCTCTGCACTAATACCCGTGGGAAATGCGGTTTTATTAATTTTTTTTTTTTCATTAAATATTTCCTGGGGTCATTTTAATCAACCACAAATGTTATTTAATTTAATAACGACCAGCAGATTGTTAACCACGACAGCTTTTGTTGTGTTGTTTTTTATTTTAATCAACGAATTCGAGGTTCAGTACAATAACAAGAAGGGTATATTAACCCTATATTCCGCAGTTTGAATCAAATAACGGTTCTACTGTGATAGCCGATTTTGAAGGAAGTAAATAATGTATAGGATTCCTCCAAGGCATTCAAAGCGGCAAAGGTTAGGGTACGATAGGTTGGAAGGATGGTGCACCACTTCAGTAGCACGCCTTCATTCAAAGACCAATTTTACCATTGTGACCCTTCATAAAAAGACATGAAGTAAAAGAAAATAAAGAAAAGTGATTTACCTTCTTAACATTATTTCCTATACATAAATATCCTTCTGAAGATATCTCCCTAGCCAGTCTATCTTCAAGCCTGTAGTCGTTCAGGTCCACCAATTCCTAACAAATTGGCTACCCATAAAGGAAAAGTCTTTCCCCAATTAGGGACATTATATTACGCACTGTATCCAAAACTCATAAAACTTTTTGTAATAAAATCGTATGGTTATATAAATTAATTTTATTAAGAGGTTATACAAAAAGATTTGGACACATTAAATGTTATTAATAAATAATTTGATAATAAATATCTTAAATATTTAAAATTTATTAAATATACGTTTATATATGTATTAAGTAAATAATTGATTGATATTTTATTAACTAACTACAACAAATGCCTATTGAAAGTTATTAAAAAAAAAACGTCAAAATAAATCAATAATAAAAACAACCAAATTTCTTAAATTCAAAGGGCCCCAAGAGATTCTTAATTAAAACTAAAACACATATTTTGCCTGCAAGGAATATTTCCATAGACAATTAAAATAAAATAAAATAAATAAAATATTAAAAAATACAAATTCATCTAGTAAATCATTATTGAACAACAATAAGACTTTAAATTAATGCTTAAAACTAAATCTATATAAAAAAATTAAGTAAAATGAGTACAAAATATGTCTTTCTTTTACAAAATCACTTAAAGATTGAATTTAAAAACTTGAAGTTGAGATAAGTCAGTAAATTTAAGTAAAATGTTACTTTTTGTAAAAGTTAGTGGACCTGTGATTTTGTTTTTTCTTTCTTTTAATATCTTTTAAGATAATCGTTAAACGATAAAAGATTCTAAGATTCTAATTTTAACATATGAACTTGGCTTCTCGATTGTATATGCAAGTCAGCGGGCACTTGCATCCAAGGTTCACCATCAGCTTGCATGGGACAAGTGCTTTTCACTACCAACTATTGTATAATAAAAGGGATTTTAGAAATAAACTACACAAGTTGTGACCATAAAACAATAAATACCTTAACATGTTTGGCTTGACCAATTCGTACCGGTTTGCTAATGCCCACTTGGAGTTGGGCTATATGAAATGAGGAAACAATGCCAAATACCTCCAAAATGCCATCCGAAATGGAATTGACCAATTTTGTTGGTTCATCGGAATTATTACTTAATTCTAAACAAATAAATAAATATGTATTGCAATAAATCCAATAAATAAATGGTTTTTCATTAAAGTTACATACCAACTAATTTACATCCAGCACCCCAAGAGTCTATATTAAGGAAGACTATCGACTGCAACTCTGGTAGTTCCACTAATTCATTATCTAAATACAAATCGATTTTTTCATTTAGGCCCTCACAATCACGTTGCACTATTTGTTGAGTGCCAAAACCAAAATAGATCAACTGAAATTATTACATTGGAATAGCTGTTATACCTTTTCTATTAGCCCTAATATCGCTTCTCGTTATTTTGCTTACCTTATTGAATATGCGACTACTTAGAACATAAAATTTGGACTCTCTTGTTTTATGGAAGTTATATGTGACCAATGCATCTACACCCAAACTAAAGTAATTATAAACGTGCACAGTTTTAATAGGATGCCTCTGTATGGGCAAACGATAGTGCAGCTTCTCAATTTGTAAATCAAAACGATCAAGATTTATCGAACGGGCTTTTTTAATCTGTAAAAAATAGTTTTAAAACCATTTTTCTTTTAACAACAGGATATCCAGTTACTTACACTCCTTAAGATTTGTACAGGATCTAAACAGGAAGGTGGTTCTGCACCCCAACCTAAAACACGTGAGAGATCATTACCTGTACCTAATGGCATTATGGCAACAGAGGGTATAGGCTGAAATATAACAGAATTTTATGGAAATTCTTTTATTAATTTTTAAATATCTATCCTTTACTTACCTTTATGTTAAGCGAATAAATGGTATTCAAGACCCATCCAACAGTGCCATCACCACCAGCCACTAAAACACGACATGGCCTGGGACTGGCTTTGGCAGCCCATTGCATAGCATCTTGGGGACCGCGTGAACCCAATTCCATAACTTGTAGAGGATGCAAATATCCTCTTAAGAGCGACACAACATCTGAGCCCGTATTGCTACCCGACTTTGTATTGGCGATAACAATCAAAGGTTGCCAATTCTCAATAGTCGGTGGTTTTATACCGGCCAAATGTAAACGAACCGATTCACGCGTTCTCGCCGCCACTATACAATATGGTGGGAATATCATATCGCAAAATTCACCAAAATCACATTCGCCACGCAAATCTATGCGTTTAAAGCAGTTATTGTGGTAACAGCGATGGCACCAGGCACAACGCCAGCCATATAAACCAACTTCCTCCACATCATCGCCGCATGCATCACAGACAGCACTCAATGGCAAATTGCCCTTGACCCATAAATGACGCATTGATTTCTCATTCTTTACCCATTTCTCCTTACACTTGAATAGCTTGTCTGCCTTGCGAGTACAGGCACGCGATGTATGGCAACAGATGCCGCAACAATCACAAAAAACGCCCGCCGATGGGGTTAATAAAATTTCACATACATTGCAATAACAAGCCTGGAATATAAAAAATACGACAATAATAATTCCATTCTGTTACAAATTAAGCAAAATGCAATAATAATAAAAAAAAGAAATTAAATTATTTACTCATGACTTCATTTTCTTTATTATAAACAAAACACATTAAATTGTTGTTGTTGTTATTGCTGCTACTGCGTCTGCTTAGCTTTAGCAGCACAGCACTACGCATTTGCTTTTATTTTTTTTTAGGCATGTAGACTTACTCTATCTAATATTTTTATTGATTTCCAGCCATGTTTACTTCTGCCTGGTATACAAATAACATCCTCAGTCAACAGGCTGCGACAGAATACAAATAAGGCACCCAATGCAAACAAGGAACCAATTAAGGCTTCAGGACTCAATTCAAATGTGGCCAATTCCATTCTGTACAATCTTTCCTTACCCTTCTACGTCTTTGGCTATCCTGAGTTTAAGTTATACTCCAGTTTATTTCCTCTTTTGGTTTAGGCCTTTATTACATTTTTTCCATAGACATTTTTGAAAATGATTAATTGGCCTTAAAGTTTTAAGTAAGCAAATTAAAATGATAAAAATCAATAGGATTTATTCAAAACTGCAATGCAATTACAATAACACTCGTGTGATGTTTTGTTTTGTTTATAATGACAATTCGTTCCAAGAAGAATAAGAAAATCAAACAAAGTTGCCAGAGTAAGTGTAAAAGAGAGGAGATTTCAAAAATGCGTTTTTTATGTGCAAATACAAGAAACGAAAAAATTTATATTTGAAAACCTATTCTGTAAACAGTTAAACAAATTATGATACAGTTCGATTAAAGTCACCTATATAACATTCTGGACTACATTTTTTAAGTCCTTAGTACAAATTCGCGTTAATAAAAAGCGATTATACGCAGTAATATGGCATTCCTATCCGTGCCTGTTTCATACAACTGTGAGAATAAATGTCAAATTTTATTTAATATTCTCTCTTTGATTGTTGCGGTCCCACGTGCATTTTCTTACACGCTTTTAAATATTTAAAGCTGATATATTAGAAAAACCATAGTTTTTCTTTTATTTATTTACTTGTAAATAAAACTTTTGTAAAAAAACTACCACAAATACCATGGGACGTAAAGCTGAATACAGTGAGAAACCCAAAAAGGGACCAGGACGAAAAGCGCGCAAACAGGGGCCACCATCATTCAACAAACCTTCGTTTGGTAAGTAATAAATTGAGTTCATTATACGTGTGGGAGCTGTTTTCATTCATAAAACAAAAATTCTCTTAGCTCCCTTGGAGGATGAAGATAAAAAATTGTCGCATCATCAAAAGCAACGTTTGGCTAAGAGAAAACAAAATAAGGTAATTATAAAGCAGAAACAAAAATTGGCTAAAGAGAAGAACAAGAACAAACAAAAACAAAAGGAATATCACAGTGACAGTGAAGAAGAGGCCGAGTTATTGAAAAATGGTAAAAATGGTGAAGTTATGGAGCAGGAGGAGGAAAGCTCCGAAGAGGAAGTAAGTGAAATGGAGGAGCAGCAGGTAGTGGTGAAAAAAAATGCTAAAAAAGCTAAAGGATTTACCGATGATAACCAGGACTGGTTGAAACCAAAACAAAAGCAGAAAGGCAAACAGCAATTAATAGAAGAGGAAGTGGAAGATGATGAGGACGATGAAGAGGATGATGAAGATGAAGAGGAGTTGGATGAAGATGAGATTGAAGACGAAGGGGTGGAGGAAGAAGAAGAAGAAGACGAGGATGAGGATGAGGAAGAAGACGAGGATGAGGATGAGGAAGAAGACGAGGAAGCTAATGTTAAATTAGGAAAACTAGATGATCTATCGGACGATGAAGAAGCCAATTCAGATGATGATTTTGATGTTTCTGGCGATGAAAATAATGAAGAAGACGACGACGATGATGACGACGACGAGGAAGATGACGATGACGATGAAGATTTACTTCCCATTGAAAAACAAAATAAGAAATTGAAAAAACGTGAAGCCAAAGAAGCCAAATTAGCTGCCGACGAAATGATGATGTCGGTCGATCAACAGGAGATCTTCAAATTTCCCGAAGAGGGCGAAGAAACAGAATTGACTTTGCAAGAAGTACAACAACGCATTAAGGATGTCACTTTGGTATTGTCGGATTTTAATAAATACCGTGACCCCGACCATCCTCGCAGTGACTACATGGAATTGTTAAAACATGATTTGTGCTTGTACTACAGTTATAATGAGTTTTTGATGGGCAAACTTATGGATATGTTCCCCTTGTCTGAGCTTATGGAATATCTAGAAGCCTCTGAAGTTGCTCGTCCTTTAACCATTAGAACAAATACCTTAAAGACCAGAAGAAGAGATTTGGCTGCATCATTAATTAATAGAGGCGTTAATCTCGATCCCTTGGGTAAGTGGACCAAAGTAGGCTTGGTTATCTATAACTCCCAGGTGCCTTTGGGTGCTACTCCTGAATATTTAGCTGGTCATTATATGATCCAAGGAGCTTCTTCTATGTTGCCAGTCATGGCTTTAGCACCTCATGAAAATGAAAGAATTTTGGACATGTGTTCTGCTCCTGGCGGTAAAGGTTCTCATATAGCCGCTGTTATGAAAAATACTGGTGTGCTGTTTGCTAATGATTTCAATAAGGATCGTATTAAGGCTGTAGTAGCCAATTTCCACCGTTTGGGTGTGGTAAATTCCATTGTTTCTTGTGAAGATGGTGCCAAATTTAGACAAATTATGACTGGTTTTGATAGAATTCTTTTGGATGCTCCTTGTACGGGTACAGGTGTGGTCTCTAAGGATCCCAGTGTGAAGACTTCTAAGTCTGCCGTCGATGTACAAAGATGTTATAATTTGCAGCGTAAACTTTTACTCACTGCCATTGATTGTACCGACGCCAAATCTGCCACGGGCGGCTATATAGTCTATTCCACTTGCTCTGTTTTGCCGGAGGAAAATGAATGGGTTATTGATTATGTTTTAAAGAAAAGAAATGTCAAATTAGTGCCCACTGGCTTAGATTTTGGCGTGGAAGGTTTTACGAAATACCGCCAGTATAGATTCCATCCCTCCTTGAATTTGACGAAACGTTATTACCCCCATACCCATAACATGGATGGTTTCTTTGTGGCCAAATTGAAAAAGTTCTCCAACACGATACCGGTAAGCAAAGAACAGCAGGAAGAAGATGAAAAACATTTGGATGAAGGCATTAGCGCAACCAGTGACGATAAAGCCACTTTGTTAAATGATGACAATGATGATGTAGAGGATGAAAATCAGGATGATGATCCAAAGGGTCGTAAGAAATCGGGCAAACGAGCTGGTAAACCAACATTAAGTGACTTTGAACTTGAAGCTAAAAAGAAGAAAATGGAACAAAGTAAATTGAAGTATATAGCCAAGGTATTCGAAGCACCGGTAAAGGTGGAGAAAAAGAAAAAGGAACCACAAACACAAGACAATAACAAGGCTGCCGATAATAAGTCTAATCAGAAAGAAAACCAACCGCAAAAGGTAAAAGCAACACCAGAAAACCAACTACAAGCAGAAAAACTTGACAAGTCTAACAAAAAGCAAAACAAACAAGGAAAACAACAACAACAGCAGCAAGAAAGTGCATTGCCGCCAAAAAACGTTAAACAACAAAAGAGTTTCGATAAGAAAACAGAAAAGCCTCAGCCCGCCAATGGTCAGCCCAAACAAAAACCCAATAAAAAATTCCCGAAACAACAACAAAAAGATGTCGATGATATTCAGCAGCAAGAAAGTGCATTGTCGCCAAAAAAAGGTAAACAACAAAAGAGTTTCGATAAGAAAACAGAAAAGCCTCATTCCGCCAATGGTCAGCCCAAACAAAAACCCAATAAAAAATTCCCGAAACAACAACAAAAAGATGTCGATGATATTCAGCCTCTGTTGGAAGGTAAACCAATTAAAAAGCAAAATCAATTGAAACAGAAATCGAAACAAATTGGAAAATTGAAACACAATAAAAACAAAAAGCAAAAATAATTTCAAGCGCCTAATTTTTCAAGGCACCAGGTAATGAAAAAATTATTATAAATTGTAGTTTTATTTTATTTACTATTTTTGTATTAAGTTTTGAACGTTTTTAATTAAATGAATCGATCCTGATTACCTTTATTTAAAAACTAATGTGTACAATAAAAGAAATTTAATTGTTATAAAAATTATATACGAACGGATTTTGTAAATCTAATGCCAAACTGTATGGAATTGTATTTTTTTGTAGTCGTCTTATTTCCAGTTAACGTTTTGTTCATTCTATTAAAATTTATTTATTTAAACAATTCCTTTGAATTTATGGATAATTTGCCATGGCAGCTGGATGCAGACGTTGGGCTTTTTCTTTTGCGTAGGGTGATAGTAGAGTGGTCCTCTTTTGGGAAGACAAAAAATTGCAGAATATTGAAGAAACTCTTTGGATAACTGCTACAAAAGATTTTCTGATGATTTTCTTTTAGTATAGTTATGAAAAAAGTAGTTAAAACTATGGCTTAAATAACGAGTAACACAGAAATGTGGACCAGAGGAGTGTACCGCCACAGCTCTACACACTTCTGTGTTCTATTTCGTTCCTTTACGCTACATAGTTTACTTTGTTTTAGTTTCATTAATTTAGTTTTTCAAATTCAGTAGGTGGTTGCTTTACTGAAGGATTGGATTTCCTACAGGCAGCATCCTTTGAGAATTTATTGAATTGATGTATTGACTACATGGGTGGACTAATTTGCTCTTTCAATTCTGCTCTTCCTTAGGAGCTGATGTTGCCTGATTCGCTATTGATATTGGTTTTTTGATGTAGTCAGCTGTCAGTATGGATCATTTGGAGGGGAATTGAAGTCTTTTTCTGCGCTGTCTCCAGGATTCGAAGAAAGATTTCGTAGTTTAGCACATTGTGTAATCATATCTCTATAACGGCTGACTGATATGTATTCTGCAGCCGTGTAGACTGTACGTACTGATAATGATAATGATTTTTCCCACCAGATTGGTATTAATATCCATTCACAGGTATAACTTCAAATCTATTGCTATGAATTAAGTTCTCTTAGGATGGACTTGTCTGCTATATCAGAAAAAGGGAGTGCAAGGTCAGGTAGATTTGAAAGCATGCATTCCCATTAGAATAGATTGAAAAATGTGGCGGAAGAACATTCCTTTTTATCGTTTGCCTGAGTGCATTGGCCTGTGGGCATTGGAATTCATATGGTCGTCGATGTGCCACCAGACCTAGGCATCAATCGACCTGTTACAGATATCGTTAGCACGATTGGTAACCCAATATCCACGCTTAAAGTTGAGTTTGATTGTGTGCTATGATCGATATCGCATGTCGGATAGTCTTTAGAATCAGCTTGTGTTATGATGCCGTAGATTTGTTTAAATTGCAGCCAGTTTTTACAGAGATGGGATTACTAGGCATTACCCAGTTGAAATTTTTGAGCAGTTCAGTCGTTTCATATCACTGGTACAGGTATAGCAGTGGGATTATTATTTGAACTCTGGTTCTGTACCCATCGTACGTAACTTAATCTAATAAAAGGAAACATTTCTTAAGAAAAAAATGTCAATACGTTTTTATTATGGTGAAAAATCAGGCCCAAATTTGCAGGCCCACACAATCATAATTATTGTACATTCCGGACATTATCAATTAAGAACCTTTGATTTGGTTTTTTCCAAATTGATTTTTGCTGATTGTTTACAGCTTAAATAGCTTTAAAACCATCATTATACACTTGAGCGAGTATTCCAAAAACAATAACTTGATAAACTGCTCAGCTTAAGAACTTCCGTATTGAAAAGAACAAATAATTTAAAACAAAGAAAAGAAAACAAAATTATTAATTATAAAATTAAATGAAATACATGTTTGTGGTTTCAAACAGTGCCTTGTATATATGTATGTTTAATAATCTGTAAAACTTTTCTTCTTCTCATTGTTCGTGTCTGTTAATCTGTATGAACCATGTTTAAAAAAAAGGATGTGGGATGGATCTTTAAAACTGCTCGCTCACAGCTCTTCAAAAGGTTGCTGGTGTAATCAAAAGTATCATCATCTCTTATCTGTACTGTATTCAACTCATTTTCCATACTTTATTACGGGCATTTGTTACAAGTATATGAATGAGTGAATATACAAGAAGGCATTCGGTATACAAAAATATTGCCCGTGTCCTTTTTTGTATCCTTATTTTTATACATTTCCAGATTTATGCTCCGCTGGTATATGCTCTCTGTTAATGGGCTAAACAACAAGTCGTTGGTAGGTTGCTTAGCTCGTTCGTTTGCTTGTTCTTTTTCAAATACATGCATACTTATAAACAATTTTAGTGTAGTTTGTTCGTTGTTGCTGGTGTTGTCGAGTGCGAGGGATGTTATGGATTTGAAGTACATACATTTTTGCTGGTTCATATCTTCCATTATACAATATAATGTTTAAGAAAAAAAGAACATAATCTAGACAGATCTTTAAAAGAATTAAAACTTTTAATTCGTTTTAAATTGAATTGTTTAGTTATGTCGGGTTTTTAAGCTTTTGGAGACAGTTTAGCCAACATAGTTTAGCGCACGTTTATTCATTCTCTTAGAAACTGATTTAACGTCGTTAGAATGATTGTATTGGATGTATAGACTCTCGTAAATGATTTAATTCCTTCAGGATCTGTTAGAAGTCTCGTTTGCAATTCTATTAAGGTCCTGTGTTGCAATTACCTTATGCTAATCCCTCTTAAATGTTGAAAAGTCTTATTTTCTCTACTTCATACAACGTTGCTGATGCCTTTGATTGAAACTTCGGTGTCTAATGCCACCGTGTTAAAGCCTTGCTAGCTTTAACTTAATTCTGATGTGTACACCACAAAGATATTCACAATTCTATAATCCTATACGTCCATTTCGCTCCTAGTTTTGAAATAGTTTTACCTGACTAGTCCACGATCTCTAGGATCATACTTCAGTATACATCATGGCTATGGTATTCAGGCGTATGACCTCACGGTTTTACCTATAGCGTAGACTTGAAGACTAAAATTACGCAAGTAAAAGTGATCCAAAGGTCTGCTCTTATAGTTCTATTGGTGAAAAAAGGCCGCATTTCATTCTAAAAAAACCACAGTGTGTTTCCATTCAGGTTTCTAAATACAGCAGCGTGCTTAGAGCAGCACGTGTGCCCTTTAGTAAATCTAATTATTGTAAGTCAGTATTCAGTGTCTCCCATCCAAGCCGGTGTTTATAATTAGTGCCACTAGAAGGTTAGGTTAGATTAGTGGGTAGCTTGTCGTTTATAGGGAAATTTACTCGGTGGCCCATATAGCCCATTGTGGCACCCAGTGTAAGATAAGCCCCCTTGTCATGATCCGAGCTCCGTATGAAACCGGTTAGTTGCACCCTCGCTACCATGCTCAGGTCTCTTCAAACGTTCTGTCACCCCCAAAACCAATGACATCTGTTCTGAAGTACAGTACCGCACTCGCATGAAAGGTGTTGTACCGATTCCGTTAGAGCATGGTCCGCTTTCTTTTTTATTTTATTTTAAATTCACTTTGACTGTGTATCTAAAGAAATAATTCTTTTAAGTGTCCTACAAGTAATCTGAAACATTGTGTCATAACTGCGGGTTAAATTGATGTGCGTTTGTTGATTCTTTCCTTTTTATTTTGTGTGTAGGAGCGGGTGCATGTTGCTTGCTGCGTTGTTGGCTTGAGGTTTTTAATATATGCTGAACATTCTCAGGGATTTGTATGGCATTTCAAGTGCAATGACAAAAGAGACATGCTTGTCGACCGCATTTTCTTTTTATCCTGATTAGAGTTTGCTTTTCTTTAATCTTAAAGAAAATTATAAAACAAAAGCAGCCAAGAAATTATAAAAATAATAATGTCTCTAAACAACATATGAATATAAATGCTAATGTGCAAATTTCTTATGCATTAAGTTCTTTAAATGCATATAAATCGAGTAGAATAATTAGAATAAAGATAACTTAAGATATTAAAGACAATAAGGAATTAAATATTAAATGCATTTGATCAGAACATTTGTAGCAAATAAAACTCCATGACGTTTGTAATATTTTTGTTGAACGCTTTATTTTTTTTCCATTAAAATTTAATACAAAATCATTTTCTCCATATGTTGCATTTTTCTTTAGGACTCTCCTTTGCCTCATTGGGACACTGGAAGGCTTCACTAAATTCTTGCATATTTGCCACCGTTTGTCTAACCCTAACATCGTCTCGATCATGATCAATGGCCTGAGGCAAGGAGCCACAGAAAAATTGAGCAAAATTAATAAAGAAAAGTTGATTAAGAAACTGAACATCATCTGCATTCGATACAAACGTTAACTGTTTCCTAAAAGCCTGCCAAGCTAATTGCAAGCCATTAACATCTGCCAATCGTTCGTTAAGAGATACTGTTGGGGAATGCTTAGTTAAACATTGTAACGTGGCTAGAAATAAAGGTTTTCGAGACAACTGAAGGCCCTTAATATTTTCATTACCATCAGAATCGTATTGCAAGCCATGAGCATCAAAGGCATGCGACATTTCATGGGCCATAATCCAACCCACTAGAGAGTATTGAAATAGAGGATGTTGCTTGTAGTGATAGAATGGCAATTGCAAGAACAGCATGGGTATTACCAAGACATTGCGTTGGAATACAAAATATGGTGCATTTCTTAACGTAATGATGTCATCGTTAATGTAAAACGTATCAGGATTAAAAGGCTTTAAGAGCTCTTGATGTTGCTGCAAAGTGCGAAATTTCAACATTTCCAAGTGATTGCGATGGAAATTGTTTACATTTAACTGGACTGTGCTGTAATAATGATTCATATCCGGAATTTTAAGAGGTAAGTTGCCTATACGTAGTTTCATTTTCTGTAATTTATTTTGTAGATATTGTATCTCTGACTGGCTTAAAGAGAATTTATTTTGGTTTAAAATTACAAAAAATTCTTGTTTCAAATCTGAGAACATATTTTGTAAAATCAATTCATCTTGCTTGCGATTTTTATAGAGAAAGTGATTGTAAATGAAATTTACGCCCAAAGGAAACATGACATTAGTGTTTAATAAACATTCCCTTGGGGTTATTAAGGGTCTTATGTCCAGTAAATATTGGCCAAATCTTAATATTAAATAGGAAAATATTATTATTTTGGGGTTTCGTTTGATTAAGGCAAGTAAGTCTTGAAAATATTGAGAATCTCCTGAAAATTCTATTGGAGTTTCCAAGGGCATTTGTTGATTTAAAAGCATTTCAAAATACAAAGACCAATCCAGTTGGGGGGCAAATATTTGCAAATCTTTAAGTGTCATTACATAGTACTGGCTTGTTTGTTCATATTTTTTATAAAGATTGCTTAGGTCCTGATCAAATTCATGCAAGTCTTGGGCCAATTGCCTGTAATTTTGCTTATCTTTTGAGGAAAATAACAAATCGAACTCCTCCATGATTTCTAAAACACGATATTTATTCTCAAAATGTATTGCAGCTGAGGGCAGTTTTAAATGCAACACATGTTGTAAAGAATTATGGCGAGCAAAGCCTACTGTTTCCTTGAGAAATATGTCCTTTAAACCATATCTTCTTAAAACTGCAAACAGCTTCAGCCAATTGAAATTTTGCCATACCGTTGCATTGTCTTCAAAAATATAATCCCACTTAAATTCCATTTGATTCCATGTATCCATAAAAGGTATTTCATTTAAATAATCCTCCATATTCAAACAATAACTTCCACTATTTAAACAGGACTTAAAATAAGCCATTATTTGCTTTACTAATTCACTGATATTCTCATCCTCTTTCACTATTTTCCTCTGCTGCTGCTGCTGTAATTCCTTTAGTTTTTGTATTAAATTATCAGCATAATAATTAGCCATTGCACCGAAATTATCCACATGATCATAATATGGTGCTGGTGTCCAAGCTCCACACGCATAATCCCAGAAGTTTTCACATGTTTCCGTGTAATTCGCCAGATTTTCTTTAATGACTTGTAATACATTCCAATCCAAATTATTCAAACATTCAGGAGATTCTGCACAGCGTATTATTGCTACATGATCACTCTGTATGAGGGCCACCAAAGAAATGATTTGAAAAATAAAAATAAATTCTATTTTTCTTGATTTCATTTTGCAATTTATGGCGGATTTTAAATGTGTTTTGGTGGTCTTTTAATTAATCTTCTGCCTGCCAGAGATCTCTTAATACTGTTTGTATGGAAACCAGAATTTTTCCGCCATAATCATATTTAATATTCGTAAATGTATACATTGTTCTTTAATAATCAATAGAGGCAGATAAGTACAAGCGATGGCCCGCGGTACGCATTTCTAAAACTCACATCAAACACCATACATTCCATCTATGTCTTTACGGGTACACTTAGAGAAGTTTTATTTTAATTTGAAAACGCTTAACCTAGCCTTCCTATTTCAATTTAAAGATTTTAGAGGTTAGAAGTCAAATACTTTCTTCTATGATTCATAATTTGTAAACAACTGATAATTTTTATTATACATTAGGCCACGCTCGCTGAAATATATTCTATTCTATACATAGAATATATTTAAATTTTTTAAAATACATTTTAAAATTGTTATCATCCATAATTTAAAACCAGTTCCATCATTTTTGACTTCTTAATGGTTTTAAGCGGTAATTATAATCATAATTCATATGGGTTGTTCACGTATTTCTTTTTTTAACTTTAAACTCTAATGTTAAGTTTGAGGAGTGCCCAAGAAAAAAATAATATATAGAAATAATGATTTTTTTGAAGTTTTACAACTATAACCTGAAATATCATAATATTTTGATTTGATAGCAGGGCAGGTTGCTTCTAAATTAACAACTAAGCCCATCGCTATTCCCTTAAAACAAACACCGGTTCTTCCTTCATTCTTCGACTACCACCAAGCCAGCCAGTAATTCTGACATTACTTAAAAGGCTATTCGAAGGCACGTTTGTATAAGTTAGACTAGGAGGCCCGTATGCCTACTGTCATATTCATGAAAAGATTAGCCTCTCGTCTCAAGCTTGAAATCCATTGCTAGGTATAAAACTGCCTAAAAAAATAAACGAGATTTTAAAATACGTCGGTACACCCACATTTCCAAAAACTCTGCAGAAAGAGAGAGAGTTCCTGTACCACACACTAGTACTTGCTTGCCCTAAAGATGCAATGCTGAGTCAAAAAACCTATGAAGATTCTGAACGATACCCTCTTCAGCTTAGATGTTGAAACTAAATGTTCAGAATGGCTTAAGGGGTTCAGTATTCTGTTCCATCCGATCAAATAATCGATAAGCCGGAAAAGATGCCCCAGTTCATATGTATCTAAACGGACTCCAACTAGTTTGCATCGTTCTCCTCTCAGATTATCTTAGCCTCAATACCCCACACGTCATAATGCCCCGGAACCGTACGCAGTTCTACCATATAAAGGTTAGGATTCGTGAGGTTCGTAGCCAATTCCGAACTAACAAAGTGCTCTGTCATTGCCTTATAAGCGGTGTGACTACCCACATACTAGGTAACCATCGCATATATCGGCAGAATACGTTCTCGTTTCGTTGTCGTGAGTACACTGCACTCATTAGGGAACCTATCGGATAGCTATATTCCATCCCTAGTCCGCACCCACCCCTTCTACAGTGACAGCGAGTCACTGTTAGTTATCTGCATCAGTAAATTGTATTGTAAATTACCTACAATACATCACTGGAAGGGTAACTTGTGGATATCGTATATCCTTACCATATAGTCCGTGAAATTCGAATTCGGGGTTCCTTTAAAAGATAGGTAAACTTATTTTTACTGCTGACAGGGTATTTCACAATCCATTTTGGGTCTCTATACCCAAAGTTGCGCTTTGGCAGCCATAGTTTAAGTTTAAAAGCTTAGATTCCATTAGAAATTAAGAAACGCAATACACAATTGCCACAAAATCGTATCTGTTATCCGTGTGGAAAACTTTGTACGGATTATCAATAAAACATCGACTAGAACCTACAAAGTTTTCGTAAAACTCTTATACTGTGTTAACGTTCCACATTGTGGTATAGTAAGCTTTAATACTATAACGCTCTTTCACAGTGATGTCAACTCTTCGCATGCAAGAGAACACTAGAAAAAAAGCTAAAGTGATCAGACTTATTTCAACCTAGGAATACCTGGTAATCTGATAATTGACATAATACCACACGATGACTTCTCGAGAAAGGTCAGAAATGAGTTTTGGAAAGATGTGGTAGCGCATTCTCTCTCTTTTATTTATCTGCCACTGTCTATACTCTATACCCTCAACATTCGAGCTTTTATTGCGCGAAGACTAAAGAATTAAAAACTAAATTTTAGCGTTTTTTAAAGCTAAGTTGTTAACATTGAATGAAAGCTTTTATCCTTTTAAACAACAACAACATGATATTTACCGGCATAATTCTTGTTCCACATGTAGTTAAAAAAAAGCTTTTCCTTAATGAATGCGGCCCTTGTATCTACATATGTATGTATGTGTGTGAGGTAAGCAAGTAAAAAACTTTTTTAATTTCAGTTGGTGTTGTAGTTGTTGTTGTTTGTGTTTCGTATAACCAACCGAATTCATTGTATCATTGTTCAGTAAACAATTCAGATGTGTGTCGAAGACTCGCCGAGAATAATTGTATTTGCGGACAACCAATTGAGTGCGTTCGTTCGGTTTTATTTTCTTGTTTTCGATTAACGGTGAGAAAATATAATATTACGGTAATTACAATAACAAAAAATATATGTGAAGTGTAAAGCAACAAGTAAATTGAATGAAATATAAAAAAACGTTTAGAGTTTGGCGCCTTTTTTATTTTAAATGTAATGCTAATTAAATATTTAAATTTATTTCAAAATAAATAAATAAAATTGAAAGCGGTAGTAAGATAAATATTTATAATTTGTTTTTGTTAATAATAATAGTAATTATATTGTGTATTAAGTGGTTTATAATACAAACTATGAATAAATAAATAAAAAAAATAATAAAAAAAAATATTTTAAAATTTTTAAAAAGTGCTTAAACTTGTTAATGAGTTCTAAATTGACTATAAAATTTGTTTACAGTACAAAAAAAGAATAATAATATTTACTTTTTACACACATACATATATAAAGTATGTATTTATGTATTATTTTGTTTGTTTTAGTTTAAATTATTTATCTAATCCATGATGTAGTGGCAGTGAATACCTGCTAAATAGTTTGATTGTCTGAAAACTTTAAAAATACAATAAAAATTAAAAAAAATAATATGCTTTATGCTGCCCATAAAAACAGTGTCTAAAAAGTCTAAAAGACAAATAAAATAATCTCCGTACAACACTTATGTGTAAAATGAGGTTTCAACCGGCAAAAGACATCAATTTCTTTTGAAAAGGAAGGAAAAAATAATTAAAATTGGATTTTATTTGCAACAATAACTAAAACAAAAGGTATGTTTTTATTTATAATTATTTTATTGTTGTCTTAAAACATATTAACAAAAAAAAACAATATTTTTATGACGTTATTTTAAAGGCTTGACCTACATTTTTTTGGCTAATGTTTATAAGCAATTAAAAACTTTTTGATAAATTAATCGATTAAAATAAATAATTGATTTTATTGCTACAGAACTATAGAAATACAAACAAAAAAATTTTAAATTTTTTGTACTCTACATCACCAAGTTCTTGTTATTGGCATATTTAAGGCATTTATTGTGAAACATTTGTACACAAAAAATCTATTTAAAGTATTTTCATTTATACAACATATTTTTGAAGTGTTGAAAGAAGCATTCAAGTGCCTTGGCTCCTTAAGTAGTTTTAAGAAATATTTCACTCCAAATGATTTCTTTACTTTATCATCATTCATCATCATTTGCCCACTTGTGTGATTTATTCTCTAACAAGTTGAGGTTACGGTTGATTTCCTTACTATTTCCACTAACTTGTATTCGACTAAAAGTGGAATATAACTCTTAGGTATCTTAAGCATGAATTGAGGCTTCCAGACGACGTACAGGAAAGGAGCGAAAATACTTATTATTGTTCTAATCCCGCGACGTAGCTTGTGTTTCCACTTTAACGAAATAAGTTCGACGGAAATAAAGGGTCCTGAAAATTGCATATTTTCTCCTCTTACATGTATGTCGCATAGAGCAAGTGGCCGATTGGCCACTGGACTGCACCATGCTTTTCATAGATTTTTCGTCCTTTGGCCACACTATCTGTCCATGTGTGGAATTCTTTTCCTGCAGATATCTTACCTGCTATTTATAGAATAGATTCAAATCGAATATCGATATACACTACTCCCTCTTTCCACCCTCCCATAATCGATTTTCGCATTTATAAATCAATGTTGTGCACAAGTAGGAACCATTCCCTGAGTGTCGATCGTATATAAGAATCTGGCTGTCATATGGTTACATATGGATGTGACGCCAAAAGGACTGGTATTTTTCTAAAGTTTAAACAGGGATAAGGTTCTAGACTATAACTTGGATGAACCAACTTTTAATTGGTGTAGCACGCGGGCGGTCCGTAGATCTAAATCTTATTGTATCTCACATTGCTCAGTGGTTTTTAAATGATCACTTGGTTGTGAGAAAAGGTTTAAAAACGGGTGCAGCGCTTGCTCAGGATCAAATAGAATCCAAATTCAGACTGTAAATTGCTTTCTCATACACTTTATTCTTCGGATTTAGCCTTGTCATTACGTAATCCTGAAGAATTGCCTCGGCGGAAAGATGTTTAATGATGTAGTTATCTCGTAAACTCTACCATAATCGGTTTTGATGACCCCTTTCTACCGCTGATCATTCTTATTTCGATTTTCGTCGCACAGTATGAAGGGTCATCTGTTCTAAATTCTTTTAATCTCAGATAAGAAGGTAAAATATTTTTTTATTTATTTTCATTTTAAAATAGAATCTAAATTGTTGTATCACCATGACTCTTTTACGTCATCAAAAATATCTGGTTGTACTAGATTTTTAATAAATAAATTTAAATATTTTTATCGATTATTATATATTATATATATCGATTATTATATTTTGTTTAAATAAAAAAAGTTTATTTAAAAAATTAAAAAAATTATTTTTTTTTCTTCTTTCGTTTGCGAACATAAACATTTATTTATCGATTGTTTTGAAATTTATTTGATGTTTTTTTTTTACTTTTGTTAAATTGAGACCAAAAAAAGTTCTGTTAAAATTATCAAATAAAGAAATTGCCCGCCAGCTAATTTCATTAATTAAAGCATTATTACACGTGCCACATGTGAAGCAACAAGCTACAGAAGACAAGTAAGAAGAACAAGGAAGTTACCGCTCAAACATAAGGTTCTACATTTCTTATAACGAAATCTACGTCATTAACTGCGGATTATGCCATAGGTTATCGAATTTGTTCTTTTTAACCCTTAAAAGAAGAGCAAATATCAATAACAACAAAATTTATAATTAATAATTCGGTGTTACGAAACCTTAAGAGGCGTTACCAGCTGAAGAGATAGAGACACTAACGATTCTAGCTGAAACTCCCCAAAAATCAATGGGCTGTACGTGCAAGTGGCACAATATTTGGTTTCCCTAATAAAACGCAATTAGTAGTATCAAATATTTTTGGAATTTGAAAAATCGTGATAGAAACTTTCACTATGTTAACATGGTCTGGGGAGGATGATTGATATTGTGGAAAAATGGGACTTGCTGCAGGTATCCAAGTATACATATGTATATGCATGGTATTAAATATAGGCGACGAAGGTAATCGTTTTAATCAAATGAGTAAAAAAAAGGTGTTCTGTATAAATGATGCTAAATCGGATCAAAATGTACTTGTGGAGGGAATGGTCCTAGTGTGCCTGACAGCCATGGTATCAAGGATCCAAAACCAGGTTTCCTTACGGTCGGGCGTTACTTGAAACGAAAGATATAGGCGCAGAAACTAATATAGGCGACAAAGTTAATATCTTTCTCATCGACCAAAAAATACAAGTCATCGACAAAAAAATGCAAGTCATCAACAAGAAAAAAAATGCAAATCATCGGACAATAAAATGCAAGTCATCATCCCAAAACTGCCAGTCAGCGACCAGAAACATGCATGTCATCGACCAAAAACTGCAAGTCATCGACCAAAAAATGCAAGTCATGGAACAAAAAATTCAAATCACCAACCAAAAAAAAAAAAAAAATGCAAGTCATCTACCAACCACTTGAGATTTGCGAAAAATACGACATTTTTTGATCCTTTATATACAAATTCATATTAACTCAATGAGAATTATTAAAATTTTTAAGTTCATTACCGAACAAATTAATTTTTTGTTCAATTTTGACCGATTTTTTCCGGTCATATAAAAAAAGTTAGCCTATATTTTCGGACCCAAGAAAATTTCGGCCCTTAGGGAACCTGTTTTAGGTCCGTTTCCCCTATAGCTCCATATTTTTACCGATTGAGCCCCATTTATACAGAGCACTTGAAGAAAACAAGTCCAGTCTATATCCGATTTAGCCTCATTTATACAGAACACTTTTTCTTTGCTCATTTGAAGAAAACAATTAGTTTCGGGGTCTCTATCTGTGGTCCCAAGAAAGGCCCGATCGTAAAGAAATCTGTTTTGGAATCCTTGATACCATGGGTACTAGGTGCACTAGGTGCACATTTCCCCCACAAGCCCATTTTTTATCCGATTTAGGCTTATTTATACAGAACACTTTTTTTGCTCATCGAAGATCACAATTAGCTTCTGCGTTTCTGTCTCTGGTCCCAAGAAAGGCCCGATCGTATAGAAACCAGTTTTGGAATCCTTGATACCATGGGTACTAGGTGCACATTTCGCCCACAAGCCCATTTTTTATCCGATTTAGGCTCATTTATACAGAACACTTTTTTGCTCATCGAAGATTACAATTAGCTTCGGCGTACATATCTCTGGCTCCAAGAAAGGCCCGATCGTAAGGAAACCAGTTTTGGATTCCTTGATACCATAACTATCCAGCCCACAAGGTTCATTTCCTCCACAAGTCTCGTTTTTATCCGATTTAGCTCCATTTATACAGAACACTTTTTCTTCGCTCATTTGAAGAAAATAATTAGCTTCGGCGTCTCTGTCTCTGGTCCCAAGAAAGGCCCGATCGTGAAGAAACCTGTTTTGGAATCCTTGGTACCATGGGTACTAGGCGCACTTTTGTTTTTGCTTATCGTAGAACTCAATTGGCTTCGATGTGCAAAGTATTACAATTTTAAAGCTTATTGTTGACTTGGGCAACATTTATCCTTAGAAGTAAATTGATTTGCATGCATTCGATGCTGCTTGACATATACTCTGTATTTGTAACTCAGCAAGCATAGCTGGAGTGAATTGCTAAGATAATCTTGGCTTTAAGTTCAATTGTTTTAGGGGCTTTCAGCTGGTTGTTTAAATAATTAATATGTCACGTTTAATTTCATTTTACAATGCAATTCATTGGTTCGTTTATCGTGTAATGATCTTGGAAATCTTGAAATGGGAAATTTGCATAAAGAAAAAATAAATTTAATTAAATTGACAAAAAAACGAAAGAAGAAGAATAAAAAGATACGAGATAAATAGTGAAGAAATTTATGGCAGTTAATTTTTTCTGTCTCAACATTGTTTATTTATCTCTTATATATTCATTTAAATTTATTATTTATTTGAAATTTTTGTGTTTTTCTTTTAATTATTATTTTTTGTTGTTTTCCTTTTTTTTTGTATTTCTTATGGGGGTTTTTTATTCAAGCATCGACAGCAACAAGAACTGACAAACCATTGACAAGCATAACAATATACATACTGTGGTGTGCGTGTTTATTTGTTATTTTTTTTTTTAATAAAAATTAAATATTTATTTAAAAAAAAAATAACAACAATAACAACATTATATTGTATTGTAACTGTCATATGGTACACAGAATATTAATTAAAATTGTGGGCCTTCCAATTGCCTGCATTTCTATTTGGGGGCGGAGGATGTGAAAATTTCATTGCGTTTCATTCAATTAATAATTGTTTATAACAAAGAAATTTTATTTCGTTTCATTTTATTTTATTTTATTTATTTTCCCTTTTATTATATTAAGAAACCCGATTTATTTAATTTTATGCATGTAATATAAAAAAACCGAATTTTTTTGAAATTTTGTTTTAAATTTGAAGCTTTTGACAGCGCGTATCCTCTTCCAAAATTACAATAATATCCTGTTGGGAAGTATATTTAATTTTGTTTATAGTGTTTGTAGGAAATAAAAATATCCAGGCATGCATACAAACATACATACATATATCCTTATGCGCATATTTGCTTAAAACAACAACTTAACAGCAATCCCATTGTGTTTAAGCCCTACTTTGAAAATCAATCGAATTTAGTGCTTAAAGGATAGTTTTTTATATGTTCCATGTTCCAGCTTCTGTTTTAGTTTTATTAGTCCAGTTCTCCAATTAAGCAGTTGATTCGTTTACTGTAGCACGTTCTAGATTTACCATTTGTTGTTGCCTTGAAGTCGTCGTAGTCTAGTAGGTAGTGTGTTGGCTTACTAGACGCTAGGCCGCAGTTCGAAACCCAGTTCAGACATCTCCAACAAAACGAAAAATGACATTTCTGACTTCTTCTCAGCAGCTTTTTGGAAAAAACTCTGAAAGTAAATAAACTTACTTACTTAATTGGCCATAACAACCCGTTTATCGGGTTTCGACCTGCCGCAATACATCCTTCCAGGCGCCTCTGCTTCGTGCGCGCCTACGCCAGTTGGTCACACCAATCGATGACACGGCTTCCTCGATTTGGTCCTTCCAACGGATGCAAGGTCGTCCTCTTCGCCGACTTCCGCAGATTCCCGCATCAAATACCCGCCTTGCCGGCGCATCCTCCTCCATTCGAACGACATGGCCGAGCCAGCGCAGCCGCTGGATATTAATACGCTGTACAACGTCTATGTCGTTGAGGAGCTCATACAGCTCACTGTTGTATCGGATATGGAAATCATCGCCAACTCGCACTGGACCGAAGATCTTGCGCAGTACTTTTCTCTCGAACACTCTCAAGGCCGCTGCATCTGTACTTAATAGGGTCCATGCCTCTGCGCCATAAAGAAGCACGGGTAGGAGAGTGTTAGTTTTGTCGTACGAGAGAGGTCTCTGCTACTCAATTGCCTATTGAGACCATAGTAGCACCTGTTGGCAAGAGTGATCCTGCGCTTGATCTCTAGACTGACATCATTTCTGGTGGTAACGGCGGAGCCAAGATAGATGAATTCCTTGACTGTATCAAAAGTATAGTTATCGGCCGTAATCTGTGAGCCAGAGACTTGCGGCGTCGTCTCTACTTGTCGGTAACATATACTTTGTTTTGCCCTCATTTACTGCCAAACCCATCTTAGTAGACTCGCGTTCAATAGCACTAAAGGCAGCAGTAACATCTCGCTTCGTACGCCCAATGATGTCAATGTCGTCAGCGTACGCAAGCAACTGGACACTTTTTTGAAAAATAGTGCCACTGCGATGCACTCCTGCCTTTCGCAGAACACTCTCCATGACGAAGTTGAAGAGGTCGCATGATAAGGGGTCGCCTCGCCTGAAACCTCGCACGGTATCAAAAGGCTCGGAGAGGTCCATTCCTACCTTAACGGAGCTGCAGGAATTGCTCAACGTCATTCTGCATAGCCTTATCAGCTTCGCAGGTATACCGAGCTCAGACATTGCGGCAAAAACACGATCCCTTATGGGGCTATCAAAGGCAGCCTTATAGTCGACAAAAAGATGGTGTGTGTCGACTTGTTTCTCGTGGGTCTTTTCCAGGATTTGGCGTAGTGTGAAGATCTGGTCGATGGTGGACTTGCCAGGTCTGAAGCCGCACTGATAAGGTCCAATCAGTGTTTTGACGAGTGGCTTCAGTCGTTCACACAATACGCCTGTAAGAACCTTATATGCGATAGGGAGAAGGCTTATACCCCTATAGTTGGCGCATATAGTAGGGTCTCCCTTTTTCAGGACAGGACAGAGGACACTGAGGTTCTAGCCATATTTTGTAAATAAGCTGGTGCATGCGCCCTACCAACTCATTACATCCGGTCTTAAACAATTCAGCGGGGAGGCCATCAGGACCTGCCGCTTTATTGTTTTTAAGGCGCGTAATCGCGACTTTGACCTCTTCATGGCTAGAAAGTAAATAAAACTGCAATGAAAAGTGCCTCAAAAATCTGTCGTTCAACGCCGACTTTAAACTGTAGGTTCCGTCACTTACTTATGTATAAAATTAACACACACAACCTAAGTGATGTGAGCAGCTAGGTCGTAATCCTGACTGAAGGGTTGTAGTGACCAATTATGTATGTATGTCGTCTAGAAACCATGGACTATGTGAACACATAGTGGGTGTAGTTTTGAGGAACTACTGCTGCATGAGTCTTACGTCTTCTCAACATAACTGGCCTACTTTTCATGTTCGTTGTTGATGCTGTCCTCTTTAGAGGGGCTCGAAGCAAGGGGATTCCGTGATAGATTGTTGGAGATACGGCGACTTCTAGGGGAACAATTAAGCCTCTGAATTTTTTTTGCACAATCGAAGCAATTACGATAAAAAAATTTACTTGTCAATTAAGACAAGTACACTACCCGGATGTCGAATTGACCCATTGTACAACGTCCTAGTTTCTCACACCACTTATGTTGTGTGTGTAATTTTATACATGAGTGGTGGGACCTACAGTTTAAAATCGACTCCGAACGACAGATTTTTGAGAAACTTTTCATGGCAATTTTTATTTACTCTCAGAGTTTTTGCCAGAAATCTGCTGAGAGGAAGTCGCCGAAGAAATACTTTTTGTATTTTGTTTTGATGTCTGGCCTGGGGCTCGACCCTGGCTTTACGTCTAATAAGGCAACACACTACCTACTAGACTACGGCGACTTCTAGGGGAACAATTAAGCCTCTGAATTTTTTTTGCACAATCGAAGCAATTACGATAAAAAATTTTCTCTGCTTTAAGGGGATATGCTTGAGTCTATAATCAAGCATGTAGTTACACACTTTAACCGCTACTCCGCGCCACTTCTTTTGTCATCTGAAAAATTTAAATAATCGTATTAAGCGACATATGGTATAATTTGATATACAATTTGATAGCTAAGCGATGCTATAATCGGTTAAATGCAAACAAAATATGTAGAGTCACACCTTGATCCTACTAAACCTTTAAATGTTCAGGTTTAGAAAGCAGGTTAACAGATCTCTAGTAGAAGGTAGTGTATATAGTGGAGATGTAGTTTATCTCATACTGTTTGGCACAACATATTTTACAAGGTTGGCAGATGAATATAATTTCAGTAACAAATTGTTCAAAAGTTCAAACAAAGAAAATAAATAAATAAATTTGTATTAAAAGCAAATAAACTCAAATCGATTTCCCACTGTAAAACAAATGGTCGTCAGGAGCCCACTGAGCAATTGAAAAATTAAAAAAGAAAATGATTATTTCATAATAAATTATTGAAAAAGAACTTTAACCACAGCACAACGTTTCGATTATGGAAAATCAGAAATTTCATATTGAATTCGAATGTATTTTATTTATTTTTTTTATTTTTAATTTAATTAATTAAACATAGAATATAATTGTAAAGCGTTTGTTAAATGTAATAAATAACTTTTGGATTAAATTAAATTAATTAAATATGTTTTTACTTGTTCACCTATTGATTCTCTATAGACCTCTTGGAAATATTTTTTTTTTCTTTTTTACAATAATTTTATGCGGTTGTTTTGCATTGCAAATGCATTGCATATGCATTGTTGTCGTTTGATTATCATCAACAGTGTCGGTGTAATGCCATCGAATATGTAATTAAAAGGGATTAGTTTTGAAAATTGTTTGCAAATATTTCAATTCATTTTGTTTTGTTGCTATTTTGTTTCCATTGTTAAAATGATTTGACACATTTTATTAGATTCGTTATATTGAATGTTATTCACTTCATGTATGTATGTATATTAGGGTGGCATGCAATAAATTAAACGTATTTGTTGCTTGTGGTTTTAAAAGTCTATTCTGCCTGGAAAAACGAACCTGGTGTTTCTGTAATACAAGGCAGAAACTGAAAAACTGAGTTAATTTGGTTCCTCTTTCTGATACTAGTGGATGTTACCAGTAAAAAGGCCCCGAAATTGCCTATGCTGTACTCTAGATTGTAAAGGGTGTTTTTTTTATAGAGGTATAGAACTTTAAGTTGCAATAAAACAACAATGGATTATTCGATTGACATGAATTTTATTTATCCGAAAGATAATCTTGTGGCATTACATTTTAAATATGATTTCTGGCATATGACCGCCACGGCTGGCGCGGATGTAGTCCAATCTGGACGTCCAATTTTCGATGACTTTTTCCAACATTTGTGGCCGTATATCGGCAATAATACGGCGAATGTTGTCTTCCAAATGGTCAAGCGTTTGTGGCTTTACCGCATAGACCAATGACTTTACATAGCCCCACAGAAAGTAGTCTAGCGGTGTTAAATCACAAAATCTTGGAGGCCAATTCACAGGTCCAAAACGTGAAATTAGGCGGTCACCAAACGTGTCTTTCAATAAATATATTGTGGCACGAGCTGTGTGACATGTTGCGCCGTCTTGTTGAAACCACATCTCCTGCACATCATGGTTATTCAATTCAGGAATGAAAAAGTTAGTAATCATGGCTCTATACCGATCACCATTGACTGTAACGTTCTGGCCACCATCGTTTTTGAAAAAGTACGGACCAATGATTCCACCAGCCCATAAAGCGCACCAAACAGTCAGTTTTTCTGGATGTAACGGTGTTTCCACATACACTTGAGGATTACCTTCACTCCAAATTCGGCAGTTTTGTTTGTTGACGTAGTCATTCAACCAGAAGTGCGCTTCATCGCTAAACAAAATTCGCTTATGAAAATCGGGAACAACGGTAATCTCGTTTTGGGCCCATTCGACGAATCTACGCCTTACTTGATGATCGTTTGGCTTCAAATCTTGCACGAGTTGGATTTTGTAAGCACGCAAACCAAGATCGTTCCGCAAAATCTTCCATAAAGTGGATGGACACAGATCCAATTCCTGTGCTCGATGGCGGATGGACTCATTCGCTCTACAGCAGCAATAGCTTCTTCTGTACGCACCGTACAGCGTCTCTGGGGATGCGAGTTATCAATAAGAGTAAACGTGGTGCGAAAACGTTCCATGGTTAATCGAATTAACTGCTTTGATGGACGATTTTGTCGACAATAAAATGGACGTAGTGCGCGATACGTTTTCCGCACAGAACCATTATTTTCGAAATAAAATTGCACTATTTGCAAGCGTTGTTCAGGCGTGTTTCTATTCATGATGAATTGCCAAACCAAACTGAGAATAAATCACTTGACAGCTGTTAAATCGGTCGCCATCTTGAAAAGTAATGCCAACTTAAAGTTCTATACCTCTATAAAAAACACCATTTATTACATTTCAGATTGTACAGGGCTGTCCATTTATTGGGCAGTTGTTAAATAGTTTTCTTCTGAAGTGTCATTAATTAAATGAAAGGTTTACCATACCTTTTGCGATTACGGATAGTTTAACAACTGGAGAGCGTGTAAAAATAGTTAAAATTTTTACTAAAAAATGGTGATTCAAACGTGACTCTTTCTCGGGCTCTTCAAGGTGGTTATGGGCAACCTACTATGCAAGATTATAAAGAATTTTTAGAAAAAAAAGATCGGCCTTACGACAATGTATTCTTCTTTCTGTTATAGAAAGTATTTTTGTGTGTCCTAAGTAATTTGGCATCTTTTAGGGCTCATTATGGCATTATTGCATCTCTATCTCTATCTATAAAAAGGCCAATTAACGTAATAATTAAAGCCGGCTGACCATTCACAACGCCGGTTATATGACTGGGTATAAGAACAACAACAAACAAGATTTTCGTTCAAGAAACTTGGAGGTACTTACATATATAAAAGCGATTGCATCTGCAAAAAGTATGTGAATGATAGGCTAGGCATGCCATTGGGGCGTATATTTTCTTAAATGAATGTGGAATAAATGATCTGCAATTGACTATTATGAACTGGACGGTGTGTGGTTCCAACAGGTCAATGTCACGAGCCGCGTAACACGTCCGATTTCGGCTTTATCGCATAAGAAGTTTTTTGTAGGAGTTATTTCCCATTTTGGCGACATTTGTTGATCACCAAAATCATGCGTTTTGATAAAAAACCTTCTGTTCGTGTATATATAATCCATGAAAGTCACTGTCGTTATCTAGATGCCTCCCTATTAAATAATATTTATGTACGTACGTGTATGTGTACACTTGTATAGTAAATGTTTAAAAAACATTAACACTTTGCCGGTTTATTAAAAAGTAATTAAAAGTTATTACGTACAGAAAAAATATTTCCGTGCCAATGTCATATTTATACCTGGCGTGATAAAATATAGAAAAAAAATCCACAAAAATTAGTATTTGGCTTGTATTCGTCAATAAAATTTGACAATGATTTTGTAATTCTTATGATAGATTTTTAGGAAAAATAGTAGTAAAGATGTGGGCACAAATTCTCATCACTTTACATGATCACCTTACACACTTGCTTATGATAGGCACAGGCTTTCAATAATGAGCGCCTACCTATTTCATTTAGAACGTCTCAATCAATTTAGATTTTCAACTTTTCCAATCTCAAACTAATGGATGGAGTAGATGCTATGTCCCTTCATAGACCGTGGATAGTACTAGTAGACGCAATAGTTCCGGGAAATACTTTGCAACTTGTATAAGAAATAAAAGTAAATTTGGAAAACCATTCTGTGGTATATGGATTGTGGTCTATGATTGGTAGTGGTATAGAAATGGAAGTGTGTGAGTTCAGATTGAAATTCACTCGTGATCAGCTTGGCTGCCTTCCAAAATGTTAGTTGCTTTGTGTTTGAACAAAGTATCGTGTTTCATAATGCCGCTGTACAAAATATATACAATGTATTCTATTTCAAAACGTCGTCAATGTGTGGTTTTAACGCAGTCAAAAAGCAGTCAGGCATCGAATTTATAGTTGATGCATTGTTTAGTTACTTTGCATATCTACATAGTTTATATACCGTAGTAGAACTGCATACAAACTTTGTATTGATACATTTTGAAAGGAAGCCCTTCTGCTGTGCTCAATTCAGCTTGGGCAGAAGGTGCAGATGACGGGACATAATCAGGTCGCTACCTAACTGCTAAGACTGAAATTTATTTTTATTTTATTTATTTATTTATTTATATTTCTTTATTTATTGCAACTGTCTGGTTAAGTAGAAATAGGTATCATATAGAAATTCATATGAGCAGATGAGCTTGCCAGGAGGGAGGTTTTTATACCGCTGATGGGGCTAGAAGCTTTGAGTAGAGGAGTGTGGAAAGATATAAGGGTTTGAAAAGAAGTACTAATTGGGCAAGTACCCTTGCTGATATCTGACAGCACTCTGAGGTTTCAATAAAAACAACAGCATTAGGGGAGACATTATCGGAAGACACCTTATATGGATTTCTTCTGCCTGACAGTAATTGTAATTGAGTAAACTGTACGAGTTTGTCTATTTCTTTTCGTTCCCGTACGGAGCAAATAATTTCAGTAATTCTTTGATTTGTTGCCTTTCCATCCTCCACTAGGTTACCGATTGTAGGGCATTGAAATTTGTAAATATTATATTTAATCATTTTATTTGATTTGATAAATGATAAAATTAATGCTTAAACCACTTGTTTTTCCTTGTATTTTATTCTGATTTAAATAATTGGAGTTCATTGAAATGGAAATAAAGGAATGAAGGGCAAACGTATTGCTTTTTTTAGATCAATTAAATTACCACCAGCCAATAATAATAAATTACGTGTAATACTTATGGTCAACTGATTCGGAATCATTTGCAAAATTGTCAAAATGATATTTAATCTCTCTCTCACTTTAAAACCAATTAATTAAATAAACATGATATGACACAAAGTATAAAAAAAATAAACAAAAACTATTCCATGGATTTGAAAAAGAATAAACGTGAAAAGACTCTGCACTGGTTTTATAAATGATTTTTTTTTAACTATGTTTTTGAATTCTTCTATTATAATTCAATTTTCTATTGTAGAGGTTTTTTTTGTTTAAAAAGAAAAAATAATACCTATTGAAGCTTTCGAATTCATACACTATACAATAACTTGATTGGTTCGAAAGACTTGTGGAGTACATACTTTTTCCATTTCATTGGACCGTTTATACGTTTTTTTGCAAAAAAAAAGAAGATGCTAAAGCAGGGTGCGATGACGATCACGGTAGAATTGTCAAAAATGTTTGGTAAACTAGGTTAGAAGTTTTCTGTGTGTTCTTTGGAATTGATAGGGAAGAATCTCCCATATGATGGCATAACGGAACCACCTTAAAATTACAAAAAGCTAGCGACTAATATAACAGTGACACCTTTCATCAATGTAGGCTTTGTCCTTTGAAATTCCATCTTTAAAATTCATTTAAAGGATGATTATAGTCGCCGTTGTCTAATAGGCTTATTAGACGTGAGGCCACAGTTCAAACCCCATGTCAGACATCTCCAACAAAACTATATATGGAAAAATATTTCTTTTCTCTACAGATTTCTGGCAATAATTCTGAGAGTAAAATAAAATTGCCTTGAAAAAGTTTCTCAAAAACTGTCGTTTGGAGTCGAATTTAAATTAATGATCCGGTTATGTACTCATGTATAAAATTAACACAACATAAATGGTGTGAGAAGCTAGGTCGTAATCCTGATTGAAGGATTGTAATGGCCAATTACCTATCGCATATAAGGTTCTTACAGGCGTATTGCCACTCGTCAAAACACTTCAGACTCGTCAAAAGGTTTCAGATCTGGCAAGTCCACCATCGACCAGATCCTCACACTACGCCAAATCCTGGAAAAGACCCACGAGAAACAAGTCGACACACACCATCTCTTTGTCGACTATAAGGCTGCCTTTGATAGCCCCATAAGGGATCGTGTTTTTGCCGCAATGTCTGAGCTCGGTATACCTGCGAAGCTGATAAGGCTATGCAGAATGACGTTGAGCAATTCCTGCAGCTCCGTTAAGGTAGGAATGGACCTCTCCGAGCCTTTTGATACCGTGCGAGGTTTCAGGCAAGGCGACCCCTTATCATGCGACCTCTTCAACTTCGTCATGGAGAGTGTTCTGCGAAAGGCAGGAGTGCATCGCAGTGGCACTATTTTTCAAAAAAGTGTCCAGTTGCTTGCGTACGCTGACGACATTGACATTATAGGGCGTACGAAGCGAGATGTTACTGCTGCCTTTAGTGCTATTGAACGCGAGTCTACTAAGATGGGTTTGGCAGTAAATGAGGGCAAAACAAAGTATATGTTATCGACGAGTAGAGACGCGCGGCGTATTGATTCTCAGGTTACGGTCGATAACTATACTTTTGATACGGTCAAGGAATTTATCTATCTTGACTCCGCCGTTACCACCAGAAATGATGTCAGTCTAGAGATCAAGCGCAGGATCACTCTTGCCAACAGGTGCTACTATGGTCTCAATAGGCAATTGAGTAGCAGAGACCTCTCTCGTACGACAAAACTAACACTCTACAAGACGCTCATCCTACCCGTGCTTCTTTATGGCGCAGAGGCATGGACCCTATTAAGTACAAATGCAGCAGCCTTAAGAGTGTTCGAGAGAAAAGTACTGCGTAAGATCTTCGGTCCAGTACGAGTTGGCGATGATTTCCGCATCCGATACAATAGTGAGCTGTATGAGCTCCTCAACGACATGGACGTTGTACAGCGTATTTAATATCCAGCGGCTGCGCTGGCTCGGCCATGTCGTTCGAATGGAGGAGGATGCTCCAGCGAGACGGGTATTTGATGCGGGGATCTGCGGAAGTCGGCGAAGAGGAAGACCTTGTATCCTTTGGAAGGACCAAATCGTGGAAGCCATGTCATCGATTGGTGTGACCAACTGGCGTAGGCGCGCAAGAAGCAGAGGCGCCTGGAAGGATGTGTTGCGGCAGGCCGAAATCCGTTAATCGGGTTGTTATGGCCAATTAAGGAAGGAAGGAAGGAGGAATTGCCAATTATGTTTGTATGTATGTGGAAAAGCATTGGGTGCGAAATATGTTCAGGAAGCGTCACTGGGTTGTATTTTTTTAAGCTGGCCCTAGAGGAACTTTTACGATCAATTCGGGAGCGCCATAATCGTAGGGTCACTGAATTCTTTCTGCCAGTGGACTATAGGCTGGGCTAAATGGCAAGTCTACTCGCATAATGAATGTTAGGACATTTTTAAATCAACAATCGTCAAGTTATCGCTGTAATAACTCCCGAAATGTGCGAAAACTCTCTTGCTACCTACTCTGCTGCAACCAATCCAGAAATGCTGATTTAAGTGATTTAAATAAATCCCGAAATCCTATCTTTATGTGTGTTTTCATTATTATAACACCGAAAAATGATTTCCCCTTTTAAATATTAAACTTTCTAACACACCTCGTATAATTAATCTGTCTTTTGAAATCCAGTAAAATCAACACTGTAATACGTTTGCTGTAATAATAAAATATTGCTGCTGATGATGAAATGAAATTATTTTTATTGCGTTACTGATATTAACTTTTAATTGCCTGCAGCTAGCTTTTAATGCTCGTAAATTAATTTATAGTTTCATTATCCTTTTCTAATATTAGAAAATATGTCCTGTTCCCAAATGTATTTAACAAAAGGAAATTAATATTATTTCATTATATTATCGTATCGTATCGTATTATTGCTTCATTATTATCTTTTTTTATATTTAAAAAAAAAATAGAAGAAGATGAAAATATATTCCAATAATAATGTAAACAATGATTCATTCATTCATTTAATTTCAATATTTCCCTTCTGGGCAATTTTTATGCTTCTCTTCTTCATTCTATATTTTATGGCACATTAAAGCACAGATAGATACATACATACGTAACGATTATAAAAGGACCACCACAACAACTGATTCATTTCTATCGTTTTGCTTAGTTTGTGGCAAGAATTCTTATTTATTTTATTGCCTTCCGATTTCAAGCAGCAATCGAATGGAAGGAATTGCAATAACAAATGATTCACTACTCTTGTGGTCATGGGAAATGAATTTCGTTACAAAATATAGAAATTTCCCTTTCGTATGACATTTTCGTATGACCTTTCGTTTGTTAATAGATTTTAATTATGAACGCTTGTTTATCTTGTAGAGTTTGGTTATGATAGCCAGTGGAAGTAAATTGATGGTTTTTCCATACCTTTTGTAGTTCTCCTAATGAGAGTGTTTGGAATCAATTATGGTTCTATTTCAAAGGACAGAGAACTTCGAAAGAATCATTCGAATTTCGAACAAACATTTCTAATTTTGTTTATAAATTAGTTTCTATTAGCATTTTCTTTTTTTCCATCAATGAACATATTTTTCAGCAGTCTTTTTAACTATAAAACCCTGTGTTTATAAAGCAAATAATTAATACAATGACTTGCTTAATAATTTTGTTGGTATATACACAAATACGATATAAATAAAATGAATACATTAAACCAATACAGTGGAGGGCATAAGTTTAACTACAGATATACCAATCAAGTCATTAAAGTCAATCTAACTAAAGGTTCTGCCAAAAAACTTTTTTTTTTTGAAAATGCTTTAAAAAAAACTACTGAATATTTTCTCAAATTTCTTTTTTTATTTGAAAGTACAATCCTTCCGGCTAATAATGGAAAATAATTTCATTCAAATGGCTGACTCGGCTGGCCATGCAGTAGCATACACGATCGGTCCAATTTTTAAGCACATTACCGATTGTGTGCAGCTGTATTTCACCAATGACTTCACGAATATTGTCCTTTAAAGCGTCAATTGTCTCTGGCGTGTCGGCGTACCACTTCTCTTTGACGGCACCCCACAAATAATAGTCCAACAGTGACAAATCGCAGCTCCGAGGTGGCCAAACGACATCAGCTCTGCGGCTGATAATGCGATCTTCAAAAACAGGGCGCAAAACATCGAGTGTAGCTTCGGCTGTGTGGCACGTAGCGCCGTCCTGTTGAAAGCAAATGTTGCCAATATCCTCCTCTTCAATTTTTGTGAACAAAACTTCGTTCAACATGGCCCGATAATGATCGCCATTGACTGTAACGGCCACTCCTTGCTCATTTTCGAAGAAAAATTGCCCAATTTATGCCTCTGGACCAAATCCGCACCAAACAGTGACTCGTTTGACTCGTTTTTTTTAATGTGTGCGTGCGGGTTTTCTGTGCCCCAAAAGCGACAATTTTGCTTGTTTACATACCCGCCAAGATCAAAATGAACTTCATCTGAAAAGATTATTTTTTGTCAAAATCGGCATCTTCTATTGTAAGCTACTGCATGGCCAGCATAGGCAGTCATTTGAATGAAATTATTTTCCATTATTAACCGGAAGGATTGGACTTTCAAATAGAAAAAGAAATTTGAGAAAATATTCAGTAGTTTTTTTTTAAAGCATTTTAAAAAAAAAAGTTATATGGCGAACCCTTTACAACACTAGGGTAATAAATCATGCATCGAAACCGATCCTGAGTAAGCGGCAATAAGATTTCTTACGGGTGCAAACTTTGGGTTTAAAATGATTGGTATGGTGACTAGTTGCCGTAGTCTAGTAGATGGTCTGTTGGCTTATTAGACGTGAGGCGACGGTTCAAACCCCAAGTCGGACATAAAAACGAAAATATGAAAAAATATTACTTCAGCGGCTTCATCACAGCAGATTTCTGGTAAAAACTCTGAGAGCAAATAAAATTGCCGTGTAAAGTTTCTCAAAAAATCTGTCGCGGAGTCGACTTTAAACTGTAGGTCCCGCCGCTCATGTATAAAATTAACACACACAACATAAGTGGTGTGAGAAACTAGGTCGTAATCCTGACTGAAGGCTTGTAATGACTAATGATGTATGCATGTACTTAGGTAGTAATGGTTCAGTGCGAAGCCATGATGTTGTTGGGCAAGACTGATAATCGAGACTTGTTATTTGGTTGTGGTTATCGGTATATAGGGTATGAAAACAGGCGACTATGTGTGCCCAAATAAGATTTTTATGTCCTATCTTATGCTAACTAATGGGTGTATAGACATTCGTATTAGATTATTAGGGATTTGTTTAAAAACTTTCATATTTATATCGAATCAAAACATACATTGGAATTTAGTTAAAATCATATAGCAGAGATCAAGCTGAAGTTGTTTTTCAGCAGAAGTTCATATATTTTTTAAAATAGGGAGGAAACGAAATTTATAGAGTGTAAGCTTTTCTTTGTAGAGCCTGAACCGTCATTCAAATTGAATAGCTTTTAAAGAAATCCCTTAAGTTTTTAATCGAAGTAGAAGCTTAGTTGAGCAGATCACTTTAAGCTAGGAAAAAGAGGATCCGATTGGAGACAAACATTACCCCCTTACGTAAAGCTATACCCTAGAGATGAGAAGGCATTACCATTACCATTACATATAAATCAATTTTCGGAAATTGTAGTGTTACTGGGATGAAGCCGTTCATAATATTTCATAATACCTTCAAACTTGATCTTAAATCGATTGTGATCTGTAATATAAATTTTTAGCTATTATCTTTTTGGCAACACTGGTTTAAACAGCTCACGCACGTTTCGTGTTTTGTTTCACTGTCAAACATCTTCAGTTTGGTCTATAATTTAACCATGAATCGTCGTACAAACGAATGACGCTTGCAAATCATTGAATTTTATTATCAAAATGCGTGCTCTGTTAAGAAAGTTCATCGCGCGCTTCTTCCATTTTATGTTCAGTTTAATCGGCCCACTGAAGCGGCTGTTCGGGCTATTGTGACTAAATTTCGCAACAAATTTACATTGTTGGACATTAAACCACCAACACGCTTACATAGAGTGCGAGCTGAAGAAAATATCGCAGCTGTATCGGCCAGTGTTAATGATGACCATCAATTATCGCTCCGTCGCCGTTCGCAGCAATTGGGCCTCTGTTACTCAACAACGTGGAAAATTTTGCGGAAGGATTTAGGTGTGAAGCCTTTCAAAATACAGCTGGTGCAAGAATTGAAGCCGAACGACCTACCGCAACGCAGAATTTTTGGTGAATGGGCTCTTGGAAAGTTGGCCGAAGATCCATTTCTTTATCGAAAAATTGTGTTCAGCGACGAAGCTCAGTTTTGGCTCAATGGATACGTAAATAAGCAGAATTATCGATTTTGGAGTGAAGATCAGCCAGAAGATTTGCAAAAGCTACCAATGCATCCAGAAAAAGTCACAGTTTGGTGCGGTTTATGGGCTGGTGGCATCATTGGACGGTACTTCTTCAAAGATGCTGTGAATCGTAACGTACCTGTGAATGGTGAGCGCTACCGTGAGATGATATCCAACTTTTTTTGCCCAAAATGCAAGAGCTTGACTTGCATGACATGTGGTTTCAACAAGACGGTGCCACATTCCACACAGCACGCGTAACAATGGACTTATTGAGAGGCGAGTTCGGTAAACATTTTATTTCACGTTCGGGACCGGTCAATTGACCGCCTAGATCGTGCGATTTAACGCCTTTAGACCATTTTTTGTGGGGCTATGTTAAAGCTCATGTCTATACAGACAAGCCCGCTTCAATTGAAGCATTGGAAGACAACATTGAAGCATTTATTCGTGAGATACCGGCCGAAATGTTGGAAAGAGTATGCCAAAATTGGACTAAGCGGATGGACCATTTGAGGCGCAGTCGCGGTCAACATTTGCATGAAATAATCTTCAAACATTAAATTATATGGACCGTACTATCGATTCAAATAAAGATTTCATGCATTTTTCTGAATTTTATGGGTTTTTTTTGAATAATTTTTCTATAGCTCTTAAAAAATCACCTATTATATTAGACTTTTAGTGCAAAGTTTAAAACCCCTAAATCATACTGCCAAATCTAGGCTGTAGTGCACATTTGCCCATAGTAAGTTTTAATGTTTTTTGACCCCGCCTCCACCCTTTTTACTTTTTCTCGTCAAACAAAAGTGTACTTGAACATTTTTTTGTATGTCTTTTCCTAAAAAATGCAAACAGTTTTTGAAAAAAAAAAAATTCAAAATACAGTTGAATAATCGTTGAAGAACCACTTCGTCGCCAGCAACAATATCTTCCACGTTTTATTGTTCCAATTAGTTTCATTTCAATACAATGGAACAGAAGATATATTTTTTTCCACTCACTCAGTGACAACGACAACGACGTGAATGAATTGATGATCAGAGTGTTTGTTTGTTGTAAACATTTTTTATTTGCTTTTGGTGTGGAATATGTATTCGTAACACATAAAGTCTTTAGTAGTACGGCTAATAATTAGAGGTACAGTTTGGAAAATTAATTTTTCTACAAATTTGTTGAGAGGTTTTAAATGTATTCTCTAGAAAAACAACGCCTTTCTAATAGGTGTGAAGGATATGTTTTTAATTTAAAGAAATTGCTTCTAGTGTACTTATATTTATATAACACACTGTAGAAATTCGTTTCAGCTTAAGCTAATAGCTCTTAAACTCAATTAAATCAATTAGGATTTAAACTGATGGGATTTATTTGTCTGTTGAGTGGTTACGATATTTTTTTTACCGTTCGCGTTAAAAGGTACGAATGCCTTTAAAAAACACTTCCGAGTTTCACGGTTGAATAGAAAATTGGCTGAAATCATTTCTTTTAAGGGGAGGCTTTTATTTTTTCATTTAATTTTATATTAGAAAATATTTACTGTTCCTTAATGGATTACGGTGTTAAAGCTGTGCTATCGTTAAAAAGAATTGATTCGCCTTAAATATAAAACTGAAGGATTAAGAAATAATGACAAACATATGCTAACTTGAGAACGCAATTACTTTAAATGGAAGTGATATCAGCAACATAGAGAAAAGAATATATAAGACCAGATTGCATATGAAAGACTTGGAAATATGTGGAGCCACAGTGATATTTCCGCTACGGTAAATCGGTCTACAATACTTGTATAAAATCCGGGCTATTATACGAATTGGAGACATGGGTCGACAATAGAAAAATCAAATGGAAACTTAGGCCAGATATTTCAGATGTGGTGGCCAAGAAGTATTCCAAACAATGAACTTCTAAGACTAGCTAACCAAGAGGATGATAGCAATAAAAAAATAATACAAAATATAGATTTTAGTTAGGAATAGGTGCCAGAAAACCCGAACGCATACATTGAAAAGCCGACGTACCCAAAACGAGTCACTGTTTGGTGCGGATTTTGGTCCAGAGGCATAATTGGGCCATTTTTCTTCGAAAATGAGCAAGGAGTGGCCGTTACAGTCAATGGCGATCGTTATCGGGCCATGTTGAACGAATTTTTGTTCACAAAAATTGAAGAGGAGGATATTGGCAACATTTGGTTTCAACAGGACGGCGCTACATGCCACACAGCCGAAGCTACACTCGATGTTTTGCGCCCTGTTTTTGAAGATCGCATTATCAGCCGCAGAGCTGATATCGTTTGCCACCTCGAAGCTGCGATTTGTCACCGTTGGACTATTACTTGTGGGGTGCCGTCAAAGATAAGTGTTACGCCGACAAGCCAGTGACAATTGACGCTTTAAAGGACAATATTCGTGAAGCCATTGGTGAAATACAGCTGCACACAATCGATAATGTGCTTAAAAATTGGACCGATCGTCTAGGCTACTGCATGGCCAGCCGAGGCAGCCATTTAAATGAAATTATTTTCCATTATTAACCGGAAGGATTGTACTTTCAAATAAAAAAAGAAATTTGAGCAAATATTCAGTAGTTTTTTTTAAAGCATTTTCAAAAAAAAAAGTTATTTGGCGGACCCGATAGTAATGATCTCTAGCTTCCCACAATAAGTTCCGATGATTTATTCTAATTGCCACAGAAGATAGATACAGGGCTCAAGACAATCCCTATTCTAAATAAGTGCACCCTGAGTCTACAGTGCTTTAGGGAAACACCGGTTATCCACCTCAGATTATTTCTTGATAGTTTGAAGCAGGACTTAGATCTCCTCTCTCAACAAAATGTTTGATTACCTTAAACCAACTTGGTGTGGCATGACCGTATATCAAACCCGACTGCTATTTTTTAAGATGATATTCCCTGCTAAAAGATAGGACAGTAATCTTACTTAATTTGGTCATTACAACCCTTTAATCTGGACTAAAACCTACCGTATAGCAACACCATGTACTTACTTACTTACTTAATTGGCCATAACAACCCGATTAACGGATTTCGGCCTGCCGCAACACATCCTTCCAGGCGCCTCTGCTTTTTTCGCGCCTACGCCAGTTGGTCACACTAATCGATGACAGGGCTTCCTCGATTTGATCCTTCCAACGGATACAAGGTTGTTCTCTCGCCGACTTCCGCAGATCCCCGCATCAAATACCCGTCTTGCCGGAGCATCCTTCTCCATTCGAACGACAGGGCCGAGCCAGCGCAGCCGCTGGATATTAATACGCTGCACAACGTCTATGTCGTTGAGGAGCTCATACAGCTCATTGTTGGATCGGATGCGGAAATCATCGCCAATTCGTACTGGACCGAAGATCTTACGCAGTACTTTTCTCTCAAACACTATCAAGGCTGCTGCATCAGTACTTAATAGGGCCATAAAGAAGCACGGGTAGGATGAGCGTCTTGTAGAGTGTTAGTTTTGTCATGCGAGAAAGGTCTCTGCTACTCAATTGCTTATTGAGACCATAGTAGCACCTGTTGGCAAGAGTGATCCTGCGCTTGATCTCCAGACTGACATCATTTTTGGTGGTAACGGCGGAGCCAATATAAATAAATTCCTTGACTGTATCAAAAGTACAGTTATCGGCCGTAATCTGTGAGTCAGAGACGTGCGGCATCGTCTCTACTTGTCGGTAACATATACTTTGTTTTGCCCTCATTTACTGCCAGACCCATCTTAGTAGACTCCCGTTCAATAGCACTAAAGGCAGCAGTAACAATGATGTCAATGTCGTCAGCGTACGCAAGCAACTGGACACTTTTTTGAAAAATAGTGCCATTGCTATGCACTCGCATGATAAGGAGTCGCCTTGTCTGAAACCTCGCACGGTATCATGTGTGGTGTGTTAATTTTATCCATGATCATAACTGCTACCGTAGTCTAGTAGGTAGTGTGTTGGCTTATTAGACGTAAGGCCACAGTCCAAACCTCAGGTCAGAATTCAAAACGAAATATAAAAAAATATTTCTTCGGCGACTTCCGCTCAGCAGATTTCTGGCAAAAGCTGTGAGAATAAATAAAATTGCTATGAAAAGTTTCTCAAAAATCTGTCGTTCGGAGTCGACTTTAAACTGTAGGTCCCGCCACTCATGAATAAAATTAACACACACAACATGAGGGGTGTGAGAAGCTAGGCCATAATCCTGACTGAAGGGTTGTATTGGCCAATTATGTTATGTATGCATTACCAGGAAATTTGTGTCAATGATCTAGTAATTCTAGTAGCATGGGTTTCAAGTACAATACCTTAACCCTCGATTCATTTTAAATGGAATACAGAGTAATTTCGATTTAATTATATATACTGCTCTGCAATTCATAATCTTGTTGTGTATTGTACAGAACGTAATTAATGAATTCGTATTTATTTCTGTGCAATGTAGGGTATACAGTGCGGATAAACAATAAATCATTCCACCAGCTATTCATTTTTGGGTGTCTGTCAGTCAATCGTTAAGCAAATATTGTAAATTGCGTTTGTTTGCAACTGAAATTCCACTGAAATGATGTGAAATGTGGGTGACTTTAAAAATAAATAAAAAAAAAGAAAATTTAAGAAATTTTATATCAATTAATGGAAAAAATTTTTTAGATGGATTTGATGAAAAATATTTGGACATAAATTTTCATTAAAAAAAACAAACAATCAATTTATTTTCGATATTTATTTTATAGTGAGTTATTAATAATAATCATGTTTTTAAAAATATTTTATGATTTAATTTATTATTTAATTTATCATGCAACATCAATCGTTGCCTTTCAATTTAAAGTAAAATTTTTTTTTCGCAAAATTTCAATAAAAAATATTGCATAGTGTTGCTCAATTTATGATCTTTTTTAAGGCCTTTTTCACCACAAATTGTTGGCCATTAAATGTTATGGCCAATATTGTATAAACAAAATAATATTTTGCTCTGTGGCTTAATTGTCTTGTTGGATTTTTTTCTTTGCTTTTTTTTGCGAAGTAATTATTTTCTGCTCATGACTGTTTTTTTTTTAATACTGGCATTAATTTTTATATTCGGGGCCTATTTTATTAATTAAACTGTATTAGAAAGAGAAAACTAACAGTAATAAACAGTCCTGATAGAAAAGATGACAGCAGAGTTTGTTTTTTTTTATTTAAAAGAGTGCAAATCAGAATCCACATACTCTCTAGTGTAAACCGGTTTGTAAACAAACCGATTTAACCTAAAAAAAAACTGGACCTGTTAATATCGTCTCACAATTTTTAATCAAATAACAAGCGAAGGTAAATCTCTGAAAATTATTTGAATATTTTATTTATTTTTTGCTTTCAGTTTCATTCAACGAAACTGAATGTATGTTGACATTCGTCTTAACAACTGCAAATTTTGACATTTAATGCTGGTTTGCGTGTGCGAACTGACGACTGTTGTGTTTGCATTTCATTTTCCAGTCTTTCTGTCTTTTTATTGTTTCTTTTAATCCCTATTGCCTGTGTCATAAAAATGTCAGATTCTGCTTAGAATGAAATTAAACCAGCATATATTCTACACGCTTTCACTTTTTTTTTACTCTATTGTGTTTGTGAGTGTGTGTGTGTGCACGTGACTATATGCATGTATTTGTGAGCATCTATCTCTTATTTACATCCGTTTTTCATTATTTTCTGTCTGTTAGGTTTATTACTGTTCTTTTATGACTTCAGTTGTGTTAAAGAAAGCATTCTTTTTCAGACTGATTATATTTGTGGTCATATCTCTTATTTAAAGTTTCAACTCTTTGAAATCTCTGTATTATAATTTTTGTCATTTGAACAATGCTGCCCTAGCGCCATCCCTAGAGTGTTTAATGTCAACATTTCTGTCAAGACAGCAAGCAACTGTTGTTTGTTTGGGATAATCGCAAGGCAGGAGAAAAAAAGTTGAATTTTCCGTTTTTTTCTCTTTTTTTTTTGGATGGATTTTTGGTGCTTTTGGGGAACTCTGTAATTGGTAAAATTACAAAAAACATATGGATGCGTAATTAGAGTTAGTTGTTAGTATTGTTGTTGTTGTTGTTTTTTCGTTTTTAATAAACCAAATACTTTTTCAACTGTCGAAGGATTGTTCGGGCAAAAATTGTGTTTAAAATGTTTTTACAAGTTTAAGCAGAAGTATGCGCCTGACTTGGGTTACTAATGATGATTTTAATTTATTTTAATAATCCTACAATTTGTATATAATTTAATGACAAAAAAATGCTGAATATGCCTGAAAATGATTGGTATTCAAATTAATTAAATATGAAATTATTTTAATGAATTGTTTAATTAATCTAAGGAAGAGACGTGATCGTGTAGTAGAGAATGGTTTTAAATTCAAAGGTGGACGAGTTCAACAAAGTTTATAATTTCGTCTGTAGTATTGGATGATCCTTTAAATGGTTTCAAAACAGGCGATTTGGTAAGGCCGGCAGCTTTCAAATATACCGGGTTCACAATACATTCTATTCTATATGAACCCGATAATACATTCCATTCCAGCTAGGCAGTTGTACTAGCTATACTAGCCTGTTGTACTAGCTATACTAGCCAGTTATACTAGCTATACTAGCCAATTATACTAGCTATACTAGCCAGTTATACTAGCTATACTAGCCAGTTATACTAGCTATACTAGCCAGTTATACTAGCTATACTAGCCAGTTATACTAGCTATACTAGCCAGTTATACTAGCTATACTAGCCAGTTATACTAGCTATACTAGCCAGTTATACTAGCTATACTAGCCAGTTATATTAGCTATACTAGCCAGTTATATTAGCTATACTAGCCAGTTATACTAGCTATACTAGCCAGTTATACTAGGTATACTAGCCAGTTATACTAGCTACACTAGCCAGTTATACTAGCTATACTAGCCAGTTATACTAGCTACACTAGCCAGTTATACTAGCTACACTAGCCAGTTATACTAGGTATACTAGCCAGTTATACTACCTATACTAGCCAGTTATACTAGCTATACTAGCCAGTTATATTAGCTATACTAGCCAGTTATACTAGCTATACTAGCCAGTTATACTAGGTATACTAGCCAGTTATACTAGCTACACTAGCCAGTTATACTAGGTATACTAGCCAGTTATACTAGCTATACTATGTTGTGAAATGAATGCAAATAATAATACCCTCTATTTCTCCTACACTTGTTTATTTACACACTTGATATTTATACCTTATTCCTCTGTTTTATAACTCTGTACATATTTGAAATTAATGTCATTACATTGTACAACCTTTTGCAGTTGAATAAATGAATTTAACCCAACAGGTTATGGGCTACACGTCACGCAAGTTTTAAAAAAAAAAAATAAATTTTTTTTTTTTCAAAAAAAAAAAATTTCAAAAATTTCAAAAAATTTTATTAATAAAATCGCTAAGCGTATAAGATGGCAAGTCTTCCACTAGGATTTTCGATGGAGCGCTTAAGAGGGCGCGAAAATTTCGATGTGTGGAAGAGACAGGCCAAATCTTGCTTGATAATAAAAGGTTGCTGGAAGATTGTGGAAACCGGTTTGGTTGATGATGGCGATACTATTAGTAACGAACGTGCATTGGCTGAAATAACGTTGATGGTAGATCCATGTAACTATGGAATTATTGCTACAGCTACAACTGCGAAAGATGCCTGGGATGCATTAATGCGTGCTTACGAGGATACTGGCCTCACACGGAAAGTGGAGTTATTGAAGCAGCTGGTGAACATGAGATTGCGGAATCATGGTTCTGTCCAGGAGTATGTCAACGAGTTGGTGATAACTGCATTGAAGGTAAAGAATGCAGGACTCAAAATAGACGACGAACTCACAGCTTCATTAATGCTTGCCGGGCTGCCGGATGATTTTAGGCCACTTGTAATGGCCGTGGAAAACTCCAAGGAAACATTGACGGTTGATATGGTAAAGAACCTACTCCTACAAGATGTTAAATTCGATACAAAAAGTGCTGAAAAGGAGGCTGTGCTGTATACCAAAAATTTTAATGGGAAAAAGAAAAAATCACCCCAGTGCTACAACTGTAAGGAATTTGGACATATTGCTAAGAATTGCCCAAACAAAAACAACAATAAAAGTAGCGGAAAGTTCAACAGAAAAAATGAGAGGAGAGAAGTTTCATCAACGTTGATTGCAACAAGCACGAGCTTGAATGTGCGTGAAGAGACATATGAGCAATACGACAACAGCAATGACTATATGCATTGGTATGTTGATAGCGGCGCTAGTAATCACATGATAAATAACAACAAACATCTTTATAACGTACGCAGCATAGAAGACAAAAAGGTCGTTGTTGCTAACAAGAGTGAGTTGAACGTTGAATGCGCTGGCGACGTCGACTTAAATATTTTAAGTGAAAGTAAAAAAAAATCCGTAACAATAAAGAACGTGGAGTATGTACCGAATTTATGTGCGAATCTCCTTTCGGTAAGACAGATGACTAGAGATGGTAAAACGATAATTTTTAAAGGAGAAACTTGCAATATATATATTGATGATTTACTAGTTACATCTGCAACAGTAGACAACGATTTATATCGTATAGACAGCCAGCCATATTCAAAGGATAATAAAGCTTTTATTGCCAAAAAGGATTTTAAATTATGGCACAGAAGAATGGGTCACATTTGTGACAAAAATTTGAGTGAAGTGAAAAATTCGTCTATTGGTATTGTTTTTGACAAAGGGAATAACGAGCCCTGTGTGGTTTGCGTGAAGGGCAAACAAACTAGAAAGCCGATTAGAGAGGACGATACAAGGGCCACAAAATTATTAGAATTGGTACACTCCGATGTCGTTGGGCCACTGGAAGTGAATTCTTTTTCTGGTGCTCGTTTCCTGGTCACTTTTGTGGATGATTATTCCCGGAAATTATTTGTGTATCCACTCAAGAGAAAATCCGAAGTTTTTGACACTTTCGTTAACTTCAAGAAAATGACCGAGAACCAGTGTTCAAAAAGGATAAAAATTTTAAGAACAGACAACGGTGGCGAGTACGTAAATGCTAAATTCCAAAGTTTTTTGAAGGACTGTGGTGTGATTCATCAAAAGACGTGCCCATATTCTCCCGAGCAAAATGGCACCGCTGAAAGAATCAACCGGACTTTAATGGAACGTGTGAGATGCATGTTAATAGACAGCGGATTGGACTATCGTTTTTGGGCAGAGGCTGTCAACACGGCGTGTTATTTAATTAACAGAGTCCCTTGCCGTGGTAAAAATATAAGTCCGGAGGAAATTTGGTCAGGTCGGCGTCCTAATTTGAAATTCTTGAAGGTTTTTGGCTGTCCTGCTCTTGTACACATTCCAAAGGAAAGAAGGCGTAAGCTGGAGGAAAAATCTATTGAATGTATCATGATGGGGTACAGTACGGAAAGCAAAGCATATAGATTGTTTAATCCCGAGGACTACGGCATACTTATAAGTCGTGATGTCGTGTTTTTAGAGGAAAACAAAATCAGCCTAAAGAGGAAAACTGATTTTTATTATCCGGAATTGCTTCAGGCTTATGGTAGTGTCGATTCAGGGGAGAGCAGCACCGAAGTTGAATCGACATCCGAAAAAGAACCAGTACAGAACGAGTTCAGCACCGAAGTTGAATCGACATCCGAAATAGAACCAGTACAGAACGAGTTGAGCCCTGAAACGGAAAATGAAACAGATGATAGCAGTAATGACGACTCTGTTGAGTGGTCGTCACCTATGGCATCACCCGTGGAAGATGATGGTGGCGAATGGGCTCCAAACCCGTATGAAGCACAAAACATTCAAGTTGAAGGGAATATCCGCCGGTCTGATCGCATTGCCAATAGAAATCAGCGATCGACAAATTTTTGTGCAATGCAGTACATTTCTGATGATCCAGGTACAGTAAAGGAGGCATTGTCATCAGAAAATTCAAGTAAATGGAAAGCTGCAATGAAAGAGGAATTCGATTCGTTAATTGCGAATAAAACGTGGGCGCCAGCTGATTTACCACCGGGTGAAAAAGCCATAAAATCGAAGTGGGTGTTCAAGACGAAAAGAGATGAACGTGGTATTCCCATACGTTGGAAGGCTAGACTGGTATCGAAAGGTTTTTCACAACGTGAAGGAATCGACTATACGGAAACCTTCTCACCCGTTGTTCGGTATGATTCCATCCGTTATTTGCTGGCGTTGGCTGTTAAAAATGATATGTTTATCCACCAAATGGACGCAGTAAGCGCATATTTAAACGGTACGCTGAAGGAGACTGTTTTTATGCAACAACCTGAAATGTTCGATGATGGTTCCGGAAAGGTATGCAAGTTGCGGAAATCAATATATGGTCTAAAACAGTCGGGCCGTGTTTGGAATGAGACTATCAACAACGAATTGCTGAAAATAGGTCTTGTGAGAGGTGAAGTGGACCAATGCGTCTACCATAAAATAAGTGATGGCCTAATGCTGTACGTAGCTATTTATGTCGACGATGTTCTGATATTTTCTAAAGACCTAAAAGCGATAGAATCTATAAAGTCGAAGCTGGCGAGCAAATTTAAAATGAAGGATATGGGGGAAGTATCATCAGTGCTTGGTACAAAAATCACCAGGGGCGAAAATATTATTAAGATTGACCAATCACGTTACATTGTTGATGTTCTGGTACGTTTTGGAATGAGTGAATGTAACCCGATCTCAACTCCAATGGATTACAATCAGAAATTGTCAGTCAGCATGTCTCCTGAGGATGAAGAGTCTAAGCGACGAATGTCGAATATCCCATATATGCAGGCGATTGGTTGCTTATTGTTTGCTGCCCAGATTACCAGACCCGACATTTGCTATGCAGTAAATGTACTTAGTAGATTTGGAACAAATCCTGGTAAACCACACTGGGAGGCAGTTAAACGCGTGATGAGATATTTGAAAGGTACAATCGACAAGGGAATCATTTTCACGAAGCAAACAGAAGATGATATAAAAGGCTATTGTGATGCAGACTGGGCCGGAGATGTTGACGACCGCCAATCCACCACCGGCTATGTCTCTTTGTATACCAATCAGGCGCAATTTCCTGGTGTACAAGAAAGCAAAAGACAGTGGCATTATCTTCGACGGAAGCCGAGTTCATGTCACTGACTGCTGCTATTCAGGAATCAGTATGGCTGAAACGCCTTGAAGCTGAACTCAACCCTAACAGTAGCAAAAGTATGTTGCTATATTGTGACAACAAGGGCGCTATACAAGTCGCTCTTAACAATAACTATTCATCAAGAACGAAACATGTGGACATAAAGGCCAAGTTCATCAGACAAAAAATTGATGCGAAGGAAGTCGTTTTGAAATACTTGTGCACAGACGAAATGGTTGCCGACGTATTAACGAAAGCGGTTACTTCTCAAAAATTTAATTATTTTGTAGAATATTTTGGTCTTTACTAACCCACATAGTATATATTAAATTGAATTGTTAATTTTATTTTTTTATTGTAAAGAGTGTATGAGAAATTATTTGATTTTGGAATTGTTTCATTCAGGAAGAGTGTTGTGAAATGAATGCAAATAATAATACCCTCTATTTCTCCTACACTTGTTTATTTACACACTTGATATTTATACCTTATTCCTCTGTTTTATAACTCTGTACATATTTGAAATTAATGTCATTACATTGTACAACCTTTTGCAGTTGAATAAATGAATTTAACCCAACATACTAGCCAATTATACTAGCTATACTATCAAGTTATACTTGCTATACTAGCCAGTTATACTAGCTATACTCGCCAGCTGTACTAGCCAGCTATACCAGTCAGCTAGCCAGCTATACCAGTCAGCTAGTCAGCTCTACCAGCCAACTAGCCAGTTATACTAGCCAGATATACGAGCTATACTCTCCAGCTATTCACATTTATTTCCTTCCTGTACATAATTCATATCTAAGAATTTGGTTCTCATATTACGTGTGTTGTACTTATTTCGTCATTACTTGGTGTATTTTATCCACATCATCATTTGCTAGACAGCTGGGTGCCCAAAAATCCTTCGCCATAGGTTCTCAAGAGCCAGAGAATTACAAAAAAGGTTATTGTTTGGCCTTCCTAGCTTTCTCTTCATTACAGTTATTGCAGAAGTCCATGTCGGGTACTGTCAATAAATGATGGGTGCCCATAAATCTTTCGTCGTGGGTTCCCAATTGCCTAAGAATGACAAAAAAGTTATTGTGTGGCCTCCTTTGCATCCTCTTCATATGACAGAAGTCGAGCTCAGCGTCGTATTGTATCTGATATTAGTCTCCCAGGCTGGACTTTATTTATTTATTTATTAATTACAATACAATTACAAATTATATTCTAATTATATGTATACGAGCTGAGTAACTTCCACCATTTAATCGGTGTAGTTTCACAGACCGAGTCTCTGGTGGGAATTGAACCCACGACCCTCACGCTAATAGTCTAGCACACTACCCACTAGACTACCAGGGCACTCTGGTTGGTTTTATTTGTTCTGTATATATGTCCACAGCAAATCAAATCCATCCCCGAACGTATGTAAGGGTAAACTTGGAGGATCTCGCTTTCTTTTACCTGAATTCTTGGGCTACATTAGATGTGGTATACACGCTTTCTAGGCATCTAATAGTCGCTTTGCTACCATATACTCTTATAATGAATTCGCACTGCTGCATTGCAATAATTTGGCCCCCGAGCTTTTGCCAGAAGTTGTTTATATTTGTTTATTTCAAGAGTCTGTGCTATGGTTTGAACTCTATACTCTCGTCTAGTGAACAAACCCACTACCCAGTGGTCTATGACAAACACAATACCACACAAAGTAATTTCATTCTATATGAACTCGGTTAGACTCGGTATTCATATTCACTTTTATATTTTTTATGAGCAAACTATGCTGTCTGCTGTGGAATTTCTTTTTTTAATTCATTTAAATTTGTTGCAGTTTTGTTGCTGCTTTCCAAAAAAACTGCTGATAATTTATTTATTTTTATTTTTATTTTGCATTCAACCATCCATTCATCATCTTGAATGAGAGATAAAAGTTTCTGCAGCATCAGCTAGCCATGCGGGTTACCTTCCATTAAGGAATTCGAAAACTTTACTTCCATTATTTTTGGTTTTCTTTTTTGGTTTTTTTTTGTTTAATTTTCTGTGCATTCATAAGTCAAATGCAATATTCTATCTGACAGCTAAACCGAGATGAAGAATAAAAATTGTGTGCGACATATTTAAACAGTGAGAGGGCCAGAGCATAAATTATTTATTTTTGACACATAAAATACGAAGTGAATATGAATTTCTATATTTTCTAGACAAATTTATGACACATTATAAGGAAATTTTCAATTTCTTTAAGGAAAAACTCCACAGAAAGATTGACAAAGATTTCATTAATAAATCTGTCTTGGAAATCACTTGTCATCTACAGAATTGGTCTTAATTTCATATTTTCTTCTGGTCGGAATGGAAATGTTTCAAAAAATTTTTTGTTTTTTTTTCTTTCTTGATTTTAATAATCTAATCTTTGTTAATAATTTGTTTATTTTCTGCCTGCTTTTCTGTCTTCTGTGTTTGTTTCTCTATGCGAAGAACGTTGCCCAAAAATTACTTTAAATTTGTTGAAAAAAAAAATCTAGGTTGAGTTAAATTGAAGAGAGTCTAGTAATGGCTCGAATTTGGAGTACCGGATCTAATCTTTACCACAGCAACAACAGCAACATAGTATTTTATGATAATCAAATTGCAATTGTTGTTGGTTTTTTGGTTTTTTATCTTAAAGAGAACACAATACTTCAAAAATACAGATACAAGTAGATAAAGAACTTAAAAAAATAGATACAATTTATGATATGATATGATACGATATGATATGATATGATATGATATGGTATATATTTATAGGAACAACAACAGCAACAGCAAACAGCGATACAAATCAAAATTTTAAACTCAGTCACACATGGAAAAAGCGAAATGATTGATGAAGCCTATTTAGCAATTTTTTTTTAATAAAATTCGAAATTTCGTACCCGCTACAGACTATTATTTTTATTAAGGACTGCAGAAGGTCTGCTACCTAAGGCACCACGACCTAAAAGGTCGGTCTATTGTACTACACTCAATACAAGGTCACACAGATGACACAATCAGACTTCTGCAGTACGTGTGGCATAGAAACCACGTGTGGCAGATCAGTCTTATTTTCGTATTATTCGGAATTGTGGATGGCTTTAATGTACTCAATATTCAGATACCTTAGTCAGCAACATTTCTTGCTTAAATATTAGCATAAAGATTCCTACAAGCCACAGTGAATAGTTTCAGAGCAACAGGCTTTCAATGTTGAAAGAAATTTTCCAGACGTTGGTTACGTCCACATTATACTAAATGGTTGCTCGAAGGACCCAAAAGCGAGTTTGTTGAAAAGCCATTACGTTCGAAAATAGTCACTGGTTGCTACTCTTAATAGTCTCAAGGTTATTAGTCATTACAACCTTTCAGTTAAGGTTACTACATAGCTTCTTACATTACACACGCTGTATGTGTTAATTTTATCCATCCGTGGTGGAACCTACAGTTCAAAGTCCCCTCCGACAGATTTTTAGAAACTAAAATAAATGTGGGGGGAGGAAGTCGCCGGAGAAATATTTTTTCATATTTTGTTTTGTTAGAGATGTCTAACCTGGAGTTTAAACCGTGGCCTCCCGTCGATTAAGACAACACACTATCTACTAGACTACAGCAATGTCACTATATTTTTGCTTTTTTGCCTCGTAATTGGAGATTATACGATAAGGCACGCTTAGCCTCCCCGTGCTTCTTTATGGCGCAGAGGCATGGACTCTATGAAACACTGATGCAGCAGCCTTAAGAGTATCCGAGAGAAAAGTCCTACGTAAGATCTTCGGTCCAGTGCAATTTGGCGATGATTTTCGCATCCGATCCAAGAGTGAGCTATATGAGCTCCTCAACGACATAGACGTTTTGCAGCGTATTACATCCAGCGGTATTATTACGTATTACAGCCTGCGCTGGCTCGACCATGTCGTTCAAATGGAGGAGGATGCTCCGGCGAGACGGGCATTTGATGCGGAGATCTGCAGAAGTCGGCGAAGAGGACGACCTTGATTGTGTTAGAAGGACCAAATCGAGGAAGCCCTGTCATCGATTGGTGCAACCAACTGGCGTAGGCGCGCAGTAAGGAGAGGCGCCTGGATGGATGTGTTACGGCAGGTCGAAATCCGTTAATCGGGATTTTAAATCAGACGGTATGTAGATTCAACAAGACTATTTGGTTTTATTGAATGGGTATTTAACGACGTTTTGAATTTTGTCGACGTATTTCCCACCAAGATTATGAGATTTGAAGTCGTTAGACCTTTTTGTGAAACGACGTCAAAGGTCACCATGTCTATGTACAGTTGTGACCTTATAATTAGAAACGACTTAGCAACATGTAACTGTGATCAAAAGCCTGTGTACCTGTGATCAAAAGCTTTGTTTGGAGGACGTCTTACATACGTTTTTTTTTTATCAGATTGGGACAAATTATCTTAGATTCGTCACTTCAGAGAACTCTGTTCCAGAAACATCGTTTCTAATTATAAGGCCACCACTGTATGTGGATAATCCCCTAACGTTGGAGTGTATTTAATAACTAACAGTCGCTAAGAAATTGTCGAAATATCGTCTAAAAAGTGGTCGAAAACTACTATAAAAGGATTGACGGCTACTTCCAATCTAGTAGCGATCTAAACGACTATCAGAGCCCCATTTCTTTTAAAATTTCATGGAAATAAGAATGTCTCTTCAAATGCTGAGTGGTTTTTGTGGGAATGAAAAAATCTTTTATGAAATGTTGTCAACATTGTTTAAAAAAAAATATAAGTTTTCATCAGACATACGAATAAACCAACATTTTTTTTGTTTTTATCAGTAACTTTAATCACAACAACAACCAAACAAAAAAAAGAACACAATTTAAACAAAAAAATTCTACTCCTGTATGAATTTTCTGTTTTCGGCAGTTTTATTTGAATTTTTCGGGTCGCAACAATTCAAATGAATTTCAGGCGCACGCTTTTAGGCCATTTTTATGCGGACATGCTATAGACACGGTATACAATTGAATTCGCTTTCAAATTGAAACAACGAAACCGTCAATGCGTGGAAATAAATAAAAAAGAAACACCCGGTAAAAGAAAAAAATATAGAAAATACAGTGAGTGAGTAGTGAACGAAATTTCCAGCCCCTGTGATTCAAGGCCATTTGACGGGAAAAAAAAGTGAAAATTGCACATTTTGAAATGAAAAAAAAAAGAAACGAAACATAATGAAAGGAAAATATGAAAAGCCCCTAGTATAGTTTTATAAAACCAATGCAATTGTTTTCCCAAAAGAATAGAAGTAAAAACATGCAATTCTACTAAAATCTGGACATTGAAAATGATTTTTTTCTTTTTTTATTCGTCCGTCTTAACCACCAGCCAGACTTGGTTTTGTGAAATACTTGCCAGTGAAAGCAAATGACCATCAATCAAGTGTCAAAATTAGAACATTTCTTAAGGCCAAGATTTGTTTGCAATGGAAGTTTAAGATGAAATTTAAAGAAAATTTGGAAAATATTTAATTTTTTTTCGTAAATTTATGTACATACTACGTACATACATATATTAAGGCAGAGGTATCAGGAAAGTAGCTTAGTAGTATTACTGCCAAATAAAGGGTGGTTTTTATAGAGGTATAGAACTTTAAGTTGCAATAAAACAACGATGGATTATTCGATTGACATGAATTTTATTTATCCGAAAGATAATCTTGTGGCATTACATTTTAAATATGATTTCTGGCATATGACCGCCACGGCTGGCGCGGATGTAGTTCAATCTGGACGTCAAATTTTCGATGACTTTTTCCAACATTTGTGGCCGTATATCGGCAATAATACGGCGAATGTTGTCTTCCAAACGGTCAAGCGTTTGTGGCTTTACCGCATAGACCAATGACTTTACATAGCCACACAGAAAGTAGTCTAGCGGTGTTAAATCACAAGATCTTGGAGGCCAATTCACAGGTCCAAAACGTGAAATTAGGCGGTCACCAAACGTGTCTTTCAATAAATCTATTGTGGCACGAGCTGTGTGACATGTTGCGCCGTCTTGTTGAAACCACATCTCCTGGACATCATGGTTATTCAATTCAGGAATGAAAAAGTTAGTAATCATGGCTCTATACCGATCACCATTGACTGTAACGTTCTGGCCACCATCGTTTTTGAAAAAGTACGGACCAATGATTCCAGCAGCCCATAAAGCGCACCAAACAGTCAGAAATAGCTTCTTCTGTACGCACCGTACAACGTCTCTGGGGATGCGAGTTATCAATAAGAGTAAACGTGGTGCGAAAACGTTCCATGGTTAATCGAATTAACTGCTCTGATGGACGATTTTGTCGACGATAAAATGGACGTAGTGCGCGATATGTTTTCCGCACAGAACCATTATTTTCGAAATAAAATTGCACTATTTGCAAGCGTTGTTCAGGCGTGAGTCTATTCATGATGAATTGCCAAACCAAACTGAGAATAAATCACTTGACAGCTGTTAAATCGGTCGCCATCTTGAAAAGTAATGCCAACTTAAAGTTCTATACCTCAACGGATCTGTGTCCATCCACTTTATGGAAGATTTTGCGGAAGGATCTTGGTTTGCGTGCTTACAAAATCCAACTCGTGCAAGATTTGAAGCCAAACGATCATCAAGTAAGGCGTAGATTCGTCGAATGGGCCCAAAACGAGATTACCGTTGTTCCCGATTTTCATAAGCGGATTTTGTTTAGCGATGAAGCGCACTTCTGGTTGAATGGCTACGTCAACAAACAAAACTGCCGCATTTGGAGTGAAGGTAATCCGCAAGTGTATGTGGAAACACCGTTACATCCAGAAAAACTGACTGTTTGGTGCGCTTTATGGGCTGGTGGAATCATTGGTCCATACTTTTTCAAAAACGATGGTGGCCAGAACGTTACAGTCAATGGTGATCGGTATAGAGCCATGATTACAAACTTTTTCATTCCTGAATTGAATAACCATGATGTCCAGGAGATGTGATTTCAACAAGACGGCGCAACATGTCACACAGCTCGTGCCATAATAGATTTATTGAAAGACACGTTTGGTGACAGCCTAATTTCACGTTTTGGACCTGTGAATTGGCCTCCAAGATCTTGTGATTTAACACCGCTAGACTACTTTCAAGTCACAAACGCTTGACCATTTGGAAGACAACATTCGCTGTATTATTGCCGATATACGGCCACAAATGTTGGAAAAAGTCATCGAAAATTGGACGTCCAGATTGGACTACATCCGCGCCAGCCGTGGCGGTCATATGCCAGAAATCATATTTAAAATGTAAGGCCACAAGATTATCTTTCGGATAAATAAAATTCATGTCAATCGAATAATCCATCGTTGTTTTATTGCAACTTAAAGTTCTATACCTCTATAAAAAACACCCTTTAGAATAAACTGGGATCCAGTCCAGTATTGCTGATTTTACTTCCAATTTTAAACTGGTTCAACTTCATATAAGGTGAAAGCTGACCTAACTGTCAGTACTGCTTTGCCTCATGCTCTGTACTACCTTTTTTCATCTTCCAATGATGAAACTCGCGAGTTTCTGCATGGACTCACTCCTGTTTTGAATACCTCCGTTTCTACACCAGTAAATGTCCTTGACTGATGTATGTACCAGAGAACGGTACATGGAAGTAACTCCCGAGGTTCTTTAAGGGCTCACTCCGGATCCGAATACCCTCGCTTCTATGCCACTAAATGTCCTTTACTGATCTACGTGCAATATAATCGTACATGTTCTAAATTCATAATGTTTACTGGTACTGTCTAGAAGACAGTTAAGAGATATACAGCCCTGCGAAGTGTGAGGTGATGTTGCTCCCTGATATATATCATCCACCACAAGTTTGAGGTGGTACTCGATTACTTATTCACACATTTCGAGGGCCTTGTTGGCTTTCAAATGTTACAACATTAGGGTAGCATTCGAAAGTTTGAAATATTTGAGAATGTATGTTCAAAATGGTTCTTTCTAAGACGTTATTGATGGGACTTTTAAAAATACCTGCTAATTTATTAAAGACCTTGAATAATTTTTGTTTTTTTTTCTTAATTTTATACAATTTCAGTATTGATGTCACAAGCAGAATTGATGAGAAAATAATCTGAAGCAGCAACTTTATCTGTCTCAACAACAGGAACATCTGCAACAACCATTCGAAGGCTACAAGAGTCACCAAAACAATCAATCTGTGTGTGAGAATTGAATTCAATTCCTGTTATAATTTCAAATTCAATATAATTTTACATTATTTGATAAGTGGTTACGTGCGTGTGCATTTATGAGTTTATAGTAAGCATTGTTGCATGCAACAGAATAGTGGCAGTGGCTGTCTGATTTAACAAAACTAACGTTTATGCCACAAAACATTTGCACCCAGACTCCTACACAAACACTACGTTGGTTTAAAGAGACGCATTTGGAAAAAAAAAGAGAAAAGATTGATAGAAAACGTTGCAACGATAGCACTTTCTCCTGCCAACTAAAATTACAACAAAAATAGCGCACATAACTAAAATAGCAACAACAACAACATGGATGCATCACCACCAGATTTGCGTGCATTGGTGGATAGTTTAACATCAGGCCGCGCTACCGATCTCTCCGATGCATTTGCGAATTTTTCAACGGAAATGTTACAGCAAGCTAATGCACTATTGGCAGCAACAGCAACAGCGACAGCGACTTCCCTTGACACTGATACCACCAGCAGCAGCAATACTAATACGGATGCAATAAACAATTTGGAGGATATTGAAGTGGCGGCAGCACTAGCACTCAGTCACAGCGATATGTTCGCTAATCGAACACTGGAAATACAGTGTTTGCGACAACAGCAAATGGATGAACGGGTAAGTAAATTGTAAGGATAGTGGCTGACAAAAATTAATCGATAAATTTCAAAATATTCATTTTAAAATAGTTTAAATTGATTTTAGCTTAGGTTTGTTATTTTTAAATCAACAACTGACTAAGGTTTCCTTACTTTTACCACTTACTGTAACACTATGTAACCGTGACACTCAACTTATGCATGGTTTTCAAAATCTATGTATAAGCCAAAAAGGATACGAATGTTAGTTATCCTAGGATAGTATAGTTTACGCTTCCATTACTATCTTCAAACTCATCTGCCCATCGGTTTATTTGTGTTAGTGTGTGTGTATGTGTGTTTATGTCTAGTTATTTATACACATACATTTTTTATCATGTCATTATTAAAACACACATGCATACACACCCATTCATTGTCTGTTCTATATGATGGTGGCCGTGAGTGTACTTGGAAGTATGGAAGGAAGTCTGCTCAAATGTATGACTTTCTTGAGTTTGTTGCATGAAATGAAAATATTTCCTCTTTAGACGATGCCATCAGAGTTTTTATGTCAATGGAAAACAAGTTTTATTAGAACATATTGCAGGGTAAATGCACGGCAAGAATACGAACACGAGGAAAGTTTTTACGCTTATTTTTCAATTATTTTTGGAAAATTTTTTATTCGAAAAGGAATTCATTCCTTAAAGCAATTGATGAAGAAATGAAAAGAAAAAAAAAAACTTTTTCAATTTCAATTTACCACAGTTACAGATGACAAACCTGGCATATCAATATTTTATTTAAAACTTTCATTTGTAAATGGATTTTAGAAGATGATTCCTTGTGAAATAATTGAAAATTAGTTGAGCGTTTATATGCATCGGCTACATATGTAGATATGTGCTGGCACACAGGGCAGAGGTAACAGGGGTTTTCATCTTTTTCTTTTTCCACATAAGCATGGATTTATTCCGAATGTTTAAGAGCCTTTATTATTTTTGGAACATTTATGCTTTTAATGGCTAATTTAAAAATGATGTTATTTTAAATACGTTTGACTATAAAACGCCAAGAACATGGAAGAAAAGCTACATAACCCTGTCGAAGTTAAACCAGCTAATTAATTGTACGATATGAAGATAAACGAGTCATTAGTGGCATGCCAAATTACACAATTAACACGTGAATAACATTTTTTTTAAATGACATAGAAAAATGGCCTGGTTTTAGAGGAGATGTATTTTAAAATTATTAAAAAAAATAGAACTCGTTCTATAATGGAATGAATTCTGAAACTGGTGAGAAAATGTTGAAAGTTTTTTCGGATTTTTTTGGTTTTTTTTAAATTCGTACCCTTCTAGAATTTTGTGTATTGTAAGACGTCCTTATTTTCTCCCTCTGTCTTCTCTTCTCGTTTGTTTCTGTATCATTGCTCTTTTTCGATTTATTTTACTTTTTAATTGTTGACTAGCGTTTGGTGTGGCTCTCATTGAGGTAACCGCAATAGACCGTTCTGGTCTTCAAGTATATCATCTACCTTCCGTACCTGATCTAACCTAATATGATCCTAGAATTCAATCGTGTTGAAAATTACATTGGAAATTCTGTCCACAAAAGATTTAGGTTGAGGGAAACATTATTTTCATATATCGAATGAAAAGCTGCATATCTTCTATATATATATATAAATTAATGTGTGTTTGTTTGTATGTTTGCATGTTTGAAGTTTATAGACGACTAAACGGCTGAACCGATTTTCTTGAAATTTTCACAGTATCTTCCTGTATGCCTGGAAGGAGGCTACTTTTTATTTTAAAATTTCAAGTAGGCGAGGTCCCACTCCCACATACCCAATAGGTATTTAATGGCGCATATCTCATAAACTGCAACAGCTAGAGTCCTCAAATTTTATATGGACGACTTTGACGTATATATGAACAAAATGGGCGGATTGGCTATAGTGGACGTGTCACCTCCCATAGTCTATATAAGTATATAAAAATGATTGCTTGTTTGCCTTATAGAATCGTAAACTATGCATTTGATCATGTTATGATCCTTCGTAAAGTTGTTGCTCATGAGCCGGGGAAGGTTTCTAAGTTGGTATGACCAATTTCCGTTAGGTGGCGCCACTCAAAATTACTTAAAATCAATTAAATCGTAAACTGTGCATTTGATCATTATATGATCTTTAGTAAAGTTGTTGCGCGAATAATTTCCGATGGATGGCGTCAATGAAAATTATTCAAAATCAATGACAAGCAAATGATCGACCTAGACCTCAAGCACGGAAGAAAAGAGCTTTACTAGTCTCAGAATCAGACGAGCGTTAAGACTGAAAAATCTTCGAGTATATGCCGCTGAGACCCGTTCGCTCGAACCACTTGAACATCGAGAAATGAGATTAGAAACTGATCGAATGCGTACTACTCAGGCCCGTTCATCTGAATCATCAGTACAACGGGAAACAAAATCAATAAAATGATTCAAAATTAATTGGACATTTGTGTAATGTCTGCAACACGCGCAGGGTACAGCTAGTTTGGCCTAAAAGAAATTACAAATTATTGCATAAAGTAATGCGTATTCCACCTGCGTGTCATTGTTTAAATTATATTATATAAACTCTCCCTGTTTTATTTGAAAACCAAGGATTTCTTTTCTACTACACCTGAGATAGCAACATGACATTTTTTTATTTCTGTCTCAGTGAGCATTTTATTTATTTTTCTTATTCAACAGGCTTCTAGGCGAACATTTTTTTACACCATAAAGTCAAATGCTATGCTCAGCAGTTTTTCTTCTCATTTTCTTTTTAAATTGTGTATCCTTTTTCAATGTTTTTGTTCTTTAGTTTAATCCCTAAAAATCCTTTAAAAACTGAAACACTTGTAAGAGTGTCCTTAAGTGTTAAATACATAAAAAAAAACTTGAAAAGGGTTTTACAAATTCAGAAGTTCTGTTGTAAGGCACAAAAAAAGAAACAAGAAATCATAAATTTCAGAGAATTAAACAAAGAATGAGGAAAAGAATAGTACATTGTATGAATTCACTTTCATACGAGAAAAATAACAAAAAAAATTTTACGAATATTTAAAAAAATTTTAAAGTAAAAGTCATAACAAAAAATAATAAAAAAAAAACACAAACAAACGTAATTAACATCATCATTACTAAGATTGTTATCTGCGAGCACAGGCAATAGCAGTAACATCATTATCACATTTCCTTCTTGTACGCTTGTAGTCGATATGAGAAGGTTAACATTATTGCATACAATTACTCTTGTAATTATACATACATATACATATTCCTGTTACTGTATATGTACAGTAACCTCTTGTTTCACTCTCTTGCTATACAGCAAGCAACCGTTATGTAAAATGTCTTCTTTTTCTTTTCCTCTTCCGTTTTCTTACTGGCTGGCATTTCATTATGTCATTAAGAAACCAAAGAAAAGTAAACCAAGCTGACAACGACAGGGAGCGAGAGGTAGAGAGAGAGAGAGAGCACAAGGGAAAAGGAAAATAATGAAAAGAAAAAAGAGAGAAATAAAGAAAACATAATTTTTCATTATGTTCTCCATTCTTAAACAATTAACCCTTGTGTTGTATTCTCATTCATTACAATATTCATTGAGTTTTACACCAACCCCCTGCCAGTAGTGAAGGGGTTCAATTGTTGGTCTTTTTCTTTCATTTCTTTTAATTGCTGTTATTGCTGTTGTTATTCTGTTGCTGCCTTTTAAATATTCATCATCATTACCTGCACCAACAAACAGCAATAGCAGCAGCATCAACAGCAGCATATTCCATTGCTTTAGAATTTTAAATAGAAATTATTTTTATTTTCAATTTCATTTTCAGTTTGATTTCTTCCTTTATCGTTTTCAGTATTTCTTTTTTTTAATTTGAATTCCTGTTTCTTTTTTTTTAATTTGTTTTCTAGACTGTCAACACTTTAACAAATTCACAGAATTTTTTATCCTGTCCTGTATCATTTGATTCGGTACTGTGTTGGCCACGTACCCCAGCTGGCTCTTGGGCTGTACTGCCATGCTTTGAGGAATTCAAGGGAGTTCATTATGATACCACAGGTAAGTTAATTAAAACAAATGTTTGTTGAATGTCTAAAAAGGAAAGGAAAAATATTAAAAATTGTGACTAATGGAAGGAGACATATTTTTTAATCAAAAAAAAAAAAAAGTTTTCCAAAGAATATTATAAATAATATTATTAATCATAATTCTTTGCTAACCAGTGCTGGGATTGGTGTAATTGAAGCTAATATTGAGTTTTATAGAAAGTATCCTCAGTTTTTTTTATCACTAACAGGCTGATTGTTTTGTCGTAAAGAGGTATAAGAGTACACTGATCATATGATCTATACTATCGCCTTAATCTATATAGGGTAACCGTATCTACATACCTCATCTAACCTCAATTTGCCAAATCTGTTGTCCAAATGTTGTCTGTTTCTTGGTAAAAAATTTAGCATGCAACCTCCTGTATTCTGGTGATTTATTCTCCTCTGCTATCTTTATTCTACAAGTAGTTAATATTTATTTATTTATTACAATACAATTACAAATTATTTTCTAATTATATACGAGCTGAGTAACTTGACTATATGCTCGGTATAGTGTCACAGAGCAGAATCTCTGGTGGGAATCGAACCCACGCCCCTCACGCTAATAATCTAGCACACTACCCACTAGACTACCAGGACATCCTTTACACGTAGTTATTCTCAAAGTGTTCTTTGAGTTTTACAATGTACGCTCAGAAGTTCGATCACAATCAACATGTTACCCATCCTTCTGGATAGTCTGACTCATATCTCTTCTCATTCTAATTAACAAACAAATCTTTAGGTTATTAGAAACCCAACTGGGTTGAGAAGACTTGGCTCCTCTTTCCATCTTTCTGCCAAGTATATGCTTTCAGACATTCCTTCCCACTACGCAGAGAATTTTTTCTCAAGACAATCCTCATTCCTTTCTCAAAATCGTAAAATCTACTGCTTCTGTTCAGGGCATAGTTAAGGATGGAACTGTCATCCACTTGATATGTGAGATCGCAATACTTAATAAAGAATATTATGTTTTCTGTTTCTGTCCAGTGGCACTTAACCTTGTTATATCAGCACGTGCCAGTCTCTGTATCTTATCCAATTCCATTTGAATTGTTTTCAAATTCGTTCCACCTTCAGTCTATTATTCTCAATACGGTGTTCAGATATGCACCTTTATTGCGTAAATCGAAATAAACGCCATTATTGAGCTCAATATTTCATATAAAGTTTAAATTAATTATTGTGCAATAAATACGCAAATTGCTATAATATTGAGTAAAACTTAAAATGCAGCACTGTCATAAAAATGTTCAGTGCGAATATTACAATTATCCGAACACTTTCTGTTGACACGTATATTATTATGTCTAAACACTTAAAACATTGTACTCAATAAACCGAATATTGACTCATATATGAACATAGTATAAGCCATTTTCTATTTCCTCTTGCCCTATCGTTTACGAATGTTCTTAGCGTTTTTAACAATGATTTTTCCAATCGTATCTACTACTATTGGCTATGCGTGCAATGTATTCCACACATACTAGGTGTTGGGATATTAAAAATTTTACTTTTTCCTTTACAAAACTCAAACGATTCGCTTTTATTTCTTTGGGAGCATTTTTCTCTTCAATATTCGTAGATGCTGTTGATCGTTAACTGTCATTGGCCACACGTAGCAATTTGTCTAATTAAGGTCTTGTAATATTTACGAGTAGTTTGAACATTTTTAAAACAGTATTTGCTGCATATAGGCAGTCGTTTATACCATTCTCCACGTTGATATCGTTTTTTAATCTTGCGCCCTGATACACAAAGCTTGTCACACCTTTAAAGCTGTAAGTTCCGCTGTCTGGATTACGTGTCTAATACTATGATCAGATATGCACTTTTATCGAGTCAATATTCGGTTTATTGAGTACAATATTTTAAGTGTTCAGACATAATGTACGCAGTTCAGCTGCTTATTCAATATTCATTTGACCGCTGGTAAACAAAACAGCTGGTTGTTTCAACAACATTGATTTTATTTATTTTTTTTTGGCGTGGTTGACATTTGAGTTGTCAAATATCAACAGAAAGTGTTCAGGTAATTGTAATATTCGCACTGAACATACTTATGACAGTGCTGCATTTTAAGTTTTACTCAATATTATAACAATTTGCGTATTTATTGCGCAATAATTAATTGAAACTTTATATGAAATATTGAGGCCAATAATGGCGTTTATTGCGATTTACGCAATAAAGGTGCATATCTAAACACCGTATAAGGTCTTGTGGTATTTAGTTTGAACATTTTTGAAACAGTATTTGCTGCATAAGGGGAGTCATTTATGCCATTTTCCACGTTGATGACAAAGCTTGTCACACCTTTAAAGTTGTAAGTTCCGCTGTGAGGATTACGTGTCTAAAGGTTGTCATTTCGAGTTATTCTAGAATGATAGAATTGCAATCTGTTGTAGGCAGGTAGAGGTTGCTGTCAATCTAAGAGAGTTGGATGGACACACTTAGGCCACATAGGGCCCATTGTGTTACAATATTTTTCTCCTAGTCCCCGAACCACTCGGAGCTTCTTAGACAAATTGCCTGCTAAGTACATACAGCAGGTGAAGGACAGTCTCTTCCTCTTCCATATCTCTGCAGCTTCTGCAGAACTGATTAGCAAGGTGTCCAAGACCTATACGCCTTGCATGCCTGTCCATAATGCTATTCCCCTTAATGACCCCGACAACCATGCTGCGATGGGTCTGTAAAGCTATCCAAGAATTGGTAAACGCGTAAAATACTTGGTTAAAAGTTGTTTAAAAAAAAAAATTAACAAACCGCGGATGAGTTGTTAAACATCATAGTATATCGTACTTCAATAAATTTTAACAATTCTTTCGAGTCTTTATTGCCATTTTCATTTTCCTAATGAGTTTCAATTGCTAATGATGTTCAATTAAGGTTCGTTTTGCTGTAGTAGTCTGCCTATTGATTTTTAAAATATTATTTTCAATTTCGATTTCAGTTGACAGAAAAAAGTTAAATTTTTGTTTTCCTTTTATTTATATTTTAACAATGGTCGGTTGATATTGATTTATTTTTGTGTACATTTAGAAAAGTTTGAAATTTTTTAAATAGAATATATGAATACAATATTTTGCATTAATTCTTTAAAAGGTCATGGATATTCCATAGAATTATAAATGGAAACATTTTTCGTTTTTCGTTTTTCATTTTAATTATTTTTAAATAAATTATTATCGTGTATTGTTCTGTGAAGCGAAACAATATAAAATTTTGCTTCAGTTATTCTGGATGAAATTTAAAATTTAAACAAAACAATATTAACTTTTGTAATAAATTAAATTAAATTAATTTAAATTATAAGTGAGAAAAACGTTCTTTACTTAAATTAGTATTTAATAATTCCAATTAAAATTAAGTTGTATAATTTATTCGCTTGCAACTTTTCGTCATAGTTTGCTTGATTCATTATTGAATACCAGCAGAAGGGAATGTACGATGAAAGTGACTATGTAAACTGGAGTGAAAGTGTATAAAATGTTGCCGATACTTCAATAGCCATGCATATGTCTGTCGCTATATCTCTTCTTATGGGTCATTGTATAATGGGAATGTATAAGCAGAGGCTTTGTATATCTGGAAATAATTCCTGTAGAACTTGTACATCGTTTGAGGGGAAGCGAGTGTCGTCCACTTTTTTTTACCAATATCAACCTCTTTCGATAGTGGAACAGATCTGTCATTAGATACGGGATCGAGCACAAAATTCCTTTAACTTTAAAGCTGATTTTCAGGTTCATCCTAAGTGAGTTATGTTTTAAATGCGGTACTGATCGTCAAGATCGGGGAATCAGTTGTTGTCAGTAAGTTTGTGTAGCATTTTAACATTTCATTGAAGTCGCCGTAGTCTAGTAGGCATAGCTGCCAGATAAATGAGACACCAAATCGTCAAATATTTAAGAAAAAATCGTCAAAATCGCCAAAGACGTTTAATGAAATCGTCAAAAAATCGTCAGAAAAATAAATAAATAAATTAAAAGTTTTTAAAAATCAAAATTATTTCTGTTGTAGTAAAACATATACAGTCAATATATGTACATATTCAAAAATAACATTTAAAAAAAATTGTTAGAAATTAAAAGCTAGCGTTCCTCATCTTCATTTATTAATTTATTTCCAAAAATGGAGAAATTTTATATCATTTTCCTTTTTAAGGTTTAAACAATCTATGCCAGTGTTGTTTATTGACACATAAGCGTACCAATAATATTGCATCATCTTAATCTATGGGTGGTGTAAATATTAAGATAATAACAGACAGAGAATGGAATACAACTCTCATATATCGGTTGGTGCCTCAACGTCTATTTTGCGATTTCTCGACCCTGTACTAGAGAGGCCGTAGTATCTCGTTAATGACGGTAGTGTATCCAACTCCATTGAATCATTGGAGCATCGTTGCAATGTGGTTTGTGTTTCACTGTTCTGTCGCTACTATAAAAGGATTTTGCTCGAACGAAATAAGGGGACTTTTTCCCAAAAATCATATATTTTCCCGTATGTGTTTGAGTGGCCAGTGGATCGCACACTGCATTACAGTTAAAATACGTTTTTAGTCGGACTATCCGTATGTTTAACTCAATTCCTGCAGAGGTAATCCCTGTTACTTATGGCATACAAATATACAAGCCCAGTGTCCATAAATACTGTTCTCTCTTTCTTTCTTCTCAGAACATAGTTCCAAACACAATACTATCCATCCCCTGACTGTTGGTCGTACGAAAAAAAATAAAGACGCTTGCCTTTGCTTTTTCGATGGCAATATTAGAAGCTATACTAGAATTTTTAAAATTGTCTGCAACGACAAGTGACGTAATTAGACGTAAAGCCAGGTTTCGAGCACCAGGCCAGACATCAAGACAAAAATACAAAAAGTATTTTCCTTGGCGACTTCCTGTCAGCAGATTTCTGGCAAAAACTCTGAGAGTAAATAAAATTGCCACGAAAAGAAAAGTTTTTCAAAAATCTGTCGTTTACTGTCGACTTTAAACTGCAGGTCTCACCACTCATGTATAAAATTAACACACACAACATACATGAGTGGTGGGAGAAACTAGGACGTTGTACAATGGGTCAATTCGACCTCCGGGTACTGTACTTGTCTTAATTGACAAGTACACGTCCTCTAACCTAAGCTAACCTAACATTTCGTTAAAATAATGGAAATCTATTGCAAAAAAAAAGACAAATTAAGTAAAAGATCTCTTGGAATTAATTGAAGTAAAAAAGTATGGGCGAGGAAGTCCCAGTAAAGTAAATTCTGCCCATTCAGAATTGATAGTTAGGCAAAGGAATTGCCAGGAAATTCTGCATTATGATCTGTTCAGCCAAAACTCTGAAAAATTGGACCATCTGAGGGAAGCAATCATTCAAATACCCTTTTTCCCAAAGAGGAGACCCATTATTGAAATCCAAATTGCGTTCTTTTTTATTCAATCAATAGGTAGCCAATATAGCATCATATAATGGATGATTTTTTAAGAGCTATAGGAAAATGTTTCAAAAAAAAACATAAAATTCAGAAAAATGCAAAAAATCTTTATTTGAATCGATAGTACGGTCCATATAATTTAATGTTTGAAGATTATTAGAACGGTCCATCCGCTTAGTCCAATTTTGGCATACTCTTTCCAACATTTCGGCCGGTATCTCGCGAATAAATGCTTCAATGTCGACATCCAATGCGTCTGTATAGACATGAGCTTTAACATAGCTCCACAAAAAATAGTATAAAGGCGTTAAATCGCACGATCTAGGCGGCCAATTGACCGGTCCCGAACGTGAAATAAAATGTTCACCGAACTCGCCTCTCAATAAGTCCATTGTTACGCGTGCTGTGTGGCATGTGGCACCGTCTTGTTGAAACCACATGTCATGCAAGTCAAGCTCTTGCATTTTGGGCAAAAAAAGTTGGATATCATCTCATGGTGAATGGTGAGCATTCACACTTACGTTACGATTCGCAGCATCGTTGAAGAAGTACAGTCCAATGATGCCACCAGCCCATAAACCGCACCAAACTGTGACTTTTTCTGGATGCATTGGTAGCTTTTGCAAATCTTCTGGCTGATCTTCACTCCAAAATCGATAATTCTGCATATTTACGTATCCATTGAGCCAAAACTGAGCTTCGTCGCTGAACACAATTTTTCGATAAAGAAGTGGATCTTCGGCCAACTTTCCAAGAGCCCATTCAGCAAAAATTCTGCGTTGCAGTAGGTCGTTCGGCTTCAATTCTTGCACCAGCTGTATTTTGAAAGGCTTCACACCTAAATCCTTCCGCAAAATTGTCCACGTTGTTGAGTAACAGAGGCCCAATTGCTGCGAACGGCGATGAATCGATAATTGATGGTCATCATTAACACTGACCGATACAGCTGCGATATTTTCTTCAGTTCGCACTCTACGTAAGCGTGTTGGTGGTTTAATGTCCAACAATGTAAATTTGGTGCGAAATTTAGTCACAATAGCCCGAATAGTCGCTTCAGTTGGTCGATTAAACTGACCATAAAATGGAAGAAGCGTGCATTTTGATAATAAAATTCAATGATTTGCAAGCGTTGTTCGTTTGTAAGACGATTCATGGTTAAATTAGAGACCAAACTGAAGATGTTTGACAGTGAAACAAAACACGAAACGTGCGTGAGCTGTTTAAACCAGTGTTGCCAAAAAGATAATAGCTAAAAAATCACCCGTTAAATTCTCTCTTTCCGCGAAAGTTCTATAAAATTTTCATTCGTTTTTCGGCTGTTGTTAGTTGGTGTTAAAGAAAATATTTTTTTAAAAACCACACCTACGAGTAGGGTGTATAAGGCTTTTGGAAATACAACTGTGGTGTTATCACAGTTTATGAGAATTTTATGTTTTGTTTTTTTTTTTTGGTTTTGATATCGAAATTAAAACTCAAATAGAAGGTGTAACATTGGAGGTAAAACAAAAGTGGTTTTGTACGACAACATGATTAATTATTAATAAATAGTTGACTGTCGCTGAAGCTATTGCTATCGTTGCTATTATAGGTATAGTCGTTAACCGTTAGCCATTGCTGTTGTTCATAAAAGTTCATAAATATTTACAATTTATAAGAGAGTATCGTTAATGCGGTGCTAATGAAATGAAATAACAAAAACAAATGAAAAAATAAATACGAACAGTTGGTTGGTTTTCTTTTGTTGTTTTTAATATTACCGAAGCAAATATTTAAAAAAATGGAAAAAAATATAAAAATAAAATCGTACAATATTTAATAACGAATTGTTTTTTTTTGTTTATTTATTGTGTTATCCATAAAATAAATTACAATTTCAGCAGGAAATAAATAACAAGACCACAAACAAAGAGATTCAATCCAATAAAAGATTTCTGTTTTTTCACATACAGACGAAAAAAGAGATTTTTTAAAAAAAGAAAACCTAAGTCAAGGTCGTACAGCAAGCAATATGTTTCAAATATGGAAGTCCATATATTCATTGTTTTTTATTTGTCTTCCAGCGATTGTAGAGGTACAAAAAGCAATAAACCAATAAAAATATTTCTTTTTCTTTTTGGGAGATTTATGATGGGAATTCCATTGTTGGCTAAGACAGTTGTAAGGATAGACATACGACCAATTTCTGTTGCAACAGTTGGCCAAAATATTGCTAAAGGAACCGATGCTTGGTTGACGGTAGGAAATGCTATTATTTGTTAACAAACCATTGGTATTTTTCAATTATTTCAAAGCATTGAAATTGCTTAACAAATCGTTATTTTAAAATCGAATTAAGGAACAATAATTTGAAACGATTTAATAATCCGTAAAGCATACGTGAAAAACAAACTATTATTTCAAATCCCGGTAGAGATAAGCCCCAGTAGAGTGGTATTGGGACATTCCGCGCATTTATTTGCAAGGAAAAGACGGATGGGTGGGTCTTTTATAAATAATTTGAAAATTGGAAAAAAACAAATATTGATTTGAGGTGGCAATGACTGCCACTTAGTTTCTACCACGTTCACTTTAACGGCAGAAAAGAAAAAATTTGGTAGATCGGCAATAACTAACTCTATACGTGTGCTTTAAAATTTTGGTATAATTTTTCCAGAATTTCGGAGCTACAAAGTTGCCTATCAGGCCTAGAATTGTGGCTGTATACAAGAGAATTCACGTACTATCTTACTTACTTAATTTTCTTTAACAACTTGTTTGTTGGACGTCGACCAGTCCTCCAGATTTCTCTGATTCACGCAAACCCACGCCAGTTGCTCAGCTAATCAAAACTAAGCCGTCTTCTATTTCCACCAGCGCTGATCTCCACAATAAATACTTGCCTGCCGCAACATGCTTGGAATGGCATGGCCGAGCTAACATTTCCGTTACATATGAATGTGCTTCTCCAAGTTGCTGAGGGATTTATAGAGATGATTATTGGTTCGGTTGCAGGAATTTATTGCCAACTTGCACTGGAAAGAATATCATTGGCAGAACTTTGTGGCCTAGGTCTAGTATTTAGTATGTTGGCGAATTAGAGGAGAATCCGTGGTTCAAACCCTAGTTCACACATCTCGAAGTAAATGAAAAGTATATTTCCTTCAGCGCCAAATAACTTTTTTTTTTGAAAATGCTTTAAAAAAAACTACTGAATATTTTCTCAAATTTCTTTTTTTATTTGAAAGTACAATCCTTCCGGTTAATAATGGAAAATAATTTCATTCAAATGGCTGCCACGGCTGGCCATGCAGCAGCCTACACGATCGGTCCAATTTTTAAGCACATTATCGATTGTGTGCAGCTGTATTTCACCAATGGCTTCACGAATATTGTCCTTTAAAGCGTCAATTGTCTCTGGCTTGTCGGCGTAACACTTTTCTTTGACGGCACCCCACAAATAATAGTCCAACGGTGTCAAATCGCAGCTCCGAGGTGGCCAAATAACATCAGCTCTGCGGCTGATAATGCTATCTTCAAAAACAGGGCGCAAAGCATCGAGTGTAGCTTCGGCTGTGTGGCATGTAGCGCCGTCCTGTTGAAACCAAATGTTGCCAATATCCTCCTCTTTAATTTTTGTGAACAAAAATTCGTTCAACATGGCCCGATAACGATCGCCATTGACTGTAACGGCCACTCCTTGCTCATTTTCGAAGAAAAATGGCAGTGACTCGTCTTGGGTCCGTCGGCTTTTCAATGTATGCGTGCGGGTTTTCTGTGCCCCAAATGCGACAATTTTGCTTGTTTACATACCCGCCAAGATCATAATGAGCTTCATCTGAAAAGATGATTTTTTTTGCCGAAATCGGCATTTTCTGTAAGTCGATCGCAGGCCCACTTATCGAAGCGAAAACGCATTGGATGGTCAATTGGCTTCAACTCCTGAACCAATTGGACTTTGTATGGCGTCATACCAAGGTATTTATGCAAAATTCGCCTCAATGATGTCTCCGAAATGTTCAATTGTTGAGAACGACGGTGAATTGATGTTGGTGGCGCTTCACGCACACTTTCCGCCACAGCAGCAATATTCTCGGGTGTACACACTGTTTTTGGCTTTTCACGCTTTGGTTTATCGATGAGGATGCCAGTTTCTTTCACTTTTTTCACAATATAACGAACATACGGAGCTGAAGGTGCTTCTCTTCTTCCAAAATCCGTACGCAATTTTCGCACACATTCTGCAACATTAGCATGATTTTCAAAATAATGTCGCAATATTTTCCAGCGTTGTTCAAGCGTATACACAACCATATTAGTTCAGCGGAAGGATAAAACTAATTATCTGTCAAATCAGACATGAGCTAAGTGTTACCATTCACGAAATAAGCACTTGTTGAAAAAAAAAAACGTTAGATGGCGGACCCGATATTATGTTATGCCGCAGTATAGAAGTAAATATTGAACAAAACTTTGGAATTTAATCGAATTTTTTTATGCTGTTTTTCATATCTTTTAAACACAATTTTGTTTCCATAATGCCTCAACTGCAACATTCATAAAAGTTTATTGTAGTTCACATTAAAATCATTGAATTTATTTTCAAATATACTAGAAGTTTAAACGCATCATAATTCTCATTTAATATCATCTATTTACGAGTTTCCTGATTTCCTCAATTTAATTTAAAATTTTCTCTTTTTAATACGTATTAAAGTGCCATTAAAGTTTTGCTTTTTATTACCGCGTTTAATAATGTTTTCTTTCACTGGCTATTTATTTCACATTTTTCTCATTTTCTCTTTTCCTTTTTTTATTTGCAGAGAATGCAACACGTTTTTGTTTTCCCAATGGCACATGGAATAATTACTCCAACTATGATAAATGCCATCATGCGGTTGAAATGCCAGGAGTACCAGATTTTGCGCCAGGCATTGAATTGCCCGCTTACATTTATTGTTGCGGTTATTTTATAAGCTTTGCTGCATTAGTTTTAGCCTTAATTGTCTTTTTATGTTTCAAGTGAGTAGTGAGTAGTGATAATTGACTACTTTATTAACAATTATACAACAGATGTATCGCACTTGATGTATTAAATTATTGTTATTAAAAAATTTAATTTGCAGAGACTTAAAATGCCTACGAAATACCATTCATGCGAATTTATTTCTCACCTACATTCTGTCGGCATTATTATGGATTTTAACACTATTTTTACAAGTGGTAAGTACACTATAAAAACAAAAGAGTGAACAGGGGAACGAGGAAGTGTAGTGAAATTAAAATTCAATCAAACCTTTTTACATTCCATTAAATTTTAACTTTGTAGTATTACCCTCAGCTTAATGAAATTAATTTGATAACATTTCAGTTCATTTAATACTTTTTTTCTTCTTGTTTTCTGTCTCTCTTTTATGCCTCCTGTATATGGGAATATTCGCTGTTAGATGACAGATCATGCCAGTCCTGCTGGATGTATTACTTTGGTTATGATGTTCCATTATTTTAATTTAACGAATTTCTTCTGGATGTTTGTGGAAGGTAAGTCGTATGGCAAGCGTCAGAGATTTATTTCTATTATTTAATTACAATCATTATTTACTAGTACAATAATATTTTTTATTGAAATTTATTGCCTTATAAAGCATTGTATATCATAAAAGCGAGAAGTCACAGGCCATGAATTTTATTGACGTTTAATATTCTTTTTTTCCAGCACGGAACATAAAGAATGCGGAATATAAAATTGAAAACTGCGAGGGTGATTCAATAAGTCCGTGAACTTTTCAAATACTGCGAATTACTTTGTCATTCCCATTTCGGGTTAAATCCAAAGAATAGAACTTCCTCGGACTTATTTCACGTACAGTTGTTGGTTTATGCATTTCAATTGAAAACACCAGCATCATTTGGGTTGTCCTAGTTAGATTTTTCGACAGAAATTTTATTTTCTCGTGCAGTAGCTTACTAAAAACCCAAGCGTTCCAAATTCAAATGCAATTGAGTCTACTAACAAGGGCCTTTTGACCAGAACAGTGTTACTTATAACTGGAAATTCAAAAAGTGGTGGAGTTATTGACTTAACATTGCACCATTGGAGATGCAGATCTTGCAAGCTCTTACGAAACGTAATTTTTGTCACCATTTGTTGCTTTTTTCCTTAATTGATCATTACAACCCTTCCGTCAAGAAAGATATTTAGGCCGGTAACTTTGTAAATTCCCTTTTCTTTGTACGGTGGCTGTTAACCCGAGAGGATAGACAGACTAAAGCTGTACTGTGTACTGCTCCAATGGCTTGTCAACATCCAACATCGACAGTGAGGTTGTTGGGATAGTAATAGTCCAACTACTGAGCATATGCTCCAATAGGTGATGAACAGTTAGAATATCTTTCTCGTTTTTCCAGCTCCTCCCGAAGTGATTGATTGTATGATATGTAATGACCAATAATGACTTCGGCAACTATGCAAAACTTGCTCCTTTAGAGTGTGAGCAAACTTTCCAAACTTCCTTTATCTAGCCTTAGCCGGATTTGGAGTGCTATTTTGCATACATGGGAAGGCAGCGTTGACGTAATGTATTATTGCATTGTCAATCCTCTGCTTAAAGGTTATCTATAAGGTTTCAAGTATAGGGAACTCACTCGAAAGTCGGATAGTAGTGTCACATTTGCTCAATTAATTTGCTTTTTATATTTCCGAAACACCCCATATGGCCCCACAGCCATATGATGTGAATACGGTACTGCTTTCGCATCTCCTTGAGAGATTTTTGTGCCCATAATGTTAGAGCCCAATGCTTACAGTAATAGCCGTCTTCTATAATCACTCGAGCTACCGGTGTATGTAGCTGACACTTTGGTGTGGAAGGCATTGCAAAGATGCGGTAGCCTTATGAAGCGAAGTCTGCCTGCCGACTACGATAAGGTGCATTCATCTACAGCTCCATTCAGTTTTGCACCATTCGTGACGATTTGTATGGAGTCGCTTACGAGATTTATGACATCGTGTTCCCATTTCTCTTTTTCTAGTATTGGTAGATTGTAAAGTAGCATTATTTTTAGGTTTTTTGAAGATGTAATTTTTTCAGTTTACCACAATCGGGGTAGAAATTCGTCTTTTCTTTGAGGTGACTCTTAAGGCATACATCGTTTAACAGTTGCATGCTTATGATTTGTAGTATAGTCACTCATTTTAGCATCCATAGTCATCGATTTCTCGATAACTTCCTTTCTCCTCTATCTGGGTAAAGCTACACTGCTATCAAACTATTGGAAAAGATCGAAGTAGATGACACGAGCCAAGTAGACTACAAATTCGTCTATTACCTCGATGTGGCACATCTGCTAATATGCGTATTTTTGTCTTTATAGTCGACGAATTAGTCAAAATAATTAGCCAATAGGGAATGTCATTTGATATGCATAATCACTTTTAAGTTTATTCTTTAAGACAATAATTAAAAAGTCAATAGAATGTTAATTATTTAAACATTTTCATTTTCTTGCATTAAAATACGTTTCAATATAAAATCTATAAATTGGCATAACAAAGCCCTTTAAAACGGTCTAAGCTAAGCAATTATTTGTTTTAATTATTCAACAATCTCTCCAACAAACAATGACGATGTCAACTCTCATTAATATTTTCCATTTCCCTGCCAGTCTTTTGTTTTGTTTTGTAAAAATTCTTTGGCATACTATTCGCATAATTTATTAAAAATTCATTTCCATTTTCATTAAAATTTCATTTTAATTATTAAATTGACGGGCAGAGAAGTCAATCGTCGTCAATGGGAAATTTAATATCCTGTTGTTGTTTAATTATGTACAATATTTACAATATTTTCAATATTTTAATGATTAATTCTTCTCCCTTTTTTACTTACTCTTTTAGGCCTTTATCTATACACACTGGTGGTGCAAACATTCTCTAGCGATAATTTAGGTTTTTTACAATACGCTTTAATTGGCTGGGGTAAATATTCGAATTTTTTTTTAAATATTTATTTATTTATGTAAACTATTTATGTAGTATTAAATTAATAATCAATAAATAATTCCTATTTTTGTTTTTGTTGTAATATTATATTTAATTTTATTTATTTTATTTTCCATTAAATTTATAAACGATAGCCTTCTTCCTTTTCTTTATGTCTCCTATTTTTAATGCGTTTAATTAAAATGCGTAATAAATTTAATTGAAAATTTTTATTTTCATCTTCTATTACAGGTTGTCCAGCCATAATAGTTTTTGCCTGGTCTATTGCAAAAGTTTATGCCCCTCCTTTGGAAAGCGGCAGTTTTAATGGGGTAAGTGACTGATACCAACAGTATATAGTATGTATGTGTTTTTCTTCCCATCAATTTACCGTAAAAATAGATTTTATTTGTGAAGCAAAATGTGTCTATTAAAACTTAGTTAGAGGTGAGCTTTGTAGGCTTAGATACGTAATACAGTTGTGTTCATAAAAATAGTAACAACTTTAAATCGTGTGATATTGCAAAAATATTTCGAGTCATGAGAATAAGAATTTTTTTTTTAATTGATATTTTCAATTGTTTCTTAAACAATATTGTAAAGTTAAGAAGCTGGAAACATATTTCTTTCGAGTTCATAATAAGAACTTGGTTTTATCAAACAACATGTGTCAAAAGCTATGAAAGTTATTTCTGTTTGAAACACCCATTAAGGAAGGCACTGTCCAATTCAATTCTTGTGTTGAGACATTGACCAGCAGAGTGTTCCATAAGGATATTCCAATTTTATGAAATTAAAGTCTTTATTTAGCACAATTAGAATGAACCCATTCAGGTCAAACATGCATACTTTTCTTCAATTATGTGTGGTAGTCGCCGTAGTCTAGTAGGTAGTGTGTCGACTTGCTAGACGTAAGGCAACGGTGCAAATCCCAGCTTAGACATCAAAACGAAAATTTGAAAAATATATTTCTTCGGCGACTGCCTCTCAGCAGATTTCTGGCAAAAACTCTGTGAGTAAATAAAATTACCATGAAGAGTTTCACAAAAATCTGTCGTTCGGAGTTGGCTTTAAACTGTAGGTCCCGCCACTCATGTATAAAATTAACGCACGCAACATAAGTGGCGTGAGAAGCTAGGTCGTAATCCTGACTGAAGTGTTTTAATGGCCAATTATGTATGTATGTTTTTCACCTTTAGCTAACGTGGTTTAGATGTTTGCCTGTAACTGTTACGAGCATCATGCAATGACACAAGACACTGAACTCCACAAAGCTGTGTGCATACACACTGTTTGAAATCCTTAATGAACTTAACTGGTACATGATATCGCATAGATGTCTTGCAAGATCCACTTGCCAAAAGATCCTACAACCATGGATAGGTTAGGGCAAATTAGCTAGTAGGCTCTCTTTAAAGATTAAAATCCCATTAAGGTCAGAGGAATGAAACAATACAATATTCAATACTGGGATCAGACGGTCCCTAGAGGAAAACATGGCGAATTAAAAATAAATTTTGTTTTTATTTTCCAAGTTTCAGTCAAGGTTAGGTTAGGTTAGAGGACGTGTACTTGTCAATTAAGACAAGTACAGTACCCGGAGGTCGAATTGACCCATTAAGTTTCACTCAAAGATGTCTGAAAATGAGAGATTAAGAATTTCCGCTTCTACATTGCAAATGCTAGGCACTGGCATATGAGTTTCCATTTGCTCAGAGCCATAGCTCCTGTAGAAATCAGTCGAGGGACTGAACTCTTTTTATCCAGAGTCTAGAAATGTTGCACATGCTTCATGCTGTCGACAATAGGAAACCACAGATATTGTTTATAAGGCGTGGACAATTGCAAAGAGAAAAAAACTGTAAACAAATCTGTCGGGCATGAACTATATTTAGCCAGTGCGTGGTAAATACAGTCATCTATCTGTACCACTGTTTTGTGAGCGAACTAGAGCGGCTGATTTCATATTCAGGACATTACTGGGCCCTCCTGTAATTTGACCTTCCTAAGCAATACATGAAGTTTGAATTAACCACACTACTGTGTTGCATAGTGAAATTGTGAACGTGTATTACAAAAACCTTGCACCAACGATGATCTAATTGATGAAACACAAAAATTACATTTTGCTACAACTATAAAAAAAAGGTTAATTACGATGTTTCTCTTCTTCTTGTCCCCTTGGAATGATGTCATATGCCACATATTTTTTTGGTAATTAAAGCTAAAAAAAAAGAAAATCTATTGCAAGTTGTATTAGAAAATTCTTTTCAAAGTTAAATTCGTTTATCAATCCAAATATCATGTGGATTAAAGTTTTTTGCCATGTTTCTATTTTTAATGGGTTAATGAGTTTTTAATTAAAATTTTAGTTCGAAAGAAAAACACACTTTTGAAAAACAACATCAAATATTTTCAAATATTTTTCTTTTCCCTCCTTTTTTTATTTGGTTTTAAAACAACAGGCGTATCGTTGGTAACTGCGATTTTGTAATTGTTTCCTTAAATAGCTAAAAATTTACATTCGAAAGAAAAGAAAAATTTGTTGGTTTTCTTTCTCTATCCTTTCATAATATGCACGAGTATATATTCTGTAGTGGCATTATGGCATTTGGAATTCATTGGCAATCTTGGCAGCCCTTAATAGTTTCTTGCTGTTAATATATTGTGGTGTAGGGTACCTTGTAAAGAGGCTTTACTGATTGTAATATTTTTTTCCGTGAAATTAAAGTGAGATTGTGGCCTTTTGTTTAATTAAAATATTTTCCCTTGCCTTTAAAAATAACCATTATATGCCAAATGGTCCTGATATTTATAAATGTGCAGGTAATTTAAAACTTGTGTTGCTCATATTGATTTCAACAACTTAAAATATTCAAAAGGGCATGAAAATATCTTGTTTCCGCCTCTACCAATGAAAACTTAATCAACATTTTGATTCCCACAAATCTTTTTGAACTTTCTTTCAATTTATATTTCACTTTACTCCCTCCCACCCCTCCTCTACCCTTGTTTACGTATCACTTGCTTTTGATTTTTACCTTCTTTTTATTTAATAAAAATGACATTTTGGATGAAAAGTGCGTGGAAATTCTCAGCTAAAAATAATTGAATCTTTGAAAAAAAGGTGAAAAATCACAAGGAAAACACACTAAAATCTTCAATTGTTTTGAATACAAAAAATGTCAAATGTTAAGGAAAAGAGAGAAGCGATTTACATTAAAATCACTTTCATCACAACAAGTTTATTGGTGTACAATGCTTATGAATAATGAATGCGTAAAATGGAAATTTATAAAGAAATGTTCAAATGTCAAGGTGTTCTCGTAACTGAATTTACTGTCACATCATCTAACAAAAGGTAATGAAGTCACAGCTGAAACATGAGAATACAGTTTGAAATTTATACAGAATTATTTATTATTTAAGAAGTTAATCGTCCATGGAAATTTAAGGAAGATGATGTCACTTTTTCCTTCTGTTATTAGCCGAAATTGATTGCGTATGAGTGTGATCCTGTTTTATTTCCATTAAGGAGATTAGAACAAGCATCTCCATCTTCCGATTCGTTTTTCCGTTTTTTTTTCTAAAGGGTGTTTTCTATAGAGGTATAGAACTTTAAGTTGGCATTACTTTTCAAGATGGCGACCGATTTAACAGCTGTCAAGTGATTTATTCTCAGTTTGGTTTGGCAATTCATCATGAATAGACTCACGCCTGAGCAACGCTTGCAAATAGTGCAATTTTATTTCGAAAATAATGGTTCTGTGCGAAAAACGTATCGCGCACTACGTCCATTTTATCGTCGACAAAATCGTCCATCAGAGCAGTTAATTCGATTAACCTTGGAACGTTTTCGCACCACGTTTACTCTTATTGATAACTCGCATCCCCAGAGACGCTGTACGGTGCGTACAGAAGCTATTGCTGCTGTAGAGCGTGGCATTAAGGAAGACCCGAATGAGTCCATCCGCCATCGAGCACAGGAATTGGATCTGTATCCATGGAAGATTTTGCGGAAGGATCTTGGTTTGCGTGCTTACAAAATCCAACTCGTGCAAGATTTGAAGCCAAACGATCATCAAGTAAGGCGTAGATTCGTCGAATGGGCCCAAAACGAGATTACCGTTGTTCCCGATTTTCATAAGCGAATTTTGTTTAGCGATGAAGCGCACTTCTGGTTGAATGGCTACGTCAACAAACAAAACTGCCGCATTTGGAGTGAAGGTAATCCTCAAGTGTATGTGGAAACACCGTTACATCCAGAAAAACTGACTGTTTGGTGCGCTTTATGGGCTGGTGGAATCATTGGTCCGTACTTTTTCAAAAACGATGGTGGCCAGAACGTTACAGTCAATGGTGATCGGTATAGAGCCATGATTACTAACTTTTTCATTCCTGAATTGAATAACCATGATGTCCAGGAGATGTGGTTTCAACAAGACGGCGCAACATGTCACACAGCTCATACCACACTAGATTTATTAAAAGACACGTTTGGTGACCGCCTAATTTCACGTTTTGGACCTGTGAATTGGCCTCCAAGTTCTTGTGATTTAACATCGCTAGACTACTTTCTGTGGGGCTATGTAAAGTCATTGGTCTATGCGGTAAAGCCACAAACGCTTGACCATTTGGAAGACAACATTCGCCGTATTATTGCCGATATACGGCCACAAATGTTGGAAAAAGTCATCGAAAATTGGACTTGCAGATTGGACTACATCCGCGCCAGCCGTGGCGGTCATATGCCAGAAATCATATTTAAAATGTAATGCCACAAGATTATCTTTCGGATAAATAAAATTCATGCCAATCGAATAATCCATCGTTGTTTTATTGCAACTTAAAGTTATATACCTCTATAAAAAACACCCGTTATATGAGACTTGTTTGCCGGAGCAAAGACATCCCCTGAAAATAAGTCGAATCATCAAAGCTTTGTATGTATGAGGTTAAAGGCGTCAATACTCAACCATAGCACAGCAACGCAGTAGTAAAACAAGGATTACTTCTATCACCTCAACTTTTCACCACCATAAGTCGAAGTGGTAGCTCTGATTGCAAAAACTTATGCACGCATAGCGATTTGTTGCTGTGATGCCACAGGTAAGCGCAGTCCCTGTACTGATCGAATTCCATCAAACTAGCGAGGAAGTTGTTCGGCTAAAGGCTGCACTTTCACCACCACACTGGATTTAATTTTAAGCCAAAAAGAGAAGAGGAACTACATGAAGTCTCTTACACCAATTCGGGGATTTGAATTACGATGACACAATTATTCCAAAATGCAAGCAAAACTAGAAGATCCGGATAGTTTAGCATGTAATGTTGGACTTCAGATAAATATCCAGAAAACCAAAACCATGGAGATATGATTTTAGGATTCCAACTAAAGATTTATGATCTGATGATTTAGAAGTTTCCGGTGGGGGCTCTTGACGTATATATCCATGGCTGTGTGACAGTGCTGCCTAAGGCAGGCTGTCGGATATTAGATTTTCGTATATGCTCCATGACTATTGCAGCATTTTGCAAGCGAACGTCGTGGTTGTCAAGCTGTGATCAAGTCCTCATTTTGATGTTCTTCTTCAGCCACGAATGCTGGGGATTTCTCAAATAAATTCCGAATTATTTAAAGGTAACTCCTATACGGCTTTTGGGACATTGAGATGTAGTCGACAATTGCATTGCTGATGAACTGACTAGGGCTGGTACAGATATTATCTGCTATAGGGCGCAGATTTTCCAAATGTCTCAGTTAAACTGGGTTTCCCTGCTTGTTATAAAGGGAGTCTCAACGTCGTTGGCGGTATAGGGGTACCTTCAATATTGCTAGGCTTTGCTAGGCTGCTAAGGGTGAGCAGAGAATTGATTGTATTTTTTCCTTAAATCAGATGGTCTTCCATCTATGTCACTATTGAGATTGTTACAGGCTCCTATGCTATTGAAAAGCATGCCGATATACTTGGTAAGCCCTCAAATGACATTTGCATGAGCTGTATATCGAATGAGAACCTCGTGACCGACTTTTGCTAGGAAGAGGCGGCGATTCTTGACTTGCATCCACAGCACTCCATTTCCTGGCTGATAGTATAGGCTCGAATTAAGAGTTTAATGGCTCTGCTTTGTATTTTACTCACATTTCTTGCTTCACTACTTCGACTTTGAATGAAAATTTTATAAAAAAAAAAATTTATTTCAATTTTTTCCTCACATCAAAAATTACCACCCAGAACTAAACTTTTTTAAATTTATGACTCGACGTTAAAGTTTATGACTTTTCAATGTTGCATGAAATTGTTAGTTTTACAGAGATTTTTATTCGTTTTTATAAACAATATCCGGAGACAGGGGCGGGCTTTTCCTGTTTTTTATTCTATCCTTTTTTTAGTTTCTCTATTTTTGATGAAATATTTACATTTTTATTGAAGCCATTAAAAAAGATTATAAAATTGGAATTTTTAAAAGGCGAACAAAAAAAGAAAAATGGAATTGAACATGAATTTGACAAATACTGGGTGCCATTGAATGTTTGTGCAGGTATTGATTTCAATTTAATTGGCCAATAAATTTTTTATTGAAACGATGATTTTAACTTTATTGACACAAACTACTAGAGCGTTAAAACGTATGCCATTTGACAGATATTAAATATTCTAACGTCAAAAATTTTTTACATTTTCCATTACTAACTACATTATTAGTCTTCACAAAAGTATTCTTTTTTTCTTTTGGTGGAGTGAAGGTTGTCAAATGTTGAATTTAAAAATGTTTTATGCCTGGTTTGTTACCAGGCAATTTGAATTTAATTTTGAATATTGTTTCCCCAAATTAAAGATTTTGTTGCAAACAAATACGACAAGAGCTGTTGTACTGAAAACAGTTCATTAATAATGGCCTTTAACCACTAATACTTGTGTATGAAGATTATTTCTACAACTTAAGCTGTAAGCGTACATGTTCGAGTGCGTGAGTTCGTTTGAGTGAAGTTGAGAACGTTAATATCGTTAATAAATGACAACAAAACAACTGATAAAACGCACACGCACTGTACAACATGTAAATAAACAAACAAAACAAAAAGAAAAAAACAGAAACCAAGTCAAAGCGCCAGAGAGAGAGAGACAGGGAGAAAGAGAGATAAACAGCAAGTAATAATACATTTACAAGTTTACTTGATATTTACGAAGTTTAATAAATGAAATCAACAAAAACAATATCATTTATAAACCACTACCACTACACCATATTGACAGGCTCTCATGTGCTCATTTATGCATACGAACTCAAATACACACGCTTAACAAGAGACCATGTTCCTTTGTTTTATAATCAGAAACTGATTATCTTTGTCATTATTTTACTACCACACTCACATGCATACACATGCATATACGTTCTCTCAAACTCATTCTTATGCAAATTTGATATTTTAATATCGATGATGAACATAAATGATGATGATAATGTCGATGATGATGATGTTTACAATTTTCTCTCTTAAACATAACGAACATCTTTATCTTTATGGTGAATAAGTGGCATCATGTCTTCCAGCATTTAAGGAGCCACAATATTGCATATCTTATACATATACAAACACACACCATTGTACCCATAAAAATATATACTGGATTGGATGCGTAATTTCTGTGCTCATGACACATGCATATTGTAAGTGTATTTTGTATGTGGAGTGTTTCATAAGTTAAATTAAAAACAATGAAAGCAATTAAGTTGCCGTTGTCCTGTCGGTAGTATGTTGGCTTGTTAGACGTGAGAGCTTGTGATTCAAATCCCAGCTCAGACATCTCAAACAGAGCGAAATGCGAAGAAAAATATTTTTTTCGGTGATTCCTTCTCCACCGTCATCTGGTAAAAACCGTGGAAGTAAATAAAATTGCCATGAAAAGTTTCTTAGAAATCGGGCGTTCGAAGTTGACTTTCAACTGTAGCGCCTGCCGCTCACGGAAAAAATTAACACATACAAGATGGGTGGCGTGAGAAGTTAGGTTGCAATCCTGACCAATTAATTGAGTTAAGTAAGTAAAGGAAACTAAATAAATCTTGTCTTTAAACGCTCAACTTGTCTTTAAACACTCAACATCACTCCAATAAATTCCATCAATTCATCTTTAAACTGCTTTTAATTTATTTTTTCATTTGAGTTTTGCTTTTCCATGGAACTCCCTCTTGTATAAACTGATTTACATTTAAATTCTCTTTATTCTTGGCAAAGACACACACACACACACGTACACACATCTACACTTAATTGATTCAATCTGTTTCTGTGACATGTTAATCTGTCACGCAGTGATTACACTTTAAGACACACTCAGTTTGTTCTATTACTTCCACTACCACTTCTACAACCTAAAAGTTCCAGATTAAATCGGGCAAAAGTTTATAAAACAAATCGTGTTGGAGCCTCTTTATGATTTACAAATCGTTATGAGCAGCTAAAAATATATTTTGGAGTATATTACGTACGTAACGCTGTCATTATATTCCATTATTTTGTGATTATTTTGTATATCAACGCACGTGATGAAAGCTTTAAAGAGGTGATGCAATTTGGATGTGGAAATTAAAACAAAAACGCGTCAAATATTTTGGGCCGGAGATCATGATCAACAAAAGTTAACACACGTAATAGTTATTGCGTTGAAACCAAAAGCTAGGTTAGGCTAGATTGATATTGTAAATTGAATTACTAAAGGGTTATCTATTTTTCGATTTCAAAATTAAAATTATATCAAACACTAGCTTACTCGAAGCTATTAAAGTCTTTATTCCGGATTGCAGCCGAACTTCTCTGAGCACACAGGTTGAGCGTGTTAATTTTAATCAAGAGTACAGGGCCTACAGTTTAAAGGCAAGTTTGAATGACAGATTTGGTCAGAGCTTTTGCCAGAAGACCGTGGAGAGGAGATCATCCAAAGAAATAATTTTTTATATTTTTTCTTTTTCGAAATGTCAGATTTGAAAAAAGGACTCACAAGCGGTGGCCTAGCAAAGCCAATACACCATCATGCAGTAGCCTACACCAGAAGGTGCTGATTTCGGCAAAAAAATCATCTTTTCAGATGAAGCTCATTTTGATCTTGGCGGGTATGTAAACAAGTAAAATTGTCGCATTTGGGGCACAGAGAACCCGCACGCATACATTGAAAAGCCGACGCACCCAAAACGAGTCACTGTTTGGTGCGGATTTTGGTCCAGAGGCATAATTGAGTCATTTTTCTCCGAAAATGAGCAAAGAGTGGCCGTTACAGTCAATGGCGATCGTAATCGGGCCATGTTGAACGAATTTTTGTTCACAAAAATTGAAGAGGAGGATATTGGCAACATTTGGTTTCAACAGGACAGCGCTACGTGCCACACAGCCGAAGCTACACTCGATGTTTTGCGCCCTGTTTTTGAAGATCGCATTATCAGCCGCAGAGCTGATATCGTTTGGCCACCTCGGAGCTGCGATTTGACACCGTTGGACTATTATTTGTGAGGTGCCGTCAAAGATAAGTGTTACGCCGACAAGCCAGAGACAATTGACGCTTTAAAGGACAATATTCGTGAAGCCATTGGTGTAATACAGCTGCACACAATCTATAATGTGCATAAAAATTGGACCGATCGTGTAGGCTACTGCATGGCCAGCCGAGGCAGCCATTTGAATGAAATTATTTTCCATTATTAACCGGAAGTATTGTACTTTCAAATAAAAAAATAAATTTGAGAAAGTATTCAGTAGTTTTTCTTTTAAAGCATTTTCAAAAAAAAAGTTATTTGGCGGACCCTTTATCTGAAAACAGAAAAACTACAAAATAACCCAATTTTTCTAATATGCCTCGTATTTAATTTGTTTTTATTTTAATTTTAATTTACTTTTTATGTCTTTAATCTCCCATGCAGTGTAATGCTCAAGTTGATGAAATTTTTTTATTCTTTTTTTATTCTCCTTTTCTTTCTTACAGCTGGATATTGAATGCTCTTGGATGCGTGAATCTCATATTGATTGGATATTTCAGGGTCCAGCCTCATTGGTATTAACCTTGAATTTAATATTTCTTATACGAATAATGTGGGTAAGTACAGCCAAAGACAGCCATTATAATAAAGGGCTATTCAGTTATGGGTTTCAAAAGTAAAATTTTTTAAAACTCCTATTATAAAGGATGTTTTTTATAGAGGTATAGAACTTTAAGTTGGCATTACTTTTCAAGATGGCGACCGATTTAGCAGCTGTCAAGTGATTTATTCTCAGTTTGGTTTGGCAATTCATCATGAATAGACTCACGCCTGAACAACGCTTGCAAATATTGCAATTTTATTTCGAAAATAATGGTTCTGTGCGGAAAACGTATCGCGCACTACGTCCATTTTATCGTCGACAAAATCGTCCATCAGAGCAGTTAATTCGATTAACCATGGAAAGTTTTCGCACCACGTTTACTCTTATTGATAACTCGCATCCCCAGAGACGCTGTACGGTGCGTACAGAAGAAGCTATTGCTGCTGTAGAGCGTATTATTGAGGAAGACCCGAATGAGTCCATCCGTCATCGAGCACAGGAATTGGATCTATGTCCATCCACTTTATGGAAGATTTTGCGGAAGGATCTTGGTTTGCGTGCTTACAAAATCCAACTCGTGCAAGATTTGAAGCCAAACGATCATCAAGTAAGGCGTAGATTCGTCGAATGGGCCCAAAACGAGATTACCGTTGTTCCCGATTTTCATAAGCGAATTTTGTTTAGCGATGAAGCGCACTTCTGGTTGAATGGCTACGTCAACAAACAAAACTGCCGCATTTGGAGTGAAGGTAATCCTCAAGTGTATGTGGAAGCACCGTTACATCCAGAAAAACTGACTGTTTGGTACGCTTTATGGGCTGGTGGAATCATTGGTCCGTACTTTTGAAAAAACGATGGTGGCCAGAACGTTACAGTCAATGGTGATCGGTATAGAACCATGATTACTAACTTTTTCATTCCTGAATTGAATAACCATGATGTCCAGGAGATGTGGTTTCAACAAGACGGCGCAACATGTCACACAGCTCGTGCCACAATAGATTTATTAAAAGACACGTTTGGTGACCGCCTAATTTCACGTTTTGGACCTGTGAATTGGCCTCCAAGATTTTGTGATTTAACACCGCTAGACTACTTTCTGTGGGGCTATGTAAAGTCATTGGTCTATGCGGTAAAGCCACAAACGCTTGACCATTTGGAAGACAACATTCGCCGTATTAGTGCCGATATACGGCCACAAATGTTGGAAAAAGTCATCGAAAATTGGACGTCCAGATTGGACTACATCCGCGCCAGCCGTGGCGGTCATATGCCAGAAATCATATTTAAAATGTAATGCCACAAGATTATCTTTCGGATAAATAAAATTCATGTCAATCGAATAATCCATCGTTGTTTTATTGCAACTTAAAGTTCTATACCTCTATAAAAAACACCCTTTATAAAGAAAGAATTATGATTTAAATGATAAATGGGCCTAAAGGTGACCTATTTCTTTAAGGGGTGTAAGCCACAACATGCAACTAATGCTAAATATTGAAAACCTAACCTAAATTTGAGAAATCAGCATTAAAAACCTGATGCTCCGTCATTTAATCAACAATCTGCGGCGTTGCGAACTGTCAACGGGCTTTAATAGTTGCATGAGATGGGCTTTAGATGGATGGGGGTAATGAGCCGTAGAACCAATTACTCACAATACCGTAGAATAGACAAATTTGTTCTGAGAATGACCTCGTTTCAATCACTGATTAAGTATGATACTTGGTAAGAAAGACAACTAACAGCCTTAACAGACCGTTGATTTTGAAACCACTAAATGGGTAACCCTTTATCTGTAGTCACTTTTATTACTTTAGTTTTATATGAAAAAAACATAATATTTTCTTAGTTTTTCTTTGAAACCGCTTTGATAAGAAACTCTTTAACGTTAAAAAAAATTTTTCTTTGCTCTCCAACCGGATGTTGAGAGTATCAAGTGTACTTGAACATGTACTTCCGGTTTTTATGTTTCTCTGTAACTTTATTTTAATCTTTTTATACCATCGTTCTAATGGTTTTCTTATTTTCTTTCTTTTTTTTTCATTGCAGGTTCTTATAACAAAATTACGTTCAGCCAATACACTGGAGACCAGACAATACCATAAAGCTTCAAAAGCTTTATTAGTATTGATACCGTTATTTGGCATAACATACCTGTTGGTATTGGTTGGACCGGAACAGGGCATTAGTCGTAATTTATTTGAAATAACACGAGCCTTTTTGATTAGTACACAAGTAAGTACACTTTTTCGTCTGCACTGTTTAGTTTTTCTTAGAATTTTATGTTTTACAATTAATTGTGTCTGTTTGTGTTTTTTTCACAGGGTTTTTTTGTTTCATTATTTTTTTGCTTCCTAAACTCGGAGGTACGTCAAACACTGCGTCATCGTTTTGATAGATGGCGTGACAATCGCAACCTGAGACGTGGCAATTCTCAAAGGAATCGCAGGTAATAAGAACTACCAGCACAACTATTACACAACACTACACCATACAGCTTACCACACCACACTTCTATCCTCCTTATTGTACTGTACTTACACCCCTTTGACCTTTTGGACTGTGGGATAATTTTCGAATCTCTTTAATGCCTTGTAATCTCCCCCACTCACCTTATATTTTCGAGTATTTTTTACGTTACGTTACATTACGTGAAACTTCCGTTCCCTTCATGTACGTAATTTTAATTTTTAATATCATTTTTTATTATTATTGTTGTTGTTGTTGCTGCTTCTAAACGCCTTAAAATTTCAATTGAAACTTTAATTTCTCATTTTCATTTTGGTATTTTGCTTTCTGCTCTTTTGCTTTCTGTTTTAATTTCGTAACGAATGTTTATTTAAATTTGTTTTTTATTCTTTATGTTGTTGTTGTTTAATTAGAAATCTGTCTGTCTGTCTACCCAAAGTCTCTTTGTTTATTTCTAATTTTCTGTTTAAGAATTTCAAAATTTCCTCGAGCATATTTCGTTTGATGCAGAGGGCGAAGTGCTTTTGTCAGTTTGAAGGAAGGTGGGCGCCGTTAGAAACTCCTTTTTCCGTTTTGGCGTTTTTAATACGTTTCAAAATGAAATGTTTACACCTGACTTATTTCCATTTAATGTGCACGAGTTAATTGCTTGCCAAATAAAGGCATAATAATAAATGAAAATCTGGAATTTTATGGGAATTTCAAATATTTTGAAACTATTTTTGATGTTAAAAGTTTGATGTTCAAGTGGCCGCATCATGTTAAGAACTTGATACAAGTACTAGGTGAGGCAAAACCCCCATCCGAAAATTTGCCAACAGACCGTGTAGGCAATAAATATTAACCGCATGACATGAAAAAAGGTTGGCTACTTAAACATTAATAACGAATACGTGTAGATATCCTAGTATAGGGGCTCATCTTTGCAACATGTTTAATGGCCATTTTCTCTACCGGAAACACACAAAGGTAGCTTAGGAGGAGAAAGTTTCACAACCTAATTTGTTTTTAAGTTTTCGAATCACCAGAGATAACCATATCAACGCACTACCCATTCCTACTTACTATGTGGATCTTCTTATCTACTCTTTTATATATGTATGTTCGTTCGGTAGCAGTTTATGGCATCGGAGTTTTAACCGACTGTTGTTCCTAATCCAAACTACGTTGAATTTACAATTTTTCCACCCACACTTTAACTTGCATAGTTTAAGGTAATTAGGCATGTATATGTACGTATTATGTATATAAAAAACTAAAATCTTAACATTTTAATACACTTTAATTCCCTTGTTTAACTAGAGTAATAATCCATCGTTATTGCAATTATTCGATAATAAAAAACAAAAAGTAATCGATTACTAAACACAAGTGCTTTTCTTATTTAAACTATAATAGGCGCTCTTAAAAACTACTTGAATATTAATTTTACTCTCTTTACTCACTAATTGTTATTGTTTCTCTTTTTCTTTTGTTCTTCATTTCAGGCATCGTTTATCCAAAGATTACTCACAACGATCAAGAACTGAAAGTTTACGGTATGTATAGCACTTAATAATAAACTAACAACAACAATAGCATTGAATATTTACAAACAACAAATCATGCTTGCAAGAACATGACTGTTAACATTTGCTTTACAAATATCAACAACAAGAAAATAATTCTTATTTATTGCGATATGCTTTGTGTGCACAGCAACCTAGTAACACTTTGCACTCTCCTGGACACTTTCTCTTACTCTTTTACTCTTTTCTGACTGTTAACTGTTATTATTGTTTGTTTGTTATTTTCTTCGTATTTGTTTATTTATGAGTATTTTCTATTGAATAACTTACAAAAATAAAATTTGCACATTTTCACTGTGTACACCACCACACGCACGACACACCTTCACCATACATGAATGAGTGTCAAGAGACCGTTGTTGTTTATTAATAAGAGTAGCATGAGAGTACATTGGGAAAGTATGAACCTGTTTATTATTTAGTTGGTTGCTCGATTGTAGTTGTAGTTGTAGTTGCATTATTACACTTGTTGTTTTGATATTTCCTATTCATTGTATACGTCATTATTGTTTTGTTATTGTACTTGGGTGAGTAAATGAAATTGTAGATGCCAGCATGTATTCAGTAGAAAAGACAGAAAGAGAGAAAGATATACTAACTGTATTTTGTTTATTTCCATGGCATCCATCTATGTTGCAGTTTTAGTTCTTTTAAGGCAAACATTGTATGTAAAATGGCATTAAATTTTCAAATTGATGTGAATAAAGTTTCCATAATAGAAAGTGTTTTTGCGAAAAAAATAGCAATCCAAGTAATGAAAAGAGTTAAGTTAAGTTATGAAAATTTCTAGAAAAAAAAGCAACGGGGTATGAAAAACTGTGTCAAAAATAATTCAAAGGAAAAAAAACATACTGACTCACAGTTTATTTCAAGCAATCTTTCTTAAGAAGTGAAATTAAATAAAATTTCGAAATGAAAGAAGGTTTATAAAACATTTCCCAAAAAGCGTAGGTTTATTTAGAGACAAATTTTAAAATCCTTTAAAATAGGAACCAGAAAACATAGATACGCAAGAAATCACAGCCTTTTTTAAACCCGTTGCTTATAAAATCCGTTTCCATAAGATTTTAATGAAATTTCGTTTCGTTTCATTTCATTTATTATTTAATGAAATTTCATTGGAATCAATTTAATTGAAATGGTGAAGTGACAAAACGACTCCATTCATCGACTGTCGTGGCAGTTTTATAATCATCTAATATAGGTACCTAATCCTAGGTAATTGTGCAACGGCTGAACTTGTTAGAGTAGACATACTGCCGGCCAATAATTTATATATGAGTATAGGTACACCACTTTCCTTTGCTAGATTGTGCATCTTGCTCAGACGGTAACTTCCCGTTGTAACTCCGATATGAAGATACTGAGCTATGAATATCTGCATATTGATTGCAATTGTTCGAATGCTGAGTCTGGTTTTGTTGAATCTGCTGTTTGCAATGGGTTTTATGCCATCATTTGCTGTCTTTTTACTGCTTAGTTAGCAAGAACTATTTGATTATTCAACCAGTTGATTTTGTGGCACAATATTCATGTGAGCAAGACAGATATGGTTCATGATATTATCCAGATTGATGGTAAACAGCTGCTTTCCGTTGTAACGCGGATATCATCATACTGAGCTATGAACATCTCTATACCGATTGCAATCGTTCGAATGCTGCATTTGGTTTTGTTGAGTCTGCTGTTTGCATTTGTTGTGTTTATACTGCTTATGCAGCAAGAACTATTTGCGTATTCGATTATTTGACAATTGTGGCACAATATTCATGTGATATGAACAGATTTGGTTCATGATATTATCCAGATTGATGGTAAACAGTTATGCTGATTGAAAGCATGCTTTATTTACTACACATACATATATAATTGGTCACTACAACCCTTCCTTCAGTCAGGATTACGATCTGGCTTCTCGCACCACTTATGCTGTGTGTATTAATTTTTTACATGTATGGCGGAACCTACAGCTTAACGTCGACTCCAAACGGTAGATTTTTGGGAGACTTTTCATGGCAATTCTATTTACTCTCAGGGTTTTTTTTACCAGGAATCTGCTGAGAGCGAATTAACAAAGAAATAGTATTTCGTATTTTGTTTTGTTGGAGATGTCTTGACCTGAGGTTTGAACAGAGTCCTCACATTCAAACTACCTTCTAGACTACGGCGACTTCGACTTACGACTTATTTTACTACAGCGTTGATATGAAATGGTTGACTAATGTATTTGTTATGAAAATCTAAGAGTCTATTATCGATTTGTTTCCTGAAGTACTTCTCTCCCTTTTAATACTTTCCACATTGCAATAAGTCCGTTGGCTTCAAAAGCTATCTTGAAATCATTGTTAAAGCAGAATTATGTCGTATAGTAATTACAATATTATTTATTTTATTTTAGTTTATTTATTTTATTTTTATTTTATCTTAACTAAACAGTTTTATTGTATTTCTTTTTAATTATTTTCTTTTGTTTTCTTTCTTTTCTTTTTTTCTTTTTTTTTTCTTTTTTTTTTCTTTTTTTTTCTTTAGATTGACTTCCACTAGTCCCATAACGACTGTACATTTTGAATGAGAAGGGATTTCATTTTCAAATGCATTTTTTTATTTTTAATGCTTAAAATCCGTAAATATAAAAATTATTCCAAAAGGGAAGAAAAAAAATCAAAAATTTTATTTACAAAACCAAAGATTCCCCCGCATGCGTATGAGTGATATCAATACACGTTTTCAATATGACTCCACATAACGTATACGCCTAGGGTTAATCAAAGATTTTTTAAAACCAAAGATTCCGCAGGCGTATGAGTGATATCAATATGTATTTGAAGTATGATTTAACATAACGTATACGCCTGGGGTTATTTGTAAACTAAAAAAATAAAAAAACACGACCTTTTTTATTATGTTTTTATTATGTTATGTTAAATTTTATTGTTTTTTTTGTTGTTTTATAATTATAGATTAATTTTTAATTAGTTTTTTAAATTATTTTTATTCGAAATTGAATTGTTATCTCATTGTAGTATAGAAAATAGAAAAATTCTCAAAAATGTTTGTAATTTTTTAAATTTAATTTTTAGTTTGAATATGTACAATAAATTTACTTGTTTAGTAATAATTTATTATTCAATGTGTATAACCTGTACATACTATGAAACCAAAACTATATAAAATATACAGTATTGTAAGAAATAATAGCACGTTTTTATTTTTTTTATAACCAATACTCTGATTATGGTTGTGGGAGAGAGAAAAGAGGGAGTATTATTGATGGACATCAGATTTGAGATCCCCTATTATTGTTTGCACCACTGTATATATGAAATAATTTAATATTTAATTTATAAATAAATGAAGAAAATTTAATAAAAAAAATATTTAAATTATCTCAGATGTATTGTTTATTTCTTATCTTTTGTCTTTTATAGTACCGAGGAATATTTCATTTGCTTACGACCCTAGCAACGTAGTCGCTATTCGCTGCAACGTTCCAGTATCACACGCACTGACTGGGTTTGAAATCTTTGCCACAACAGAAGATTAAACTGTTGGTATACGGAATGTGAAGTGAAATGACCAAGGAAAGGGAATTTTTTTTCATATTTAAAAAAGAAGTAACCAAGTTGCACTACCAATAAATTGCTGAGTTTTATTTTTAATTGTAGAATAAGGCTAAGAATAGTGTCTCTTTAAATTATTATTATAAGGGTGTCCCTTAAAAAATTGATGTATGTATTTCAACAGATGAAGAAATTTTTATCTTTCTTAAGTTTAAAGGTTAAGTAAGTAAAGGGTGTTATTTATAGAGGTTTAGAACTTTAAGTTGGCATTACTTTTCAAGATGGCGACCGATTTAACAGCTGTCAAGTGATTTATTCTCAGTTTGGTTTGGCAATTCATCATGAATAGACTCACGCCTGAACAACGCTTGCAAATAGTGCAATTTTATTTCGAAAATAATGGTTCTGTGCGGAAAACGTATCGCGCACTACGTCCATTTTATCATCGACAAAATCGTCCATCAGAGCAGTTAATTCGATTAACCATGGAACGTTTTCGCACCACGTTTACTCTTATTGATAACTCGCATCCCCAGATACGCTGTACGGTGCGTACAGCAGAAGCTATTGCTGCTGTAGAGCGTAGCATTGAGGAAGACCCGAATGAGTCCATCCGCCATCGGGCACAGGAATTGGATCTGTGTCCATTCACTTTATGGAAGATTTTGCGGAAGGATCTTGCTTTGCGTGCTTACATAATCCAACTCGTGCAAGATTTGAAGCCAAACGATCATCAAGTAAGGCGTAGATTCGTCGAATGGGCTCAAAACGAGATTACCGTTGTTCCCGATTATCATAAGCGAATTTTGTTTAGCGATGAAGCGCACTTCTGGTTGAATGGCTACGTCAACAAACAAAACTGCCGCATTTGGAGTGAAGGTAGTCTTCAAGTGTATGTGGAAACACCGTTACATCCAGAAAAACTGACTGTTTGGTGCGCTTTATGGGCTGGTGGAATCATTGGTCCGTAAGATATACGATATACGGCCACAAATGTTGGAAAAAGTCATCGAAAATTTGACGTCCAGATTGAACTACATCCGCGCCAGCCGTGGCGGTCATATGCCAGAAATCATATTTAAAATGTAAGGCCACAAGATTATCTTTCAGATAAATAAAATTCATGTCAATCGAATAATCCATCGTTGTTTTATTGCATAAAAATGAAATGAAAAAAAATAAAAACTACATGGACGTATAATTAACTATAAAATTTAATAAATTAATTACGTTAAGATATTTATTGTAAATGTTATAAGAAGGAAAAGAATGCGAATAAAAAGAAATAAAAAATTCTTTTGAATTGTAAAAATTTAACTAACTTATGAAGTTTATTTCCTTATTTGAACAGCTGTGGATGGAGGAGGTAAGTCAAACATTAAAAGTATATTATTTGAACTCGTACAAGTTAGGATTAAGGCCTAGCTTCTCGCACTAACCAAGTTGTATGTGTTAATTTTATCAATGTCTAGCTGGACCAACAGTTTAAAGTCGATTTCGAACGACAGATTTTTAAGAAATTTTTAATGGGAATTTTATTTACTCTCAAAATTTTTGCTAGAAGACTGCTGAGAAGAAGGAAATAACTGAGCCACGGTTTGCTAATGGACTCACGCATAAAAAGCCAAAACACAATCATGTCATTCAATATAAAAAAATACCTTTTAAATAAGTTTTTTGAATACGATTTGTTTCTTACTATTCTCATGATATTTTTCAACCTGTTATTGTAATTGATTTCAAAATATATACCCTGTGACACCGCCAATTACACCACCACAAACCATTGCCTTTGTTTCACTATCACTTTTCCTTTTCCTTGAAACATTTTCTAACAATTTTGGTTTGATTTGGATTTTTCTTTTAAAACCATTATGAAATGAAAATTGTTTTCGCGTAATTCCGCAACTGCAACCACCAAGTAAAATGAATGCAATAAAATACTAACAATAACAACAACAAAGAGCAAAAGACAATATTGCTAATTGCTCCATTTTCTCATAACTTATGACACGTCAGTAGAAGTTTTTATAGTTAAAGGTTGTGCCAAGTGAAATATTTACGATTGACTTGAATGGCATTAAATTCCTGTGGAGTTTAAGTTCATAATTTTCGTTGACAGTCAGCCTGCTCTGCTCGATAGGACCGATATATTGAAAGTTACAAGCTATTCGTTATTGTAAAGGCTCAATACGAGCCATAGGTCCAGATAGGGTCAGTTTCTGTTGGCTATTGCTTCTGGAAATGAGAGGGCTGACATACTTGTAATATTGAGTTCCCATTCGATTGTCCTTCAATCTGTTACCCCTTTTAGCTCATCGGAAGGTTGTACCGGGAAGTTGGTGCTACGTAGTTAGAAGCCTTTTGCCTTCTATCCACAGTGTTGAGTATATGGAGGTGAGGATGACATGAGGATATGTGGAAGTTAAGATGAGTTAGAGGCGATAGAATATCTCTTCTGTGACTCTTTGTAGAATAAGTTTAAATATTGTGGAGGAATGAAGCCTTGAAGATTTAAATTCACTGTCTGGTGCCTATATTCAAACTCTCGTTAGGTTTATGATGGGATTGTGTTGGCTGAGAAAAGTTTATTCATTCCCGCTTAACTGATTCCTCTGCATTGTATTCTGTACTGCCTCTATCCAGTTTCTGTTGCTTTCCCCTTTTTAGGCTCAACACAATTAGTCCCATAATATCGGGGTGTTTTTGTATTTGCCACTATGGCTGCAAACTATGACTAGCGAACATAACTTCCTTTCAAATTTATAAATCTAAGCAGATTAAATTACACACATACATACATAATTGGTCATTACAACCCTTCGGTCAGGATTAGGACTTAGTTTCTCACACCACTTATGTTGTGTGCGTTAATTTTATACATGAGTGGCGGGACCTATAGTTTAAAGTCAACTCCGAACGACAGATTTTTGAGAAACTTTTCATGTCGATTTTATTTACTCTCAGAGTTTTTGCCAGAAATCTGCTGAGAGAAAGTCGCCGAAGAAACAGTTTTTGTATTCTGTTTTGATGTCTGGCCTGGGGCTCGAATCCTGGCTTTACGTCTAATAAGCCAACACACCACCTACTAGACTACGTGTTTTTTGGTATAAAGATTAAATTTAGTAAGCCACAAGTCATACAACGTTACCTCTTGGAGAAGAGTAGGACTAAGTAAAGTTGCTCAACATTATTGTTACGAAACTGGAGATTATAAACAAAAGCTACAAAAACAAAAATAATGAACTTGTTTACATGATAAATAAGTAAACAAAAATACACCAACAAACATCAGTATAAAAAGGGATAAACAAGTTAATAGAAATGCAACAACAAACATTACAAGAATAAATGTAAACAAAATACACAAACAACAATGAAACAACGATGTTTAAATTTATAGAGATCTCGAGAAGGTGAAGTCACGAATATTCGACATCAAGAACATTCATCAGACTGTTTACGTTGCCATATAAAAGGCAAGGCAAAGCAGGCTATGAGGGAGTAAAAGTTCAGTCAGCCTTGTGTGAACACGCGAGGCGTTTGAAGAGAATAATCGTGGTTAAAGATCTCCGTTATAATGATCTGCTGAACAATTGTTATTGTTTACGTAAAGGGTGTAAACAAAGGAAAGCAAACAAAGCAATTGTTGTTGTTACATCAAGTTGTAAACAGTTTAACACAGAATTATGCGAACAATAAACGAATTTTATTAAAACTAAACACAAATATATTTTTATTTTATTTGTAATCTACGAGCTCATATTTTAAACGCTTTTAAAAGGGAAAAACGTAACATTATACACAATACAGGTTTACCGGGGGCATTTTCTGTAGGTAACGTTAGTTAGCAATCTTATCATTCTAGAATTTGCTACAGTAGAGCAATAGATAACCCCCCTCCTAACACAACAATAACCTGAAGCAAAGCAAAGAAATAAAAAAGAGGTTTGAATAGGTAAATGAATGAAAATGAGTTTGACTATTACGTGTAGCACTATTTCCCTGCAAAAATGGCACCTGGGTGTCTACTACTTGGATGATTTGAAGGAAATCTCATTAACAGATACGATTAGCCGAATCCGCTTTAATTGGGAGGGGGGATATTAGGGAAAAATGTAAAACTGTGGTATCACAATGGGCTTGATGTGGCCGTAGTGTACAAATTCAACTTCCTTGGCTCATAGGGTCGTATGCTTAACAAAATTACATGTAAAAAAGTTGAAACTGTAATAAAAACATTTTGTTGTTATGCTTTAGTATTTAATCAAAGACTCAAACCTTAACATATAGCAACTGAAAGCTTTTTTTCTTTTAAAAATTGTTATAAGAAAAGCTAAACGTTATTTGTTATAAACAAATTGTATCGTTATTAAGGGCCGTTACAGTAGAAAATATTTTCAAATTTGCTTAGAACTAGGAAGGGGGCAATGAGAACTTAAGTAAATCATTCAGAAAATGTTTATTCTTGATAAACCTAGCCGCCTTCAATTTGTGTCAATATTTATTGACATTTAAAATTAAAAAAAGATTTTGTTTTATGAACAATAGACACCACACGGCATGGCAACATTTCAATTGCAATTTTTATCTCTTTTTGGACAATTATCCCCCATTCTATAAGAAATTTCAATCAATAACAAATAAAAATTCATTTACACAAATCGAATATAGACTAGCCACCAATACTTAGTTCATACTTTGTATTATAAATCAGAAAATATTTATTAGAACATAAAAACCCCAATTTTTTGTTTAACTTTCTTTGATAAGAAATTGTATCGCTTTTGTTCTACACGAAATACAGAATAGTGGAGATAAAATGAACATTTGAAATGCCACATCAGTTCATCATGCATCTGAAATATATTTCATTATTATTTCGTATTATTTTTTTTATTTAATTGATAAGAAATTTTTTTTATCTAAACAAACCGAAAAGAAAAAAGCACAAATATTTGCAATACAAGCAACAGTCGATAACGTACAATCGTTAACAGAACACTATAGAGACTGCCACCACAGGTTTAATTGGCAAAAGTTTAATAATTTAAGCAAGTCAAGAACATTGTTTAATACATAGTAATAATAAGAATATTAAGAAAATATTATATGTTTGTATGTAAACATTAATTAGTATCACCAGTGTGTGTATGTATGTATTTCGTATCGAAATATTTTGGCAGAATATTTTGTTAAAACACGCAATAATTACGATTTAAAATATACGCCAATATTGCGAAAACATTAACAAAGTACGTCCGTCCATAAAGCTTAAGTTGCCTTTGGTTGTACCCTACATTATAAGCTAAAATTTATAAAATATGGCACATAACTTACTTACTAAAATGGTAATTATAAGCCTTTAGTCAGGATTACAACCTAGTTTCGCACAGCATCTATGTTGCGGGTTCTACAGCTTAAAGTCGATTCTGGACGATTGCTTATTGAGAACCTTTTCATGGCAATTTTTATTCACTCTCAGAGTTATTGCCAAAAGATTGCAGAGACTAAGTCACATACATAATTGGTCATTACAACCCTTTAGTCAGGATTACGACCTAGTTTCTCACACCACTTATGTTGTGTGTGTTAATTTTATACATGAGTGGCGGGACCTACAGTTTAAAGTCGACTCCGAACGACAGATTTTTGAGAAACTTTTCATGGCAATTTTATTTACTTTCAGAGTTCTTGGCAGAAATCTGCTGAAATCAGACTAAGTCGCCGAAGAAAAATTTCTTTCGTTCAGGGGAGCCTAGGATTGCCGTGATTTAAACCCTTTCATGCCCGATGTTGCCTACAGGCAACATTGTACATTTTTGTTCACAAATTCCGTAATTTTTAATTTTTTTAAAACATTTTTTTTTTTTGCAAACAAGCTTGGTTAAAAACGTGTAAAACCAGAATACGTAGGACTCCGAATTTAATATCACTTCATATTTAGGCCATGACTAACAAAAACATGTCCTTAAAAAAATATTAGCTCTTGTCCAAAAAATTCGGGCATGAAAGGGTTAAACACTCCAGAGAACAGAGAAACTGCTGTGTGGTCTCCTCTTATTTCTCTTCATTAGAACAGCATCTACAGAAATCATTGCAAGGTATTCTCAACCTCCGGAGGCATCAGTGTCTGATTATACTGCCATGAGATGTTGTGTGGTCTGCTCTTTTTCCTCTTCATGACAACAGCTTCTACAGAAAACGTTGTAAGATATTCACAACCTCCGGGCTGGTCAGAGTGTGGTTATAACTGCTATGAGAAGGTGTTGTGTGGTCTCCTCTTCTTCCTCTACATTACAACAGCTTCTATAGAAATCGTTGTAGGGTGTTCCCAACCTCCGGGCGGGTCAGTGTCTGGTTATAAGTGTAATGAGAAGATGTTGTGGGGTCTCATCTTTTTCCTCTTCATCTCAATATCTTCTACAGAAATCGTTGTAAGGTATGCCAAACCTCTGAGCAGATCAGTGCCTGGTTATAACCGCTAAGAGAAGATGTTGTGCGGTCTCCTCTTCATCCTCTTCATGACAAAAGCTTCTACAGAAATCTTTGTATTTCCAACCTCCAGGCGGGTCAGTGTGTGGTTATAAGTGCTATGCGAGGATGTTGTGGAGTGTCCTCTTCATCTTAACATCTTCTGCAGAAATCGTTGTAAGGTATTCCCAACCGCCGGGCTGTTTGGTTATAAGTGTTTTGAGGTTCCCGAGATGAACTCTGTTTAGGTTTGACGTAAATTTTGTACTGCAAATGAGTAGAGTTTGTGTTTATTTGATTGCTTCTCTGCTAAAGAATGCCAATTTCATTCATTCGCATTTTCCGATTTACCAGCCTTTACAAGTCCGTCAGCTACAGAGAAATCAGCCGTTTTTTATTTAACAATTCCAGTTGTACCGTACGGACTTGCTAGCGATCTAATAGAACCGTTTGACCAAATCTTTAAAAAAATAACATACACTTCCCTGTATAATAGTGAAATTGCGAAAGTGAAAATATAAATGAGAGTGTAATAGCAAGACAAGGACACTCCTTTAAAATATAAATACAAGAGGATAATTAAATACAAATAAACAACAAGAAATACGATTTGCTAATGATAAAGATTCCACAATAAACAGACACTACAGGTACTCATTTAGTAAGAAAAAGATTTCAAAGCCAACATGATGTTCAGCAACAAATTTTTTATTTTATTTGCTGCCAGTGTTGCTCTGATGGTATGTTTTTAAATTTTTAACATTCTGCTTAAATTAAATCCTAAAGAAATACATTTTCTTGTCCTTAGATTATATCTCCAGCCTTGGCCCAGGAACAGGTGACAGAATCTGCCAACGAAATCGAAACCGAGTCTACTGATCCACCTCCAGCGGAGAACAGCATTTATTTGACTTGCGATTTTGATTTGGAAAACATAGAAGCACTGTTACCCCATCTGCCCGATATATGCACGGACATCTATTACAATCGCATTAATGATTCAACACTTTACGATTTATATCTGGAGGAGTCACAGGCATTTGCTAAATTCTATAAGAAATTAAACGATTATGAGTTACGCCATCAGCCAAATGGCGATAAGGAGGCATTAGTTGAGTATCCTTTTGAAAAGGATTTACGCAAAGAGGTGTACAATAAAGCGGATTGGAGTCAATGTGTAATCGTAGCAAACAATTCGGCAACAGATTATTTGGATTGTTTGAAAGGAAAACGTTTAGAATTGGCTGAACTAATACCAGCCGTTGGGGGTGACAGTGTTAAATAAGTGCTAGTGTTACATACAAATGATTTTAAAATAAAAATTAAAAATATTTTTACAATTGAATTAAATTTAAGACTTTGAAGAGTTAAACAAAACGAAAAAAATTAATAAAGAACATTAGATCGTCTTTATATTTGAAGCACAGGCTTTTATTTTTCATACGATGCGAAGTTGGGTCTCCGCAGGTAATTTAGAAGTTATTGGCCTTATCGATATATTCAATGGGTCTTAACTGAGGAACTACCTGGCAAGTATGGTAGTGTAGGATAGTATCTTAGTGGCAGGATGTTACAGATATTGACGGGACCATCTATTCTTCCTATGTCGGACAAGGATAGGATTACATGACTACGTGAGTGATTAGTCACGATTCGTATTTCATTACAAAAAGGAGAAACTGAGAAGCCAATCCCATTATCAGGCAAAGGAAATACAAGTATTGGAGTCAGAATGAGTCCAAGGAACTTTTTGCCTTTAATTTTCAATTCAAAAATAGGGACAAATCCAGCGTTGGCCTTATCGATATATTCAATGGGTCTTGCATGAGTACCCAGAATGAAATATCCAATAATGACCGCTACGACTACACTGCGTGTTCTTTTTAGTTTTGAGGAGCTCGCTGGCAATCAGAAAGTATGATAGTGTGGGATGGTATCTTAGTGGCAGAATGTTATAGATATTGACGGGACTATCTCTGCTTCCAATGTCGGACAAGGTTCGGATTACGTGACTACGTATTTGATTACAACAAGGAGAAACTGAGAAGCCAATCCCATTATCAGGCAAGAGAAATACGAGTATTGGAGTCAGAATGAGTTCAAGGAACTTTCTGCCTTTAATTTTTGATTAAAAAATAGGGTCAGATCGAGCGTTTCACTACACAAGCAGTGATTGTTCGACCCGTTCTAATATACGGAGCACAGATTTGATGATGGTCGGTGGATATAAAGCTTTGTCTGTCAACTCTAACTAAAGCCGAAAATGTCTAGGGGTAGGGGAAGATCCGAATTCTATATAATCTGCCATATGCTATATTACGTCAGGGAGGTCAGGATCAAGAAAAAGGCTTGTCTGACTATATAAGATCTCTGTATGGTTTAAGTAGGATCATCAGGTAAAGATAAAACTGCTTCAGTGATGGGTAAGTAAACCAAACTATACGGCATCTTCTATACGATTGTGTGCCTTATCTTTGGGTAACGTATTTGGAATGTTCAATACCAAGTTTATTTAGATAATTTCTGAGAAGATATTCGTGGAGGTTATGCAGGTAGTTATGTAAGTAAGACACTTAGAACATGTGGAGCTACTTGCAGGCGAGGTCGTCTAAGTGAAATCAAGGGATTTAAATCTGAAAAGCAAAAGAGGAAAATGAGGTGGGAGTGGTATAAACTTGTTAAAGTCAATCATAATCATCCTTACATCGATTAAAACCCGAAGAAGGACTTAAGTGGAGTTTTTACTCTTAGAGTACTGTGTTGATAAAATGTGAATCTGAAAATGCACCAGACACTCATCTGTCTACGGCTTATTTACAATTAATTGAAACGAAAATTCAATTAAACATTCGAAATCGAAATTTTTATTTACAATAATTCTTATTTAAATATGAATTTCAACTAAATCAACTTAAAATTGTTGTATATTGTATTATAATTGTTTTTTTTTATAATATTTATTGTAATTAAAGGACTAAACTTATACCCACAAGTATAGAATATAAAATTTATTTATTTTTTTTATTTATTTATTTATAAATATTTTTGTTTTTGTTTTGTTCTTATAAATTTATAAAACTTGATTTAATAATTGTTTGTTTTTTACTTCTTTAGCAAATTTTTAATATCATCAGGGATAAATTGTTTTTTTATAAAAAAAAAATCAACACATTAATTTATTAATTATTTATTCATTATTACTATTACGTTTCTTTTTATTTATTTATTTAAATAAGTACAATATAGTTTAAATATTTCTCAAGGCAATATAAAAACAAGAGTGATATTTAATATTTGGTAGTTTAAAATGCTTCTTCTTAAATCATTGCCTTACTTTATAAAAAAATATTCTTGGTTTTTATTATTATCGATAAAAAAAATTATTCTAAACTGAGCCTTTAAAGTTAACGTAGCTTTTTTAATTTTTACTTTTTTCATTTTATAAAAACAATTTAAGAAAATCGATTTTATTTTACTAAAAATTTATTTAAAAAAAAAATTGTTTACAAAAAATTTTGAAGATTTTTTCAATGCATTCTTTAAGAAATTTGTGTGAGGAGAGTAAGTGTAGAAGATGTTGGAAACTAACTAAGATTTATTTTATATTTATTTTTAATTTTATTTTTTATTTTATTTTTTATTTTTAATATGATTTAAGAGATATTTACACATCAGTATTGTTTAATTTTCATTTTATTTTATTTTTTTTTCTACTTAAAATTTGTTAAAATTATTTAATTAAAGTGTTTAATATCTACAAATAAATTTAAACTAAATTTAATTTTGATTTTAAAATAAAATTTTGATTTTAAAAATTTCAATTAAAGGAATTGCATGATTTGTTTGTGTGTTTAATTAATATAATTTAATTTTATAATTTAATTTAATTAATATATTTTTTTTTTATTACAAAAGAAATTTATTTAGCCTCATTACGATTAACGAATCGAATTCTGTAAAAGACAACAAAATAATTTTTCTTTAATCTCTTACAAAATTTATCGACCATAGGTAAACCATAATAAAGCCGTTTTAAAGCAACTCGCAAAAGTAAAACAAAAATAAAATTATAATAGAATTTAAAAAAATAATAATAAACTAAGCAAAGGGGTTATTCAGCAAACATTTAAAAAAAATGTATGCGACCAGATACAAGATAAAACGCATTTAAAGCGCCTACCTAAGCACTGAAATTTTGTTGAGCCTTTTTCATAAACCAACATAGAGTACAGCTTTAGGCAGTTAATAGCCGAAAGACGAATATACACGTCAAGCGATGACGTTACGTTTTAAAATGTCGTAAGCAAAATTGGAAATGAAATTACAAACTTGCTGTTAGATAAACTAAAACTTAAAAATTGAAAACCACTCGATAGAGCTACGCTTAAGAAGGCGGTATTTGCAGTGGCCGCATGTGGACTAATTTACCTCCATTGCCTTATCCCTCATTGCGCCTGCAAGCACATTGTTCCGTTACTTCATCTTTTTATCTAAACTAGATGGCGTGATTCTAGAAGTACCATACAGTCTATTGGGGTTTCATATCCAATGACAATGGACAGCATCAGCTGTACCTTCTTTGTCCAGGAGGAGAATACAGTAATCCCTTGATTTACGTCGCAGTTGGTTCTAAAAAAAGGCGATGTAAATCGAATTTCATATTGCTCATACGACAAAATAGTATGTTTTTAACAAGGAACTTAAAAAAGTTCCAGTAATGCCTCGATCTACGTCGCAGTTGGTTCCAAAAAAATTCGAATGACGACGCAAAATGAAGTTAGAGGGAACAAAAAATTTGACGACGTAAGTCGAAACAACGTAAACCGAAACAACGTTAATCGAGGCGACGCAAATCGAAGGATTACTGTACAGTCATTATGGATATGGGTAACGATTCTGCAGATAGTCTGACAAAGTGTTCAAGCAATTGCATATCCTTGGAATTATATTCTCTACTCTCTCACCTAATTCGAATACCGTGATATTATCGGCGTAGAGCAGAGAATTGTATAGAATGAAAAGGATTGAAGGGGAATTTTCTTAAACTTCAATTTGTGATCCTTAAATTCTACAGAGGCTTTCAGTGTTTGACTTATCTCAACTTCCTTCTACAAATATCGATTTAATTTGAAGTCTGCAAGGTTTATACCTGGGTATTAGTGTTGGTGTTTAGCTAGAAATTCCTATGAATACGTCTCGAGCACCGGTTGATAATGATCTATATTGCATAATTCGGTATTCACACGAAGCTATTCTTTATATCTTTTGATCCTTCAGTCTGATTGAATGCCAGATTATAATAGTCTGCCCAAAATATTTCCATAGGCGATAATAGGCATTCTAGACCGATTTCAAATTTATGTTGCCGCTTATCATATCTTTTGGCACAATGCGACCGGTTTTTTTTATAGGAATACAATAAGTGATATGAGTCGCTCTGGTTTTACCCTGCAGCGACGTGCATTTCATGTGGCAGAACTATGTAATGAATATCGCCAATTCACCAGACGTATCTGACTGAAAACTGGGATAGTTTTTGAAAACTCCCTGGCGAAAGTAGCTGCCAGAACAAACTGGCATTTTAATTTCACAAATTGAAATTTGAAAATAAGAACATATTAATATTGTGATGCAAATTTGTTTTTGTGTTTGGATATGGTAAAATAAAAAAAAATAAAAATAAATATTAAAATATAAAATAGCGAGTATTTGAATACAAATTATCATACATAAGCATATAAAATAATTAAATTAATAAAAAAAAGAATATTTAACAATAATAACTGAAAAAGTTTGCATATTTAAATAAGTTTTTTATTTTTTTTTTTGTTACTTTGACTTTTACAATTACTATTAATTGGTTTTTAAATGGTTTTTTTTGTTTTATTTGTTAGCTTTAGTTTTTTGTTTTTTTTGTTTTTCTATATCTCTTAATAAATTTTATTCTTTGAATTTATTTAAGGTCACCTGGTATCACTCAAAAATTAAAAAATATACAATACATATATATTTATATTTATATTGTATTATATTCTCTCTTTTCTCTTTGTTCATAGGTTTCTTTTTTTTTTTTTTTTTTTGTTACACATCGACGACGTTTACATAATTCTAAGCCTGATCTTAGCATAATATTTTCTTAAATCCTAACTTAAACTCTTAATAACTTGCGTAATAATAAACGATAGTATTATGTAAACGTAATAAATTAAAACATATTTTCTAAAGAAAATCATTTATGTTTTGTATGTTTGTTTTTATTATTATTTTTTGTTTTTGCTTTTGTTTTCAATGATTTAAAAAAATAAAAAATATAAAAACTACAAGAATTTGTTTAAGACGACATTAAAAATTTGTTAATATGTGCGTGCGCGTGAAATATAGAAACAGAATTGTAATGTTTTTAAGAAACTAAATATGTTTGTTGTATGTACGTAGAGGTATGAGTTGTAATTGTAACTAAAATAAAACTAAAAATTTATACTAAAAATAAAAAACTACAAAAATAAAAAAAAACAGTTCAAAAATAAAATACACAATAATGATGACAACTTATAGGTTATCTTACGGTTTACAAGTTTACAGTTTACAAGTTTACGGTTTACAAGTTTATAAAATTAAATCTTAATGCGAAACCATTTTATTTTTATATATTTTTTCTTTATTTTTTTTTAATTTTTCCCTCTTAAGTAAATGTTATTAAAAAAAAAAACATGCATGATTTGTTGTTTTTCCTTTTGGCTATTTGGCTTGTTTTCATTTTCGTATAAATTCTACTTTTTTGTTTGTTTTTGTTTTTGTTTTAGAATTGTAATATGGGCGCAATGGAATCGTTTACTTTAAAAATTAAATTAAAAATAAATTAAATTTGTTCTTTTTTGTTTTTTTTTTTGCTTTCTTAACATTTCATAACGTATATATGTATGTGTATATGAAGTCTTTTTTGTTTTGTTTTTGTTCTGGTTGCAGTTATAGTTCTCATATTGCGCTTATAATTATTGTAAAAATGAGTATGTTTTGTGTCAGTGATGTCATTGCGCTAATGATGGTGGAGGTGTGTTGCTGGTGAATGTGTTGATAGAAGAAATTTACAAGAAATATCAAATACATTCACCAGGATTTTGAGTACAATATTTGGGAAATATGGGCTCCGCTTTAATGCCCAATTCAACTAAACGATTACGTAAGACAGACATACGTTTGAAGACATCTTGTGGCACAGCATCCATATCGTGTTCATCATCAGGGTCAGACCATAATCTAAAAGACGAAGGGAGGATAGCTTAAAGCAACAGTAATAAGGTGTTTCAAACAAAAACCTAAAGTTTAGGTTTAGGGCCTATTCTAACTAAATTAAGGGGTATACTTTCCCATACAATATAATAGAAAAGTCCATTCGTCACTGAATACTTGTTTTAAGATAGAAATTCTACGTTTTTTGACTTACCTTTCTCCTAATGCTGCCGCTCTAGGCCATAACCGGTTATCTAGTTGGCCTTCATCAACTTGTTCGGTCCACAGACATACTTCTCCACCTAAAACCTGTAATTGAAAAATAATAAATATGAGCTTTAATAAAGATAGGTAAGTAGTAAAAAAAAAGTTAGTGAACATGGGATACATTATGTTTACGGGGAAACAAGCGAAATATTGTGAGATTTTTGATAAAGGTAAGTCAGTAAGTGGAGAACACATTGTGTTTGTCCTAGCAAAAGGAAAGAAGTGACGCAAAAAAAAGGAATGGAGTTAGTGAAACAAAGTGTTAAAAAGAAAGTAAGGAGATCATCTACGTAAAGATAAATGCACACCCTCCTAAAGTATTCAGCATTCTCCTACAAAGAACCGGACAAAGACAGAGGAGATGCTTTGTTGGCTCCAATTCGTCTGCATACCTTGCAGAAGTCCAGCTGAGGTCTATCCCAGATTTCCTACAGCGACTAGACAACACTATGTCATTATTTAGAATATCGTTACGCAGACAAAGGCTTTTAAAAATCGAGTAAGAACCCAATATAGAAAGTAAACCAGATCTTTCATTCCCAATAATACTACAATGCCTGAGTATCTAACGGAAACTGGCCCTAAACAGTCAAAAAGCTTCTATGGAGTCGTTACTGATACGTACCATTCGCGGTTTAACCCAGACCAATCCTATTGCCCTCTAGGTCCAGTAAGTGAAAAGAAGAGCTTTCAAAATAGCAAATATAATCGTTTGAAATATACAGCAGATGCCGTCCAGTTTATAATGAAGCTCGAGTCCATTATCCACACAAAAGACCTCAGGATCAGTGCCCCCATTCAGTTTCGAGTTATCAGTGAAAATGAAAGTTCCACATTCCTGCTCCTCAATGCCCTATCTGACGCATTAGATTAATGCCTACAGCATTGAATGTTCAATTTTTTATGTTTTTAACTCAAGAAAAACTCCTATACAATTGTGCTGCCTGTTAGGATAGTAATGCGGCCCTGGAGAACCATAGGCTCTGATCGCCTAGCTAAGCTACACTTGCGGTCATTGACGACATGATTGATGTCCGATGACCTGATTTAAAACTGGGACAAATCGCAGACAACATAAAGTAGATATTGTATCTGTCCTGTATTATTCAAAACGTACCTGTTTCTTTCTGATTTTATCTAAACGCATACGTTCCCATGGACGGTGTTTGTAAACATTTTGCCACGTGCGATAAGGTGAACAAGCGGCATCACCTGAAATAAAAGAAAACAAATTTTGTATTTTTATGCTTCGAAATAATCGAATAGAAACACCCGTACCTGTTGCTCTCCAATTGCCAAAACCACAATCCAAATACCAGGCATCCACATGGGAAAATATGACATTAAAGCCATTTTCCAGCAAATCATAATTTTCCTGCCACGTACTGCCACCCCAAACCTGAACGGCAAATTGAGATTTAGGAAGACAGCGGGTATTTGTTAAGCCACTCGACCACACAGATACAATTTTGGGTTCCACATTGTTATTGGCGATCTTTAAACTGGAAAACAAAAACGAATAAAATTCTATTAAGGGAATTAGAGAGAAAGAGAGGGAAGAAAAACCTACCGAGCTAAGGAGTTTAACATGAAATCACACCATAAACCTCTCAAATCGGTGTCATTGAAATATTGGGCCCAACATTCCAAATTCACCTCATCGCCACCCAAATGAAAATAATCGGTGGGCCCTGTTGCGTTCAACAGTTCTTCGTAGAGACGTTGTAATATCAGATAGGTATTATTGTTCTTAGGATTAAGTTGGCCACAAGGAGGTTCACCACAATAAAAACTCCAGGGTTGTTGATTAATACACAAACTTAGCTCTCCCAAGCCACGTTTGGGACCCCAATCCCAGCCATTGCCGGCATGGGCCGGAGCATCTATTTCCGGTATCACTTGAATACCATGTAACTTTGCATATTCCGAAATGTCCCGGACATCGGCATCCGTATAGGTTTCCCTATCCGAGTAGGCACCATGGGCCGCCAACTCGGGATAGTGTTTGGAAATGTAGGGAAAACTTTGTGAGTCGGTTATGTGCCAATGGAAACGATTAAGTTTTGAATAGGACATGGCCGAAATAGTGCGTTTTATAGCCTCTACTGAGAAATAATGCCGTGAAGTATCCAACATGAGACCTCTATACCTAAATTTAGGAGCATCTATGATAACAACTTTGGACAAAGTATGCAAAAGATTGTCTTCATCATCAAACCAAATGAGCTGCTGTAAAGTACTTAAGCCATGGCGGGCGCCAAAAAATGAATTCGCCATTATTTGTACATTAAAGTGGCGTTTTTCAACTGTAGGGATGGCAAAAGAAATTGAAAATCTTTAAAAATTCTTAAACAAGAAGCTAAAGCTGATGATACTTACAGCCTGCGGTGAGCTGATAGCTTTCGTCGGTATCGAAATTTAAATTCATGTCCGCAAACTTATGTATCGCCACATTGACGGTGAATGTGTCAATGTCACTGTGTTTGCGCAAACCAAAAGCACTGGCTAATATAGAGGCAGCCGCTATATTTTCACCCCTTAAGCGATGTGACTCATGTTGGCCCGCATCGACAACTCTACGCAGCTGCCTTTGTTTAGCCTCATGTATGTTTTCTGGGTTATTAAGATCCACATCAGCTGTGGCTTTCTCTACCGCCTCCGGTGGCTTTTCCATGAAATCCAGTCTTTGTATGCGTCTCAGATCTTTGAGAAACAATTCAAATGTTTGGCGAAAATGTGTTTCCACCTGCATATAGGGAGTGTCCATGCGCAATTGTACGCTATCCATGGAAAAGGTAAGGGACTTAGAACTAACGCCAGATTTAATGGTGGGATGTGGCCAAATATTTATATCGCCACAGGTCATTGAACAGGTCATAAAAGGCACTCGTTTTTCACCCTTCGGCATGGTGAGATAATGGTAACGTACACATTTATCACCCTCGCATTTGTAGGTCCAGATTTTCTCCACGGGTCTGAAACATATTATTTGTTTTGAAATAATTATTGAAAAACGTTTTTTTTTCTTTTTGCTTTTGTTTTCACTTTCACTTACATGGGAAATTCGTGTAATTTTTCATGATTGCTTGATGACTTTTCGTATGTGTTGATGTACGATTGAGGTTTCATGCCGCCCTGATTCCAATACAACAGCATTAGCACGAATATGGTGGCGGTGAGTAGCATAAGTAAAGCTCTACGCAGTGAAACGGCCAAAGCCATTTTGACAATGTAACGTAACCTAAAAAATTGAAAAAGAAAGGAAATTGAAAAAAATAATAATAATAAGCTTTTGAATGAATAGAAATGAAAAGGAAATAAATTTTAATTTAAAAATTATTATAAAACATGCAAAGGGCATGGAAAGAAAATTCATTTTAATTGAAAGAAATTGAAAGAAAGAAATAAAATTTTTAAACGGATTTCAATATGAATATTACAAAAGCTGTACTTGTTAGGCCTATGACACCGGCCCTCTATGATACGTCATGAAACAATACTCCAGAAACTGGGTGCCAAATCCTGATTAGCCGTTTTAGATAATCATCATCAAGACTTCTTCAATTAAATCAAACTAAAAACCTATCTGAAGATTTAATGGCATTAGTTATCAATTAAATATGCAGTAAAGCTAGCTCAAGTAGACTATCGAGAAAGCATGAGTCCGGGACGTTTTCAAATTAAGCGGGAAATTTTCACTTTCTCCACAACCGATCTACAACCTCTGCAAAAATTGTGTGCAGTTATCTAAGCTCGGATCGCTCAAAGGTAACACTTATAAAGGGTGTTTTTTATAGAGGTATAGAACTTTAAGTTGGCATTACTTTTCAAGATGGCGACCGATTTAACAGCTGTCAAGTGATTTATTCTCAGTTTGGTTTGGCAATTCATCATGAATAGACTCACGCCTGAACAACGCTTGCAAATAGTGCAATTTTATTTCGAAAATAATGGTTCTGTGCGGAAAACGTATCGCGCACTACGTCCATTTTATCGTCGACAAAATCGTCCATCAGAGCAGTTAATTCGATTAACCATGGAACGTTTTCGCACCACGTTTACTCTTATTGATAACTCGCATCCCCAGAGACGCTGTACGGTGCGTACAGAAGAAGCTATTGCTGCTGTAGAGCGTAGCATTGAGGAAGACCCGAATGAGTCCATCCGCCATCGAGCACAGGAATTGGATCTGTGTCCATCCACTTTATGGAAGATTTTGCGGAAGGATCTTGGTTTGCGTGCTTACAAAATCCAACTCGTGCAAGAATTGAAGCCAAACGATCATCAAGTAAGGCGTAGATTCGTCGAATGGGCCCAAAAGGAGATTACCGTTGTTCCCGATTTTCGTAAGCGAATTTTGTTTATCGATGAAGCGCACTTCTGGTTGAATGGCTACGTCAACAAACAAAACTGCCGCATTTGGAGTGAAGGTAATGCTCAAGTGTATGTGGAAACACCGTTACATCCAGAAAAACTGACTGTTTGGTGCGCTTTATGGGCTGGTAGAATCATTGGTCCGTACTTTTTCAAAAACGATGGTGGCCAGAACGTTACAGTCAATGGTGATCGGTATAGAGCCATGATTACTAACTTTTTCATTCCTGAATTGAATAACCATGATGTCCAGGAGATGTGGTTTCAACAAGACGGCGCAACATGTCACACAGCTCGTGCCACAATAGATTTATTGAAAGACACGATTGGTGACCGCCTAATTTCACGTTTTAGACCTGTGAATTGGCCTCCAAGATCTTGTGATTTAACACCGCTAGACTACTTTCTGTGGGGCTATGTAAAGTCATTGGTCTATGCGGTAAAGCCACAAACGCTTGACCATTTGGAAGACAACATTCGCCGTATTATTGCCGATATACGGCCACAAATGTTGGAAAATGTCATCGAAAATTGGACGTCCAGATTGGACTACATCCGCGCCAGCCGTGGCGGTCATATGACAGAAATCATATTTAAAATGTAATGCCACAAGATTATCTTTCGGATAAATAAAATTCATGTCAATCGAATAATCCATCGTTGTTTTATTGCAACTTAAAGTTCTATACCTCTATAAGAAAACACCCTTTATGTGTTCCAAGACAAATGAAAAATGCATTGCCAATGAACTGATCAACGCTGGTACAGACATGTTACAGGGCGTAGAATTTCCAATTGTCTTAGTTAAACTAGATATTATCCGGTAGTCTTAGAGAAAAGTTTAAATTGTGGGCTGCATGTGTGAACGAGCAATATTGCAGTACTCTACCGGGCTGATATGGTTAAGACGACGACTGATTTATTTTTTCCTTAAATCGAATGGCTCTCCCTGGTTCTGACTATCTTATTGGATCTAATCTTGTCATTCCCTCGAATAACTCCTGTAGAAACTGTGGATACGAGCAGGAGGAACAGATTATTCACTCCCTAGATCAGTGTTTCGCTCTTGCTATAGCAAGAGTGTGAGGTTCTTGATTCAAGATTAATGCAATGAAGGATTTGCTTTGGAGACAGGATGGCTACATATAGAGAACGTTTGATTTCTGGGTTGGATATTGATTTGTAGTATCACAATGGGCTTAACTTCTGGCCCAAGTGAGAAGTAACCTTAAAAGGAGGGTTCAGCACTTAACCTAACCTAACTTTTCGTGCCAGTTTATTTATATTGCAGCCTGAGAATGTTCCCTTAAACAATTGAGCTTTAAGCTGACGTACAAACGACATAGTTTCTATGTCGTGGTATAGCATTTAATCATCTTAAACTGAAACATTTTTTATTCCTCTCCACGAAGTATTTTCTTTATCTATTTGTAGACAGAAGTGGAGGCAAAGATGGGATGCAGTTAAATTAGATTACAGACCCATTTAAACTCTGGTGTTGGTTTTTTTTCATTTAAACATAGCAAACATTTTTCAAACACACAAAAATAAAGTCGATAACAAGAAAATAACAACAACAATGACAATAAAATAAATTTTAAGAACAACAGATTTAAACACAAACCGTAACGGTTATCCTTTTAATTATCAAAAGTGTAAAACGCAGTCCTTTTTGTATCCTTTTTATCGCACAATACGATACACACAACACAAGGTGAAAACGAAAGGTGGGTGTGTTTGAAAATACGCCGAAACTAAATTTCAAAGAAGAAAATCAAAAAAAAGAACTTTAAACTGTAACAATGAAAACGAAATTTATGACTTTGTAAACCCCATAACCCCACCCACATTGTGTTTGTTGGTTCTTGTTTTTTTTTTTTTTTTTTTTTTTTATGATGACCTAGTCACCGAAACATTATCGCCTGCTAACCTGTACTATTAGCGAGGCTCCTGTGTTGTATTGCATGTTCAAAACTATTATTTGCGAATGTATGTGAGCGTGTATGTGTGCGTGTGTTTTGTCGAAATATTTCGAAAATGTCTGATGAACATTAAATGCTAAAGTGATAATTACAACGGATGTGGTGGGCCCATATCCTACTTTATTTTAATCGGTTTTTGGTAACGATTTTGCAAAAACCTAACACCAAAAAAAAAAAAAAACGTTATTAAAAATCAATTTCATTAGTTTTCGTTTTAAGCCATAAATTTTAGTTAATAAATTCTAGTTGTTGTTGTTGTTGTCGTTGTAAATACGTAAACATGTATTTCCAGTGTACGCCAACTCTACGCGTAGATAGAGAGAAACTACGAGGCAGGTTCTAAAAAGAAAGAAAACTTTTGCATATCATTGCGATAAACGTTATACCTAAAAGGGCTTATGAGAAATGCTTAGCATTGCCACAAGTGCAGCCAGGTTAGCTTAGATAACGGATAGACCTTGAAGAGTAAGACCCCGCTTAGACCAGAGGTTCTACACACTGTGATGCCACAACTCAGTATACATACAAACATAATTGGCCATTACAACCCTTCAGTCAGGATTACGGCCTAGCTTCTCACATCACTCATATTGTGTGTGTTAATTTTATACATGAGTGGTGGGACCTAAACTGTAGGTCGACTCCGAACGACAGATTTTTGAGAAACTTTACATGGCAGAGTTTTTGCCAGAAATCTGCTGAGAGGAAGTCGCCGAAGAAATACTTTCTTTTTTTTTGTATTTTATTTTGATGTCTGGCCTGGGGCTCGACCCCTGGCTTTACGTCTAATAAGCCAACACACTGCCTACTAGACTACGGCCACAACTCAGTATCCAATCAGGTAATCTAACATTCCCTATAAGAAACTATCCTGACTCCAAAATAAATCTTGCCATTGCCCCCATCTTTATTTTCAGAAATTCAGTTAAGGATGACAAAACATTAAAAGTCAAGAACCTTCGCCATCGCTCGAAAGAATGGTGAGTCTATTGGCATGTCATTCAATGAGACAGTGGCTTTGTAGAACCGTAATAGTGTGGCGCAATTTAAGGAAAGAGAAGAATTAAAGAATTAATTAATAAGTCGCCGTAGTCTAGTAGGTAGTGTGTTGACTTATTAGACGTAAAGCCCGGGTTCGTATCCCAGGTATATCTTCGGCGACATCCTCTCAGCAGATTTCTGGCAAAAACTCTGAGAGTAAATAAAAAGTTTCTCAAAAATCTGTCGTTCGGAGTCGACGTTAAACTGTAGGTCACGCCACTCACGTATACAATTAATGAACACGATATGAGTGGTGTGAGAAGCTAGGACGTAATCCTGACTGAAGGATTGTAATGGCCAATTATGTATGTATGAATGTATGAAGAATTAATCCTTTTCTTATTTAAATTCGTCCAGAAGAGCCAAGCAGTATTAGATGTACCCATATGCAGTCAACAAATTTAAATCTTCTGATAAAACTACTGCAGAATGTTTGTAACTGCGCTTGACGCTGGCGTAAAACATCGTATACAGAATATGACTCAACAAGGCAGTATTTTGACTGGCCACTCCTTTCGGAATCCCGAATATATTGCATACGTGACCTGAAATGGCCTTATCTGTTATTTCACTTAGACTAACTGATTCGCACTACGCTAGTAATGGTTGAACAATCCTCTTAGGTAGGTAGGTAGGTAGAGGTGGCTGCCCATCCAAGAAAAATTTTCTTGTTGATGGACACACTTAGGCCGCATTGGGCCCATTGTGCTACCACAGTCATCCGTTGTCCCCTAGTCTCGAAACCATTCGGAGCTCCTGATGAAGCGATTTAGGCTGCCAATGTCAATCTCTGACAGTTCCTCCAGATCATCCATGTAGTAAGTACCCAAGTACTTCCTTCTCCTTTGGCATAGAGCCGGGCATGTACCCAGCAGGTGAGAGACAGTCTCCTCTTCTTCCTCATCTCTGCAGCTTCTACAGAAGTCGTTGGCAAGGTGTCCAAGTCCAATGCGCCTCGCATGGGTATCCATAATGCAATGCCCCGTAATGACACCGACAACTACACTGAGCGCGCCTCTTTGGAGTTTAAGTAGACTCATTGTGCGCCCCTCATCCAGCCTTGGCCAGATTTTACGAGCCGTTCTACCCGTGTCCGAGGCCGCCCACCTGTCGTTGACGAAATCGACGATCGCATTATCAATTATGAGCTTGCAGGTCCTCATTGGTATGCCCAGATTCGAGAACTCAGCGGTGAGCTCGATGGTCGTGCCCCGCCTGGCAAGTTCATCAGCTCTACAGTTGCCCGGAATACCACTGTGTCCCGGTACCCATACGATATGGATGTCATATCGTTCCGCTATCTCGTCGAGATATCTGCGACAGCCGTACACCGTCTTGGAGTTCATCACGTTAGAACTCAAAGCCCTGATAGCCGCCTGGCTATCAGAAAGTATGGTAACGTTCCGCTTGGAGACCCTTCCATCCCCAATAATACTCGCCGCAGCCTGTATGGCCACCACCTCCGCCTTAAAGACACTGCAGTGGTCTGGTAGTCTTATAGACTGAGCTATTCCAACCGATTCCGAAAAAATTCCACTGCCAACCGCTCCGTTCAGCTTAGAAACAATCCTCTTAAGAGTAGCATAATGAGCCTAATGGCTTCCTAATGGTCAACCATCTGACCAAACCTCGTATGTAAAGACACAACACAAACATTAGTTCGTTTCGATGACATCAAAACCTAAATCTCTACATATCCAATGGTTACTGAGAATATTTAACATCGATTAACTGTAATCAAAAATAAATTTCAAACGCAGCCCAGTTTTTGGTTTCCTCCTTCCTAGAATTGTATTTTTGAATTTTTCTTTTAAGGACCAAAAGACGTATTTTAACGTATTTATGGGGCTATTTTCAGTTTATTGAATACCTATTTTAATATCTAAACAACCAAGGATTTTTTAAATTCTCTTTTCGTTTGCATTTTAATGAAACCATATATGAACAACAAACAACACCTTCAGGATTTTATACTTCATCTGTATTATTTGCATAATTACTGAGAGACTATTGAAAACACATCAGGTTGTGTTTTCAATTTAAAAACATTTTTTCTTTTTAATTTCAACCACAACAACATAAAGGTTTACATAATTAAAAAGTCATTATAGGTTGATAATTTTGTATAGAATGGATGCAGATATGCTGGGGGTATGAAATAAGAGTCGCTAAAGTATTCAAAACCTGCAGCCATATTCTATAGGAATTACAAAATAATTATGTTTTCTTCTAACTTTCATAGAATATGAGTATATTTTAAACCTTCTTTGTTTTCTTCATTCCCGCTTAACCCAAAAGGGGATCATAGGGACTGCAGAAAATATGAGCAGGATATTATGTCAGTGGCTGAAACTTGACTCACTCGAAATTCATCAGATTTTTTTTCTAACTCAAAGCCTTTAGCCAATCGATTGAAAATGTCTTTCCTTTTTGGAACCATAGAATTTTATTTAAGAAAAGAATAAGGAAAATTTTCAGATGACTCCATAGAATATAATAGAATTGAATATCCCTTAAGGTCAAGCACTCCATTTAACCCATTTGGAATTGAATGTACAGGGTGTTTTTATAGAGGTATAGAACTTTAAGTTGCAATAAAACAACGATGGATTATTCAATTGACATGAATTTTATTTATCCGAAAGATAATCTTGTGGCATTACATTTTAAATATGATTTCTGGCATATGACCGCCACGGCTGGCGCGGATGTAGTCCAATCTGGACGTCCAATTTTCGATGACTTTTTCCAACATTTGTGGCCATATATCGGCAATAATACGGCGAATGTTGTCTTCCAAATGGTCAAGCGTTTGTGGCTTTACCGCATAGACCAATGACTTTACATAGCCCCACAGAAAGTAGTCTAGCAGTGTTAAATCACAAGATCTTGGAGGCCAATCCACAGCTCCAAAACGTGAAATTAGGCGGTCACCAAACGTGTCTTTCAATAAATCTATTGTGGCACGAGCTGTGTGACATGTTGCGCCGTCTTGTTGAAACCACAACTCCTGGACATCATGGTTATTCAATTCAGGAATGAAAAAGTTAGTAATCATGGCGCTATACCGATCACCATTGACTGTAACGTTCTGGCCACCATCGTTTTTGAAAAAGTACGGACCAATGATTCCACCAGCCCATAAAGCGCACCAAACAGTCAGTTTTTCTGGATGTAACGGGGTTTCCACATACGCTTGAGGATTACCTTCACTCCAAATGCGGCAGTTTTGTTTGTTGACGTAGCCATTCAACCAGAAGTGCGCTTCATCGCTAAACAAAATTCGCTTATGAAAATCGGGAACAACGGTAATCTCGTTTTGGGCCCATTCGACGAATCTACGCCTTACTTGATGATCGTTTGGCTTCAATTCTTGCACGAGTTGGATTTTGTAAGCACGCAAACCAAGATCCTTCCGCAAAATCTTCCATAAAGTGGATGGACACAGATCCAATTCCTGTACTCGATGGCGGATGGACTCATTCGGGCCTTCCTCAATGCTACGCTCTACAGCAGCAATAGCTTCTTCTGTACGCACCGTATAGCGTCTCTGGGGATGCGAGTTATCAATAAGAGTAAACGTGGTGCGAAAACGTTCCATGGTTAATCGAATTAACTGCTCTGATGGACGATTTTGTCGACGATAAAATGGACTTAGTGCGCGATACGTTTTCCGCACAGAACCATTATTTTCGAAATAAAATTGCACTATTTGCAAGCGTTGTTCAGGCGTGAGTCTATTCTTGATGAATTGCCAAACCAAACTGAGAATAAAACACTTGACAGCTGTTAAATCGGTCGCCATCTTGAAAAGTAATGCCAACTTAAAGTTATATACCTCTATAAAAAAACACCCTTTACAAGTTTTGTTTAGTGTTTTCTGGTGGCACCATAAGCAAGTTTTTCGGTTGACTTTTGTTTGAGGTTTAGCGATTACGTAACCGTTCGGGACTTTGTGCAAGTGTTCTAAGCCTGTGGGGACTTTTTTTTGTCAAAATATATTGCCGTGCTAAGATTTTTGCTGCCCACTCTAGATATATGAATGTATAAGCAGGAGTATTAAGCTAAACTCCCTTGGTTTGAATTCGAACGTGGGTGCTAATGATGCGATATTTCAAGTGATATTATACGCAAGGCGATATCAGATGCTTTTGAGGACATTACAAAATTCATGAAAAAGTCCTTAAAGTTATGTATATAACGTCTATGTATCGTCTTAAACTGTCCCCTCAGCCCAGCAGCTATTCGTATATAAAAGTCTTCGAACAGAGACTTGAGAACTTTGACTTTCTTGTCTTTCCTTCTGTTTTAAAATTATTTTTTCCAGTTAAGCAGATGATTGGTTTACTAACGGGTGATTTTTTAGCTATTATCTTTCTGGCAACACTGGTTTAAACAGCTCACGCACGTTTCCTGTTTTGTTTCACTGTCAAACATCTTCAGTTTGGTCTCTAATTTAACCATGAATCGTCTTACAAACGAACAACGCTTGCAAATCATTGAATTTTATTATCAAAATGTGTGCTGTGGTAAGAAAGTTTATCGCGCGCTTCTCCATTTTATGGTCAGTTTAATCGACCCACCAAATTTACATTGTTGGACATTAAACCACCAACACGCTTACGTAGAGTGTGAACTGAAGAAAATATCGCTGCTGTATCGGCCAGTGTTAATGATGACCATCAATTATCGATTCGTCGCTGTTCGTAGCAATTGGGCCTCTGTTACTCAACAACGTGGAAAATTTTGCGGAAGGATTTAGGTGTGAAGCCTTTCAAAATACAGCTGGTGCAAGAATTGAAGCCGAACGACCTACTGCAACGCAGAATTTTTGCTGAATGGGCTCTTGGAAAGTTCGCCGAAGATCCACTTCTTTATCGAAAAATTGTGTTCAGCGACAAAGCTCATTTTTGGCTCAATGGATACGTAAATAAGCAGAATTATCGATCTTGGAGTGAAGATCAGCCAGAAGCATTGCAAAAGCTACCAATGCATCTAGAAAAAGTCACAGTTTGGTGCGGTTTATGGGCTAGTGGCATCATTGGACCGTACTTCTTCAAAGATGCTGCGAATCGTAACGTAACTGTGAATGGTGAGCTCTACCAAATTTTTTTTTTGCCCAAAATGCAAGAGCTTGACTTGCATCACATGTGGTTTCAACAAGACGGTGCCACATGCCACACAGCACGCGTAACAATGGACTTATTGAGAGGCGAGTTCGGTGAACATTTTATTTCACGTTCGGGAACGTTCAATTGGCCGCCTAGATCGTGCGATTTAACGCCTTTAGGCTATTTTTTGTGGGGCTATGTTAAAGCTCATGTCTATATAGACAAGCCCGCTTCAATTGACAACATTGAAGCATTTATTCGTGAGATACCGGCCGAAACGTTGGAAAGAGTTTGCCAAAATTGGACTAAGCGGATGGACCATTTGAGGCGCAGTCGCGGTCAAATTATATGGACTCCACTATCGATTCAAATAAAGATTTCATGCATTTTTCTGAATTTTATGTCTTTTTTTTAAATTTTCCTATAGCTCTCAAAAAATCATCCATTATAATAAACTTCTAGAATGGTGGGGTTACCATCTGTCGCTTACTCGGTTGTTTGTAGAGTTTATGGTGGTGAACAAACTTTCTTCAATGAATTCTAATCTTTCGGAAAAGGTAGCGTGCCTAATCTTTCTATGATGTTAGTTGGTGATTGTCTCATCTTGGCGGATCAAGGGGAATCTTGGATGAATTATTTGTAGAGTTGGGAAGTCTTATATTTTTTTTTAAATTTGCGTGAATAACCGTTTGTTTTTCGTTGTATTCGAATCAGAAATGCTTAAGTCCGCTAGCCTAATACATCTTTAAAATTTTCCCTGTCTATTTTGTCCGTCTAAATACTGTGGGTTAAGAGGTACCTCTGCCTGTGACAATAACACTCTTGAATAACAACATCGCTTTCATTTGTTCACATTTGAAATGTTTCTGCTGCAGAGGCAACATTTCATATTTATTTTTGTACCAATTTTTGTTTTTTGTTTTGTTTTGTTTTGTGTAATTTAATGAAAACGTGTGGAATTGTGACAATAATAAGAATGTATATCATGACTGACATTAGATGATGACATGACTCACTAGACAAAATTCCCCACACAATAACGACGATAGGCAACTGAAAGCTCAAAGCCATCCATACAAATAAAGACATTTTAGCACGACTTTTTGCCTCAACTGCCTGCCTTTTTTTGGAAAGGACCTTCTGCTGTAGATGATAGTGAAAAAAGGAGATCCTCTAATAGGGCATGTAAGCAGGTAAAAAATAAATATAAAAAGTAAATATTTGCAACAAAAAAAAAAAAAATAAAACGATAATAAGGAGAAGGAGAAAGGCTTTTTAAAAAGACTTACGTTTGAATTACACATTATTTATCTATGTATTTATAAAAGTACAAAAAAAAAATTAAAACAAATAAAAGAAAAGAAATATTCCACAGAAAATGAAAAAAAAAATTTCTATAAAACGTACGAAAGACAAAAAAATTATTTTTAAAACTATTTGGGTCGTAGTATGCCTGACTGACTGGCATTCTTCTTAGTAAACATATGTACTTGCATTTAATCGTCATCGTCACCATCATCATCATCATGCATTAAATACGAGTATAAGAGGATTTCATTAAAAAAAATTAAATTAAAGGGGATACACAGGAGCAGAAATTATATGTATTAAGTTTTTTATAAAAATGAATTTAATTCCCTGATGTACAGTTATAAGTAATGACTATAAATGTTATTGGAAACATTGTTCGTACGTACGTAATTGGTCATTACAACCCTTCAGTCAGGATTACGACCTAGTTTCTCACACCACTTATGTTGTGTGTGTTAATTTTATACAGGAGGAGGCGGGAGCTACAATTTAAAGTCGACTCCGAACGACAGATTTTTGAGAAACTTTTCATGGCAATTTTATTCACTCTCAAAGTTTTTGCCAGAAATCTGCTGAGAGGAAGTCGCCGAAGAAATACCTTTTGTATTTTATTTTGATGTCTGGCCTGGGACTCGAATCCTGGCTTTACGTCTAATAAGCCAACACACTACCTACTAGAACACGGCGACATTGCTTGCTAAGCGATATTGCGCATCAGCCTTTGGGACGCTGTAGTTTCCAAGGACTAAACTTGATTTGAAGTCGCCGTGGTGTAGTAGGTAGTGTGTTGGCTTACTATTCGTAAAGCCCGGGTTCGTATCCCAGGTCAGACATCAAAAATGAAATATGAAAAAAAAAAAAATATTTCTTCGGCGACTTCCTCTCAGCAGATTTCTGGCAAAAACTCTGAGAGTAAAATAAACTGCCATGAAAAAGTTTCTCAAAATTCTGTCGTTCGGAGTCGACGTTAAACTGTAGGTCCCGCCACTCACGTATAAAATTAACGCACACAACATGAGTGGTGTGAGAAGCTAGGCCGTAATCCTGACTGAAGGGTTGTAATGGCCAATTATGTATGTATGTATGTAAACTTGATTTAAGTTAGCTTGAGTTTTGTTTGTCACGTGAGATTCTTTTCTTTCTTTGTGTTGAGACCACAAATAGGCCAATTTGCGGAACACCTACTGCCTAGTTTCTTATCTATGATGGTGCCCTTGGTTCCAAACTAACATATCTACATACAGTTGTGGCCTTATAATTAGAAACGATGTTTCTGGAACAGAGTTCTCTGGAGTGTCAAATCTAAGTTTAATTTGTCCCAATCTGATGGAAAAACGTATGTAAGACGTCCCCCAAACAAAGCCTTTGATCCCAGGTACACAGTAAAAACTGTAAAACAAATTAACAAACATACATGTTGCTAAGTCGTTTCTAATTATAAGGCCACCACTGTATATATTCGAAGTTTAAAGAGCGATTTCTTAATATGATACCAGGTCGCTGATGTGGATCTGGGATAGATATTTAGACATTAGAAGGATTGGAGACGATTAGACATCTTCCTTGCAACATTTCAATTCATTGTAAAATAAGGTTAATAACCCTAGCAGAGTTTCCTTGAGGGCTGAATCTCTCTATTGGGAGTCAATATTCAGACTCTGCAGAGGTTTATATTGGGATTAAGCTGGCTGAGGGAGTCTTAGGCTAATTCTGATCAGAAAAAGTGGTGTACTATAGTCGTTAAAATAGTTCACTTAAAGCCCAGGCAATATAGGTTCGAAAGAAAATTGTTTTTGAACTTTAAAAACTACAAGGTTACAAACCCTCACACTCAGTAAGCCATCAACGAAGCCCCCGGTCACTGCAGAAACGTCATGGACTTTATCTGTTGATCTGTTCTGATCCATTTTCGTTAATTACTGACAGTAGAGGTCAGACATTGCACTAGCCTAGTATGTAGTGTATTGGCTACTTAGTTGCGAGCCCGTATGATTCAATCCCCAGCTTAGACATCTCGGACCAAACGAAATATGAACAGTTCTTCTGGCAGAACTACTAAGAGTACAATAAAACTGCCCTGAAAAGTTTCTCAAAAATCTTTCGGCTTTAAACTGTAGACCCCTTTATTAACACCTACAACGTGGGTGGCGTGAGCAGCAAATATAACCACAAAACAAATAAATTTTTGAATTAAAAAAAATTCAAAAAAAGCTTCTTTCATATTTTTCCAACCCAAACAACTCTTTCACTGGATCCTTTATTTTTATTTCAAGATCATCTTCCTATTCATACTTATCCCACCACTCAGTGCCCATCGTTAATTATTCAATGTCAGTCAGTCTGTCAGTGTCTTTACGCAGAATATAAGAAAGTCTCACAATTTTTTGAAGAGGGTGCTGCTGCTGGTTTAGGTGTCATAAGATGAAACGTTATTTTTGAATTTAAGAAGAAAAAAAAAGAAAAGTGTGAAAAAATAAAGAAAAATCACATAATTTTCCTTCGTTTCAAGTACTTCTTCTTATTGCCAGCTAGTGAGCCAGCCAGTCAGCCAGCTCATTAAAAGCGAGGGAGCGTAAAAACTTAAATTGAAATTAAAACTGAAACTGAAAGTGAAACTAAAACTGTTCTCGTAGCAACATAATGGATAGCATTGATGGCAATGACGATGGTGATGATGGTGATGAAGATGATGATGATGGCGATAAGTTGTAGTTGTAGGTAAAATTAAACTAACTAATTATGACGAGCAATGTTTAGGAACATCATCAACAACAACAAGAACAAAAAAAACTGTCGATAGAAATAAGAAAAGTTATGAGAAATAAAAATAGAAAGAAAACAAAAAGAAGAAAATCATGAAGAAAAGTATTGTTGTGGGAAAACCGGTCGAATTTTATTTTAATGAGCGCGCTTTAATTTTTTTTATGTGTTTTGTTAAAACGATTTAAAATAGAAAACAATTTCGAAATGACGCAACACATCCTTTAACATACAGTTGTGTTCATAAAAATAGGAGTGAGCCCATTGAAAAACAAACGCTTAAATTTTAACAAAAAAAAAAAAACATGGTTTAATTCAATTTTTTGGTGTAATGTAATGTTGATTCAATACTAAATTATTTAAGTTATTCATTAATTAAATAAAGCTTTCAACAAGTAAGTAACAGGAAGTTTAAAAAAATATCTTAAAAAAATGCTGTTCAAAATAATAGGAGTATTTCAGTTTTCATAAAAATTTACTATTAAAAAAGTTAAAAATGCTTATGACTATAATCAGAAACTTTAAATACGATTAGTATTTGGTAGAATAGCCTTTACTTATTATTACAGCAGCACATCTACGAGGCATGGAGTCAACTAAATCCTGACATTGTTTTAGTGGAATTTTATTCCACCCATCTTGCACTACAGACCACAACTCAGTTGCATTTGACGGTTTTCTCTCGGCAACATATTTTTTAACATCCCTCATAGATGTTCTATGGGATTAAGGTCAGGAGACTGAGCTGGCCACGCCATAACCTTTACCCCATTAACCCGAAACCAGTCATTTGCTAATTTACTGGTGTGTTTCGGGTCATTGTCTTGTTGGAATATCCATTTTAGAGGTGTGGAATATGGTAACATCACTTCTCTCAAAATGCTGACATTGACGTTCCTATCCATTATGTCTCTAATTCGATGTATTGGGCCTAAACCATTATATGAAAAGCTTCCCCATATCATTAGTTTTGCACCACCATGTTTAACTGTCTTTTGTGTATACTGAGCTTTATATTTGGTGTTGGGTGGACGTCTAACATGCTGTCTAGACCCAGTGCCACCAAATAAAACAATTTTGCTTTCGCCGGTCCACAATAAGTTCTTCATTTTTCTTTCGGATATTTGATATGTTCTTGGGCAAACTTTAAGCGTGCTGCTGCCTGTTTTGTATGTCAACAATGGCACCTTTTGTGAACTCCTTGCGTATAAATCGTTGTTCATCAGACGGCTACGAATAGCAGGGACACTTACGGCAAGATTCAGATCCTTTTGAATTTTATTTGAAGATGCTGAAGGATTTATTTGGCTGTATCGCACAATTCGGCGGTCATCGACAGTAGATGTTTTGGCCTTGCGCCCACGCGTTTCGGGCTTTTTTTATATTTTAATGTATTTGTGATCATTTGATCGGACTAACTTAAGATTTCCTTAGTTTCTTTATAAGTTTTGCCTTTATTTCGAAAAATTTTAATTACAGTACAGTACAGTGCTTTTCTCGTCCCACTATTACAAAAATTTATGTGAATCACTGTAGAAAAAGTTTTAACTACATTTTTCCGTAATTATTTTTCACTTTTTTCTTTAAATTATGTGCTGTTATATTTTTATTTTTAAAAGAACACTCACACTCCTATTTTTTTTGATCAACTGAAGTCAAGGGCAAATACAGAAATGAATCAATTTCATCGTAAATATTAAAGTTATTACGAGATTCCGTTTTGTATTTTATTTCTTACATATCGTTGTAACTACCATTAAAATATATCAAGTTTTGCAAATTGGTAGAATAAAAAATTTTAACTTTGAAAATATTACATGGCAGCACTCCTATTATTTTGAACACAGCTGTAGTTGTACGGATTTAGCAATACAAATTCGAACATATAATCTTTTTTAAACAAACAGTTTTTTAATTAAAAGTTAATTGTTATGAAGTCGTCTATTTTACCCATCGCCCGAGTTTTCATTATGATCGAGGAGAAAGCTTCTTCTAGTAATTTCAGGTTAAGGTCTGAACTGTAAAATAGAGGCAAAGCACGAATTTTTACGATCTTGTTGGACTTTCATGCAATCTGATTCTCAATATTGATACCATGAAGTCACCAGTCACCTAACAGTTCGCGTTAGAAACTTTCGAGTAAGTTCTTTTATGAACTGGAAGACTTTGGTTGTTCTTCTTATCAAATACGGCAGTTATGTCTCTAGGCATACCCATTGTCGGTGAAAAACGAATTTGGATATAAAATTCAATGATTTGTGAGCGTTGCACGTTTATTAGCCTGTTCACGGTGAAACGGTAAACTTTACTGATCTATTTTAACATTGCACAATGTCACGAATCCTTTTTTATACTGAAGAAATTTACACCGACATACTAAGAAACGAAACAATAACCCATTACAACAGATAATTAGATCTGTCTTTGTGAAAAATAATAATTTCCAGAAACAATTTTAGGCTAGTGTAACTGCAAATATATATGTAAGTACATATATGCAAATAAATAAAAATCTTAATAAAATTTCTGTTTAAAGTCTCGTATAAAAATTAACAGTCCTTCATCGTAATTTATAATAAAGGCACTACAAGTTGAGGTATGAGAGTACGAGCTGAAGCCCATAATAATAGCAGTGACGTCATCATGTGAAAATTAACAGCAGTTAATAGATATTCACAATATTGGATTATAATTTAAAAGAAGGCAATTAAAGCATTAAAGTAAATAAAATTATTTAAAACCTTGATTTAAATAATGAAAATAAAACACTTACCATTTAGAACTTTTTAAATGCGTTTTTAAATGCCACAAATACAATAAAATATTCATGTTGGCAACACCGATTTACAACGTTTACAATAACAGTAAAGGAATCACGAAAACAAAACTCTCGTTTACACATGCATTAGAAACAAATTTTTTAAATTACTCTCTAACACACACACACACATGTACCAACAGAAAAACCAACTGTTTAATGTTTTCAAACCATCAGTGAAAGTAAAGGTTGTGTATCACTTTAAATTTGTTTTTTTTTTTGTTTTTATTGTCTTTAAAGGGCATAAACGCGAGTGTTTAGAGAGAATATGCAACAGGAATTACAAACAGAGATATCATCTCACAAGTATAACTTTACTAAACCTAAGATAGTCATAATAAATCACAGCACAAAGTCACTAGCACACACACACACACACACACACACACACACAACAACAACAACAACAACAACAACAACAACAACAACAACACCAAACACTTAAACTTCTTGGTACAGAAAAACCAGAGCTTAACACTCTAATACTTTCTCTCGATATTTAATATACTCACGAAGAGTATAAGTGTAAGCAACAAGGAATACTAGTTTTTAAAAGTTATTGTTTTTGTTGTGATTTCATGTACAACTGATTTTGGTTACTCTCTAAGGGTTCACACTCAAGTTTTTTTGCTGTCAAAGTCACAGTAGTAGCCTTCTGTGTTTGATGGGCAAAATCAAAACAACTAGGAATAGTAGACAACAAAAAAAAACACAATAAAGAGAAGAGCATGGAATAGAACAAAAAAAAAAAAAAACAAAACCACAAGAGACTTGATTAGATTAAAAAAACAACTTATTTTAAATGGCGTTAACGCAAATCAAGTACACACTCACACAAACACACGCATTACACTACTATATAACGTGGAAAACGACCACGACGATGACAACGTTAATGAAGATGATGACGAAGCACCCAACAGTACCGTTCTTTATACGTTTTATAATTTAACTACAATATTTTAATAAAATTTTCGCTTTTATTTTATGAAATACAGTCGATTCGTGGAAAACAAGGAAAATGTCGTGCGTGTGTTTGTGTTTGTGTGTGACACAACACAAAAGCCATTCAGTCAGTCGCTAAAGCAAGTGAAAATAACAAAAAGGCGACAGAGTGTTGAGCCTTTTTTTGTTTTCTGTTTTGTCGGTCTATGTTGTAAATTTCATATGAAACACACGAATGCACGGTGGGTTTCAATGCTGAAACTTATTTTCATTTCAATAAAACATGTACAATAACAACGACAATAACACTCTTTTGTAATTTAAATATAAGCTAACTAGTGATGATTTTGTTCTACTGTGCCTGCCATATGATTATTAAATTTCTTCCTCTTTTTTAATTTCATTTTATTTGTAATACAGAGGCAAAATACGAAACGATACGATACGATGCGATACGAATCACGATTTTATTTTGCATGTCAGTTAGTAAATAAGTAGTAAAAAAAATAACAACAACTGCAACACGCGACAACATTGGCTGAAAAAACAAACAATAAGCAACAACAACAACAACATTATTATTATTATTATTAACAAGTGACCTTTCTCAATGATTTGTTTATAAAGTTGTTGTTGTTGTTGTCGTTGTTGTTTGTTCTTACATACAAAAAGCATTTTTAGCATGCGTGTGCATGTATTTTATACTCGTACATGATGTAAATGTGTTTAAATATGTTAATGTAGGCCGCCAGAGAGACTCACGAGATTGAGGGAGAGAAAAAAGTTATAGTAGTACTCTTACCTATACAAACACATGTTTATAAAATGTAAGAAAAAAGAACCGCCAAAAGCCTTAAAGCTAAACTAATACAATACCAGTGTTGCCAGCACTAGATTTCAGTTGAACATAACCTTATTTTCCAAAAATAACCGATTTTTTGAAAAACTAAACACTATCGTAGATCAAGGAAATAAAGTTTACATGTATTTAAACAATAATTTTTTTTCTCATGTTTAATTAATCATACTTTTTAGGTCTATTGCTGCAACTCACTCTACCTTGGTTAACCTAGCTGAGAAATAATCATTTTCTAAAGGCACAAACAAAATTCTAGTGACTTAAAATATTGAAAAAATGATTTTAAAAGGCACATTCGTCAGGCCTTTTTTTGCTTTAAACGTCTCTTTTTATGTAATTCTTTAAGCGTAAGAATAACTCTGCGTCAACTTTCCAGTTTTCTTGAAATTGTTGATAATTGCTTGGCAACGAATACCTAGCTGTACATGCCAACGTCCAAGCTCTTAATTTTTTTCCATGATTTAATTCATAATTTTTTTTCTCGATAAGAGGGAGGTGCGCTTTTGACAGAAGACAGAAGTGAGTTCTCTAATCTGCAATACCTGCTTTATATTCAAAAATCAGTTTTTTTTTTTAAATTTTAAAATTTAAATATGATTTCGCCAACACTAAAACCAATGGCAACCCTTATTTATATAGAACAGACTCATTATAATGCTTTTTAATTACGTGTTTATATTTGTGTGTGTATAATAGTAGTAAACGTGCCATATGGTTTTTTGTTTATATTACATTAAGAGAGAGTCAGCCAATGTAATGTTAGGGTGGGAGAGAGACAAAGAGAGAAAGAAAAACTATGCATAAATGCTAGTGTGTTAAATATTTGAGGTGAATAATAAAAGAAATCAATCAAAAACTCTTATACAAATAAAACAACAATAACAACAGCAACAAAAAATATATTTGTAGAAACATTTTGTTTACGGTTGTTATGGCAACAATAACAAACATTGTTTCTGTGTGTTATTATAAGTGTGTGTTAATTTCAATAGGCATATACGCATACATACATACAAAGCAAATGAAAATAAAAGAAACAAAAGTAGAACCCAATTTTTTTGGAAATAATACACTTAAAAGTCTTCTCCTAAGCTGCTTAAAAGGACTTAAAAGCATCGGAAAAGGAGACTGAAAAGCTCCTGATTTTTAGTACATCCACTATCTCCTAAAAGTTGTACGCCTATCTATCGTGAGCAATTGAAAAACTATGTATTGACTCAAGTAAAAGACACCGTGGCGTATGCGGAATGAGAAATTAATCATACGTTGCGGTATGTTTTGTAATTGTACGAAATTTTGTACGAAATATTTTTGGTTACACCAAATGAAGGTTCGTTGTTAATGGTAATAAAAGGAATCGATTTTAATTTTAATTAATAATTAATTAATTAAAATAAATAGAATATTAAAAAAACTCTGTGGCTACGGCCACATTGAATTCAAGGAAAAGCGTTTCATGAGGCAAAAAAAACCAAATTAATAACGATAGACCAGACAAAAAGCTTCTATAAAAAAAAACAACCGTTAAACAGCGTTAAAGGTCATTCGAAGGATGACAGAGAAAATCAATTAATTGACAATCAGCACTGAAAAGGAAAGAAGAAATTTTAAAAACAAGGGTTTGATAAAAATAATTCCGTTTATGAAGTTAAAAGAGCAGATTATGGCAATGCATACCTACATATATAAGAAGAGATACAATATCATGGCGTAAGTAGAGCGGTTTTTAAGCTAGGTATTAAAAAATCAAAAGCGGAAAAAATAAATGAGAATCGAACTACTAGTAGTAATGACCTTACGATAATACAAGTGAAAAGTAAGATTTGTGAGGTATTTCACTGGCAGTACCACAGTAAAAAATTGTTGTGAATCATTATTTAAAAATTCAATTGAAGTCGCCGTGCGCAATATCGCTTAGCGAGCAATGTCGCCATGTTCTAGTAGGTAGTGTGTTGGCTTATTAGACGAAAAACCAGGGTTCGAGCCCCAGGCCAGACATCAAGACAAAATACAAAAAGTATTTCTTCAGTGACTTCCTCTCAGCAGATTTCTGGCAAAAACTCTGAGAGTAAATAAAAATTGCCATGAAAAGTTCATAAAAAAATTTGTCGTTCGAAGTCGACTTTAAACTGTAGGTCCCGCCACTCATGTATAAAATTAAAAACACACAACATAAGTGGTGTGAGAAACTAGGTCCTGAGAAACGAGGTCGTAATCCTGACTGAAGGGTTGTAATGACCAATTATGTGTGTAATATCGGATTATGGTATTCCAAAGTACCAGACAAAAACGGCAATTATACCCATTACGTATCTGCGGTGGAAATTTGTAACATTTCCTTTCCACAAAAAATGAATCTTTTGTATCTGGCAGTTACATGAGAAATACAAATTAAAACGAACTTAAAACCCGATGTAAAGCTGTCAGTACTATTTCACCTAAGACCACCATGTATTGTTGTATATTTCGGCATATATTTCTGGCCATAAAATTCCAGCAGAGCTCTTTCAAGTTGAACTTTTTGGTTCTCTGATCAAAAACCCGATTCTATTGCGTCTTGTGCACCTCTGTTGAATTTAAATTTACATTATTGAGAGAGTCTTGAATAAATTGAAACAACGATAAGCTAAAGGTACAATACACGGGCGCCACAGTGAATGCATTCAATCCAAGGCGAATTCATTACGAGGTGGGACTAGTATTACAATAAGTACAACAATACAAAAACAACAGGGATTTTTTGTTGTTGAGAAGTAGTAATGTTGTCAAAAACAGCTGACTTAAGAATGACGATGGGAAGAAAAATGTTAAAAAAAATTATAAAAATTGTTAAAGAATGACGATGGGAAGAAAAACGAAATTGATTATCAAAACAAAATACACAAAAACCAAAAATTTTTCGACATTGTTACTTCCTATCAGCTGGTCTTTCGCTCTCACCTTATAATGAATTCGCCTTGATTCAATCTTTGCAGCCAAGTTCGCTCAGTTTCCGATGAACCATCAAATATGTCTACGAACTGTTTTTGTCATAATAGAACATAACAACTTTGTGTGATCCGTCTTCCACTTAAAAATAATCAGTTCGAAAACGAGAATAGTCTTCATAAACTTCACCAGTTTCTTTTAGCAGCCCGCGATGTATTCTTACTATTTCTATAATAGAAAAGCAAAATATGATGACAATGTTCTGAATTTTCAGTCATTTTTAAGCGCAAAAAGTTTTCGCAGAATAATGTGCTTTAATAATATCTTCTAACAAAGTGAAGCTTAAAATATCATCTTTCCAAACAAAGTTACAGTGTTTCCTAATGCAATTAATATTGCCAAAAAAAATTGTAAACGAATTTAATGGAACACCCAATTATTCAAAATGTTACGCTTACGATTATTGTGTTACTCACTCATTGTTGCTTTTAATTGACTTTGGAGTCTCAAAAAAATCGCACTTAAGCCTCATACACTAAATTCTAATAAACTATTTTGAGAGTTGAAATCATTAAATTTTCTCGTTTATTTGTTTTTTCGATGCAATACATTTTATTGTCTTTTTAAACGTCAATAGCCCAGACAATTGAAGTTTGCCAACATTATGTTCTTAAAAATTCTCACGTCATTAAAGCTAATGAATGACAAACCCAACCCATCTTAACAGCGATTAAATTATTTATAGAATTTTAGTTATTTTTAGAAGAACATATTTGACCTGCGTCTTAATGAAGCCAAAAATAATCTAGATTGTATCGATTACATTTAATTGTTTTGGGCGATTTGCTGTCACTGTAATAGTAAAAGAAAATAAAATAATTCGATGGCGTATGATTAATATTAATTTATGGCATAAAAAATACACGTGGATTCACAAAATATGAGTACGATTTAGAAATTTTGTTTAGTAATTCCTTTCAAATTACATGGTGCGACAGTGAAAATAAAGCCGAATAACAACCTAGTCTAAGTTATTCACTAGGTTGAGTACAACTCAAAAATACTTTTTTTATTTTTCTCGAACCCTCCAAAACTTGTTTTATTTGACAAAAACGGTCTTTTTGATCTTTTCACACAAAATTATTGATCACACAAAATATGTTTGAACGTATTTTAAAAATTTAAAGTTTTTTAGAAAGCGGGGAGATTAGTCTTTAAATCGGTGTACATAAACATTTTGTTCAAACTTATATTGGGTGATTTTTTGAGAGCTATAGGAAAATTTAAAAAAAAAAAAACATAAAATTCAGAAAAATGTATGAAATCTTTATTTGAATCGATAGTACGGTCCATATAATTTAATGTTTGAAGATTATTTCATGCAAATGATGACCGCGACTGCGCCTCAAATGGTCCATTCGCTTAGTCCAATTTTGGCATACTCTTTCCAACATTTCGGCCGGTATCTCACGAATAAATGCTTCAATGTTGTCTTCCAATGCGTCAATTGAAGCGGGCTTGTCTGTATAGACATGAGCTTTAACATAGCCCCACAAAAAATAGTCTAAAGGCGTTAAATCGCACGATCTAGGCGGCCAATTGACCGGTCCCGAACGTGAAATAAAATGTTTACCGAACTCGCCTCTCAATAAGTCCATTGTTAAGCGTGCTGTGTGGCATGTGGCACCATTTTGTTGAAACCACATGTCATGCAAGTCAAGCTGTTGCATTTTGGGCAAAAAAAAGTTGGATATCATCTCACGGTAGCGCTCACCATTCACAGTTACGTTACGATTCGCAGCATCTTTGAAGAAGTACAGTCCAATGATGCCACCAGCCCATAAACCGCACCAAACTGTGACTTTTTCTGGATGCATTGGTAGCTTTTGCAATGCTTCTAGCTGATCTTCACTCCAAAATCGATAATTCTGCTTATTTACGTATCCATTGAGCCAAAAATGAGCTTCGTCGCTGAACACAATTTTTCGATAAAGAAGTGGATCTTAGGCCAACTTTCCAAGAGCCCATTCAGCAAAAATTCTGCGTTGCAGTAGGTCGTTCGGCTTCAATTCTTGCACCAGCTGTATTTTGAAAGGCTTCACACCTAAATCTTTCCGCAAAATTTTCCACGTTGTTGAGTAACAGAGGCCCAATTGCTGCGAACGGCGATGAATCGATAATTGATGGTCATCATTAACACTGGCCGATACAGCTGCGATATTTTCTTCAGTTCGCACTCTATGTAAGTGTGTTGGTGGTTTAATGTCCAACAATGTAAATTTTGTGCGAAATTTAGTCACAATAGCCCGAATAGCCGCTTCAGTGGGCCGATTAAACTGACCATAAAATGGAAGAAGCGCACGATGAACTTTCCTAACAGAGCACGCATTTTAATAATAAAATTCAATGATTTGCAAGCGTTGTTCGTTTGTAAGACGATTCATGGTTAAATTAGAGACCAAACCGAAGATGTTTGACAGTGAAACAAAACACTAAACGTGCGTGAGCTGTTTAAACCAGTGTTGCCAAAAAGTTAATAGCTAAAAAATCACCCGTTATATTATGAGTTTTGATGGGGTAAACTTGGAAGATATTATTTTTTTTTTTCTTATTTTTTCAAGTTTGGCAATTCTTAATTGCTAAATTTAATTAAAAAATATGATATAAGTGGTGTCATTCTTAAAGTGCATTCTCTTGTGAAGAGAACGTCACTTCGTTTGATAAAATTAGACAAGAATTACAGTAGTTATGATTTAAAGAGTATAACAGCTGAGCAATATCTTTTTATATATGCTGTCTTATCAAATGAATTTTCAGTTCAAAATTTTTCAAAATTTTTGATTCAATTCTGCTTTGCAAATAGAAAAAAAATTAAATTTAGAATATTGTATTCAAACTAATGTCTCTGAAATTTTATTACATACAGTCACACAGATAATTATACGTACCCCCCTAAAAACCATTTTTTTTTAAAGTAATGGACTTCTAATCTAAAATTTCTTTACATTAGCGTCTGTAACGACAAATTTACTTAAATAAAGAAAAAATATTCCCAAAATCTATGAATTTGTGACTGCAGTTTGCTTAAAACCAATATGGTACCACAGAAAATTATACGTACGACGTATATTACGTAAAAAAAATTTCTCCAACGGCATCCCGGTATATAAAAGGTATTGTGGATAAAAATCCTAGGACTACCGCCGTAGAAATACGAAATACCTCGGAAAGTGATGACAGTGTTATTGTGCATTCCGAAACAGTTCGAAGTGTTTTGAGAAAGAACGGTTTCCGAAGCCGAGTGCCGAGAAAAAAGGCCACGATTGGAATTTGCCCAATAATATATGGACAAGTCAACTGATTTTTGGGCGAATGTAATATTTAGTGATGAGAACAAATATAATTTGTTCGACTGTAACGGAAAACAAAAAAAATTGTCGCAAAAATCAGTTGACTTGTCTATATATTAACATTTAAAAAAAAATTATTTTTAGGGGGTACGTATAATTATCTGTGTGACTGTATATGTAAACAAAAATTTTTTTTTCAAAAAATCCAAACGACCAACCTATAGGCATGAGTGAAATATTTCAATACTATGAATTAATATTAATCATACGCCATCAAATTAATTTCCTTTCTTTTGCTATTACAGTTGCAGTAAATCACCGATTTTTTTTGCTAAAATAATTCATAACGAATACGTGTTACAAAACAATTAAATGTAATCGATACAATTGCTATAAAAATATGTACATATTCTAGACTATTATTGGCTTCATTGAGACATGGGTCAAATATGTTCTTTGAAAAATAACTAAAATTCTATAAATAATTGTGTCGCTGTTAAGATGGGGTTGGGTTTCTCATTCATTAGTTTTAATGACGTGAGAATTTTTAAGAACATATTGTTGGCAAAATGGTCTTTTAGAGTAATTTCAAATGACTGAATAAGATTTTTTTTAATATACCGGCGTCTGTTGTCGCCTTAGACTAGTAGATAGTGTGATGGTTTATTAGACGTGAGGCCACGGTTCAAAATCTAGGTCAGACCTCTCTAACAAAACAACTTACTATCAGCGGATTTCAGGCAAATAAAATCGCAGTGAAGCCGCCGTAGTCTAGTAGGTAGTGTGTTGGCTTTTTAGACGAAAAGCCAGGGTTCAAACCCCAGGCCAGACATCAAAGCAAAATCCAAAAAATATTTCTTCGGCGACTTCCTCTCAGCAGATTTCTGGCAAAAACTCTAAGAGCAAAAATAAAATAGTTATGAAAAGTCAAATCTGTCGTTTGGAGTCGACTTTAAACTGTAGGTCCCGCCACTCATGTATAAAATTAACACACACAACATAAGTGGTGTGAGAAACTAGGTCGTAATCCTGACTGAAGGGTTGTAATGACCAATTATGACTGTAAAATTTCAATGAAAAACTTTTTAAAAATCTGTCATTGCAACGCTTTAGTCAGGATTACAACCTAGCTTCTCACACCACCCATGCTATAAGTCTTAATTTTATCTAGGAGTGGCGGAACTTTCTATTATACTTTCTACTATTGACATTAAAGGTGTCAAGAAAATTTATTGTATTTAAGGACAAATAAAAAAATATTTCGTTGCTCAAAATTCGGATTGGGAAGGAATTTGTTCATTAGGAACGTCTAGAACTTGATCAAACTATTCTGATCTGTTCTCTCAACAATTATTGCAATTAAATCAAGTAATTTAATTAAAATTGGGGGGAAAGGACAACACCATTTCGTAGACATCTTTGATGAAGCGACAAAATAATGAGAAAACTTGACTGCAAAGTTTGAATGCATCTATCATAGAGCCTGGATCCAGTAACTCTAGATTATCATTTGTCTCGCTCTCTACAGAACTCTGTCAATAATATAAATTGAAATTCCCTAGAGGTCTGCCAAGTGCAATTAAATTAGTTTTTCGCTTGGAGAATCAAGAAGTTCAACTTGGATTAATGTGAATGGAACTGCTGCCTAAAATCGATCAAAACGGCTTATATTTGATTTTATGTCTTATGCATTTCAATTTTTATATTCACCACTGTACATATAAAATAGCCAACTGCAAATCACACACCCAACCCAGGCAGCAGGCTAACTCTACGCGTAACATTTTCAATTAATAAATTGCAAAACATTGTGAATCAGGGACAAAAAATGTAATAATTTGCATATAAATAAATATGCCTGCATATATTAAATATAACAACAGCATATTGTATGTACATAAATATATTAAAATAAATGCATTTTTAACATGGTCTAATAATCTTTTCAACAATCAGCCTTATTCTTGTTCTATTCTATGAATAAATTGCAAACAACATTGTAGTTTTATATCAAAAAACAAAGTATGGACAAAGAATGTGTCCACTTTCAACAACACTTTTCTATGGCGTTGTTAAAGAAGACAAGGTAAAAATAATTAAAACTTTATATTCAATATTTCTTCTTTTTGTTCTTCTTATTTTAGAAATCAACAATCAAAAGCACAATAAATACAATAGAGATCGCAAAAAAAGAAAGAAATGGGTTTTGCAAGGCATTAAACTCAGGTACAATGCCACTACAGCGTATGGGACATATATTCCTCTGTCATAGAAGGGTGCGAAGACTATTTGACTATTATTTTCTATTTTTTTTAATACCTGTTTTGTATCGTTATAAACACTGATCTATTATCAAGAAACAAAAAACATCTTCAGGCGATTTATAGAACGAAAAGAAGAAAAAAAATTCCCAATAAAAACCGGTACAAAGAGAGTGAATGCTTTTTTTATAATAAAGGAATCATTAAAATCGAAAAAATAAAATAAAATAAAATAGTATAAAAAGGATAATTGAACATATAAACAGGGTATGGCACAATGGTCCGTAAAGATTTTGTCCCTTATTGTACCTTGAAACTGTAAAGAGAGGACTATTGGGTTACTAGACGGAAGATGCGAGTTCTCATCTCGGAATTATTGAAATATTGACTTAGAAAAGCTCGTTCAGAGTCAATTTTTAACTGTAGGTCCTGTCAATTATGTATAAAATTAACACACAACATGACTGGAGTAAGAAGCTAGGCCTATAGTAAAAGAATTTCATTTTCCCGCACCCGCACTTCCCAAAAACCTGTTTTAAAATTTTATTCCAGAAAACATCCATCATCCATCCATTATCCCTTAATACGGTAGGTACTCTGAATAAATAAAATGCAATAAAAGAATTTTTATTTTGTATCTAACTAAGCACCCTGTATACGCTCAATGTACTCTTCTATAAGACTCATTCTCATACGTGAGTATCACCTAGAGTACCGGGTATTATGGATTGTAATTGAAACAATATTTACAATAATTTATAACAATAAAATTATAGTAAATACAACAACAACAACAACGCAAACACACACACACACACGTTCACACCAGACAACAATAAAATGAACAGCAACAATACGACAACAATAGAAAGGAACAGAAACAGAATAACAACAACTACAATAGAAAAAAAGAAATATACTCAAAGGGGTCCTTGTACTAAACACATGTATTCCCACATACACAGACGAAAGAAATCAGCCTTTAAAGGCTTCTCTCATTGTTTTTTTACACAATATTTGTAGGGTTTTCATATCACAAACTACACAAAACACGCAGACTGGCATAGCGAAGTACCGATGTAGTACACACATACATTGATACATACATACGTGTAAATAAAATTATATTTTGAGGAAATGACGTGATAGTAGTAGTAGTAGTAGTAGTAGTATCAGTACCTAGTGTATAGTGTATTCATATGTGTAGCTGGATACAAAAATGGATGTGTATTCTGTGTGTAGATTTGTACATAATTTCGGTTCATGGGGAAAGGCATCGTTGTGTAGTATATGAGAAGGCTAAAAAAAGAGAAAAAGAGAGAGAATATCACATACATATGTATACATGAATAGATCATAAATGCAACAAGGTCTGAAGAAAAAAAACATAATACACATGGGGGACTCCATAACCAAAAAAGTTCTGATTGTGATCATATTTTCTGTTTTTTTCTAACGATAATCCTTATCATTTTAATATTTTAAAATTAAATTATATTTAAAATAAATTAAAATTGGTGTTAAATTAGTTTAAAATTAAAATAAATACTTAAGCTAATAATAAAGAATAGAAAAAAATAAATATTTTGTAAGGATATCGTGTTTATATAGAAAAAAATGCAAGTCATCGACCAATACATAAAAGTCATCGACCAAAAAAATGCAAGTCATCGACCAACAAAATGCAAAGTCATCGAAAAATAAACTGCAACTCAGCGACCAGAAAAATGCAAGTTAGCGACTGAAAAAAATGCAAGTCATTGGTCAAAAAAGTGCAAGTCATCGGGCAAAAAAATTCTAGTTTTTGTACAAAAAACACAAGTTGTCGATCAAAAACTGCTAGTTAACGACCAGAAAAATACAAGTCGGCAACCAAAAGAATTCAAGTCATTGACAAAAAAACGCAAGATATCAACAATTTTGCTCGGTTTATTATTTATTTATTTATTTATTAATTACAATACAATTACAAATTATATTCTATAATTAGAAGCGAGCGAAGTAACTTGACTATGTGCTCAGTGTAGTGTCACAGACCAGAGTCTCTGGTGGGAATCGAACCCACGACCCTCGCGCTAATAGTCTAGCACACTACCCACTAGTCTACCAGGCACCCTTGCTCGGTTTATATAGAAAATTTTTTGTTGCTTTTTTGAAGAAAAAAATAAGCTTCGTCACCTATATCTCTGGTCCCAAGTAAAGTCAGATCTAAGGAAACCTGTTTTTCAAATCATTGATAGCATGGCTATCCACCCCTCTAGACCCATTTCCTATAGAGTTTAACGTCTACTGCGAAGGAAAGATTTTTGATGAATTTTTATTTCACACTACCTACCAGACTACGACGACTTCCGGCGTGAGGCCTTCAAATGTTAATTCTAGTTCTTCTATTTCAATTCAAAAAAAATAAAACAAAATTCTTTTACACCAATATTCAACGTTATGGAATAGCCCATATGTGTATGCATATACATACATATGTATATAAATGTTTCATGTTCGTTTATATATTTTTTTACGATAAATTATACCATAACCAGGCGTGCATCATTTGTAGCAGCAGGTCGAAGCCAAAAAAAAAACATAAAACAAAAAAAGGCTAAAAAGAAAATAAAATACGAAAGCGTTAAAAAACAGCAAAAAGGAAAATAAAGAAAAAGAAAAAAATACAGACAAAAAAAAAAACAGAAACACAATAACAGCGGCAATAACGGCAACGGCAACGGCAACAACAGCACTAACAAATACGAAGAAAAAACAATAGGAAACCTTTTTGTTAGAGAGAAAAAAAGAAAACGCCGTTGCAAATATGCCTGTTATAAACAAAACACTGTTGTTAACACCTGCACAGTGGGTGCAACAAAAATAAAGAATGGAGGAAAAATATTAGAAGGCAATCAGGCGATACCATCAGAATTGCAATACTATGGAATTGGCATCGGAACAGAAAAAACGGACGCCCTGCTCACCTGCAAAGAATGCAAGTAGAAGCCGAAGTAGAGAGCAGCAGAAATAGTTAAAGTGGAGGCGTTGGCACATAATAGAGATTTGTTCAGGAAATTTATTGGGGCCCTATGCTCCTTCTAGGAACAACGGATAGATTAGGTGACAGACCTTCCATGAAGCGTAAGCGCTCCCACATAAGGTAGCGTTTAGGACCATTATGATACCATAATTAATATTCTGCCCGAAGAACAAGCATTCCTTAAAGGAAATCAAGTTAACTCGAAAATGAATTGTAAAGGGTGTTTTTTTATAGAGGTATAGAACTTTAAGTTGCAATAAAACAACGATGGATTATTCGATTGGCATGCATTTTATTTATCCGAAAGATAATCTTGTGGCATTACATTTTAAATATGATTTCTGGCATATGACCGCCACGGCTGGCGCGGATGTAGTCCAATCTGGACGTCCAATTTTCGATGACTTTTTCCAACATTTGTGGCCGTATATCGGCAATAATACGGCGAATGTGGTCTTCCAAATGGTCAAGCGTTTGTGGCTTTACCGCATAGGCCAATGACTTTACATAGCCCCACAGAAAGTAGTCTAGCGGTGTTAAATCACAAGATCTTAGAGGCCAATTCACAGGTCCAAAACGTGAAATTAGGCGGTCACCAAACGCGTCTTTCAATAAATCTATTGTGGCACGAGCTGTGTGACATGTTGCGCCGTCTTGTTGAAACCACATCTCCTGGACATCATGGTTGTTCAATTCAGGAATGAAAAAGTTAGTAATCATGGCTCTATACCGATCACCATTTACTGTAACGTTCTGGTCACCATTGTTTTTGAAAAAGTACGGACCAATGATTCCACCAGCCCATAAAGCGCATCAAACAGTCAGTTTTTCTGCATGTAACGGTGTTTCCACATACACTTGAGGATTACCTTCACTCCAAATGCGGCAGTTTTGTTTGTTGACGTAGCCATTCAACCAGAAGTGCGCTTCATCGCTAAACAAAATTCGCTTATGAAAATCGGGAACAGCGGTAATCTCGTTTTGGGCCCATTCGACGAATCTACGCCTTACTTGATGATCGTTTGGCTTCAAATCTTGCACGAGTTGGATTTTGTAAGCACGCAAACCAATATCCTTCCGCAAAATCTTCCATACGTTCTGCAGCAGCAATAGCTTCTTCTGTACGCACCGTACAGCGTCTCTGGGGATGCGAGTTATCAATAAGAGTAAACGTAGTGCGAAAACGTTCCATGGTTAATCGAATTAACTGCTCTGATGGACGATTTTGTCGACGATAAAATGGACGTAGTGCGCGATACGTTTTCCGCACAGAACCATTATTTTCGAAATAAAACTGCACTATTTGCAATCGTTGTTCAGGCGTGAGTCTATTCATGATGAATTGCCAAACCAAACTGAGAATAAATTACTTGACAGCTGTTAAATCGGTCGCCATCTTGAAAAGTAATGCCAACTTAAAGTTCTATACCTCTATAAAGAACACCCTTTATATTACTGCCATCCTTACATTGGAGAGTTTAATGATAGAAAATGTGAGGTTAAGATTCTAAGGGCAAGTGCCGGGCACTGACATATATGGCACAATATAGTCTCCTCCTCCTCCCCAGACCCACAACTCCTGCAGAAATCATTCGATAAAGTCCCAAAACAATCCGAGAGCCCGAGAGGACAAGGAATAAGTTAGTCTCAGAACATTTGTCAGAAGACTGCTGGGAGGGGAGGAGGGGTCAAAATTCCACAACTGAAGTATTTAAATTCAAATTAATTCTTCCTTTAACCCATTTCGCGCCACAGTAACAATGTTTTAGTCTTTAACTATTGTAGTTCTCTACGTAATGAATACAATTTGAATGGTTAGTTTGTGTTGCAAGTGTCTGTGTGCGTGTCGGTGTGGCAGTGTGAATGACAGTGCAAGTGTGTGTGTGTGTGTGTGTCTGTGTTTATATAATTGTATGGTTGGTTGGAAATATTCAAAAAATAACGTAAAACTTTAGCGCACGTGTGTATACAAACAATTTGCCACTTCCACACCGTCTCCCTCTCTCACTCGCGCTCTCTCGCTAGCATTTTCTATCTCTTATTTTTCTCTGAACAAAACACTAGACAAGTTGGTTGAATACTCAATGTGAGAATGTGTCTATGTGTGTGTGTGTGCCTGTGTAAGAGAGAAAGGCAGGAGCATAGCAAGAGAAAGAGTAGACAAACTTTGTGTGTGTGTGTTAGTAAGTGAATGCGAAAGTTATGGTAGCATATTTTAAGGCATCAAGCGAACAAAAAAAGAAAGAAAAAATTGGTAGTTAGACGGTTGTTACTATTAGACAAAAATTTCAAAATATTTTTTAACGTTAGCCAGAAAGGACGTGGCGTTATTAACATATTTCTAATCCTTTTAATAAAAGGCGATTTTTTTAATCTAAATATTAACGGTTTTCAAAACGATATCTAAAAATAATTGTAATTTTAAATTTTAACTAATTATTTCAAAAAACCCTAAAAAGTATGCTAAGTTTTAACACACTCACATAACAACAAAATAGTGTCTAAGTGTTGTTTTTTTTTCTTCACTTATTCGTATAGTTTTAACATTTAGCCTTTAACATGGCACTAATGGTAGTATTGATCGTTAATAAGTGCAATTACCTGATGAGGAGTGCCTTTTTTTCTGGTGAAGTGGTGTTTGCTTTTAGGCGCAGGTCTTGTATATAGCCTTAATGTAGGCAAATAACAAAAATACAACCAACAACAGACCAGCAAAAGCAATACTATTATTTTACAATTTATTTTCTGTTCATTTTTTTACACGTTTTGAAAAAAAGGAAAAGAAAATATAGAAAACTTCGTTAAAGTTGTGGTAGAGCTTAGCAAGAAGAACTACAAAAACTACATGGAAATTTCAACCAACTCGTGTTAGTAACAGTTTAGAGTTAGTCAGCGAATGTATTTTATAACGGGCGATCAAAGTTAGTATGTAATTAAAAAGAGAAAAACAAAATGAAATAAAATATAACCACACATCACTTTTAAAGAAAATAACGGAAAAAACCTTGAAATTGCAGTGATTGCTGTGATTGCATAATACAAGATAAAATTAAAAAGAAAAGAAATCTAAACAGAAAATAAATGTAAATAAAAAAGTGCATGTTTTATACAAAAAATAATGAATAAAACCAAATAAATTGAATTAATGAAGTGCCTTTATACAATATTTTAAAGAGAGAAAATGGAAAAAAATGAAAGAAAATAAACAGTATTATCTACAAAGCAATTATACCTAAAAGTATGCAATTATTTCAATACATAAAATTAATTGCAAAAGAAAATATGCTATAATTTTAATGGCAAGCAAATTAAATTTATAAAATATGCAAAATAAAAATTCTTTTAAAACGTTTTCTATAAATTCTAAATAAAATATTTAAAAAATATCAAAATAATTTAAAAAACTGACAGCCTAAAATTAGGCAATAACATATTTTAAAAATTCTAAACAAAAATTTTAAACCAAAAAAATTAATAACAAATACAAGTGTAAATAAAAACAAGTTATAATTGATAACTTAATAAACTTTTGCCTAAAAAAAATAAAAAATTACCCTAAAAGTATGCTTTAATTTTAAATATAAATTTTATTAACACTATGGTAAGGCAGATTTTAAAGACTGAAGAAAACTTGTTAAACTTGTTAAGAAAATTTCCGAGAAAAAATTATTTAAATTAAAATATAATTAAGAAAATTCAATTGGATTATAAAAATAAAATTTAATAGTTTACGGAGTTCAGTAAAAAATTTTAGGTCGTACGAACTGAAAAGTATGCAATCTTTTTAAAGCAGAAAAAAGGTTTGTTCTTAAGAGATCACTAGCATGTCAATAGCTACAGAAAAGTCTCTGCCACTAAAAAGCGTCAGAAAAACCTTTATTTTGGCAGCAAATATAGTAAAAAAAAATTTGTAAAAACCCCTGTTTTTAAGGCTACTTTTACATACGTTCCAAAATTGCGTTGAAGGTAAACTTACCAGGACTGGTACAGAGTTTATATATGTGTTTCGATATCTTTAACACGTTCATCGCCATGGCAGTCATATGTGTCTGACGCTAAGAAGTTCTACATGAACCATGTCACACATATATGTCCGACGTACGCGATTTGTAGTCCACACTACTTTGGAATTGTATTTTACAAATTTATTTTTGTAAAATACGCATTTTAAATAAATAAATAAAGTTTTAATATAGGGCCATGTCAGTCATATATGTGTGACATAAAAAATAGTGTTTTCCGGGAATTTTGGACAAAAATTTTTCTGTGATACATTAAGTTTCCTTGATACATTTTTAACTAAATTATCTAATAAAGTTACCGTGGCCCATGTGAAAATTTTTCTGATACTCTCCGGACGTTGTACAGGGAAGCTCAAATTCGGACAAATAGTCTGGATAAAAAGCGAATTGATTGTATTATCTATATACAGACCACTGTCCTGTTGAAAGGCTAGGCATTTCCATCTGCAAAAGCTGTTAATCTGATTACGAAGACTATTTTTGATATCATTACGGCTCCTGCCGTGAAGAGACAAAAGTTCTGGAAATCACATTTCTTTTCCTAAACTCTCCAAAATAAAAATTATTGCAATAGCGAAGTATATTTTGAGGACGGTATGGCTTTGCCGAAGTTATACATTTATTTCTGGTACTACAACGGGTCTAACCTTTGGCCTATGTGGGACATTACACTTCAACGAGGGTTTGCCATCAGTAACCATGACAATTTTATTTACTCTCAGAGTTTTTGGCAGAAGTCGCCGTGGTCTAGTAGGTAGTGTGTTGGCTTATTAGACGCAAAAGCCTGGATTCGAGCCCCAGGCCAGGCATCAAAGACAAAATACAAAAAGTATTTTTTGGGCGACTTCCTCTCAGTAGATTTCTGGCAAAAACTCTGAGAGTAAAGAAAAATTGCCATGAAAAGTTTCTTAATAAATAAAAATCTGTCGTTCGGAGTCGACTTTAAACTGTAGGTCCCACCACTCATGTATAAAATTAACACACACAACATAAGTGGTGTGAGAAACTAGGACGTTGTACAATGGGTCAATTCGACCTCCGGGTACTGTACTTGTCTTAATTGACAAGTACACGTCCTCTAACCTAACCTAACCTAACCTATTTGGCAGAAGACTGCTGCTGGGTCCACCGTACAGAAATCGTGGGTACTTGTCTTACATACTAGTTCTTGTCGTAAAGGAGCAACACACCTCCATTTTCAGGACTCATTCCGTTCTAAAACTATCTAACCTGTACCATATAAGACTAAAGATTCTGTAACTTCTCCTGTTTTGCAATGAAGAGTCCACCTTCCGTCTTATTACTGGGTCTCCAGCCCGAAAATTACTTCAGGATAAGACATGGAAGATGCTATCCTCAAAGGAAGAGAAGTGATTTTGAAATAAAATCACAGATTTCGATTTAAGTTTATCTTGAAATAATTTACAAAAAAAAAAAATTATTAAAACCTATAAGCTGTGTATGGCTTAAAAACTGTTCTTTAATATTTTTTCTAAACATAGACAATTAAAATATATTTTTTGTAATGCCTTAATGTATGCTTTAACCTTTTTAAATATTAATAACAACATACCCTTGTAAAAATTAAAAATAATTGATTCAAAATTCACTTAAAACCCATTATATTCTCTATAGACTTGCTTCATCTTTTGGTATGTAAATGCGACGCTGGTGATTTAAATTTAACGACAAATGCAAGTAATAAAGACAGCTGTCAGTTTGAAAAGATAAACGAAAGGTTAAAATAGACTGACACATGACAGCTGGATTCTAGGAAAACAATTAGTATGAGAATAAAAACAGAAAAATTATTTAAAAGCATGATATTACAGAATATGGCTTCGATTGAGGACAACAACACTTAATATCATATTGAAAACAATAATCGAATGAAAGTAGAGTTTTAAAGAGAAAAGAATTTTAAATTTCTTTCTGAAACAATTTAAAGCCAAAGGCCAATAACTTATTTATTATAAAACATATAAACCTCTCTTCCTCATTTGGTATGCACACAACAGAAAGTTTTTGTTAAATCGATTAAATGTATTATTCATTATTCTACTTTAATATTGTTTGTTTTTATAGCCTTAAAGTATGCAGCATATTTATAGCAACTAACAAAGCCTAAAAGTATACAATAATGAAATAGAAAATTTTACTCGTTTTTTGTATACACCAACCAATAATACTCGTAAAAGTTAACAGAATAGAAACAATAAAACATATTTCGAATACAACAATAACAGCAGCAACAACAAAACATGTCAAATTATTAAAATAAATAAATAATAAAAATTGATTTTGTTTATGAAAACGAATTTCAAAAAATAATTGAAACTGCAAAAGAAATAAAACAGAAGAACAATGTCACTAGAACGTTATGCCATGTTGGCAGCAATTTCATATAACCAGCAGCAACAACATTACAGCAACAACAACTACAACAATAATAATAATAGCAATTTAACAACTAACATAGCAACAACAATTGCTAGTGAATCATTAACAAAAATTGTAAACAGCAATAAATCATCATTGATACAATTGAAACAACAACAACAATTAGTTGCACCCACAACAGCAGCAGCAGCAACAACAACAACAATAACATCATCTAAATCTTTGTCAGCCTCTGTAACACCATCTGTTTTAATACCCGCCGCAGTACATCCCTTTCATGGCGATAAAACCTCAACACATGTCCACCACATCAATTCCAATGGTATTGGCGGCATTGCCAGTGATTCGGGAAGCAGCAGCAGCAGCAATAGTGCCTATTTCGATGATGATAATGATAACGTGGTCAGTGGTGAGGAGAGCAGTGAAATCCTAGAGCCCAATGATAATGGCCTAGACAGGCCACGAACACCGCCGCAACAACACCAACCGAATACATATACCAGCACCACTTATTATGGCAGTGGATTTGGTGTATTCCATCAACAAAATATTCGTACGAATGGTGGTGGTGGTATTGCCTTAATTACGGGCAGTAGTGGCAGCGGTGGCTTGGGAGGCAGTTCATACTCGAATGGCATCAACAATAATGTGAATTTATTGCTGGGAGGGTAAGTTGGCAATTTTTAAATTATTTCTTTAATATTATAAGACATGATCATACATAATCAAGCAGACAAGCATAGAAACAGACAATTATCTGAAAGGCTCATATCTCGGAGCGTGTAATATATCCGTTTACTGAACATTAGCTTGTGAATCAATTCCTCGAAGAGCATTGAACTTCACACATTCATTGTACTCACTTCACCTAATGCAAAGCCCATTTCAGGTGTGACAGTCTATGTTAAACAACACAAATAATAGAGGGAGTGAGTTAGAGAGACCAATAACTGGGCTATTACGACCGGTTAGGGAAAAATTTTCATCTTCATTTTTTTAAATGGTCGCTTAACATAAATCCACACATTCCAATTACCGGAAATTAAGGACTTAGTCTTGTAGGTAGAATGTTGGCTTATTAGAAGACAGCAAGTGGTTTACACCTCAGTTGAGATATTTTGGCTCTCAGCAGGCTTCTGGCAAAAATTCTGAGAGTTTCCATGATAACTTTCTCAAGTATCTGTCGTTCGGAGTCGTCTTTAAACTGTAAGTCTCGCCACTCTTGCATAAAATTATCACACACAACGTGAGTGGTGTGAGAAACTAGGTCCATAATCCTGACTGAAAGTTTTTAATGGCCCATTAAGTAAGTAACTTGGTGAAGTGATTGAAATGATTGTGCTTTCATCATCGTTTACGAATTTTAAAAATTAAGGGGCTCCAAGGAATCCATGATGTCGCCATAGTCTAGTAGGTAGTGTGTTGACTTATTAGACGCAAAAGCCTGGGTTCGAACCCCAGGCCAGGCATCAAAGACAAAAATACAGAAAGTATTTTTTCGGCGACTTCCTCTCAGTAGATTTCTGGCAAAAACTCTGAGAGTAAATAAAAATTGCCATGAAAAGTTTCTCAATAAATAAAAATCTGTCGTTCGGAGTCGACTTTAAACTGTAGGTCCCACCACTCATGTATAAAATTAACACACACAACAGAAGTGGTGTAAGAAACTAGGACGTTGTACAATGGGTCAATTCGACCTCCGGGTACTGTACTTGTCTTAATTGACAAGTACACGTCCTCTAACCTAACCTAACCTAACCTAAGGAATCCATCCTGAAACTATTACTTAAAAAAGAGAAAAATTATCGCAAAAATCGTTATTCGTAGACTAGTACCGATGGCAACCCTAACATTCTAGAACTTGCCACAATAATCAAATCACCGATGACTGTGGTATGGCGTTTAAAGGTATGTCTGGGCTATATAATGGCGCCTATCATGACTTCATATTTTGTTTTTAATGGAAACAAATGTGTTTTCGCTTAACGTGTCAACAACGATACGTTTTCCGATGAAATTATCGATCTATCTACACTCGTTTCTCTAGACGAAAATTTATATTTCTGTGGGAGATTGTCAAGGGAATTATGAAGATTTGTGCAATTTGGTTTTGCAGCCGATCTATCTATATACACTCGTTTCTCTCGAAGAAAATTTATATTTGTGTGGGAGATTGCCAAGGGAATTATAGAGATTTATGCAGTTTGATTTTGCAGCCAAGTACTTTAAGAATTATACCACACCATCTTTCACTTTATCCTTACCAGAACAAAATTTTCAACAAAACACTGCATGAGTTGAGTGCTGGTCCGATAAAAAAAAGGTTAAAGGTTAAATATATAATATCTTGGGTCCTCGAGGCGAGTTCGGTTAAACGAAACGTTTTAATGCCAATTTTATGAATTCGCAGAGTTTTTACCAAAAATCTGCTGAGAGGAAGTGGTAAAAAGAAATATTTTTTTAGTTCGTTTGGTTCAAGATATCTGAGACAGAGGTTAACCCATTCGCCGCCAAGCCTAAATTATATGAATTCATTTCCCATTGCCATTTATATTTTGAGTGTTATTGTTTACCAAAACCCTGTTATTTCTTGGTAAGAGCACATATATTATCATACATAATCATTTACAAGCAGAAAACCAAAGACGAGTATACTCGTCGGTGACAATAGGAAGGCAAAGGTACTCGATATCCTTTCTCGTAATTAGTAGATCTCTGAGCGGAGAAATAATCATTCTATATAAGAAATAAAGTATTATTTTTGTAAAAAAAAATTATTTGTAGTATTTTTCAAGTTTTTTACATATTTATATTATGTTTGTGGCAAAAAAAATTGCTAATTCAAAAGCCTGCATGTTATAACATATTTAAAGTAGGACGAGTATACTCGTCTTAGCAGTTCGGGATTCCCTGTCAAAGACGAGTATACTCGTCCTTGGCAGCGAATGGGTTAAACCACGGGCTTTCGTCTAGAAAGCTTATACACTATCAACGAGATAGATAACTTACGGGTCTCTGCGGGATTTTAATTTACACCATTTATAGAGTACTGCAAAGATCGAAACAAATGCTAATTTGAGAGTGTATATGAGAGTGTATTTGAGGCTATATGATGGATGTATCAAAATTTCACTCTCTGTTCATCCCGGTAGACGATTAAATACAACACCTTTTCTGTTGATCAATCCTGTATTAATTGAACGGCTTGCTTGAATCTCGTTAAGAACTGTTCACAGTAGGGATCAGAATCAATCATTTGATCATGTGCAAGTCCTTTAAAATTCTAACAGACATAAGGCACCATCTTTAAAGCTTCACCTTTCTTCGAATTAGAATTTGTAATATCTTCTAACATGAAATGAAATTTCAGCTTTCAAACAAGCTACAGTGTTGCCTGATTTTAAAGCCATCTACAGACAATTTTTAAACAAATTTTCACGTGAAAAGGAAAAAAATAGATTTGTGCGTAATATTTTATTGGTTTTCTTTATAGAAAAAGACAAATAAATAACAACTTTAATTGAATTTATTATAAAGGGTGTTTTTTATAGAGGTTAGAACTTTAAGTTGCAATAAAACAACGATGGATTGATTATTCGATTGACATGAATTTTATTTATCCGAAAGATAATCTTGTGGCATTACATTTTAAATATGATTTCTGGCATATGACCGCCACGGCTGGCGCGGATGTAGTCCAATCTGGACGTCCAATTTTCAATGACTTTTTTCAACATTTGTGGCCGTATATCGGCAATAATACGGCGAATGTTGTCTTCCAAATGGTCAAGCGTTTGTGGCTTTACCGCATAGACCAATGACTTTACATAGCCCCACAGAAAGTAGTCTAGCGGTGTTAAATCACAAGATCTTGGAGGCCAATTCACAAGTCCAAAACGTGAAATTAGGCGGTCACCAAACGTGTCTTTCAATAAATCTATTGTAGCACGAGCTGTGTGACATGTTGCGCCGTCTTGTTGAAACCACATCTCCTGGACATCATGGTTATTCAATTCAGGAATGCAAAAGTTAGTAATCATGGCTCTATACCGATCACCATTGACTGTAACGTTCTGGCCACCATCGTTTCTGAAAAAGTACGCACCAATGATTCCACCAGCCCATAAAGCGCACCAAACAGTAAATTTTTCTGGATGTAACGGTGTTTCCACATACACTTGAGGATTACCTTCACTCCAAATGCGGCAGTTTTGTTTGTTGACGTAGCCATTCAACCAGAAGTGCGCTTCATCGCTAAACAAAATTCGCTTATAAAATCGGGAACAACGGTAATCTCGTTTTGGGCCCATTCGACGAATCTACGCCTTACTTGATGATCGTTTGGCTTCAAATCTTGCACGAGTTGGATTTTGTAAGCACGCAAACCAAGATCCTTCCATAAAGTGGATGGACACAGATCCAATTCCTGTGCTCGATGGCGGATGGACTCATTCGGGTCTTCCTCAATGCTACGCTCTACAGCAGCAATAGCTTCTTCTGTACGCACCGTACAGCGTCTCTGGGGATGCGAGTTATCAATAAGAGTAAACGTGGTGCGAAAACGTTCCATGGTTAATCGAATTAACTGCTCTGATGGACGATTTTGTCAATGATAAAATGGACGTAGTGCGCGATACGTTTTCCGCACAGAACCATTATTTTCGAAATAAAATTGCACTATTTGCAAACGTTGTTCAGGCGTGAGTCTATTCATGATGAATTGCCAAACCAAACTGAGAATAAATCACTTGACAGCTGTTAAATCGGTCGCCATCTTGAAAAGTAATGCGAACTTAAACTTCTATACCTCTATAAAAAACACCTTTACAATATTTTCTATTTGCCTTAAAATCAATAAAAAAAATTTCTCAAATAAACTACCATTTCATCATGATACAATTTGTATTACAATAACAATAACTAAACAAACGTTATGATAGAATCAATAAATAATAATAAAAAAAAATATTTAACACGCACACACACACATCAAATAAATTAAAATTGAAAAAAAAAACAATCAAATCAACTTAAAAGTAAATGTTAAAGGTATTTAAACATGTCCTGATTGTCCTTTACTGTCAGTCAGTCACTCACTCACTCAGTCACTCGTATACAATATAACTTTGATTTCTTTGCACCTCCCTCCCTTCCTACCCAAAGTCAATATTATTTTACAATGTTTTGTAATTTTTACTCTCTTTTTTTAGGGCCATGTTAACATTGATTTCAACCATATTGTGTGTTGTCTGTTATTGTTGTCATCGCAACATTAAAAAACGTACCGAAGCCGCCTATCGACAGCAGCGGCAATGGTTGGAAAATGATCCAAATATGGAAATTTATAGCGTAGAACAGGTGAGTAAACACACACACATACACAAGCAAAACAATAAGAGAATAATTATGCATTTACGACACATGTATGCAAAAAAAGCAACAAAAATACAATATAAACGACAATTAAGTGTTATTAAACAATGGTATAACGAAAACCGATTGTTGCGAACATAGAAATAAACACCAAATGTTTCTTCCAACGAAAAAAAAAAAACACACTTTTTACGAAACAGCAAACAAATTATGGCAAAAGCTTCATAAAAATATAGAAAAGACAAAAACTTACAATAACAAATCAACAGTCAAGTTCTAGAAGTTGCCAGAAAATAAATATAGAAATAAATGGGGAGAACATGTATTCTAAAATAAAGGCAACCTTTTGTAAATTTTGCAGGATATCAATTACTTGATTACTTTTTTATTTTATGCTGATACAGTCCGTTCCAAACAAATAGGTACGAGGTAGTCTTCTAGGCTTATAAATATTTTTAATGGACAATAGTTTCAAAATTTTTCAGTATGACATATAAACGTCAACAAATCATCGTAAAGGAGTAAAGTTCAATGAGGCCGCCTGCCCATAAATCCCAGAACAAAATAGCGCATCTTTGAGGGTACATTGGCAATTCTCGAACTGCCACTGACTGTTCTTTACATGAAATTCAACAATTCAGTTTGTTAACACACTTATTGAGCCATAGATTCGTTCTTACACACGGAATTGATTTTGATAACAAAATTCAATGATTTTTAAAGCATTGTTTATTCATGGCGTTGACACATGTCACGCCAGGAAGGCGCCGTAGTCTAGAGGGTAGTGCGTTCGCTTAGCAAAAACTCTGGGAGTAAATAAACCTGCCATGAAAAAGTTTCCCAAAAATCTGTCGTTCGGAGACGACTTTAAACTGTAGGTCCCCCACTCATGCATAAAATTAACACACACAACATAAGTGGTGTGAGAGGCTAGGCCATAATCCAGACTGAAGGGTTATAATGGTCAATTATGCATGTATGTATGACACATGTCACGATCTTTGTTTTTACAAAAAATGTAAATTTTCTTCGAGAGGAACGAGTGTAGATAGATAGATCGATATTTTCATCGGAAAACGTATCGTTGTTGAGACGTTAAGCGAACGTTTCCATTAAAAAAAAAATATAAAGTCATGATGAGCGTCATTATATAGCCCAATACACAAAAAAAAAACGAATTTAATCGTTGCATACTTTTGGGGGCATAAGCATGAGTTGATTTCTTTACCCATATAATCCTTTCAAAAAATATTAAAAAATCTCTTGAGATTTATTCCATTAAATCTCTTCAATTTATCCAATAAAGAAAAAGTTATTCTTTTAACCACGAAATATGATTTTATTTACCATTTTTGCCCCTAAAATTATGCTGTTAGTTTATTTTATAAATACAATTTAACACTTTCAATTTATTTGTCGCCCAAATACTTTACTATTTGAAGGCAATTTAACGCTTCACTCGACAAATTGCCATCACACTGAACGAGGGTGCTGCATAAAAAGTGGTGGGATGACTGAGTTGAATTTTCCGTGAGTGGGAATGTCAACAACAATTACATGTTTATTTTACACTTCATTTTCCTGCTACAGGAAGTTTACAAGTGTCTTTGCAGCGCGCCTTTCATCACAGAAACAAATTTCCTCAAACAAACGTACAAATAAATGAATGAGAATGAAACAAACTTTGTTCGTTGCCTCCATCCCTTGTCACAACACTTGTTCGAGGTTTGTTGACTTCTCAAAGGAGTAAGTAATATATATTTACAGTTATGTGAGCGGGAGAGAGTGTGAGTCTTTTGTAACACCTTGCTTTGCTCTACCAGCGAATAATTCTTGTTGTTAGCGTCGTCTTAATGTCACATTTATTATGATTATACTCTGACATGGGATGATGATGACGATGATGATGGTAATGAGGCGTGAGGTTAAATAGCGAAACAGCTGCAAAAGAAACACAGCACAGCACAGAGTTAAATCTTGCAATTGTTTACATTTTGTTATTGTTTTCATGTTTGAAAAATCTCAGCGCACTGAAAGAAAAGTAAAACGAACAGGCGCCATGTGTTTCCTTTGTGGTCAGCAGTCACTTACCCTCTCTCTCCTGCCCCCCCCCCTCCTTCATAGTACTTGTTGCTATTTAACGATTCATAAAACTTTATTAAAGTTGACAGCAAAATAAAGTGTTTTTTTGAAGTGGTGTGGAGAGGGAAATGTAAAGGGGAAGGAGGGCAATAATAAATTAATTAAAACAAATTTAAATGTACATATAAAGAATGTTGTTACAATTTCTCAAGTACTTTTGATTACAAAATAATGATTTTGAATGATTTTGTATTTCATTTCTAGTGGCATACTTTCAGGATACGTATTGTAATTGGTTTTAATAGCATATTTTGAGGAGAAACAAATTGTACACAAATGGGCATTAAAATAGGTGCACCTCTTCATTATTATAAAAATATGAGAAGATTCAGGTTTTATAATGAATCCAAACTCCATTCCATTAAATATAAATTAAAATAACTGCAGGGAAATTGCGCAACATCGGGGACTTGAAAATAATATTAATGTAGTTAATAAATCTGCTCGATTTTTTTTTTGCTAGAACATTGTATTGCCTCATGACATCATTTAGTTTACACTACATCCCGTCCAGTACATAACCTTCTACTCCAGATGATTATTATATGACCACAGTGTTCGGTTCTTCTAGAATAAATTTCGAAAAAAACAGCAACCGACGCTCCTTATCCTTTTTTCGGCTGCAAGGGCTTATGGATAATTATATCCAAGTGCTGCGAGCCTCATATTCGATAATAATATTTTGCTTATTGTCGTGTAGTCACAGAGTGAATAATGAGCATCATCGCTAAAGAAAACTTTGTTGAAAAAATCAGCATTGAAAGCCTGTTGCTTTTGCATACAATCAGCATAATATACGGCTTTGTGAATGGCCAGAGCGCTTTAATTATATCTTAAGATGGACTTTATATGGATGCAAGGGAAATCTCAGTTCAAATTACCTTATAATAAGCCTTAAGATAACCTCGTGTAATGAGAACGACATGATGTCGACAATGCCGATTTATCCATCAAGCTCTCTGTGCAGTGCCGACCTTTTCAGTCGTTTAAAAAAAACGAACGAAGTAAAGGGTGTTTTTTATAGAGGTATAGAACTTTAAGTTGGCATTACTTTTCAAGATGGCGACCGATTTAACAGCTGTCAAGTGATTTATTCTCAGTTTGGTTTGGCAATTCATCATGAATAGACTCACGCCTGAACAACGCTTGCAAATAGTGCAATTTTATTTCGAAAATAATGGTCCTGTGCGGAAAACGTATCGCGCACTACGTCCATTTTATCGTCGACAAAATCGTCCATCAGACCAGTTAATTCGATTAACCATGGAACGTTTTCGCACCACGTTTACTCTTATTGATATCTCGTATCCCCAGAGACGCTGTACGGTGCGTACAGAATAAGCTATTGCTGACTGTTTGGTGCGCTTTATGGGCTGGTGGAATCATTGGTCCGTACTTTTTCAAAAACGATGGTGGCCAGAACGTTACAGTCAATGGTGATCGGTATAGAGCCATGATTACAAACTTTTTCATTCCTGAATTGAATAACCATGATGTCCAGGAGATGTGGTTTCAACAAGACGGCGCAACATGTCACACAGCTCGTGCCACAATAGATTTATTGAAAGACACGTTTGGTGAATTGGCCTCCAAGATCTTGTGATTTAACACCGCTAGACTACTTTCTGTGGGGCTATGTAAAGTCATTGGTCTATGCGGTAAAGCCACAAACGCTTGACCATTTGGAAAACAACATTCGCCGTATTATTGCCGATATACGGCCACAAATGTTGGAAAAAGTCATCGAAAATTGGACGTCCAGATTGGACTACATCCGCGCCAGCCGTGGCGGTCATATGCCAGAAATCATATTTAAAATGTAATGCCACAAGATTATCTTTCGGATAAATAAAATTCATGACAATCGAATAATCCATCGTTGTTTTATTGGAACTTAAAGTTCTATACCTCTATAAAAAACACCCTCTACAACTTCCTTACATATGTAAGTGGTTAAAACTTAGCTGCATTTTCAAGACCTAGTTTCCTAATACACAACAGAACTAATATTTGTAATAAAAAATTTAAAAACTTCTCTCTTCTGAATTGCTTTATTAAAACCAGTTTTTTTTTCTTCCACAGTGCTATGAAACGTCCGGCCTCTTTGTGGGTGATTCCATGGATGGTTTGGCCACAATACCCGCCTTACATCATGAGCCACCGCCATCCTATGATGCCGTTGTAGCCATGCAGGAGCAACAGCAATTGCTTATGCAACAACAGCAGTTACTAATGCAACAACAATTATTACAACAACAGGCAATACCAGCAAATAATTCACCACCACCCGGCTATCGTTCCTCATTAGATGTCAGTTCTATAATGCCACCACAACAGAGATCAGCAGCAGGACTGGGTAGTGTACTGGGCATGGGTGGATCTATTGTTAGTGGCATGGATGTTAATTCTTTGGCTTCGTCGACAGCAAACATAGGTACGGCCAGTAGTCATTCCCCTATAGATCCCCTAATGAATTACAATGATGTCAATGGCAATGTGGACACTAGCAATGTGGCGCTGACAGTTGCAGTAACGCCAACAAATAACAATAAAACGATAAATTTTCTACGCAACAAACAACACCAACAGCAACGAAACATGCCACAAACACAATTAACGCAACTAAACATGAAAAAAGTGTTGCAGGCCCAATCGTGCTGTTCCTTACAACGAGCCGAAGTGGAAAATATGTGGAATGCAGCTGCAGCCGCATTAGCAGCCCGCTCAAGCCATCTACCCAATGATACGAGATCCGCGGCAGCCACTGCAGTAGCAACAGCCTCCACTAGTTCGCCCATGTTGGCTATGAATGTGCGTAAGTTATCGCAGGGCTATGCAAACTCTAGCAAATCGAATACACCCGAAACCTTTGGTAGTCGTTATCTGAAGCAGAACTATTACCGAAGTGGTTGTCCTTTATGTGGTAAATTTCGTTATGATAATGATTCTCAACTTTCCATATCCATGGAGAGTAATTTGGATACATTACAAGGTGCCTTAAATGAAACTCGCAATAGCACAAATGACCTGGACAGAGATCAACGGCAGGCCGAACAAAATGATTTAAATGGAAATGAAAATATTCAAAAGAGTACCACCAATTCCAGTATTAACGATAGCAATGAAAACATTAGTAGCAATAACAACAACAACAACATGGAGATTGAAGGACAGGAAGTAGAGTGCCTGAACAGCGATGAACGCAATGATTATGAATTAAATGATGAGGCAGACGATGATGATGATGATGATGATGACAATGAATGTAAAACAGTAGAACCGCATTGTTCTTGTACGAATTCGAGAAGAAAATTAAATAAAATTAAATACGATAATCGTTCGCGTTATCAAAAAGTAAATGTACTCAAGGATAATAATGATCCCGATGTGCAGGACTTTAATTCATCAGAACAAAACGAACAAGATAATCAAACTATTGCGAATGCTGCAGATGCAAATGCCAATGCCAATGCCGAAAGACAATCAGCAACAAAAGCAACACACCAAGCCTCAAATAATAATTCGAATGACAACACCATGGATATGCCATCCACATCGACGGCAGCTGCTACATCTATACCTCGCACTACGGCCACCTCGGCCTCATTGTCTTCTGCCTCGGCAACTTCAATACCTTCGGTTACTATCAATTTGGATTGCATCAATGAAAATGGCATCATTAGTTTGGATATGAGCAAAATTATTGATAAAACTGGACTACCCACCTATGATGCCGCTTTAAAACTAGAATCGAGTGGTTATGTTTGATTTGTATGACGGATAAATACAGCACGGGGAGAAGGGATAAATTATTAAAACAATAACTTGTTTTTTTATTATTTTAATATTTAATTTCTTTCTTTCTTTTCTAAAATAAACACAAAAGTGCTTTATAGTGTAAATGAAATGCAACAAGAGATAATAAAAAAAAAAGAATTAATCGATAACTTATAACTAATATTGCAAATCGATAACTTATTTGCAATCGTTTTTTCGATTTCAAAACTTCTAGATTAGCAGAGTTAACATATAAGTAAGTACTATTACAGTCTAAACGGCATTAAATTATATTTTGGTTTAGAAGAACGAATTAAATTAAAAGACAGATTCAAGACATTCAGCCTTATTACGTTACATTGTTTCAATGATTTTGAAATATATTAACGGAGAAACGTGTATAATTGTAATAATTACGACAGGCGTCATGAATTCATTGTAGTCTTCATATTTTAGAAATTTATTCTTTAAAATTTTACAAACTTACCTTCAAAGCATATTCACTACAAAGTACATAATCTTCTTACCTGAAAATAAAACAAACAAAAATTTGATTTTAAAGGAATGAAAATAGTATGGAAATGCAATTACTAGAAACTCTAGTTCTATATATGTAAGTAACAAATTAAATCAAATTATCTTTGCATAGAATTATAGTTTTCAGGTTAAATACGCAACGTTTTACCAAAGAATATGGATATAAAGAATACGCATCATGTAGAAGTAAAATTTCTTATGGCGGGTCGTAACATTACGACCTGCTCTCATCAAATTCATTTCTAGATGAGAGGGAGGAAGACAGAAGGAAAATAAACACAAACAAAGAGCGTAACAATGTGTCGCTCTCATTGTACGTATGTACATGTGTATGTATTCTTGTGTTTTTTGATTTAGTTGTCGATCAGACTGCGACAAGAACCCATGTTTCGTGGATGTTTTATCATTTTATTTCAGGATAACACTCGAAGAATATTTTGTGTTAAAAATGTTCTGTCATTAGCTGGGCGTATTTCATTTTTTTATTTTGTCTCATAGTATAATTTTTTTTAAATGCTTTGGAATGCTCGTTTTTTTTTTTTTCATTTAATAAAAAATGGTTTTTTCATTCTTTTATTTTTTTTAAGCCAAAGATGGATAGCTTTATGTTCTGTTAATAATAAAATTTATTTTTTATTTTATATTTATTTATCTAAAATTATTAAGCGAAAGATAGACAGCCTTACATATGTATGTTGATGAAATAAAAATAAAAATAGAGTATATTACTAACACTTTTATATGGCTGTAAATAAATAAATTCTCTCAACTTATTTTCTCTCTCTTACTCACAAATCCATAACCAAAGGCATGTGTTAACCTAGGGGAAAATTGTTAGTAATAATTTCAAGTCTACTTATTAACCCAATGATATGTATATGTGATCGGAAAATATAGAAAAATTGTACTGCGCTAAGTCCCTAAAGACACCGTATTTAACTTGGCAAGTATTCTTCTAAAAATCGAAATCATTTCTCATTGATATTAGTGAATACTACTGTGATATTTCTTTGGGTGTATCATTGAAGTCTGAAAAAAGCGACATGAACCTTCTTCTTTAAAAACTGACAAGATTTTTACGCTCTTTTTAACGAACATTCTTGATGTTCGTGTCCTATGTGTGTAAAAAGCCGAAGATGTTCTTACCCTGAGGGTCATTGGTGCCGACGTCTATTTTTAACACCAGAAAAATAAATAAAAAAAAGTGGTCAAACAACAAAAACGCACGATGAGAACAACGCATGATGAGAACATTGTTACGCTCTTGGTTTCTGTAACCTTCCCTTCTATCTTTCCCCCCGCGTCATGAAATATTTTTGAAAAATATTTCAAAAAATGTTAAAATGCGCATTCTTTATACTTTATTTTCTTTGGTTTTACTCAAGTTTAAGCCTCAGCTCTGACATCTTACAAAAAAGAAAAAAGAAAAATTAAAGGAAAACTAATAAATTCTGCGAAATGCTCTGAAAGCAAACTAATAACAGTCCTTCAGCTGTAGTTGGATAACATTAACGCACCCAACATACAGTCACAGAAAAAAGTGTACATACACCTTTGTATGCAGACTTTTTTCCCCGCTAATTTTTTGTTTTTTTCCAATAATTTCTAAGTTATATTTTTTTATATTCGTTCTTGTTTATATTCGTCTTTTTCAATATGACAAAAAATCACCGGGAAAAAATCTACATATAGCGGTGTTTGTAGACTTTTTTCTTTGACTGTACATACATAGTTGAAGTCGCCGTGGTCTAGTAGGTAGTGTGTTAGCTTATTAGACGTGAGGTCTCGGTTCAAACCCCAGGTCAGGCATATCCAACTGAACGAAATATGAAAAAAAAGTATTTCTTCGGCAACTGCCTCTCAGCAGATTTCTGGCAAAAACTCTGAAAGTAAATAAAATTGCCATGAAAAGTTTCTCAAAAATCTGTCGTTCGGAGTCGACTTTAAACTGTAGGTTCCGCCAACTCATGTATAAAAATTAACGCACACAACATAGGTTAGACTAGGTTAGGTCGGAGTGGTAGCTCTAATATCACAAAGCTCACTTGAGCACGCATAGCGGCCCGTTGTGATGCCACGGTTGAACGCAGTCCCTGCACTAACCAAGTTCCACCAAAATCAGGGAAAAGGAAGAAGTTGGTCAGCGCAAGGGCTGCACAACAAAAGCACGACTACCCCGCACTGGAAAACCAGCCAGAAAGTTTGATGAACGAAGCTGTATCCTTGATGTCAATAGATGATAGCTTCGTTAAGCTAACGAGGAATGGGGAGCCAAATAACCTATATCTACACCTAGCAAGAGACGGGCACTGGCAAAGAAAGTGAACAACAGTCTCCTCTTCCTTAGTGGACCTGCATCCACGGCAGAAGTCGTTGAAAGGGAGCCTCATTCTTTCCGCGTGTCTACCCATGACGCAATGACCTGTAAGCACGGCCACTGTAGTCGATATGACATCACGATCGAGACCAAGTAATCGGCTGGTACGCCTTCTATCCATCTTGGGCCAGATGAGTCTAGCGGTGGAGCAGGACTCCCCATTGACCCAGGATAGGTTGGCGTCCGGAAAGAACCTCCGCGCAATGGTCAACTTGACCGAGGCAAGTGGCATACCCAATTCAACAGAAGAGGATTCCGGAAGGAGCGCACCAGCTCTGGCGAGGTCGTCGGCCCTACAGTTTCCCGGAATTTCACTGTGCCCGGGGACCCACACCAGAGAGACACTGGTGAAGCGCCCCGAGAGAAGGTCGAGACAGCGGCGACATTCCCTAACGATCCTAGAGTTAATCACGAAACCCGATAGAGATCTTATCGCGACCTGACTATCAGAAAGATCGAGACGCGAGTGAAAGCAGCATCGTTGACGAGGATCCATTGAGCTTCCCGGTAAATTGCCATCACCTCCGCCTGAAACACACTGCAGTAGTCCGGCAGACGGAGAGAAATGTTTAGGTCCAGTTTCCCTGAGTAGACACCGCTTCCAACCCAATCGAGTTTAGAGATGTTGGTATATATATCCAGGACTTCCGGGAGAACGACCGTATTAGGAGCACGAGAAACTAGGTCATATTCCTGACTAAATGGTTGTAATGACCATTTATGTATGTATGTATGTGTATCGGTTTTGCTGATTGTGTTTCTGAGTTCCAAATATTAAAATGCTTTAATTTCTAGAGTACAAAAAAGTGTTCATGGACCGAATTCCATTTAGAAATCATTGCCAAATCACAACGAAATCGAATACATTCTGTGTTTGGTGGTATTGGTATTAAGTTCTCTGCTCGAACAACCTCAAGCCTCTAGTGCGAATAACATTCACTAGCACAGTACTCACGCACTTGATTTGCAAAGCACCTCAAGAAGACCTAAAAAGAAGAAAGACTTCTAATAAATTTTCCAAATATTGGGCCACCTTGGCACTCGCATCACCTCATAAAAACATATTCGTATTCGTACACTTGGAAAACGGAAATAATTAAAACTTTGTCTGTTTGTTTGCTTGTTTGTTTGTTTGTCATAATGTTTTTACTTCTGTATTTGTAAAATACTTGGTACACTTACCTACGTGTTGTGTGTTAAATAAGTGGCAACCAATTAAACAACAACAATATTGTAATACTATGAACGTGTAAGTATATACTACCTTAAGAGGCCTATTATTTTAAAGCATAATAATGTGCCAAATATGCTCCTCAGGCATAAATAATTTCTTTTCATTCATTTCAAAAACTATGTCGATGGACTGACTGCAATGTATTGCAATGTATAGAGACAAGTGTAGTCGTGCAACTGCAATGCTTTCATGTCTCGGGTCATCAAGATTTCTAAGAAAATCAATAGCCTACGTACGTATGTACGTACAACGAGTACATGGTGACATGAAAATTATTCATCAATTGCGTGTGTTTGTGTGTGTGTGTGTGTGGCAAGCAAATCCCAGCTTAAACCAAATAAATTAAAAATTTTCAATGCCTCTAAATTAGCTGCAAAGAAATAATTTTTAAAATAGTCAGTCTAGCCAAACAAGGGCGATTTATTTAATAATTAATGCAAATTAAACAATTGATCAAATATTTTAAAACATTTTTCATTAATAGGCGAGAAGTTTTTGATAATTCGGATACTATAGATTTAGTTTTACAGGGTTCTTTCGAGTGCGAGTTTATTTGTCAATATTTGGCATCGTCAGCGTTCTAGTCGCCGTATTTTAGTAGGTAGTGCGTTGGCTTATTAAACGTCAGGCCACGATTCAAACAGCAACAAAACGAAATATGTAGAAATAGTTCTACGGCGTCTTCCCCTCCTTAGATTTCTGACAAAAAGTCTCGAGTGTTGAAACAAAATTACCATCAAAAGTTTCTCAAACAAAATCTGCCGTTCGGAGTCGACTTTAAAATGTGGATACGCCACCACTCATGGATAAAATTAACACAAACAACATGAAGTGGTGTGAGAAACTAGGTCGTAAACCTGACTGAAGGGTTATAATGATTATGTATGTATTATGTCAGCGTCACAACGATAAATCCACTACAATGAGAAATCCAATACAATATATTCAAACGATAGATGGCAACTCTGTCATTCTAGGACATGCTACAGTAGAGGAATAACCTGCTTCCGCGGAAGAGCAGAAAAGCCGAGCCTAAAAACGGAAAGAAGAAAATGATGGAATAGCTTGGCTTTGTAATTGCCACATGCTGATTTAAGGAACTAAAAGGAAAGCTGGTTTTTCGAAATTTGATCCTTTAAGGCCGCATTTTAACTTAACTTCTATTCCTTTAACAACTCATTTACAGATGGATAGCAAAATTTATCACAATCTCAGAATATGTACCGAATTAATGACATTTCTAGCTCTAAAGAGTGAATATTTTTTTATGTTCCCCTTAATATGCTGAAAATTCTTGCAAATTTGTAATCTGAGGCCATTAATAAACTACAACTTTACACATGAAGGATTTTGTTTCAGATTCCTGCAAGTTCTCTTAAATTTTCGTAACTAAAAAAATTCCAAAGAAATAAAATGACCGCACGCACTGAGGCCACTTAATGAAATTCCGTATTACAATTCCCTTTACGCGAAACAAATGCAAAGGTTTTACATTTTTGAATGCAGTTTGAGTTTATTTTTTTAAATATCCTGAGCATACCGTCGTAATTTAAGCATTATTTAACACTTCTTTTTCAGCTGTTATAGCATCACACTCACTCGTCATTACTTAAGTGTTATGCATTAAATTTTTTACAATTTTTTTCTTTGTATTTAATTTTAAAAGAATATTTTTGTTTTTTTTTTAATTTAACAACACTTTGTATTTTTATAAATCAATTAATTATTGGGATTTTCACGTGTCACAGAAGAAAAATCCGAAACGGAAAAAAAAATTCTTTTATTTCATTTTCTTAAATATTTGACACACTGTTGATTATCGTAAATGTGTAATTACAACTGGCAAACTAAACTGAGTTTATTTATTTTAGAACAACAAAATACAAAATACAAAGTGAACAAAAAATCAAAATACAAAAAACAAAAACAAAAACAGAACATAGAACATACAGCAGAGAACACTAAAAATATAAAAAAAAAATAACAAGAAAAAGGAAAAACACTCTCGCTCATATAATTTTCAAAACGAGAAGAACAAGAAGAAGAAAATATTGAAAATACAAAAAAAAAGAGAACGAAAAACAAAACCTAGGCAAACATGTCCAAGTATACATATATAGTCGACGTTGTCGACGTTATAGTCAATAGATTGTGTTGTTGTTTTTGTTGTTGTCATATTGTCGTATAATAAGATAAAACACCCAAAGTCTGTGGGTTAATAAAATAGGCCCCCAACATATAGTGGAAGAAATAATCAGAAGTACACATGAACAAAATAATAACAGTGGCAGTACATTTTTTATGCCGTTGTCCGGCACATAAGAATCTGAGACAAAAGATTTTTAGGCACCCAAAAATTTTTGATTGCATTTGTCCGGCCTGATCTGAAATCCATATATTCATAGAATTGCCCTGATGGACTGTGATAGGACCCGAGTGGGCTAAGCCTAAGGTGTCCGTCTTATGTAAGTATAACAGGAGTGGAGAATGAAAACGTTAACCCCTATAAAAAAAAATTTCGATTAAACGACAAGACAAGATTTATTTCAAGTAATTAAAGACTTGATTACTGTACTAATATCGGAGAAAGCTATACACAAGATAGCTAACTTACAACCTAGCCTCTCACACTCACATATTGTGTATTTTTAATGGTAATTTCATTAACTCTCAGAGTTTTTGTCAGAAGACTCTTGAGCGGAAGTAGCCAAAAGAAAAAGGTGGGCTAGGTTAGGTTAGGTTAGCGTGGTAGCTTTAATTTACCAAAAAGCTCACTTGAGCACGCATAGCGGCCCGTTGTGATGCCACAGGTGAACGCAGCCTCTGCACTGACCAAGTTTCTCCGATCCAAAGAGGGGGAAGTTGGTCAGCGCAAGGGCTGCACAATTTCCAAAAAGCACGACTACCCCACGCTGGAAAACCAGCCAGAATGTTTGATGAACGAGGCTATGTCCTTGATATCAATGGACGATAGGTCCGTCAAGCTGACAAGGGTCGGAGAGCCAAATAATCTATATCTGCATCCCGCAAGGGATGGGCATTGGCAGAGGAAGTGGATGACAGTCTCCTCCTCCTCGGCGGATCTGCATCCACGGCAGAAGTCGTTAAATGGAAGTCGCATTCTTTCCGCGTGTTTACCCATAACACAGTGGCCTGTAAGCATGGCCACTGTGATCGAGATTATATTACGGCCAAGTCCAAGTAGCTGGTTGGTACGCCTCCTATCCATTGTGGGCCAAGTGAGCCTAGCGATGAAGCAGGACTCCTCATTGACCCAGGACCGGTCGGCATCCCGGGAGAATTTCCGCGCAATAGCCAGTTTGAACGAGGTAAATGGTATTCCTAAGTTGATCTAAGTTGATGGCCAGCTCGTCGGCCCTGCAGTTTCCTGGAATATCGCAGTGTCCGGGAACCCAGGCAAGTGTGACGCAGAGGCGCCCAGAAAGGAGATTGAGGCAGCGGCGACATTCTCTGACGATCCTGGAATTATCCGCAACGTTCGACAGAGACTTTATCGCAGCCTGGCTATCGGAGTAGATCGAGATACGGGTGAAAGGGACAGGAACACCATAGGCGAGGATCCACTATGCGGCCCGGCAGATGGCCATTACTTCCGCCTGGAACACGCTGCAGTAGTCCGGCAGCCGGAGTGAGATGTTCAGGTCAAATTTCCCAGAGTATACTCCACTGCCAGCCCCGTTATCCAGTCTGAAGCCGTCGGTGTAGACATCCAGGAGTTCAGGTGGAAATAGGTGGGCTATTGTCTAATAAACCAACACACTAGACTACGGCGGTATAATCTAGATAACCTAACCCTAATATTTGCTCCACCGATAGCCGTAGATTACAGAACATAGCAATTTTTGAAATCACTTGAATAAAACTATAAAATAAAGAGCGAAAAGCGAATTTTTGTTGAATCTCAACAAAATCTTGTCTTCCATCAGTACAATGCCAAATAATACTCATCAATAGCAAATCACATGACGCCAAGGGAGCTTAATTAAAAGTTATTTTGCATTCACCTCATACCGAGAGCTTGACATTAAGTGATTATGTCCTATCGCTTACCAATAGATGTATGCGAAAAACGGTCACAGCTTTTACCAATAAGGGGCGAAGGATTAAAAGCGGCAACAAGTTGTGGAATAGAGCATAGATAGTAGAGTATATTTCATCTGAATCGGATAATCTTTAATAAGTGTCTGTATAATTATTTCTAGCACTGTATTTGTAAATAACTTTTTTTATGCTGTAAAGAGAAAAAATACGTTGACATAGTGGGGGGCGGTAGCATGAAAAAGCGCATTCATAAAATAGGGTTTTTCATTCAAACTTATAAATCGAAGAAGACAAGAAGAAAACAAAAAATCATTAAGAATTTAGAGCAACTACAAAAACAATTACAACAAATGCAATGAAAAAGTAGATGAGTTTTGTTTTATTAATACAATATGGGACAATATTTTGTAGACCAAATAAGAAAAAAAAACAAAAACATGATCACAATTCAGTTGACTATGGACACGACTCTTTAAACGTTTTACATTCCTTTGGTGTGTGTGTGTGTTTTTTTTTTTTTTTTGTTAAGCACGTACTTATAACAAATTAACCCATTAAATACTTGAGCAATTGATATCCCCTGGGGTGCATTTAACATAAACCATGAAGCAGTAGCAGCAGCCAGAACAATAAAACAAAACTATTGAAAACCCTGTCGCCTACATATCAAAAAAGAAGGGGAAACGAATGAACAAATCGTATGCGACGACGATGGCGCTAAGAATAAAAATTAAAAATAAAATAAAAACAACAACAACAATAAAAATGAGAAGAATTTTATTGAATATTTCACTCAAAAAGGTATGGGAGAGCAGAGTGCGCGGGCAAGTGAAAATAATACGTACAAAATTACAGCAAAGAGAGATAAATAAAGAACTTGGTAATATAAGGCGGCCAGTGTTTATTCTTTAGGTGGTACACGGGGTATAATTTTGATTTGAAACCAACAATCCAACTGTGTCCGTTTTAATGACACTTTTATGTTCCTTAAATCAATCTCGTTAAAGTTTGGATTTAAGGTTAAAGAACCATTTGTTAAGAATAATCGGAAGTCTATAGTATAAGAAAATATATTGGGGTGGCATCCTTGGCTCTGACATTTCAGCAGGTGGTTACTAACAGGATATGAAATATAGAATCATAATTCCTTTCTACACTGCACCAGAACTTTTTTCCATTGCCCCTCTTGGGAGAATATGATCTTGTTTTCCTTTCGTTAAACTTTTGTTGTTCTTTGAAAGTCTCGCTCAGTGAAACTTTCTTGGTTTGTTAAACCAATAAACCAATGAATAAAATGGTGAAGAACTTAGCTAAATGAGTCTTACATTTATAAAGGGTGTTTTTTATAGAGGTATAGAACTTTAAGTTGGCATTACTTTTCAAGATGGCGACCGATTTAACAGCTGTCAAGTGATTTATTCTCAGTTTGGTTTGGCAATTCATCATGAATAGACTCACGCCTGAACAACGCTTGCAAATAGTGCAATTTTATTTCGAAAATAATGGTTCTGTGCGGAAAACGTATCGCGCACTACGTCCATTTTATCGTCGACAAAATCGTCCATCAGAGCAGTTAATTCGATTAACCATGGAACGTTTTCGCACTACGTTTACTCTTATTGATAACTCGCATCCCCAGAGACGCTGTACGGTGCGTACAGAAGAACCTATTGCTGCTATTGAGCGTAGCATTGAGGAAGACCCGAATGAGTCCCTCCGCCATCGAGCACAGGAATTGGATCTGTGTCCATTCACTTTATGGAAGATTTTGCGGAAGGATCTTGGTTTGCGTGCTTACAAAATCCAACTCGTGCAAGATTTGAAGCCAAACGATCATCAAGTAAGGCGTAGATACGTCGAATGGGCCCAAAACGAGATTACCGTTCTTACCGATTTTCATAAGCGAATTTTGTTTAGCGATGAAGCGCACTTCTGGTTGCATGGCTACGTCAACAAACAAAACTGCCGCATTTGGAGTGAAGGTAATCCTCAAGTGTATGTGGAAACACCGTTACATCCAGAAAAACTGACTGTTTGGTGCGCTTTATGGGCTGGTGGAATCATTGGTGCGTACTTTTTCAAAAACGATGGTGGCCAGAACGTTACAGTCAATGGTGATCGGTATAGAGCCATGATTACTAACTTTTTCATTCCTGAATTGAATAACCATGATGTCCAGGAGATGTGATTTCAACAAGACGGCGCAACATGTCACACAGCTCGTGCCACAACAGATTTATTGAAAGACGCGTTTGGTGACCGCCTAATTTCACGTTTTGGACCTGTGAATTGGCCTCTAAGATCTTGTGATTTAACACCGCTAGACTACTTTCTGTGGGGCTATGTAAAGTCATTGGTCTATGCGGTAAAGCCACAAACGCTTGACCATTTGGAAGACAACATTCGCCCTATTATTGCCGATATACGGCCACAAATGTTGGAAAAAGTCATCGTAAATTGGACGTCCAGATTGGACTACATCCGCGCCAGCCGTGGCGGTCATATGCCAGAAATCATATTTAAAATGTAATGCCACAAGATTATCTTTCGGATAAATAAAATTCATGTCAATCGAATAATCCATCGTTGTTTTATTGCAACTTAAAGTTCTATACCTTCATAAAAAACACCCAGGAATTCGTAAATGGTTTTTGGGTTTGTAATAAATTTATTTAATTATAGCTGATGCCACCCTGTTGTTTTTGAACTAAAGAGATTCATTTAAACCTACACCACCTAATTCCGTTCAATGACGTGTAATCACCGCACATACTTCATTCAACACTTAATAAGTTTTGATGAATTTAAAAAAAAAAAAATTATAAATCGCTTTCTTATTTGCATATTAACAACATTGTTTCTATATTTAAAACAACATTCTAAAATATTGTATGTATGTATGTGGTGTGACGCAGTGTCGAACAGCTGGTTGAATTGTGTTGATTATGATGTTGAAATTTTTTTCGTTTTATTTATAAATTTTGCAAATATCGAGGGAGAGCCAACAAATGATTATAGAGTGTAAATTACAGACTACAACAATAAGAAAAACAAAACCAAACCTGATTACAATAAAAAAAAACAAAAAACATATACTGCAATAGCAATATAGAGTAGCAATAGCAACTACAACAATATAAAAACAAAAAACATTTAAAATAACATTGCCACACATTTGAACGCACACATTACGGACTACTTAAGCCGCAAAGAGACACATCACAGTGATAAATTATTTCAATGTGCTTACACAGTGCATCAGGGTTAGACAGACGACAGTGTTTTCAAAATGGGAATAAAAAAATCTGTCACAACAAAAGCAATACTCTGGGAAATTATCTCACCACAATATTTATAGGTTGATAGGGGAAAGAAAGTGGAGTAGAGTAGAGTAGAGTAGGCACACGGCAATGAGTGGATAAGAAAAGAAGAACTGTGTGTTACTTTGTTTACGTATTTTTTGGTACAAATCATCTGTTGATTCGTGTGCATATTAACCTGGCACGGTTGGCACTATTATACTGAGCGATCGTTGTGGCAAGGTGAGTGTGGAAAATTTAATTTTCTTTCAAATGCTCCAACCTATGGAGGATTGTCCTCGCCGACACGATTTTAACGTATTTCAAAAAATTATTATTATTATCGATCTATTGTACTGCCCTATAATGTCTCCTTAAAGCCTATTTGGCCTGACAAATCTCTGCTTCACAGTTTCCAAGAATATATATTTATAGACCCTACACGCTTGAGACAATCCCCATTCTGAATAACTGTATTCTGAGTCCACAGTGCCCTGTTAAAAGACCGATTACCAACCTCAGGTTATTTCTCAATAGCCTGGTGCATGCTTTAAATCTCCTCTTATTGCAGTTTTGTAACAAAAATTTCGATTGCCTGAAAGCCATTTGATTTGAAAAGAGTCTGTAGCCGTCTCTATCTTAACGGCCGTCAAGCATATCTCCACAGAAGGGTTCTGGTGCCCTCAGACATGTGGATGCTCCCCTCCTCATAACCTCTACTGCTAGCTCATTGCTGAGAATGCCCACATGACCTGAGAGTAGGGTTGCCAGCCTGGCTGGACTTGGCTGGATTGTCCAGCTTTTTTGATGCTTGTCCAGTTTCAAGCTAAAATTTAATTTGTCCAGCTAAATAGAAATTTTTTTAGTACACTGCAATAACTTGGGCAATAATTTTCATGTTATCTTTGTCAAATCATTAACTTATTACAAACTTTTTATTTTATACCAAAGTACAAACTAGTAAAGGGTCCTAGCCTACACGATCGGTCCCATTTTTAAGCACATTATCGATTGTGTGCAGCTGTATTTCTCCAATGGCTTCACGAATATTGTCCTTTAAAGCGTCAATTGTCTCTGGCTTGCCGGCGTACCACTTATCTTTGACGGCACCCCACAAATAATAGCCAAACGGTGTCAAATTGCAGCCCGAGGTGGCCAAACGACATCAGCTCTGCGGCTGATAATGCGATCTTCAAAAACAGGGCGCAAAACATCGAGTGTAGCTTCGGCTGTGTGGCACGTAGTGCCGTCCTGTTGACACCAAATGTTGTCAATATCCTCCTCTTTAATTTTTGTGAACAAAAATTCGTTCAACATGGCCCGATAACGATCGCCATTGACTGTAACGGCCATTCCTTGCTCATTTTCGAAGAAAAATGGCCCAAATATGCCTCTGGACCAAAATCCGCACCAAACAGTGACTCGTTTTGGGTGCGTCGCCTTTTCAATGTATGCGTGCGGGTTTTCTGTGCCCCAAATGCGACAATTATGCTTGTTTACATACCCGCCAAGATCATAATGAGCTTCATCTGAAAAGATGATTTTTTTTTTTGCCAAAATCGGCATTTTCTGTAAGTCGATCGCAGGCCCACTTAGCGAAGCGAAAACGCATTAGATGGTCCATATTCGTTCAGCGGAAGGATAAAACTAATTATCCGTCAAATCAGACATGAGCTAACGAAATAAGCACTAGTTGAAATCGATATTTTAATAAAAATTATTTACACAAAACCAAAATTAATATTTTCTCAGTATTTTGAATGTCCAGCTTTTTTTTTGTTTTGTCCAGCTTTTTAAAACCCAATGCCCAGCTTTTTGCGAATCGGAATCTGGCAATCCTACCTGAGAGTCAGCCCCGCAAAAAAGTCGAATGGCATCTAATTGCGTGATTATAGTGAAAGTCGTCAACACGTGAAGTTACTCTTTCTGAAACCTAACTAACTAAGATCGATCGTATGGTGTGACCCGTCTTGTTGAAACCAAATACTTAATTAATAATAAAAAAAAAAACAATAAGACTTATTTGTTAACATAACCACAGACTTCGAAATGATCATCATCGCTAAACAATAACTTGTTCGAAATATCAGCGTTGAAAGCCAGTCTAAATAGCATATCTAAGGCATTGTGAATGGTCAGCGGGCTTTAGTTATTGAGTGATAGGGATTTTGACGACCGTAATCAGTACAATATTTTCAATAAATATTGAAAGATAACAGCCGACAGCCTTGCCAGACCAGTAGCGTTGAAACTACTAATTTCTAGACTTAGTAGTCTGGCAAGTCTGGTAGTACGTTAGCTTATTAGACGAGAGCCAACCGGTGTTTCAAGCCCATGCTTAGCCATCTCGAATGAAACGAAATATAAACAAAAGATTTCTTTCGGCGACTTCCACTGCCAAAAGTCTGAGAGTAAATAAAATTGTCATGAAAAGTTTCTAAAATCTGTCTTTCGGAGCTTCCAAACGGGTGGCGTGAGAAGCTAGGTTGTAAACCTCACTAAAGAACTGTAATGATCAATTAAGTAAGTCAGTACGCAAATTGATAATGCTTTATAGAAGAAAAAACAGTTCTTGTTATATGTAATCAAGCATTATTATCCGTTAAAACCACTGTTTCTGGTTTACATGAATAAAATTCAATAGAAACTATAAAAACAGTACCCGATAATATATGAGACGGCATTGTAACCGTAATTATTATCATCATTATTATTATCTACAATGCCACTAACAACAACAATAACAATACCAACGTATTTTCATTATTATTATAATTTTTTTGTTGTTTTTTTTTTCTATTTTTTTCTGATTATTTCATTTTTATTTTGAATAATTAAGAATGAAATCGATAATCGTGTTGTAGTGTCAAGCTTTATGAACGACATGGGTGTGACGACGTCATGCAATTGATGATTAGAAAAGTAATGAATGAAAATAATAATTTTGCTGAAATCCAAAATACAAAAATACAATCAATAACACACTAAACTCAGTCAGTCCTCAGTGTATGGCTTAATGTTCGAAACAATCTTCGAAATTATTCGAAATAAAAGTTAATTTTTTTCTATGTCTGTTTATTTAACTTTTAGGCATTGTTGCAGGTCCCTCATAAATGAGTGTAAATTAATTTTTTCTTTTACTGGAGTGTGATAAGTTAAAAAAATAAAAAAAAAATTAAATTACATACGAAATTTGTTATTATTTTTATCAAATCGTATGTGTTGCCTAATTAATATCGCAAACAACCACAACACAAGCAGCTATAAAACCATAAATTTATTTTAAAATTTTATAAAAAAAAAATAATAAATTTTGATTACTTAGCCAAGCCATACAAACGTAGAATATTGTGTGTTTTGTTATCAGCCATATACAGAGTATTTGTAATTAAATAAATATGTATGTATTGCTGTCTTCAAAAGAGGGATTTCACAAAATGCCAATAAAAAAAATATGAATTCTTAACATTTCAGTGTTTATTTATTGCAAGGTGTAGTAAAACAAAAAATCAAAATGTTTCTATGAATCTAAATATGTGAAGTAAAATAGAATGATCAAATCAGCTTAAAATATGGTTGTTGTCCTGGATAACTTTCATATAACGATATGAACTCAACAGTATTATGGAATATTCTTCTTTTAGTACCGCTGAATAGTGCAAAAGAATTCCCTACTGATTCCCATGTAGGACACAGTCCAATTTTACTTTCAATAATAGATCATTAAATAAAGAGTGTTTTTTTTATAGAGGTATAGAACTTTAAGTTGCAATAAAACAACGATGGATTATTCGATTGACATGAATTTTATTTATCCGAAAGATAATCTTGTGGCATTACATTTTAAATATGATTTCTGGCATATGACCGCCACGGCTGGCGCGGATGTAGTTCAATCTGGACGTCCAATTTTCGATGACTTTTTCCAACATTTGTGGCCGTATATCGGCAATAATACGGCGAATGTTGTCTTCCAAATGGTCAAGTGTTTGTGGCTTTACCGCATAGGCCAATGACTTTACATAGCCCCACAGAAAGTAGTCTAGCGGTGTTAAATCACAAGATCTTGGAGGCCAATTCACAGGTGCAAAACGTGAAAATAGGCGGTCACCAAACGTGTCTTGCAATAAATCTATTGCGGCACGAGCTGTGTGACATGTTGCGCCGTCTTGTTGAAACCACATCTCCTGGACATCATGGTTATTCAATTTAGGAATGAAAAAGTTAGTAATCATGGCTCTATACCGATCACCATTGACTGTAACGTTCTGGCCACCATCGTTTTTGAAAAAGTACGGACCAATGACTCCACCAGCCCATAAAGCGCATCAAACAGTCAGTTTTTCTGGATGTAACGGTGTTTCCACATACACTTGAGGATTACCTTCACTGCAAATGCGGCAGTTTTGTTTGTTGACGTAGCTATTCAACCAGAAGTGCGCTTCATCGCTAAACAAAATTCGCTTATGAAAATCGGGAACAACGGTAATCTCGTTTTGGGCCCATTCGACGAATCTACGCCTTACTTGATGATCGTTTGGCTTCAAATCTTGCACGAGTTGGATTTTGTAAGCACGCAAACCAAGATCCTTCCGCAAAATCTTCCAAATCTTCCTGTGCTCGATGGCGGATGGACTCATTCGGTTCTTCCTCAATGCTACGCTCTACAGCAGCAATAGCTTCTTCTGTACGCACCGTACAGCGTCTCTGGGGATGCGAGTTATCAATAAGAGTAAACGTGGTGCGAAAACGTTCCATGGTTAATCGAATTAACTGCTCTGATGCGCGATACGTTTTCCGCACAGAACCATTATTTTCGAAATAAAATTGCACAATAGTGCAAATATGCAAGTGTTGTTCAGGCGTGAGTCTATTCATGATGAATTGCCAAACCAAACTGAGAATAAATCACTTGACAGCTGTTAAATCGGTCGCCATCTTGAAAAGTAATGCCAACTTAAACTTCTATACCTCTATAAAAAAACACCCTTTAGAAATAAATTGGGAAATTTTATATCAAGAAGAGAAATCAATCAGAAAACAGAAAACCAAAAGAAAAATAATTATTTCCAAAAGTTCTATTGCTGAGGCGTTATTTAAAAATTTTCCTTTTGAAAGTTTTTTTCTTCTTGTTCTTTTAGTTGTTCTGGAAATCCCAATTTGCATACATGCACATGCCCATGTCATTTGTTTTCTTTACGATGTGATTATTGGTAGAATTATGGCATGTGCTGTATTATTTTGATACATGTTTGGAATACAATAGGAAAACTGTCAAAATGAAAACGTTGAAAAAAAAAACTACGTTCAATATGTTCCAAATAATAGCACCCTACAGGCAGACCATTACAATATCTTTTTGATAACGTTTATGCATAAACGCATGCGTCTTACAAAAGGAATAGTTTTTGCTTTTTGTTTGTTTTGTAGTTTTGAGTTCAAACTAAATTTTAAAAGTCAGTTGAATGAATAAGAAAGCCAACTCACGCCAGAATTATAGACGGCAGACCATTTCGAACAAAATTTTCTTGGGCATTGAAACTCATTTCATACTCAACAGGCAACATTAACGCATATGAAGCACGGAAATGATTCTGGAAAAGCCGTTGGATACATAAAAAGTAACTGTAAAGGTGCATTATAGTCTGCAGATGCCATTGGGCAGTATTTTATGGAAAATGACCTGGAAACAACCATCACGATCAATAATAAGTAATCTGTAACACACTTACTTGAAGTCGCCGTAGCCTAGTGGGCAGTGTGTTGGCTTGTTAGACGTAAAGCCATAGTTCGAGCCCCAGGCCAGACATCAAAACAAAATATAAAAAGTATTTCTTCGGCAACTTCCTCTCAGCAGATTTCTGGCAAAAACTCTGAGAGTAAATAAAATTTCCATGAAAAAAAGTTTCTCAAAAACCTGTCGTTCGGAGTCGACTTTAAACTGTAGGTCCCACCACTCATGTATAAAATTAACACACACAACATATGTAAGTGGTGTGAGAAACTAGGACGTTGTACAATGGGTCAATTCGACCTCCGGGTACTGTACTTGTCTTAATTGACAAGTACACGTCCTCTAACCTAACCTAACCTAACACACTTAGCTATTTGATATTACAACCCTTTAGTCTGGACTACAACCTAGCTTCACCCGCCACCCAAGTTGTGTGTGTTAAATTTATCTGTGAGTGGAGGGTTCAACAATTTAATGTTGAATCCAATAGCCGATAGATTTGAGAAACTTTTCATGGCAATTTTTTTTTTACGATCAGATTTTTTGCCAGAAGACTATTGAGAGGAAGTTACCGACGTCAGAGCTGAGATCTAAAGCACGGGCTCTCGTCTAATAAGCCACACACTACCTACTACACTACAACGACTTCAATGTATAATCCGTTAGCGATCTAAAACCTGTCTTATTGAATATCTTGACGCCTTAGCTTCTTTGTAAATTGCTGAACCCTTCATTTAAATTCTGGAATTTCTGTCTAGGCATTACAGTTATATACACAATGCTTTTTCCATTTCACCTAATTGCTCTAAGTAAACAATTTCATAAAAAATCATTCTCAATATAATATCTCGTCCTTTTTTTCCTTTTTTTCAAATCATTGTGTGATTGCCCCTTACCGACTATAGGAACCATTTGTTTCAACAAGACTTTGTTATAGAGTGGCCTAATTTCGCTTCAATATGCCAAAATTCTCTTGTATTTCCTATAAATTTGCAACGCTCACTAAAATCTGTTATTTTTTAAGCCATATAAACCAAAACCATATGATTTTTCCAAACTTAATTTTTTTTTTGAGCAATTCAATCCATCTTACAAAAATTTTGCTTTCAAGTCTGTCTAGTTGCACTAACACTACAACATGCATGCATTCACATTCATACATATGTACATATGTATGCACAAAACCTACAACAATATTTGGTCAATTCACACAAGCCGTTGTATCGTTGTATTCATTGTATTGTTGGAAGAACATACAACAGTGTATGATTGTTGTTGATATTTTTCATATAAAAATCCGATACACTTATACACATTTTTTTCATATGTTTTTGGAAGTTGTATTGGTTTCGTGCTATCAAAATGTGTGAATGAAAAAAATTTGTATATGTTTTCATATGTTTTTAAAAAGTTGTGTTGGTTTCGGGCTATCAAATTGTTTGAATGCCACGAGATACACAATACAGCATAGCATTGAGCGTTCACAAACAAACAAATGTATTCAATACAACATACACGATACAAAGTCGTGTGAATTGCCCAATTGTATTGTATTCCATTGTATCGTATTGTATGTTGTGTTGTTGTGTTGTATGTTGAGATAATTCAGACATCAGATCAGAGTCAGAGTCTATTATTTGGGATTTTTGTGTGTCACTTGAAATTGTTTTTTTTTTTCGGTGTGTGGTTTTATATGTTTGTTTCCTATTGTTTCTTTGTTGCTGTTTTTTTTTCTTTTTCTTTTGCCGTATTCAGTATTTTAACTTTTCTTTTAATTTTCTTTTATTTTTTGTTTTTTCCCTTTTTCATTTGAAGTGTTGCAATCATTTTGGGTGTGTTTTTTTTTATGGCACAATATTTTATTGTTACGAGGACTAGTAGTTTTACAGTTTTTCAGCATTTTTTTTTTAGTCTCTTTGAATGGATTAATGTTTTGCCACAAATCGTTGCTCTTTAAGATGATTAACACAATCGTTCTTCAAAAGCACTTATCGTAGCATTTTGTTTTTCTTTCTTTTTTTAAACGCCCTTGTTTTTATTTTTGGGTTTAGTTTTAAAGGTACCCTACAATAGGTTATGGTTTTAATTAAATGTAAACAGTTTTCGATTTTGATCAGAATAAAAAGGTTAATACAGTCTATCAGTTTTTAAACTTGGATTCATAAAATATTCCAGCAACAATATCCCCAAATATTATGGAATATTGATTGGATCGGTTGGTGGCGGAATTTTGCTAAATGAATCGGTATAGCCCATTCCATAAGGCTGCCACTTCACAGTAGCGACTTATAGACTAAGGTGAGAATTATTATCCTGCGGAATATTACCATATTTCCGATAGTTAAGCAACTACCAGTGCACTGAGTTCCAACGTGAAGAGCACCAGGAAGGTGTACAGATGTTGCAGATATCTGAGTGAGATAGCCTAAGATATGTGGTTCATATCATATGGGTACCAGGACACAATAATATTCCAGGAAACGGTAGAACAACAGGCCAGGCGTGACACATCAATTGAACTCTCCTACGAATTCCCAACTGTGGGAATCCCTCTAAGGATCTGTAAGCTTATTGACAATGCAGTCATCGATTTCGTCAATCACAGGGCAGCGCAGAAACTCTGGCCAAAACTGAATGCAGGGCGCATAAGGCTGCTTAAACTCCAATGAAGCACACTCAGTATGATTGTCGGGGTTTTTTTTTTTTTGTCTTGAGTCGGAGGTGGGAATCTTCGAAAGACACTTTTGTTCCAACAAAAGAGTGCACGTGTCACCATCACTGGTGCCTACGTACTAAACCCACCCCCTACACACTTCAACCACTCTCCCACCGCGGGACAGCCGTAAAGTATTACTTCGCGGAGGACTGGTTAGTTTGAAAGCTTTATCACATTAAGTCAAATTTCGCCTCCGTTGTTCCTCCAGTCTTCGGAGTTCTAGAATAACTTCAGCCATTCTCTGACTAATACTGACTCCATGCGAGGCGCAATGGTAGTGGGCAACTTTCTAATGATTTCTGCAGAGATGAGGAAGAGGATGAGACTGTTCTTCACCTACTTTGAACACGTCTGGCACTATGTCAAAGGAGAAAAAGGTATTTTGGTGTCTACTACATATTACATTGCATTGGGAGCCTGAAATGCTTAATTAGAGTTTTCCAGGACAAGGAGATAATGAAAAACTGTGGTATCCCAGTGGGTCCTATGTGGCCTAAGTGTGTTCATACAATTTCCTTGACTGGGCAGCTGTCTCTACCTGCCTATATAGCTATCAATGTCTGCAGAGGATGGTGATTATTGTAAAAATATTGAACATGCTTTTGCTACAAATCGTAACCCAATGGGTTCGTAATAAAACCCAATTAGTGGTATATGTATTACAAAGAAGGCTATAATATACGCAAAATACGAATAAACTAAACGGAAAAAACTAAAGTAGTTACAGCTCAAAGGTCCAGGAGCCATATGAAAATTCTCAAAAATCAAAACATTGGTGAAAACAATGCATCCGGACCATGCCTTTATTGAGAATTCATGTAAAGAAATAAAATTTCCAATTCCTAAAGCACAATAGTTAAAAAAATAAATGTTCATAAATATTCTTAAAGCCAGCGTTTATGATGAAGAAATAACTTCCTGTAGATATGATAGGATAAATAGCTTTCGACCATAATTCACATCAAATTTTGATATAAAACTGTACGTTTAAGTCATTTTTCTTGATAAAATGTTTGTTAATTTCCTAAAATCCAATACATTTAGTCTACGAATATATTGCGTACTCGAAAATTGTTATCAGCAGTCGGTCGTTTAATTGAAAAAACAATTTGGAATTTGAAAATACTTGTAAAACATTTATTTTTGTTTGTAGAACTAAAATCGTTTTCGTTTCTGATAATTTTTAGTAGTTCTAATTGTAGGTTGTAGGAATAGCACCGTAAATAATGCATTCAATTATGTAATTGTAAAATGTTAATTGGGGTCTGTCAGTGAAATAGATAAGAAACAAAATGGGAATGTCATTAACACTTTGAAGTCAAGCCCGTTATAGATGTCACTAGTAATTTAAGTAATTACTTTAAAAGTACGTTTAAAAAGCAATAAAAAATTTACTTAAAAAAATCAAAACTACAAACAAACAAACTTTTGAAACGCTTGTAGGCCACATTCGATTATTTACAGTGACTAAGAAACCACAGTTTTTTAAAGCTGTATACGAACGGTGGCATGCTTATTCCAATTGTGGCTTTTCTTCCACTGCGAAGATTGTCTTTTGTTTCAATATGCAGTTATTAATACTTAAACTATTTTAGGATAACCGCTACGCATTCTTCTGTAACATTGATTCAGCGATTCTCACTCTCCCTTGGTATTTACAAGACATTATCTTGAATCGAACCAAGAGCCCACCGCAAACTGCATGAGAAACATCTAAGGACCTTAAAAGTATTTCTGACAGCGAAATACAGCTTTGAGGGCAGGGGCACGATTACGTAATGCAGACTGCACTGTTTCAGAATTTCCAAACAAGAGAGATTCACCTTAGCATTGGCTGTCCAATCAATTAAATTTCAGTCTAACTTTTTTCTCCGAACTTTTCTTTCTTCTTCTTTTTCCCAATTTGTCAGTTGACCGTCTCAAAGGTCTGAAATCAAAATTGCAAGAAGCTATTTATCCTATTGGATATCATTTTCCCACGCTAGGCTTTAACAAACAGATAAGGAAAATACATGTATTTGCACATTCATTTAATTTTTAGTTAAAACTTATTGTCTAAACCCAAATTGGACAGTTTATATTTTGTAATTGATTGTAAAACTTACCTTCCGATGATTGTAAGAATGCTGTTTAAATCCAGTAATTGGCATGACCTACACGGAATGCCTGTAGAAAAAAGGAAGTTGTTGCTTACGGCAAAGTAAATACACTCCTGTTTAAAAGCCGTTAAGTAAGAATGTTAACAGGCGGCTGTTCTGTTTGTTTGTTTATTTGCTGGTGTATTGGCTGTTTGGCAAACTGTTTAACTACAGGGTGTACATTGAATAGCAACAATAGATAAACAACAAATAAAACAACAAGCGCGAAAAAAATGCAAAATCTCTGTTTAAATAAGAAAAACAACAAAATTACAGTTTGTCAGCCTGTATTTTGTTATTTTTTTCTTTTATTGTTGCTGTTGTTAGGGTAACTGTTTAAAATACATATATTTGCCGTAAATGTTATTGTAGTTGTTTTTTGGTAGTCTTTATAAAGTAAATATATTTTCTTATTTGTTAAGATTTCATTTTTGAACATTAATATTTAAACACTGATAAACCTAACACCCTTTTTCCACTCTTCCAATCTTTTTATTTATGCTTTCTTGTATAAAGAACAAAAAAAGTTCAATATTTATTTAAATTTTATTTACTTTTTATTAATTCTCTCTTGTTTTTGCAACGTCTTGAAAACTACTTTTTTTGTTGTTTTCTTGTCGCAAAAGAACATACATTCACGCAAACACAAACCGACACACACACATGCACATTCGTACGCTTATTTATTGAAATTAAACTTTCACATCATTTTTTTACTTTTTTATTTCACTTTTGATTTTTTGTATTTCTTTAAAGTTTGTTTTTGCTTTTTCTTTAGCACATTTTTATATAGCAATTATAAGACAATTTATTAATAAAAGTTATTTTCGGCCTTTAGCCGCTATTTTCCGTGTACTTCGATTACTTTCTGTTATGCTTGTTTATTGCAAAAAACTACACAGAGATTTTATTTTACAAAATTATTTTTACAAATCCCCAGTGTAGTTTTCTTACATCGATTTTGGGAGACAAAAAAACAACAACTGACAGTCAATCGTTTGACAGTTCTCTTTGCAGTGAGAATATGGCGCTCTTTATAGTTGCCAGATAGATACTCCATTTGGGGGGCCATATGTTTTAACAGTGGAATGTTAAGAGAGTATCTAACAGATGACCGTTACAATTTTTAATTATTTAAACAGAGTTTAATAATAGGGTAGGCATTTGAAAGTTTTGGAGACAATATTAAATAGTAAAAGGTTATCAAAATCGTTAAGGAAAAATAGTTAAGGAAAAATAGTACTCATATTCGAATAATTACAGATTTTAAATTAAGTGCTTCCGACTTCATTAAATTTTATAAGCTATAAGGAGATAATTTAAATTATTAGTTTTAAAAAATATTAAAATAAACAATTTTGATATGGCTTATATTTAATTTAATTATTAAACTGAGCATATTCCTGAATCAATAATCGCAATAGTTTTGGCATTTAAGTTTACTTCAATACGTCTGGCATCACTAAAGTAATTTATATTTCACATGAGGCATACTGTAATCACTTGAATCCCAAACAAAAAAAGGCTAAAATTTGCGTATTGCCGCAAAGGAACAATAAAATTTAAATAAAACATAATAAACGATTAGAATAGTGCTTAAAATGAATTAAGAAAAAACTAAAATTTTAAAAGCAAAGTGGTATAACAACAAAAACTTAAGAGAAAAACAAATTTATTGTTGAAAAAAAACTATGGCCTGTCCTTAACAGTGTATTGGAATTCCTAAACAAAGAGTTTTCAACACATTTTAATCGTGCATTCCCCTACCATGGACTCCACCAAAATCCCAGTAACACTAGATTTCTTTAAAAAGTACACTTACCACGAGGAATGGGTAGATTATATGTTCAAAGCCAAAGCTAAGGGCAATCAACAGATCTATGAGGCCCTCTGCAATAGTTCAGAGACCAAGGAAAGGGCTTTGAAATTATATTATGAAGCCTTTTATTTAAAACCCGAAATTCGTGAAAAATATCATATACGCCTGAAACCAGCGCCTAAGAAAATCAAAGATAAATTATTAGTAATACCAGTGCAGGATGACGGCAGGCAAACAAACGACAATAAAATTCAACAGGATTCTCCTGTGCAAGAGTTGCTTATTGGAGAATTGGAAAAGTCTGCAAAAAGTAGTACTGATGGCTTGATTAACAATGAAGGTAATGCAAATAAGAAGGATATGCAAAGGAAGCGTTTAATAATCCAGGCTGCAGACCCTCCAGAACAAGAAGTGGAGGATGATAGTCAACGTAAGTTAATGAATGTACTTTATATTGAATGATAAGGTCGTGTACATCCAAGCAAAACCAGTCTATAAATATCTACCAAAAAGTTGGTTGCGTTATGGTGTATTAGAGTATAATAGTGTTACACCGTTTGCTCCTTAAATATCATACAATGGCCGGAGTATGATATTTAAGGATTTCTTTTCAGTACCGTTTATTTGTAACAATTTTTTGAAAAAAGTCACTTAGATTGGATGTGAAACAAAAGTACACAAAATATAATACTAATAATTCTTAGGTTTATAATATTTAGCTGAATTTCTGTAGACATACATAATTTAAAAATAAAATTTTTGTTCCTTTGACATTTTCATAAAATTATTTTAATTTGTATAATTTTAGCGATATGTTCCCCCGAAAAATCTGATTCAACTACAGAATTAAATGAGAATATAATTATAGGTAAGAGAATATAAATCAAATTAATTGATCTTTATATTCTGATGTGATTTGAAAACTTATTAATTTTCTTTACAGTGGAAACCATTCAAGATAACGATACAACGCCTGTCGAAATAATAATACATGAAACAATTGAAAAGGGTAAACATTTATAATCAATTTATTTAACTAAACCATTTGTAAAGAAAGGTCTTTTATTAGCAGAAATCCAAAAACCTTCGGATAGTACAAAGAAATCTCCTGTTGTGACACAAAACCCCCAAGAAATACCAGCCATTGGAAGTAGCCAGAACGTGGAAGATAATTTAAATAAGCTAGCAGTACCACAAACAAATAATAAAGGTAAATATGTGTAAATAAATACTTTATAAATATTAACAATGTCATTTTAAAGCATTAACTCCAACATCAAGTCCTAAGGAATCCCCAGTTACGGATGGAAAACCAAAAACAATAATGTCCATGGAAAGCAATAATAATTTACAACAAAATACTAAAGAATCAAGAGATCATGATTCAAATTTAGAATTACAAACACATACACCAGCAGGCAACCAAAAGCCATTTGACTACAAATCCTTAGTGCCTTACCTACATTGCTGTCCCATAACATATAAAGAATTTCGAAAGTACAGCAACATTAACGAATTGGTAAAGGAGCTTTGCAAAAAGAAGCAATTGAACACCCACGAAGAACGTTTATTATTGAATCGTTCATATATTTTATTTTATTTGGCACCAGAACATCGAAACATACAGCCAATTAATAGAATTCAATTGGCGGAAAATTGCCCCAAGCATATAAGCGATAAGTTTTTTGATATACCCACTAAACTGTATTTAAAAGAACAATCGAATGACAGAGAAAAAGAGCCATCCAGTAGTAGTACTGCTACTAAGGATCCAAGTAATAGTGAAAAAATAGCTTTGGATCCGGTCCAGAATACTAATTGTAGTAATAATAACAATAAAAATGTGGCAGTAACAATTACAGAGCAAAATATTGCACAAAATACAAGTAATTGTGAAACAATAGCTTTGACCCAGACACAGCATACGAGTTGTAATGATCAAATTATTTGTCAGGTTACAAATAATACTGAAGCTACACCTGTGACCCAAATGCAAAATATGCCAGTACCTGCAGTAAACCAAAAAAGTGTTACCAACCATAATACGGACGTATTAAGTTTGGCTCAAGAAATACGGAATACAAGTTCTAACGATCAAAGTATGTCTCAGCATATGATAAATAATGATGAAATATGTTTGGTACAGCCACAAATCACAGCTTGTAGCACGAATAACAATGCAATTTTGCCAGTAACATTTGAGGAATTTAAACAATATACTTTTTATGAACATGTTATCGATAATCTATTTAAAAGTGTAGCTTCTGGTCAGGAGAATATTTATTTGAAATATAAAAATTCCGAAGAAGCTTTTAATGCTACTTTAATGAATTATTATCGAGCATTTTACTTAATACCAGTAGTGCGTAATAAATTTCCAATACAATTTAAATCCACAACAAAACAATTAAAAAGTCGCCTTTTAAAAATACCACAAGGTGTTGATATCAATGCTTTTGCTAACATAAGCGCTGAGCAATTGGTTTTCCCGGAATTAAAAGATTTTGTTGAAATTAAAGAGGAGCTAAATGTAGATGTTGAGGTAGTTTCAGCAGATAAACAGACAGAAGAGAGACAGGAAAGTAAGTTTTTTATTTTTATATTAAAATTTTTTTTATTTTTAATGTTTCCTTTTTGTTATTTTAGCTGCAATGATTGTAGATAATTGTCCTGTAGCTAATACGTATACGGTTGCTGAAGAAAGTGCTTCAAATAATCCAGGTATCTGTTCTGCAACTATACAACCAGAAAATTCGGAACAGTACCTAAAACCATTATTACAAAGCAACGATAAAACAACGCCATCTTTAACGGGTACTAAAAGAAGCCCAAAAACCGATATTAAACAACCTTCACCTAAACGTTCTAAAAGTATAATTATTTCCGTCTTTAAAGTACTGCTTCTTAATACAAAATTTGTTTTCCTTTTTACAGTGCAACAAACTCAGGATGTTCCAGAAAATACCACAAAAACAAAAAAGGACTACAAAGAGTTACTGCGCTATGCTCATTGTTGTCCTGTAAAATTTTCACAATTTAAGAAATACACCAACATTTCAGAACTATTTGCCACTTATTGCTTAAACAGATATAAAGATTTAAAAAAATTACCCTTTATACTGCACAGAGCCTATATTCTACATTATTTAGCACCGGAAAATAGAAAATTGAAACCATTTAACAAACTAAAATTAACCGATGATTGTCCACAACATTTAAAAGAGAAAATGTTCGAAATACCCGATAATCTATATGTGCTGGCACAGAAGAATGTTAATCCGCTGTTAGTTTTAAAACAGGAAATAAATAAGGACCATACTGAGTCAGGACAACAACCCACAACAAATAATCCCAAAACACTGGTAGAAATCTTAGAAAATCGTTTATTACCACCCACAACATTAAATTTAGCAAATCCATCTGCCAATACAGAAAGGTAATCTAATATTTTAATCAATTAAACAACCCTTTCAATACAATCATAATTTTTATTTACTTTTTCTGGTATTACAGCATAACACCTTTAAATTGTTCGAATACTAACTGCGTGTTTCATTATATTTCCTATCATGATTTTATGCAGCAAACAAATATTTTACAATTCCTACCATTGCCTCGTGATATGAATGTTGTAAAAAATATGTTTAAAATATTCATACATAAAATCATAAAAGAAAGCTATTATGATGATTTATATATTCATGCAGCGCTAGTAAGTAAAATATTAAAACACCAGCATATCTGTGAAAATTGTGAACGTGATATAGGCGATCTCTTAAATATGAATACAGCCAATGCGTGTGTGGAGTCACAGCAGGAGAGGTAAAATATTTAATTTCTTACTTGATTTATAATGCAAATTATAAACAATTTAATTGAATTTTAGAGCTTCCCAAGTATGTAACGAAAATGTCATTGAAAAGGACAGGAATATTAGTGAAAGGTATTTGCATTTGTATTTAAATTTTTGTTAAACAATTTCCTAAGAATTTTCTTTATTGTTCCTATTTTTGTAATAGAAATCAATCGATGGACATCAATACTTTGGCGGATAAAGTAAGAACAGAACAGGAAATAAATAAAAGGTAAGAGTTTAATCTTTTCATTAGAAACGATTTGAAGTAAAAGTAATTAATGTTCAAAAGCATTTCGTTCTAAAAAGGTCCAGTCCGGGCAATGGTTAGGTTAGGTTAGAGGACGTGTACTTGTCAATAAAGACAAGTACAGTACCCGGAGGTCGAGTTGACCCATTGTACAACAAGAACTATTGCCCGTTCTTAGAGATTTCATAAAACTTGCCATATCTAGCCTCTATTTGATCGATCGACCCCAAGAATATCTTACAGAGTTATCAGCACTATTCCTTGTTCCCATTCGCTATTGCTTTTTAAGATTTGTTGAAATCATTAGCGTGCTTTATGAGCGCAAAGTTTTAAAACAACTTTTTCTAACTTGTTAATTCACGTAAAACTGATCTTGGTTGTCAAAGGATACATTTCCTAACTAACTTAGTATAGAATTTCTCCTGGTAAGATTTGAATTTATAATTTCCATCATATTATCTATCTTAAGGACTTTAGGTAACATGGACAGATAGGCACAAAAGCCTTTTGCAAAGAGTAAAACGTTTGGATATTTTTAAGGATTCTAAAGTTATGCTTCGATACATAGTTGCAACAACTGCGGTTTCTTGTTAGAAGTGTTATTTGCAATTAAATGAAGCAACAGACATGTACAACGATCGATGTAAAGTACAAACCAAAGGAGTAAAGAGATGTCTAGGGCCTGCTGTGGACAATGGGAGAACAGGTTGGCTGCTGGGCTTGGATAAGGCCAGCTTAAGGTTGGTTGTCGGTTTTATCACGGGGCACTGCGAGATTAGGTCGCTGACGGGGATCTGGAACAGATTTCAGCCAGACTATTGCAGGGCAAGTTGTGATGAGGAGGAGTTGGAGACTATCGAACACCTGCTCTGTAAATGCCCAGCCCTTGGTAGGTTGAGGTTGAAGACCCTTGGCAGGGCCTTCTTTGAGAGTTTGAATTCTGTGTCGAGAGCCGACATCAAGGCTCTCCACAGATTTATTAGTGGCTTAAGCTGGTTGACAGGCGCTAGGGCTTCATCAGTGTAGTCGCGCTCTCCCCTTTTTGTTGTGTCTTATCTGTGTAATTCCCATTCCACTTCCCATTCTCCCCTTTCCTCTCCTTTTTATCCCTCTATTATTCTTCCCTCTGTAAGGACGTTGTACAATGGGTCAATTCAACCTCCAGGTACTGTACTTGGCTTTATTGACAAGTACACGTCCTCTAACCTAACCTAACCTATATAATTAGTTTCTGGACCAACCTGACTGATCAAAAGTAAAGTAATCAATTCCGTAATCGAACTTCAGATCTTGAACCACTTTCCGTTATGCTGGTATTGCTTCGTTTTTTAATTCTGATATTTTCTCTTAAAGCTCAACAATAAATGAAAAGGAAAATTTAACCACAAACACCCAAGTTCAAGTAGCTACTGATGAAAATAGTAGCAAAACTTTATCTCAAGATTTAATCAAACATTTACGACAAGAAAAGTAAGTTCAATTAGATTTCAAATTGTCCAACTATTTGCATTTTTCACATGTAAACAAACGCTTTAATATACTTTTAGGACTTTCCAAAAGTTTCGTCGAAAGCTTTTAACGAAATTAAATCAAAACTTTGATAGTGGAATGGACTTTACCTCCGATACGTATAAAATCTTTCTGCAATGCAATGAGATACCCATGAGACAAATTTTAAATGATTTTTGTGCTAAAATGGATGATATTGTGGAGCGTATTTTAAAAGATGAGGAATTATGTGATGCGTTAAATTATTATTATTATTGGAAATATTTAACAAATTCAAATTTTGCCTCAAAATATCCTGTAAAAATCAAAAATTCTGAAGAACATTCCGATTTAAGTAAAGAAAATAATACGGATGTTGCAAAACAAAGTGAAGAAATAAATGTCACAAGGCACGCAAATGCCATAAAAGAGTCTCAAATTGAAGATGGAAAATCCAAAGAATCGGGAAATGGTAAAGAATTACAGGCAAATGTTAATACAAGTACTGCAGCGAAATGCCAGGATTCTTCAGAAAAGCAAATAGAAAATGCCAATCAAAACAGCAAGGCTTTAGAAAAATCAAAACGTATATTCTTTCGCAATGTGGAAAGGGTAATTATAATTGAAATCATGTATTATGATGTCATTAATAAGTATGATTTTATTTCTCATTTTATAGATTAACACGTTATCATATGTGGTACGCACATCATTTGGTTTAAAACAATTGATTTTGCGCAGCATTTTAAGCATATCCTATGAGGAATTTCTTCAATTAACAAACATTTACGAGGGACAATCATTATACAAGGATAATCACATAGCAGAGTGCATGTATCGTTATGTATTTCGTACACCTAATGTATGGCCTACGAATCTCTTTATAAGTCTACAAAATCTATGTGATTTTTTGCAAAAGAAAAATATATACTTTAACAAACACTCCACCATGTTGGCAGATGTTTCACCAAAATTATTGCACTGGTCCGATCTGAGAACATGTACGAATATAGAGAAAAGTGTCAGGATTGATTATGAGAAGCGTACCGGCAAAAGGTTAAATTTTAATGATGCCACTGTTGTTAACAATGAATTTAACGAATATTATAATCGCTGTTGGAAACAAGAAAAATGGCTGGGCCAATTGCCTTTAGTTTATATAGAATTCTATACAAACTATCTTAGCAATAGCGAGCAAGGTAAGATATCGATTTGTAGATGACATTCGGCAATTTTATATTGTCGCTATTCTATTACAAAATTGTCGAACGTAGTTTATATTTCGAAAATCGTGAAAACAAAACCCCGATTAATCGCTTTTGATTTATTAAATATGATTTTTGTTTATATTTTAGCTGACGTTACTATGTTTGATGAGTGTGCTTTGCAAGAAACTACTGAAGAACCTGTTCAAACTACAACAAATATTTGTTCTACTCAAGAGTGTCCATTGCAGGAAATTACTGAAGAATCTGTGCAGTCTACAACAGACGTTTGTCCCTCTCAAGAGTTTACTTTACGGGAAACTACTGAAGAACCTGTTCAGTCCACAACAAATGTTTGCCCATCTCAAGAATGTGCTTCCCAGGAAACTCCTACTTCACACCAAGAACATATCGAACAGTCTGTAGCTGCTACTGAAAATGTAAATTCTCCTGAGGAAATAGGTAAGATAACATCATAACATTTTAACAACTTTACAAGACAGTTAGGATCTGACTGCATCACCAAGAGTATCAGCCACTTCTATCCAGATATATCCCTGTACCCCGGAACCCAAGAGAGACAGATCCGAAACGATCCAAAGGTTGTGATGGAGCCCTTAGAGTCTCTAACCAATCGTGACATACAACAGATAAATTCTAAAGCTCTCAGAGCAATCTTTATGTCCAACGAAAATCACATAAGAATCCGAAATTGAACAAACGAGGTCAGCTATGGTCCCAAGAGCCTTCAACACAGCAATAACCTAATTGAACTATAGTTCGAGAGTCTTACAAAAGACTTCAGTATCAGTTTCGACCTTTTCGTGATGATGTGCTAGTCCGCGGCATTATACGCCGTACATACAATATCAACAGCTGCCCCTGACCTCGGCGATACTCAAAGAGGTAATTCGTTGAACTTTATTCAATACCTTCCCCTTACCAAAGCATTCCACCCAACAACACATCCATGCGTAATGATCGGTCTGACAATCGCTGTGTAGCTCCAACGAATGGCCTTAGGCTGGATTCTACAACTTTAACTGTGAAATTGCGACGTTGGTGCAGGTCTTTCTGCATCGTCTTCTTTTTTCCAGTTCTGTTCAAGATAAACTGTGCAATGTTTGGCCTCAGAAGAGAGTGCATGTGTTTCATATTCATTCTCCATTGTCTGGAATAAATGAATGGAAAAGGAATAGTTTTTTAGAGAATAATAATTCTTATGTGTCAATTTTATTTATCTTGTAGTTGTACAATAAGAAAATTACTTTTAAAATCTTACTAGCAAACAAATTATAAAGAATTGCTTCTAATTTATTGTACAGTGCCCGATTTTGTTTCAGAAGTTGATATTGAGACTAACAATGCTGTGAATATTCCATCCAATGGCAATCAAACTATAAAAGAATTCAATTGTGTTTTGCTACCGAATACACAACAACAAATCAATATGCTGCCAGCTGAAGTAGGACTTACAAATGATCCTTTAGACAATTGCACGATGAATATCAATTCATTGAATGTGTCTGCATCATCAAATAATAATTGTAAGTTTTGTATTTTAATTGTGTTTTTCAAGCCAATACAGGTAGCTTTTTCTTCTTCTACAGGTGAAGTCATAACGCTAGATGAACAGAGTCCCTGCATTAAAACCGAACCGATCGATAAAAAATTACTGAATAATTTACTTTTCTATGAGGATGATGGCAGTAATATACAGTGTGTATCATGTGAAGAGGAAATCGTTAGTTTAGATGACACAACTTCACAAATTTATTATGATCTGCTTTCATCGCAATTGGAATTCGATGATGTTGTACCACAACAGATACTATCCGATAATTTACCTATGAGTGATAGCAGCAATTCCGATATAAATTTGGCACAACGTTTACCAAGTTCTCTTGAATCGAATGCAACATTGTGTAGCCAACAATTCATGCAACTACAGAATTTACCAGCAATGACTTCCACACAAGTGATACAATTGCCGGATGTTAGTCTGGGAAGCAGTGGCGAAAACGTTAGTCAACAACAGCAAAATCAGAAACAAAACACAGAACGCGGTAATGAAGTTGGACATTATCTACAAGAGGTTGTGAAGGAAAATGAAGGGAAAATAGAAAAATTGGCAAATATTTTACAACAATTAGAAAATGCCACAGAATTAGAAACTGTAACTACGCAAAAAGATACTCAGAGTTTACCCAACAGTTTAGAAAGCAATACGAATTCTTTGGAAATGGAACAACAACAGCAAGACAACATGCAGAAAAATAGCGTCCCAACAGATGAAGTTAAGGGAAATGCAAATGTAATTGGTAATCTAAGAGCGGTTTTGCCATTGCGCCAAATTACAATGACAGTGGCGAAACCCAAAAAGAATGTGGCCAAAGTTAGGCCATTAAAAAATTCCGCTTTAGTGCCACAAATTGAACACACCACACGTCCATTAGTTACCATACCAGTATATCCATTAGGTAGCGCTAAAACTGTTAATGATTTAAATCAACAGAAACACAACTTAATACCAGCAAACCGCACCACAACTATACCCAGCACAACTGTATCCACAACACAGAGTTCAATAGTTTTACGTATTTCACAGGAACTAAATACGAACTGTTCAGTTTTCGATAATTCTTCATTGTTAAGGCTTGTCGATCACAATTATCATCATTCTCTGAATACTTTAACACAGTCACCCTCAACATCAGCACAGGCTAAAGCTGATTTACTATCGTCAGCGGGAAACCAACAATCCTTCTTCCGTTTGGAGAGTAACAGTCAGAGCAGCAATATCAAGAGTGCCAGAAAACTTTCTATCGTAGCGGAAACAGATACAACAGCCTCACCAAGCCATATAACTAGTAGCGCTAGCATAGGCATAAACAGTAATGATAAGGTAAATAATGTTGCTCCAATTCGTACTTATAAAAATCTAGTAGCCACGGTTTCGCCCCTCAGACATCATCCCTATAATAAATTTGCACGTAAGGAAAGCCTTTTTCGGCGTCTCTTAAAATTTCATTACTTTAAAGAACTAACACACTCACACATCAGAGATTACCTGTTGCCCAGTTTAGAAATTGGCAAATCCTATATAGAGGCCACCGTAGTTAGCGAAGATTTCAGAACCCGACTAATCAATAAATCGATAGCTGCTATATTTCCCTTCTGGCCTAAAACACTTCAAAGAGATTTTCTCTTGGTTTTAAGCGATTTAAAAGAATTCCACTACGTTTCATTTCAACGTAACATTTTAAAAAATCATGAGGACTTAAGAGCTCGCATACTTTTTTGGCTACTCCATACAGCATCTCCATTTGCTCTTTGTCAGTTTAGTTTTGAGGGGAATAGCACGGAGTTTGCCCACTGTGAAAGAGTCCACAATGGTAATAATAACAGTTACTATAGGAAACCATTCAAAAGTCTTACGAAAGCTATAGATTCCCGAGTTCTTGAGAGAATAAAAGCTATGAAAAGAGTAAATAAGAGTGATGAGGACAATATTTCTTAGTATTTCTATTTCTATATTTTTTTGTATATATTTTGTCGAAATGCGTATATATTTTGTCGAAAATAATTACGCTTACAAATGTGCATTGATTGTGATTGATTTGATGAGATTAGAAAAAAATTATTGGCAATTAATTTCATGAATATTCCAAAACTTTTGTTGTTTATAAACTAATTGTTAATGTTATTTGCATTAAAAGAAATGTTAAAATTTATTAAGAAATTATAAAAATTCCTTAAAACAAATTCTATAAAATTTTAGCTTTAATTGTAATCTCAAAAACCAGGGGCTCAACAAATTGGTTGAACATACGCCAGTTTTGTGTCGATAATTTATCTTCCTCCAACTTTGCTCCAATGTATGTATTTCCGAATCAATCTGTCTTTTTCGTGTTTGAGCTGCAACTCCTCTTCTACTGTATCGCGTATTCTATGGCGTTCTTCCTTATTTCGTGGAGTGGTGCAATCAATCGTCATTTTCAACGTTTCATTTCGTTTGCCTATAGTCTGGAGTTTGATATGAGGTTAGACCAGAAAATGCGCAATGTTGTTAGCAGATTTTGATTCACAAGTACTTGGATTTTGTGCATAACAATGTGAAAAGCATTGAAAACTTCACAGATATATAGGCGTGCAAAGCTGACATTTGTGTCAATAACATTCAACTTAACACGCTTGGGCAGTTGCAGCAATCACTTGACAGATTTTAAACAGCAAAAGGCCTAGCGAATATTGTGTATGATATCACCGCTCGTTATATACATACAGTAGGTAATAAAATTAAAAGAAAATAGAGTTCTAAAAGTTCTTTCTAGTGCAGCATGTGATGTAGAGAGACTTAAATAACATCACACACAAAAATTGATCGCTCCTTCCTCAACTATGCGGTCTCCATCTCTAAGTGACATAATAGCATGTATTGTAGATATACCAAAATAATGCGCTTCGTATCATTATCGTATGCTTCGACATGACAAATGTATGTTACCTACATATTACCTACTAACTATCCGGCAACATAATGTTGCTGACCTCAAAATATTGCCTACTCACCCTAATCATCGAATAGTAATGGAAGATCTTCTAATCAACGCTTTCGGCACAACATCCTACCTAACGGTGAAAAAATATTGAAATTAAACGCCCAACATAAACCGATACAGTTGCGATTTAGGATTGTGAAAGGCAAACCCTCTCCAACATGCCGTAGTTGAGATCTGGCTGATCCGTAAAAGAATTGTTCCTGCTACCACTAACTTTTGTTCTGTCTGTCTTTAAAGCCCTTAAGACACCTTGTACCTATTTAATTGTCCTGTTAGGCTACTATCTGGTTTTTCAATCATTATTTTCAATACATTGGAGTATATAAGCCATGCAGCAAAATATGTAGATCAAGAATGGTCTTGTTTTAGTTACAGGCAATCGCTCGCCATTATCAAGAAACGGTTTTTTTTTTTCAATAAAAATACGATCCCTTTAATTAATACAAAATAAATTTGTTGCTATTTTTTGAGACTAATTTTCTTAGTTCGAGTATTAATTATAATTTAAATAAAATCTTATTTTTATTTTTGTTTATTTGTTTTAAATAGTTAATAATACTCTCTTTTGTTTATTTCCTTCTGTTACAATTTACATTTCAATTAGAAAAGAAAATAAAAATCTGTTAAACTACTGTGAATAATGAAATTCTTTTTCCGCTTTTTTATTTTCAGCATAACAATGTACGTATGAAAAAAAGTTAATTTTAATATTTTATATTTAATATTTATTATTTACCTATTGTATTAGCAATTTGATATTTTTGTATTATATTTCTTTATATTGTTTAGTCTATCTATGTATGTACATATACTTATATTTAAATTTAAAACTTTAACCGAAGTAAAAACTGTATTGTTGTTGTGCTACTGATTTTTTTTTGTGGCGTAGCTCTCTATATTTAAGACGATAAAATGTTTACTTGTATTTAAATGTTTGTATTTATATTCTGGTACTGTATACCCAGTGAATTTTTAAATGTAATTTAATGTAAAAAAAATATTGTTTTTGTCAAACTAGCTATTATTAAAATCTTTAATTAATTTAATTATTTTTTCAATTAATTTTTGTTTCCTTTAAAGCAAACTTTTTGCTTTTCCTATCCTTTCCATTATTTCCTATCCTTAAAGCACTTCTAATAATCAGTTCCTGTTTCGCGTTTGAGCTATTGAAGTAATGCAGTCTTTAGCACCTCATTAGTTGAAAATCTTTTTATAAGCCGTAAATTCGATGGATAAGTATGGTGATTGAAGTGCTGTTGTGTTATTGTATTGTTTTCAAAATATTACTTAAAAGGCAGAGGTAGACAAGAATCTGTGCTATTGTAATATCAAAATTATAAATTCATCGTGTTGCTTCATCTTGCTTTTTTGAAATGTCATGTAAACTTCAAGGATATATTACTTATTGATCGTACGAGGTTCTAGTAATTCGCTAATACACTGTGAAACCTAACCTGGAAACTCGAATTGAATTTGGATTGTCCAGTACATTCGAGTCCAAGTTAAATCCTCAGGTACCAATAGAGACTATTCAAGATATTATTGCAAAGCTGACTGCGTTACACTCTTCAATCACTTCCAAACAATATAACAAAGCCATAAGGCCTTCCATCATCACAAGTCTCTAGGTTTACCAGTTCTATAAAAAAGACTTTCTACCCTGGCATTGTTCTTTACGCCATTACAACGTCTACAAAAATCTTGCGGAAAGCGTATTATTCTCGCATAAGCCCCAATTCGCCAATGATTAGTAATTAGCCCTACCAGCTTGTTTCTTTAAATACAGTGCACAGGATCACCCTTTGCTCAAAATAATGAGCAGACAGGTGAGTTTTGGAGGAGGGGAGCTTCCACAACAGGACCATTATCTTTCTGGGGAGTGGGAAGAATATACTTGGCAAAAAGGAATTTAAAGAGACCCAAAAATGGGTCTGAAAAAATGTGAACTCTTGGATATTGAAATGAGAAGAGTCTTGAGGCATGCATAATAGGATAAAGTTTGAGTTAAGTAGTGTTTTCATATTAGTATCTGTCAATCCGAATTAATTTAATTAAAAATCAATTGAATTTCAATAAAATTTCAAATAGATAACTTTCATAATGTGAACTAAGATAATATACTGCAAATTATTTTGTTACTGCTTAGGAATTAGAAACGTTAAACGCAATGTTCATTGGGTTCGTTTGTTTATTTTTATGTGCTTAATAACATTTTGATACACCCTGTTGCATAATTTATAAACAAAACAACGAACAGCTGGTTCTTCGCTGTCAAAAATAATTCATTTATTTGTTTTCACTGATTCTGCTATTTTTATATTCAAGCGTTTGCAAATTTTTTTTTTATTCACTAGCGCTTGCCTTTAAGAAAACATACGCGGAAATATTCAATTTAAATACGACAAATTTATCGCCATAATAAGTTGAAAACTTTTTTACGTGAACGAATAATGGAAAGTGAAAATAATATCGTACAATTTGCACCGCTGCAATCGTTTGTAAGTCCAACATTTTGGCATAAATTGGCTGAAATTAAATTGGATTTGGATCGTTTGAGTGTTAAACCAAAACCCATTTATGGTTACTATACCAATAGAAATGCCAAATCATGTTTGCTGGAGGTGGATTACACCGCTTTTAATAGGTGAGTGAACTTGGTGTAGTGCAATGCCAACCAAAAAAAACGTTGGTGGCATAGTTATTATAATAATAGGCAGATCGTAAGGGTGGAGTATTGTGATAAAGGAAAACAAAGAAAATAGGGCCTTCGCTTTTATAGATTTAACCTTGGCAAGGATTTTATCTTTTGAAACTTATTTTGAAACTTGACTGTTGTCAAGAGTTGAATGAAATTTTTTTCAATAAAAATTAATTGTTTTTGGAAGATTTTTAATTTAATAAAAGAAACATTTAAAAATAGTTTAAACTTTGAGATTTTTGCCTTGGATACACAGACTAGAACTAAAGTTTGCCAATTACATTATGTGTTTTGAATAGTTTTTGGAAAAATATTAACTGACTGTGAATCAAATGTGGGGCGTTAATCAACGGTTGTTGTACTCTGTAATACAAGTTAATTTCTTAACTAAAAAATCAATGCTAAGCAGCTGTACACATGGGGCAAGTATTTTTTAGCAATAATTGGAATTATAATTCTAAAATACTTAACTTAGTCCTGATATGATTTTAATGTTTAGTTACAGTTCCAAAATAGTCAAGCTTAGCCAAGCCACTTTTTGTTGAAACTTCTAATGACATTCAAGTATGAAGGAGGAATCGTTTATAGCCTCAAATTACTGATTTTAAAATTGTTTTAAATTTTGATTAGCCTTGCTCAAATGCAAGTTTTTTGGTTTATTGTGAAAAAGGAACATCAACAACATGAACATAATAGCTCCTTGCGCTTAGGATGTGAGTCAAAAAGCCTGTGCCAAGTTAATATTACAAATATTTGCACTCTACTGACGCTAAACATCTGTCAGACATGGCAGTATGTATACACTAACTATAGGTGCTTTCAGTTACCTATAGCTGGAACTTGCCCTCTTCCAACTTCACTTACGGGCCGATTCTGGAGCGAACTTGAATTTCATTGAATTGCCAGCAGGAAATATTGATACTACAAATAGCATCTGATAACCAATATTTAAAATTCTACATTAAAAAAGTTTTTTTTTATTGAATTTTGGTTGCTATTCAATCGGTATCTGGGTTATTTATATTCTGGCCAGGCTATATGTTAGTTCACACTGTAAAATTAAGCGTAGAAAGTTTGATTAAGGACATAAAACTGAAATGTATTTTGATACCTTTATTAGATAAGTAATCTACAAGAAGAATGAATGTGCCATTAGTTCCTGAGCGTCCCCAATCTTCTTATATGGATACAGTGTTTTTCTTTGCTTTGTTTAATCGAATTTTTTTAAGCTAAGGAACAGAATGATTCTCTATTCTAGGTTTCTTTGTTCAAGTGTCTCTCATAAGAGGTGATGCTGCCTCATCCTTCTAAGGGATTTGTTGCTTATGTTATTCTCCATGGGAGACCAGGCTTCTAGATAGACTTTCAACTATATTCGAACATCTTAAGCTTGGGTGTGTGGTCAAGTAATTTAACCATTATACCACTGTACCTTTTCTTAAGGAGAATTAACAACCAATAAAGTTTAAGTTAAAACGGAGATTAGCCAATCGCATCAGATTGTTCTGAGATTGCCGATAGCAGCCGCCAAATAAGATTTTCTATTGATTGGTTCTAATTCATCACTATCCTGTTTAAATAAACAAAATTGTTCAGAATTACAAAACATTTGTTGTAAATACCTCACAGAGTTCTATATAGTATTCGGGAACTCTCTTATACGCTCCCTTTTTGTAAAGAATTCTTTTACCATTTGACTTATATTGTTTCTATAAACATATTAAAAAGTGTAAGCGGTTAAATGAGTTTTTGTTGTATCTTTAAGATTGTAGTGTTTTCCATGTAGAGATTTGAATTTCATGATTTTCTGAAATTAGATTAGATAGTAAAAAATTAAACCATTTCTAAATTGTTTATGGTAAATTGCCATTTTTGTTTACTGATATACAGTAAAGGCTGCAATTAACAAAATATACAAAATCTTTTTTTTTATATAAATTCTTGTGTATTGCATTGAAATACTTAGGCTATAGACGAATTCAAAATTCTCCATAGCAATTATTCGGCAAAAAAACGTAATCAATATGAAAATTCAACTTTGGGCAAACGTTAGTTTGAGACTACAAGGGTTTGGCAAAGTCAAATACTATTTTAATATTTAATTTTACTTTTTGAAACGTATTTTAATGAGAGTAGTAGGATTTACGTTTGGTTTTTAAACGCGTAAAAAAATTTATAAATTTTTAAATATTTTTAAATATGAATATTTTTAAAGGCTATTTCCGTTCTATTTGTTAGGTTAGGTTAGAGGACGTATACTTGTCAATTAAGACAAGTACAGTACCCGGAGGTCGAACTGACCCATTGTACAACGTCCTTAAAGAGTTAATATTTGAAGAAATTTATTTATTATCTACTATTTAAGGTGTGCGTTATTTTAAATAATAAGAATTACTAGAAATGATTCGCAAGCAAGGGTGTGTCTGTCTAATTAGGCAATATTTTTCTAAAGATATTGGAGATTATATTTTAAGTACAATTATTAAAATTTTAAATGCAAAATTTGAACTTATAAAGTGTGTCTGTATAACTGTAAAGACTTAAAAAGCTTTGTAAAGGCTTTATGTTTCTTAAAGGAACGAAAAGGAACCAACAACAATACTTTTAATGTACACAGGCTAGCAACAATTTGGTTTTAAACAATTATACTGGCCGAGATACACCAATCAGTGTATTCCTCACCAGGCACTCTCATTCCAAAAAGGCATTAAAATGTTGCAGATGTATTGCTGGAATCAAATGGCATTACTTACACTGCCATAAAGGCTTTTTACTCTTCATTTTTCTTCTCAATCTCTACCTGCCAGAAGCTAGTTTTTATATTCATTTTGTTCCAGCTAACATTTCCAGTGTGTTGTCGATACTTGGGTCAATTACTCCGCTCCTTTTCATTTCATTAGCCAGATGATTCGCATAATTTTTCTTTGCTAGTGATATGCCTAGCTTCGTCAGAGGCAATCTTATGCCTCACTATGATTGCTGTCCTTCTCTGACAGTGGAAATTCAGACATGCTTGTTTATCAACCGTTTGGTTTTGTTTTTGTCACCGCTAGCCCTGTTATCCATTTCTTTAGGTGTTCGAATAGCTTTCTATTACTGGCAGTCAAATTGGGATGTCCAGACTATTTTTTTTTTGTCGCAGTCCGGCCTGCTTTTGTGTTTCCGGCTATAACTTTATTTGACGGGTTTATTTAAATATTTATAAAATAAATCCGGTTTGTTTTGCATTCGCTAAGGTCTTCCTTGTATACAGTTGTAATGAACCACAGTTGGACTATACTTAAAAGGCGCTGATGGAAGGTTATCCGGGCCAGATTGTGATTACATTTGTGGTGTCCTCTGGCGATAAGATTTTATTCGCAAATGTGTGTCTTGAGCATAATAAAAATTGTTATTGAATTTAAATACGGTGGACAGATAAGTCAAATTTACATATATGAACGCTTTCATGGCCAGTATTTTCCCTATAAGATTGTATTAATTTTATTTATAAATAATTGTTAACTGATAAGAAGCTATAAAGACCACATACGTAGTGCTGATCAAAAGGAATCTTTTAAAAGTGTAAATAAATATGAAGATAAATCTGTAAAGCGTATTTATTACTGTAATTATTGTATTTATTATTAGCTTGAATACATGATGGGCAAGTCAGTCTTGTAATAAATGTTATGTAAAATCAAGTGAAAATTTTTATAGAAAATGAAATTGAAATTGTAGAATTCAAGTCTCCAATTCTTTAATGTAGAAAAGCTGAATCATTAATATTTTTGAGATTTTTTGCTTCTTTTCAGTTATTTAATATTTATTCTAGACCGTTAATTGGCGTATTTATATAAATTTTATATTATTTATTGATCATTAACAACTAATTAGAATGTGCACGTCTAAAAAATAGTTAAAGTGTGAAAATATGGAGCACATACTAATACATACATACATATATGTACATATATGTACATACATATCGATAATACCCCACTAAATCTAAATAACTTTCTGTAAATTTTGTCGTTCGTTTTTTCAAACCAATAGAAATTTGCATTCGTAGTTTCAAATATTCTCCAATACAGAAAACAAGCAAATTTTAACTTTCTATTATGAAATCTTTTTTTTATTAAGTCTTGTATTTGATCAAAATAACTGCATAATGTCGACTTTCATACAGTGGCTCATTCGCTAATTGTTTATAACTTCATAAATGAAATTAAAATTAAGTTGAGCTTTCCTGTACGATGATCTCTTTTCAATAAGTTTGGTTGGCGACTATTAGCAGTCTGCTACTTTTAGCGGTGTGTGAGAAAAAAAAGCACGAGACCACCCTTTTTTTTAATAATTTTTAGTCATACTTGGGATCTACAAAATAAAATAAAATAAAATAAAATACGTTTCGCAATAAAAAAAGCAAAAAAAAATCGAAATTAATAAACGGAGTTTGAAAAAATTATGATGATGACAAGCATTTTTGATATGAATATAAATCAACATGAGATATAAACACTAACAAATTCAAAGCAACTGGTTTGTACATACAAACCGAAAATTATCAGGAGATATTACTAGAAATGCTATCGATTGAAAAGCTTAGAAGAGCCATAGAATAGGCTGGAGTTAACAAAAAAAAACAAGAAGTCGCCGTAGTCTAGTAGGCAGTGTGTTGGCTTATTAGACGTAAAGCCAGGATTCGAGCCCCAGGCCAGATATCAAAACAGAATACAACAAGTATTTTTTCGGCGACTTCCTCTCAGCAGATTTCTGGCAAAAGCTCTGAGAGTAAATAAAATTGCCATGAAAAGTTTCTCAAAAATCTGTCGTTCGGAGTCGACTTTAAACTGTAGGTCCCACCACTCATGTATAAAATTAACACACACAACATAAGTGGTGTGAGAAACTAGGACGTTGTACAATTGGTCAATTCGACCTCCGGGTAGGGTACTGTACTTGTCTTAATTGACAGATATTAGAGGACGTGTACTTGTCAATTAACTAACCTAACCTAACAAAAAACACACAGGAATATTGGGTATTAGTGTTGCTGCTTAACTAATTTTCACAAATATTGTTTATTTCTAATTCAGTAAAATTTTGTTTCCCAAGCCTGCACAACTTGCTCTTATTTCCGTATCTTCCCATGTAAAATCGTATTTTCCTAGATCTCGGGGTATGACACCAGGCGTACTTTGATCGACTGCAACTTCCAGAGCCTTTGGGATGTCTTTTTAGTCATCCTGATGACACTATCAGGTTGCCCTCATTTTCTTAGTTGGATTTACTTCATTATGGATTCCTCCTCACTTTTTATGTTAAAACCGTGTCTACCCCGTGTTGCTGATGCTCTTGAGCCTGCGTATTTGTGTTCACTTATAGCCAATAACATAGTAGATTTAATACGTTCTACCCACCGTGGGAGTCCGTCAAGGTTGTGTGCTGTCACCACTCCTCTTTAACTGCGTCGTCGATGTAGTGATGCAAAAGTCGACAAATCATAGGAGAGGGATTACATGGGGTCTACACGACAGATTAGAAGACCTGGACTATGCGGATGACATATGTTTATTAAGCCGTTCTTTCTCCGACATGCAGTCGAAACTGGATCTAGTTAGCGAAACCGCAAAGTTAGCTGGATTAAAGATGAGTATCCACAAAACTAAATCACTCAGAATGAATGCTAATGCAACGGGGAAATTCCTAATATACGGCAAGGAAATTGATGAAGTGGAGTCCTTCTGCTATCTAGGCAGTATAATCGATAAATCCGGCGGTTCAACAGCAGATATTGCCAGCCGCATTAATAAGGCACGCAGAGCTTTTGCCCAACTTAACCCCGTTTGGAAATCATCTAATATATCGAGACGCACCAAAATTAAAATGTTCAACTCCAGCGTCAAATCCACATTACTCTACGGTTGCGAAACGTGGAATATGGCACCCCGAGATTCCCAGTCTATTCAAGTATTTTTAAACAAATGCCTGCGTAGAATCATGTGTGTTTACTGGCTCTCCATAATATCCAACGCCCAACTCTGGTCAGATACAAACCAACAACGAAAAGAGATGGAAATAAGAAGACGCAAGTGGGGCTGGCTTGGGCACACTCTTCGCAAGCCATTACATGACATCACAAGGAAAGCCATTGATTGGAACCCCCAGGGAAGCAGGCGCATCGGACGACCATCACACACCTGGAAACGAAAAATCACAATCGAATTATCCAAACTACATCTACAGAGAAACGAAGTGAAACACCGCGCTGACGATCGGGTTTATTTGAACCAACTTGTTGCGGCCCTATGCTCCCTAGAGGAGTAAGAGGAACATATATATATACCCACCGTGGGTCACAGATAGTTCACGGGCAATGCGCTTATCTGGCGACGTGGACTACTGGCGGAAGCGATCTAATCCTAACCTCTCCATTAGTTCTTATTCTGATTACCCATCAATGGCACTCATATTATTTAGTAGGAACGTAAATATTGTTACATTACATTGAACACAGTCAGCATTAAATAATAATTCTGATTTTAACATTAATTTTAGGTTTTTTCCTTGACTACATTTATTATATTATCTGCCTAACTAAACTAAGTTTTTTTTTTTATTAATAATTTCAGTGATTTTACACCACCAAAGTTTTGTTCCAAATCTCATGGCACCCTGTATAATAAGAACACCATAGAGGACTTTAAAGTCTGTGATAAAAATGCCCTACTAAGAGAGGAAGGTTTAAAACTATTACAGCATTTCCAAAATGATGCCACCCTCGATGATCCAAGTCTATTGGCCAGATTTTTTATATTATCATTTGCGGTAAGTGGTGGTAGAATATTCTCTTTTTCGAAGTATAATAAATATTTCATCTTCTTCTGTTGAATAGGATCTAAAAAATCACAGTTATTACTATTGGTTTGGATTTCCCTGTGCCATAAATGCAACCTTTAGTTTGGAGCAACCCTCATCGAAATTGGTAGATTCACGTGAACTATTTGATAATATTCAAGAGACCTTGAAAATGTGCCCGAATGGTGGTTTGCAAAATTTCTTTATTCTACACGCTTCATCAACAACACGAAAATTTTATACACTCAGAGAATTCATCGGTTATTATAAAACCGTTGAGAAATTGCCTTTGGAGGATATGTATTTCTGTTTCCAAGATAATAGCGAATATGTACAACCATCATGGTTAATGCGTATATATGCTGCATTCTTATTTTACAAGTGGTAAGTAGGAAGGCATTCATGCTTTTATTATTAAGAAAAGCTATTCAAAAGATGCTTTTTTTCTTTTGTAGTCCTTTTTTGGTTGGCAATACCGTAAAGTTTTTAGGCTTACGTTATGGCAATCACATGAATATTGGCTTTAGCCTAATATGGAATATAAAACAAAAGGAAGCTGTTGATTTGGATAATACGGATGAAATTAAATTTGTTGGCTGGGAATTGAACAAAAATCAAAAGCCCCAACCACGTATGGTATGCATGAGAGATTCAATGGATGCTGAACTGTAAGTAATGAAGTGATATTTGTTTTTTATTCGCCTCTTTATTCATTTGTTTATTACCCTATAATTTAGTTTAACTGAGAACTCTATTAACTTGAATTTGAAACTAATGAAATGGCGTTTATTACCTGATCTTAACTTGGATGTAATTAAGGGCTGTAAATGTCTATTGTTTGGTGCTGGCACTTTGGGTTGTGCGGTAGCCCGTATGCTGTTAGGATGGGGCTTTAAATATATAACCTTTGTGGACAATGGCAAAGTTAGTTTAGCCAATCCCGTACGCCAATACCTTTATACATTTGAAGATGCCGAAAAAGGCAACATTATGAAGGCAGATGCTGCAGCTGCATGTTTAAAGAAAATTAATCCATCTACGGTAGAAATATTTATAATACTTGTATAGTTTATTTTTATAATATTAATTGATTTCTCTTCTCTTTTTTTATAACAGATTTCAGCTGGCCATGTTATGCAAATACCTATGCCTGGCCATACTGTAGGGGATTCCTTAAAACAAGAAACAGAAAATGATTTGAATAAGCTGGAGGCATTGGTAAAAGACCATGATGTTCTATTTCTTTTAACAGACTCTAGAGAAAGTCGTTGGTTGCCTGCTTTATTAGGATCTGCCAATGAAAAGGTATTTTCCTGTAATTAAAATTTAAGTTTTCAATGCTTAAGTAATTTTGAAATTTTATTTTCAGATTGTTATCAATTCAGCCTTGGGCTTTGACAGCTACTTGGTGCAACGTCATGGTGGCACCAGAAAAGCTGATAAGACAACAGTTCCTGATGTTGACACTGAGATCCTAGTGGATGATTTGAAATGCATACCAGGCCAGCAATTGGGCTGTTATTTCTGTAATGATGTTACTGCACCAGGAAATGTAAGTTTTTCAATTTTATTTTCTATTTTATTCATTTAAATTTAAAAAACAAATATGTAAACTTAAGACTACAACACATGGTAAATACTTAGGGCAAGAAAGAAAATCAAGTAAAGCAGCTACATTTAGGCACATTCATAATCAAACTTTGAATACTTTTCGAAATTTGTACACAAAGCATCACCCATTTGTAAATGATCCACACCGGTGACATGCATATGCAGGCCATTTATGCAGGTCACCTTAAAACCCACAAGATTTTGTAATAAATTTGGCATGCGATAGGCAAAACTGCAAAAGTTATAGCCATCCACAGCAGTTAAGAATTCTTTTTCGGTAAAAGCTATTGCCAGTTTGAATTGTTGATTGAAGGTAAAAGGAAAACCGCCATGCCGTTCCTCGGGGCCAAATCTGTAAATAAAATAAAAATTACATTGTATGTTTAGAATACAACAAGGCTCTCTCTTTTTCTGCTTTGAAACTTACTCAAAATTTTTATTATGGCTATTGCGCACCACCACCTTCTGATCAAATCTCACACTGAAATGGAAATCTTCACGTTTGCTATCTGCCTCCATGAATTTTATAATAAATTGTCCCTTTTTATTATCGAAACAACGTGCTGTTATTACGATAACATGACCAGGACTAAATAATATCGGTGAATCGTTGCTAAACGCCTTAAAATAGTCCGATGTATGTATGGCTGGCCAAGGATTTGGAAATACTGTACGATGATCGATTTGCTTAATAACTTGTATTTGATCACGCAACTCCACAGATCTTAATGATTCCAAAGGCAAGCGATACTTAAATGTACAAAATGGTCGACTATTTACGGAAATATGAAATTTATCCTCACATGCCAATATATAGATCATAAAGAAATCGCCCGATGCTATAGGATTTGACAATGAATTATTGTCAATATTTTTCACTTCCTCCTCTCCCCATACGCCATTTATGCGTGCATTACGTACTATGATATCTTCACGAAAATATACGGTCATGCGTAAACCAATATCAGCATTTGGATTTATAATGGATTTAGCTGTTGCTAAACACAAATTAAATCTGCAATACAAAAAAGGAAATTAAGGGATTTAATATAAAATAATAACGACAGACAAACATACATATATTCATTTCTGAGGTGCAAGTAAAATTGAAAGTCTTCCTATTAAACCACATGTGTTACGTATTTTATAATCTTATTTATACAAAAGTATTGTTTTAGCAAAGTTTGTTTACAATTTAATTAATCATCAGTATTTTTATAGAATTAGTTTGTATTACTTACATACACTTGTATATACTGTTCTCTGTATGCAGTAGTTTATGAAATCAAACCAGTCAACAAGTAAACTTAATGCGAATGAATGCTTTGGCTATCAGTAACAACGTTCGGCATTAAAACATTTTAGTTTGGGGCATCCTCTGTTAAGGCAAGATTAAATGCAATAGATTGTCGTAGAGGACAATTAAAACTTATCGAGTTCGAAAACATAGACTATTTCGGACCTACTGTCACTATTTAAATGGTATCAAACGAATGACCCAATTTTCTTTATTAACTTTTAAGCGTGGCAATAATATGACGTCATTTCTAACTACGACTAACGATAATATCGAGGATTTTTTGGGCATGAAAATTCAATGAGAATCAGTATATTTTTCAAGCGTCGAAAGAAGCCTTCAAGTGTGATGATGCAAGAAATACTTCACTTTATTTGATTTCCTTTCTCTTTACACCACTTATATCTGTCCGAAAATGGAATACAACTCTCATGTATAGAGCAATGCCTCGAACACTATTTTAAGGTTTCTCGATCGCGTGCAAAAGTAGGCGTAGGTGCTTTTTAATGACAGTATGGTGTCATACTCTATTTTATGCATTAAAGCATTGTTCTAATGTAGCTTGTGTTTTATTGCTATTTTAACAGACTATGCTCAAGGGAAATAAAGTTATATATTCCCGATAGTCGCATAATTTTACGTATTACACGTCTGTACAGAAATCCATGGATTTCACAATGCATTACGCAAAGAATTCGTTTGTTAGCCGCACTGACCGTATGTGCAACTCGCTTCCAGCAGAGGTTTTTCCTGTGAAAATGATTTAAGTTTAATATCAAAAAACACTAAACTTCCTTTTTTACCGTCCATAACATATCTTTATCTCTAATTCATTTATTTATTAACTACAATACAATTACAAATTATATTTTAATTATAAACGAGCTGAGTAACTTTGACCATATGCTTGGTGTACTGTCACAGATCAGAGTCTCTGGTGGGAATCGAACCCACGACCCTCACGCTAATAGTCTAGCACATTACCCACTAGACTAGCAGGGCACCCCTCTATATCTTAATTCCAATACAATACACTGTTTGAGTAGAGAGCATCCCTATCACCTGATAACGATTATTCTTTATTGCTATAGTCCCCTTTAAGAGGCTAAAATCCACTTGATGCCTTGATATTTAATTTATCAGACTTCTATGTACGTCACAAACATCTAGGACATCTCCTAGAACGACCCTCTCTAGTGGACTTCAGTTTAAAGTTTGCCTGGCAATATTACATGAAGATTTCTGCAGCATGTACCCAATTCATATTTTTTTTTGCAACACTGCAAAATATTTCAATTGTTAATTGAAATTCCGTTGAGTTCAGAGTTAATGATCTAATTATGAGGCCACCACATGCATATTATGTTTCTCAAACAGAGATTTATAAATTACTGGATTTTTTTATGTAGTCTCGGCTAATGTATGCCATGTTTTGCTTCCATATGAAAGCGATTTATAGAAACAGAACTTCGAGGAGTCAACATTTAAAAGTTATTGGTTTGAAGCCATTTTGTTGTATTCGATAACAATTCGTATCACTTTGAAATCAATACTTTTGGCTTTGCAGTAAAGCATTTGTAGACAAACTTTAAAACAGGTCATCAAACTAGATTTACGTTTACAGATAGGGAACCACAAACCCTAAGAATAGTAAACGGTTTTCTGATTAGACATTCTAGGGTCATAAAGCATTTATAGCTATTAGGAATCGCTTACAGCAGAATAAGATAAGAAGAAAGAGTCATTAGAACACATTTCTTTTAAATAGGGAGGCTTTAGTGTACGATATTTTAAAAATGAACAAGTGAGGGTATATCAATTACAAAACAGGTACAGACACCGAGCATTATCCTGAGGTTTTTGTCAGGGGAACAGGGAAAATCCGCTTGAGTAATTCTACCCAATCATACAGCACAATTACTGAAGTCAACATTTTCTATTTTTGGAACTTATTTACTTGGTTTATTTATTTTTGTTATCATAAATCAATAATTAAAATTAAATTGTTACCCTTAAATAGTTATTTATTGTATTTAAATATTATTACTCATATCATATTATATTATATTTTAAATGTTATCATCTTCTTATCAATTATATTTACAATATTTCAACATTTTTTTTATTATCTATCATACATACCGGGAAGCACCATCAATAGTTTTCGCAACAATTTCTAAAGTATGACCGAATTCCAAGTGATGAGCTAAATTTCCAGCAAATTCCGTTAACATTTTGCTTAAAGGATCTATTTTTTCTAAGCTCTTTTTAGGTTTTCACTTAAATCGTGATTATTTTGTAATCGATTTTTTATTATTATTTCATAAGATTGTTGCAATTTTTGTTAACACTTTATTGCATGGCCGTTTTAGTTTAGTTTGATTTTTGGTAATGATTACGCGACGCACAATCTATCGTTTGATAATACCGGATCCGATCCGATCCGCCTTTTCCACTCTCTTAGTTCCAGAGTACCGTACTCTCTATTCACTTAAACACAACTAAAATGTACGAATTTTTTTCGGAAGAATGAAATATGAACGTTATTTTCTTTTATTTTATTTTCTTTACATAGTTAGTTAGTTAGTTAGTGAGTGTGTGTGTATTTTCTGTCTGTGTATTTTCTTTACGACATTTTGCTATGTCTGTCCATCTATCAATATTTCTTATTTTATTATTTATTGTTATTCTCTTTATTGTTGTTGTTGGCAATAGTATTAATTCTTATCAGTTAAAGTTAAGTAAACAGTTTTAATTTTTATCTAATCGCTCTCTCCCTTCCCTCTCTCTCTCTCTCTCTCTGGCAATATTTCTTTAATGGCAGCCAAAACACAACAAAACACGAAATATTGAGAAACACAGTTGAATTAAATTCTAAAGTTTTTTTTTTTAATAAATTCCCTTAAAAATTCCAATCGAATTCAGTTGTTAAAAGATACAAGAAAACATTATAAATATTCTGTTTGCATCATTATTATTTTATTTGCACTCTTTTTTTATATTAAAATGTGACTTCCATTGGATATGCTACACATCCAGCCCCGTGTTTATATCCGTTAAATGCACTTTAATTTGCAATCGGTTTAATACTAAAACTGGAAATTGAGTCTGAAAACATGTTCTTTCTTCTTCAATTGTTAAAAGTTATGAACTGAGAAAAAAAAATGCTCTCTTCGAATAGTTATTGTCAGTGTTGCAAAACTGAAATTTTGAAAAAGTACTTTTTTTGCACCAAATGGTACTTTTATAAAAAATACATACATATATACCACATATTAGTTATTATAACCCTTCAATCAGGATTATGATCTAACTTCTCACACCATTTATGTTGTGTGTGTTAATTTTTATACATGCGTGGTGAGATGTACTGTTTAGAGTCGACTCCGAGCAATAGATTTTTGAAGCCGCCGGAGAAATATTTTTCATATTCATATTTCGTTTTGATGTCTGCCATGGGGTTTGAATCGTGGGCTCACGTCTGGTAAGAAAGCACACTACCTACTAGATTATTTATTTGTTTATATTTAATACACATACAGGACAAAAACAGCTGATTCGGAACGTAACAAAACGTAAAAGGCCCGTTTAGTGAACTGTTCGGCAAACGCTTATTTGCTTGTTTTTCGTGTCCTAAAAACCAATGTACATTCCATGGACGTTTGGCTAACCATGGCTACAGCCTAATTCTACCTTTAGCATTACGTTGAACATGTTGCTAATGCATTAGTAGTTGAATAGCGCAAGACATAAAATATATAATAATAAAAAAGTACTGAAAGCTTCGCGGGGGTACTGCGGTATTTTTGAAATAAAAAAGTACTGAAAAAAGTACTAAAGTACTGAATTTCTCAACACTGGTTATTGTTCTCGCAATTCTCTAGAATTTTTTGTTTCTGTTTAAATCGATTCTCTTTGGAAAGCAACGTAACAGTGTTGTCCTATAATAATATTTTATGGGGGGCTGAAGGGGTTATCCATTTTTCGATTTCAAAAGTCAATCTAAATTGTACTATGATTTCGATAAAACTTTTATTTCATTATAATGCTTAAATCCCCTGTCTTGGCCATAGTATACGAAATACAATGTCATTTTAATAACCGCCTCTGGATTGATTGCTCCACTTAATTCTTCAGACGAATTTTTCCACTTCTTTTTCTCACATTTCGGCTGATATTCTAGCGATAACTTGACAAATATTGGTTTCCAAATACTTAAACTTTAGGGAATTATCCGCGTAGACACTGTTTTAGACGTTGCTTCACAAAAAACAGTCTAACGGCATTAAATCATATGATCTTAGTGGCAAATTTGCAACCGCAGATGTACATCATTGTGTTCAGTTTAACTTGCACAGGGGGTACAGCGGACTGGACATGCAATACTATTTGAGAGTTAAGCCGCCACCCGGGTACTTAGCTCCTATGAAATTGTCTCGAGTTTGGTGTGAAACTGTTTAAACGAATTGAATCAGTCATACAGCGAAAATAGGGTCGTTAATATCAAGATTAGTGTAGAATTCTCTGGTCAAGCTGCATCAGTTAGAACGGGAAAAAAGGTCACCCTATGCTGAATTTGTAGGAATAAAGGTCGAGAGTTTCCTCACCGCTGTTGAAACCAGAACATACATACATACATACATAATTGGCCATTGGTTGAAACCAGAACACCTCAGGCCAATTGATGTAGCCAAAAACAGGAAATTACTCTTTCTGAAAGCTTCTCATGCAATGAAGCTAAAATCGGTAGTGTTGAATCTCTACACCTTCCAGTTCATAATCTCTAATTGCATTCTAAAGCCCTCCGAGTGTAACAGTTCATACAGATTTGTTTTCGACAAAATGCGGCCCAAACAGTCGGTTTTTCTGGATGCAATGACTTTCCATAAATCACAGAAAGAAATGAATTTGAATAGGCTCTGATGACATCGCAGAAACTGCAATTCCTAAGGCAGTCGTAGCAGATAACGTCCTACTCACATTTGGAAACGACAAGTACGTAATGAAGCGAATTAATTAGGCCAGGAAAAGTTAGTGCGAAGTCAAAATCTAGCGTAAGATAGTTCCGCATAGGAGCCATGTGACCTTATATGTATATTGTACGCCATTCTAAACTTATGCGCTATTTGTTGGACAACTCGGATTCTACAAAATTTCTGGCATATGTTTGCATTACTTTTTTGGTCTCATTTCATCGAAGAAGGCATTTTTAAATAAAGCTGCATACATATATTTGTTGTTTACATTAAAAAAGCTTAACAAGAGCTTTCTCATATTTATTTAGTTTTCTTATATAAAAAGAGTTGCCATGATTTTGAAATTTTCCAAGTTTTTTTTTTGTTATTCTAAAGATATTTTTCAATAATTTTAAGGAATTAAAATATTTCATGTTTTCTTCTTTTCTAGTCTCTTAAAGATCGCACTCTGGACCAACAGTGTACCGTTACACGTCCCGGTGTTTCAAACATAGCTGCCAGCTATGCTGTTGAGCTACTGGTATCGCTGCTACATCATCCACAAAAAGAATTGGCTCCAGCATATTATGCCGCCAATGCCAATTGTAAAATGGACAAAACGCCTGAAGGCATCATGGGTATACTGCCACATTCCATTCGAGGCATGCTAAGTAACTACGAGAATATTTTGCCGGCCACCGAAAAGTTCACACAATGTATAGCCTGCTCAGAGGTAAGGAAGAAGGGGTTAAACATTTTGTATAATTAATACAATATAGGAGTGAATTTTGTTGAATTTTCTTTGTTTATATAGAAAGTCTTGAATACTTACCGCTCTGAGGGCAATGAGTTCTTATTTAAAGTCTTTGAATCGGCCAAGTATTTGGAAGATTTAACTGGCATTTCTGAATATAGAGAGTTAAACAATGAGGTGAATTTTGTTATTTTATTTATGATCTTTGATCTTTATTTATTTAATAATACGTGGTGATTTTATATCTCTTTTTCTAGATTATCGATTTCAATGATTCTGATTTGGATTTGGCGGATGACTAAAAAAAAGTGCACATGTTTTTGAATGAGTGTACGATGATAACAAATTCGTATTATTTTACTATAAACATAGTACAGTTTAATCATCAGTCAGCATTTATGTATTTAACAACAAAACATTCTTAATTATTGTTATTTATAGTAGTAAACAAACACTCAGAGAAAAACACACCAACTAAAACATACATACACACGCAATTAATTGTACATCTTTTTAGATTTATATTATATTTTTCTAATTATCTTTCTAATACGTGTAGCTTTTTATGTCCAAAATGGCTTGAAATGCTTTAATTAAGATTAAAATTGAAATAAATGGCTTAAATTGCATGTCTATCATATGATTACATATATGACAGACAATATGTGTTTAGGAAATGTAAATTCCAGTGTTTTAGTTTGTAGTATTTGAAGTAAGTTTAGTTTTAATGTACGACCACTTTGATCCCCTTTATTACTGCCAACGAATTCGGACAAAAAAGAAGACATATATACATATTACATTTACAAGACATTTTATTTATGTGGTCACACGAAACAGGCTGCTGCAACTACGACCTAGTTTGTATGCTAATAAGTTTTGGAATGGTGCAGTTACCATTTCTTTTTCCTCTTTATCAACCGTAGTAATTCGTTAGAACTCTAAATACATAACATCGTAGCTTTGGTTCATTAGGTTTAACCGCTATGCCTTTGCATTCCTATCTATTTTTGAATAAGCTTAGGGAGTAAGAGTAATTAATTATTCAAAAATTGATTTGCAAATTAAAAATTTTGTTTTTTATACATTACACAAAATTTTTAAATTATTTTACCGCTTAAAAATAGTATTTACTGACAATGGCAACTCTGCGTACCATGGGACTGCATCCATCCCTGTTTCGCACCCCAGTTTATGTATGGTGGGCTTGTTTTAACTCAATGGCTCCACTAATGGTGGTGAAAATTATCCTAGATACACACCTGCTAATTCACCACAGATAATACATTGCTAATACAGTACCTATTTCGAATACGGCACTTTGGTGAATTTCAATTTTATTCACCACACTGGGCAAATTCACCACGCTTTGTAAAAATTCCCCAAAAATTCACCACGTTTTAGAAACCCCAAAAATATATTGTGGGGTTTTGTTCCACCCATCCAAATTGCAGCCACATATATACCAAACACGACGATGATTGCGCTACAATTCTTCACCATCTCTGATAGCGTCGCGGGTGGGTATCTATCTTACAAGCCCCACCACCACCACCACCACACAACAACACCAACACCTTCTTTTGTCTGTCACACACACACACACACTTTACTGGATGGAAGGGGGGAGAAGGAGAGAGAGAAGAGAGAGCACGCAGCACAACCCACAACCCTTTTTTACTCATCATCAATCTTCCAAGTGTAAAACACTTCCCTTTCACTTGCTCATTCTCAACTCCACACACACCAAACACTTTTCCCCCTCTCGACGACGGAACCGCGGATATCAATACAATGTCAACACAACACACACACACATACCACCACACTTACCTTAAACCTTTTACACCTATTAGATACCTTAACTAAACTTTTTTTACTTACCCACTCATCACAAACACTTATCTGCTTTACTTACACTTGCCATCATCACTCATTCATTTATTATTTACATTATGTACACACAACAATTTTATTTATAACACTCATAAACAACAACACAACCAAACACAATTTATTTAATCACATCACATACACGCACACACACGCTCGTCACCAAATTCTTCTTAAACAGCCATGCGCTTAAATTTCTTTTAAACAACCCAAATACGAAAAAAGAATGTGGGAATTATAAGAGTAAGCGATGCGAGTAAAGATTACAAACTTAACTCAAAAAAAATTTAAAATAAAAAAAAAAAATTTCTGTCTCCCCGACGGGGAATTGAACCCCGGTCTCCCGCGTGACAGGCGGGGATACTGACCACTATACTATCGAGGATGTTGAAGTCGATGTGAAAAATTATGTACAAAAGCCTTCTGCTGTTTAAAATAATAATTAATACAGGCATGTTGCCTTTGAAATTGTGTAAAAGAGCTTCTGGCAAAAGCTTTTATCATAAACAATGACTCTTAAACTTAAAAAGAATTCTTTAAACTGTAGTAAGTAATTTCATTTACTTTATTTATGACTTGTTTTTAGGTTTGAATGTTAGTTTGAGAACAGTAGCTGCTGGCACCAATGCATCAGTCTTTACAAAGTAATAACACAAATAAAGATGCTGATGATAATAATCATTTATCATAATAATTTGCGTACCACCACACTCTGGAAGGAAGGTTAAGTCCAAAACTTTTGGAAAATAATGAAAATCATCGCTTATGGTATATAAGTAAACACGATCGAGAAGCTAAAAATTGAACAAAAAGAACTATTTAAAAAATTTGCTGAATATGTTAGATTAGAATAGGAATAATATACATATATAATATATAAATCCCCAATACCACTATATATGTATGCTCTACATACATATATAGTCTCGCTACGTTACCTTATAGAAAAGAAGAGTTGTATAGTAACACTATAAAAAAAAAAAACTTGAAGAGGACTTGATATCTCTATCGATACTGTCCGAGAAAGTACAAAATCCAGGAGATACTACTTCCCAAGGAGATGAAAAAAAACTGCAGTCGTGGGACCATGCATAACTTACGTATCAAAATCGATTCACGATCAAAGTTTCTTGATGTTTTGATAAAAACTTTTTTGAATATCTTTTCGGTGCTACAATGTTACTTTAAAAAGTAAAGTGTTCCCCTTTAGGCGGCCTCTTAATTGCATGGACAATAACGCTGTTGTCACCAATCATCTGCCAGTAGACTTTTGTTAAAATCATTGATAGTAGACTACCATGCATGGTTGTGGTGAAAATAGAAAAAGTGAATTTCATGGGCTCGAAATTTTAAATTCTGTCAATCGAATCACGATTAAGCTTGATAAATACTACGAGAACTCTCTGGTATCGCCGATATCCATGTTAAAAAATGCGTTTGGTGAATTTCGTTGGGGCCGTATAAGCATGGAAGATGCCGAATGCTTTGGATAACCCCACTGATGTCTTTAAGCAAATTCACGACATGGTTGTGGGAAGATTGAAATTGGGAGAAATTGTTTGACTCAGAGACTTACATTTGGCCTTGGGAAATCGGTTGCCACATTTGCTCACAGTTTACAACAAACACTATCGATAACTTTACAGTAGTGTTTGGCCCTTGTTCAGTGACAATATGGACAAGAATAGTATAGTATAGACGAGGCAAGAGACCTATCAGCAGTCAAAACAGTGGCGAGATGGGTTTGACTGTTAATAAGTGCTATATATGGTGACTGTTTTCTTTTTCAGCTTTGAACTTTTTACCCAAAAAGTTGACATTTTTAATGAGAATTAAAAAAATATGTGCCATATGAGCTAGACAATTAATTGCAAGGGGAGCATAGAGTTCCCATTGGTAACAATTCATGAATTCGACTAAGAATAACTTTACAGCAGTGTTTGGCGCTTGTTGAATGGCAGCATAGACAGCAGTAGTATAGACAAGGTAAGAGACCTAACAGCAATCAAAACAGTGCCAAGATGGGTTTGACTGTTAATAAGTGTTTTATATGGTGACTATTTCCTTTTCGACATTTTTAATGAGAATTAAAAAAATATGAGCCATATGGGCTAGACAATTGCAAGGGGTGCATAGAGGATGTGCAGTTCCCATTGGTAACAGTTCTTGAATTCGACTGCGAATAACTTTCCTATTCGCCCTAATTTCCAAATTAGCCTCTATTGACAGCTTCCTATTTCAAAGCAGAAGAAATGGTTGGGAAAAAAAGAGATTTACGACAAAAACAAAAAAAAAATTAATGAGCAACGTTAAACACTTTGTGTGAAGTTTAAAGGAGACTGACTTATTGGAAAGTAATCTCATTTTTTTATGGATAAAACCAACCTTTGTGGACTTATGGAACCAACTACGTGTATATGTATGTACACTGAGTGCTATAAGTGCGGTAACACTTTTGTTCTTAAGTATAAAACAGTTTTGTTCTTAAGTATAAAAAAAGATTCTTTATCATGAATTGTTGTTTTTATTTTAACATTTTATAAGTGATAAATAAACGTTTTTATTTTTGGAAATTTATTCGACTATTCCCATTTACTTTTCTTGCTGTCCTAAGAAAATGAATTATTTCAGTGGTGTTTACTCACTTTTGGCGCTCAGTGTATATCTCGCTGTGCAAATAATCATTTCATTCATTTTCCCATGTGAAAATAAATGTGAAATGAAATGTCGTCGTTTTATTGTATAAATAATTATTAATTGATTATTTCATTTCTATTTGAGTGATTTTAATGGCCATTGGCTAATAATGGAGAGGAAAAAAAATTAGAAATTTTGAGTCAAATACATGGTTTTTGCATTTCTTTTAATTTTCACTCATCATTACATCAGCATCTTTTTTCTTTTCTTTGCTTTTGTATAGAATTTTGGTGAAACTTAAGTTTTTAATTTCTAATTTTAATGGATTGGTGTCAAAGTTCAATAGATTTTAGAATCAGATCCCATATGATAATTTATGAAAGTTCTAGACATACATACATGCCACACATGTGTACATACGCAAATAAACTAAATTTAGTATGTATATGATAATAAACAAGTCATTTTATTTTCTGCTCATAATTTCGGTAGGCAAAGGATAATTAGTTTTTACTGTGTTTAAAAGAGGTCAGTGCTATCGTACTTATTGGAAAATCAAGGTTGTTATAACGCTTATCTAAACACCCTATTACGCAATCGAACTTCGCCAAACTAAGAAGATTTTTTTTTTAAATGTACCTAACCGACCATAGAGGAAGTCGTCACGTCCTCCGTGTGTGGGGCCCTCACCCACTAAATCCCCCCCTCGTCTCGTGGACTTGTTGTGCCCACTCCGGAACTACGGTGGTATTACTTCGGAGTGGAGTCCCATTGGCCCATTGGCCCATGCGTGTTCATATCCGCGTCCGGACAGCGTGTCGAAATTTGAAGTGACATCTAAGTGTCTCCACTATTCCTTTCGTCCAGGTCTGTGCCTCGAATTTCGCTTGGCACGTGTGCCAGTTTCATCTATTCCGGCGTGCCCACATGTTCCGCAGCCTCAAGATCCCTCTTCTTCAGTCTTAGAATGCTCTCCACGTAATTCGCCACTAAGGTCCAATTTTCTCTGCTCGCGATCATAATCCCCACAATGTTACCGGCCGTGATCGTCCCAACTATCGACGTCAGTGCAGAGCGATAGCTCTTCCAGCGTGCTAAGAAGATGGAAGACGCCAAACGTCCTGAATGTCTAGAACGGAGCCAAGTTGTGGCCAAACTTTTGTTGGAAAACTACAATAAGAGGATCAGAGTACCTGAGTCATGTATTAAACTATCCAATAAGAGGATCAGAGTATCTGAGTCATGCATCAAACTATCCACGAATATCCTGAGGTTGGTAACAGGTTTTATTTGGCAAGGCACTGTAGACTGAGAGTACATTTATTCAGTATGGCGGTCGTCTTGAGCCCATCATGTAGATTCTGTGATGATGAGAATGTATAATAAGAACAAATTCTTGTAAATAGTGGGGTATTAATGCATCCCAGGAAGAAATATCTTGCAGGAGACATTATAGGTGAGTGTGAGGGGAGTACAATAGATCGTATGGTCACAGTACTAAGCTATCTCTTCACTATAATAAGAAAAATAATAAGAGCCAGTTTCTAAGGCCATACATAACGTAACATAATTGGTCATTAAAACCCTCCAGTCAGACTTACGACCTAGCTTCTCATAATAGGTCTTAATATCTAGTAGACTAGTGGGTAATGTATGTTTGTCTACCTATCTAACTTAACATCTCTCATAGAAAAAGATTTGAAATGAATTTGCTTTAAAATTCTCTTCATATTTGGACAAAAGCCTAGTGGACCCTTTATAAAGCAAAATGAAACCTTTAATGCGAAAATATAATCCGGTCTGCATAGGAAGGCAAAATAGTTAACTTAAGCAGTAAACGGGATCTTCAAATTCAAATACCTTTAGGGTTTTAGCCATCATAAGCCATAAATATCGCATTTCTAATGTACGGATCTCACATTTTTTGATTCGTTTAATATTTACATTGTTTTTGTTATTGTTTTATTTGCCTATAATTAAAACTATGTATTTATGTTTGTAAGAGTGAGTATTTTTTTTGTTAACTTAACAACAGGTAACAACAATAGCTAAAAAGCAAAAAAAAGAAGAAATAAAACTAAAGAAAACTAACAAACAAAAACAAAATCCAACTCAATGTGAAACGATTGATCGATCATTAACATAAATAAACCGAAAACCATCCATCCAGTGAAAGAAAGATTTTGAGTGAAAAGTGAAATTGTCTCAAAACCGCATAATGAGACAAAAACCGAAACGCATTTCATAAATTCCATAAATTGGTGAAAAGACTTCAACAGGTAAACACAGACAGGCAGCGCTAAAGTTAAACGAACGAACGTTCATCATCATCATCACATTAAACAAAAACAAACCGCCAGCAATCAAACGGCTACCGAACGTTTTAAAAGAAAAATAAACACATACTAACACACATACACCACCACGTAGTCTACCAGTTACAACAAGTCATAATAATTTTAGTAACGGTCATCATAATAACAACAACAATTAAAGAAGAGTAGCCAAGTGATTTTGTATGTGTGATACATAAACAATTAGTTGTTACAACTACAACACAGTCAGACAAACAAAAGAGAACGAAGTCGAATGATAAGAGAGAGAGAGAGAATTTATTTCAAACTGTATAAAACACTCTTTCTCTCAGCTGTTAAACCAAAGCAATTAAGAAAATTTTACAACAAGGCAGGGAAGGAAATTTCAAACCACAACAGCAGCTATAACAAACAACAACAACAATTCAACCAACAACCAACAAAGAACGCAATTAGTTTTGTAAGGAAAGGAAAATACTTTCATTTAAAAGGAAATTTTCGTAAACTGACACATACAGATACGGAAAAGTGTAATTATTATTAAACAAAATGGTAAGTGTGTTTTAATAACAAAAAGAAAAACAAAATTAACAATAATTGTTATTGCTTTTTAAATTTGTTATTCGTTCATATACTAAAAGAAATTTTATTAGGAATTTTAATGACTTTTTTTTTAATAATTAACGGTAATTGTGTAAAAAATTACAGTGTAATGCCAGTATCAATAGCTACTTTCAGAAAGAGGTATCCCTTTAAAGGTTTCAAAAGCATGATTAAATAAAACATGCTTGAAGCTACGACTTCGATGAAGCTTTATAGTTCGTTATAGTGCTTGGACCATGCTATTGTTCAAGAAATAAAATGTCATTTCAATGACCTCTTCTGGAGTTGTTGCAGCAATAGATCGTTCTCGTGAGATTAGTTTTCGATTATCTATACATTTTGCTCGATTTCTCGACAATAATGTTGGTTTTCAAGTTATTATTATTATCGGCGTGTAAAGGCACCTTAGTACTGGATATGATCTATTATACTCCCCCCCCAAGGTTAGGTTAGATTAGGTTAGAGGACGTGTACTTGTCAATTAAGACTTGTCAATTAAGACAAGTACACTACCCGGAGGTCAAATTGACCCATTGTACAACGTCCTAGTTTCTCACACCACTTATGTTGTGTGTGTTAATTTTATACATGAGTGGTGGGACCTACAGTTTAAAGTCGACTCCGAACGACAGATTGTTGAGAAACTTTTTCATGGCAATTTTATTTACTCTCAGAGTTTTTGCCAGAAATCTGCTGAGAGGAAGTCGCCGAAGAAATACTTTTTGTATTTTGTCTTGATGTCTGGCCTGGGGCTCGAACCCTGGCTTTTGCGTCTAATAAGCCAACACACTATCTACTAGACTACGGCGACTTCACTCTCCCCCCCCCCCCCTCAAATTTTATAGAGCATCCCTACATCTGCTACACGGCTATTGCCCTGAAAAATTTCAGGATGCTGTTCAGTGTCAACAATGACCATTATCTGCCTAGTTCTTGGTATGCACCCATGCGTTTCTTCCTGGTTTATGTTTATGCCAACAATGTATTGCGATGATTCATTAACATTGCCACAGAATAACCCACATTCTGAATAAGTGTACCCTGAGTCTACAATGCCCTGTCAAAATATCGACCAGACGTCACTTTTGTCGCCTGCAATAGCTTTTCCACAATCACTTTGAGGTTCTCCGAGTCCCACAGGCGACATAATTAGTCAAGTTAAGGGATAGCAACAGAATGGGAAGTAAGAAGTGAAGCAGACATTGATAAGGATTGGATATTACTTTTAAGAACCTAACAATTCAGTAGCAACTGTTGTCATCGTCTTTTTTGCTTTTGGAAATGAAATCAATACTTTATGTTTTTTGACCTTCAAAAAGCTTCAGTTTTTTTGCTCGAAGGCAATATAATATTTGTGTTCTGTCATGTATTTAAAAAAATAAAATGCCAATCAAAGCCCATAAAAATATAGCAGCAGGGTCTTTAGAGTCGTATAAATAAATGGCGATATTTTTTTCATTTCATTTCTTTTATTGGAGTCAAATGGTTTGATACCCTTTGCATGGTTTAATGGGAAAAAAATGTTTAAATATTAAGGTGTAGTAAAAAGAAATCCAATATATTGGTAAGAAAGAAATAAGTTTAGACTTAGACCTTAGTAGTGTAACAAAACAGAGCCTCTAGTAGGAATCGAACCCACAACTCTCACGCTAATAGTATAGCAAACCAGACTACGTTATTAAAACGTTATTAAAAAACAAAATGTTTTCGAATAGAGGTCAAGTGGGTGTAAGCAAACTAAAAATAGCTGATAAGATTGCAAAACGTTTTAAGTTTAGCTTATCAAATGTTAATCAAACACGTGTATTTAAATTGCAGGCAATGGCCTTATAATCGTTGTAAATAATCGTAATTGTTTGAATTGAAATTAGATTTCTAATAATATATTGGAACTCACCAGCATTAGCTGAATCAATAGGTTAGGCTAGCGTGGTAGCTTTAATTTACCAAAAAGCTCACTTGAGCACGCATAGCGGCCCGTTGTGATGCCACAGGTGAACGCAGCCTCTGCACTGACCAAGTTCCTCCGATCTAAGGGAAGGGAAGTTGGTCAGCGCAAGGGCTGCACATTTTCCAAAAAGCACGACTACCCCACGCTGGAAAACCAACCAGAAAGTTTGATAAACGAGGCTATGTCCTTGATATCAATGGACGATAGCTCCGTCAAGCTGACAAGGGTCGGAGAGCCATATAACCTATATCTGCATCCCGCAAGGGATGGGCATTGGCAGATGAAGTGGATGACAGTCTCCTCCTCCTCGGCGGATCTGCATCCACGGCAGAAGTCGTTCTTTCCGCATGTCTACCCATAACACAGTGGCCTGTAAGCATGGCCACTGTGATCAATCAATAGGTTAAGTTAGCTTAAGAATGTCGACTGTTCTGTTCACAGAGTCGTTGCTAATGTTAATATCTAGGCTCGCCTATATATTGCCAGAGTGATACTCTTTGGTGATCCCTTTATGCAGAGAAGTACGCTGACTTCTATTAAATTTAATGCGTCATAGCCACGTAATGAAAGACTTGAGACTCCATTTTCAAAATCTTGATTAAAAAGCTTGAAGAATCTTTGACGTTTTAGTTTCCATTAAAATGAACAGCAGCATCTCATACTTTTATGATAATTTTAAAAGAGATAAGAATTATTGGAAATCGTTTTCGTGATTTCGAAAACTACAGTTCTTTTAAAGTCCATATTTACTCGATTGAAATAGTTTTTTTTTTTATAACAAAATGGGCGTGAACTTAATTATGGCCAAGCCAAAGAAAGACAAACAATTTTTGATCAAAACAGACAGCCATCGTCTAACGTCATGCAAAACTGAGAAGAATAACAAAAATATTTTGAATGGATTTCGAGAAAAAAAAAATCGTATTTGTTTAAACAATTTACGTAGGACTTCCAAAAATTTTTTTCCTTTTGTTGTTACAAAAAAAAAAATAGAGAAGATAATGGTCCAAAAAAAAATATGTTGTTTCAAAATATGCTTAGAAATATAGACAATATACGAGTACATACACATAAATATACAATACAGTACCATCATATGTACTTATGTACGCTCTGACTGATAAGGTTCTAAACGAAGCTGCTTCTAAGACTATCGTATCGTTTCATATGTTCGCAAAAAGACAAGACAACTCAAGTCTTAATTAATTGTTGTTTTTCATTAATAAATAAATTCTTATTATTATTATTTTTATTAAATAAATGGAAATACAGCTGAAATAAAAAATATTATATTATATGTATGTATAGTATATGCGATATGATATTTTTTATGCCACATATATATAGTCTACAGAAAGAATACTTTCTAGATTTCAATATAAAGCTTTAGCCTAGTTTAAGCTCTGATTTTCAAATCAATTCGAATTCAATCGTCGTTTAGAACGCAGCGTGTAATTTTCAAGCGAAACCGCATCGTAACCGTTATACTATCGATTCAGTTTTTCCTAAAATCTTCTTAAAAAATAAAAAAGAATTTTTTTTAAATTAATCAGTTCTACAAGTAAGGAAATCAAGATTCGTAAATACATACGTTATACGAATATATATGATCGAATATAATATATATGATCGTATAACGCATATATTTTAATAAATAAATAAATCATAAATAAATGACAATAATAAATAATTGAATTGTACGTAAATTAATAAATAAAAAAAAATTCAAAAAAAAAAATATTGAAAATCAACAATAAAAATAATAATAATGATGCGAATATTAAAATTCCATTAACCTTTGAAAGATTACGACAAGTGATTGTAGCCGAGAAAAAGCAAGACTGTGGGCCGACCATTATTATCAAGTTTTTTTTTATATATGTACATACATAGGATGCGATATTGCGTTTCAAAAAAGGAAAAAAAAAATTATCTGGACCTAGAGCAACACTGCTCCATTACAATCAACATCGCAGGCTATCAATAATGTGAAATATTGAATCAATTATATGCTGCAACTTCCAGAAAAAGTTTTCTTCATTTTAAACCAATGCGATCTAATTTTGCAATGCGAGTACGATCTTTACATACATAATTGGCCATTACAACCCTTCAGTCAGGATTACGGCTTAGCTTCTCACACTACTTATGTTGTGTGTGTTAATTTTATACATGAGTGATGGGACCTACAGTTTAAAGTCGACTCCGAACGACAGATTTTTGAGAAACTTTTCATGGCAATTTCTATTTACTCTCAGAGTTTTTGCCAGAAATCTGCTGAGAGGAAGTCGCCGAAGAAATACTTTTTGTATTTTGTGTTGATGTCTGGCCTGGGGCTCGAACCCTGGCTTTACGTCTAATAAGCCAACACAATACCTAGTAGTCTACGGCGACTTCGATCTCGATCTTTACTGAGCATAAAAACGGTTACAGAATTGGGTATTTATCCAGCTGAACTTAATCTTCCGATCTCTGCGAAATATACGCGAGAATTAAATCACAAAGATCCGCTTACCGATCTTTATGCTTACAGTATAAAAAATAAGATCGAAATGTCTTCTCTGCAGTCGCCCCCTGGCCCAGAGGGAGAAATATCATACACATACTCGTATGTGCTACAATATTTGGCATTAAAACTCTTTAGTTCGGATTACGGCCTAGCTTTACACATCACCCACGAATATCGCTGTTTATAGTTTAATTCGTTGAATCTAAAGGAAAAGTTATTTCGTGGCAATTAGCTTCTCTCAGCACATTTTGTCAGAAGGCTGCTGGAGTGATTTGATCGAAAGAAACATTTATTTTCATGTATCTTTTTCTTTAAGATATCAGAGTTAAGGTTTGAATTAAGAACTCTTGCCTAGTAAGACAAAGCATTACTTTCTAGACTTCTGCGTTCACCCATGAGAGACGAGCACTAACAAAGTTATTTTAGCATTTGAGGTAGTAACACTGTTTCCTTACATTATGTTTTAAATAATTTTCTTTAACTTGGATCTTGAATCTTTCCATTGGATGTTTAGTCTTTCTCCTCATACGCAGTTCGTGATCAAACTGCCGCAGACGTCTTTCTTTCAATTAAACATCTTGGGAGTAAACGGCCTCCACAAAGCATCTCCATTTCTCCCAACTCTTGGAGTTTACGACTGTTGTTTTTAATTACTCCGCTTTAATTTCCACTAGGGATCTCTATCCTAATCGATTTACTGCTGTTAGTTTTGTGCTCTCTTATGCAAGATTGTTCTGTCCTATTTACTGGTGTATGGTGTGTCTACAGGAGAGCTGCTTTGACCTTCCCGCACTGTCCTTGTCATACTATCGACATTTCTTCTGATGATTTGACCGATCAATCTCAATTTTTTATGTTTTATTTGCTTTAACATGGGTACCTTGTTTGTTAAGTTTCAGAGCTTCATATTGGTTTGGTAATCGTGTTGGGTCAACGTATCCTGCAAATAACTTTAAAGTTTTAAGTGATTGTAGGCATTCATTACTACGCAGGATACACATCCGTACAATGGAGGAGTTCGATTTACATACGTGTTGAATATGTCAAATTTGGTTTGTCTGGATATTTGCAAATTTCTCCATATTCATAGCAGCCTGCTACTTGGGTCTGTTTCCACGATAGCAATTCCTTGTATTTGACTGGTTGAAGACTTGTAACACGATGTTGCCTGGTTTACCTAAAGTCTATCATTATGAGGTAATCTTTCTAGATATTTTAGTTTTGCTTGCATGAGAATGAGTAAATTTCACCCGCCTAATGCAAATTATGGAGTTGGAGTAAAAGAGTCCATGTAACCATGCTTCACTCTGAACAGATTGACATTATCCAGCAGGGTATTTTACTCTAGACATGGTTTGAACTGATTGCCTAAGTTCTGTTAAAAGATATTAAAAGATCTGCATCCTCAAACAAAACTGTTATTCCTCTAATTATTTCCATAGGACCGTTGTTCCTTGTCAATGTTTTCTATATGTCAGCCTAAGTAAGGATACCAAAGGCTTCTCTTTTTCCTGTATTTTCAGTAGAGCTTCTTGTTGTAGTCAAAAAGCTTCAGGGATAACACAGAATGTAGAAGCATCTCCCTATTCTCATGGTTTTAGTCTTGGCGATGTTAATTTTTAGTGTTGGTTTCCTCTCCTATAGAGCTAAGGGATGGCTCCTTCCCATACAGTGCATTGTATCGAAACATAGAAAATGTTAAAAATATTTGATGGGAGCGAGGAAAGAGGAAATAGTATTAAGAGTTCATGATCACAAATTTGTTTTAAATTGTTTACATTGTAAGTGAAAGGAAAACTTTTGCAGGAAGAGGATTCCACATGCAGATAGTGCGGTCAAAGAACGAATTCGTTTTGTAATGTAAACTATTCTTGGAAACATCACGTGAAATAATAGATTTTACATGGTGATTACCCCACTTTACGGCAGTGATAAACAGGGTCAGTGTATTGCATCAGAGCTAGGGCTTTTTTTTTAAATTAATTAAAATTTAAAAATACAAAACAATTCCGAAAAAAACACCGAATTATTAGACTTTTGCTAGGTTTTCGTTAGAAAAATCGCAGTAAAACTGTGACATTTTGCTGATAAACTTTTGCTTGTTTGTGATGGAAAAATAAATATTCTCGCATACACACACACACACACACACAAACATATTTTGTGAAATGAAATTAAAAATAATAATCGCCTAAGAGATCAGTTCACAAATAATGAAATAAAAAAAAAATCTTATCAAAAGTCGAAATATTATATATACACGTGTTATTTATTATGTTTGTATATGACGTATTTCTAAAAGAAACAAAACTGTTGGTTTTTTAGGTCCACCAAAGCTTCAAGATGGCCTTATCGAAAATCGATACCGATATGGATCAAGAGAAACATTTACGCGAAACAACACAATATTTTCGCGGCCTAGAGAAACCTTTAAAGTATGGACCCGTGATAGAAACATTGGCGGATTTAATAACCGCCTTGCATCATGAATTCTCTACAAACTATGTCAACATTGAGATGGTCAATCACATAATGCTGTCCTATAAATCGAATCCCAAGGAATGGCAAAAGTTTGCCAAATTCGATCGTTACAAATACACCAGAAATCTAGTCGATGCTGGTAATGATAAATTCAATCTGATGATCTTATGTTGGGGTGAAGGTCATGGCTCCACAATACACGATCATTCCGATTCGCATTGTTTTATGAAAATGTTAAAAGGCGAACTGGTAGAGACACGCTATTCATGGCCGGAAGACGAAGCCGTGCTGGAACAGAATGAGCAACAGGAGCCTCAAGATGCCTTGCAGGCATTGGGCCAAAGAACAATAGGCCTTAATGATGTGGCCTACATAAATGGTAAGTTATTTAAAGTTGTTTCCAAAAGAGAAAAATCCTTTAATATTGTTTTTCCCATTTCATTTCAGATAATTTGGGTTTACATCGCGTAGAAAATGCCAGCCATTCTGATACTGCAGTGTCTTTGCATTTATATTGTCCTCCCTTTAATACGTGTTCAATGTTTGAAAAATCTACCGGCAAACGTATGCAATGCACTGTTACCTTCTGGAGTAAATATGGCCAAAAGATTAACAGTCAGGAGCAGAAGTAGGCAGCATTGTTGATGGGCCTTTTTTTTACTATTTTCCATTCCTCAAAAGACTTAATACTCGTAATCGTTTTTAAATTGTTTTTTTTATTTTTTTTTTAATTAATTAAGGTTTGTAATCGTACTCGTAATTTGTAATTTGTTTTCAATATTTTGTTTTAAGGTTTTTAGTTTTTAAGTTTATTTACGCAATCCTCCCTCGTATTCCAAAAAAAATGAAATTTAAAAATAAATATTAAGAATTAAAAATAAAATCGATCCAAAGATTGGAAAATAGTATTTTAATTGTTTAATAAACTTGTGGAATCAAGATCTAAAGAAATACAGTCGGTAGGGGGGTTATACCTTCCGATACCAGACATCACTCTCTCTCAAAACGCTGTCTTTTAAAATAAAATATTTTTTGTTGCCTTAGACAGGGCACAACAAAACCTATACAATGGAGGGCTCAGTAATGAATTTCCCAAATAATAACAAATAACCCTCGCCGAAATCCGAACAAGGAGCTTCACTACACTTCTCATCGTTCATTTTCCTCCCATGTTGTTGCTTTGACCCAGACTTGCCGCTTCAAACCTTTTGACATCAGGAATGAATGGGTATGCCTTTTCTGCAATTGTATTTTATACGATAACAGCATGCCTCTTCTACTGCAGAGCTTCCAGATAGAAAAAATTCGAAAAAATTCCAATTCGAAAGAGTAGAGTTCGAGTTCTTTCTGGTATGTTAGCATTGTCCCAAACTAGTACAGAAGTTAAAAAAATTCCCTGCTCTAGATTCAGAAAATCTAGTTATTAAGTTTGTCTATAGAAAATTAAGAACTCAGAGTTCTCATTAATTAAAAAAAAAATTAACATTTTCATGTTAAAATCGAATTAATTTTAAATGTTGCTGAACAAATCCTGTTGACTGTAAACTTTGCCGGGGTATGATTAATTGATGGCAGTACATTAGGCACAAAATTTGTGATTGTGAATTCAAAATTCGCTGAAAGAATTTTCAGCCTCATCCTCGGCATATGCAACAAAATCTTAACAATGTTCACGAATATATCAGAGTCGTCCAAGGGAATTAGGAAATTCTAGTATTTATTTCAAGACCCTCTCGTTATATTGCTATAGAAACCTGAATGTCATGGTATCCAAACTAGACGTAACGCCTTCCAAGTTAGTCGTTTCAGTAATCAAATATAGTTGAATATATCGGGACTATGTTTTCCAAAAGTTATAGATGCTAAGCGATTATCTTCAGACGTACCAAACTCCATTACTAACGTCACCATACCATATCGTATTACTAACGATATATACGGTTTTGTGGTGTATATTTCAGCCTGAAACGGAACAATAGTTGGGTACTTTGTTTGACCATTTGGGTAAGAATTTACTTTGGATTCTGTATGGCACAGGATTCTAGGAACTCAAATTGAAACCGTGACGATCTATGATGGTAGGCCACATGATATTGATGGATAACAAATCCGCCATTTTCGTACTGAGTACGAACGCTTTAGATATCTAATGATGAAACCATTTTGAAAATCTTTTAACGCCAGAGTGCTTGCTAACGGCTATAGGAATCTTTCACTAATTGCTGCTAGTGCTTGGCAATGACAATGAAGAAGTGAGCGATAGTTTCATCCATTTCCGCTTTGTTACATCATTTGCAATGACCGCTTTGAAGATAGCGTACCATGTGAATGTGATCCCTGTGAAGAATACCAGTTTTGCAATCATGAAAAGACTAAAGCTGCCTTGTTACAGCACTAATAGGTTTTCTTGGCATCGCAGCTGGTGTCTAATCAGGCTTAATCTTAATTCAAACTGTTACCATACTTTCCGAAATACAACATATCAGAGTGTAAGCGTTGTAGGTTTCTAAATGGCAAACATTTTAAAGTGAAATATTCCTCTGAAACTGAAGGTCTTGTTCATAGAAAACGTCCTTCTAGTTTCTATCTGTAATTTAGATTCATTGGCATTGATATCTAATACTTCGTTATCCATCGCTTAGTTAGACAAACAATAAGTGAGTGAGCTTTAGAGCCTGATAAATGCAAAATTTGTATGGTTTGAAGAATACTACAATTATCCATTCAATCCGCTTCTACATCCTTCTGAAGTAGAAACCACATCTGGTATTGCTGTTTACGTTTGAGATCAATTCATAGGGATCTCTATCTCTATTCGTTCGTGATATTTCATTTAGGGAAATAACCTATCAGAGTTAAAGCTGAAAGGTCACCAAACGATGTAGCAAAAAGCTAATAAGTGTACATCGTACGGTTACGAACTTCCATCGTAGGTTGTTATTTAGAGCGCAGCTGTATGTTAAAATTTAAATAAATTGTTTCAAAGTTTGAAAAATTATTTTTAAAGCATTGCTTATGTTTTGTTTTATTTTAGTTTTATATTTAGGATTTTTTGTTATTTATTTTAGTTTTTAATTTTATATAATTGAAACAACAAATAACTAAACTTAAATCTAAATTCAATTTATTAAATATAATTTTTTTAATTGTAAGTTTAAATTTAAATGTGTTTGCTTGTTTGTTTGTGATTTTCTATATTTAAAAGAAAAAACTAGACTTAAAAAATTAGTAATTAATATACATATACATATAGAGGAAAGAATAATTAATTAATATTTAATAATTATTCTTTAAGAAATATATTTTTTAGAAAAAAAAAATAAAAATAAAAAAGTAATAAAGAATTAAGAAAATTATTATTTAAATACGTATTTTTGTATTGTATTAATAAAAATTATTTCTACAGAGAAATATTCATTATGTTAATATATTTAATGAATATTGTTTATGTATGTATGTATATTGTATATATAAATAAAGATTTTTTAGAGGCTGTTTTTATGTTTTTTGTTTTAACTATTTTACAAAAGTTATTTAATTGCTGCAGAGTAATTAATAGATTTTTTTTTTGTTTTTAGTTTTGTTTAGTGTTTGAAAACAAAGTTAGGGTTTCTATTAATGTTTATTATTATTAAATTTAATAATACTTTTTATTGTTATGGTTTATTGTTTAGTTTTACAAAGGGTTTTTAACGGTTATTAGTTATACAAGAGAATTAATTTTTTTTTTATAATTTTACAGAAGATTAATTGTAATTTTAAAAAAGGTATGGCATTGTAATAAAATTTTAATTTTTTTTACAGATTTGGTTTTGTGTTTTCCTTTTTGTTTTGTTTTTAATTCGGTATTGCAAGATGTTTTATGAATTTATGAATTTATAGAAATTTTATAAAAGTTTTTTATAACCAAAAATAATTCTTTTTTTTTTTGGGAAGGTATGTGTCATAGTTAATCAAGTAACTTCTTTTTCCAAGCGTTAACGTTGATTGAAAAGAACAAACATATACATATTTATGTTTTTATAAATTACGAGAGAGAGTTACAGCTTACTTCATATGCCCAATTCTCTATAGCAAATTCGATAAATTTTTTTTAGAATGACAGACACAAAAAAAATCTTTTTCTTTTTAGTTTTAAAACTAAATTAGTTGTGGTAACAAAAACAACCAAAAACAAATTAATTTGTGTTTGCCATTCTACATAAATATTATGAATAAAATTTGCTATAAAGAGTTGTAATGATTTTCGATTTGTTTTATGGCAACAACCTATTGATTCTTATACAATATTTGTTTTTATTTCATAATAGCAGTGATGCACTGCTTTATATTGTTCTTAAGGTTCTTAAGAAAAATGTTTATTATAATTGGCGTTTGATGTTTTATTAGTTTAAACAATTGTAATGCCTTTACCACTACACACATTCAATAGAAATTGTTCATGAAATGAAATAAATGTTTAAATAAACGCGTATAATGTTGCTTATATCTCCTCGGGTTTCTATTTCAAATTACGCAAGCGTTAGAAAACTGTCAGTCAGTAGCAATTCTAGTTCTGTACGATATTACAAAAATTCTAGGGGAAGAAAATATTTACTTTCCTTAAATTCATGTCAACTTTTTTACTAGAAAAATGAAAACTTCTGAGTGGACATTGCGCCCGAAAGGTGGAATATTTTTATCAAATATTTTATATCGATAGGGAAAAAACCAAGGTACTTTAAAAGGTACAAATCTTTTAAATTAACAAGTCAAAGTAGAAATCAGTTTTGCTCTCGTACTAGCAGCATTGGTACATGTAATTGAAGCTTGAAGAACTACAATAGGAATCACTAAATGCTAGCATATGATCAGTAAAAATAAAGCAATACGGCCTTAAGATCAATAGCAACAGAGCAGAAATACTGTGAATTGCATTGACAGAATAAAAAAAAACAATTTTCTAAATAAAAGGAAAAAATTTTTTGTTATTAAAATGTTGAAAAAATTAATTGTTTTGCTTTAAGGGAGGGACAGTACTAGGATTATTCTTTTTTAGAATCACATCAACGTTTACAAATTTAGTTTATGTTCCAAATATAATTCAAAATTACTATCATTTAGAAAAGGAAGAGATTGTTGTTTAAAAATTATTTGTTCTTGAGTTGGATTGTAATAAATTTCTATAAATTACAGGATAATTAGAAAACTTTCTGTATTTTTTTTCTATAAAGAAATCAAACGCAAGCCTTTTAAAAAAAGAAAACTTAACATTTTTAAGTAAGTCTGCAAAGGTATAATGGAACTATTTTATATAAAAAAAATTTTTATAATTAAAAAATATATATTTTTCTTTTTACAATAATTTAAACAAATAAAGATTCACATTTGTTTTTAAAAAATATTTTCTTTTTTACTTATTATTAAGAGACAAAAATAAAAATATATAAAAAAAAACTAAAAAAAAAATTAAAACAATAATAACATTGCTTAAGGTACGTTCAGACTATGCAAATATTAAACGAAGAATTATTACAATCTTATTGAAATTGAAATATGTCTGTTTTTAACATAATTTGAAATGATTTGCTTGTACAAATTATTTTTTGTAATTTCTAAACAATATTTAAAAAATAAATTATTACACTGTGGTAGGGTCTTTTTTCTGACAAATATTTGCATGGTATGACCGTACATTTATGTAAAACAAAAAATAATTACATGTACAATTTGTTGTAAATTTATTTAGAATAAAAATCAACACAAAGGCTCACACAGCTTATTTGATGTGTCCACAAATTTATTGCAAATTCGACTCAAATTAATTTTTTAATGACAGATTCGAAAAAAAACTTTTTACTTAAAGTAAACAAAAAAAAAAAACAATAATAATAAGTGGCGACAAAATATCCTCTGAGCCCATGTGTATCTTTTTTTTTTTTTGCTTTACAATAATTCACTTTAAAACGTAAATTAACTAAAATTTATTTTAAAAAACAAAGATTCTAGGCTTTTTAATAAGATTGTTAAGATTAAATATGATTAATAATTAACAGAACTAAGAACTACTCAACTTTAAATGGTTTTTTTTTGTTTCAATCAAACTAAACAATTGAAGATTGTTTAATCATCATAAAGGGTTTCTTTTTTTTTTCAATTTAGTTTAACTAATTTCTAGATTTTTTGTATTTTGTTATATATTTTCTTTCTATGAATTTGTTTTACATATTTTCTGTTTGTTTGTTTGTTTTATTTTATTTCTAACTTTTAGAAACTTAGTGTATGAGGTTAATTTTTTTATTTACGGACACATCACTATCACTTTCTTTAGGTTTCTTTTCACAGAACTCTATCAGATAAGAGGCAATACCTGATAAACCGATAAAAGCACCAGCAAAATAAAATGAATGATCCCATCTATAAAGACACGACGAAAGCATACATTCCATTAATTCCTTCCTTACACATATTTTAAATAGATTTTCATGTGGAAAAACGAAATGACTCACCTTAAAGTAGCTTCATATATAGCACCAGCTATGGGTGGGCCGGCTATCATGCCGACACCCTGTACCAATAGTACCAGACCATAGGCACAGGTGAAATCATCTAAATCGACTATACTAACCAATATACTGGGCGTAAAGGAGAATGAACTGGCAAAGGTAAAACCAAATATAATACATAGTGTCAGTAGCCAATTATAGCTGTAGACCAGCAATGGCATCAGTAGAACAGAAAGGCCACAAACTGCAATTAAAATTCGAAAAGACAATGAAAAAATGTTCATAAGGGATTAATTTTTTTGGTGGTGGGGGGGGGGTGCATATGTTAGGTTAAATGTTGCAACTTACCTAACATACATCCTGAATAGCAAACGTTAACGTTCATCCATGAACGATCACCCAAATAGCCTAAACCGATCATACCAATGGTCTGGGCTATACCAATAGCCGATATCAACTGGGCACTAACCGTTGTATCGTACTGATGTATTTTCAAGTATTCCGGCAAATACAAATACGGAATAATGAACCTAGAAAAAGAAACGAGAATTGAGAATGGAATTTCAAAAAAAAAAAAAACGAAAGCAGAAACAGAAAAAAAGCAAGTAAAACACAAACAGAAGCTGAAAAGCGGTATTAAAATTACATTTGTGAGAAAATTAGTTCATGAAATTTAGTTGTGATTATGAATACATGAAACCATTTTGGCTTCCAGGTTAGGTTAGGTCTGAGTGGTAGCTCTGATTTCACAAAGCTCACTTGAGCACGCATAGCGGCCCGTTGTGATGCCACAGGTGAACGCAGCCTCTGCACTGACCAAGTTCCTCCGATCCAAAGAGGGGGAAGTTGGTCAGCGCAAGGGCTGCACAATTTGCAAAAAGCACGACTACCCCACGCTGGAAAACCAGCCAGAAAGTTTGATGAACGAAGCTATATCCTTGATATCAATAGATGATAGCTCCGTCAAGCTGACAAGAAATGGAGAGCCACATAACCTATATCTACACCTAGCGAGAGACGGGCACTGACAAAGAAAGTGGATAACAGTCTCCGCTTCCTCAGAGGATCTGCATCCACGGCAGAAATCGTTAAATGGGAGCCTCATTCTCTCCGCGTGTTTACCCAAAACGCAATGACCTGTAAGCACTGCCACAGTGGTTGAGATGACGTCACGACCAAGACCAAGTAATTGGTTGGTACGCCTTCTATCCATCAAGGGCCAGGTGAGTCTAGCTGTGGAGCAGGACTCCTCATTGACCCAGGCAAGTGGCATACCCAGTTCAATTGAAGAGGATTCCGGAAGAAGCGCACCAGCTCTGACGAGCTCGTCGGCCCTACAGTTTCCGGGGACCCACACCAGTGAGACACTGGTGAAGCGCCCAGAAAGAAGGTCGAGACAGCGGCGACATTCCCTAACGTTCCTAGAGTTGTTCACGAAACACGATAGAGATCTTATCGCGGCCTGACTATCAGAAAAGACCGAGACGCGAGTGAAAGGAGCACCGTTGACAAGGATCCATTGAGCGGCCCGGTAAATTGCCGTCACCTCCGACTGAAATTTTGGCTTCCAACAGCTGCAACATTATATTCGCTGAAATTGTGAGCAAACAAACAGGAGGTGAAAAATACCAGACATAATTTGTCTTAGAGGACTAGTGAACTGGAATATTATTTAAGGGAGTCTGCCATGCTCTAGAAAGTACGGTTACTATCCCTTAATGGCGCGTAGCAGTATGCCTATAGGCATGATGTACTCGGGTTTTATTCTCAATCAACCTATCTACTGCCTATCATCTCTTATTTTTATTTGTTATTCTTTTTAGTTTCTTTCAGGAAACATCTGTTGTTGGCTATAAACAATGCTGTCTGTGAAATATCTATGTATTGTTGTATTGGAAAGCAATTATTCAACAAGTGTCTAGTTTGGGTCAATAGGAGAGGAATTGTACAGGGCCATCGATAGTAATTCGTTTTTTGCTTAGGGGACATCCTCTGTTTTCAGTCTACTCAGGATTAGAACGCCAGCTCCCACATAACTCATGTTGGGTCCATAAGTGGACCTACAGTTTTATGTCAACTCCAAGCAAAACGTTTGAGAAACCTTTCATGGCAGTTTAACTTATTCTCAGAATTTTTGCCTGAAGACTGTGGCCAAAGAATTATTTTCTCATTTTTCTTTTTTTTGTTCGAGTTGTCTGAGCTGGGCTACGAAACAAGGGTTTTTTTTGTTTAATAAGCCTATTAGACTACGGCGAGCTTGGAGTTAGGTTAGGTTAGATTAGGTTAGAGGACGTGTACTTGTCAATTAAGACAAGTACAGTACCCGGAGGTCGAATTGACCCATTGTACAACGTCCTAGTTTCTCACACCACTTATGTTGTGTGCGTTAATTTTTATACATGAGTGGTGGGACCTACAGCAGAGGTCAGCAATGAGTATTCAAAACTATGAATAGATTCGAATCATACTTAAAATTTCTGATACTTATACGCATTCATACTTATTTTAATGTCATACTCATACTACTCCTATTCAAAGTTGGAAATACTCATGGTACTCATGCTTAATAATACGCATGATGTTCTTGATTTCGACTCTCCATTACTCATCGTATACACGAATTACAAAATAAGTATGATTCGCGTACGAACACTACAATACTCACAAGAAGGTTGTGTGTTTGCTCTGCTTACTGTCTTTGGCTTTTTTGTTTATGTGCCTTTCTTATCTCTTTGTAAATGCAACAACAACTAAGACTGTAAATTTTGGCGTATGATTCGAATCACTCGAATCTTTTATGAGTATTATAAGTATTTTTCTAAATTTATGAATCTGAATGAGTAGGCGTATGAATCAAACATAGTTCGAATGCTATGAGTTTGATGTCAACGTTGTACTCATACTCATTGCATTTTATACTTATAAATCAATGTTGTACTGAATACGAATGAATCAGAGTAGTTGGTTTTCAATACTGTTGACTCACTCATACTCAAAATGTCATGAGTACTTATGAGTAGCGAAAAAGCGATTCATTGCTGATCTCTGACCTACAGTTTAAAGTCGACTCCGAACGACAGATTTTTGAGAAACTTTTTCATGGCACTTTTTATTTACTCTCAGAGTTTTTGCCAGAAATCTGCTGAGAGGAAGTCGCCAAAGAAATACTTTTTCTATTTTGTTTTGATGTCTGGCCTGGGGCTCGAACCCTGGCTTTATGTCTAATAAGCCAACTCACTACCTACTAGACTACGGCGACTTCAAAGAGCTTGGAGTTACTTTTCCTTAAAAAATTTATAACTGCCAGTTTGGAAAAGTGTAAACTGAAAAAGCCTTCTTTGTTGTTAACGAATATTATGTTCACCTCTTATGTGACCTTTCAAAAAACTGGTTTAAAAGGTCATGCCCATCATGTTGTGCTCCATGAGGAATACATTATTTTTATTGCGTGTTACATTACACTGTGGTATCAATTGTACAAATCGAAAATGAATGGAAAATCATAAATTATTGCTTTAGGGGTCGTCTTAGGAGCCAATGTAATGAAATATGTACATATGTACATGCGAACAGAAGAAAAAGGTCAACCAAAACTGATGCTTAAAAGACCGTAACGATGTCATGCCAACGAATGAACATAAAAAACATGAGAATAAAGCAGCAGAAATTGAATTGAAATTCATTTTCATTTTTTTTATGTATTTTTGACAATCTGCCAAATAAACAACACCCAGCGACTATTTTCTGATCACACATACAATTATGAGTGAGGCTAGACCATATCTGGGAGAAGGTTAGAGACCAAATATTGTATTTAAATAAGCTCTCTTACATGCGAATTACATATTGATTGTAATGGTAATAATAAAAATAAAATGAAAAAAGAAAATAGCCAAAGAATTTATTTGTAATCTCCCTTAAGTATCATAATATTCAAGTGTTTATTCAAGCATTTTTTAAATGAGAATTTTAAAAATTTGAAAATATTTTAAAAGAAAAAAAAATAGAAATTAAAGATAACTTACCATATAAACAGGAATAGTGTGGATAGATTGAAGAGTGTGAATTTAATATCCTTAAATAATGAGAAATCGAATATCGATTTCATAGTTTCGATGAGATTATCATACCAAGTCTGTAAGAGAAATAAAAAAACGAAGAGCGATTAAAATAAGAGAATATTCGTATTGTTTAATTAAAAATCTTATAATTAAGTATTGTTTTTAATTTCTATTCGGTAATATATTGTGATTAAAGTTCAGATTGTATCGCATCGCATCGTTTAATCGTAACACATGCCGCTTACTCACCACCATTCATCCGTCCCCTCCTCTTGATTATGTTTCATATTGGGTTTCTGTCGAAGCCTCTCTATACAAAGCTTCCATGGTATGTATGGGTATTACGAGTATATACTGGCTCTTAGCAACCGACTTAATTGCTGATAATCTTTGTTAATTAAGAGTGAATATGAGTGAAACGGTTGGATTAATGGTTGGATGAATGAATGATTGGTTGGATTTCAAATAAAGATAAGAAGACCCTGCTGCTGCTGCCTATTATCGCTAATTTAATTTAATTTAAGCCTAAAATCAATTCTATTATTCCATAGGCGCATAACATTTGTGATTTGAATATTTTTTTTAAGGCCATAAAAGTCGAATATTTGGTTCGCTCTACAAATCGGGCACAACTTTTATCGCATCGTATATCAAATAGAAATTAAAAATAAAATTGACATTGAATACTCACATCTTCGTCTTCTTTCGCAATTGTCGTCATTGAGTTCCTATAGATGTTGGGACATGATGACGCCCGCAAACGATAACGATGTGTGCTGAGCATAGCACCACGATAATGCATTGAATTGCGATGTATACGCATATCCTTTAGGAAATTTGAATTGCGTATCGATATGTTACGCCTTAAGTTCGAACGATAACTGGGCTTTTTCGATTTCGATAAACGGCGCATGCCCGTAATGCTGTCAATGCGTGTGCGTTTCACCGGACCTTTGGCCGCTTGACTACCAGTCAAGGGAATATCCTCGGGTATGGTAATCACAGCTGGACCACCGCATATATTGCTGCCACGCATGTTATTGGCGGCCGCTGCTGCAGCAGTACTATTAATTTCGTTATGCTTTCTAAGGTTTGACTCGATCAAGGCAAGACCTTCTTCTTGGAACGAAGCGTACTGGGCATGAACGCCTTGATTTAGGACATCAACCGAGTTGTGACGATGTCGATGATGGTGAGCCTTAAGGTCTATTAGTGAGGTGTTGATATTTTTGGCAGCTAAAAAGAGGTTTTCGTTTAAGGAATAACGCGAATTGGCACACTGTTCTCTATGTTGGTTACGTTCCCGGGAGTATTTTTGCGTTAAATAACCCTCATCGGTGGAAGAGTGCAGCGTATTTAAGGACGCATTGATGGGAGAACGACTGCGACTGCTCGAAGAACGTTTCTCCGAAGGCGATAGTGTTTCTATGGAGGCTAAAAAGTTTTTCTTGGCCGTTTCGGCTACTTCACTGGGTATCCCGCCCATCATGGTGTCATCGGGTGAACCTAATATGGCGGCAGTTGTGGCCACATATGGATTGCCCGCCGACGACATGGAAAGTAAATTTTCCCTTGAAGGCGCTTCAGCACCTTCTTTCAGTCTTAAAGATCTTCTGCTGGTGCTTTTCACTTCGTACAGATCTTCCAAGTCTATAGAGCCCAAAAATGTAGGCAAGAACAGCTCACTGCGATAACGTTTCATGTGAGTTTCATTTAAGTCTTCGATTTGCTGATTGGCTTCGGTATTATTTTTCGTAACCAAAGTATCCAACACATACTCTTTGGTTGCGCCGGTATCCAATAGTTTTTTTATTTCTTCCAGACAAACGCTCGAATTGGAGAACGTGGTAACGCTTTGTGAACGACTTTCCAAACGATTCTCTTCGATTAGCCAATCCGGATCACGCATTAGAGCACCACATACACAGGCATTGAGCATAGTACCGGCTAAAATCAAAGTAGCACCTCTCCAGCCGTAAGTATCAATCAGCCATTGGGTTAAGGGGGCATATAGAAAGGTACCTATACCTGTACCCGAAGCACCAATACCAGTGGCAAAAGTGCGCTTTTTGTCAAACCAAAAGGCTATGGAGACAACGGCAGTAACATAGCCAATGCCTAGGCCCAAGCCGGATATTATGCCAAACGTAACCATAAGCATTTCCACAGAATTGACTACAGAGGATAGACCAAATCCGACGGCAGATACTACACCGCCGATAATGGTCATTTTACGGCAACCATACTTATCCACTAGATTGGACCATATAGGGCCCATTAATAAAGGCACAGAGAAGAATAAAGAGGAAATCCAAGCCGTTTTTGAGGGACTTTCACCAAAGTAATCCAACAGTTCGGTGTTAATCAAACCAAATGAAAATGATAAACCATCTGCTATTAGGGACACCACTAAGGAAGCAAACACTACCACCCAGCCATAGCCACCATCGGGCATTTCGGGTTTTTTCTTTTCCGTTGAACCCGATTCTATGGAATCTCCCGATTCATTAGATATCAAACGTTTTCTTTTCTTAAGACTGCCATTGCCCTCCGGCGTCGTGCCACCACCATTGGCCAGTGAAGTCATGGCAGTGTTATCGGTGGCGTTTATCGTGATAATGCTGTTCTTCAACAGGCGGGCGCTCTGCTCATGCTCCTCCTCCTGTATATCCTCGTTCGAGAGATTGCAAAATTTCACCTCGGGAAATAGATCATGTTTAATGGCCTTATTAAGCGGTGTTGTCTTCACAGAAGTAGGCACCGTCACCGCCAACATTGCAGCAGTTGGTGTTGGGGTTAGTGTGGGGGTTGCGGTTGGAGTCGTTGTTAGGGGTTGATAAATGCTGCCATTTTGTTTGTTTGTTTGTGTACTATTATTACTACTATTAATACAAGTATTGTTGTTATTGTTATTCGTCGTTTTAGAAATCATTTTGGATTCGATTGTTCGTTTAAAAACGTTCGTAGTAAAAAGGTTAATATTTTGGACGAGGGAGAGGGAGGGTTCTTTTTCTTTTTACAAAAAAAAGGTGGGTTTTCACAATGGATTTGAATTGGATTGGTTTGGATTTGCTTTTTTAATTTTTTAGTTTCTTTTAAGAAGAACGAGGTGTTGTTGTTGTTGTTGTTGATTTAGTTATGTTTCTATTATTATTAATTCTATTAATTTTTCTAATTGAACACAATAGTTTTTCAGCAAAGATTTGTATAATTTTTGTTGTTGGGTTTCTTTTATTTGTTGTTGTTACAATATTGTTATTGTATTTGATTCAACAGCGATAAAAAGTTTTCCTTGGAATCGCTTTCTTAGTTTTGCTTTCTTTAATCCCGGTTTATTTCTTCTTTTCTTTTTTAATTTTTCTTTTAAAGTCTTATAAAGACAAGCCTTTTGTGTTTTGTTTTTGTTTAAAAATTAAAAATATTGAGCATGATTTGTTTTCTTTGCAAAGCTATTTGGGTGGAGAAGAACTACTTTCCGACAAGTTTTTGTTCTCTTAGACGAACTGGCGGCGCCTTAGCGGCCTTAAGTATTTTTTGTTTTGGCAAAACAAACTGACTTTCTTTCCTACTCTTGTGATACTGATGAGAGTGCCTATATTTGAAGGGTTTTTCAACCACAATAGTCTACAACTGCTAATCGTTCGCGAGAAGAAATCTGTAAAGAGAAAAAGAAAATTACAATTTAAAATTCATAGTTTTACAAACATATTTATTAAAAGTTATACATATAAACACATTACAACTTCCCCAAAAGTATACACAATCGGTATACCATAATTTTTTTTATTTCTTTTCATGTCAGTGTCATAAAGCATCTCCTCTTTATTTTTAATATTTCTTTGCTTTGCTTCAGTTTCTTTTATCAAGTTTTTCAAACAAAACAGCTGATTAGTCTACTATAGCTGTTTCTGGGATGACAGGGCTGCCCTGATTAATAATTTTGTGACACTGTCTCAAAGACCATAGCTACGCGGACAATCCCTTAACGTTAGAGCATTTGAAAACCAATATTCGTCAAATTATAGCCGAGATACACACATACATACATAATTGGTCATTACAACCCTTCAGTCAGGATTACGACCTAGTTTCTCACACCACTTATGTTGTGTGTGTTAATTTTATACATGAATGGTGGGACCTACAGTTTAAAGTCGATTCCGAACGACAGATTTTTGAGAAACTTTTTTTCAGCCGAGATATCGTTCGAAAATACAGTCGAAAACTATCGCAGCATGATCGACTGCTGCTATAACCAATGCAGAGGCGGACGTTTAAATCACAATGTATGTATTTCCCATACAATTGCAAGATCCAAGACTCAATTCTAATGAAATAAAAATTTCATAGAAAACATAGCTTTATGGGTTAAACGAGATAAATGGATCAGTCATTACCAAAGCATGCTTATAAGCAATTATTATATTCTGTATTAAAAACTTTAAAAAAACCGATAAATTATGTACTATATTTTCCAACCCTGGTGTAAAGAGTAAAATGAATATTTATTTCCGATTTTTACATCCGCTATTTTAGCTTTTATTATTTTAAAAATAAAACAACATTGTTGTAGAAAAAATAAATAAAAATTTACATTAATTTTCTAAAAATATAACACATACATACATATATATATACATACATACGTACATTCAAACAAACATTACAGCGACCGATAGAGTTGAAATAAATTTAAAAATAATTTGTAAAAATAAAGAAAAAAAAACAAAAAAGCACTCAATAGGAAAATAAAAAATTAAAATTAAAAACACTGTAAAATTAAGTGAAAATAAATGTTTAATTCCATCACTGCGTTCGTTAAACACATTACTTTTTTGTTGTTTTTTTTATAGTTATTTTTTAATGTAATAAATCACATTGTATTTGTAATTTTATTTATGTATTTATGGCTAATTTTGTTTTTTATTTTTTTGTATTATTTTTTTAAACACTTTTTTGTCTTTGGCTGGTAGGTATTCTACACACAAAAACAATTGATTTTTATGGTCTTATAAGCCCAACTAAAAACGGTCAATCGTTCTATTTTCGTTTGTTATTGTTGTGTTGATGCGTCACATTATTTTGCATAATATGTACATATTTTTTATTTGTTTTTGTTTTTATTTCACTTTATTTTTTAATTTATTTCCCTTATTTTGTTTAATAACAATCTTTTATTTTATTTTTTTTCTTTTATTTGTTGTTTATTTTATAAAGTTTCCTTCTTTTTATTTATTTATTGTTAAAAAAAAGAAAAAAAACGCGTGAATAAGGAAAATCAAAACAAAAAACTAAAAACCCAACAATAATTGTATTGGGGGGCACAATAAACGCCATTGACCATACGAATGACCACAGACAAATATAATGAGACAGAGAGAGAGCGCGTATAAGAAAATGAGTGTTTGTCTCTTAAATGACCCACTGTAGACAATAAACTTTTGCAGACAGTGAATGAATGAATAAAACTATACATATTGTTGGTAATTTCGGAACTGACAACATACATAGTCATACACATACACGTGCTTGTCTACAAAGTGCGCACACACACACTCAGACGTACACTCATAAACCCGGAGCTAATAATAATCATAAAACAAATACAACACATACATACTCGTACGTATTTATGCATAAAAATACATTAACTTTGTTGCTGTTGAAATTGTTCTTTTCTGTTCCTTTTAATTCTTGATTTTATTTCCTTCAACTTGACCTCTCTTGAGAGAGTAGATTGATTATTCGTTAAGCAACGTTAGAAAGAAACGTTGTTGTAATAAACAAGAATAACAGCAACAACGACAATTAAATTAGCATTAGTGTTTTAGCAGCAATACCCATAATTACAGCGTAGCAAAGAGAACATGAGAAAAATAAAGAAAAAATGTTTAAAACCAAATTAAGAACAAAATCATTACAAAGGGAAATTCAAAATCTTAATGACTTCTCAAACAGTGTTACCATCATGTAGTAAAATATAAAGGATACGAGTATACAATTTTTTTTTCTATTCAATACACCAGGCCAGTCAACAGATTTTAACCCAAATTCAGTATTTTAGAATGTCTTTGGAAGGAAATTATGGATAATAAAACAGAGCGATAGTTTATATTGCTATCTATTCAACTTTTTAAATAAATAAAAATTTACACAAAGTAAATGGAATTCATAGACTTTTCTTCAAACTACATATACTCCAAATCCTTTTAAATGTTTTACCCCATGGCAACCCTTTTATGTGTTCTGTTTTTGTTGCTCACTTTAAAATAATTTCTTATTGGAGAAATTACAGAAAATGATCACAAGTTTGTTTCGATGTCGTATTAATCTCAAACAATTTCCTTTATTTGTTGTCGTTGTTGTTGGAAAATAAAATCTGTCTCCCATTAAGATTTCACTCGCTCTCTCTTTATAGAAGAGCATGTAATTACGAACTTATTGTTCTGTTCTATGGTTTTGCCTTCAATTTTCTTTTTCCCTTTTTTGTTTGTTCACTACACCTCACCTCTCCACCCTACCCCACCCCTTTATAAAATATTAATAATTTATTGCGAAAAGAATGTGTTGCTTGATGATTTTGTTTCTTTTTTTGGGGTTTTTTTTATTTTTTGTTTTCTTTGCCATTTATTTTTAGATTGTGAAAATTTTTGGCGTAAAAGAAAATAAATATGGTACAGTATGATAAAAAAAAAATGAAAAAAAAGAAAAAATATGTCTGATGTTTGTGCTGCGGCGGTGTTATGGCAATAAATCTCAATGTTAAACACAAGAAGAAGAATATTCAGATGAAAAAAGCTTTTGAAAACAACGACGATAACGACGACAAACGATAAAATAAAAATTATGAGATAAGATCAACGCAAAAAAGTCCCCTTCAAAGCGTCATTAAGTGACAAAAGATTCTTGTCAACTTTTGACAAAACCAACATAAAAATAGTCGTGGCCAATGGCCAATAAATAAAAATAAAACATTTTTATTAAACAATAGTGATTAATAATATAATATTAATGTACGAATTCATTCATTAAAGAGTCGGATGTGAAATCTTTGCGAAACAATTGAATCTTAGAGTTTCCTGAACTACCCGATTACTTAATTAGTTCAGGATTACGCGCTAGCTTCTCACACCACCCAATTCGTGTGTATTATGTTAATTTTATTCATCAGTGGCGGCGGACCTACAGTTTTAAGTCGACTCCGAATGATAGATTTTTCACAAACGTTTCAAGGCAATTTTTTTTTACTCTCAGAGGCTTTTGCCAGAAAACTCATTTACATTTCAATTGAAAATTATGAGAAATTTCCTAAAATATTAATTAATATTTCATTGACGTAGTGTGTTGACACTTTTTTTTATATTTTTTAAATTCGATTTTATTTGGCGAAACACATTTTTGACTAAAAAAGAACGCAAATATAATTTGAAAAAAAAAATAAATAAATATGTAAAATTCAAATATAAAAATAGATGGGAAATTCATTTCAATAATTTTCCATTGCCAAGTATCGTTCTGTCTGTATGCCAGAAAATTAATTTAAAATGCATTTGAAGCAGAAACCTTTAACGGATTATTGATTATGGCAGCTAAAATAACGATAAGAAATGTGTATTGAAATGTGTTTCAAAATCCTATTTATTTCTGGTTTAAACATGGTTTAGCATAATTAAACTGCTTAATTGCGTTTTTAAAACTTGAAAAACTTGCTTTGAAAATACAAAACAATGACAAGATTATCGCGATCGATTAAAGTCAAACTCAATTTGATTAATCTTTTCTTTTTTTATTACCTTTTTGTTTTGAATTCTGACATATTAAACGTAGAGATTTCAAAGAGTAAGCGCGACTTTCACCTCTAATGTGGACTCTAACTGAGGCGGGCATTGATTCTATGACTTTGGGAAATGTTTCGCAACGAGACTTAGTAACAAAAGATAAATGAGAGTAATCGGGAAGCTGTGTACTATTTTAAAAGAGGGATTACTTTGTGGTACACAAATAGAACGAAGAACGAACCTTAGAACAGGACCGAAAATTATTGGTCCCGGAGTGAAATATTTCGAATCCATAGGGAAACTCGCGAGTATCTTCTTAGCGCAAGTGCGTGCCATCGAAAGATGTGCGCAATTCAACTTGGATAGGAGGTACAAAAGAAAGGACATAACAATACTATCCAACAATCGGGGACTGCCAAGCGAGCGCTCATCTCTTGTGAGGTTAAATCAAAGATATTATGAAACTGTCTGGAGAACCTGAATCAGCTATGTGGAGAGAGTAACATTACCTTCTGTTGGGTCCCTGGCTATGTGGGAACTCTCGGCAATGATCAAGCAGGCAAGCTTGCGAGAAGAGGAGCTTGCATGCCACTGATGGAACCAAAACCTTTCTGTGGAATGGGATTGGATGTTTAGAAAAGTATGTTTAACGCAATGGTAGATAAAGAGAGACTCATCTTAAGCCAAATGGGTTTGAGGCATTCAGAACTTTTGTTGGGAAATTACAATAAGAGGAGGTCTGAGTTATGGATCAGACTATCCACAGGGTAGTAACTGACAAGGTAGTGTAGGCAAAATAGGGGAAGCCCAAAATTATGTAGATTCCGCGACGATGAAAATGAATCACGGGGACACATTCTTGAAGCCTGTGGGGCATTATTGCTTCCTAGAAGCCAACATCTGAGCGAGAAATTGGTTTGGGGAACATATGTATTTGTTACCTGCTACATTGCTATAGAAAGAATTCCCAGAAATGAAAGAGAATTTGAGTACTCCTAAGCCATGTACTTGTAGTCTAAAGCTAAAGCTAAATTCTTATCGGTTGCGCCAGAACCATGGCGGTTTTTTTAGTTCAGGCGACAACAGTATCTTTCTAAGATTTTTAAAACTAAATATCCCAAAGATCATAAATGTTTACAATTTTAATTTAACGAAAATAAACAACAAAAATTATTCTTATAAACTTACCTGAATAAAACTGTAATGAATTGAAATAACAATTCCCGTTTGGCGCCTTCACAAACGCTAATTGATGGCAGCAACAATAATGAGGTCAATTACAATGAAGTTGGTTGTGGGGGTGGGCAGCACCGGCAACGGCAACAACTCTCACTCAAATAAATTATCACTGGTTACACACAACAGGGAAATATTATCACAAATAATTCTACGCACTTTTATTTAATTTATTTTCTTTATTTTGCTGAAAATCGAATTTCTTTTTTATTCTCTTCTTTAGATTTATTTTTATTATACGAGACTGTAAAAAAAGCATTGAAATTGTACACGTTTATGGGCAGCACTACTAATATCACCACCGCCAATTAATTCACCGTAGTTACACAAATCATTTAAAATTTTATCATTTCTATTATTATTATTTTTACTTTTATTACTATTTACACTGCACTGTATAAAGGGTCTACTAAGAAAGTGTTTAGTTTTTAATAAAATCCTTAAACGTGGATCACGTGGCGTGTAATTGAGGAAAACTTTATTGGATTTTTTACTATTGTTGTAAGTACGATAATGATTGTTAATAGTGTTGTTGTTGTTGTTGTTGCTGTTGCTGCTAGGCGATTTAAACAACACGCAGTTGTTTAAAGGTAACGTTGATGATGATGGTGTTGTTGTTAACGTTAATAACTCCGTTGAAGATGATTGTTTAGGTTTAAAGTTAATTGACGACGTATTAAGTTTTAAGTTTAAATTTTTAAACGTTTGGCTGCTGTTGTTAACGTTGTTATGGAAAGTTTTTAACCGAAACACATTCATAAGGACCGTTAAACGTATAAACTCGACAACGTTAAATGTAAAGATTCCAATAAGGATACGTTTATGGCTTGCAAATATTGCAAAATTCACTAATAAATTGGCTAAGATTTCTAAATATAATAACGTTTCTGTAACGTTTGTATATAAATTTAAGTAAAATTCCAAAGTTAAATTATTGCTTATGGTTGTTGTTGTTGTTGTGGTTGTAGTTTTAGATTTCGATTTCGATTTGGATTTAGTTTTGGTTTTTATTTTTCGTAATGAATAATGGTATTTCAACAATTTCAAACCGCTCTTCATAAACGTTTTTGAAATAGACAACGATTTAAGCACGTTAACCCTCATGCGGTTGATTTAAATTTTTCGTCTGCCAAAGATTTAAAACACAAGCACTTTGTTATTTTGCTTCACTTTTTTTGCTTTCTTTGTGAAGAAAAGTAAATTCTAAATTTATCTAAAAAATCCTAACAATGGCAACACTTTCCTTTCCTTTTCTTCTCCTTGTTGTGTTTATAATTTTTGCACAAACACTTTCGTTTTCTTGTGTTTGCCCAAGTTTAAATGTTTTTATGTTCACTCTGTTATTGTTTTGTTCGATCTCGTACACACTTTCTTTTTGCTTTCTTTGCTGTTGTATTGTTTTTGTCGTTGTTATGAAATTATTACGATACCAGAGTCGTTTTTCCAGTAGTTGTCAAATGTTTATTCCACCACTATTTATACGTTGAACAAACATGTTGTAGGCAATATTGTAAATATTTGTTGTTTGCAAAGTTTATCATCGATAATGATTTGATTCTTCTTGTTTCTTTCAAAATTCACTTTTTTCTCTTCACTCTTTCTATCACACTTTTGTTATTGTATTTAGATTTATTCACTCTTTATTCTTGATTTGATTTGATTGATGATAGCAATAATGTTTGTTGTGGCTTTTTTTTCTTGTTTATATTACCGCAGTATTTATGTTGTTGTTGTTGTTGTGAAGCTTTGCACATCAAATAAATTAAAGGTTTTGTGGTAATAATGTCCTCTTTTGACAGTTTCTGTAAGAATAAATAAAAAAAGAAGTAGAATAAGTCAATAATTAATGGTTGAATAAAATTATCAGTGTATTGGTAGGAAAGTATAATAAACTGTAAATAATTCAATTTATTATTGTAATTAATACGATTTGTATTCATAATAAATTATATTAGAAAATGAAAAACAATCTATACAGTGCCAGAACACCCAAATAGGCACCCAAGCAACATAGTTTTTCTATACACTTGTTAACCCATACGCGGCATGTGCCGGGTTGTATATATGGCAGTCACTTGGTACATTACAGCGGCTGAAGTCGTCTAACTAAGGCATTTACTTGTTTGAGCACAGAGGCTGTCATTTATTTGTTTACAGCAAAGTGGCGGAGTATGGTTCACTTGCGCTTTCGCCAAAGATGGCACAGTGTCACCGGCCGCGCCGTTGTGAAAGATTGCAAAATGTGGTACAGGTGCACCATGACGAAAGAGTTAAAATGTTCAACCGTTCATCACATCTAAGATTGTCGAAGACTTCCGAGTGTCTCTGGCGTAGGAGATAGCGAGACATTCAACATAGGACATGAACACAGGGACATGGAAGGTAACAACAAAGCTGATGCACTTGCAAAAGCTGGCACCACAAAAAATTCAATTGAATACCCACATGAGGTTAGCAAAGCTATGCAGAGAGACAAAAAAATGATCTCACAAAAATTCTCCATTCATAAAGAAAGGTAAGATGGGATAATGAACCCATTTGTAGGGACCTCATAGCAGTTATATCGAAATGTTGACGCCTGGAGACTGAGAATACCTTATATCAACTTCTGGAGAAGTAACGAAGAGTAAAAAGAAGGGACCACCAGAACATTTTTTGTGGCATTGTCCGGCGCTTGGGTAGAAGAAGAATTCTTAGATAAAACATGTCTAGTCTAGTAGATAGTGTTTTGGTTTATTACACGCAAACTCGTCGTTCATACCCTATCTCAGACATTTCCAACAATATGAAGCAACACTTTTTCAATTTCTGACCTTGGTTTTTTATTGTACACTCTTTAAGTTTTATTTCCTGGACCTATCCAGTCTAGTTTAAAGCATTACAGGGCATAAAATAATACAAAATTATCTATTATAAGTTTATGGTGCTTTTTTTTCTTGTTTTATAATTATTTAAACTATTATACGATTCACTATAAACGCGATTATAATTTTATGAACGGAAAATTATCTTGGCAAACTCACTGTCATTTATGTACAGTGGGAAGGAATGGAAAATTTCTTAGAACTTTACTGAAGGCATTAATATATGCAGGTAGGGAAGAGCAAAGATTCTTCTCAGACCAAGATTGAAACAATCGAAATTTTTGTTGTGATATACTATAATAGGAGATCTGAGTAATGCATCAGACTATCCAAGAATAAGCTAAGGTTGGTAGCCGGTCTTTTGACAGGGCATTGTAGACTCAGTGTACACTTATTCAGACTTGAGGCTGTTCAGAGCGCACCATCTAAATTTTCTGACGATGGTAATGATGCATCAGAACTCATTCTTGGCATCTGTGTTCGTAGCCTCAGACCAAGATTGAAACAATCGAAATTTTTGTTGTTATACTATAATAGGAGATCTGAGTAATGAATCAGACTATCCAAGAATAACCTAAGTTTGGCAGCCGGTCATTTGACAGGGCACTGTAGACTTAGTATACACTTATTCAGACTTGAGGCTGTTCGAGCGCACCATGTAAATTTTATGATGATGAGAATGATGCATCGGAACACATTCTTGGCATCTGTGTTCCTAGCCTCATATCCTAGAAGCCAAAACATAAGTGCAGCTCAAGTTGTAGGCAAAAAATTGCCATTGTTGACTACAAAAGCAGCACTCTGAAAATTTTCACGGCAATAAATTTGGAGGAGAAATTATAGGGATACCCTATAAAGTTTTAGGTGAGAACAAGACGGACTACTTAGGCACCTCTTCACGACGATAAAGACAATAATAAAGGGAAGAGAGCGATTATAGAGTCCGTAGATCCTTTCGATTGACAGAAAACAGAAAATTACGGTCAAAGGACAGATTGAAAGAAATAATATCACGTTAGCCGCCAGGATCATAAGGTTTGACAGCACTCGAGAATTTTTTGTTGAAAAAAGATTTCTTTTTTTAGAAACCAAATTCATTTAATTTCTTGTACACGACATTTCGAGAAGTCTTTGAAAATATTTTCCATTTAAGAAGGTTAAACCATTCCACTGTGCAATAGCTTATGAATTTAAGATAATGAGTATGAAAATAAAGATGATGATGAACAGAACTGGGATGTTGTGTTCATTACTTTTGATTGTGGCATATTTTTTTTCATTCTTTCATTCTTCTTTCTATCTTTTTTAAACTTTGATACTGTAAATAGAGCAGAGTAGAACGATCGGTATGGTGTATGGAACTTATAATTTAAAGTTGATTTGAATTGAATTGAATGGCCTGCCTGCCTGCCTTCTTATCATGCTGCTGCTGCTGCTTCTCGCGTATTGTAAATAGATGATGAATAAATAAATAATGTATGTATGTATGCATGCATGTAGACTAGAGAGAGAATATGTAGTAAAACACAATATAATTTAAATTAATCCAACGCACAAATAAATACAATTAAAATGAAAAACTAAATACAATATAATAATAATAATGATCGCACTACATGTACATACATACATACAATATAATGTATTGACTAACTGGCAGATCAGCCAACCAACAAACTAGACAGACGTCTAAGTAACAAACGAAAATGATAAGAGAGAGACTGTGTTAAATATTTTGAAATTAAATTAAAAAAAAAAACACTTTTTAATAAGAATTTTACAAAAAAAAATTGAGAATAATTTGTTCTATTACAAGTTTTTTTTTTGTTGAATTTAATTAAGAGTCTAACGGCTTCTAATGCTTTTATTGTTAATAAGTGTCATAAGCGACAGACACTGAGTGCTGTAGATAATAGATAAAGTAGCGGCTGTTATCGGATATTAAATGTACTTAAAAGGCGATTTTTAACACTAGACTTCTAAAAGCAATTGAAGCACCTGAGCTTAGCTGTACTTCAGACAAAAGCATCGTATTGCTTTTTGCGTTTACTCGCTGTATTATATAGCCTTGTAGAGGTACTAAAATACTATAGCGTGACGATATATTGTACAGCCATCAACCGATGACAGGACTACAACCTAGCTTCTCACACCACCCATGTTGTGTGCGTCAATTTCATCCATGAGTGAGTTGTTTGCTTACATTTGTTACTCTTCATTCAGATTTAAAAAAATCAAAATGGCGGGGGGTCCAATATGGCGGTCGAGGTTTATAAAAATTAATCAGATTTACTTGACCGCCATTTTGATTTTTTTTAAATCTGAATGAAGATCTGTAACCAGCGACCCCAAAAACCCCTGGGTAACAATTTTCAAGTAAATCTGATTAATTTTTAAGGACCTCCGTAATGTGTTTCTTTTTCTTTTGCACCCCGTGACATAAACCCACGCCCTACTTTAAGGGTGCATGCAAACAATTTGGATTTGGGCTCATTTTAAAGAGCAAAGATCAATTGTCAATTTCTAACAATAGCGATGGTTCTAGCACGTCAGTGTTGAGCTATACAATGTTTCAAAAATGGCCAAAAACGATATTTTTAGGATTTTCAACCCCCTTTTTCTCGAAAACCTGAAGCCAGATTCGCGTTTAGCGCACAAAATGCCTTCGGAAACACCTGGAGCAATCTTATTTGCAAAACCCATGCAGGGCTGTGTTATTAAAGACGAAACTATCTCTTGGAAGGGTATTAGCATACTTTTTGACAGTCAGGCGGCTGTCAGCGCACTATAACTAAAACGGTTTACGGTTGTCACGAATCTCATCTCAATGAAATGGCGGAACCATACGACATTCTTGTAATAAGGGGACCGATATGTAGTGATATTCCAGTGAACTATAGACCAAATGAACTTGGCCAGATGTGGAATAACCATAGAACTCTCCGGTGAGTTCTCTACATTGGGAATCCTTTTGAAAACCAGCAAGTTTATAATTAACAATGCAACAATGGATTTTATACTACCTCGGTTTCATCAAAAGCTGTGAATAATTTCAGGCTAATTTAAGAAAATAGAAGACTAGGGTATTACAATGGGCCATAAGTGGTCTAAGGTTGTCTATGCCATCTTGTCGGATTAACAACCACATCCATTCAGCTGCCTATCACGGCTGCTCTTGCAGATTGTGTGCAATACTTTTCGTCGCCTGTAGGAGTTTCTAAAGCAAACATGGTGGTTGGAATTACGGGCACTCACTCGACACGTATTGATCTTGAATATATTTCAACGACTTATGTCGAAGCTGTAGAGGCGAGGAAGAGAAAAAAACGCTTCTTCACCTATTAGGAATATGACCAACACTATGTTAGAATAGGAGGAAGCACATGAGTGTCTCACTATGACGATGATCTCCATTATTTGTAGAGAATGGACATTGGGAGTCTAGGTGGTTTCATCAAAAACTGTGAATAATTTCAGGCCTAAAGAAAATAGAAGACTATGGTATTACAATGGGCCATAAGTGGTCTAAGGTTGTCTATGTCTACTCCTGCAGATACTCCTGTGTAATACTTTTCATCGCCTGTAGGAGTTTCTAAAGCCTATATAGCCTGTTCAATTATTCTTATTTTTTCCTCCGTATTATCAGTTGGACTATTGAGTCAACGTTGTGCACGTTCTTCTGATTGTTGTTGGATTTTATTTGAGAATATTAGGAAAAGTATTTAATTTGAAGTATGCATGTGTGAGTGTGTACTTTTGCTCTAATTTATCAAACAGTGTTACCATCTAAAATTATTACAATTGGTTTGGTTGATCGGTATCTCTGTTTAAATGTATGTACATGCGTCAGTCGAGTCAGTGTCTCTTTGTTAAGAATTAAATAAATAATCACAGTCAATATAAGAATTTTTGTATTTGAATTTGTTTCCCGTCTTCTTGTTTTCTTTATTTTTTTTTTTGCTGCTTTTTCTGAATTTTATAATGATAAGGCCACACACATGCTGTGCTTGAATACTTGTTTTATGGCAAAAAAAAAAATTATTAAAACAAAAATAAATAAATTTCCGTATAAAAGAGGTTTCCTAGATTTGATATGAATTTTTCTATAAACATTTTACTTTCAATTGAGAAAAAAAAAAAACAAACAGAAGAGATCTCAAAATTATTTAACTTTTAAATAGAATGTGTGGTAATCGTCCGGTCCTTTATATTATTGTTGTTGATTTTTTTTTGATACGAGCAAGGGGTAAATGGAAAATAATTTAATTTTTTAAATAATTTAAGAAAAAGATTCCTTATCAATGTGTATGTTGTACTATGTTTGCGTATATAATTCGAGTAGCATACACGGCATACTATATTCCAACTGATACACCATGCAGCAACAGTAGTCTTGGTAGAACATTGAACTTTTTAAAATTTATGATGAGGCCACAGTTTTCGTTTTTCTTTCATTAAAGAGGTAAATAAGTTGGGCTTTTAAGAGCTTAAAAAAATAAAAACGAAATGAATTCGAAATTAGTTCAAGGATTCTGTTGATTTTAATCTGTATAAACCCCCTCATCCTCTATGGATTCACGACAGTAAAGTAGAATTAAGATAATAATTAAGAATTAAAATTCTTTAATTTAATTACTCTACTCGAATATTACTCGTAAATTGACCTGGAGATCAGAGTATCTCGAAGAATTCTTTGAAAATATCCACGTCTTTCTGGCTTTCAAGGCCTTGTTGAAAAGAAAATAACTTTTGTTGACATAAAAAGCAGAATTACAGTGTCCAAATCGAACTTTTTGTTTCATAAAAACTAGAATTATAGTGTCAAAACCATATAAATTATTATGAACGTATAGCAAGATTAGTTTGTGTTTAAATTGGCAGCCACCTAAAGGTCTTGCAACTTAACCTAAATGGTCTTTTTTAATAATTTCAACTTCACTTACTTTTTACACACAAAAACATTTCGAAATAATCCCTTAAATATCGTAAACATTAATTTTTTAGCACTTTAATAAACACATGCACTTCTTCTATATTATGTTTAAATTTTAATTATTTTCCATCATTTAACCCAAAAAAGAAAAAAGACTTCATTTGGCATTTCAATTTCACTTTCGATTAAAAATAAACAATTACGCCAAAATACGCTGACACAACAAACGGTACAAAGTATAAAACGGAAGAAATTAGAAATTCAAAACACGTTTTTCCTTTGACATTTTCACACACGAACGCGAACGGGAACGAATGAATTTAATCGATTCAATAACCTGTAAATAGGCAATAAAATTTGAGTTTTTCACTTTCTTTCTTTTTTGATTGTTTTTGTTTTAAATTTTTTTTGTTTAATTGTTTGATAAAAATTAAATTAACAGATTATAACGGTTAATGAATGGATTTCATAAATTAATAACCGTTATTTATATTTTCTTTGTTTGTTTTTGTTTTTGTATCACTTTGGTTAACACAGGAGCCCGCGATTTAAATGGCGATTTATAGCGCCAACTTTAGTCGCGTGCTCGTTAACGCTTCCATTGCGGTGAATTCTAAGACGACGACTAAAGTCGAACGAAAAAAAAAGATTCTTAAGAAATCATTTCATTTCAATGAATTTTTTCGTTTTCCTTTTATTTACTTTGCTTTTCATCGTTATTTTATTATTAATATGTGCTCAGAGATTACAATTTCAACAATAGGCTAAACAATACAATAACAACAACAAAAGAAACACACATACACAAGCAAAGGTATGCGAATGTATTGTATTCGCTGTGGCCAGACTTGTTTTGAGCCTCTCAGTGTTTTGAAATAAATATGACACACACACTCATTAATATATGAAAATAATCCAATTAAAATATCAAAAAAAAAATAAAGATGGGCAATGCCTAAAAGTACAATATAAATAAACACAACCTACACATACACGCATACAAACACACATGCCGTTACATAGAAAAGAGGAGCCACCGACAATCGTAAACCATGTGCATACAATAAAAAAAAGAGGAGAGCGATTATATTTACACTTTTATTATGAATGGTTTAAGGCAAAAATTTTCTTCACTTTTTTTTTGTTATTGTAGAGAGCAAATACTACTACTACTACTGACACAACGAAACCATTGTTAACTAGTAAATGTATAAAGTTTACCTTTTCAAACGAATATTACACTCAGTCTCCAACAACTACAATACTACTACTCTTAGAAAATTATCTCAATCATCAAGATTTTTGAAGATTTATTTTGTGTTGTTTCACTTCTATTGGCACTCTTTTTATTCCTTGCACACATACTTACATTGTTTGGAATTTTTCTCTTTTATTTTTATACACGTACACACATTAAACTCACGACTTGCTAGCATGTTTGTTTACGTTGTAGTTTTACTACAATTCTTAACAAAACTAACGACAAACTTACTGAATTAGAAGGAAAAGAACGAAAAAAAAGCGATTAGGTTACCGAGCAAGTTCAGTTACAAGTGAAATAAACTATGTATGTATGGGCCACGTTTTTATCGATAACATTTTGTAATTTTTTGTGGTAAGACCACTGGGAGGGAGACATGTAGGTTTTGCCAGTCTCTACGTGCTTTAAATTTAAAGATGGAAAACTGACAGCTATTCTAAATCAGCATAGCTTCCTAGAGTTTTACAAGGTGCCGTTGTAATACCGATAGTAGCTCTTCCGTTATTCAATTATAACTCCCGGTTGACATTTTTCAACCATCCTTACCTATTTAATTTTGAGCTACAACCTAGCTTCCCCCACCAGTTATGTTATGTGTGTTAATTTTATCCATAAGTGGCAGGAACTACAGTTTAAAAGCGATTCTGGATGACAGATTTCTAAGAAACTTTTTATGGCAATTTTATTTTACTTTCTGCGTTTTTTGCCAGAAGATTGCTAAGCGGAAAAGTCGCTGAAAGGAATATTTTTTTCGTACTTTGTTTTGTTCGAGATGTCTAAGCTAAGATTCAAGCCCTTGGGTCGCGGTCTAATAAACCAACACACTACCTAATACAAGACTACGACTGCTTTCACTAAAGTTTGCTTCATGCTTCATTCGAATGTACGGTTATTTCTTACACTGCAATTACAAAAATGCAAAAAATCCTCAAAAGGATCACATGATGGCAACACTTATGTATATACACTATTGAGAGAGTGTAAATTGTTTTACGTAAGTTTATATTATTCTCCGTTGTATTGCTATTTTTTTGTTATAGTGGTTGTAAATACAAAGAAAAAACACATACGCAAACATAAGCCACAAAAGAAAATGTATAACAATGTGAGTGAGTAAATGCGTGATACATTTTCTTTTTATTATACGTGTTCAATTGTTGTTGCGATGCGTTATACGTAGTGAATGAAATCGTTATAAAAATTTAATCTTAAAACATGTACACAAGAACAAGAAGAAGAATAAGACCTCAATAGTCCTCAATACATGCTTAAATGAGAAAAATTAATACATAGGAATAAAAAGGTTGTGAAAAGTTGTAATTCTTTATCTCTCTCTCTCTCTCTCTCATTTATTGTACTTTATCAGTTAATAATCGTTTTAATACTTTTATACTCGGACTTGTCATATTCCAAAGAGAATTTCTTAAATTATAAGAGAGAAAAACGAAATATTTTTGAAAACTAATTCAACCTTGTAATAGATAAGGGGTTTGGAAAAAAGAAAAAAAATTTTATTATAGCGGGTTATCCATTAAGAGGTTTCAAGACCACCCGTCTGGTAAATCTAGGAGCTGTTAAAAATTTATCAGCTGAAGTGAAAGTTTTAATATTTACGAACCATAAAACAAGTTAAAATACTCTCAGTACAATGGGTCAATTCGTCCTCCGGGTACTGTGCTTGTCTTTATTGACAAGTACACGTCCTCTAACCTAAAATACTCTCAAGCAGATGAGTTAAACGTGGTCATTTTAAGAGCATTACGGTGTGATTACTACTACTGTGCAAGATATTAGCAAGATTATAAAGAAGATCCGATGTCCCGGCTTTTGGCGAAAATATCGCTTCAGTAAGAGAAAGTGTGGCATTTTCTGTGATTGTTCCTCTCTGACGGCTTTTTATATCATATTTTGCCTTTATAATATCACTTCTATCCGCATAAAGTCCATCTCAGGCAACAAGCAAAGCCGTGTGATCATTCTGAACGCCATAGGCATGCTGATAAGATGCTAGAGCAAAAATTAAGAAGAAAACCCCACATAAAAAAGGCAGAAAAAACCCATGCCTAAAATCCATAAGTTGAACTTTAAGTTGTTAAATACCTGGAGTACTTTTCAATTTCCAAGCTAGACAATTAAACCTATCAGGAACTTTTAGGAAGCTAGACAAACAGTTCTTAAAGTAAACATACATAAACATAGCGAAACTATTGATTGCTGAAACCATTTATACTTTTTTCTTCAATGAATTGGCGAATTCTGCAATCACCCTCCTATAGTGTTTATTTTAATTTTTTTGAATGTCAGTCACGTCACGCCTAATTTGAAAAACAAACATTTCAAACTATTTTAAATCGTGTTCGCACTTTAGGTTTTTTTTTCTTTACTAATTTTTCTTATTTGAGTGTAAAGTATAGTTTTTTTTCCCTTTGTGACTGACGGCTATAATTGAATGACAATTGAATTATTTTTTTTATAACAATGATGAAAAGCAATTTTTTCTTTTTTTATTTTCATGTTTGATTATTTGACTTTACAAATACAATACATTTGATTGTAATTGTTGTTGTAAATGGAATAAACAAAACAACTCTACGCTCTCCATGTAGTATGATTTAAAAAACTTTATTATAAAAATTAAATTTTTTATTTGATTTTCTTTGTAAGAAAATCAATTTGGAATTGAGGTTGTTGACAATGATGCCAGATGTGGCGAGATATCGTCATTTTGACGATTTTATGTGTCAAAAACAGCCATTTGACGATAATTTCCTTTTAAAATTACGATTTTTGTTTAAAAAATCTGCCCACATTTTGACTAAAAACTGTTTTACAAAAGTAAACTGTAAACTAATCTGTTTTATAAATGAAAATTTTGAGTTGTATAAGTAAATTTTGAACTAGGTACGTATGTATGTATTGGATTAAGGATTCCAAACCATTTTACATTACTGTTGGTAACCTTAGAGACCGGCCTACGAAGCAAATTGTTTTCTTCAAATGAGCAGGAAAAAAGCGCTCCATATTTTAATCGGTCTAAACCGGATATAAAATGAACTTGTGGGAGAAATGAAGCTAATAGCCATGGTATCAAGGGTTCTGAAACAGGATTCTTTACGATCGGGCGTTATTTAGGACCGGAAATATAGTTTGTTTGCCTCAAATGAGAAAAAAGACTGCTCTATATAAAAAATACAAGTTATCGACCAATAAAATTCAAGTCCAGTGATGCCAACTTAGCCCTTTTCGGGCTAGATTTGGCCCTTTTTGAAGTACCTTTAACGCGAAAAATATTTTTTTAGCCCTAAACTAAAAAACGCGCAATTTCAGCGCTTTTCAGCATTTTTGTTTAGCCCTTTTTTCCCGTTTTTCATTTAACTCTATATGGCAATATTATATTATGTTTCTCGAATTGTAAGCCATTGTGGCAGCATTTTTTTCTTTTATTTCTTGGTTTCTTCTTAAATTAATAAAAATACCGAGAAACACGAGCTTTGTTGAAAGTTTAAAATTGTATTTACTTAATAATGGAGTCGCCGTAGTCTATTAGGTAGTGTATGTTGGCTTATAGACGTAAAGCCAGGGTTCGAGCCCCAGCCCAGACATCAAGACAAAATACAAAAGTTATTTCTTCGGCGACTTCCTCTCGGCAGATTTCTGTCGACTTTAAACTGTAGGTCCCACCACTCATGTATAAAATTAACACACACAACATAAGTGGTGTGAGAAACTAGGATATCAATTTGAGCTCCGGTTACTGTACTTGTCTTAATTGACAAGTACACGTCCTCTAACTTAACCTAACCTAATAATTAGGCATTGATAAAAAACATATTAATAAGTATATGAGTATATAACTTTTAGTAAGTCATAATTTAATATTCTTGGATGTGTCTTTAATGTAAATGCTATGCTATGTTTAGATGGAGCGCTACAAGCAAAGATATCGTAAAGTTTGGGAGACAGGTCCCCTTTTTAAGAAATGGATAAAGCCTTGTAAAGATGAATCTAAAGCAGTATCTATTTACTGCAACACGCAAATCGCCGCTAAACACTATGACCTGGTCAGACATTCAGAAACGGAAAAACGGATTAAAATTGTGGTGTTTTTATCTGAAAAGACTATTTTAATTTTAGCCCCCTTTTTGCGCTTTTTTGAAAAAAAAAAATGAAATTGTATTGTACTAAAAACGTAATTTTTCAATTTAGCCCGTTTTTCATATTTGTTCACGCGTTTGGTGTCCTAAGAGTTGGCATCACTGTTCAAGTCACTGACCCAAGAAATGCAAATCATCAACCAAAAAAATGAAAGTCATCGACCATAAAATGCAAGTCATCGTCCAAAAAAGTTTATGTCATCGACCAAAAACTGTAATTCATCGATAAAAAATGCCATTCATCGTTCAAAAAATGCAAGTCATCCGACAATAAAATGCAAGCTATCGACTAAAAAATGCAAGTCATCGACCAAAAAATGCGAGTCAGTGATCAAAACATTCAAGTCATCTACCAAAGAAATACAACTTGCGAAAAATATGACATTTTGTTGTCTTTATATACATATATAAGTGTATATTAACTCAATGAGAATTATTAAAATTTGAACCATTTAACTAAAATATCATTTTTATGCATATTTGAAGGAAACAATTAGCTTCGTAGCGTATATCTCGGATCCCAAGTAGAGCTCTATCGTAAGGAAAACTTTTTTGGAATCCTTGATATGATGACTATCCAGGCCACTAGGTCCACTTCCCCCACAAGTCTATATTTTATTCGATTTTGACTGATTTATATTGATCACTTTTTTTTTGCTCATATGAAGAAAACAATTCGCTTCGTCGGCTATATCTCCGGTCCCAAAGGTTACCCGACCGTAATGAAAACTGTTTTAGAATCCTTGGTCCAATAGCCAACCAGCCTATTTCCTTCGGCGACTTTCTCTAAGCAGTCTTCTAGGAAAAATTCTGAGAATAAATAAAAGTGCCATGAAAAGTTTTTTAATCTTGGAATTCCTGAATTTTTAGGAAATCAACCAACAATTTTCTTTAAGTGTTACTTTTAAAACAGTCTACCACAATAGGAATTTCAATTTTGCTTTTAATCAAATACCAAAGGAAACTAAAACAAGCACGTGAGTGAGTCTAAGAACAGCATTTTATTTAAAATTCAAATAAAAATAAAAATAATCAGTTTAAACTTTAAAAACATAAATTATTGTGAATTTAAAAGATAAATAAAGAACAGACGGGGCTGATAACAATTATAATCAAGCTTTCCTAAAGAAACTCTATTTCAGTCGCCCCCCCCCCCCCACCTCTCCTCTCTTAAACATTTACGAATTTCAATGATAAAGTATGATGAAAAAAAAAAAACAACGGCCCTCAGCAGAGATTAATTTGAAAAGACGTCAAAGAAGTTTAGCTGGTAATTGGATCATGATAAATGAAGAGATTTTTTACGGCTTTAGCACCCCCCCCCCCCCTCAAAAAAAAAAGAATAAATATAGGGAGGAGCATAAACTGATTCTACTGATTTACGTTTGAGCTTAAATATGCTGAGTAGGATTGATTATTTCAAATATTTGCTTGATTTACTATAAGAACGATAAAGATTAATAGTTTTTATCTTCCTTTCTTTCTAAAGGGTGTTTTTTATAGAGGTATAGAACTTTAAGTTGGCATTACTTTTCAAGATGGCGACCGATTTAACAGCTGTCAACTGATTTATTCTCAGTTTGGTTTGGCAATTCATCATGAATAGACTCACGCCTGAACAACGCTTGCAAATAGTGCAATTTTATTTCGAAAATAATGGTTCTGTGCGGAAAACGTATCGCGCACTACGTCCATTTTATCGTCGCCAAAATCGTCCATCAGAGCAGTTAATTCGATTAACCATGGAACGTTTTCGCACCACATTTACTATTATTGATAACTCGCATCCCCAGAGACGCTGTACGGTGCGTACAGAAGAAGCTATTGCTGCTGTAGAGCGTAGCATTGAGGAAGAGTCCATCCGCCATCGAGCACAGGAATTGGATCTGTGTCCATCCACTTTATGGAAGATTTTGCGGAAGGATCTTGGTTTGCGTGCTTACAAAATCCAACTCGTGCAAGATTTGAAGCCAAACGATCATCAAGTAAGGCGTAGATTCGTCGAATGGGCCCAAAACGAGATTACCGTTGTTCCCGATTTTCATAAGCGAATTTTGTTTAGCGATGAAGCGCACTCCTGGTTGAATGGCTACGTCAACAAACAAAACTGCCGCATTTGGAGTGAAGCTAATCCTCAAGTGTATGTGGAAACACCGTTACATCCAGAAAAACTGACTGTTTGGTGCGCTTTATGGGCTGGTGGAATCATTGATGCGTACTTTTTCAAAAACGATGGTGGCCAGAACGTTACAGTCAATGGTGATCGGTATAGAGCCATGATTACAAACTTTTTCATTCCTGAATTGAATAACCATGATGTCCAGGAGATATGGTTTCAACAAGACGGCGCAACATGTCACACAGCTCGTGTCACAATAGATTTATTGAAAGACACGTTTGGTGACCGCCTAATTTCACGTTTTGGACCTGTGAATTGGCCTCCAAGATCTTGTGATTTAACACCGCTAGACTACTTACTTTCTGTGGGGCTATGTAAAGTCATTGGTCTATGCGGTAAAGCCACAAAAGCTTGACCATTTGGAAGACCACATTCGCCGTATTATTGCCGATATACGGCCACAAATGTTGGAAAAAGTCATCGAAAATTGGACGTCCAGATTGGACTACATCCGCGCCAGCCGTGGCGGTCATATGCCAGCAATCATATTTAAAATGTAATGCCACAAGATTATCTTTCGGATAAATAAAATTCATGTCAATCGAATAATCCATCGTTGTTTTATTGCAACTTAAAGTTCTATACCTCTATAAAAAAACACCCTTTACATATCGGAGAGTAAAAGAGCATCAATTTATTCATCTTCTTATCGTTGCGAGGTTACAACTACTCAAGGATAGTAAACATGTAAACGGGACAGATGTGAACCAACCCAACAACCACCCACTTTACTTGGAATAATAAAAAATTCAAGGAAATTTTATTTCAAATATATGCTTCCCTTAACCTACTCTTCACCCCGTTCCGAATAATATTTTAGGTCAGCTAAATAAAGAACTTGTAAAACAGAAAACTCTTCAGTTTTGTTTGCATTCATAAAAGCGGGCACTTGTCATTTATAATCGTAATTACGTAGTGATGGTAATAATAAATGAGTGTGTTTAGCGATAAGATTATTATCGTAATGATAAGTAATCGACGATAGTGGCAAAAGTATTTCTGTGTGGTTAACTTCGAGACACGCTATTTTCAAGCTTAATATATGGAAGGTAACGGATATGGTAATGATTTCGAAAGGGAATAATTTATCCCTGTTCGAAGGGTGGTAAGATATGTATGTACCACTTAGGTTAGAGGTTAGGTTTCTTTTTGATAGCACCAACCAATATCTAACAAGGTAAATTAGAAAGAGAGTCTCTACAGGAATCAATTCCAATTTTAAAATAAACCTCGCGGTAATCTTTTTCTGGGGAAAGTTTAGTTCAAAATGACAGTCAAGAACCTTCGCTTCTTCAAAGCAAAAGACAAGCGGTATTCCTTGCCGGATTTAAAACTCCTGCCGTATTTATCGGAATAACTTCCAGTGGCCTTTAAGAACTGGAGTACTGCCATGGATGGCTATTTCTTATACGGATCAGAATGTATCCACATGTGCTGCCAACGTAGTTGAGTCTCTATGCTCAATGATGGGAGAATACCCTCTGTCTTCTGCCTTCCTGCAAGCATAGAGCATGTGACTCTTGAAGATACGCCGAACGACAAGCACTTAGATGGAAGAATATCCTCTGACTTCTGTTTTCCTGGAAGCATAGAGCATGTGACTCTTGAAGATACGACGAACGACAAGCACTTAGATGGAAGAATATCCTCTGACTTCTGTTTTCCTGGAAGCATAAGAGCTTATATGTAACTCTTGAAAATACGACGAACGACAAGCATTTCGTGGATTTAATACTTGGATGGATGGAAGGTATTTGAATAAAATTCTTATTCAATGAAATATTTCTTCAAAATTAACAAAAAAAACTCCCTTTTAATTAGTACAAGAAATCTGATTTTGGGTACTTTTTTGGTACCTTTATTTGGTACTTTTTTTTAGTACTTTTCTGAAAATAAAAAAAACTTTTTTTTCTTAACTTTATAGTAACTTTTCCTGTGATTTCATTGTTTTCATTCCATATATTCATCTCCCTGCCACGCTCACTACACCAGCTTATATTGTTTGAATTAAATTGCGGCAATCAAAGTAATTTTACGGAATCAACAGTTCTATTATTTTAATGTCCATCATTTGTCTGTCTGTCTGGCTGTCTGTCTTGTGCCTTTTGATTTATTTTTTCTGAGATTTTTTTCACAATTTTAAATTAAAGACAATCAAAATACAATTTTAGTACCCCCTACCCTCTGAGATGATGAGGAGGGTTTGTGTGTGTTTTTAATTAAATTTTTGATTTGTTTTGAATTGTTGTTGTTGTTGTTGTTGTAGTAGACAGATATTAATTTTAATTTCTAAATTCTAAAATACAAGTTTAATTTATTTAACCTGACAAGGAATAATTTAATAAAAGCAACAAACAAAAACATCATCAAGAACTGTGTGGAGACGGAGCAACATGACTTTAATAAACAGAATATATATGTAGTAAAACTACAATACTGCGTTCACACTGGCATGGAACTTATGGTTTTTATTTTTCAAGATTCGTTTCTACCAGAAACTGTTATGGTTTTATGCTGCGATAACACTAGGCACACAATGCGATCTGGGAAGCACAAGTTAAAAGACAATGGCTCTCTTCATGAAAGCCTCACTGGTAGAACCATTAATTTAAACTTAATCTTCTTACTATTATTAATTAAAATATAGTGATAAACTAATGCTAGATAGGGAGGGAGGTACATTTATTAAGGCTTCTGATATTAAACAACAACTGACAACACTGCAGTATTTTTCAGGCGAATATTTCCTGGCCATTTTGAAACCTCAGTAATACTCTTAGAGTGGCATGATTTTCCCTGAAAACCTCTTGATTAACTCGAATACCCATGCAGCAAATAAATCACCAAAAAAATGTCTTTTCGCTGTCCACCCTCGTCCATGAACTCCAAGAATTTTTATTTTTAAAGCATACTTTAAGGCAATACAATATCAAGACAATCATAGCAGCTTTTTAGGCGCTAAACTCCCACGCGACATTGAAAACAAAATTTCAAATGCTTTTAGGAAAGCGCAAAAAAAAACGTTAACGTTTTACCGCAATTGTAAACTGTTTTTAAGTGCATGTTTACGTTTTGAAATCATCATTTTCAAATGACATCCTGTTATTTACAACACAGCCTTAAGATATGCTTTAAAAGTATTATATGCTTAGAGACACTTAGGTGAGAGGAAGTAGCATTTTATTCCCACACACGCTAGGCAGGATGCTGCAAGAAAAATGAAAGTAATTGCCAGGAAAATTGCATTTTTCACTTGCAAAGAAAAAATTCTAAATTGAGAACAAATAAGAAAAAAAAAATACAAAGAAATATGTTGTTATGGCAAGAAAATGAAATAGAAAAATGGAAATAAATAAAGGAAAACAAGAATGGTTTGTGGGAAGAAGGATTTAATATTTAAATAGACGAGTGAAGCAGTTGCATAACAGATCAGTCGTATTCAGAAGATTTTCAGTTGTCTTATTAAATATTTTAAGAGCTATTTTGCAGGCAGATGAATCAAAAACAATAAATGTAAATATTTTATCTTTTAGATTCAGTACTTGCAGACACAACCCGCGTAATATTTTTTTGATTTGGTTTTACTGCCGTTATAGATAAGTATGTACGTATACAAGCATTTTTCATTTTCACTTTATCAGTCATTGAAACTTATTGAACCGAATACTTGTCGAACTTAATTAAACATTTAAATGAAACACACGCTACGACAACAATGATCCTCAATAGAAAACAACACCAATAAACCACATCTAGACACAGGCCACTTGGCTACGACAAATTAGTTCAGAGAGACGATCAAGTATACGATAAAGAAAAAATAAAAAGTTGGAATAGGAGATGGGAATTGTAAATTGAACCTTTTTTACAATAATTTTGCAAAAACCGCAAAACTTCTACTCAAGTAAGCAACACATATGCACTCTACACACATTTTCGAATAAGAAAGTTGAACTTTAAAGCCATGCAATAAAAACTTCCCAAAGTAATCGATTTTCATTGGTTTTGTGAACAAAACGCCTGCATATTTGTTGTCTTATAAAGAATAGCGAATAACGAAAACGACCACGTTGCTTTTATAACCGTTTGTTATCGATCAATTTCATTTGTTTTTATCACTTTTATTGCCATTTATTGCTATTGTTGTTGCCTGTAATCGATGTACATACATATCTCTCTCATCACACCTCATCTCATCGTATCTCATCGTTTGTAATCGTTAGGTTTGGTTTAATCATTTGGAATAAAATTGTTCACACGAACAATTAAAACAAAAACAACAACAGAAATATTCCGCTTGAGTAAGTTTCACTTCACTAAACTACTAGAATTGGTATGACAAATAAAATTTGTAGCAAAGAGCATGGGAAAAAGGTCATAAAAGACATTTTTTCAAAAAAATAAAAAGGAAGTTCGAAAAACCCAGTTTCTTACGTTCAATCTTCTGGTACCAAGAGCCGAAAACAAGTCACAAAATCTTTAGGTCCACGCAACCTGCAGAAAGCTGACTGAAATTTGTCTGTCTGCAACTTGATATCGTAATAGTCCAGTTACACACCGTATATATGGAGATGGACAACGGACTTGCGTCTATATAAGTCAGTTTTTCTAACGTCTGCAATCCCTCTCCCAATGGAAACATATTAAAAGAAAAGGGACTAAAATCAACAACCATAATACCATTCGAGTAAGTCTGATCTTTGAGAGGAGCGTTCGCCTGTCTTCGAAGTCGCCGTAGTCTAGTAGGTAGTGTGTTGGCTTATTAGACGTAAAGCCAGGGTTCGAGTCCCAGGCCAGACATCAGAACAAAATACAAAAAGTATTTCTTCGGCGACTTCCTCTCAACAGATTTCTGGCAAAAACTCTGAGAGTAAATGAAATTGCCATGAAAAGTTTCTCAAAAATCTGTCGTTCGGAGTCGTTTAAACTGTAGGTCCCCCACTCATGTATAAAATTAACACACACAACATAAGTGGCGTGAGAAACTAGGTCGTAATCCTGACTGAGGGCTTGTAATGACCAATTATGTATGTTCGCCTGTCTTCATCCTTCCTCCTTTCGCCGAGAATACCCTTCCAAGAAGCCTACCCCTTGTTCGTACTCCTATCCCTTAAAAATTTTTTGAAAGATTTATTAGCGGATTGAGAGCTACCGTCCTCGCATTGCAGTGAATTCCCACCGAACTGGTTAAGCTTTCTATTGTAATATCGGGTCGACATCACAGAAACCGGTGCTCGAATACGAGCCAGCTTATTTGATAGCGGATTGAGAGCTACCGTCCTCGCAAGTTAATGCCTCTACTCATTGCAGAGAATTCCCCGCTAACTGGTTAAGCTTTCTATTGTAACGTCGGGTCAACATCACAGGAACCGGTGCTCGTATAGGAGCCAGCTTATTTGATAATCTTGCTGCACTTACTGGCATAAACTTTCGCTTGAAAGTAACTTAAAAATTCCCTACAAGTTCTAAATATTTCCTTCTGAGACCCCCACTTCTATATGATATTGATCCATTGGTATACTACCACAGAATGGCCACTCTCTTAAAAGCGTATCACGCCCTCTCAATAATAAAATTGTTATTTATCCCCCTTTTTCGCTTGAACCATTTTCATTTATTTGGTTTTATTTTAGATGTTGCTGCTGCTTATTTAGTTTAATCATTAGAAAAATATCGCCAAAACCGCATATCGATAACTGCAATTAATGGCATTTAACGAAACTAAACTAAACTAATCGATGATGGATACTTTAATTAAGATGTTTATTTAAAAACTGTATATGTATGTATGTGTGTATATATTTCTAAAAAAATTTAAAATTTAAAATAAAAATTAATTAAAAATAAACTCACCTATAATGGTTCTATAAAGTATGCTTGTGTTTAAACAATATTTTGTGACATTGAAATGGAATCATGAATCACTGCAAATCTGCAAATAAAAGAAAAAACAGAGAAGAATTAGAAGAAGTATTAATTTGAACTTTCACACTTAAAATAATCTTTTGTTTTAATTTCTACTTTACCTATCGATTTTATAAATATCGATTCTTTTAATATCGATTTTAGAGTGTCACTTCCTCTTCGCGTTAGTGTTTTCAAGTCTATTATAAATTCGTTACTGATTTTCTATTCATCATGGTTTAATAATTAACAGTTTACAAAGATAATGGACAGACGGACGGACAGACGTACAGACAGACAGACGATAGAAATATCGTTTAATTTACAGCCGGGTGTTAAATAAAAATTTAATTTGACATACAGTTTGTAAAATTCCATCAATTTGAAATGATTTGTTTGCTAATAAATGCTAAAATTTAAATCAAAAAAAATTTTGTAACACGAGTCGAAAAACATCGACTATGGTAGACACGCTACATTATAAGAAAAACGTTCTAGAAAAGGTTTATTGGATTCCATAATGTAATGTATCTCTGGCAATATTAATTGTGCATCTGGCAACACTATAGTTTGTTTGAAAAGTTATTACTATGTTGGCTTATAAGACTCAAATCCTAGCTCAAACATCTCGAACATAACGAAATCTGAAAGCTTATTTCTTTCTGTGACTTCCCTTCAGCAGTCTTCTGGCAAAACCACTAAAATTATCAGGAAAACTTTCTCAAAAAATCAGTCGTTTCGAGTCGACATTAGTAGGTCTCTCGCCACATAGGACATAATTGGTCTTTACAACCCAGCAGTCGGGATTGCGACCTTGCTTCTCACCCCATTTACGTTATGTGGGTTAATTTTATACATGAGTGGCGAGACCTATAGTTTAAAGTCGACTCCGAACTACAGATTTTTGAGAAACTTTACATGGCAAAATTATTTACTCTCAGAGTTTTTGCCAGAAATCTGCTGAGAGGAAGTCGCCAAAGAAATATTTAAATTTCGAAGCAGTCGGGATTGCGACCTTGCTTCTCACACCACTTACGTTATGTGGGTTAATTTTATACATGAGTGGCGGGACCTACAGTTTAAAGTCGACTCCGAACGACAGATTTTTGCGAAACTTTTCATGGCAAAATTATTTGCTCCCAGAGCTTTTGCCAGAAATCTGCTGAGGAAGTCGCCGAAGAAATATTTAAATTTCGTTTGGTTGGAAATGTCAGACCTGGGGTCTAATCCGTGGCCTCGCGACTAATAAGCTAACGCACTACCTATTAGACAACGGCGACTTCCGCCACTAGTAGATAAAATTAACACACACAATATGGGATGGTGTTGCAAGCTAGGTTGTAATCCTTACTAAAGGCTTGTAAGGACCAATTAAGTATGTGAGAAAGTAGAAATAATTATTGAGTTTTGATGTAGTAAATGTTCTCTATTTAGTTCCTAAAAGCCTACTAAAGTTCCTAGTGAAAGAAGGCACTGCAAGAGACAAAACGATACTGATTCGCATGTAGGGTATAATAAGTCCCCGTAAAAATAACTGGTGAGAGGTTAAAAACAGCGAAACCATTTAGAAGGGTTCATTTGAATTCTTAAATAAAAATAAAAAAATAAATATTCAAAGCTTCGTAAATGGGCTGCGCTAAAAGGTTCATATCTTTTGCCTTTTAATAATACGGTCTGTAAACAGAAGTATTGTGTTATTGTGTGCAAATTTCATAAACATTTACGAATTGTTTAAACAAATTAAAAGTGGTTTAAAATTTGTTTATACGCTTAAGTAGACTGACTGCTTTTCTTTAATGGTGTTAATAAATCATTTCAATAAGTACACACAGAAGAGAACAATGATTTGGTATTTAAATAAATAAGAACAAGAATACCAACAACACTTCCTAAAATGAATAAATTATAGTAAAAAACCTAGTCCTAGGCCTAGACCCCAAATATACAATATTAAACACGTGATCGGATATGAAGTGCAAAAAATGTATGCGTACTTAATGGAATAATTTTTAGTACATGTAGACGAAGAAGCAAGGCAAAGTACCACACAATATTGTTTGTTTGTTTCGTGAATGGGTCGGGTCTAGTGGGAAAGTTCTATTGAACAATTATCTTCAGTGACGAAGAATAGTTTTGGTTCAGTGGGTACGTCAAAGTCAATCAGGACAAGCGGGCAATATACCCTGAAAGAAATACTAATAAGTGCAGTTTGTAATCGGATTCATCAGGAATTATTAAAATCACAACCTTATAGTCAATGTGGGGGAGAAATAACGTGCTATGGTTAAGGGTTTTTCCCCGAAAACACCAACACATTACCACATTGCATGGGATACCATGAACCTATTAAGAGATGAGTAATTGGCGAGCAATTAATTTCACATTTTGGAGAAGTCAATTGGTCATCAACATCATACCACTCTTAGCCCACCCACAATAGTTTTTAATGCGAGTAGAGTCTCGCGTTGCAGCTGATATTGATGAGATACCTACCGACTGATACATAGTGAAATAAAAGCTAAAATTGAATAAAACTCACGACCAATACCATTTAAATTGACCACCTCGAGATTTGTTGCAACAGTCGATCATTTTGAGATAGTTTTCGACCATTTTTAAGTACATTTCGAGTGATATCTCGACGATAAGTTGATACATTTTGGATTTTAAACGCTCCAACGTTAGGGCATTATTCGGGTAGACAACAAATGCTTTAATGTAGTCTCACAAAAAAATGTTTAACGGCTGGTTAAAAAATAAAAAGCCTTCACTCAATAAATGCCACTTCAGATGACGACTTCACCAGACCGGGTGGTAGGTTTTGTAACCACTAAATGGATAACCCAACAAGATAAAAGTGACCTACTGTGTAACAAACCCTAAGTCATAGCCCATGTATGAACTAGGTTGCCCTCCTTTAACTGCTTGTAGTTATTAGCTTTGCAAAGATATCGTAATTGAAAATTTATAGTAATAATGACCCTTGACCTTATATATCAATATAATTCATACTTTATACTTGACATTATGAATGAAGTTTTAAAATTCTTTCTTATGCACGCATTCCAAGGATTGGAAATCCTAATAAAAATTCTTTCAAAACTTTTGTAATGCTGTGCTGCCTGTGGCCTTCAAAACTAAACGCAAATTCGTTTTAACTTTTAAGTATAATTCTCAATCAAATAGTTGTTTTTGTCTAAAAAAAAACGTCTTAAAAGAAAACTGTCATAAACTGTTTTCCATTTTCCGTTCGTTTTTCTATTTCTTTTTTAATTTTTCTTAAGAAAACTTTTCTTAAAAACAAAGAAAACCATTATCCTGCTGTCAATTCCTTAAATGGCGTCAACAAAATGGAAAAACAGCACCGTTTTGTAATCTGAGACGATAACATGGCGTTAATTTTAAATAACTTTGAGAATAATAACAACAACAACAACAACACCGTATTCTTGCTATTGTTTGCAACACTGAAAACTTTTTAATTCACCATGTGAAGTAATTAATTGTGTGTTCTGGCATTAGAGCTACTACTCTGCCTCCACTACATAAAAAGTTTTCCTCTTTTCTCTCTCTCTCTCGGGCTCTTTCTCTGCCTATGTTAAGTGAAATTCCCTAAAGACTTAATGCTGCCGTACAATTTTAGAATCCCTATTGATTTTCTCACTTACCATCAGCTTGTATTGCTCCTGTTCTAGTTTTTTTTTTCTTTTTGTGTGCTTTTTTACTCGAACGTGTGTCATTCTCTTGGGGGGAGATTTGTTACGTTATGTTTAAAGTAAAAGGAAAATGTCATTGAAACTGTCATTGGAAATGGGCAGGACAAAATAGGCTGTTTTTTTTCTGTTTCGAATAAAAGTCAACATTTTTTTGGTTTCTTTATTTAAACATGAAATAACTGTACAGTAGACTTATGCCGGTATTTGTTGAAGAAAGAAAGAAAGGAAAACAAAGTACAAAAGAAGACAAAAAAGTTTTTGTGGCAATTTTTTTTCAATTGTTTAAACAATACACCAGAGAGTGGTAATCTAAATAGGAGTGGTGCTTACCCGTGTGTTGTGCTTACCTATGCATGACATTTATTTATTGCGTAAGTAAAACGTAATTGCGTAATGGAAATTGAGTGGCATCTTGTGATGAACGAGCTGTTAGTGACGTTAGTTGGGACAGGTTAATTTTGGGTAGATTTGTGGTTTCTCTTAGAGATGGTATTCATGGATATTTTGAAGAAGGTCATACATACATACATAATTGGTCATTACAACCCTTCTGTCAGGATTACGACCTAGTTTCTCACACCACTTATGTTGTGTGCGTTAATTTTTATACATGAGTGGTGGGACCTACAGTTTAAAGTCGACTCCGAACGACAAATTTTTGAGAAACTTTTCATGGCAATTTTATTTACTCTCAGAGTTTTTGCCAGAAATCTGCTGAGAGGAAGTCGCCGAAGAAATACTTTTTGTATTTTATTTTGATGTCTGGCCTGGGGGGCTCGAACCCTGGCTTTTCGTCTAATAAGCCAACACACTACCTACTAGACCACGGCGACTTCATGAAGAAGGTCAGAGAGTAGCAAACACCTGAAGGTGGTTTACATATAAATCCCGGGAAAACGGAAATGATACACAAGCCCATTGTATGTGGCGAGGCACACTTCTTGTGGCTTATCTCGATACGAAACTCTCTTGGAAGCAGAATATGCAGATCAGAATGAAATATGTATCCATTGCTCTCTGTTTATAATTTTTAAGAAAAAAAAAATGGACTCACGGATCCACGATGTCATATTAGATCCATACAGCAGCAGATGTCACAAACCTCATGCACCACCCCTAGAGAAGACCACTGAAAGGGGAAAACAATTGGCTTTGTCGCTTACATCTCTGCTCTCAAGTAAAGCCCGACTGTAAGGAAACCTGTTTTGGAATCAAGTCCACTTGATTGTAAGGGCTCTGAAACTAATACCAGCCAGTGTCTACGCGTGGCTCATTCGATCATAACAGAGTCTTTCAGGTGGAATTGTCAGCTATGCGGGCTAAGGTAATGATTGTAGTGTAGTAATCGATGCCAGTGCATTCTAATATAAAAACGACTAGGTCGGTTTAGTGCTGTCGCGAGTCTCTCAATAAGATAACAGAGCCACCAGCAAACTACAGAGCGGATGATACGCTACAACTTACGGGTGACTCTCTACACTGGTAACCTACTGGTAATTGATTCGTTTACCGGTGGGTGTATGACTTCGGAGAGGTGCTAAGAGTCATTGCTAGACATTGCATTATAGGTACCCCTTCCATACGCATTGGTCTTCGCCAATTTGCTGATGACTTCACTGAAGCTTCAGAGATACGAACAGGATGAAACTATTCTTTACCATCTGTGTGGATAAGAGCAGGCAGCATTTGAGCTTCTACTATGAAGATAATCTCGCTGATATATCAGGGACAGACATTGAGGGGTTAAATGACTTTATCACAAGCCACGAATGGTTCCAGTGCTGGGAGAAATAAAAGACCGTGAAACACGGAGACTTTATTCTCGGAAATGTAGATCCAGCACATGTCTTTGACAATAAATATATCCAAACTGATCGATTACAGGTGGCCAACATCTGACAATAAGTTTATATAGAGAACAAGCTGTACTTTAAACTAAACCAGAGACCACGTTCAGAGGTACGTTATAGCTGAAAGCTCCGAGCAGATTTAAACATGGGTATATATAAAACGTAGATTGGAAATAATTCACGACCCAGATACTGTACTAATTAATAAGGAGGAGCGGAGACCTCAGAATATCTTCTCTAACATTGTGCAACCTTTCTTAGCTCCTGAGACGGAGGATTATCCTTAAGCATCCAAGATTTACTGCGCGAAACCTAACTTTCATTCTTCAAAAAGTGCAATAGAAATAAAATGTATTTATATTCTAAACATCAGCCACTCAATGTTTAGCACCAAATAAATCCAAGCTCTGGCTGGCTTAAATACGTTTGAAACCATTAAAAAGACAACAACAACAGCAAATATTGTACACGCATATCCTGTAATCAGACATGTTGTCTAAAATAAATCCTTGTAAACAATAATATCGTATCCATATCGTATTGTTATTATTATTCTTGTTATTGTTATTGTTGTTTTCTGTTTGTATATTTTAAATCCTTGCCAGGCGAGTTTTATCGTTTTGTCATCATCAGCAACACCAGCCAAACACAGACAACAGCCAACCAGCAGCATCATAAACCCACTATTGATGGGCATGTCAGAGTCAGGACAAAAAGAAAGAAAAAAAAACAAGTGGATTTCGATAAAAGGAAAAAACGTGAATAGTGGTAAGGAATATGAAGGACGTTGTTTCCTTTTTTTTTTTTTTTTTTGTTGCCTACTACTAGAAGGCATTAAATCTCTGATCACGTTACACACAGCGACAAAGCATACAAACAAACAACAACAAAACACGAAAAAAAAAAACATTAACAACAGCAGGATACAACAGCAAACTGTAAAACAGTTGAACGAGTACAGAGTGGTAGAAGCAGAAGACGAAACCGGAGCCTTAGCATTTAAAAGATGTCACTGTACGTATAGATTTGTGAGGCAAAAACGTAGAGAGAGAGAGAGACAAGACGTTGATGGTAATACATTAGCGTTGTTGTTTTGCTATTTTGTTGAGAAAATCATTTCTTTAATAAAAATTCAAGGTTGTGTCCACGTTATACACACTCGCAGTTACACGTTACATGTGCACGCGGCAGGCCCTTTTAATACGCTGCCAAAGCGGGCGTAAAAAGAACAAAAAAGTTTTTGTATTTGAATACAAAAGAAATTTTCATTCTCTTCCTCTTAAGCCAATGCATTTGAAAAGGAAAAATGCAAAACAGTATATAACACAAGTCCTTCTCTTCGTATTTTCTTTTAATAGAGACTAAATTATAGTTATCCATAGCCAAAGGCAATAGAAATAGAAAAAACCTAGGACCACGGGTATTAAAACATGAAATTTTGTTATCGATATCTAAGCAGTCACTAACGCATGTTCTCAAGGCTGAAATCTTTAGATCGTGATATTTTTCAAAGCTCTTGACAGGAATTCAATCAGGTTTAATCGGAATTAATAACTAGACACAGCAAGATTGGACGTCCACATGCAGCACTTTAATGTCCACCTCTATGGTGAAGTGGTTTAAAGCAGCTTAGTGCAGGTATTCGGTTTTCTGAAATGAGTTTGTCTCAATAATGCATCACCTTCCCATCTGATGGAATGTGTGAGAAATATTTGTTGGTTTCCAAAGGGACCTCATGGAATATACGCGAAATTGGATTATAAGGATGGAATTTTAAAAATGTCATGGTGCATTCGAGTGAACTCGCAAAATCTGTATTCAAATCGTGCACCCTAACCTAATATATGTAACACTTTACGGAACGGCGGAAAAAAATAGCGGTATGCACTGCGTTAGATTTGAATTCCTTTAGATTGTAAATGACAATCCGCTTCTGCGAAAAGAACTTTTCACTACCTAACCTAAGAAAATAGTTTGCGGAAAGGCGCACAAACCAGTACAGTACAGTACAGTACAGTGAGTGCTCTTGTGTAAGAAATTCACAGAACTTTTATTTTTCTTTCAAAAACATTTCGAAAACCTTTAAATGTCTATTAAAATTTAAAAATTACAACGAATTTTCTTAATTCTTTGCAAAACAAAATGGTTTCCACGCTTAACGTTGCGAATGTGTTTTTGTCAAACAAAACATAACCTATAAAAATCATAAGCAGACAACATTAATGATGATGAGATAAGTTATGATGGCTTGGCTGCCCTAAAACAATTAATCGTTTGAAAACAGCAACAATAGCAATAATAATAATAATAAAAAGAAAAGCAAAAACAAATTATAAATGACATCTCTCTCTCACACAAGCATATGTATGTATATTTTATTACACAGTGCTTAACATATACAAAATTATTATTCACATTAGAATGCTACATATCACACACACACAAACTCTTTTCTATGATATGTTTTTTTTTTGTATTCTCTTGTTTTTATTGTCTCTCAGTTTAAGGACGACATTTCTTTCTTTTTTCAAGGTTTATTAAACTAAAAGCAACAACAATAATAACAGCAACAACAAAAGCAAAAAAATCTTGTATTATTAATCTATGAAAAGCAAATGAGTAATTGAAAGAGATTTAAAAGCAGGAGGAGAAAGAAATTAAAGAAGAAGAGTAGAGAGATGTTGCTGCCGCCATATGCTGTTATCGTTGGATTCAACACTTTCAAGCATAAAAATTGTAATTCCACTAGTGATGCCATCCATAATGAATAATTTCATTGTAAATAACAGGAAAAAAAAGACAAGGGAACGTAATAAATAAATGGATAAATAAAAAGAAAACAAACAAAAAAAAATAAATAAATTATAGTGTTTTAATACTAATAAATGCTAGTGTTTCAATTAAATCGGCAAAAAGGATTTTTTTTATACAAGTGATGCTAGGAGAAACACCCTACTAATGCGTACAGTGGGTATGAGTTGCTAAAAAAAATCAGACAAATGAAAATAATGAATTATATATTGCTATGCACAAATGTGTCTAGACATAATAACAAATTCAATGAGAATTTCAAAATAATCTTTTAATTCAATGCAGACTGAGGGTGTCTATTAATACAATAAGAAATTAACAAAAAAGAAAAAAGCAGTGTAGAGGTCTCATGATTTCAAAGAGTGTGGATATCATCAGAATCCAGAAGTTCCAAATATGTTGCAAATCCTAAATGGTGTTGAAGAAATTTGAAATTATAAGATATTGCTCACCACACGAAAACACTTTCTCCATAAAAATTTGACTATTACAACGCTTGCTTGATCCAAAATATGCTGACAACAACTTTATGGTCTGGAAACATCTGGGAACAAGCTTTTTTAGTCAGAAAAACTAACTTCTTCCAATCATCGTTCCATGATACGTAAGTTTGACATAACCAAGATGTCTCTCACAGGATATCTTAGATTTTTCTTCAATTTTTTTTATTTAATTAGCGCGATAACGTTTAAAACACGATCAAAAGCTCCTGTAGTTAAAGATTAAGATTTTTCTTTATTTTTCGTCGTGATAAAGGATTCGTAGTGGATTCGTGAGGAGCCTGCACTTTCTGTCTGATCCACTTTTATGTAGGTAACCTCAACAGACCATTCCTAGTCTCTGAGTGGAGTTGTTTCACTTTCTTTCCTACCTTGTATCACACTCTTAGTGGCAAGTTGGTATAAATTTAAAGAAAATAATGAAAATCCTCGAGTCTAAGCATTATATGAGCACTATTTGGAAAGAAATTATGTTCTTTCAGGTCAATGTCAGTTTCTTTGCCGATTAAATTCAACCTAACAATCGAATACATTTTTACAGTGGCGAATGGTAGTTGTAACATTCTAGAATGGTAGTAATACTAGGCCAATTTCCTTGCTCAGCTGAAAAAACTTGACAAAAGAAACTGAAGTACAGCTAAAAGAAGTTGAGAAGATGTTTTGTGACAGTCATAAGGAATGAAAAGGAAAAAAGCGTGCAAACCCTTGATTGATTTGATTTCCACCAGAATTACCATTTAGAAAGTAAAAAAAAATGATAACGAATTTATCATTACCTTCTCCTACAGTGGCAAATGCAACAATTTATACCACTGTATCTAATTAAAGCGCCTACGCCGCCAGGGCTATCTTTTTTTCGTCTAAAAGCATACTAAAAAAATATGCCTGGCAATTAAATACAACTGCAGGGTGTTTATAAATCGTTAAGAGGAATTAATAACACATGTTTTCTTTTTTTCTTTTCATAATCCATTAAATTGTATTGTATTTACCCCTTGTGCAAGTATTGTTTGCTTTTTAATATGTTTTTCTTTATTTAATGCATGAAATTTTTGATTTAAAAGGATGTGTTTATGTCATGTGTGTTCTATTATCAATTTAAATAAAATATTTTAATTAATAACAATGTGTTGTATGTGAAGATATGTATATTATTGTATTTGAAATGTCAAGACGCAAAACGTATTTTTTTTAGCACAGACACTTTTGGCATGATATTAACAGATCAATATACCGTTTGCTAGGGAAATTACCTTTTTTGCTATATGCAATGTCGTTTTTTAATTTATTTATCATTAACATGCAGTTAAAACAATACGCAGGCCCTGCAAATGTTTACGTACTTATGTCACGTTTGTTTCGAAATTAAACTTTGATGAGGCAGTTTTTTTTTTAATATTTTGGTTAATTTTTGTACAATATTACTCATACTTGTACCAGATTACTCGTACATTATTACTCATATAACTTGATTTCAAAACCCATCAGCTGGTTTCTTCTTTTATTTTCTTTTTAGCAAACACAAAAAACCAAAGTAAACAAACCTTATATAAGAGCGACAGAGAGAATGAATGAGAGTACGTCACTCTCATGTGCAAAACTACACACGCAAGTACTTAACGACTAGAGGAATTACTTTGTGCCACAAAAGCAAAGAAAAAAAATCACAACAACAATAAGGAAATATCAGTAAAGTGAACATTCTTTAGAGTTTGGTTAGAGGGTAAATGGAATTTTCCATTCAATTTTTTTTTGTAGCTGTTGATGATATGAAAAAGAATCAAATAAATTATGATAAATGATGATATGATAATAACATGAAATTAAAATAAAATATTTTTAATTTGGGAAATCATCATTTAAAAACAAAATAATAAAGAATGTAAATCGAAGCAAGAAGATATTTTCCTGAAATTCTAGATTTTATTTAGAACAGCCAATTTAAAGCGTAGTATGCATATCGTTTAAGTCTTTAACTTGTTGCCATTTGAAGACTAATTTCATTTCATTAATTGAAACTAATTTCATATGAGATTTCATTTAAAATCTCTTGATTTACTCGAACATCCAGGCAGCCAATATACCTTGTCCATGAATACCGGGAAATTTCGAGTCATTGAAAGAAAACTCTTCCAGGAAATAGAAATGTCATTGGCAATTGCATTGCTGGGATTTTATTGAATAACTTCTACAGAAGCTGTGGGTCTAAGGGGGCGAAAGAGATTATCTTTCACCTCATGTGCCAGAGTACTGCTCTTGCTATGGAAGGACATAGGTTCTTAACCTCTCATTTTCGTTTATCCTTGACTTAACTCTCCAATATAATGGTTCCCGTTGGTTTCCTTTAGGAAATTTTTAATCCCTTGATATTAAACGCTGGCCTAACTTAACCTAGATGATATCTCATGAACAAAATGTGTTGTTATAAGCAGGAAATGAAGTGGACTAAGCAAATCATATGATCATTAAAATTTTAAATTTAAATTAAATCAATTCTAATGTAAAAACAAACCTTGTGCGGTCACACGAACATCTGTCTATGACTATAATTCGCATTTAATAACAAGGTCCAAGCATTACAACGGAACAATAGTTTCGTCGAGATCATAGCTTTATGTGTATATTTTATGTCACCTTGACAGTTGCAATAAAATGTTAAAAATATCTCTAAAAATAAAGGTTTTGTTGCAAATCTATTTTTTTTTTCAAAAATATTTGAAATAATTATTCATTGTTATTTAATAAAATAGTTTAAATTATGTACAATACTATTTAAAAACTTACCAGCGTTTAAATTGTAGCAGAAATATTTCCCATGAATTGTAATACGAAACCAAAATTAAAAAAAAACGGAACAAATTTAATAAATTGGATACCGAAATTCAAAAAAAAAATTGCATTAAAATTTTAAGCACGAGCCCAGATAGCATGCATTTGGTAACACAAGTCTTTTGTTTTTTTGTTGTAGTTGTAAATAATTATTTATTTTACACGCACGATATTAACAGGTTTATTTATTTGTTTATTTAAACATGAAGCGCTACCGTCTCGTTATTTATTTAAAACTGGGTGGCAACTTAGCAATATGAGAAGAAATATAATGAAATTTATACAAACATTGCAATAAACATACACACGCGCGCACGGGAATGCAGTCAATATGAAAATAACGGTATAATTTGGGGATGTTTGTGGGATAATAATTTATTAAGTTTAAGGAAAATTCCTCTCTCACTGTCTTCTTTCTCTTTCTCTCTTTCAAAATAAATGGAGCACAATAAAAGAGCTTTAACCGTGTCTATATGATTTACTTTGGTTTTCGTAGAGGATTTATGTTTGGGTTTCTTATTTAAGACTTTCGCTCTCTCTGTCGTGATTTTATGAGCATAAATTATTATTATTGTTGTTATTGTTCCGATAGAAAAAAGGAAAACTCAATGTCAAAATTACAGATGATTGTGGTTTTTCTGTTACCAAAAAACAGGTAATTAAAGAGAGCACAGTATGATTATTAAATAAATTATAATGTTACTCTTTGAAATGAGTTTCGTATGAATTTGCGAGAGTAAAATAATTAAATTTTTTTGTTTACATTTTTGTTTTAAATATAAATTGAATTCATTAATGAAAGGAAAGCAAATATTTAAAAATTTATTGTTTATTATTTTTTAATACACTCTCGTTAATGTGTGTTAACGGTATTTGCCTTTAACACTTTTTATTAAAACGTTTAATTTATTATTTTTATTAATATTTTTAAGCAAATTTAACATTTGTCTACGTCAATAATGTTCAACGTCGTTTTATTGTTTGATTACTTGTTTTGGAATTCTAGACAATTGTTGTTGTCGTGGATTTGGGTTGTTTGCAATGAAGTAGTCGTCGCGTAATGGCTCACTCAGCTGTTTTATTTTTATTTTTCTTTTGCATTCTCTTAACAATCTTACACATTCACATACATACATACATTCCACTAGCAGTGTTAGTAATGCTTCTTTTATTATTTAATTTGTAGACTTTGTTGTTGTCTTTTAGATTTTTTCTTTTCTTTTTCTTTTTCTCTTTCCTTTTTGCTTTTTTGCTTTTTCTGTTTCTTTACTTTTCAACAAAAATCAAAGCCAATGACTTGTTAGATTTTTATTGTTTCTCTTTTTTTTTCTTTTGCTTAACACTATTTAATTATAGTTTAGGTTTTTGTTGTTGCTGAATTTTATAAAATTGAATAAAACTTATGAAATAATAAGGCCTTTAGGTTTTTACAGCAATTATTTTTTTGTATTGAAATTTGTGCGTTAAGTTAACAACTTCACTTTGTACAATGCACGACTTTCCTATTCTTTTTGTTCGTATTGCTTTTCAATCTCTTACATTACTCTCTGTCTCTCTCTCTCTCTCTCTTACGAAGTAATATTGCTGCGTGCATAACAAAACTCCCCGTTAAATAAAAATGGTTTTTGTTATTGTAAAGATGTCTCCGCTTAGTAACGTGTTAGAGAATGTTTCTCTTAAAATTTTTCGCCTGGTTTTTTCCAATTTTTTCTTTTTTCGTTTAACCAGTGTCTTTTCGTTTTCTTTTTAACTCCTTTTCTTCAAATGAAGTTTTCTTTAAGCGTTTTAGTACACTTTTTAATTATTTTATTTGTGATTTATTGTTTAATTTTGTTTTATTATAATTATTTTCTCTTTATCCTTTGCCGTTCTTTTGCAACGTTTTTGCCGTTCTTTTTTAATTCTTAAATTTGCGTCTGTATTACTGCAAGTGAGAATAACAACTGATTCTTTTTTAGAACGCGTTCGCTCCAACTTAAAGCTCTTTTTCCTTTTTTTCTTTGTTGGTTGCTTTTATGTTACGATACGCAAGTAAAATAAGCTTTTTTGGAGCAAAATTTGCTTAACAAAACGAAAGGGTTGCCATTGTTACTTAACGCTTAATGGATATGTTTAGCAATAGCACTAAAGAAAGGTGCATTATGGGGGCATAACTCATGTTACACTCATTTTATGTTGCAATAGATGGTTTTGAAACAAATAAAAAACATTTATTTTATATTTATTAGGACACTATAAGCAAAAAAAATATTTATTTACGAACGTCTGAAGTCGGACTGGCGGATTATCAATAGCTGCATGCAATTCGTGAATTGACCACAGCATGTATTAATGCTGTCTTAAGAGTATCCATGCCGTAGTATTTTTTGCGGCAAACCATGTCCCGAACAACTGTCCACAGTATGTAGTTCAGCGTGTTCAAATCAGGACTGCCAGAGTAGGGTTCAGAGGAGATGAATGCCGAAAATTTGTTCCGAGTCCCAGGTTTAAGTCGTTTGAGCTTTATGAGCTGACGCAGAACCTTGCTGGAAATTTCACGGCTGGTTTTGGAACATAGAACGATAAGATGGTTTTACAACAGCTCCCAAATTCAAATCAGAAAAATTAGTTAACCATTCGGAAGCGACACCCTACCAAACTATGAGTGAAGCTGGGTGATGACCGTGCATATGCGAGGTCGAGTTTTCCAATATCCTGTAAAAGTTGGTGCCATTATGATAAGCTAAGACTCTTGCTAGTCACTTCCAACCTCTTCTATAGGCGGCAATCCCCTTTATCTAAACAGTGTAACAGAGCAACCCATTTTGTTATCTACAAGTAAATAACGATTACTTTTCGTTACACGAGTAATATCGTTACGAATCTTGTCAAACGGAAATAAACAATTTTTTTCAATTCTTGGGAAAATTTCTAAAACAATTTCCATTTATTACGTGAAAAATTATGGCCAGGAGACTTACACACTTAAATCCCAAAACGACGTTACTTTTAATGTCTGATATCCAAGAGAGATTTCGTCCCGCCATGATGCTCTTTGATCGATTCATTGAGAATACCAAACGTTTGGTAAGACAAAGAAAACATCTACTAACGGCTTTTGCAAGCATGGGAAAATCAATTTGCAATTTTCTTTTTAAGGGTGCAGCTTGTAAAATCTTCAATATCCCCCTTTTGGTAACGGAACAAAATCCCGCTAAATTGGGTAAAACTATAAAGGAGTTGGATATCGGTCATGCCAAAGTAGTTGTACCGAAGACAGTATTTAATATGATGGTTCCCGAGGTAGAATGTGAAATTCGAAGATTATTCGATGGTGGCAAGCCATGTGATGTGATCATTGTTGGCATGGAGGTGAGTAGGAGTGGAAGGTACATATGTTTAGACATAAATTTGGTAAGGGCTTACTGTGAGGAGGGAATTGAGACTAATAATTTTCGTTTCGACATCATTTATAGATCCTCCACTTTACAAAATAGTAATTTCCGTAGCCAAATTTTCCCCGTGCTTATACATACCATTAAATTCCTCGTATGCTCCTTTTCCTCTTTTAAGAAAATTTTTGTAAACTAACTTTTGCACTCTAATTTTTCAGACCCACATTTGTGTTTTACATACCGCAACGACAGTATTGGCCCAAAACATCAATGTCTTAGTGCCAGTAGATTGTATGACATCGAGGGTCGGTCAAGATCGTGACATGGGCATAGTACGTCTGAGAGATGCTGGCTGTATTATAACAACCGGTGAAACCATTATCTATGAACTGCTGAAAGACAGTAATGATCCCAAATTTAAAGAGTTAAGGAAAATATTATTGGCCAGATCACAGGACATGCTAATAAATCAAGCGACACCAACGCCAACTCCGAAATCCAAAGTTTAATTAAAAAGAAGGAAGAAGAAAAAAATAATTCCATTTTTGTTTGAAGTGTAATGTTACGCAGCTTGTCATATAGAAATAAACAATTTGTTTAAATTCTTCATGGGAAAACTTTCAAAACAATTTCCATTTATTGCGTGAAAAAATAATGGCCAGGAGACTTACACACTTAAATCCTAAAACGACCTTATTTTTAATGGTTGACATACAAGAGAAATTTCGTTCGGCTATGATACTCTTCGATAGATTTGTCGAGAACAACAGGCGTTTGGTAAGACAAAGATAATATTTTCTAACGGCTTTTGCAAATATTGGAAAATCAGTTGCAATTTTCTTTTTAAGTGTGCAGCTTGTAAAATCTTCAATATCCCCCTCTTGGTAACGGAACAAAATCCTGGTAAATTGGGTAAAACTGTAAAGGAGTTGGATATTGGGCATGCCAAAGTCATAGTACCGAAGACAGTGTTTAATGTGATGATTCCCCAGATTGAATGTGAAATTCAAAAGTTATTTAATGGTGGCAAACCATGTGATGTGATCATTGTTGGAGCAGAGGTAAGTAGAATTGGACGTTTAGTTTGCAAATCAAATCATAATCCGTGATGCATTATTATGAATCCATTTTTCAGGCTCATGTTTGTGTTTTAAATACCGCATTGGCAGTATTGGCCCAAAACATCAATGTCCTATTGCCAGTAGATTGTATGACATCGAGGGTGGGTCAAGATCGTGATATGGCCATAGTACGTCTGAAAGATGCTGGCTGTGTTATAACAACCATTATCTATGAACTGTTGAAAGACAGTAATGATCCTAAATTTAAACAATTAAGGAAAATATTATTGGCCAGATCACAGGATATGCTAATAAATCAAACAATACCCACACCAAAGCTATCACCGAAATCCAAAGTTTAATTAAAAATAAGATCACCAAAGAAACAATAAAAATTACGTTTTAGGAAGAGAAAAAAATGTTTATTTAATGATGTTTTTTGTTTGAATCCTTTTGATCGGCTTTAGGATGTAAATTATTGTATTCGAGAGACTTTAGGATAGCAACTGGTATTGGTGGTGGTGTGGGTAAAAGATTACCTTCTGGATGATAACCATTAGCATCGGCTGTATAGCTGACCTTCACAAGTACACCCTCTTTGGTAACATACTGGAATCCACCATGAACTGCTGTTTGATCGCCTGATTCATCAGCTGCTATGCCGTTTGTTGTATCGTAGCCATAGGAGAAATGACCATGACCATCTTCTTTTTTATAGGCCGTATTAACATGCGCATGAGCATCATCATCGACCGCCAAGGCAAAGCTTATTAAAACGATTAATATACACTGTTAAGGGGAAAATAATAATTTTTATTAAATTTTATTAAATTTTTATGATTTTTAAATGATTTCCTTACATATTTGAACATGGCGCCTGTATGTGTGTACGTTAAAGTATACTCTGTGGTTTAATTTAAACTGTCGTTTTACCAAGTCTGGTGCTGTTATTTATACAGAAGTGATTTTGATTTTCATCCAATTTATTTTTATTTAAAAATAATTCCAAACCAGTTATAGAATCAGACAAAAAAGAACAATCAAGTCACACCGTAATATTTTTCTGTTAAACGACACTGTCGATCTTTTAAGTTTACGAAAGTTTAGGAAACATTTAAATACCCTGACATAGACCTTAAACAGAACTTGTAGCAAGACCACAAGGATATCTTACTCCACAAATTGTTAGTATTCTACGGAAGTCAATCTCTTGTCAGAACAACTAACCATAACTTGATATATGCGTAGACAAGATCAGATCAGCATTATTACTGCTGGGTATACCACACAGAGAATTTTACACTTCTTCCTGTTGAGCTCTGATCAGGGTCTACGGAAGGTAAGTTAATGGCATGAAAAGAATATCAGTCACTCAACAATCTTGACGTAGTTGGGAGTCCTTCACATTGCATGGTGATGCCAATAAGTTCAGAACGTCCATTGCAGATGGAGTATGGATGGTATGACTGCATAAAAATGTTCAAGAATGATTTAAAGCTGTGGCTAGAAAAAAAAAACACTCCTATACCGCATTCGCAATTCGTCTTCAGTCCTTATAGAAATTTCATCTGAATACTTCATGATGCAGCATTGTATTCTTCCTCTTACTCTTCGTTTGCGCAATTGCTTACACGCACTCATGTTCGCATTTCCATTTGCTAAACTGGAACTGGACTTCAATATAAAAATTAATGAAATTTCATTGCATTACCATTCCATACTAGAATTACAAGCGTTGTTTTTATTGTTATTGTTATTTAAATATCATTTTTTTCGGTTATTTCTTGTTTTTAATTAAATCGAATATAAAAATCAATATTTATTTATTAATTGAAACGTTTTATTGAACACTTTCTGCTGTCAATTATGGGTCACTCACTGGCTATTGAATTTTTATTGTTTTTTTTTGCTAAAATTTATATTTAAATTTAAATGGGGGGCTATATAAAGGGCAAAAAATATAATAAAATATAAAAAATTATGTGCTGGTGAGAACTCACCCAAACTGCTATTAAAATTACATCATGTGAGCTGTTGTTGAGTATCCTTAATTGGCTTACGGCAGAGAAATCGGTGATGTCTTCCCATTGACTACACGATTCTTCGAAAATGGAAATCTCTTGTACAGTGTTTGCACTTCTATTGCAGATTTTGAATTTAACCCAGAGACAATTCCATTTTGTTACATACATACGCGCCTAATAGTGGCTGACTTTTGTATACAATATGTACCTTGCAAGACCCCTATGAAAATTAAAAGGAATGGCAGTTGATAAGCAAGTATGTGAGAATCCTGTGGATCAGCATTTTCACATAACGGACTCCCCCATAAGAAGCAAACAGCCGGCCGATGGAGGCAAATGTAGCCATCAACAGATCAAAAATTGGTTGCAGAAGTCAATTCTGAAACTTGATGTCTCTTACGTAGCAGATACATTTTAATATGATAATGTCCAATGCCGTAACAAAAAGGCAAGTGAATAAATTGATGACCAGTGTGATGCTTTTCTCATTAAATAATTTCACATTAATTCACCCACAAGCAATTTGCTACAGAATAGAAGAGAGGAGGAAAGTGATATTTAATTCATATTCTGAAGCTGCAGGCAACTCTAGCTGCAATCCATGGACATGCTAGAGTTATAGACTTTTATGCCTTCAAAATATTAAGAAAATATCGATAATTTCTTGATAAATTAAACATAACAGCCAATGGTATATCTAGGTTAGGTTAGGTTAGGTTAAAGGACGTGTACTTGTCAATTTAGACAAGTACAGGACCCGGAGTTCGATTAGACCCATTGTACATAACGTCCTTAAGAAGGAAGGATGGTAAATCTAGGGCTTCAGCACATTTGATTAAACTGCAGAACTCAGGACTCTGAAATAAAATATACAAACGTTAGTCAAGGATATTGATTAAATTGTGGCTAATGAAAATGAATTTCTCAATTCCAATTTAATTGAATTTAAATACAAATATATTTCATTTAAAATGTATTTCTAATTATAATTATATCTTTAATAACAATTCTTACATAATTTCATTTCTTTTTTATCTTATCTTTGTCTTACATTTCATGTTAAACAAAATTGCACCTTAAGGCTTAAGTTAATAAAATTAAAAATCGTAAATATGCAGGTATGTGATAGAAACCGAATCGTTAAAAAATGATATCAAATCGATTGTTAAAAACGAATAAAATTTGTATGCATGTAATACAAATCGTATCGTATTTCATTTTCCATATTTTTGTTTCATTTCTAATTTGTTTCATAAAAAAACAACTTAATTTTAATAGTTTTTAACGGCATTAAATTGAATATTTCAATATTGTTTTTTAAAAAACAATCTGTAATTTCTACTGATGTTTTATTAATAAAGAAAATAAAAGTTGTGAAAATATTAAACGTAAGTAAGTTTCATTTAATCCTTTGGAGTTACCTGAAAGTGTGTATGTACGAAAATTCTGTTTGTAATTTTCTAACTTGATTTTTTCTTCGATTAATTCAGTTCTTTCGAATTATTAAAGCCTTGCTATGGATTTCAGAAAAAAATAATCCACGAACATAATCGACTTCAATTCTTCTTTGAATACATTTGGCCGCAACGTTGCGATATTTCGCTGAGGGGTGCTTCCAGTGATCTGTAAGCAATGATGCTTACATTGCTGTTCATCGTACCACATTTTCAAAATGCCTCAGAAAAAGGCTAATGGTACAAGTATGCATCGACAATATTATAAAATATTGAGTTTTCCTCTTAATACTTATTATATTGAGCAAGTGGTTGTCTGTCTCATATATTTTATAATGAGGATCTTAGCTTCGGCCTTCAGCATATAGGTTACTACACCAAAGGAGTTGACATTGCGCAATAAAGAATTTTGGAATATTTTTCTAGTGTTAAGCATGTTATCTGTACTAAGCTGTTGCTGTTTCCCCAGACTATGATCTGCTTTCAGCGATACCATCGACAATATCATACAAATCACATAACTTACCAATAGCTTCACCTCTGCTAGAAATGTAGAGCTGACTATGAAGTCCTTCACCTGTTATCCGTGTTTCTTTTTTGATTTGTGATTTCTTATCATTCACACCATGCCTATAAAATACTTTCATTAAATTCGTAGACAATAAAGTAATGAATAATAAAAATATCTTTTCTCCAAACCTACTATTACTACTACTAGAATATTGGCAAGCGTTTCTCTTTTTCTACCCTGTCACCTTATACAAATACCTTGGCCAATTGCGGATGTTTCTTCATCGAAACGATCATCATATCTTCTTGGGAAATATTTGAATATTTGCCTCTGACAAATTTATAAAGAAACAATTTAAATTGTTTTAAACATTTTGAATAATTACTTATATTATATACAAATTTCTTGCAGAAGTTTTTTAGAAATGTAATCGTTTTAATTTCACAAACATATCAAATTTCGTTTTCTATCACACGTTTTTTTATAGCAATATTAATAAAACAAAATGGGAAATGAAATCGAATTCGATTTTAAAAACAAATTCGATATGAAAACGAAACTTAATTTGCCATCACAAACTTTTTTCGATTTTGTAACGATTTTCTTTCGTTATCGGTTTCCATCACATACCTGATAGTTTATATATTAAAAATTAAAAAACAAAATTAATTTTTAAACCTACAAATATCTAAGCAATGCATACTATGCATAGTAAGTCTATAATTATTATACAATATGAAAACCGTAAAACTTTTCTTTCCTTGTGTATTGCATGCAAAGTTTTAAAAGAGATTTCCTTTCAATATTTATTATGTTGAGCCAGCAGCTGCATATCCGTCAGATATTTTATAATGTGAACCTTAGCTTCGGCCTTTTGTCTGACACCCAATGTATTCAGCATATCGGTTACGACCACACCAAAGGATTGATCGTCGGGATTGACGTTTTGCGATAAAGAATTTTGAAATATTTTTATAGTGTTAAGCATGTTATCTGTATTCTGTTGTTGCAGCAAATGCTGTTGTTGTTGTTGCTGCTGTTGCTGTTGATGTTGCTGCTGTTGTTGTTCATCCTCGGCACGTTCGCGCTTTAAAGGTGGCTCATAGTAGAAGGGCTTCTGATCTTTTGCAGTCACAGCCGTTGTATTGGCCAATTGAGTGTCGCCTGTAACTGTAATTTCAACTAAATGAATAAATCAATACAGAAAAGAAGGATAATAAAATAGGCTCCTGAGTGTTGCTGTTGCAAAACTCACCATGTGGATGATGTAAGGTTTGGCTTGTTGAAGCATTGGCACCGTTAAAAGGGAATATATCGACAACCGCATGGTGCTGTACTTGTTGTTGTTGTTGTTGTTGCTGCTGCTGTTGTTGCTGTTGATTTGGATCGACTTGGGTTACTTGGGTAACTGTAGTCGTTGTTAGAGTTGCTGGCAATGGACCACACTTGCCCAATAACGATGCACGATATTGTCTAAGGGAAGAAAAGTATAAGGATTAGTATGATGTTACTACACGTAGATGTAAATATTTATCTAAGTATGCGTATGTAAGCAATTATATTTTACCGTATAGATTCCACAAGAAAACTCATTTGCTTGAAATAACGCCAACGTGATTCGGTATTTAGTTTCATTTCACGAGCAAATTTATCGCGCAAACTTTTCCAACGTTTGGTACACTTTTGTTCTACAAATAGAAAAAATATTTGAAACATAGTCTTGAAATATCGTCTTTCATATAAAAACCTCTCTTCTTTTAATAATTTTACGTACTTAATTGGTCTTTACAACCTTTAAGTTAGGATTACAACCTAGCTTCCCACACCACCCATGTCTTGTGTGTCTTTTTTCATTTGTGGCGGGATCTACATTTTACAGTAGACTCCGAATGACAGATCTTTGAGAAACTTTTCATGATAATCTTATTTTCAGAGTTTTTTGGCAAAAATCTGCTGAGAGGAATCATAATTGATTAATTTTAATGAAATATCGTTGTAAATATAAATCATAGTTACATATTGACAACACTGTCGGTATAATTATGGTCTTTTTTGCGAAAAATAATATAAAAACAAACAGCAAAACATGGGACATCAATGCCTATGCATATAAACAATGCAAGTGAAAACGAATAAAAAAAAAATAACACACACGATTGACGTAGACAGCAAAACGAAAGCAGCATAAAAAAAATCCGAAAACGAAGCTAATGATGGTCAGCGACATCGCAGGTGGGGGGGAGACCATAATACACAGCAGCAAACGTAATTGATAGAATGTTATCGCACGACGTGACTGCTAAAGTCTCTGTCGTTGCCTGCACCGCCGCCACAACTAGTGTACAACGCAAACCAAGAAATATGGGAACCATGGCATATTTATATCAGGTAGGAGTAATTCAACAGCTGACGAGTCTTAGAATGTCAAAATTTTGTTGTTTTTTTAGTGTTTTGTAACCATTTTTATAAATTTTTTTAACATTTCTCTTTCTATTGTTATTCGTCAGTCAGTTATGAAGCTGTTTTTGACATTCCGTGTACTCTTTAACAAAAACAAAATGCCTGTTGTTTTTGCATTGTTGTACTTGTTGTATTCTTGCGGTTACCTCTTATGAATATGCCATGATGGGAACAATAGGAACAAAGAGGTTTAGGAAAAAACGCTGACAGAATTAAATTATTGGGTGCGAGAGGTTTTAAAGAGTAAATTCTCTCAGAAATCTTTACTTGGTTTACAGTGAATTACAACAACACATTGTAAGCATTTAAACATTTAATACCTTAACAGTACTGCAGTATCACTATTCTGTTATAATGCAAACGGGAACGAAGAGAGGTTTGTCGATGAGTAATTTTGTATAATTCATGGGGACTAGTGAGGGGTAGAGAGCATAAAACTAATTGAACAAAAATTATACGTAAAGAAATACAAAGCATGGGAAATTTGTTCATGTTGGAAAAAAATACCTTTTTATTTAAATTTCTACTTTTTTCATCTTGTGTATAGGTATAGACAGATAAGAACAATTCATTTATTTATAATTATTTTCCTCTTTCACCCCCCCCCCCACCCATCAATATTTAATATTCATTCAGGCAATTAAACGCTTATTTGCCGTAACTTACCAGGCACACCAAGTTGTTCGGATATTTGCTTCCACACTTGGGCTTTACGCACAAAATGCTTATAGTTGTAGTGCGAACGATCATAAATAACGGGATTCACTTTAACAGCCTCTATTAAATTCAAATCGAATTGTTGCTCAGAGTTCGCTTCCAATTTCTCAACCATAATGGACGTTTGTTAGTGGGTGGTTGTTATTCTTTAGAAAAACAAAATTAAGCCACCGACAAAAAAGCACACATACGTATGTACATACACGTTAAATATCCTCTGCTGACTTTAGCGCCTTTTCTTTAAAGAAACTCTAGTTTTTTTCACTCTATTGCCGTAAAAATTAACAGTGAACAGTCATCGTACATACATATAATGTTTCAAAAGTTGGATTCTTTTTGTTTTATTTAATATTATTTTCTTATTATTATTCTTTCAATATTTATTTTACTTTTGTAGTAATTGTCCAACTTAAAGAGCTATTGTGGATGGCAGAGATACACAAACACACTTTTATAAAATCAAATATAGCAACAAAAAACAGGTATTTTTTTCTCTTACTCAATTGCTCTTTTTTTTACCCAAAACACACACACTTGCACACTGGCAACAACGAAAGAAAAAATTTTCCCTATAAATTTCACACCACCGCGCGGTTTTTAATAGAAACAACGTTAACGACGACGTGTACGCAAAGCAACTGAATTGTGATAACTTCGTTGTTGGATTGAATGGAAAAAGCAAATGTACGCTTCGGCTACAGCAGACACGAAAGACGACAGTGTTGACGTCGGTCGGTTGGCAAAGCAACAAAAACTATATTTTTTTCCTCTTCTTTTCATCTGCATAATGGCATACACAGGCACACGAACACATGTTATGATGCGTTAAGCACATATAAACAAACAAGTCGCTTTTGGAATGCAACGTCGTACAATATAAGGCACACAGTAGAATATGACTTCCAAAGAAAGTCATATTTTTCACAGTCAATGTAAAAAGTGAAAGTTTAATGCGTTTGAAGCTAAAGAAAAAAAAATGGGATGAAAAAAAGCTGACATTAAAAAAATAATGTTTTACTAATTCCACAGGGCAATCTATTAACATTCGAAGGTACTGCTAGTGTTAAACGAGAACAACTCTGTGTTTGTAAACCATCACTGACAACTTGTTGACATTTTCATGTGTTTTTGTTGTCATCGCGCAACCCTTTGCATACACACACAGCAACAACAACAGTGCAGATTTTGCAGCCGTAAGAAATACAACGAAATAGTCGGATGTTAATCGCTTTTGTTTTTGAGGATTTATTTCAGTGTCCACAAATATTATAAACAAAGGAAAGTAAGTAAATAAAGTGTTTAGACAACAAAAAATATTTAATTAATAATAAAAATGAACGGTTTTCGGAAATTGTAATAAAACTCTACTATACTTCTGTTCATAATGTGAAATGCCAACAAAGCAACAAAAACTAGAACAAATGGAAAAAGTGTATTTTATTTACAAAAACTAAATTCTTATTGGAAATGAATATCAATATTGAATTATAATATTGGTTGTGAAAGAGCAAATAACTCCCGTATGCGTGTGCATATTATTGAGACGAGGAAAAATATTTCAAATGAATCATAAAGAAAGAAAAACGCAAATTCAACAAAAATCATGTTTATTTAAGATAAAAATTTTTTTGTTTTTGTATTTCGTTTTGTAATGATTATGTGGTATTGTGCCAGCCAGAAAGCAGATGCTATTCTTTATTCACGTGCATGTGTGTTTGTGTAGTTTTCGCTGATGCTAAAATGTTTAACAATAAACGAAAAAAAAACTTCTTATAAGAAAAGTTTTGCATTCTATCCTAAGTAACGAAAGTCCGGATTGGTGTTTACTATGCTGTCCAGCAGGAATTGAAGCATCTCAATGGAATGCTATTCATTTAATGAATTGAGTTATCAAACGAAGGTTATGGTGCTTCAAAGGCTTTGATGTGGATCTGTCTTAATATTAAAGAGGCATCGTTGTACTGATCCCGTACGAACATTTTCTACCATGTGGATGGTTATTGCATTGTGCCTACCTCATAGAAATCCACATTTCTCTTGCCAAGAAACTGAGTTCACCAAAGATAGAAGCAAGTGGTAAAGACATGATACTTGTTCGGATCTCCTCTTCTACATAATTTCCCAAAGCTTCAAGCGAGAATTGCTTTGCCGTTTTCTTTCATATCGGATTAAGTTGTCAGCCTGAAGGCTATTCTTACCTTAATTGTATATAATTTTGGTCTAGTTGGCAAGAATTGACCATCAGATCAATTAAACTGTCAGTCCCGTCAATAACAATCTAAGATTAGGTTACGGAGGCAATTGTTAAGAAGCTAATCTCCATGCAGAGAGCAGAAAAGAGCCATTGTGGAAGTTTTCTAATTCCAGAGGTTACACAAAAAAGAAAAGAGTACTAAAATAGAGGGGAGAAATCCACAATAAAAGGGTCAAGGAACACAATACAAAGAGAAAAACAATACGAGTTGAAGAAATGAAACAACACGTCAACTGAAGCAGATATTAAACTGTCAACGTTAGAAATTCTAACAGAAATCAACCCGCCAAGGCTATTGGAGCAACAAAGTCTAGAATATTAACTCTGCACACCAAAGCAGAGAGTCAGCATGTGCTCAACAAGTTCTGGGCTCGCGCACATAAGCACAACCCCTAAAGCTGGTCCTTGACTGTAAAACATAATGCCCAAGTCAAAATGCTGATAGTATCCTGATCTCAATAGAAAATTATACTTACCGGGTCTGAAGAATATAATTTATGCCTCATTTGTGTATGCATCTCCTTGTTTGAAATGAAACGGCCTCATTGCTCTAAAAGGGAGGTGCCTCAGACATACTCCTTTATCTTGTGGCGGTGACAAACATAAGTTTTAATCAAAATATCTAATATTCATCAGTTTTATTACTTATCTAAGGTACTTGGGTACAATTCGTTTTAACCCTATCTAGGAATCGCTGTATTCACTTTCCGTTTATTCAACGTAATCACATTTTACGTTGTCGCTAATTAACTGCATATCAGACTGTTGGCTACTGATAACAGTACAAATTGTATTTTTAAATAAAAACAAAAATTTATAATTATTTTATTACGTCTAAGCAAAGCAGTCATCTTCTTGCTTACAGACCAACTCAGTTGATTAAATTTATTTTACGTTCGAATATTGTCTCTTCTTGTTCTAGTTCTCAAAAATAATACACTAAAGGCCTGACAGAGACAACACCCGTATAGGCCTGTTTGCAGAGACTGGCATTATTGTTGCCATTGTCGCTGTGATTTTAGAAGCACATGAGCCCTCATCGTGTACGCAGAATGAGCCACAACTATAATGACATCCCTGTGGGAGTGTTGGCTGTACAGAGTTTGGCCAGACGCTGTTGTCCACAAGTAAGATGCAATAAGGAGACTATGTAAGTATAAAAAATGTTTATTGTTTTGCTAATAAATACGTTATAAAAGAAATCTTATTTTCTAGATTTAAAGCCTCCATATTTGGTCTTACCTATTTGGCCTATACTTGCTATCATATGTCGCGCAAACCAATATCTGTTGTTAAATCAGTTTTACATACCAACTGTTCTACAGATCTAACGCACAATACAACGTCAAATGATTGTGGTTATGCACCATTTGGTAAATGTTTTTAAAATAAGTTTTCATTACCCAGAACTTTCATTTTCTATTACAATTATTTTTAAGATGATTCAAATGCTCCTGCCAAGTTTGCCCTTTTGGATTCGTCCTTTTTATTTTGCTATGCTGCTGCCATGTTTGTATCTGGTTTTGTGGCCGAACGTGTCTCATTAAGATATTTTCTGGCCTTTGGCATGATCTTTTCGGGAGTGTTTTCATATCTTTTCGGTATTGCAAAAACGTGGAGCATACATAGCATGACATATTTTGTGATAGTACAGGCGTGTGCTGGTATTGCACAAACTACTGGATGGCCGGGTGTAGTTACACTAGTCGGCCGTTGGTTCGGCAAGACAAAACGTGGCTTAGTTTTTGGTATTTGGAATAGCCATACATCGATTGGCAACATCTTGGGCACTTTAATAGCGGCTCAATACGTGGAAACTGATTGGGCTTTATCGTTTATTGTGCCGGGCATAATAATTGCTGGCAGTGGTTTTCTATTGTTTCTATTTCTGGTCGATTGTCCCGAAATGGTAGGCTGTTATCCCCAGCATGCAGTCACCAATAATGAAAGAGTGGAAGCAAATGATTCGGATTTAGAGGACAGTGATGTTGTAGTGAATTCTGCCAATGTTTATGATGCAGTAAGTATTGCTCGTTTTTAATAACAATAAATATATGAACTTATCATATCATTTTCTTTTCATATAGGAAGTTAATTACCGTCCTTCAGAACGCACTCCCATTTTAGAACGTCCTAATGGCCATAATAATCTTAATCACCAACGACCGATTAGCATTATAGATGCTCTATACATACCAGGTGTGGTTGAATTTTCACTGTGTTTGTTCTTTTCGAAATTGGTCAGTTACACATTCCTTTATTGGCTGCCATTGTATATACAATCCTCAAGTACATTCGGTCCAAGTTTATCAGCAGATGTATCGATACTCTTCGATGTTGGTGGTATTTTTGGCGCTATTGTTGCTGGCATGGTATCAGATTTATCTGGCATGTCGGCAACTACCTGCTCTGTTATGTTATTTTTAGCTGCACCTGTGGTGAGTATATGAAACTAAACACTTGTTTTACTTCCTATTCTTCCTATTAAACAATTTAATAAAGGTTTCGTTTCGTGTAGTAGTTTTTAGCTTAACTTGTTGCATACAGATGCCTATACTAGGATCGATAAAGTTTTTAATTACAAAATGGTTTTTGTGGTTTACAAGTATTACAGTTTATGTTTATATGTATGAATGTAAGTACGAATGTTTATGTGAATATTTTCTGGTATAAGAGGTTATTCAATCGCTTCCAAATTTTATGCGTTCATCAGAAATTCCATGCATTAGTTTAGGACCCAAAGATCTAGTCTTGCATAGTCTGTAGTTGTTCTAACGCTTTTCTATTGTTCGTGGGAGTTTTTTTTTTGCACAGGAACAACTGAAGCTGAATTGACAATCTTTGTTCGAATAGTACTTGAGTCCAGTACGTAAATCCAATTCCCGTGGGAATGTACATCGTTTCTACTTGACATCTATTTCAGTTCCACCTTTTAAAGTAACTACGCTAACAAGTTAATAAAAACTGTTTACATACTCTTTAGTCTGAAACCTATCACTACGTTATTCAGTTGCATGGCCAAAAACGTATTTAATTTTTTTCAAATCTAAATTTAACATTTATTCCCCTTTTTTTGATTTTCAGCTTTTAATGTATCAGCAATTTGGCAACACATCAGTGTTTCTAATCATATTTTTGTTGGTTTTGGCTGGATTCTTGGTAAATGGTCCCTATGCTTTGATTACAACTTCAGTTAGTGCTGAATTGGGCCAACACAGTTCATTGGAAGGCAATGCCAAAGCCTTGGCCACTGTTACTGCTATTATAGATGGCACTGGTTCCATAGGTAATATAAATATAAATTAAACTAAACAATTATGTTTCTAACCACAATGCTTTTAATTGTAGGTGCGGCTGTTGGTCCCTTAATGGCTGGCGTTGTATCCAGCAAAGGTTGGCAGAATGTTTTCTATATTTTAATTCTATCCGATATTATTGCCATGTTAATGTTGGTTAGATTAGTTAAAAAAGAATTGGTACAGTTAAGAAGATCTACACGAATACGTATAGAATAAAATTTTTCTATCTTTTGTATTGTAACACACAAAATATGTAATGTATTGCCTGTTTGTTTCCTTCTCATATCATTAAATATTAATGACGTATATTAACATTTAATTTAATTAGAATTATTGTTTTTGTTTTATAATGGAAAGTTTACTTTTATGATTTTATGTTCTTATGTGTATTATAGTTATCGATCTATACTTATGCGTATTTTTTATTTTATTTTATTTTTATTGATCATTGAATATGTATTTAGAGCCGAGGCTGTTTTTAAACAATTTTTCTCCAGCTTAACTATAAGCGTAATTTTATTGTAAAACACAAATATTGTATATTTAAGCATTTATCGTATTAATAGTAACAAATAAACTATTTTTATAAACGATATTGTTTAATTAAAAGCAAATTCATAGGTAAATTGAAACAATAATTAAAGTTTTTTTTTAATATGCAATTTATTTGTTTAATTTATTAATGTTATGTAAACTTTTAATTATTACATTGAACCAATTCAGGCCAATTACAAGTGGAAATAGTTTGATCAAAGTGCAAGCCAGGAGAACATACGAATTTGTGAGGCACGCCACCTGCACATTGATAGTAAACTGAACAATCATTGGCATCAGCAATGAAACCATCAACGGAACAATCATTGGCTGTTGGTTGCTCAGGTTTAGTCGGTGGTGACGATGGTTCAGATGGTTCTTGTGGTACTTCAACCTCAACATCATTGCCGCCTTGAGGATTACCCAATTGGTTGTTAACAGCATTTAAGAGCGGATATTTAGGGCCACATCTGCCACGGAAATCATCAGTTTCAATAGACCAGATCATAACACCGCCTAAATTGTTAGCATTTGCATAATCCACTTTCTTTACCAAACTTTGAACGTTATCGTAACCAATCCATTGTTTTGAGTCATAAATAATTGGCACTTCATGTTCTTTCGAATATTTATAATTCCATGAATTCTCCAAAGAACAGATTTCATTGTAACCCATAAAGCCACCTTCCCGTGTATAAGGACCAGGAGTACCAGGACCAGAACTAGGTGAACCAACTGTTATTTGTTGAGGATTCGACAAAGTGAATGTACGACCATAGAAAGGCAAACCCAAAATCACTTTGTTGGCCGGAGCACCTATAAAACAAAACGAAATAAATAAGCATTAAAGGCAAGTCTCTCTTTATAAAGCCATTTGAAACATACCCTGCTGTAACCAGTAACTAATGGCTGATTTGACATTATTTTCTCCTTGGCCCATTAGAGGAGCATTAAAGCCTAATATACCATCCCAAGAGGTAACAAAATCGTAAGTCATAACATTTATAAAATCAACATGTTTAGCAATATTGGGAATGTCATAAGAAGTTCTAGCAGTTTCAGCCGAAGCACCTACTGCTATACCCAATTCCAAATTGTGGGGTTTAAAACTAGAAAAATAAAATCAATAAATATGCTAAGCTAAGTTGTTTTTTTTTAAGCCATAAACAAATAATACTTACGCTTCTCTTATTTCTTTCAGGAGGGTAACAAAATTAACTTTATCTTGGGCACTGCCACCATGCTGGGCAGGATATTCCCAATCTAAATCCAGGCCATCGAAACCATGCTTTAAAATAAACTCCAAGGATGATTGTATGAAAACTTGTCTTTTACTGGCATCGGCAGCCATGCTGGAATATTTAGTTGAGCCCTCATTCCAGCCACCAACGACAGCCAAAATTTTCAACTTTGGATTAATACGCTTCAAAGCAATGGTTTTGGAAATGAAACCTAAAAACGTATTAAAACATCAACATTTAAACATTAAACAGATAACGGGAAGCCAATATTACTTACCCAAATCATTATCGAGCCAAGTATCTAAACTTTGAAATTTACCATCGTCTGTAATGCCAAAGAAGGAATAGCTGAGGTGGGTGCACAAATTGGGATTAATATCAGTGGCTTCAAATTTGCCATCACCCGGACGATAGTTGGCCCAGGTGCCATAATAGCAATTGACAATTTTGCCTGGAAGAGATCAATTGTATTCATTTGTTGATTAAAATTAAATTCTCCAAGATATCATATCCTTTACTTACCATTTGCTATGCCGCTGGCACTCCACAGACCAATTAGGCCAATTAATAATAATTTCGAATTATTCATGGTTAATAACGATTTTCATACACTCAACGTTAAATGTAGTGTGTTGGCATTTGGATAATTTCCAGTCGTTCTTATACACCAACGAAAACATGAAATTTCTTTGAAAATAAATTTGGCCTATTTTCTCATTGAGTCAGTCGGAGTATTGTTTGTTCCTTCTAACTCTGAAAAATAAAAACAAATAAATACATATCTTAAAAGAAAGATATTTAAACAATGACTTTACCAATTAAAATTATCAAAAAAAACTTAACATCTGTTAAAGCCTTTTTAGCAGCAAAAAACAAGACAAAACAGGAGACGATATTTATTTAAGCACTATTTACTAAGTGTGATAATATATATTATTAAATGACTACATATGTATGTATATATGTATGTATATGCAAATTTATTTACCATATTTAGTTAATAAGCACGATACAAATTCGGTAACAATCGCTTTTCGCTTTAACGAACATAAGCTAATGTTTTAAGCTGTGGCCATAGCTCCACTCTAGAAACTTAAAATTTTTACGGCAATAACGGAGACTTTCCTTCTGCCTTGTACTATAATGATGTCTTTATCAACATCTATAAATTGCTTCTTTTTCCAACATTTTAAAACTTCCAAATAGAAATCATAATTGTAATGTCAACCAAGTCCATGAATCATGAAATAATTGGATCATATTGCTGAATAAGAGGTGATATTTGTTGCTTTATGGATAGCCAGTCAACTTTGAAGGCCTTGTATGCAGTCGATTGTAACAGCTTAATCATTAATTGTTGCACCAGACTTAATCCAAAATCTGTAGAATTCGTTTCTTTTACCCTTTGATAGATAGGTCGAACATGCATAGCGGTCCGTTGTAATTCCTGTACTGACCGAATTCCACCAAAACTAAAGAGGAAGTTGGTCAGTGCAAGGACTGCAAATTCTTTTGCCCTCAAAATGATTTTTTGTGTTCTTTTCTAAAAACAATGTAATTTCGAAATAATATGGAAAAATTATTGCCCTCAGTAAGTGCAAAAATGTTGCAATTTTTGCCCCCAAAAAAAATCACAGAGTGAAAATATTGCAAAAATGAAAACAAATTTTTTGTGATTTTTAGTTTTTATTCGCAATCATATTTAAAGTGATTTTTTTCTTATGACAGTAACATAAACGCAGCCATACTGTTACGTGTACTGCTAATTGTAATTGTAATTGAATTCTAATGTCTAATGAATATGAAAAAGTATTTAATGGACAAACTCTTCAATCGTATGTAAATTTTATGGAAAATGTTATCAATCGCCAGCCATGCTGGATTATTTGGTTGAACTCTCATTACGGCCACCAACAACAGGTAAAACTTTTAAATTGAGGACTAAGGGCATAATTTGAACGAATTCGAAACCACTGCCCAAATCCACACATCAAAGCATCAGAGTTGCTAGTAAATGTTTAAAAAATTTTAAATACTGTAATAATTTTCTGTTTATTTGCCAAACTTTATTTTATTTTAATTTTATTTTAAATAACATCATAATAAAGGGCGTGTGTTAAGTATAATAATAAAAAATCAAATTAATAATATTTGCTTTCGTTTTCTATTTTAATTAGAATCTCCCAAACATCCGCTGTAAGTGCTTAAGAGTGGAAGATTCCAAGAGATTGTGTGTGTTTAAACAATATTTTAAAAACATTTGTTCTTTAAAATAAATACAAATCATAAACATGTTATTTATTGTTCTTAATTGCATGAGAAAAATACTTAAAATCTACTCGCAACTAAGCCATGGTAGATAACAAAGCGTCAGCGAAATTGCATCTAAATTTGTACCAAAAACCCCACAGAGAAGCAAAAGACTAAACATAACAGTCCAACTTGTCTTTTTTAAATATTTCTGATTCGATTTTAATTTCAATACAAAAATATTTGGAATAAAGAGAGATCTCTCACCCTTGCGGTAGAATATAATTACAGAGGACTTATGAGAACAATACGGTTTTAAGGTTATACGGATAATTTGGCCATGATGGTATTGAGCATTATTGATCCGCATACGTATCCTCTCTTTGACGGGCAACGAATCCTTAAAGTTTATAATGGAATAAGTGAGAGCGTAAGAAAATGACCATAGCTCATTAAGCGTCTAAAAGGGCCATACGTATCTGCGTGTTGAGACTTTTCATAGAGCATTAAAGAATCAGTTTTGCTTTGCGGTGTTTACATTGGTGGATGGCGTGCAAACACTTTTGTCACTGTCAATTGATAAACAGAATATGCAGGTAGTCAGCTGTCTAAATCACAAGTGCCCTGTGTTTTACTCCGCTTAAGACATTATTTGCCATACTTAATTGGTTTGACCTTATGCTGTAGTAGAGGGTAGACTTGGTGGTGGTAAGGCTTAATGAAGTTAAATTCCTGCACCATCAAGTACTACGGATCATACATATGTTCGTTTCGATTATATGGTTCCTTATCTCTTCTTGAAAAGAACTTCTGAGATGAAGATACGGAGATTTCCATTAGAGTCCTTAAGGTTTATACCGATGGCTAAAAAATAATATACAGAGTAGGCTGTGGTATACATGTTTATCAAGGATGCTGATATTAAACTATCACATAGGCTGCCTAAGCTCTACACTGTTTTACAGGTCGAGGTCATGGTCATTTTAAAAGCAACACAATGCTTGTTGGGTGATGGGGTTTTCCCTGAAAATGTCAGGTTGCGATCCAGGTTTCGACGTCTCTTTGACGTCCGATATCGTCCGCTGTTTTCTAAGGGAAATTCGTAGGTAAGGATTTCATATGATTGCATTTTTGTTAAACTAGTAAAGGGCCGTTATATAGCATATGTTCAGGCCAATTTTCGAACTTTTACAGGGCACAGGTTATCTGATTGCCTAACATAGACTCGACAAGACTCAACTTTGTTGGCAACAGGCACGTTCTAAGCAATATTTCTAGGTTCCTGCAGGATTTGTACCGACAAGTGATGCCCTTCTTCTTAAATCAATTTGCCAACACGGCATGCCTATGGAATTGTGAACACATCGAATGACTTGTGCAGGAGCTGTGACACTCTCTCTCTCTCTCTCTCTCTCTCTTAAAATGAAGCCTCTATTGACTTCTACCAAATACAGTAGATTATGATATAATTTCTAGGACATTTATTGACAATTTATTTCAGAATTTTTGTTGATTATTTAATCAAAGTGTCGTAATGTAATTGTCGTGATCTTTTTTATTATTTCCTTTTTTTCGTTTACAAAAAAAGAAAAATATTTAAATACTCCATTAGATTTAACGTCATTAATTAAATTGCGTTGTTAATTGTAATTGTTAAAGGAAAGTATTAAAAATATTAAAAAAAATATCACAATTAATTACGTTTTTAAATATTAACTGAGCCCATAGAATATAAAATTCTTTTGAAGCAACATTTCCTCTATTAAAGGCCTATTTAGTTGAATATGAGTGTGCCCTGGTAGAGTAATCGAGATTCTGGTATGTCCTGTCCTTTGTATTTTTTACCCATATTGAGTTGAACACATCTTTCGATGGCATATACTTCCGTTTAGATGATGCCCGCGAATTGCCCCCTTGGACTCGAAATAATTCATTCTGGGGTCAAAAGCTATTGTTCCCTTACCAAGATCTGTTCTGAATTCATATGTACACCACAAAATGAGCCTACTTTTAAAAGAGTGTGTAATTTTCAGATTTCCAGATTCATTCAATTTTGTTACTAAGACTCGTTGCAGAGCATTACCCAATTTCATACAGTCTACTGGTTTTTTACAGGGCAGTTCAAAATTCTGCAATGAACTGTGCAGCGAACTTACACATGTATGTATTTACAACAGAAATTCCTGTGCTTAAGACTGTATCATCTGTATACCCTTGGCAGTTGATGCCCCGCCTTAGGTAGTTTTGTCAAGAGTTCATCCACAACCAAGTTCCGTATTACTGGTGAAGGAAGATGCTGAATTGTAAGCATCCTGTGGAGCTGACCCTTATGATTTCATACCCTAAATGATAGTGTGAATAGAACCTCCGCCATGCATCTCTATGCTCCTTCTATTCAACGCTCTATTTATGTCCTCGTGAGAAGTGTTATCATGTTATGAAGTCGCCATAGTCTAGTAGGTAGTGTGTTGGCTTATTAGACGCGAGGCTACCGTCAAATCCCAGATCAGACTTCTGCAACAAAACGAAATACGAACAAATATTTTTCCAGTGACTTGCTGAGAGTAAATAAAATTGCGATGAAAAGTTTCTCAAAATTCTGTCAACTTTAAACTGTAGGTCCCTCGCTACTCATATATAAAATTAACACACACAACATGGGGTGGTGTGAGAAGATGGGTAATAATCCTGACTGAAGGGTTGTAAGAACCAATTATTTATGTTATGTACATACATATGTGAGAAGTGTTATCAAATGTACTGTGTCTGGAAATGTACAGATGGTCCTACTAAATCAATAGGAGCATGTGAATTAAATTAGAAAGACTCTTAAAAGGAATCCAAGATTGTAAAGTTTGTTGCGTAATATTGGAATGAATTAGGAATCTATACTTCAATTTCAAAATAGCACTTCCAGATGCCGCTCTACAATAAACTAAAAAAGAAAAGTTCAACTATTCCGTTTACGTACGTACATATATGCTTCTCCGTATAATTTGCTTTTGTCGTCGCCGTGTTGTAGTAGGTAATGTGTTGGCTTATTAGACGAAAAGCCAGGGTTCGAGTCCTAGGCCAGACATCAAACAAAATACAAAAAGTATTTCATCGGCGACTTCCTCTCAGCAGATTTCTGGCAAAAACTCCGAGAGTAAATAAAATTGCCATGAAAAGTGTCTCAAAAATCTGTCGTTCGGAGTCGACTTTAAACTGTAGCTCCCGCCACTCATGTATAAAATTAGCACACACAACATAAGTGGTGTGAGAAACTAGGTCGTAATCTCCTGACTAAAGGGTTGTAATGACCAATTATGTATGTATGTATGATTTGCTTCAAATTTAGATAGCATTTATCTACCACGGCACCACGGTACGAGTAGGTTTTAAATATTTTTCTTATGCGACCAGAAAAGAAAAACATGTTTTTTTTTTTATTTGTATTTATTTAATAGAGCATATGATTATTAATAATGCTTAAATAAATAATTTCTATCCGTCTCACAAAGTTTTAAACAAATTTTAACAGCTTGTTTTTTAATCTCTTTTTCACTCTTTTAAACAATTAAAAACGAATGTTTGGGAAATTCTTATTAAAACAATACGAGTACAAGAAAGAAATCAAATTATTTTAATTTTTTATTTTTATTTACAATGTGTGTGTGCTTTTGTGCTTTTGTTTTATTTTATTACACTAAATAAAATGTTATAAACTTTAGTAAATAAACAGAAAAAAAAGTATTCAAATATTTCAAAGCATTTACGAAGACTTAATATTTTCGCGGGTATATAAAAACCCATTGAAATGAACTGTAATATTAACAAATTCCGTTAAACATTTAAAGCATCTGCAACGTGTCTGAATAAAATCAGTAATCGGGGAAAATAAGAACTCAACATGAATAATTTAAAATTATTATTAATTGGCCTAATTGGTCTAGGGAGTGCCAGCGGCATAGCTAATGGTAAGTAAAGGATATGATATCTTGGAGAATTTAATTTTAATCAACAAATGAATACAATTGATCTCTTCCAGGCAAAATTGTCAATTGTTATTATGGCACCTGGGCCAACTATCGTCCGGGTGATGGTAAATTTGAAGCCACTGATATTAATCCCAATTTGTGCACCCACCTCAGCTATTCCTTCTTTGGCATTACAGCCGAGGGTACATTTACTGTTTTAGATTCATGGTTGGATTTGGATAGTGGTTTGGGTAAGTAGAGAATATAATTGAATTCGAATTTATTCAAATTTCTACACTTATTCGATGCCCTTAGGTAACATTAAGAAAACAATCGATTTGAAACGCATCAATCCCAACTTGAAAGTCTTAGCTGTTGTTGGTGGTTGGAAAGAGGGCTCAACCAAATATTCCAGCATGGCTGCCGATGCCAGTAAAAGACAAGTTTTTATACAATCATCCTTGGAGTTTATTTTAAAGCATGGTTTCGATGGCCTGAATTTAGATTGGGAATATCCCGGTCAACGTGGTGGCAGTTCTCAGGATAAAGTTAATTTTGTTACTCTACTCAAGGAATTAAAAGAAGCGTAGGTATTCCCCTTTAAAATATTGTGTAACATCAACACTAATTCGTATTCTTTCAGTTTAAAATCCCATAAATTGGAACTGGGCATTGCAGTTGGGGCTTCAGCTGAATCGGCCAGCATTTCCTATGACATACCCAATATTGCCAAACATGTTGATTTTATAAATGTCATGACTTATGATTTTGCTGGCACCTGGGATGGTAAAGTGGGCTTTAATGCACCACTTGAGGGCCAGGGTAACAATAATGTTAAATCAGCCATTGAATATTGGTTACAACAGGGTATGTTTCTCGCAAACTCATATTGTATTAATTAAAATCACAATTTATTGTTTGAAATTTAGGTGCTCCTTCTGAAAAATTGATTTTGGGCACGGCTTTCTATGGTCGTTCATTTACCTTGGCTAATCCACAGCAAAATTCGGTTGGCTCACCGATTACTGGACCTGGTATTGCTGGTCCTTTTACGCGTGAAGCCGGTTATATGGGTTACAATGAAATCTGTTCTTTGGAGAATTCATGGAATTATCAATGGTCCAGTCCGAATCAAGTGCCCTACATCTATGATTTAAATCAATGGATTGGTTATGATAATGTTAAAAGTATTGGCTTGAAGGCGGAGTTTGCAAATGCTAAGAATTTAAGTGGTGTCATGATTTGGTCAATTGAATTCGATGATTTCCGTGGCAAATGTGGTCCAAAATATCCTCTATTGAATGCCATCAATAAGAAACTGGGTAATACCCAACAAGGCGGCAATGATGACAACGATTTCGAATCACACCCCGTACCAACATCTTCTTCACCATCTCCCATTGTACCACCATCGTCTACAACTGCTTCTCCAGTACAACCTTTGCCAAAGAATTGTACGGTTGATGGCTTCTTTGCCAATCCTGCTAACTGTACAAGCTATTATCGATGTGTTGCTGGTGTACGTTATGAACACCTATGTCCTGCAGGCTTATACTTTAATGAGTCTGCCTCCACATGCAATTGGTCTCAACTAGTTCAGTGCAATAATTGAATATAATCCAGTGGAATGAAATTGAAATAAAATTTTGAAATTTATTTTATGATCTCTAATTGGGAAGGAAGTCTGGATTAAGATATTTGAAGGGAGGAGACCAATTGAAATAAAGATTTTTAAATGCAAACTTATTGGGGCAGAAAGCCTATATTAAGATATCTGAAGGGAGGAGAGCAACCATAAGATTTAAGGACTCATGTCTATCGGCATTCACCTTAGTCAACAAGGAGGCTTGTAGTGCGCTCACAGTCCTCTTTAGTTCTTTCAGTCCACTCGTCTCAGATAAATTATGTCTGATATGGTGTCAAATCTAAAATGTTAGAAGCATACGAAGACTAAACAATCTAAACAAAAACATCGCTTCGATATTTCTACTAAATGCTCTGCATTCATTATTTTTCACTACGATAATGCGCACGCTTATTCGAAAAAAAAAATTTTTTTTACAAATTTCATTTTATTTGAGATGTCTGAGCTGGTGTTTGAACCGCGGACTTCCGTCTAATAATATAACACACTACCAACTAGACTGCGACTACTAGTATGCTTTATTAGCCTCATATTCGATCACTTCTTGATGAAGAAGAAACGCGATCTGGTATCACGTTAGGTATTGGCGGGTATTATTCCAGTACTCCATTCATTTATAAAATTAACACTCGAAACACTGTTGGTGTGAGATGCTAGGCCGTAGTCCTGGCTAAAGGGTTTCAGTGGCCAATAATGTGTGAATGTGCAGACAATCCATGAAGATGGTGTTACCTATCATAGAATAGCTACTCACTTAGGTTCAATTTCCCTTCACAATAATTTTATTCAACAAGTAAATAATAAAATAATTTCACTCCTTTATTTGCCTTTCTTTCAATTTATTCTTTCTTTTATTCCTTTTAACACTTAATCTGCGATGAATTTGTATTTTTATAGGTTTTCAGCACTTAACCAAATACGAATAATTACAACTTAAACTCTTTAAATCGAAATACAGAGATTGTGGGCATTCGAAACTGAACGTTTCGTTGTGATCACAAAAATAAAATTTTCCACAATTAACAGCATCGCGTATATAACCTTGTTTGCCTTGGCAGATTTGATTGTTCGCCACAATAGTTGGCTTGAATTCAGTTTGCGTACGTGATGTTGTTAGTGCTTCAACATTTAAATCGATGTGCATATTACCGTTAAGCACTTCATTAATAATGGTCAGCAGGGGATAACGTGTTGTGCCACAAACACCACGGAAATCATCCGATTCGATGGACCATATCATAATGCCGCCTAGATTTTCTTTCTTTACATAGTCCGCCTTAAGAGCAATGCTCTTTTCGTTTTCATAGCCAATCCATTGGCGGCCGCTATAGGCATAGGGTACCATTTGATTGTTTTCCCATTCAAGATTCCATTGGGATGGTTGCTTCTGGAAGATCTCGCACAGTTCATTGAAACCAACAATGCCTGGTTCAACGGAATATTTGCCAGCCATGCCACGACCCATATGAGCAGCACCCACATTGTGATTATTGGCATCGGCAAGGGTAAATGAACGGCCATAAAATGGCACACCCATGACAAGTTTTTCGCGTGGTGCACCTACAAAAAGAGACATCAAAATTTTGGAAATCATTTTCCATTTCCATTTTTGTAATTTTAATTATTCGTTTACCTTGAGCTATCCAATATTTAACTATGGCATCAAAATTTAATTGCCTAGCACGTTCAGTGCTATCCAAAGCACCCGCATATAGAGGAGCATTAATGCCTACAACTGGATCCCAAGGACCGTGTAAATCATAGGCCATGACATTAATTAAATCCAAATATTTGCTCATTTCGGGTATATTGTAGGAAAGTTCTGCTGAAAACTGTGCTGAGCCCACAGCAGCACTTAAAATATAACCGAAGGGTTCCAAACTACAAAGGCAACAAAAAAATTCATTAAAACAGTAAAAAAATGGTTTCCATTTTTCTTTTACATTTCTTACCCCTCTTTTAATTCTCTCAACCATATTAAATAGTTTTCACGATCATTATTTGTTAGCTTATGTCGTTGATTGGGATATTCCCAATCCAAATCGAGACCATCAAAACCATGTCTTTGTATAAACTGAACAACACTTTCAACGAATTTGGCTCGTTTAGCGGGATCAGCTGCTACAATGGAAAATTTCTTGGAACCTTCATTCCAGCCACCTACAGCCATCATTGTTTTCAAAGTTGGGTTTTTCAATTTCAATGCATTGATTTTCTTAATGTTTCCACGTCCATAATTATCTTCCATATCCAAATATGGATCAATGATTCTTAATTCGCCTGTCTCCTCAATGCCAAAGAAAGCATACATCAAATGTGTGCATAGGAAGGGATCAATATCTTTTTCAACATCAAATTTCCCCAACGACTGGCGATAGGTGGACCAAGTGCCATGATAGCATACCACATGCTCTGTGAACAGAAGAAAAGAGGACACAGTTTTAATAAAAGGACTCTAAAATTTTTAAGATTATAACATAGCCTATGGATTCGATTGGCTATTTCAAATAGTACTGCTCCGTTTGCTATGAAAGAAAGATAGGCACCAAAGTTAAACAAGCTTTAAAACGTTTCAGAATGTTTTTACCACAGAATTCCCAGAAAACTGCTGAGAGAAAGTCGCCTAAAAAATATTTTTTTTCATATTTTTCGTTTTATTCGAGATGTTTGAGCTTTGTTTTGAACCACGGGCTCACTTTTAATACGTTTCGTGTATCCAACGTAATATAATCGCACTTTTACGATAAAATAAAAAAGATTTGGTTTTATTGTTCCTTTAAGGAGCATAGATGGTATCTACTCCACCTTCTTATACGGCTTCCTTCATTAATCTTGGTTCTTCAACTAAGTTTTAAGTTTAAGTGATCAATCTATTGTAGCAGTTTTTAGGATGATAAGGTTGTCCTCTGTCCTTTCCTAAAAACAATTGGAAAATGTAGTAGCCAGGGTTATATAGTTGGCGAGCAAATGCTTTCCCACAAAAGAATCTACAGGTACTTGTAACGGATGCAACCATTCCTTACAGGTGTTTATTGCACTCATTACTTAGTTTATTGGCTATTACAACCCTTTAGTTAGGATTACAACCTAGCTTGTCACACCAACCCATGTTGTGGGTGTGTTAATTTTATCCATGGGTAGAGGGGGATCGACAGTTTAATGTCAACTTGAGAAACTTTCAAGGCAATTATATTTTACTATAAGAATTTTTTCCCAGAAGACTGTTGAAAGAAAGGCTGCCGAAACAAAAATTTTCTTCGTATTTCGTTTTGTTGCAGATGTCTGAGTTAGGGTTTGAACCAGTGACTCGTGTCTAATAAGCCAACACACTGTCTACTAGACCAGGGCGATTGTCTGCTTTCCTTGCATTAAAGTTGAGAAATTTTTTAGAATGGTCGAAGACAACTTTGTTATTCCAATATTTCCTTAAGATGGATGTTGACGTTTTTCTAACTTGTCCTTTAGTAGTTCTATTATAGTGAATGGTTCCTGTGGGTTCCCTATCAAAACAATATGATTCTAAGTGACTAAGCAGTTGAGCGCGTGTAATATGTCATAACAACTCAATTGTCATATAAAACCACACCTTATTTCCGTGTAATTAATATAAAAATAAAAAAACAAATAGAATATGAAACGCTACACGTTAGTTTGTCTCGAAGAAAATCTAGATCGCCAAAAGAACTATTATAAAAAGCCTATGGACGTGTTCCAACCAAATAAAACCAATTACGCACAATATGTTCTTTGACTTTCGAATACTCGGGGTATTTTATTACAAATAAAGTTTTGCTGATGATATTATTATTAAAAAATTATTTTCGTGACAAGCAACACACATTAATAATTCGAACATACTTCTTTCACTTGCTGCCACTGTAGCGCATTGCCATATTGTACACAATATGGCAAAGGTTAAACATTTTATAAACATATCCTTAGTTTCTTATATCTTCGATATTTATTCTTTGATTATTCTCTATGTGTTATCCTTAATTTATTAAACAAAAAACAATTAATTAAATTAGTCACTTGTATTAATTAATGAACGATTTTAAAACCACCGATACAAACGTAATGCACGGCTTCAACTGAAACTTATCAAGTGAAAATACTTGTATTTATAGGTCCATCTTTTTGGGAGTCCCCCACTCCTTTTAAATGGTTTCTTATGTTTTCATGTGGCATAAAATAAACAAAAACAATATTAATAAATAAATTGAAGAAAAAAAAGTTGTTATCGATTGATAAATATGTACCTACAGACACTTTACGATAAGGTTTTCACGCGAAAAAAGAAGTTTCACAAATGAGGCATCCATCACCTTCAATTATCAGACGGGGAAAAAAACAGATTTTTTAACGAAATAGTTTCGTTTTTTCTTCTTATTTTAATAGAAATAATATTAAAAGAGTAATAAATAGGTTAGTTTTTCTATTTCTTTAAAAAAAACGCACCCAATCGCTGGCAATCTTAAGTTTTAAACTTGAAAAACGTAAGAAAAATTTTACTTCTCGTAAAGGCATCAGTCATTCTATTTACCGCTTTTGAGATAAGATCACAAAATGTTTGTTTATTTTAAAATATTTTGCAATAACAAATGAAGCAAAAAATATTTTCCTTTTTTTTAAATTGTTTGTAAACATTTACAGAAAAATCAATAAACGATTATCGAAGTGCCATATGGCAGTCTCCATGATATCTTGTCTTCATTAAACTCACCAAGGCTTTTGAAACGTTTCAGTACTAGACGATATGATGTCAATGCAAGGATGAACTACTCGGTCAGCAGAAGAATCCACCAAGGTTTGCTATGTGATCGCATTAGAATAAATACTGAAAGATAATCGTCTCAACTCGATTATGCAGCAAGGAACACACTTCAAAATAGCCATCACATGGTCGACTTAACTGTAACGATGATATTTGTTACGATCAGTCTGCCAAATTGAATCAAATATTATGAGAAAGCATGCGATGTCGAACTGCAAATTGATATCAGCAAAGCAAAGGAAGTCTCCATAATCTAGAAGGCAGTGCGATGCTTATTAGACGCGAGACGCTGGTTCAACTCTCACCTCAGATATCTCGAACAAAACAAAATTTGAAAATAATATTTCTTCGGCGACTTCCACTCAGCAGACTTCTGGCCAAAAATCTCATAAAGTTGCGCAAATCTATCGTTCAGATAAAATAAACAAACACAACATGAGTGGTATGAGCAACTGGGTTTTAATTTTGACCATTTAGTTCAATCAGAAAGTTTCTACATCCTTGGCCACTTCGATAGGCTAACACAAAAAAAATTAAAAGAAAACATCACAGAAAGAAAAGAAAGAGTAAGAAAAGAAGAGTAAGTCGCCGCAGTCTAGTAAGTAGTATATTGGCTTATTAGACGTAAAGCCAGGATTCGAACACCCAGGTCAGACATCAAAACGAAATACAAAAAGTATTTCTTCAGCGACTTCCTCTCAGCCGATTTCTGGCAAAAACTCTGAGAGTAAATAAAATTGCCATGAAAAGTTTCTCAAAAATCTGTCGTTCGGAGTCGACTTTAAACTGTAGGTCCCACCACTCATGTATAAAATTAACACACACAACATAAGTGGTGTGAGAAACTAGGTCGTAATCCTGACTAAAGGGTTGTAATGACCAATTATGAATTATGAAGACTCACCACGAATTAATTTTCACAAAAAGCACCGTTTCCAGGCAACGATACTAGACAAAAGAAATTCTTATTCAATCATTCATTCATTCATATATGGTATATATTTATTGTATATATGTATGTATATAGATACATATCTTTGTATGTACAAGTAGGTATTTAAGATTTTTCAATTTTTAAAGCAAAAATAAATACAAAAGTGGTGACATGAAACCATACATTTGAAATATTCTGAAATTTCGCGGTGCCTTATTTTCATCATCAGGTATTGTGATGCCCCGTAAATTCTTATTGATTGCTCTCAGTAATGGATACCGTTTTGTACCGCATATGCCTCGAAAATCGTCCATTTCTACAGTCCATATCATAACACCACCTAAATTGTGCTCCTTCACATAATCCACTTTGAGAGCTAAACTTCTTTCATTGTCGTAACCAATCCATTGATTATCGCGATAGGCATAGGGTACCATTTCTTCAGGTTCCCATTCCAAGTGCCAGTGAGATGATTTCATTTTAAACATTTCGCACAATTCATAGTAGGCCAGTACGCCAGTCTCTTTAGTATAAGGGCCGCCTATACCCGTACCATTATGTGCATCACCCACTCTGTGATTTTTGGAATTCAATAGAGTAAAAGAAACACCAAAGAATGGTACGCCCATTACAATTTTATGAAGAGGGGTACCTAAAATATAATCTTGATTATGAAAGTAATTTAAATTTAGATTTTCTTACCCTGCTGGATCCAGAATTGTGCAATAGCATCAAAATTCCGTTGCTTAGCTCGTTCATCGTCGTCCGAAGGTCCAGCATAAAGTGGTGAATGTATGCCCACACCTTTACTCCAGGCACCCATTAGAGAATAAGACATAATATTTAGAAAATCTACATGCTTAACCATTTCGCTTATGTTGTAGATATTCAGAGCGCCATAACTAACCGCCTTGACTGCCGCGGTTAATAACAAGTCATAGGGTTTAAACCTTAAATATTAACACAGATAATTCAAAGTTTATGTTATGTAAAGTAAAGTAAAGTAAAGCTTTACCCTTCCTTTAGCTCCTTTAACCAAATAACAAAATTCTCCCCATCGTTATTTTTCAAGCCATGCCGCTCATTTGGATATTCCCAATTAATATCGAGTCCATTAAAATTATATGTTTGCAGTAATTCTATGGATGACTGCAAAAATGTGGCTCTCTTTGTTGGATCTGCAGCAACTATGGAAAAGTTAAGTGATCCCTCGGTCCAGCCACCCACCGAAAGTAAAGTTTTTAGGGAAGGATTTTTTAATTTCAAATTATTGAATATTTGATAATTTCCCCGACCCTTAATATCATCGTCCAAGTCCAAATCTGGATCATTTACCTTAAGTTCTCCGGTTTGCTGCAGGCCACAGAATGCATAGATCAGATGCGTGCAAAGTAATGGATTCATATCGGTTTCAAGTCTAAATTTTCCCAAGTTTTGTCGATGTGCTGACCAGCTGCCATGATAACAAACGATTTTTTCTAATGAAACAAAAACAACAAGTCGATATAAATATACGATTTATTAAACATACAAAATAATTTATTGCAAAAAAGTCTTGTGCAATGCAACAGTTATTAAAAGACATATTAGACGCGAACCCGCGGTTCAAACTCCAACTCAGGCATCGCGAACTAAACGTAATGTCGTAAAAAAAATATTTCCTGCGGTGACTTCCTCCCAACAGCCTTCTGGCAAAAACTCTGAGAGTAAATAATATTGCCATGAAAAGTTTCTCAAAAGTCTGTGGCTCGGAAACAAGTAGTATATGGGGTTGTGTGAGAAGCTAGATTGTGATCCTGACAAAGGGTTGTAATGATCATTTATGTCAGTAGGCAAGTAAGTGAGAAATTGACACTAGAAATAATTATGTAATGATTTTTATCACAGAAACTGATTCTTTTGGAAGCATCTTTTCTTGTTTACACATTTAAGTACTCATAACTTGTGGCCACTGTATGTATACAAGGCATGTAATGAATTTTAAGAAGAACAATTGTAACGACAGTTTAGATCAACACGCTAAATATGCAATTATTTAAACTATCCCTCGTATTGTTTAATTTTAAACTAACTTGGTTCTTCATCGGCCGTAAGATTATCACAATGTATCACAATACAAATTAATGGCAGTAACAATAAGCACTTCAAGAACATTTTCCTCACTTATGATCTTGTTTCAACAGTTTTTCCAATGCAACTAAATGATTTCAACAGAAATTCTATTAAATCTGTAATTTGCAATAATAATTCATTACTATTCATCTATTAAAAGTATACATTCAACGATAAGTAGTTGTAAGGCGCTATTTTTATATCATAATTTACATTGTATTGCATATACTGTGTTATATATCGTCTTAAAAATACCTTTGATTAATCAGTTTTAGTTGTATTTCTTAATACAATTCTACTACGTTGTGGTTTATGGCCATATTACCTCTTGGTTTTTTCTGTTAATTTTTTTCTTTTGTTCGAACCTGATGCATTGAATGATTGAGTGGTACTCAACTGTGTCCCTACACAGATCCAGTAAATACTTCACTTTGGGAAATACTTCGCAATGAGATTGAGTGAAGTAAACAATTTGGTTATTGCGTACTCTTTTAATAACGGAACAATTCTATACTAGGGAAATGGGTCAAGAACATATAGTGGGGCAGAAGGAAGAACGTTTGACCCCAAAGTAAAATATTTAACAGCAAATGAGGCAACTCACAAGTTTCTTTCAAGCGAAATTTCACATTATCGGAAGGTGTAGTCAATTTAACATCAACGGAAAGGATAGACAGACGACAGGGAAGTCTTACTTACTTACTTACTTAACTGGCCATTAACAACACGATTAGCGGATCTCATCCTGCCTTAAAACATCCTTCCAGGCGCCTTTGCTTCTTGAGCGCCTACGCCAGTTGATCACACCAATCGAGAGCATAACAGCAAGACTATTCGACAATAAGGTCGCCATGTGTGTGCACTCTCCTTTTATGAGGTTGTTACATGAAATGACGTCATCCTTTGTTGGATCCTAGATCATCTAAAAATTCGCCTTTGATGAGGCCAAAACTTTATTATGAAATAGTAAATGGGGTTTAGAAACCTATAACCGACGAAATGAAAAATGCGGACACTTAAGTAATTGGCAAAGAGTTATCCTTGCTAACCATCAAACAGTATTCTGAAGTTTCTCAGCATAACAGTACTGGAGGAGACTATATAAACTCCTGCCATAAGTGGGATTCTGTTTTAATTTAATAAACATTTTAAATTAAATACAATCATTTAATAAAATCCCAATGGAATTTGTTTTTGTGATACATAAGCTAAGAATGAACGCAGTTACATAATTGATAATTACAACCCTTCAGTCAGGATTCCGACCTAGTTTTTCATACCACCTACACTTTAAAGTTGACTCGGAATGACAGATTTTTTTTGCAATACTTTTTCATGGCAATTTTATTTACTTTCAGAGTTTTTTGCTAGAAAACTGCTGAGAATAAGTCACCGAAGATGTATTTTTTTCACATTTCTGAACTCTGGCTCGAACTGAGGCCTCATGTCTAATAAGCCAACACACTACCCGACTACGGTGACTTCATTACTCTAAGGTAATGTATAGTTTCTTATACATACTAGTATATACATATATAAGTATTTATAGAGTTGATAAATCAAGTTATTTTTAAAACTATATAACTGGTCGAATGCATGTGTATTGTAATTCATATAAATCTAGATTCTAGACGCAAAAAAAGAGTCTGAAAGTATATAACAATGGAATATGATAAGTATTTAAAGAGTTTCTTCTAAGTAACATACATATATATTCGCCAGTGTGACCACAAAGTCATTCAATACAGTTTGAAAGACTGTACAATCAAGATCATATTCGAGAAAATGTTTTTTAAATATTTCTTCATACTTGTGCTGGACTTTCTTGTGATACATCACTGCAATGTTGCAGCCAATCGACAGCAAAGTAATTTTAAAATAAAACTCTACACAACGAATGAATAAAAGAATTTATTTTAATAATATTGTGATGATATTTTTTTAGAAAAAATCATTTGCTATCATGGCAGTTGGTCAGCAGAACGAAAGGATTTGGAAAAATTTAGTCTTGATACGGATATGGATGCCTCACTATGTACTCATTTGATGTATGCATTCTGTGGCGTGCAACAAAATGGAGAACTTACTATAACAAATCCTCACTTAGATTTGGATTTGGAAAATTATAAGAAATTCAATAATTTAAAACAAAGAAATCCTTCTCTAAAAACTTTACTTTCGGTGGGTGGCTGGACCGAAGGATCACTTAATTTTTCCATAGTTGCTGCAGATCCCAAGAAGAGAGCCACATTTTTGCATTCGGCTATACAGATACTGCATAAATATAATTTTAATGGACTCGATATTGATTGGGAATATCCAAATGAGCGGCATAAATTAAAGAATAATGATCGTGAAAACTTTGCCATTTGGTTAAAGGAGTTAAAAGTGGGGTAAATCCTTTATTTTAGAAAATTTATTTCCAAAATATTTACTCATAAGCATTTTATTATTTTGTATCAAGATTTAAGCCGTATGGCTTTTTGTTAACAGCAGCAGTTAAAGCGGTTAGTTATCTTGCCATGCAGACTTATGATATAAAAGAAATGGTTAGGCAACTTGATTTTGTAAATATCATGTCTTATGAACTAAGTGGTCCTTGGAGTAAAGTTGTGGGTATACATTCACCGCTATATGCTGGACCTTCTGATCAAGATGAACGAGCTAAACAACGGAATTTTAATGCAATTGCACAATTCTGGATCCGGCAGGGTAAGAAATTGAAATTTAAATTGCCTTCCTAATGAATGTTGCATTCTAGGCACCCCACGTCATAAAATTGTCATGGGCATACCATTCTATGGTCATTCTTTTACCCTGATGAATTCACAAAATCATAGTGTTGGTGCTGCACATAACGGTTCCGGTATAGGGGGTCCCTATACTAAGCAACCTGGCATAGTTGTCTACAATGAATTGTGCGAAATGTTTAAATCTAATGACTCTCCTTGGCACTTGGAATGGCAATCTAAACAAATGGTGCCTTATGCTTATCGTGATAATCAATGGATTGGTTACGATAATGAAAGAAGTGTGACTCTCAAAGTGAATTACGTGAAAAGGCACAATTTAGGTGGTGTTATGATATGGACTGTAGAAATGGATGATTTTCGAGGTGTATGTGGTGCAAAACGATATCCATTACTGAGAGCAATCAATAAGGGTTTAAGGGGCATACCAAGTAAAAATGTAAAAAATAATACCCAGTAGGCCCTCCAAATAAAATCGATTGATTTTCAATAAATATGGTTTACCGTCGTTATAATGAAATTTTTATCACACACTATTTATGTTGGTTGCATTTGTTTACAAAATAATTACAAAATAAATAAAATTTTTGTGTTCTTATCTCAAAAGCTGTAAACAGAATGTCGTCTTTACTTTATTAAAGTTAATGACATTGAACGTGAAACATATTTTTCTTATTTTACTCAAGTTTAATTCGTTTTTTTATTTTCTTTCTTGCCAATTGAGTGTTTTTTTTTAAAGAAATTGAAAAACTAAACAATTCATTGTTCCTTCAATAATATTTCCATTAAAATAAAGACAAAAAAACAATTTCATTAAATTTCTTTTCATAAAAAAGGTGATGATGCCTCATCTGAAAAATACTTTTTTTCTTGCGAAAACCTTATCTTAAAATATCTGCAGGCAGATATCTTATCTTCTAATAGAAAAGTGTTTTCTTTCTGTTGTGACGCTATACGTGAACGCAGTCTCTTTACTGACCAAGTTGTCCAAATCAGGGGAGAAGAAATTGGTCAGCGCAAAAGCTGCACATGCCCGAAGAGAGCTGAGAGCAAATTGTCGAAAGGCAATTTGTAAAAAAATAAATATGGGACAATCCTATGCTCCTTACAGGTATGAAAAGATATAAAAAGAAACTTTTAATATTACGATATATTTTTATTCATTCAATTTTATTCAATCTATACATACATTCTGTATATCTATGGTATATTTATTGTGTATATCTGTTTTATATCCAAAATTTGGGCATGCATACTATGTATTTAAGATTTTATCCGTTTAAAGTAAAAAATTATACACAAAATTAAAATTAATGCTAAAATTAAGGAATATATCGGATATAGCCAGAAACTTCGCTGCACCTTATTCTTAACACTCATTATTGTTACTCCGCGTAAACCATCATTGATTACTCTCAGTAATGGATACGGTTTTGCACCGCATACTCCTCGAAAATCATCATAATCTACAGACCATATTGAAACACCACCTAAATTGTGCCTTTTCACGTAATCCACTTTGAGAGCCACACTTTTCTCATTTTCGTAACCAATCCATTGATTATCATGATAGGCATAGGGTACCATTTGTTTCGATTCCCATTCCAAGTGCCAAGGAGAGTCATTAGATTTAAACATTTCGCACAATTCATTGTAGTAAACAAAGCCAGGTTCTCTACTATAAGGACCCTCTATTCCCGAACCGTTATGTGCAGCACCAACACTATGATTTTGTGAACTCATCAGGGTAAAAGAGTGACCATAGAATGGTATGCCCATGACAATCTTATGACGTGGGGTGCCTAGAACACAACATTCATTAGGAAGGTAATTTAGTTTTCAATTTCTTACCCTGCCTGATCCAGAATTGTGCAATTGCATTAAAATTCCGGTGTTTAGCTCGTTCGTCTTGGTCCGCAGGTCCAGCATACAGCGGTGAATGTATATCCACAACTTTACTTGACCGATATCTTAAAGGTGACTTGATAATTAGAAAATCTAATTGCTTTTCCAATTCGCTTATGTTGTACGCGCTTATAGGTTCCGCGGCTGTGATAACTAATAAAAAGCCATGGGGTTTGAATCTTGAAGTGTGTAAAAACAAATATTAACAGACATTTTTGAGTTTATATTATGTAAAGTTAAAAACTATACCCGTCTCTTAATTCCTTAAACCAAATGGCAAGGTTTTCCCAATCATTACTCTTTAATTCATGAAATTCATTTGGAAATTGCCAATCAATATTGAGTCCATTAAAATTATATTTTTGCAAAAATTCTATGGACGACTGCAAAAATGTAGCTCTCTTGTTTGGATCTGCTGCTACTACAGAAAAATTAAAAGATTCTTCACTCCAGCCTCGTACCGAAATCAAAGTTTTCAGTGAAGGATTTTTTTGTTTTAAATTATTAAATTTCTTATAATTTCCAAGGCCCTTATTGTCGTCCAACTCCAAATGGTAGTCTCTTACTTTAAGTTCTCCATTTTGTTGCACACTACAGTATTCGTAGATCAAATGAGTGCACAGTGAAGGATCCATATCAGTTTCAAGACTAAATTTTCCCAAGTTTGGTCGCTCTGCTGACCAGCTGAGATAATAGCAAACGATTTTTTCTACAACAAAGGGATTTAAATATGGTTTATTACTAATGCAAGTATGTAAAGTATCGCAAATAGAAAGAAAATTAATTTTAAAAATGCTGAGTTTTCTTTTTAAAGATTTTAAAAATGCGTAAGTGAGCGGAGGCAGAGTAGAGGGCGACCTTGTCTGCATTGGAAGGACAAATCGATCAAGCCTTGTCATCGTTTGATATTTTTAGTAAATTTTTACAATGGCAGTGGAATCTATTGACATTTTTTTTAAATTTCGTTCATCTAATAATGAAACATATTTAAATCAGTTTTGGATGAAATAAAACTATTCATTCTAGCACTAACTAGAATAGATTAGGAGTGTGATTAGAACTTGATTAATATAGTGAATTATGTCAAAGACATTATTAGAAACACTTGGTTCAAAGAATCACTGCTTATCTAATTCTAACGAGAGTTTAGATCAACACGCTAATAATGCAATGAGATAAACTATCCCTCGTATTGTTTAATTTTAAACTGACTTGGTTCTTCAACGGCCGTAACATTATCACAATGTATTACATGGCAAATTAATGGGAGTAAGAATAAGTACTTCACGAACATTTTCCTCAGTTATGATCTTGTTTCTACAGATTTTGCAACGCAACTAAACGATTTCGATTGGACCCGTAATTTATAAGATGCATCACGCACCACAAAGTTTATTTAAGGCATACGCAAAAGGAAAAGTATTCCTAACCATTTTTATATTATTAAATTGTATTGCATATGTATGCATATCGATTAATCGGTTTTATATTTATTTTTAAAAATAATAATGCCTTATGAAGAACGTTCGACAACATCCGTATACATACATAGTTTAGTATAGCATATGTCATAAAAATTGCTAAAATTTAATTTAATTAAACGTACGAGATAAAATAAATAAAGCCACCCATGTACATCATCCACCAAAAACCAAATAAAATTTCTAATAATTTCCAAAGCCTTTATTATCGTCCAATTTCAAATATGAATGGACGCTTCACTATAAGTTCTATAGTTTGTTGCACACCACAGAATACATAGATCAAATGAGTGCATAGTGCCATAACAGCAAACGATCGTTTCTAAAAAAAATATAACCACAATATTATTAGAATAATTCCTTTTACAACAACAACCAGCTGTATTAAATAAAAAATTGTTATTTTAAGAATATTTTAATGGATATACATACATATGTATGTAAACTTCCGGCCGAAAAATTAAAATGTGGTAGTGAACTGAAGTACAATGCTGACAAAACAGAATTAAAGGCAAAAGCAGTAATCTGTTCAATGCCGCCAATTAATTTTTTGCATCCGTGATCCTGCAGCTTAACAGCTTCTTAAATCACTAAAACAAAAACAGGCAGGCTTTAGACCTATACGTGTCGATCATTTAGGCACAATTCACATTATCAGCGAACAAGTCCAACAAATTCTATAGCTGCCTTTATCAGCTATTTGTAGATTTATAAGGCGCTTTCAGCAAAGTATCAGGAACTGTGATACGGAGAGTAACAAGGCACAGATGCCATATGGAAATTGTAATATAAACCTAGGGGAAGTAAACACAGTTTGAGCAGGACTGATCCTACTCCTACTGGATTGTAGAAATAAACCACAACCAAAACACTACCACTCAATAATCGCTGGCACAAGTATCAGGTCTTCTATGATATCGACTATGCAGACCGCATACGATTTATTGTATGCCTATATATAGGCATGTCTTTGAGCGTCTTTTCTGTGATAGCAATTAAGCTGCCCATCTCAAGACCCAGTAATTGATGACATAGACAATGTCTTGACAACAGAAAGTTTATCAAGGCCTTTAATCGCCATATAAATAATTCATTCAATAAGCTGCCAGAGCTCTAACCTAACATCTACAAAAGAACATTACTGGAACGTCACAAGTAAAGTTACTTCTAAGCCAATCATCAAGTTAACTTGAATAACTTGATTGTTTAAACTGAAAGAAAAGCAAAAAAAATGATAAAAAGATGAGGCAGATGATATATGGGGAAAATGCTATGCTCCTTACAGTAACCAAGAGGTATAAAAAGAAACTTTTAATATTACGAAATATTTTTATTCATTCAATAGAAATCTATACATACTTCTATATGTATATACTATACTACACTATCCATTTTATATACGTACGTACATATTGCAATGCATTTCACATTTCTCATATTTAAAGTAAAAAGTGATACAAAATTGCTAAAATTAAGGAATATAACGGATATATCCTAAAACTTCGCTGGACATTATTCTTAGCACTCTTTGTTGCTACTTCTCGTAAGCCATCATTGATTACTCTCAGTAAAGGATACCGTTTAGCACCACATACACCTCGAAAATCATCCATTTCTACAGTCCATATCATAACACCACCTAAATTGTGCCTTTTCACGTAATCCACTTTGAGACCCACACTTCTTTCATTTTCGTAACCAATCCATTGATTATCACGATAAGCATAGGGAACCATTTGTTTCGATTCCCATTCCAAGTGCCAAGAAGAGTCATTAGATTTAAACATTTCGCACAATTCATTGTAGACAACTATGCCAGGTTGCTTAGTATAGGGACCCCCTATACCGGAACCGTTATGTGCAGCACCCACACTATGATTTTGAGAGTTCGTCAGGGTGAAAGAACGACCATAGAATGGTATGCCCATGACAATTTTATGACGCGGGGTACCTAGCACACAAAATTTATTAGGAAGGCAATTTATACTTCAATTTCTTACCCTGCCGGATCCAGAATTGTGCAATAGCATCAAAATTCCGTTGCTTAGCTCGTTCATCTTGGTCTGAAGGTCCAGCATAAAGCGGTGAATGTATACCTACAGCTTTACTCCAGGGACCACTTAGAGCATAAGACATAATATTTAGAAAATCTACTTGCTTAGCCAATTCGCTTATGTTGTACGTGTTTATAGCGCCGTAGCCAGTCGCCTTAACTGCAGCAGATAACAAAAAGCCATGGGGTTTAAATCTGGAAATATAAAAAAACTAATATTTACAGAAATTTCAAGAGTTTATGTTATTTAAAGTAAAACTATACCCTTCTCTTAATTCCTTTAACCAAACGGCAAAATTTTCACGATCATTATTTTTCAAACCATGCCGTTCATCTGGATATTCCCAATCAATATCGAGTCCATTAAAATTATATTTTTGCAGTAATTCTATGGACGACTGCAAAAATGTGGCTCTCTTCGTTGGATCTGCAGCAACTATAGAAAAGTTAAGTGATCCTTCTTTCCAGCCACCCACCGAAAGCAAAGTTTTTAGAAAAGGATTTTTTTGTTTTAAATTATTAAATTTCTTATAATTTCCAAAGCTCTTATTATCATCCAAGTCCAAAAGAGGAACATTTACTTTAAGTTCACCATTTTGTTGTACGCCACAGAATGCATAGATCAAATGAGTGCACAGTGAGGGATTCATATCAGTTTCAAGACTAAATCTTCCCGAGTTTATTCGCATTGCTGACCAACTGCCATGATAACAAACGATTTTATCTAAAAAGAAATTTATTTTTCAAGTAAAATTTTTAAATGCTAGTTTTCCGTTGCCAGATGGCAACATAATAACATTTCTGGCAACTGCCAATGCAACTAAAGTTCAGTTGAATTGCATAATTGAATATTAAAACATTGCACTTTTTAGTTTTGAACCTACGCAGCTGTTCATATGCCGTAACGTTGTTATGGTGTTTTACAAGAAATCTTAATAAAAGTAAGAATAAATACTTAAATAACATTTTCTCGAATATGATCTTGTTTTTACAAGTTTTCTACTTCAACTGAACGACTTTGTGGTCATACTTGCGAGTATATAACTTGAAGAAACTATTTAAATACTTACGAGTACGAATACTCTTCGATTTATTTTCACATTTAAATGCATTTTTATGCGTTTTCTATTTTATACTTGGTTTTTTTTTAATGACTCATTTTTATTTATCATTTTTTACTCTTTTTTTTTCTTTCAACAGATTGTATATATTTAACAAATTAAATTATGTATGTTACTATAATTATTTTAATTTATTTGAACTTTTTAAGTTTTGCCAATTGATTATTGCGTCTTAAAGCCATTTTTCTTAAACGTCTCCAGTACTGCTTAGTATTGGGATCCAATTCTTCTAAGGGTATTATGCGATCTACATTTAAGGTCCATAACCAATCGGGATATTCGGAGTCTGATTTTAACTGAAATATAAATAAATAAAATCGTAATCATAAAGGCTTATGTAAGAAGACACAGATAAGAAATTAACTGTCAGGTGATGGTAATGGACAGTTTGACAATAAATACTTCAGAAACTCCAATGACGATCGTAGAAAGTGAAAAAAAATTTAAGAACTAAAAGCCTAATATTTATTAAGTTTTTGAACGAATGGAATAAATAACACCTCTCAGCAGATTTCTGGCAAAAACTCTGAGAGTAAATAAAATTGCCATGAAAAAGTTTCTCAAAAATCTGTCGTTCGGAGTCGACGTTAAACTGTAGGTCCCTCGCTAATCATGTATAAAATTAACGCAGACAGCATGAGTGATGTGAGAAACTATTCCGTAATCCTGACTGAAGGGTTGTAATGGCCAATTATGTATGTATGCAAGTGAGTTTCCCAATAGGAAAGCGTCCACAAGGCAATTGCCTGTCAAGTGTTAAGAGAACAGATAAAGAAAAAGCAATAAAGTTGGGAACGTTTCTTAAGTTATACGAGTTTGATACAATGTAGGGTTTTGTAGACTACTCAAGCCCAATACATAAGTTCTGTGATGAAGAAAACGACTCAATAGAACACATATTTGTTACTTCCATGGCGTTAATACATCTCAAAAGGCAACACCTAAAAGCTTGTCGAGTACAAGGCCCAATGTTCATCAGGACAACATCGTTGGGGGAGACTTTAAAGTGAGGGCGGTAATATTGATAGTTTGGTAACTCTGAACAACAACACACAATGAATGTTCTACATAAACACATGACCTCGCCTGGTTCCACACACAGAAAACTATTAGGACCATAGCAGAATGTAAGACCCAGTGCACCTAACAAATTGTGCCTTACAACTTTCGAACTTTCTGCTTGCATTACCAGGTAAATTGTTAGACAACAAATCTTTCATAAGTTAGAAGTACTTTCCTCATGTTAAAAATTTTGAAACATATTAACGTAACGTAACATATGTTCATTTCTCGCATACGAAAACAATGCAAATACATAACGAAATTACATTACTGTTCGATAATCCTTTATCCTTCTTATTGTTTTTTATTAAACAAAAACTGGTCAGCAGATACGTCAACCTTACGAAACGTTACGTTATATTTGGCTAAGTTTTTAAGTTGAAGTCGTTACATTAAGTTTTATAATGTTGTTACCTTGATGTCCTCGCCTTTCTTCATTATATTACTGCCACATACATAGTTCACCAATTTGTTGGCATCTGTTTCTACTGGAATTTCTTTCTTCTCCATAATTGGACCCAATTTACCCAGTTTCTTGAGTTTCTTTGGTGTAGGAACTAAATACAAAGGATTTTATTAAGCAAACAATTTAATTTTATGCCAGTCCAGTAACCAGACGTGGAAATTAAAAAAAACTTACCGGCCGCATAGCAGCGCATAGCTACAGACGATATTAAACATTTCTGTTTAACTAATTGCAGAGATAAATTTAAAGTGTTTAAAAAACTCATTTTTATGCAATTTATTTAAAAAACAAAAGAAACTTTTTAATAATTTATTTAATAACCAGCACAATCTTCTTCTGGTTATAACAATTGTATAAAACTAACCTCAATTCCAAATGAAATGTCAAACAGCTCGAGTCTCGAACAGCTGTATAAAGTCTGTATACAACAACAAAGCAAAATAATAACACTAGACAGCTGTTGATTGTTTTCCTTTTTATTTATGATTTTATTTAAAAGATTTAAAAATGAGAAGTAAATAAACCGGCTAAAGGAATTTTTTTTGTTTTATTGGAAAATTTAAATGAAAATTGTTGTTAAAAATGCGTTTGCCTTCGAATAAAACATTGGTCAAAGCGGCTATATACGTTGGTGTGGCAGGCATATCGAGTGTTATGTATATGCGATGGAAACTTGAGGAACGTATACGTAATACAGAGTATTTTCGTGCTGCATTTCAAACCTTAAGGCAACACAGGGGCAAGTTGTTAAATAAAATAGTTGAAATCGAAAAAAAAAACAATAATAATTATAAGCTTAAATTGATTTTTACAGGAGCTGTAAGTCTGTTAGGCGAACCAATTAAAAATATGGGTTTTGATATTGGTGATCCCCAAAATAGTTGTGATGGTGAAACCGCCCACTTTGAGGTTGCAGTTAAGGGCTCTAAAGAACGTGGTAAAATGATTTTCTCCGCCACACGTCATGAAGAAAAAGGTTGGCTGCTTGACTCTTTAGAATTGGAATTGAAATCGCAACCCGATCGAAGATATTTAGTAAAGACCAATAAGCCAGCACAAAATTTAGAAAATAAGGAATAAATTATTGATTTTTAACCTTGCATACCGGCTTAATTTTTTATGGTAAAAACATTTGTTATTATTTGTTTAGGCACTTTGTTATCGCCAGAGGGTAACATGTCAGGTTTGTTAATAGTGGAATTTAAAGTTTTCCATATGCGACGTAAACATTATTTGGAGAGAATTGTATGGTATTGTGTTAATTATTTAGAAGCATATGTGTTTCAATTAAAAAAACATTAAAAATGTTAAGGTTTTTGTGAATAAAACTTATATAGGGTTTTAAAGCATTTTACAAAGCTGTACAGAGTTTAAATTTGCGCCATTACAATAGTTTTGCAGAAAACAAAACAAGTGATTATATGAAGGTACATGGTCCAGGCTGTGTGGTGGATGTATCCAAACATTTTACAGTAAAGCCTTTAATTTTATGGGGTTTTCATGTGAAAATCTGATTCAATTAAGTCTTGCAACCATCTATTGAATATAAATTCATACCAATTATAGAGTTCTGCAGGGATCGGAACAAATATTCACAAAGTAACCAAATGATAATCTTAAAATGCTAGATCCAGATCATATGGTGAGTGCATCCAATTTTTTCTGCCAAAGATCTCACAGTTTTTGCTAGATAATCAAGTGTGTGTATGGTCTAATGGCATACAACACCTTTTCCGTTGATCAATTCAAATTTAATTGAAGTTCTTTGTCAATAGCACCAATTAATTGGTGGCAGAAGAAATCAGAATTTAATTTCTTCTAACAAATATGTTGTAGCTACCGTTTTAAGCGCTAATGTTTAAACGAAACCAAAAATCTTTACTAGTTTAGCTTTATTTCGATTTGAATAAAAAAGAAATCAAATTATTATTAAACATTTTCAATTGTTTTTTTTTTTTTGTTTTCTTTTATAACATTATTTTTCGTTTATTATTGTAAACGTTTTCCTTTTAATTTTATTATAATTATTTTCAAATTGTTAATGTTTTATTTGCATAGTACATTATTTGTTTTTGTTTAATTAATTTAAATTTCTTTAAGATAATTTTAAATTTCATTTTCCTGTTTCGACAAGAAACGACTTTTACGACAAGAGGAAGAGGAGGGAGTTTTCTTGTGTTCTTTTTTTTGTTTTGTAGGGGAGGTTTTAAAGTTTTAAAAACTTGTGTTGTTTTCATTATTTTTCTTCTTTTTTTTAGTATTACTTTAGTTTTTAACATTTCTTTCAATATTTTTGTTTGTTTTCTTTTTTTTATAAAAACAAAAGCAAAAAACAAAAAAAACACTTATGCACACAATTACAAAAAAGAAAAAATGTATAGTAAAAATAAAAATAATTATATGAATATATATTTATAAGTATATATTTGCATGTATATCTAGATCGATAGAAAAAAAAGAAAGAAAAACAAAAAACAAATGATGAAAACCATTTTAATTTGTTTTAGTTATTTATACCTTAATAATTCTAATCATAATATTGATAAATTGTATACTATTACAGTTGAAATAGAAATAAAAAAAAATATTATTTTAATAAAAAAAAATGCTTTCATACTGATTTTTTTCTTAAAACATTCATCATTATACATTACTTAACATTATTATTTATAAAAATTATAAATGTGAACCAAAAGTTATTGTTGTGTTTAATTTAATGTTGTTGATATTTAATATGTGTGTGTATTATTAAATATTATTTGTTTAGCAGGCAGAAAGTTAAAAAAGTAGAAAAAAATCAAGGCGACAATATTTTATTTGTTTGTTGTGTGTTTGAACATTTAAAACGATATAACATCATATATATTAAAAAGTTCCCTTTTTTGTTTGTTTTTGTTTTGTTTATATTTTTCTGTTGCAATACTTGATTTAGTTAATTGATTGGTTGGTTGGTTGGTTACTTGGTTGATTGGTTGTAATTAACAAGAGAGGAACAATATAAAACAATGATAATATCGTTGTTAATTTAGTTAATTTATTTCTTTGTTCTGTGTTATTGTTGTTGTTGTTGGTTTTTATGTTTCATCGTATATTTTTTTGTATTTGTTTTTAACTTTTACTTTCCAAGAGGAAGACTAGTCGGCCTCTTAATAAATGATGTTTTTGTTATTGATTCAATTGATGCGGTTAATTTTGTTGTGTTTGTATTTGATGTTGTTAATAATAGAGAATGCGGCTGCGATTCAGCTTCCGCCATTTGTTGTCCTTATTGTGTTTTCAGTTCTTTACCGATACTATACGAAACAATTTTAGTCCAATCAATTTTAGTTCTTGTTATAGGCAATTGACGTCTCATGGCTTTGAAGGTTGTATCGGACATTGTTTGATAATTTTCTGAAATGGCCAACTGGTATTCATTCTCTGCCTCCTCTATGAGCCGTATAATTTCTTTAGCCATTTGTTGTTCATTGGTGACCACTACAGATTCACGGCATTCCTTTGAGGATACTAATTGCACATTGCCGTCTTCATAATAATGTACCTGGGAATTGAAAAGAGAGAGAGAGATAAGCATATATACTATGGCAATGTTCAATTACGTACTTGCACTTTTAAAACACCTTTTAATTCAGCACTCCCTGCGCCGGCTTGAAATGTAACGTGCCATTGCGAACGCCATCTACCATTCCAATAGTTTTTAGGTTGAAATTGGTGATCTTCGATGCAAATCGTTAATGTTATTTGACCACTTTGAGTTTTACCAAAAACGGAACAAACCTTAAATGTAAATAAATATAAATTACAATAAAATATGTGTCTGGTTCACGAATTTTCACAACTTGCTAGCACGATAATAAAAAAGCTTATATATTGATCGTATATTAATACTAACTAGCCTGAATATGTATCACCTGAATCATACTACTTTACCCACAAAAAATACATTGTATGAGTTTTATTCACTCAAAATAATTTAATCTTAAAATAAATGTAAAACGTTTTCTCTATTTTCAAAATATGCCAAAAGAAGTCACTCAACTAAACAAAAAAATAAATAATAATAGCCCCGAAAATGATCACCCGATCCTATGTCTAACACATATTGAAAACCATCACAAAAATAATATTGGAACCTTGAAATGCACAACAATGCCCATTCCTCTGAAACACCTGAGTTGTTATTCCAGATATAAGCATTGAGAATGAGTTCATCATGGTCTAGATAGTCAATAATAAGCCAATGAATTGATGGAGTTTCAAGAGCATCGAACACAGTAACACCTAACCGTAGTTGAAGTTGTCCAATTAAAACTTCCCCTGCAATGTCTCCATTGAATCAAGAAATAAACAAGGTTTGTCTAGAATTCTTCACATCTCTCTTAATAAACATGCCGCATGATGTCTTCTTTGCAATTGTGCAACACCTAACCCTGTCAAATTAACCCTTTCTCTATGCAAACTACATGGCATTTTAATCAGTGTTTAATTGTAATAAATTTTACTTACACCATGCCTGTAATGACTGGCGGTATAGGCTAATGTTTCAATATCTAAGGCGGCTCTCCATGGTTCAGCTGATATATCAGGCTCGACATCCTGATAGTCACTGGCTTCCTTACGGAGATGATCATACTTAAATGACTGTTTAGTGCGAGGATCATAGAAACGGCCACCACCTAAAATAATAATAACAATGAATAGATAACAAAAAAAACAATGAATTTCGTAACATAAATAACCATAACCAACATTTTTGTTCAATTTAGTTCACTTCTTTTGTGCGATAAAGAATATTAACGAGGGATTTACTTTGTTTTGACTCATAACAGCGTTTGTTTACGTATAGGAAAACTGAATTTCTCTCCCCCCTCGTTCTGTTATATTCAAACGCTTTCATTAACACACTTTTCATATATACGCCAAACATACACACACACTAAGCATACACTCTCATTCACTTACACATGCACATGTACAGTGTATATTCCTGTGTATATTATGGATATTTATATTACCATATATGGCATATGCACTTACCTAAATCATTAAATTCAGAAATCACGGCGTTATGTTCACTGCCCTCTATGCGTACCGGTGTCAATTGATCTTTATTATATTGGGCAAAGGCGTGGCTGGCACCTTCTTTTAGCAGTGCATCATTTTTCAACAATTCACGAACATCATTAAATACCTCATTGAATTCACCCGGTGGAGCGTGTAGTATAAAATCGGATACAATGCGTACTTTTTCCGTATCACTGATTTGTGTTTGATCCATGGTTCAGCACGATTTTTGTGTTTTTTATTTCTTTTGTGAAAGCTTTTATCAAAATGTTTTTGTGTTGTCGGTCGATTGTGTCGATTTCGATTTGATTGATGGTGTACCCGGAGAGACTTGGCAGTGAAGTGCAACTTTCAAAGATTTTTTAATTTTAAAAAAGCCCAATTACAGTTAAGTTTCCATAAAACTTTGAAAGTTTATAATACTCAAGTTCCTTAGAAAGGTTTCAAATACAAATATTCACAAAATCTTCAGTAATTTCTTTATTTTTTATACTAAATCTTGCATTTGCTAAATGGATGACAAATCTTTTGCAAGAAAAAAAATACTACAACAACAATTATGGCAAGTGCAGTCACCTACAACTTTGGCAGCACTGTATTAAAGGCGTTTCTACATAAATATACAGCAGGCTTGCATTTTATGTTATTGTGTAAAATCAGAGTTATCAAAAAAACAGAAAGAAATTAAAAGATGTTTTAAGAATTTTTAAATCTATGTTAAACTGTGCATTTCAAATATTTAGTTTTATTGAGAATAGTGTGCATTTGACAAGAAACACATTTCGTAATAAATATTCCATTTTTCATTACAATTTTTGAAATTTTTCTGTCAAAAAAAAACCGAAACAGTTACAAGGTAATACAAAATTTAATCAAACACTACAATGACAACTTAAGGATTAATAAAAGTACAATATTATTTCAAACTTAATTTACTTCGTAAAACATTACATTTTTTCATATGTTTCGGTAAATGAACATATCTTACAAGTATGCGTATACGTATCGTCTTCCTCATTGTAAGTATCTTCACCGTATTCATGGATATGTGATGCTTTTGTTTCCTTGGTATACAAACTACTGCGAACCTCCATGCGTAATTGCTTCATTTGTTTATTATATTTACGTATTTTGCCAATTTCGCGTTTATCCACAAGGTTTTCGTGTTGACGCATTAATTCCTCTTCACTGCCCCACACTTCCATAGCACGCTTCTGGATTTGTAAATGCAAATAGAGCTTCATTTCACCCCATCTTATGTTATGAGGGTTCTTGCGGCTGATATAACGCAAGGGCGGCTCTCGTTTATCAAAATCACAATCCTTTAGCAAATATTCAGCTTTGGCTTCTGTACGTGTAATCAAGGAATGTTCACCATCAGCATCACGGCATTTGTCGCAGACAGCGTAATCGAAATTATCATATAAAAAGGAGTCTACGAATGCATCGCCACACTGTAAACATTCCTGATACTGCACAGGTATGGCAATAGATTCATGGACAACGCTGACAGCGTTTCCCGTACTGCCAACAGTTCCATTATTTTGCAAAGTTTGAGAAGCTTGCACGGGTTGTTCAATTAGAAAACCACCGCCACTATCAATATATTTGCTGCCTTGTACTTTAATGATAGAAGTGGTAGCATCACCGGCATTGGTATCCCTTCAACAAAGACAATCAATCAATTGTTGTGTCTGCTATTTCTGGTTTTACTTACTTTTTGGCCAAAGCATAAGGATGACTGACTAATTTAGCTTGCTTTAAACTCAAGGCCTTGATTCGATTACGTTCTATGCGGGCCTTTTGGGCATCAGTTAGAGCGGCAGTTTCCCCTTCAGACATTTTAAAATATTTTTATTAATTTTAGTTGTGAAATAACTGTTTTTAAAAATTTACGCCAATTTAGCCACTTATAGGTAGCAGTACAAGAATATAAACAAATATAAATTCTTCTTCTACTTTATTTGGCATTCACAGCAATTGATAACAATACGTTCTAATGGTTGTGAAGATAACAATGGATTTTCAATTAGTTTAACCCATTTAAAACTAAAATCAAAAATTTTGAAGTTTAACGAAAAAAAATTTTGAACTATACCTACTCATTATGCCCCAGAGCCATATAAATATCTTTCAATTCTCTTTATGAACCCTATTAGATCCTCAAGCTTGAAATCCTTGAGATCCATCAGTTCCTCAACAAACGGACTACCTAGCTGTTTCTGCCTACGAATCTGTAAACAATACCAATGACATAACTCATGATTCATTGTCCCTTGTGTCTTTTTACATACATACATACATAATTGGTCATTATAACGCTTGTCAGGATTACGACCTAGCTTCTTTCCTGTCGCTCTCATCTCACGCTTACTCATGCTTAGGACTAGTTTCATATCTATGGTATTGAGCTCTTGCAATCTACAAAATCCCCTTAAGCGATTGGTGAGTGAATCGAATTATTCTAAAGGAAAGGCCCATTAATGATTGCATTCGCAACTGCGTATAGCCATTAGATGATCCAGCCTGTATTTCCTCTATTGGAAACTCAGCTTATTTTAAAACCAGCTTTATGTCACGTATGTGTCAGTTTCTTCATGATACCAACTATCAGTCCTGTGAAACGTTACAGTTTCTTACTCAGTTCGAAAATAACTAGGTAATCGAAGCAGTGAAGTCCTGCTGTATAGCCTTACATATTCCTGCACTATTTTCCCAGTTTATTTATTTAATCCATTGTATTTTTTATTTTCTTTGTTTTTTTCCGATTAGGTAAGTGCATTCGTCAGCGTTTGATTAGCCTTCCAACCCCTTTTGGTCTTTGGTCATAATAAAACTACAAAAATCTGCAGCCCGCAATTTCAATTCATCAATATGTATATACATACATATTTAATTACAGATATATATGTACATATATAACCTCAACCCCCTACGCTATGATAAATAAACTATCACACAAAAGATAAAAGTATTCAATTTAAACAGGTTTAAAACAAATTTATGCCTATAAGAGTATTTTCCATTTCAAACCAATTGATAGTGACACTTCTTTCTTACACACATTGTAACAATAAGGAGAGAGAAAAAGAAAAACAATTACCATATGTTAAACATATGCACTCTTTTCTTTTTTGTAGCATAAATGCATAGAATTTGATAGAGGGTGAGTAGTTTCCCTTAAAGAGCCCTAATGGCAGACCACCCCTGATAAGTGAAAAACAACAAATTTCATACATTTACAATGGCAACGAGAGAGTAAGAGAGGAGATTAATTGCTGTGTTTCAAATGCATGTGTGTGCAGAAGAGAGTGAATGAACGAGAGAATTGTATTGTGTTTGTGTATGTATACGAGACGTCAACTGTAGCCGAACGGCTAAGCTACACAAATTTCAACAGCCTGTTCATTTTCTATACTATACAACATTATTCAGTTGCTTCGCATCCACGTCGGCGTTTACGTCTTTACTTTACAAATCGGTTTTTCAGTGCAGATGAAGTTGACTACTTGAAATAAAAATAATCTTGTTTTTTTTTTTATTTGCAATTGGATTTCTTAAAAAGAAAAAATAAACACATACAGCCAAGAAGAGTTTACTGTGCAGTAGCGGTCCCCGACATCTATATTTTTTTCTCAAAAAAAAAAAAAGAAAAACAAAAACACCTCTTTTTTTGTTTATTGACGTTAGCATAGAAAAAATTCTGTTGAAAGCAAATTTTTTAGGCGCTTAAGTTTGCGTCGAAAAAAAGAAGAAAAAGAAACAAAAGCATCAAATTCTTATCAGAAAAAATAATAAAAATAAAGAAAACAACGGTCACAAAATGGATACTAAAATGATATTAAATGATACTAAAATGGATCCCGCTTTAGAACAACAGTTCGATTTGAATCTCATAGAGGCAGTGAAAATGAACCCCGTCATTTACGATCGTTCTCATTTTAACTACAAACATTTCGTTAGAAAAGCTCAAACTTGGAAACAAATCGCTGAGTCTTTAGGAGTACCAGGTAAGTTTGTAAGTCAAAAAATTTAAAAAAATTTTCTTTCAAAATACACAAAAAAGGGGTAGTTAGGTGACCATAATATAAATTTATGTATTTAGTTATTCTCTTTCAAGTTTAACATATTAGCGTTTTCCGTGGTAAATTGGCGGGCAAAATAAAGCTTTTTTTCTATAAAACGCATTACAGTACAAACTTTTTAATAATCTAAACGTTTATTATGACTTCCGACTGTTATCATTACCGATACCGTTGAACATTAGAAATATATGAGTTTCTTATTGCAATGCAAATTAAGCGTTTTTATTAATGGGTTAAAATCGCTAAAAATCAGTTTTTCGACACCCACTTACCAGGAGCTAAGGAATGTGGAGCTAATAAGAAATTAACATAAACTCAATATTAAAACAACTCGAATAATTTGTTAATAAAGGGCTTCAAATACTTATATCTTAATTATTACGTTCTTTATCCAATTTAAAAATTATTATAAAGCATGCTTAGAGAATCCAAGGTATATCGGAGTACTGAAGACCGAGTGCCATTTTTGGGCTAACATGTCATAAGGGATTTTTTTTTGAACAACCTGGTAATGGGAAGACTGAGCTAATTAATTTTGGCTATATTATACATATTTTCAACCGGCTGGCTTACATTTTCGACTTTATCCAACACAAAGTGTAAAATATGGCATCATTTCTGCACTGGTGCCAATTTTTGATCCGCTCTTTAAAATGTATTTATTAGTTTAATTAATTTGTTCATATTGTACAACGCGAGATAGTTCTGTTAGAAAAATAGTAATTTCATTTTAGGTTAGGTGAAGAACCCTGCTTGAAGGCCAAGATCTCATTTAGGACCATTGTGATACCACAATAAATCTCCAACCCGGGAATTAAACACTTCCTAAGGGCAATTTGACAAGAGCATGATATTGACACATACTTTCAGCAATAGACGGAATGTCAAGTTTTCAACATATCTTCCAATAGGACAATGGATTCAATTAACTACTCCTAATATGTGATATCAATATAACAAAATAAAAGCCAATAAGAATACGTACATAGTACAGCATAAAAGTGTACATTGTCTCTCAGGCGATTTAGTTTAGGTGGGTAAAACGTATTTTTAAAATGATTAGCTGTTTTCCGATTTCTTGATTTTAGCAACACTACATTGATGCGAGGTTGATTGTAAATGTATGGGTGTGTGTATGTACTTGTTCACGTATGGTTTATTTAATGTTTTTGCTGTTGTTAATTACATTATTCCTCTCTATTCAGGTATATTGTATGTAAATATAATTCAATCGTGTTTTTTTCACGAATCTACGAAGACCGACCTTTTTCAAATTTTGCTTTTTAGGAATAGGAAAACAACAACAATTACAATACAAATAAAAATATGATAACTATTCCACATCAATTAATTCACACATATGAGACCACAACACAAATAAAAAAGAACAAAATACGATTATAATGAAACACCACCATCACTAACAAAAAAAGTGGACTTTTTTGCTTTGGTTTCTATTTACATTCTTCTACTATTATTATCAGAAATGTAATAATTGTGGAAAAAAACATGATGAGCGCAAAATTAAGTAAAAGGCAAAACAATTCCATTAAATTCTCTTAATTATTTATGTTTAAAAGATTTCGTCCGTTCGATCCTCTTTGTCAACACCGTTCACACACAATACAAAATGTTTGAAGTTATAAAGACCATCATTTGCTACAAGAATTTGTTTCTTCAACAAAAAAAAAAAAAGAAAAAGAAAAAAAAACAGAAAACAGAAAAATCCAGCTTGTATCCCATATAAAAATAAAGTGCTGCCCCGTTTGACATCATACATAACAACATTCAACTGTGTGTAGTAACAGCGACAGGGTTTTGGAGGTGGCAGAGAGGTACGAAAAAAAAATTAACCAAACCAACAAAGCTGAAAAAAGTCGTCGTCATCTATCCCGTCAAAGCAATTGCATTGTAAGCGAAAAAATAAACAAGTATTCACTACGCTATTGTACGCGTACGTCTGTCTCTTCATCCAACATCGAGTCAACCTACTTAAGGTTGCTTTTGTGCTGTATATGCGCGTTATTGTTTTTGTAGTACTGTTGTTAACTCATCATATCGGTTGTGCTCGTATGTATTTGTATTTGTTTGCTACACAAATTTTGTTGTGTCGTCGTTCACATGAACGTCGTCTATTTTACGCAGCTGTACTTTTTTTGTCAGTGCGATGAGCGACGTTGTCGTATTCGTTTTTAATATTTGTTTTCTCTTTGATGTGTTTCTAATTTTGCTGTGACTTTGCTACTCACGTATTACACGTGCTGTTCTCTCTTTTCCTTTTATTTTTTTCTACTGTGCTGTTTCTTATTGTTTGTATGTGTTTTTGAACTCTAGCTCTCACTCTCTCTCTCACTTATACATGCCATGAGGCCTTTGTAAATTTGCCTTATAAGCGCATGTGTGTTTTGAATATAAGTTAAGCAGATGCTTAGCTGAGTTTTATTTTAATAGGGGTTTCGACTATAAAATCTGTGTCTTATTAGATTTTTTTCTGTAAAAGAAAAAAAAAGCCAAGGTATTTACCGTAATAGAAATATATGATGGTTTATTTAAACTAAATATGTACAATGAAATAACAATGAAAAAATTATGCAAGTCATCATGGGATCTTTGTAAAAACATGCCAATGATTGACGTCATTCGTTAATATGTTTTTAATAGATAATTCAATAAATAATTTACTTTTTTTAATTGCAAATTTATTTAAACTTCGTTTTAATAACAACAGAAAAACTTTTTCAAAGACAATAAGGTTATGAAAACACAGAGTTCATAGAGACTACAGCCTACAACAACAACGGTAAAATTCAGATTACAAAAGCTGGTCCAAATTCTCATGGTTTAAAGAAATAACATGTTGTATAAGTACATTAACTGCGAAGACGAAGTAAATCGTGATCTTACCGATTATTATTGTAAAATAACCCCGTCGTAATACCCCGTTCAGAAGTTTGAACATTAACTTTCTTGCATTATATGCAGTGTTGACATGCTAGAGTTCCAATTTTTCGTTTCAGGTTTTCTTCAATACTGGATTCTATATTCGCCCCAATTTCTGTGTAATTTTAGATATCAAAGGGATATTAACACTCAGATAACGTATGTGACAAATTGTCAACTTTAAAGGTAGACACACTTAGGCAACATACATATGGTCCATTGAGATACCACACAATGCTAGTTTTCATATCCACATCAACTCTTATTATTAACGACTTGTAATAAGTTTTTTTTTAAATATTTTTTTTTTACCTGTTTCTATTGCAATTACAGAGCAAAAATGCACAAAACGGTGGAAAAGTTTACGCGATAAATTTGCCAGAGAATTGAAAATTAGCCAGGACTCAAGATGGCGTTATTTTAAGCAGATGTCATTTCTTATGGAATCGATACGACAATATCGCGAATCTTTGTTAGGCAAAGTAACTGCTGCTGGATTAGCAGCAGCTGCAACAACTTCTGTAACTGCTCAAGTGGAAGCCCCACAACAAACTCATCAACACCAACAGACAACACAGCAACAAGTGGTTGATTTATTTACCACACCATTTAATGGTAGTGCCACAATTACGACTCAATCATTGGCAGGTCATCAGCATGGTGAGTTCTGGGGTGATAATTAAAAAAACAGACAACTATATAGTGTTAGAAAGAGTAATTAACCAATTTTCTTCTTTTGTTTCGATACTTTAGCTATTGTTGTTACCGGTGATGCGGCTCAATTGGCTGCAGCAAACAATGCAATTAAAGATCAGAAGACGTATTACTATGAACCGGCTATGAAACGTGAACGCATTGGAGATGATGACCAACAACAACAGCAGCAACAACAAACGCAACAGCAACAACAGCAGCAACAGCAACAACAGCATCATGATATGTTAAGTTCGATAAAAATATTTCAGAACAGCATTAATCAGGGCGTCAGTGCCGAAGATCAATCATTTGGTGTGGTCGTTACGGACATGCTAAATACGCTGGGCGTACGGCAGAAAGCAGAAGCAAAAGTTCATATAATAAAATATCTCACGGATATGCAGTTGCTGGCTCAACACAATAAATACTGAGATACGGTTATAACAAGCGATAAAACATCATCATGTACAATATTTCAATTTCACCAACAACAGCAGCAAGATATTACCACTTTAACGACAGCGACTAGTGTGGCAGACGATGACCTAGAAGATGACGACGAAGTGGAGGACGATGACGACGATGAGGAAGAGAGTTCAACCGGCCAACAGTCTTTAAAAGATGACTAGCCTCTGTCGCTTTTCCTGCTATACAGTGTTTCACACATCGAATAATTATGTTGGTGTGGTCCGAATTTTGCTAAGCAAATACACAAGCAGCAGGAAAAGAGAAGTAATATCAACTGCCATTAAAAAAATTCAAAATTTGAAAGCTATTTAATTTTAAGTATGATTTCATTAACGTCTATGCTACAGCAATCAATCACTACAATGCAGTTCTACTGTTTCTATTGTAATTTTGTAAATATGTTTTCTTTCCTCTTCCCTAGCTTAAGGTATATACGTACATATAAATTTATATACATTTATAAATATATAATATATTCTTATGGACTAGCCATATACATATAATTAGTATAAGCCTCTTAGAATTTTAGAACCCTACAACTTTTATATATACACACACGTATGCATATAAACAAAAACAGAAAAAAATTAAAATAATTAACTGTATGGATAGTATTTGAAAAGGTTTTGTTTTTATATATGAAATAATTTTGAAATAAATTATGTTTGAATTATCTTAACTTATTCTAAAATCCTATTTATTTTAACTTGATTTTTTGATAGCAATACTCAATACATTGTATCTGATTTTTGTTTTTTCTTTGTAACGCGGTCCTTGGCATGTAGAAAATGCTGTTGCAAAACTTTATTCATTTCTGCACCATCTGCACTACAAAATTTTCTTCTACAAAAATCTGTTTAATAAATAGAAAATAACGATCAGTATTTAGTTTAGAAATAACAAAAACAAGTACCTTTTAATATAGTGGTGATTTTAAATTTTTGTATGCTCGGCTTGTCGGGCGTACCACGCCAGGTTAAATTTACAGCCAGCTCATCTGTGACAATCTTTCTGATTGCTGTTCTTAGAAATGAAGAGTAATCCTTGGCATCAATTCTCTTAAAGGATTTTTTCTATCGAATTGTTAAACTTTTAATTAGAAATTCATCTTTTACACTTTATTTTCATTTATCTTACCAATTGAGCAACCATGTCTTCATCTTCTGCCAGCATAATGTCAAATTCTTGGAAATCACTCATGGAATTAAACGGCATCTCTGGCAGATTAGGCGCCTCATATTCAGAGTCACTATTGGCATTTTTAACTTCATTTAATTGGGCTCTTAAAGCTCTAACCTCTCTGGTCAAATTTATAAACATTTTCTCATTGAATTCATCGCTCTTTTCCACTCTTTCCTTTAACAAACGTACTTGAGCTAATATTTTCATTGAAATTGGCATTTCAACATCATCATCATCTTCATCCTCATCATCGTTATCCTCCAATTTTGTATCATAATCTTTAGAATCTGAATCGGTACCGCCATATGGCATATCGTGGGTATTAAGTTCTTCGATTTTTGTACGCTCATTCCGAAATTGATGCAACTCATTGCGAAGAGCTTGTACTTCGTTCGTTAAGATTTTTAGATTCTTTTTGTTAGCGTCATCGTTTCTTTTAAATGTTGTTTGCAAGCCCTTTACTTCACGTAAAATTTTCAATAAAATTTCACGTTCGTCAATTTCAATTGGATTTTTTTCTATAAATACAGTTTGGGTGAAATGGGTTAATAAACCTGTAACATAAAGAATAAGTGGACAATTTTAAATACCTGTATTTTGAAGGGCCATAGTTAATTTATTTTTTTTTTTAACTAATTCCACTTAAGTTGAAATGATGTTAAGGCTACTGTATACTCAATTCCTCGTTTGTTGCCATCTGAATCCCTAATGGTTTTTATATTCTCAGTCATGGGATGGTCTCATCGTGGAAAAGAGAATATTTTTACATGTACTATTAATCCGAGGTATTGCAGAGTATTTTTTACAGACATTATAATTGTTACCGATAGACAGGTGGCCAATAGGAAAAAACGTATATAAAACTGTATACATAAAGAAATTAATTCTTGACGAAAACGATAATTTATCCTTGTAAGACGAATACAGTATCTACTTCATTGAGTTGTTAACCATTTCCATCGAAATCCTACCGCATTGCTCGATCTCAGCGATGTCTTGACTACTTTATCTAAATACGCTGTGGTTTAGACGGCATTGGCTTATAGTTGCTTGTTTGCAAATTTGGTTGTTATAAAAATAATCGTTTATCATTCTTGCTTTAAAATTTGTTTATTTATTTTTTATATTTATGCATAAACTGAATCTGCATTTAGCGCTCTTTTGTCACTAATATTTGGCAGCACTGATAGTATTACAAAGCAAACCAGAAAGTTTTTGTAAATTCTGCTATCGCCTATTTTGTGGCATATAAATAAATAAAAACACTTAAAAAAGCCCCGTTAAAACAACACACTTGTAAAATTTACTCAAATTTAATTCATTTATGCTCTTAATTATTCCGTTTTTAACACTTTTTGTACACGGTAATTATTATTTAAGATTTTTCTGACGATAATTTTTTTAATATAAACTAAAATGCTCATCCCAGCGATAGTTGAGAAGAGAGATAATTTTTGTTTTGAAGAAGTGACACTTCATAATATTAATATTACAAGGCGTTATAAAACAATAACAGGCAGCGGCTTAGAAAAACAATCGACTTTGAGAGGGACTATATTTGGTTGGCAACACTATGTTCATTGAGTGTACTTCTTTTATTCATCGGGTTTAATAATTAATTATCCTTAATCCAAACCCAAACCACGTCATTCGTAATAATGCAGACATGTCGGTGAATGCCTCCGCTGACAGAGGTGAAAATTACTTATACTAGACACGCACCGTCCAATTAACAATATACAGTACATTGATTTATGGTAATACAGTACCATTTTCGAATAACGGCATTTTGGTGAATTTCGATTTTATTCACCACACCGGATAAATTCACCACATTTTGTAAAAACTCACCACACTGAAAATTCACCTCACTTAAAAAATTAAAAATGAACAACAACCGAAGACCGCGGGCACGCGCAAATTACAACAACAACAATACACACAAACAACACGGGGATTAATTCATATATTCTTCTCCAAGGAAATATTTTTTTAATTACTTACCTTTTTTACCTGTGGTTGGGTTTCGAACCGTGGCTTTCGCCTGATAAGCTACTAACACTACTACCTACAAACCTAACAAACTGCGCTTAATTTTTACTTATTTAACCGGAAACGGAAAAAGAATGTGCGAATTAGTTTAAAAAGAGCGAACAAAACGAATTTTTCTAACTATCAGTGTTGCCAGGAAGAAATAATTTTCAAACTTCGTCAGTGTTGCCAGAATGATGGATGACCAGAGCTGCAAAACTGAAATTATAGCTGAAAAAGTACTTATTTGCATCAAATAGTACTTTTGTAAAAGATACACTTTTACAACACCTATTTATTACATTTAGACACCACAGAAGGAAGTCGCCAAGGAAATATTTTTTTATTTCGTTTTGATTTAGAAGTGATTAATTCTTCTCTACTTTAGCGTTTAGTTGAAAAGCGCAAGACATCATAATATGTAATCATAAAAAAGTACTGAAAGCGTAGCGGTGGTACTGCGTTATTTTTGAAATGAAAAAGTACTGAAAAAAGTACAAAAGTACTGAATTTTTCAACACTGTTTCTTCTACATACATTCCTTTTAGTTTGAGTTGGTTGCTTGGTGTTGTTGGTTGCATTTGGCGGACGAGAGAAACGTGAAAATCCGAGCGAACCTCTTAACAGAATAAAACAAGATCGTGATCGGTTAATACATACACATTGAAAAAAACAAGAAACTTGTTTGCCGGAATTGAAAAGTGTAGAAAATATATTTTGTAGTTAAAATATCAGTAAAAAACATTATTTATTAATTAAAAAGTGTTTATTTCATATGAATAAATAAGTAAATAATATTGTATGGAAACAAATTTTTTTTATTCATACTTCTCAGTAGTTCACCTTATACTATTATTACAAAGATTAACGTGCGTGTGTGTATGTGGTGGTAGTATACTACTACTGTAATTTAAATAAATAAATCGAAAAAGTAATGAAAAATACCGCTTAATATGCATTTTGTGAAAAAAAGCAACTACTACTACTACTACACATATAATAAGTAAAACCATTAAACATTGTTGTTATTATCTTTGTGTTGTTGGTTTGTTTTAAATTTAGAAAAACCACTATTTTCTACCTGGATTTACCTGTTTTTAGTAAACAACAACAACAGCAACAACGATACCATTAAAATAAGTTAAAAACGAAATAAAAAGTAAATAGAAGTTGTGATTGATACATACATAAAGTAAGAAAGAGAGTGCACAAAAGAGCTACAAAAGGAGAGAAGAAAAGAGAAAAACGAAAAAGAATTTAGTACAAAGATGGCTAAATCGTAAAGAATTCATTATTTAGACGTGGTCTTAAAGCAAACACAAAAAAGAAATTCAAATTTAATTTTATTGAATTAAAATAATGAAACAACATAAAATTTATTTAATTAAAGTTTAAAATAAAATATTAAGTGCTACAGAAATTAAAGCAAATCAGAAAATTGTAAATAAAGTGAGTGGTTTATTTGTTTATAACGGTTGCCATGACACTTAGATGACGTTGGATAGAGAACGTCTGTGTGTTTTTCTACTAAAAAGTAAATTAAATAAAATATTAACAACAACAAAATAAACACAAAAACAGAACAAATATTAATTCTTTTTTTTAATTAAAGGAAAAAAAAATAACAACAACAACGTAAATAAATAAAAAAAAGTGATCTTTCATTGAAAATCGTTTATTTCTTTGTTTTTTCATGACACCTTTTTTGCTCATCTCTTAAATACTGGGTGACTCACATAAATTTAACACGAAATTCTTTTATGCAGTAACGTTACCTTTTATTGCACAAAATGCTGAAGAATTACAAAGTGAAATAAAATTTGTGAAAGTGTTAATAAAATAAATAAATTTAAAAGATTTTACAAAATAATATGATATAAAAATGGTTTCTTCAACAAATACATCATCGGTACCACTACCACCGCCACCACCTATCGCAACACATACAGCAGCAGCATCAGCGGCCAATCTTTTCAATACACCGCCCTGTTCACTGGCAGACACTGCGGCGGAACATAATCACAATGATCCCCGGCATTGTCAACAAAGTTATAAACACTATAGCAGAAGGAAATATCTGCCTATTGTGATAAGTTTAGTGATAATTGTGCTGAGTTCTTTATTACCCGCCCATGTTACTTCCACCAGTTTAAATAAAAATCCAAATCATTCCTCTTACGATGCTTCAAAATATTTTCAACAACTCCTGCGTTCCAAACGTGAGTCTGTGTCGGCTCTCTATTCAGGTCTGCCATCCGCGCGCAGTGGCAATGCGGCTATATATTTTGACCAGCCCTCCTCCTCAAACAATGTCAATTCTAATGAAATCCTTTATTCAGTGGACAATCGGAAGCCCGCATTTAAAAATTGTGCCGGCTATAAGCCTTCGGTAAAAGAAGAACAACCTGAAAATACCTATGTTATCATGGTGGAGGCTGAAGATCCCGATCAAGATCAAGAAATCAAATACAGCTTGGTACAATCGGCCGCTGAAAGACCCAAATTTCGCATTAATCCTACCACGGGTGTGATTGTTACCGAGCATACATTCGATCGTGATGAACCCATACATGAAAAAGCTGTATATGTTACCGTACAAGTTACCGATAATGGTCGACCGCCTTTGGATGATGTTTGCACATTTAAAGTAACCATCGAGGACATCAATGACAATCCACCCGTCTTCAATAAAGTTCGCTATGAAGAATCCATGTCGGAAGACAAACAAGTACGTTTATTAACTTAATAAGAAATTCTTATTGTTTGTTGTGTTGTCTTATAGCTTTTGAAAACCTTTTTAATCTTTTGCGAACAATTAAGTGGACCCCTGGATTACTGCTGGTTGTTAGTAAGAGACATAATAAAGGTTTTCAAAGAAAATTGTTGAATTTTTAATATAACGTTTGTAATTTTCTATAGTCAGGTAGCAAGCGGCGACTTTGTAGGAAGTGAATTTAATTAGGATATCAGTATTTAATGAATATATTTTAAATAAGAAATCAAAATCGTCTGAAAAAATGTTTATCTCTGCAAAGCTCTTTAGTTGCTTCTTCATTGAAATTAATGAATTGTTGTTGCTTGTTGGTGGCTGTTTAATTTTAATTCTTTATTGAATCAAGTAAATCTTTAAGCAAAAATCTGCAACTAGTGATTGCATTATGTATTTATGTTTTTAAATGCCAAGAGGGTCGGTTTTGGATGTAATCAGGTCTGCATTTTAGTTTTTCAATAGACAGTCGTTTGTTGACGAGTTTTTTCCTAACTTTATAAATGTTCGTGTACGTTACTATACGCTTCTGCTGCAAACTACGTTTCCTTACAAAAGTTAACTGCGTTTCATCCCTTGTAATACGTTTCATAATTTTACCTATGCATTGATATTATAACGCGTGCATTTTTTTTGTTTTATGTACTTTGAAACATAAATTCTATTAAAGTATTGATTCTCAATTTCTGTGAACGTATCCCTCTTGACAAATTTTTACATTTTTCAAAGCTAAACTATGCAGCATTGTTATTTTCATTTACAAATAGGACGTAATTGCATCGATAAAGGAATAAAACAATTAAACTTGGTTTTAAACATTTTATTTAATTGAAAAGTTTTAAAAATTCATGATTTTTAACCATAAGATTGTATTTTACCCTCTATATTATAGGTAAAATGGTCAGTTAACGCTTAAACAATTAAATTGAGGAAGTATTATAAACAGATGTATTAAAAAAATAGACTATAGTAGATTAGTTCATACAATTGTATGGCAATCTATACAATTGATTATTAGGAAATGGCTGTTAAAAACTACCTTTGAACATTTAAAAATAGGTAATTGCTAAAAATTTGTTTTTATCACGAAATGATTTTTATAAGTAAATCACGAACCTATTAGCTAACTAAAGCGTTGTTAAATAACTATGACTAAACAAGTAAGTTGTAAAGTTTTTCTTTTTTTTTAATACCTACGAAGAAATCGAAAGTTGTTAATATATAGCAAAAAGAAAACCAGCCTTTTTCCTCGTAGTTTGACTGATGTTAAGATAGTAGCGCTCATCGCTATTGACAAAACAGAAATGATCGAGTTTTCAAGTTTTGATCGTGTGGAATTTTTCACCAAAACATAAATATTATTCGCCTTTAGCAGGAAAACGTGTTGTAATCACTTGGTGACAAGCTGTGACTATAAAACTGACGTGAATAAGTACCTCTAATTAAGTTCATGAAGCTTAAAGCTAGTCGTTATCGACATGTGTGTTTGTTCTGATGGAACACGTTTTCTTTTCTTTCTATTTCTGAATTAGGTCATATGTGGATGATTGCTTCCTTAGATTGGTCTAGTTGTTGTCAATATACAACTGATTACTTCTTAATCTCACTAAACATTCATTGAACCTTCCTCGCAGTCCATTCTGGATCAAACGTTTATTTTTTTTATAAAAAAAAAAAAAAAAAAAAAACATCTTTCCCTTTACATTATTACGTCTGTTATTTATCTTATAATTCTTTAATTCTTTTGTAAACTCCTTCCTATATTTCTATTTTTTTTTTATTATAAACATTGTTTTTTGATTCGGTAAATCGATTTTTATTCAGTAACAATTCATATGAGTGGGTTATTTAAAAGATTTACTGCAAACTTTTTTACCCAACCACTTGTTTTATAATGTTTACCATCTACATGCACTTTGTTTAGCCTTGTGTCTTATAAAAATGTCTTATAAAAATTTCTTTATTAACCATTTCAATACAAAGTGTATGCAATTTATAATCATTTTTTGTGCATTTTGTTTATCTTTGGTAACCTACAGTCCTAGCTATGCAATGTATGTGGGACCAAACCACTTTATCTCGTTTACAATTGCGGACATTCGTAGAAAATTGCTTTTTTTATTTTGAAATATATTTCAAGTTTTATTTTATATTTTTGAATAAGAAAATTTACTCGAAGAAGTTAGAACTCAACTTGATCTATACATTTATTATGCAATGGCGTGTTATGACCTACATATAGCCGTTGGTTGCTTATAGATTTTGGCCAGTGAATTCTTAGCAGTCGATTAAAACACATATTTTACGCAAATATAGCAACGTTGCATCTTGTGCTAATAAACATTTGCTTGGATCCCCATATCCCTGTTTAGTTGGCTGAATGATTGTTTAGCCTTTCTTAGACTTGAGACATCTGCGTGGAAACCACGCCATTTTTAATGATACTGGTAATATAACAGCATGAAGCTTTCCCGACAGATTGTAAAAGGCTTGGATTTTATTGTACTCATTCACAAGGTCTTGGTTTTAGGCATATTTACCCAAAAATTCGATATTAACTGCGTAAACTATGTCTTCTCAATACCCATATACTATGTAGACAATATGCTAATATGTATTGTCCTCCTTAATAATCACCATAGCTGCTCGCACGACCGACACTATCTCCTGAATGATACTGTTATAATTTCGTAGTCTTATCAAATAAGCTATACCAGACGACTCCGCAAAAATACCCGTAGCTCGATTCCGGTTTAAAAAGCCGTTTACGATGTGTGTAACATCCTTTCTTCTTCACCTCTCTATGGGGAAGAGGCGTTTTTAACTAAGTTTTTAATATTGTTATCATGTAATCTATACTCCTGAAGGTTTCCAATTCTGTCGGGATTATTAAGTGATCGCGTTATTCGATTCGCGCCCCTAGAACTAGTACCGGGTGCAGAGTCCTTATAGCAAAGATTCAGTGGCAATAGGCGCAAAATTATATGTAGCACTGACGTAAGTGTGGTACGCAGTGTACCAGTAACAATATGCCGAAGGATTCTTTGTTGAAGTTGAGCTTAGTTGTTATCAGATCTGTTTGATTACTGCTGTATAGATAAAATGAAGTTCTCCTAGATTCGAAACTCAATTTTTTTCCCAACATTTTATTATAAGCATAGAGATTAATAGAGCTTTTTCTGTTCAGTGTTATTAGTCTTATATAATTAGCATAACTAGATATGTAGCACGTACTCGCTAGCACTAACTCTGACATCGACGCTTATACTGTGCTCTCTAACATCAGTCTCAATGACGCTACAGAATTTAAGGAGTATTTATTTAAAATTTTTATTTCTTCTTTTACAACAAGTGCTTATATTACAACAAATTAAAATAGGTGGCATGGCTTTTAAATTGTCCAGACCGACTTGTAACAAATGTGTGACCAGTGTGCACTGAACATAAGTATAGAGAGAGACCATATTTTATGAGTGAGAGTGAATGAATATATGTATACAGGTTGCAACAATTTCTTATACTTTAAATGCGTCGTATAGTTTTTCCAAGTGGTGTTAACACATACTCAAGAATCCATAATAAATTCATTTTTCATTTTCCTTTCCATTATACACATGTTTAGCTTGGTGTTCTGCTGTTGTCCGTGTATTACGGCCTGGCTAAATAAATTCCAATTGAGTTCACTGCTCTTAAAATAAAAGAAAGAAAAATTACTAACTAGTGAAATTGTATTACAAAAGGAAAAAACAAACCTTGAAACCCTTTAGGTAGTTTGTGGCAGTGGCAGCAACAGTCGCAATAACAACAACAGCAAAAAATAAGGAGAACTAAAAATAAAAATAAAAGCGTTAATAGTTTAAAATTACACTTGTAGGCTAGGTAGATTGGATTGGTTGGTCTATATCCCAAACGAACATACGTACATATTTAAGTAGATGGTATATATTGTAGGTTGTTACCTATTTGCTGGTTTTTTAGTTGATTTAGTTGCTATTTTTCTAGCCAACTCTTAAGATATGGTTTCAATTTTTCATAGCAAGAAATCAATACTGCTTTAACTACTTACTACGAGCATTTTTACATGTCGTCTCCTGCTGAAAAATAAAAAAAATAATTAAAAAAAGAAGTGGGGAGAAAATGTGTCTGTGGCTGATTAATATGATCGTAAGTGAAGTTGAAAAATGATAAAATAAAATAAGAAACCAGATAAAACGCAAACTGTCATTGGCTTTAATTGGCATCATAAAGTGTTAATAACAATAAGACTAAGGCGTAAACTAAACCTCAGTGTGGATTTTGAAAAATGTATTTTAAATCGCAACAAAAAAAAAAAAGAAAAAATTACTTTAATTTGTTCTAATATTTTACATTACAATTCATGTTTCTTTTCTTATCCAAATTAAAACAAAAAATATTGTTTTCTAAATGTTTTCCTGTTCAAATAAATCATTCATGCGTATAAATTAAAGTCTATAGGTCTGGAAAAATCGTTTGCCGTTCAATTAAGTAGTTTATGTAAACAAAATATAGTCTGCCTATATACATATATGCCTAAAAGAAATCGATTGAAGGTTTTTATATTAATTTTCTTTTTTCCATTGAAAAAAAAAAAAAAATTGAAAGCAAAAATATTCTGTATGTGGTTTCGTTTATGAATTGACAATTACATTACATACTTACATAAATTGTTCAATTAATTTATTTTATTTGCCGTTAATTTATTAAAATATATTTTAAGTGTATGTTCAGCTATGGAACTTCTTTTTCACATACATTTTGGATAACTTGTGTAATTTCATATTTCACACCTTCCTCCATAATCGAACCTAACCTAACTTACAAAACTTTCAAGGTCGATTCATTTCGTTATCTGGGTACAGCCTTCTAACTAACCCCTTAGGATAGGTGAGACTTGTATTTTGGTTTCATTAAAATATCACAACACTTTATTTGGAATAAGACCTAGTTTCTCACACCACTCATGCTGTGTGTGTTAATTTGATACATTAGGGGACCAATCTGACTCCAGAATAAATCTTGCTATTCCAGCAGCAAATTTAGAAAATGAGAGGTTAGGAACCTCCTTGTCTTCATGGCAACAGCACTGAGACATGAGGTGAAACATAGTCTCTTCCTCCTCAGATCCATAGTAGCTGCAGAGGTCATTCGATGGTATGCCAAGTCTACTGGTATGTCTTCCAATAAGGCAGCGTCATATGAGAAGTTGATTCAGTTCTCTTCTTGTCTCTACTCCGTCTGTACCCTGTGCTGTCCGCAATTGGAGAAAGATTTCTGTGCATGAAATTTCTTTATGAATTGGCCAATCTGGAGTCTTGATATCATTGAATGGCAAATGAGCCAAATGAGTTTACTCTCTGAGAAAAAAAAAATGCCCACATAATATCAATTTGCTAACACTAGGCGTCGTGGGCGGAAATTACTATTCAGAAATCCTAAGATTTTATAGGGCAGTCTTTGTATTTTGCAACAGTTCCAATATCGCCTTATTATTCTCGTCCCTCCCATGTGCATTATCCATCCTATCAATTATTTCTAAGAACAATTACTTTTAATTTGTAACATATTTTTGGGTCCTTCTCTTCAATTAGTATTTTTCTGTCTTTTTTTTCTATTCGTTTCTTTTTAGCCGAATGCCGTGGTTATGCGTATTTCTGCCAGTGATCTGGATGATGGTAATAATAGTATAATCGCTTATGAAATTTTACCCGAACGTGATCATTTGTATTTTACGATCGATAAGGATGCTGGCATTATATATCTTAATAGGTCCATAGACAAAAGACCCGGACAGTATTATACGATAACAGTGCGAGCCTATAACATAGTACCGGATCCACCGCAAGATGCTCAAATCGAAGTGCGCATACGTGTAGTTGAATCGAATAAACGACCGCCCTCATTTATAGACCCAATCGATGGACCGATTTTTCTCAAGGAAAATTTTAGTGATTACTCGGTGCCGATAGTAACACTGAAAGCGGAATCGAATGTGCCCAGTAAGCCGGAAGTGATATTTGAATTGATTACTGGCCGCACCGAACAGACGAATAGCAAGAAAACGTTTGTTTTCAATCAAATCGACGATACCGTGGTGATAAGCTTGGGCAAATCATTGGACTATGAAGCCGTCACCGATTATACCTTAACGATGAGTGCCCGTAATACTTACGATTTGTCGGCCGAACATGTTTTGAAAATAAAAATCGAAGATGTTAACGACAATATACCCTATTTTACGGAAGTTAAAACTGGTACCATATTGGAAAATGAACCGGCTGGCACACCAGTTATGCAGGTGCGTGCATTCGATATGGATGGCACCGAGGCGAACAATATCGTTTCCTTTGAATTGGCCGATAATCGTGAATTTTTTGCCATCGATCCACAAACTGGCAATATTACAGCACTTACGACGTTCGATCGTGAGGAACGTGACTTTTATAATGTTAAAGTCATAGCCAGTGACAATTCCCCTTCGTCGCTTATACAGAACGGTGAACCGAACAGAGGTCAACAGGTGTTCCGCATAGAAATTGCCGATAAAAATGATCACAAGCCTCATTTCCAAATGTCTACATATGTCGCTGATAAACTACCCGAAGATGCTAATATTAATTTCATTGTCATTGAAGTAACTGCCGAAGATGAAGACAATGCCTCTCAAATAAAATACACCATCGAGAGTGGCAATGTGGGCAACGCTTTTAAAATCGAAGAACAAACGGGTAAAATTACCGTCAATTCCCGCCTCGATTATGAGAACATAACCGAGTATATGTTGAAGATTAGAGCCTTTGATGGTATATTCGATGATCATGCTACGGTGGTAATCAAAATTGAGGATGTCAACGATAATCCGCCCGTTTTTAAAGAGAAATATTCGATAACCATACGAGAAGAACAAGTATTCGATTATTGTATTTTGAATATTGAAGCTTATGATCCTGATATTAAGGATCGCACCGCCGATCAACACATTAAATATTTTGTGGTTAAGGATGATCATAAGAAAATGCTGACAATCGATGATACCGGTTGTTTGAAATTGATACAACCTCTAGATCGCGATCCACCTAATGGTCATAAATCTTGGGGTGTTTTAATAGCAGCAGTCGATGAGGATGGCACTGGATTCAAGAGTGTAGCTTCAGTGGATATTAACTTGCAGGATATAAACGATAACGCCCCCTATTTGATAAATAAAATGCCCGTGATATGGCAAGAAAATCGGAATCCCGGCCAGGTAGTGCAATTGCAAGCCAACGATTATGATGAACCACAAAATGGTCCACCTTACACTTTTGGCATCGATAGCGAAGCATCCCTGGACATTAAAACTAAATTTAGTATCGATAACGATTATCTGTTTGCCAATGTACAATTTGATCGTGAAGAACAAAAAGATTATTTCATACCCATACGTATTAGTGATTCTGGCCAGCCTAAAATGAGTTCTGTAAGCATATTGCATCTGATAATAGGCGATGTAAACGATAACGCCATGTCGGAGGGTTCATCGCGCATTACTGTCTACAATTATAAGGGCGAAGCTCCCGATACTGAAATTGGCCGCGTCTTTGTAGATGATTTAGATGACTGGGACTTGGATGACAAGACCTTCCAGTGGGCAAATAATATACCTCATGATCACTTCCGTTTAAATCCTTCCTCTGGCATGATTACTGTGTTGCAAGGAGTACCTGAAGGCCAATACGATTTACAATTTGTAGTAACAGAAGAATCTACTTTCATACCCAAACATTCTGTAGATGCCGATGTAACCGTTATAGTACGTAAATTAATCGAGGAAGCTGTCGACAAAAGTGGCAGCATACGTTTCCATAATGTAACCAAAGAAGACTTTATAAGTGTTCCTAGAGATGCTCAGGCTGATGACAGTTTATCGCTTAAGGATCGTTTGCAATTCTATTTGGCCAAATTATTCAATACTTCGGTGACAAATGTGGATGTATTCACCGTACTACAGACTTCGGATAATAATAACAATAACTTGGATGTCCGCTACTCGGCACATGGTTCGCCCTATTATGCGCCGGAGAAATTAAATGGCATTGTGGCCCAACATCAGGATGAGCTGGAAAATGAATTGGATTTACCAATCTTAATGGTCAATATTGACGAGTGTTTGGTGGAAAAGCTAAAGTGCGAATCGTCCTGCACGAATACTTTACATAAATCATCTGTGCCTTATACGATCTACTCGAATACAACTTCATTTGTGGGCGTAACAGCTTTTATTGAAGCCCAGTGTGTTTGTGAGGCTAAGTCTAGAAATTACTGTTTAAATGGCGGCAAACCTAAGCTGGGAGAAGATGATGTCTGCGATTGTATTGACGGCTTTACAGGGCCTCATTGTGAATTGGTATCGGTGGGCTTTTATGGCAATGGTTATGCCTTCTATGAACCCATTTCAGCCTGTGACAACACGAAAATAAGCTTGGAAATTGCTCCCCAAACAGACCACGGTTTGATTATGTACTTGGGTCCCTTAAACTATAATCATTTGCTGCCTTTGTCTGATTTTTTGGCCTTGGAACTGATTAAAGGCTATCCCGTCTTGACAGTAGACTATGGTTCCGGTTCGATACGTATAGATCATCGACATATAAAACTGCAGGCGGGTAAATCATATCAACTGGATATTGTTTTACAAAAGTCCAGCATAGAAATGACTGTTGATAACTGCCGCCTATCGACTTGCATGAGTTTAGGTGCTCCTCAAGGACCCAATGAGTTTTTGAATGTTAATGCACCTTTGCAATTGGGTGGCACGCCCGTGGATTTGGCTAGACTGGGCCAACAACTTAACTGGACTTATATGCCCAGTCAACAGGGTTTCTTCGGCTGCGTACGCAATTTGACAATAAACGATTTCACCTATAATTTGGGTGCCCCTGCCGTTTACCGCAATGTTGACTCAGGCTGCCAAAGGGCTGTAGCTGTGGCGGTTAGTTTTGGCATTGATCGTAACTTCCTTATCGCTATTATATCGTGTATTTTGCTGCTGTTGATTATCTTGCTGGCGGTGGTGGTGCAGAAGAAACAAAAGAATGGCTGGCATGAAAAAGATATCGACGATATACGCGAAACCATTATCAATTATGAGGATGAGGGTGGCGGTGAACGTGACACTGATTACGATTTGAATGTTTTAAGAACTACACAGCCGTACTATGGCGAAACGTTGTATAAAGATCCGCATACACTGAATGCGGTTAATCCTCCACAAGAAATACCAGACATAAAAGGCTTTTTAGGTGATAAAAAGGAAAATTGTGATCGTGATATTGGTGCCTTTGCCATAGACGATGTACGACACTATGCCTATGAAGGTGATGGCAATTCAGATGGTTCTCTGTCGTCACTGGCCTCTTGTACCGATGATGGTGATCTCAATTTCGACTATTTATCCAATTTTGGTCCACGTTTCCGCAAATTGGCCGACATGTACGGTGAAGAACCATCGGACACGGACTCCAATGTGGATGACGATCAAGGTTGGCGTATTTAAGTTACTTTTTTTAGGTATTAATCATACATACATACATATATAGAGAAATAAAAACGATTTCTTTAACACTTACAAATACAAATACAAATACGAATACAAATACTGAAACAGAAACAACACAAAAGGCATACACTATGTTAAATAAAATAAAAAACGAAATACTAACCATAACTAGACAGCTAAATTCAAACATATTACTTTGATCTTCCACAAAAAGAAAAGAACAAAAAATAATAAAAAAAATATAAAAAATTAATAATAAAAAGAGCTTATTTAGTTAAGAAGAAAGACGAAAAGACTTAAACAAATTTAAGAAGGAATGAAATTAGTAGTAAACATTTGCTTCTTTGTAATCCTTATAGAAAAAAACAAAACACAAAAAGAAATGTAAAGAAATTTATTAAAGACGATCTTTGTTTGTTTATTTTTAATCTTACTTTAGAATTTATTTGTATTTTTTTTTTTAAATAGTATTCTTAATTTTTTAATTAAAACAAAGTTAAAATTTGAATACACCACTCAATATGAAAGAAAATGAAAATGTGAGACACAGAGAGAGTGAGTAAAAAAGAAAAACGATTTCTTATTGATTAAATAACTAAGAAGGACAGAAGGAAAATGTGAAGTTAAACAGAAAAGAATTAAAATTTAAAAAATAAAATTGAAAAAGAAAAAATTAATAGAAATCATTGAATTAATTTAATTGTTAACTATATTTTTTGATAAAGTATAGTATTAATAAAATATAAAAAAAAAACTAAAAATACAAAAACAAAAGAATATGGTTTTTTATTTTATTATTTTTTATAAAAGAAATAATAATACTAGTTTATATTTTTGTTTTTAACTAGACATAGTAGTGTAAAACAAAATATAAAACAACAACAAAAGGCATTTATTTAAACAAAAAAAAAAAAAACAAAAAAAACTTAAAAATTTAGTTTCATTTTATTTCATTTTTTTTCATGTATAAAATAATTATTGTTTAAAGACCTATAAAACTCCCAAAAACAAAACAAAACAAAACAAAACATAACAAAAAGAAAAACTTGTCCATTAAAATAAAATTATTTAATTGATAACAAAAATAAAACAAAAAGAAAAATAACAATAACAATAACAACTTAATTATATTTGTAAAAATATACAATTACATGTTTAAATTAAGGCCTCTTTAATTTATAAATTAATTTTAGTTAAATAATTAAAAAAGAAGCAACAAAAAAGAGAAGAAAAAAAAACAATTAACAGAAAGAAACGTTTAACTCTTTATAAAACGTTTTCTTGTTCGTTCCAACAAAGTGCTAGCGGGCTAAATCAAACGATATAAAATAAAAGTTTTTATTTTTAAGGAGGAAATGGAATGCTTTTGTTTTTAAGCATTTCCAGCAACTATACTTGGTTTTGTTTTGTACTGTTCGTGAAGGTTTTTTTTTTTAAATAATTTAAATGAAAAAAATAATTGGAAAATAAACAAATCAAACTCTCAGAGAATGTGTAGAGTTCTGAAACAAAATAAAATCTCAATTAAAAAGAATTCTTTTAGGCTTTAGTATGAAGAATAAAGTTCTCGAATACCTTGTAGATCAAACTATTATTAGTTGTTGACTCCTAAATATTTCCTTAAAGCCTTTGAATTCTTGACATTCATTTCTTTAGGAAGCAAAGTGCAGCCCCTTTATTAATAGCCATTAAAAATTAAAATCGAAAGGAAAACTAAATTAATAAAATATACATGAAATCCCTCTAATCTTGTTTTTAATTGAAACCTATAAAAAAAAGTAAAACAAAACCTCAGAGATGTGTCATAACACTAGTAGTTCTCTCATTTGAACTTTTAAATAGCGAACGCAGTAGATTGTCAGTGGCATTCTCACGAGTGATGTTCAAGGTGAGTCGTACAAGTGTTATGAGAACTGAAAATACTGTGAAAGAACTAACCTGCATTGTTACTTGTAATAAAGTCCTTCCGCAAACAGTTTTTTTTAAACCTAGCAATTGATTTTACAACTTAAGCTATCACTTGATTTGAAAATGAAATTGAATGGCAAGGGAAATTTTTGTTTTGAAGAAAATTTGTTAAAAATGTTCATTCCTTAAATTTAAAAATTTTTATTTTGTATTTGAATTTTGCCTGCAATAATAAACCTATATAAAAAAGAAAAAGTAATAATAAAAATAAATTAATTCAATTTAATTTAAACAAAATCCCAATAAATAAAATCTTATGAATTTAATTTTTATAAATATAATATATTTTTAAAATAAAAAAAAACACAAAAACAAAAAATCCGAATATATTAGATCTTAACTTTAGTGTATATGTATTTAGAAAAACAAAAATATAATTGTAAATTATTATAAACAAAAAGCAAAAAAAAAAAAAAACAAAAAACAAAAATTTTTTTTATTTTTATTTTACTTATCCTCTCTTAAAAATAAGAAACGTAACGTTTTAGGAATTAATTACTAAGTTTATTAGTAAATAAATTAAATTAAAATAAAATCATTTTATTTTTACATGCCAATCAAAAAAAAAAACGAAACAAATCTAAACTAAAAACTAAAAAGAATTACAAAAATTCCTGAACAAAAAAAATCAATAAAACGAAATTTTAAAAATTACAAAAAAAAAAAATTAAAAAAACAACGACTATTTAATTAAAAAAGAAAAATAGAAAATCAAACTTAAATAAACAAGGTAAGCAAATATGTTATCATCTCCTCTTATTAAGAAATAAATTCCCAAAAAACAATTTATTTCCCATATGAATACGCTAACAGGCCCGGCTTCTGTTTTCATTATCATCAGCTGTAAATAATATTTCAATTAACTGTCTATACATGTAAACGTATTGAAATGATCGGGACAAATACACACAGTACTACTACTGTGTTACAACATGAACATTCTAAGGCTTATGAACCCATCATCTTCTATTTACAATGAGCTTGACTTTATCAATTTTAAATATTCTTTTGCTTGTTAGTGCAGCATAGAAAATATAAACAGAATAATACAATACATTCACAATTATTATTGCTTTTTCTTTCTCGTCATGTTTAATTTATAAAGTTAAAGAATTCTAGCAAATAAATATGGTAAATAAGCTTAAATAATGCCCTTAAATTAGTGTGTAATCTATTGATTATTTGGCGGCCCAAAAACACTGATACTGTGGCTGATATTCGTGAGAATGAGTTGGTTGGCTGACAGCTGCCTACTTAGCTGTGCACTGGTCATAACCAATAGACTCTATGGTTTTGGGAAGTGCTGTGCAACAAAACTTAGTAAGAAAAATTGATGAAAAAATTTGGAAAGTGCATATTCTCTTAAAAGGTATAAGAGAGTGGTATAAAGCTGGATTAAGAACGAATCTTGAAACAGAAACAGGAGTTTTTGCTGCCAAAACGAAATATTCCGAGACCATGTGGCAACTCACAGGCATCTTTCAAGCGAAAGTTTATGCCAACGAAAGATGTACTCAATTCAACTTGGATAAGAAGTACAACACAACAATACTATCTGACAGCGAGGCCGCCATTCTAGCACTCGATATTTATAAGATTAAATAAATAAAGAGTTGTAATGACCAGTTATGTATGTATGTATGTTAATTTTATACATGAGTGGCGGGACCTAGGGTTTAAAGTCGACGCCGAATGACAGATTTTTAAGAAAGTTTTCATGCCAATTTTATTTACTCTCAGACTTTCTGCTAGAAATCTGCTGAAAGGTAGACACTGAAGAAATATTTTTCATATTTCAGTTTGCTGCTGATGTATGTCGTGGTGTTTGAACTGTGGCCTCACGTCTAATGAGCTAAAACACTACCTATTAGACTATGACGACTTCGTACGTATTATTATATTGAATCCATCTTTCTGTGGGTTGGATAAAAAGTATTGTTTCCAAAGCCCTTGTAGGTTATGATTTCATTCATGCTCACTAATAATCCATGACTCAACCTCACGTCTAATAAGCCAAAACACTTCCTACTAGACTACAGCGACTACCTGCTGTAATCACCTTTTTTTTCCTTAATTCGCATAGTCAAGCATTGCCACGATTTTCACACGCCACTTACTTATTAGAAGGCGTGGCAATAGAGCTGTCATTCCCTCAGATTACAATATCAGGAAAGAACTATTTTCCACCTCAAGTGTCAGTTCTCTGGAGTTGGATTAAAAAGGCGGAGTTTCTTAACTTTTCATTTTCTATCACTCTTGACTGAGCTGTTAAATATAAATATTGAAGCTGCCACATAATCTAAAGAAGCTGAATCGGCTAGATAGGGAAAATAAGATTACCCTGCGCTGAGTGGCAGGTCATATGGGAATTCTCAGCAATGAGCAAGCATACGAGCTTACAAGGAGGGAAGCATCCACGCTTCCATTTATAGGGCCAAAAATTTTCTGTGGAGTGGGAGCGAATGTGTTTTGACAAGGAACTATAGACCCAGGGTCCATTTATTCACAACGGGGGTTGTCTTAAGCCCAAAATGTAGATTCTGTGCTGATAAGAATGAATCATTTGAACATATTCACGAAATCTGTACCAGTATGAAACGTCTGGATGCATATCAACAACTGCTAGTTAGGGAATTGTCACTTTTGGTTCCGAGCAGCTTTCTGAAATTTCTCAAGGCAATAGGCTGGGAGGGATATCTTATTATTTTTAATAGGTGTACAATAGATCATATGGCCGCAGTGCCAAGGTGCCTCATCACAATGAATAATAATAATAGAGTGTAGAGCACGTCTACAGGTATTCATCAACAAATGTGTCAGAGCCGAATGCAGGTCACTTTGGTCTAATATCTTCAAACAATACAATATTAAAGTCATTCATTTGGAACTGCTGTGTAAGTAGAATGATTTAATAACCTTTTGACATGTAATTTAAATTTAGACATTCTCCTATTGAAAGAAACGATAACAGCCTTCGATTAAAACGAACAAAAAAATCGTTTTTAATCATTGTATATTTTCTCTTTGCGACTGTGTGTGTATTCGAAAACAATCGGCAATATTTCTTGACTTCTTATTACTCAAGGGAGTAATATTGACTCACTGTTTCAGTTTCAGTTTCGATTTCGATTACGGTTTAGGTTTTTAATTAATATGTGTTGTATTGTGTATTATTATCATTACTTGTTTCTTTTTTTTCGTTGTTCCCGATAACGCAACCATATTGTTTGCCTGTCTCTTTGTCTGTCTGTCTGTACGTCCATGCGTTTGTCTGCCTGTTTATTATCATGTTTGTTTATAGGTTTCCTTGTATCGGCAGAATCAAATTCAGGCATTAAAAATAGAATTCTGAAATCATTTATTAAATAATAAAAACAAATCAAATACCAATACATTCAAAACGTTTCTTTTATATGTATGCGTGTATGTCTGTATGCATGAATTGTAATTCTAGTGAAATATTGTAGACAAAAAAGTGAAATGCCATGAAAACCGTTTCAGTGCTCAAAACAAAAGTGGGCCACACATCATAGAAATCATACTTTTCTTGATGTTGTTGCTGTTATTGTTGCTATTTTCCTTCCATCTTTGTTGCTGTTATTGTTTTAGATAATTAACGTCGATTGTAAGCATGAAATGAAAAATCCCAAAAAAAAAAATTAGCACAAGTATTGACATACACTTGTTTCTTCAATTTAATATGAGACTGTGAAATTTAACAAGTATTCTTGATATTCTCAGTAAGTTTTTTAATATGTATTAGGTGTAGTAAAAAGAAATTAATACTAGGTTAAATTAGGTAAGGAAGAGGTTGTTCCACTTAGGCCAACATTTAGACCCAATGTGATATCACCCGGGAAACAAACCTTCCCTAGCGAAAACCAACATGAGTCCAAAGATGCTCAGCCGAAAATGTTGGAAATGAAATCCGATCAGAAATCTCTGTTTTTTAATGAGCAGGGCACTGATACACGAGGTGAAAAACAGTCTCTTCCTCCTCCTCAGACCAAAAGCTCCTGCAAAAGTTATTTGGCAGAGTGCCGAGTCTTTGAGCATGTCTATCAAAACGGCAGTGGCAAGAAACAATCACTATTGTGTGACGTATGGTCATGTAATTTAAAGACAGAAGTGAGTCGGTCGGTACTCTTCTTATTCATACATGTACAGCTGAGTCTAACAATATTGCGCGTATCCTCCTGCTGCCAACGCGATTTTGCTTCTCTGTAGTGAATGTAGATAATATCCAAACTAACTGAGGCCTTGTAACTTGTTGCAGATTCCGAGCTCCGTACCGGCTCGATACAGCTCATCAATATCCCTTTGAATGATCCCAAATTTTCCTAAAAAATCCTCGGCACTCGGATGTTGAAACTATGTCCCTTAAGGACTTAATAGCAGCCTTGCTGTCCGAATAAAACAAGAGACTTTCAAGGAAAATCCAATCACGTATCAAGCATTGCGACACTTTCAAAATTGCCATGACCTCTGCCTGAAAAACACTAGAGTATTCAGACTGTAGGTTAGGTTAGGTTAGGTTAGAGGACGTGTACTTGTCAAGTAAGACAAGTACAGCACACGGAGGTCAAATTGACCTATTGTACAACGTCCTAGTTTCTCACACCACTTATGTTGTGTGTGTTAATTTTATACATGAGTGGTGGGACCTGCAGTTTAAAGTCGACTCCGAACGACAGATTTTTTGAGAAACTTTTTCATGGCAATTTGATTTTACTCTCAGAGTTTATGTCAGAAATCTGCTGAGAGGAAGTCGCCGAAGAAATACTTTTTGTATTTTGTCTTGATGTCTGGCCTGGGGCTCGAACCCTGGCTTTACGTCTAATAAGACAACACACTACCTACTAGACTACGGCGACTTCATTCAGACTGTATATAAGTTTTATATCAGAACATTTGCCACTAATCTTTGCGCCATCAGGGACGGATATTTAAACCAGAAGAAGAAAGTTGTAAGGAATCGTACAATCGACCCTAATGTGTCTATCTATCTATTCTATCCCAGAATAGTAGCATGTCCATAGCTCCAGATTGGCCAAAGATGAGACTGCATTGAGTCTTACAGCCACCAATTCAACTCTCTGTCTTAATAGGAGGTCAGAGGGCAATTAGCAAATAATGCCGTGGTTGAAGTAGAAGTTCGAAGGAAGCTTTGTCAAGTCAAATGAATGGATTTCTCAATTTTTTTTCTTTTAATTACAATATTCCCCATTATTTCAGCGCCAAATACTGGACATCAGATTCAGAATATCTAAGTTTTTTATCAGTAAACCTCTGACGACATGAAACATAGAAAAAAATAATTTTTCCCCGTTCAAATACTTATTTAAAGGCAGTACTTCTCATGCATGGAATAATGATGTTGTATATAGTGGCAACAGCCTTAAACTGGATATCCTTAAAGATCTTTTCAAACAACACAACACAGGTACACCATTCTGCTTGGAAAACCATCTGCTATATCGTTCATTATCCACTTGTGAGAATTCAATTTAAATTTGAAATCATTCAACCTGTCAAAAATTATAATTAAAGTTTTAATGGCGCACTTCTAATCCAATTGAATGGAGTATCGAAAAACAAGAATGAAAAACCAAATGCGATACACCAAAAAAAAATACCCACTGACTGCATCTCAATTGAAAATCAATTTCCGCATTGAATTTTGTTTTTGTGTTGTAACGCAACTCAATGCAACGCAACTCAATACAACGTAATGCAACCACATGTCCAACGATTGTTTTGAATTAAAACTGATATTCAAATGGAGAACTACGTCAGCGTATTTGTTTGTGTAGTTGAGACTTAAATCTGGTCTCAGTTAAGTTGAAAGGAAAAAAACAAATTTAACAACAACAACTACAAAAAGAAATAAAAAAAACTCAAGAAACACTTGACTTAAATTTCATTTAATATACTTAAAAATTAAAATGAAAAACGAAAAGAAAAAATTTTATGTTCAGAGTCATAAACATCCCGTACATGCATCTACATTAGAGGCACATACAACTGGCTGCATATGGAAACCTCTCATTCATATTGTTGAAAAAAAAAATGCAACAGGCAACGAATTGTTGTTTCTTAAATTGTGCACGAGAGACCGATCATATGATACCCTACACCTTAATACACTTTTTTGCTTTCTTTATGCCACTGCCTTAATAGATTTAATCGACCGAATTCTCTGTAAAAGGTGGCGAGGGTTTATTGATGTTTAACGATGACAGTCAGTGCCAATCACGCATTAATGCTCCCCATTTGAGCACAACTGTAAGATAACACGCAAAATCTATCGAATCCGAATTTCATCTAAAGTCGACATTAATTTTATGTCACAGCAGGTTTAATCATGCAACGTTTTTCATTAAATTCTGTACAGTGATAATAAGTTGAGATGTCGCTGCAGTCTGATAGACCTTTCTTATCAAAGCAGTTCCTGTTTAAAACAGAGCATAGACCAACATACATAATTGGTCATTACAACCCTTCAGTCAGGATTACGACCTAGTTTCTCACACCGCTTATGTTGTGTGTGTTAATTTTATACATGAGTGGTGGGACCTACAGTTTAAAGTCGACTCCGAACGACAGATTTTTTGGAGAAACTTTTCATGGCAATTTTATTTACTCCCAGAGTTTTTGCCAGAAATCTGATGAGAGAAAGTCGCCGAAGAAATACTCCTTTGTATTTTGTTTTAATGTCTGGCCTGGGCGCGAACCCTGGCTTTATGTCTAATAAGCCAACACACTATCTACTAGACTACGGTGACTTCATAGAGCATAGACCAACTGTAGTAGCAATTCTTTCGTTCAAATATTCAATTCCCAAGTTTCAGTGCTCCTTACTTATTTATTTGCTCATTACAGCACTTTGGTCAGAATAACAACCTAGCTTCTGACACCACGCATGTGGTGTACGTTTAAAGTCGACTCCCCGAACGGCAGTTTTGAGAAACTTTTTATTTACGCTCAGAATTTTTGCCACAAGGTAAGACAAGATTTCGTTTGGTTCGAAATGTCTGAGCTGGGATTTGAACCACGGGCTTCTTTTCGTCTAATAACCCAATACACTTCCTAATAAACTACGACGACTTCCTCAAGATATTTTTGTCTAGTATTAAGGATATAAATGACGGCTGAAAGGGAGGAGTTTTTAAAGTATTTTAGGAGTTATTTTTTTAACAGTTTTCAATTGGAGCTCTCTTATAATTTCTTTTACAGTCACCAAAATAGGTTGCAGCGGTCTCAAGTCTTACTTCTTTGCATGGAAGAGAGGTTGCTTTTTTATTCACAATAAGAACTGAACTGAAAAAGGGAGACCCTACTATATGCGCCAACTATAGGGGTATAAGCCTTCTCCCTATCGCATATAAGGTTCTTACAGGCGTATTGTGTGAACGACTGAAGCCACTCGTCAAAACACTGATTGGACCTTATCAGTGCGGCTTCAGACCTGGCAAGTCCACCATCGACCAGATCTTCACACTACGCCAAATCCTGGAAAAGACCCACGAGAAACAAGTCGACACACACCATCTTTTTGTCGACTATAAGGCTGCCTTTGATAGCCCCATAAGGGATCGTGTTTTTGCCGCAATGTCTGAGCTCGGTATACCTGCGAAGCTGATAAGGCTTTGCAGAATGACGTTGAGCAATTCCTGTAGCTCCGTCAAGGTAGGAATGGACCTCTCCGAGCCTTTTGATACCGTGCGAGGTTTCAGACAAGGCGACCCCTTATCATGCGACCTCTTCAACTTCGTCATGGAGAGTGTTCTGCGCAAGGCAGGAGTGCATCGCAGTGGCACTATTTTTCAAGAAAGTGTCCAGTTGCTTGCGTACGCTGACGACATTGACATCATAGGGCGTACGAAGCGAGATGTTACTGCTGCCTTTAGTGCTATTGAACGCGAGTCTACCAAGATGGGTTTGGCAGTAAATGAGGGCTAAACAAAGTATATGTTATCGACGAGTTGAGACGCGCGGCGTATTGATTCTCAGATTACGGCCGATAACTATACTTTTGATACGGTCAAGGAATTCATCTATCTTGGCTCCGCCGTTACCACCAGAAATGATGTCAGTCTGGAGATCAAGCGCAGGATCACTCTTGCCAACAGGTGCTACTATGGTCTCAATAGGCAATTGAGTAGCAGAGACCTCTCTCGTACGACAAAACTAACACTCTACAAGACACTCATCCTACCCGTGCTTCTTTATGGCGCAGAGGCATGGACCCTATTAAGTATAGATGCAGCGGCCTTGAGAGTGTTCGAGAGAAAAGTACTGCGCAAGATCTTCGGTCCAGTGCGAGTTGGCGATGATTTCCGTATCCGATACAACTGTGAGCTGTATGAGCTCCTCAACGACATGGACGTTGTACAGCGTATTAATATCCAGCGGCTGCGCTGGCTCGGCCATGTCGTTCGAATGGAGGAGGATGCGCCGGCAAAACGGGTATTTGATGCGGGAATCTGCGGAAGTCGGCGAAGAGGACGACCTTGCATCCGTTGGAAGGACCAAATCGAGGAAGCCCTGTCATCGATTGGTGTGACCAACTGGCGTAGGCGCGCACGAAGCAGAGGAGCCTGGAAGGATGTGTTGCGGCAGGCCGAAATCCGATAAACGGGTTGTTATGGCCAATTAAGTAAGTAAGTAAGTAAGAACTGATGGTATTACTAAGGCAATTTTTCTTCCCCCTCAATGATTAACATTGCGATGCAGACTGCAGCCTTCCAGAGTTGTTTAGTGGCTAACGTTTCTGTTCGGTTTTGCTTGCTAATGGTAGAGTTGAAGGTCAAACACTGGCCTGATCTACGGTGTAAATGTATGAGAATAATGTCGAGTTTTGACATGCCACTTTTGCATTTGATTTACTGCCCATGCATTAAAATCGCTTTGGACGCTATTTGAAGCTGATTAGTGTATAGAAATCTGTGAATGGAAAGCTGGCAGTAGCTGTGGAATAACTGCTACAGTACTGCTGTCATTGCACCTTTTACTCAACTCTTTCGTCCTTAGGTGGTTTGCCTTTACGGCTGTTGTTCTTTTGGATTTATAATGCCCTGAGCGATCTAAAGCAATCGATCGCACTATTTATTTCATCTCAACTGTACAGACATACATACATACATACATTTATTATTTCTACACATTATTAATCTCAATAAGAGATGACACATTCATTCATGCATTTGTACCTCTAGAATATATTGTAGATGGCTATGAAACTATGAGTGAGATCCTCGTAAATACTACTTACGTTACGTTATTTAAACATACATACATATGTACATGCACATACGTTATACGATTGAATCCCATAAGTATCAAGCAGTGAAAACAAGTGGGTAGAAGAGGGTGAATTAAAGGCAAAGAAATGCTATTTGAACGCGTGCTGCTCTTATTACAAATTGATGACCAGACCAGGCCAGACAACAAACTGAATACAAAAAAAAAAAATAAAATAAAATAAAATCGCATCGATGTTAAAACGTCGAACTGAAAGTAACGAAAAGAAAAGAAAAACTAAACTCAACGAATGAACAAGTGCATTGCAACAACAACAAAATAATAACAATACAACTGAATTTAAAATTGAATTGAAAAACTAAGAGCAGCTGTTTTGAAGACCGGATCGAACGCACAATAATATGAAGAAGAGGGAAAAAACAAGTCAAGTCGATCATCTGAAAGCGACTCGTTAAGTATTTCAATCACATACACGAAGAAGAAAACGTTTATTATTGAGAGCGCATACCAAACCAATACAAATGCAAACAAATGGTGGTGTAAACATTTGAAAATTACATTTTATTGAGTTCAAAATGTGTTCAAACAAAAACTACAACAAAAAACAAAAAACAAAAACAAAAAATTAATTTACAGCTGCTGCTATGGCTGCTGTTTTAATCGAAAGACTATAGCAGTGGCTGTGGCTTTGACTACGGCTGGCAATTGTGATGTGATCGCCGTTACTGATACGCACGTCTCAGTCATTTAGCCAACCAGCCACTCACTCACTCACTTACCATTATGCCGGGGCCTTAAAGCCAGTCACTAAGCCTGCTGCCGGTAGCGATCGACGATGCTTGTGTGTCTGTCTGTCTGTCTCAATGACTGCTGAGATCCATAGATTACAAACCTACTTTGTACTGTGTGTGTGCGCATGTGTATGTGCAGGAATACTAACGAGCAGTCTTTTTTTTAAGTTTGAAATAGGCCCCATGAATAAAATGCAATTGTTTTTCTTTAGTTTTTTTTTTGTTTTCAACTTCTTTTCGAACTCGCAAGTGACATAAATTATAATGGCTGGATATCAACAAATTAATTAAACAGTAGTTCGTTATTGTTATTATTGTTGCAGTCGCAGCCAGCAATAGCTGTTGATTTTTTAATGAAAATGTTGGAATTTTTCCAATTTTTTTCAATTAATATTAGACAGAGACAGAGAGCAACACATACTTAAGAAGCTGGTCTTGGTTGCGGATCTATAATTAGTAACCAGTTTGGAATTGAAGATGCATTACAAATAAAAAACAATTTAAAATGCAACAGACAAGCAATGCATTCTTACATAAACACGAACAACACTCGGGGAAAGGCGCGCCTGCGTCAGACATAGGTCGAGGACAGTGGATTTCAAGGATTTGGATTTGTAAGAGCCCGCAACATAGGTCGAGGACAGTGGATTTCAAAGATTTGGATTTGTAAGAGACCGGCAATATTTCTGTATTAAAAATGATTCACTTAATAATTTTTGTAATGCCATGTGCCAATCACCTATCTTTTAGAGACGAATGGGCTAGTTTACTCCCTAAAAACGTCACCCTCATGGTAATATGTTCCGCATTCGATTGTGTATTCTAACAATCTAATCCATGCATTACAGACAGAATAAGTTCTTCAGACTCGCTATTCGTATGTGAAAATTCCTACAGAAATTTTCATTATTTAAACAGATTGGAATTTAACGTCCTTGCATATTTTATCTTACATGACTCACTGTCCTCTTGGGGTAGTGACTTCCAAGGCAATTCTATCTTATAGGAGTTGCTGTCTTTTGGAAGCATAGGTTTCCTGGTTTAATGTTGACGTTTTCACATCTTTCCATGTAAAGTTGCACTGTCCTAGAGCATCTGTTCTGAGTATCTTCCATTCACAGGAGTTCTCGGGACGACCACGACCTCGTGGGCCTAAAGTTTTATCCCATTTAAGCACCATCCTTGTCATACTGTCGGGTAGAGGCTGATCCATCTCTATTTACCGCATTTGATTTGCTTTAGTAAGCACTTCTCGTATTAATTAATGCCTGAAATGTTTGTGTTCACACATGCATTGAATATTCTAAGCTTGGACTTGAGCCTGTTGTTTCTACACCGCCCTTCATTGTCACTGTACATCCCAGCATGATGTTTTTTAAGCTAACGCTGTTTATTTTATAGCTTTGGCTTTGGATGTAAATAACTGCCAAAACATTGGGAGCAAATCTATCCAAGGCTGGATAAAGTGAGCATGAAGAGTCTACCCAATTTGCAAAGAAGTGTGCTCAGTATGGTCGTTGAAGTCACTACTAGATATTCTGTTATGGGGGTGCAGCCCTTGCGCTGACCAACTTCTCCCTCCTTGGTCCGGAGGATCTTGGTCAATACAGGGACTGTGTTCACCTGTGGCGCCACAACGGGCCGCTATGCGTGTTCAGGTGAGCCTTTGCTATGAAGCTACCTGACTAACATAACCTAACTTATGTTACGCTCGCTCACGACAGACATGCCAAATGACCCCTGTAGAAGCTGTGGAGATGAGGAAAAGAAGTCCACTTTTCTTGAACTATTGTGTATGTGCCCAGCACTATGCCGGAGGAGAAAAAGGCAACTGAATTCCGGTTCGGTAATCGCTCCCATTGTTTTTCGTATTCTAAAAACGAACGTACGATCCGTGAACGTTTGGCTAACCGAGGCTTTAAAGGGTTACACTCTCAAATTGCAAAACAACACGTCTGCACAACACATACATACATACATACATATGTATTTCGAAATCCATTTCAATAAATTCAAAGGAACCGTTACACTTTATGTTTTCAAAATGAATATGATTCATGCATGCTCTTCAAAGCGTCTTGGCTTGTCTTTCTTTGAGAGTGTTTTTTTTTTGTTTTTTAGTTGCTCTTCAAATACGACTGACTGATCATAATGATGTGAAATAAAACTGTTTTAATGATCATTTGCATTTAATAAAGATCATCAACAGGTAGTAAAACAACGAAACGTGCTTAATGCACCAATTTACACCGAACGAATGCGTGACAATCGTGAGTTTTTTTCTTCTTTTTTTTTTTGTTTCGTTTACGAAATGCCAGCTCAAGATAATAAAGATACGGATACTCAAACAAAAAAAAAAAAAAAAAAAAAAACAGAAGGGAGATAGACAAAGTAGTAAAATACAAAAATATGAATATGAGAACGAAAAGAGAGAGAGGGAAAAAGCGTTAAAAAATAAATACAAACGATGCAACTGAAACTATGGCGACATAAAACACCAACAACAACTTATTGGGGACTTTAAGACCATAAAAGACAAAGGAAAACGAAGCAAAAGAGAGAAAAGAATCCAAAAGAAACACAAAATTAACGAATGACTAATAAAAGAAAAATAGCAACAATAAATAAAGAAAGAAAAATTGTTAAATAAAAAAGAATTTAAAATACTGGTTTTGGAATGTACCCCTCTATATACACTTATACTGGCATTCATGGAGTATTATTACAGCGAAAGAGAAACATACCTGTACATTAACAACAACCACAACAACATTTTAACAAACACCGGAGTTTCAAACAAGACTCTCTCTCTCTCTCTATACACCACACATAGATTTGAGCAATCTTGCAAAGAACAAAAAAAACGAAATGCTCTGGGCTTGTATTGAAATTCAGCCGTACAAAGTATCCGTCGTATATGAGTATTACCTTCTCTTTCACTCTTCATAAGCCTGGGTTTTCATAAGCGGGCAACAACGGTAAGGGGATTGTTTTTTGTTGTTTGTTTCATGGACTTGTAGAATTTCCTTTCTTAAGAATATTTTTGTTTTTGTGTGTGCATATTTGCTTACTTCAAATATTTTTTTCGTATATTTCTTTAAAAGAGAAAATAAAGAAAAAAAATATTTTTTAACGGGTTTTACATTTCAAAATTCTGAAATATCGACCATCAACAACAGATGGTCAACGTAGTTGGAGTTGCAAAAAATTTGTTGTTGTTTTTTTTTTGTTTTAGTAAAGGGCAAAAGGAATATATTCGTTAAGCCTTGCCTGCATTAAGAAACAAAATATTAAACTATATTATGATATACATATAACAGTATTTAAATGGTACATGTTTTCTTTCATAATTTCTTACGGTCTTTTACTTAGGGCCTTGCTTGTTTATGATCCAAGACTATCGGGTTACCCGCCAGTATTTCTGATAAAGTTAGGTTAGAGTGAATTGACAGTTATAATAAGTTCTACTTGCTTGAGTTTTATTGCAACAACCATAGAAGACCATAATATCGATTTCTGGCTGGTATTTTTCGGTTAACCTGACAAATTCTATGTAATTATGGATTTCTTCAAATCATTTTCGACTAGACATGTTATGTTTTTGCTTATGGTCTTCAAGTTTATCAAGAAAATGTTTAGTGATCTCCACTGCATTCTTTAGAAGTTATTGTATGGTATCCACAGCTATTGGACGTGTATGTTTAGGATAAGGGTATGAATTCATATCTTCAGTACATCTGTAATAGACCTGGTCTTTATAAAAGTGAATGCATTTTTCAATCGTTACTTTTAGAATCAGGGAAGTAGCAATGGCCGATCGATGTGTAATGTTTTAAAAACACTCGATAACTGAGTAAGAAGAGTGAAAGGAACAATACGTACTCTTTTAAGAGAGTTAGACCATTCTGTTGTGTACTGATAGGTCAAGCGCATATAGTGTGATAATCCCAGAGTGAAATATTCAGAGAACTGAACTCTGCTCAGCTGCTATAAGGCAGCTCCAATGAGAACGCAGATCAGCCTATGGGGAGAGTAACTTTTATTCTATGAATGAGGCCAGAATCCTTCGGCGGAGTAGAAAGAGAGGTTTGTAAGGCTATGTTCGGCGAAAAGAAAGATGAAGACATGTGGATGCTCTTCTCAACTCGAATGGATTTGAGGCAATCTTAAATCTTGCTTGAGGATTGCAGCCGGCATTTTATCAGGCATAGTACCTGGCACTTATGGGGCTTAAATATATCTCAGAACGAAACAAATGAAGGTTTAGGCGAGGAGTTATTCTTACCGATGCGGGAGAGGCCGATACTTCTGAGAAATAATAAGTATAATAAGTACATTCTATTTTTTTACGTATATTTTGTTATGAAATTCAATAGATTCACAACTATGGTCTTGATAGATACGGACGATAGTGAAATACAATTTTTCAACTGTCAAAATGATTTTTCTTATGCGACGTTATTGTTCAATTTTATCACTGTCTCTCTGCCATATGACAAATAAGAATGCAAAGAGAATGAACAACGAGAACAAAGAGCTGTTCTCTCCAACGACCTTAATATGTCAATCTTAAGATTCTTTTTGTGTGTGTTTTTTAATTTCTAAGAACTCTTCGTGTATTCACCTGAATAAAATGATTCAAATTTATGAAAAGATTGAAATATAAGCAGCTGCAACGCACGGCACAGGTAGAAATGAATTTCAAACTACGGAAATAACCACAAAAAAATCTAAAAAAAAAAAAATACAAAACAAAGGCTGTAAAAAAATCTTCCTTTAACGAAATTTCCAGTTTTTTTTTTTGTTGTTTTATATTTTAAAATCTTTTTCCCTCATTTCTTGTCAAAAACTTAAAAATCCATAAAAACTGTTGGCCACACTTTTGCTGTCGACTGATGGGGAAAAAACGAGAACCCTTTTTCGTTTTCTTTTTTTTTTTTTTGTATGATTTTATGTCTTTGAGAGGAGTACTGTATTGTTTTCAAGCTGAATTATTACAGGCGACGATCAATCTTTTACCAAGGCAACTACAACAACAACAACAGCAACAACAACAACATAAAAAAATTATTTATGATATCGAACAGATACAAGCCAGATACTACACAATTTTTGTAACGTTTTGTACGAAGCGTTTTTAGAGATGAAGGAGGTGTTTGAAGAATGTATTCTTTATAATTGTAGTCGTTGTTGTTGTTCGTATTGTTGTAACTAATTGATTATTTAAAATAAATTTTTTCTAGTTTTTATTTTTAATAGTCTTTATACACAACAAAAAAAGAAAGAAACAAAAACGAAGAAAAAAAATAGTTTATGGGGTAAAGATAGACAGTCGAGACATGGCAATCAATTGTAAAGTGTTCATTCCAAATTCCAGACAACATCTCTTCAAGCATTAGATTTTATTTTTTTTATAATTAAAATGAATTACAAAAAAAAAAGAAAAAATAGAATGTATCTATGAATCATAGGTTTTTTTTATTGTAATTATTGTTTTATTGAATCGTTAAAGTCATGTTTTCAATGTGCAATAACGATTACAATAAAACTGAGAATGAATAGAAATGATTGTGATGAACATAACGTTGATAATTAATTTAATGATATTGAAAAGGTTCTTTTTTTCTTCACTTTTTTTGTTTATAATTTATTTATAATTTTGCATAGATACAAGGGCAGGTCAATACGAATTTTTAAATTAAAAATCAGTTCTTATTTTGTAACATAGTCTGTCCACTTTGAGATATATACACTTCTCCCCAGTGTTTCTCTAATCTGTGTATTCGTTCCAAACTAACAAGATTTGTTGTGGTTATCAAATGGGTTTATCTATGCGATGACTTCACCTTTGATGTCTAATCGCTTTCCGTAAAGCTGTAAAAAATGAATGGATTTAGTCAGAATTACAACCTAGATTCACACACCACCCATGTCGATCTAAAATGCGAGTCATCGTCATAAAAAATGCCAGTTATCGGTCGAAAAAATTTAAGTCATCTATCAAAAACTACAAGTCATCCGTCCAAAAAAAAAAAAAAAAAAACGCAATTAATCGACCAAAAATATGCAAACCATCGATCACAAAAAATGTAAGTCATTGAAAAAAAAAAAAAAATGGAACTCATAGACCAAAAACCTGCAAGTCACCGATCAAAAAATGCAAATCATGAACTAAAATAAATGCAAGTCATCAACTTAAGAAATGCAAATCATGTAGCAAAAAATGCAAGTCATCAACCAAAAGAATGCATGTCATCGACTAAAAATATGCAAGTCATTGAAAAAAAAATGGAACTCATAGACCAAAAACCTGCAAGTCACCGATCAAAAAATGCAAATCATCAACTAAAATAAATGCAAGTCATCAACTTAAGAAATGCAAATCATGTAGCAAAAAATGCAAGTCATCAACCAAAAGAATGCATGTCATCGACTAAAAATATGCAAGTCATCAATCACAAAAATATGCAAGTCATCAATCACAAAAATAAATCCAAGTCATCTACCAAAAAAATACAACTTGCGAAAAATGCGAAATTTTCTAGTCTATATATACATATAGTTGCATATTAACTTAATGAGAATTATTAAAATTTTTACCATTTAACTAAAATATTATTTTTATCCGTATTTTTATAGAGCACTTTTTGTTATTTATTTGAAGAAAACAATTATCTTCGTCGCCTATATCCTTGGTCCCAAGTAAAGCTCAATCCTAAGGAAAGTAGTTTTGGAATACCATGGCTATCCAGCCCACTAGGTCCATTTTCCCCACAAGTCCATTTTTCATTCGATTTTGACTGATTTAAATAGAGCGCTTTTTGTTTGGCTTATTTGAAGAAAACAATTAGCTTCGTCGACTATATCTTCGGTCCGAAGGATTACCGGAATGTCACGAATCCTGTTTTGGAATCCTTGGTTCAATAGCTAACCAGCCTACTGGGTCCGAAAAACTTCCTTTTTAAATTTGATCGATTTTTATTCGATTTATGGAGACCATATTTTGTAAAAATACTTGAGTTTTCAACAACTGAGCAGCTTTTGTGCTTGTACGATCATAACTAAATCAAGCTAAGCTTTGATTTAAGTGACAAGCGTAGCTTTCTCAAATTTTAATAGAAAATGACAGGAGCAGTGTTGCTGACATTCAAAAAGTTCGATGAGACTTTGACTATGGGGACGACATTTGCCTCTTGTCACATACGTTCAGTGACATTGCAAGAGATGCAATAGAGGGCGAAAGGTGGAGATTTGGCACCAAGGAATACTGCGCGGTTGTCACACTTGACATTAGAAACGCGTTCAACTCAGCGAATTGGGGGCGGATTATGAGAGCCCTCTTTAACATGGCTACGCCGCCATACTTAATGGAGATACTGAACAATTACTTTCAGGACAGGAAGGTAATATACCTAACGGATGAAGGAGAGCAGGAATACGTAGTGACGGCGGGTGTCCCGCAGGGCTCTGTACTTGGGCCACTACTATGGAACATTATGTACGATGGAGTACTTCGATTGCGATTGCCGAACGGGACTACAATTGTGGGCTTTGCAGATGACATAGCCATAGTCTCGGTAGCTAAGACGGTAAGGGAAATAGAGGAGAAAACGAACACAGCGATTCGAAAGGTTGGAGCATGGCTGGATGAAGCAGGTTTGAAACTTGCTGCGCATAAAACAGAGGCCGTCTTGATAAGCGGCCGGAAGATAGTGGAGAAGATGGAAGTGACCGTTGGAGGCACAAGGATCGAATCGAAGAGGGCGATAAAATACCTGGGAGTGATTATCGACGACAGGTTGAACTTCAAGGAGCACGTGAAATACATCGGCGAAAAAGCATCTGTAACACAGGGAGCACTGGCGAGGATGATGCCAAATATTGGAGGACCAGGTCCATTCAAAAGGAGGATAATTTCGGCGGTAATAACGTCGATAATGCTGTATGCTTGCCCAATATGGTCGGAGGCACTCTCCGTGGGGACGACAAGGAGGATACTGTCCTCGGTGTATCGTCTAAGCGCGATTAGACGGATAAGTGGCTTCAGGACAGTGTCTGATGAAGCGGTATTGGTGTTGGCAAAGACAATACCAATAGATATATTGGCGGCAGTCACGATGGGAAAGCAGTTTAAAGGGAAGATGGACATTTCGCCTTATCCCTGATGTAACCCTTTGGATGAATAACAAACATTGCGAGCTGAATTACTACGTGACTCAGTTCCTAACTGGTCATGGGTGCTTCAGGAAGTACCTGCACAGATTTGGTCATGACACTTCCCCTATATGCCCAAACTGTGTAGATGAGGAGGAAGATGCGGAGCATATTCTAATATGCTGTCCCAGATTTAGATGGCCCGGGGAAACGAGTTTAGGACCAAACCGGCTAATGGAAGAGCTGTTGAATCGTAGGATTCTATGGAGTCAATATAGCCAGAGAATGGCTGAAGTTTTGATAGTACTCCGAAGACTGGAGGAACGGAGACGAAATTTGAACTAACGTCATAAAGCTTTCAAGCTAACCAGCTCTCCGCGAAGTAATACCTTACGGCAGTCCCGCGGAGGGAGAGTGGATGAAGTGTGTAGGGGGTGGGTTTAGTACGTAGGCACCAGTGATGGTGAATCGTGCACTCTTTTGTTGGAACAAAAGTGTCTTTCGAAGATTCCCACCTTCGGCTCAAGACAAAAAAAAAAAAAAAAAAAAAAACATACGTTCAGTGACATGTCTCAGAAACTACAACGTTTAGACGAGAAATGGGTTAAAAAATGGGCATCAGGAAGACAAAATCTATGCACATGAATACTAACAACAAACAAGATCCACATGTGAACAGTGGTACGCTAGAAGATATTGACATCTTCAGCTATCACGACAGTGTTAACGACTAAAGAAGAGGATCAAATGCTGATTCGTAGACCACATCAGCTACCCTTATTTCTTAATTTAATTATTTATAATTTATTAAACTTCCCATACCATTTTATAAATAAATCGTGTTAAAATGTGATTGTTTTTCCGTTATTCCAGAAGAAAAATCCGTTTTTCTTTCATCCATTTTATCTGACATTCTTTAGTTTTTAATCCAGTTCGATGTGGTAATTTGTTAAACTTCATATCGCTTAAATGCATTCCTAGTCTTTTCATTCCCCTCTACTCTTATTTGGCTTATATATGTATATGTGTGTACATATGGTATGAATTGTTGTTGGCAAGACTATGGTAGTAAGTGTATCTTTATATCTGCTATGATAATTTAATGGCAAAAGAGAATGCTGTTCCTTCCTTTTGCTTATTCTTATATTTTTTTTGGTTTTGTTTTGTTTTTTGATAAATTGTATCTATTTTGGTCAAAGATACTCTGACTAATTTAGTGGGTGTGTTGGCAATTTAGTTTTAGTTTCAGGTTTTTGTTTTTTTTCTTCTTTCTAGTCTTTTAACAACGCCTTTCTTTAAACAGCCTTTCAAGGTTTCTTATTTATAACTTATTTATGGTCGTTTTTGAGATTTTTATGGGTTTGTATACAGTGATCACATGCAGATAAAATAAATCTACAATAGATATTTGAAAAACTATAACATTTGCAGAATAATTGATGATAACCCCGTATAAAATAAAATTAAACAAAACAAAACCAAAGCCCATTACGTTGAAGCCTACACGATTAAAAGGAGTTCTTTTCAGATCTCAAAATGATCAAATCTTCTGGCCCGAAAGGCATTCTATCACTGGTGCTCTTCGACGTTCGCTCATTCATTAGCTAACCATTGCAGTGCCTCACATTGTGCCCGTATTTTTTCCATTTTTCTGGAAGGTTGACATTATATTGTCAATAGCCACAAAGGGTGATACTAATAACTACAAGCAACTGCAATATGTTCCCCACTTTCTAGGTTATGGCAAGCATAATAAAAATTTTGTGAAATATCTACGGCTCATCAACATGATCAGCGTTAGGCAGGGCCTATACTACTTATGACCTGTTGTCATTACTCTTAGAAAGGTGGATCTAGATTATCCGACGATTTGATGACAGCAAGTTGTACTTTTCGATAGTGGCAGAGTGTTTGTGTGGCATTTGATAGAGTGTTGTAGCTACGCCGGTATCGAAACTCATTGCTCTTGATGTTCTGGGTATAACAATTTAATTCAATATGCTGGAACGATCATAAAATCATTAAAATGCCTCGATTTCTTAAGGCGACACAACGTATGTACATCACTCCGAAATTGAAATACATGTATGGTTCGGTGTGTCGAACGAGTGCAGGTGCTTATTAAGGACAATAGGGTAAGCAGCTCTACTGATTCATTAAGACTCCGTCCTAGTGTGAATTGTGTTTCGTAGTTTTAACACTATTTTAGCGGAATGTGAGAATAAAGCGACTTGTTCCCCGAAATTGCATATTTTTATGTTGCATGGAGCAAATTCGTATGTTGAATTTGCTTTTGAGTCAAACTAAGCGCATATGGAATTCTGTTCCTGCAGATGTGTTTTCCGTCTACTACAGCTCAAATAGATTCAACTCTCACAGCCGCAAACACTACTCTCCTTGCACTCCTCCCATAACCTACTTGCACTGCATGAGTACATTGTGTTGGAATTAGGAAACATAGTTTCCTATGGAAGTGCCTAAAGAAGACGTTGAGCTCAGCCCAAAGCGCCTTTTCGTTTACAAAAACCGAAACCGGTGAAAAGTCACGAAGTTCGGGAAATGAAAAGAAGGCAGAAATGGTGCAGTGATCCAAGTTTCCGACAGAAGCAAGTACCTTCACTTTATACTTTTTGGAATGTGAAGTGTGCAAGAGGTCGAGGGTGCTTTTTTGGTGCCCTTCAACAAACGATATGTGAGTCGGTTCGGAAAATGCAGGACAATGACGGAAGAAATGCTCAGTCGTCTCCCCCTTTTTCCCCTTTTCTGCAGAAGTTATCGTGCAAAAAAGTCAAAAAATTCATGAATTATGCAATGACCTTCGAATTTTACCTCAAGTGGTTAGGAGAGCCTAACTCGTAGGCAAATGCGTGGGGTTTTAGCATTCCTCCTCAGATCCCACGGTATTAGTTGGCTATCAAAGCTTACCAAAGCTAGCTCTATACCACGATTTATTCGAACTCTTACAGTAACTACCTGACGGATGTCTGTTGACAGGAGACGGAAAATTCTAAAATTTTCGTAGTTAGTAAGCCTCTCCCTTATTTAAAGCTGAAGAGACTTTATTTGCCTTGCAAATATTTAAAATCTGTGTCATTTTTTCTGCTTAGCACTGTACTGTGTTAATAATTCAATTCGAACGGGTTTTTTTTTTCGTTTCAATATTTTAATTGGGTTTGGGTTCTCCCTTCCCATTTTTTGTTTGTTTCTTATGCAATGTAAGAAGGGTTACCAAATTTCATTCATATTAATTTTATACTTAAAGTGACTCGTTTGTTCTTAACAAAATTGCTATTGTTGTTGCTGTTGTTTGTGTGTTGTTTTGCTATACATTTCCGCAAAATTGCAAAATTAAAACTGAACCTCAATATATGTATGTATGCAATATGTTTGCGATATTAAAGTGATAATATTTCACAAACTGAATGTATTTTTTATTTCAAAATTTATTAAATTTCTTAAAATTTATTACACACACACACATACACACACATTGTTTGCAACCAATGTAATTTGTTGCAACATTATGGGTGCAAAAACTGCTGGCTGTTTTTGGTTCTTTTTTGTTTCTTTGTACTTTAAAGACAAAAAAGGAATTAAAACACATTATAGGGGTTACAAATATGTTTTTGGAAATTTAATACGCGTATGCTGGCAATTTGGGGTGTTTTAGTTCTTTTCTTTCTCTCTTCTTTGCCTTTAAAATTATTGCCAATTTTGAAAAAAAAAATTATTTTCGATTTTAAACACCGTTTTAATAAGAAACGTTTTGCAAAACGAACAAGATTGATGTACAGTGGGGTAAATATAGTTACAAACACTTGTTTATAAATCCATTTCATGTTTCTTAATTGTGAAGCTGAAATCCAAAAGAACTGGTTGAACGTTTGCGGATGGAATGAATGAAATAAACATGGTCACTATAGAGTTCCAGATCAACGTTTAGGCGAAAATCAGCGACTGCGACAATCCGCCATATCCACGCCAATTCTTTATGAACGCATATTCGCAGAATCCGCTACCCATGCAATTTATGGAAGACAGCGATCAACTGAAAATTCTCAAAATCAGATCTTCTGTGTTTGGATGGAAAATATGACTTTTAAAGCCCAAGACGTTACCGACGTTCACAGAAGTTGAAAAGTCGCCGTAGTGCTGTAGGAAGTGTGTTGGCTTATTAGACGAGAGCATGTGATTCAAGCCCCAGCTTAGATATCTCGAACAAAACGAAATATGACGGCGACTTCCTCTCAACAACTCGGAGTATAAATCAAATTGCCAATAAAAAGTTTCTCGAAAATCTATTGTTAGGAAACGATGCTAAAATGTAGGTTCCACCATTCGTGTATAAAATTAACTCACTCAACATGGTTGGTGTGTGCAACCGGGGTTGATATCCTGGCTAAAAGGTTGTAATGACCAATTAAGTAAATAAGTTCACAAGAAATTTTGTAGAGTTCATTGGTGACCTCGGTTTTCTAAAGCTGAACTCGAAATCAAAAGGTTCAGGTACCGATGCAGTGATAAGGCTTTCTAAAGGCGTTCTAAAAGTTACTTTAACACATATTGTTTGAAAAGAACATGAATTATGCGATAGTTTGTTGCCTTTTGGAATGGAATTCAAAGAGAACTACTAAGTGTTTTACGGATTGGAGAAGAAACCGCCAAATTGTAAATGCAATACAGCCCTAATGCTGTATTCTATGCTTTAAGGATAATGTGAAACACAGGATAATTCATGTTGAATTCGTTTCTTGGCATGGCAACATGTTGCATTTGGCAAAAGTAATATTTTTGGTGGTGGTAAAAACAAAAAGAAACCACAATAAATTATAATTAAAGGAAGGAAAAGATAAAAAGAAAAAAAAATCAATTTTTATGACAATTTCATGTTGACTGCATTTAAGGTTCTAAATACATACAATATTTTTGCTGTAGTTGTTGCAATTGTTGTTTATATTTTGACTCAAGTTGCCGCTATGGTTGAATGGTTATCAGATCAGAGATAACAAACGACTATAAATTCTAAACGTTATAATGAACCCACTGCATTTCTAAATGGCGAGTAAGTCAAAGAGTGCGTTTAAAATGCGCGTATTTTTGTTATTTTTTTTTTATCCCATCGAACCCTATTTAGACAACAATGTATGGGCATTGATAACAGTCGCGCTGGGCAATAGTTACGGTAACAGCAATAACGAATAAGGCCATCATAATTCTTCCGTTCGGTTCCCTAAGGGAGCATTTGTCATTTTACACGAGTACTCGTTAGGCTGTCTCATTGGCTTTGTTTGTTTGTTTTTTTTTTGTTTGTGTTCACTCAGTTTGTTTAAATTTAATCTATACAAACGCACTTACACAGGCATATATACATACATACATACATATATGTTTGTCTGTATTGTATATAAAAAATTTAAAAGGTAAACAAAAACTAAAAACCAAACGATTTTAAACTAAAAAGAACAAAAAAAGAAAAATTCAAAAATCAATGTGACAGTTTTTATGTGTCAAAAAGAGAACCCATAACAGCAGATACACACACACATGCACACAAAGAAACATACATGTATGCATAGAAATAAATAAATTGAAAATAATAAATAACAGACGTTTGAAATAGTATTGAGCGATAGGCACACAGACAGACGGACTGACAATTGAATGCAGTTTCTACATACTATACGAGAAAGAGAGTATAATGGTGATATTCCTCCTCGTTTTCGTTTACGTTTACGTTCTTATTTGTAATTTGTTTGTCTATCAATTTTTCCATGGGATTGAAAGAAAAAAAAAAAAACAAACAAACAAACAAAAAAGAAAAAATAAACTCAGATAAGGATTATAATGAATGCATTCCTTCCTATTCAATCAATCGCTGATGGCATTTCTAAAATGGGGTGAAATTTATTTGTATTTTTTTTTTGGAATTCCATACCGTAATCTATAAATAAAATTAAGTGGGAAATAATAAATCGAATGAAATTATCTTTTAAAATAATTTGTTGTAACAATTATGCAGGCATGCACGAGGTTCTTAAAATATGCGCCAAGAACTTTTCAAAAATATCGTAAAAAATCTCAATCTTATTGTAACCTCTAATATCCATGGCCTCACAAAGAGCTTTTTAAAAAAACAATAACGCTTGTACTTCTCCAATATTCCAACAAAATTTGGAATGAGGGCCTAATATATATTACATAGCTTACTTTAGTAAGGACTGCAACCTAGCCTTAAGGACTGCAACCTAGCCATAAACTTTCTTTCAGGTAACATTATTACGTAATTTGTAGGAAGGTACTTCCCAGCTACAATACGGTGTAAAACAACAGGTCGAATATTACAGGCGTCATACACCATCGATGCCAAACGTGTGGTCAAAGTTCGAGCAGGAAGGTTGATAATGCCGTTTTCAGTTTGTTTTCTAAAAATGAGGCCTGAAAGTATGCCTAAACTAGAATAGAACTGGTGGAAACCATTTAAGGCTTGAAAGTTCATTATCTAATACATTTTGTGTCACCCTAATAAAAAAAAAAAAACGTATAATTTCGTTTGAAAAACACTGCAAAAGACGCCCAACCTAGACCATATTGAATTATTCGTACTTTAGTTTAAAGGCCACTGTTATGGCCACTGTAGTGAAGAGGCAGAAGATAGGCAGTTTGAATTTCAGGAAATAGAAACTTTGCTTGGCACTGAATACTTTTAAGTCGTGCATGCAATATAGACAAGACTTGTTCGAACTTGTTGGTCCATGAAATACAATTCAGCCTTTAAGGAACTTAAGTACGCATTTTTATGAAGGAGGATCAATAAGTCCGTGTAAAAATGAAAAAGGATACATAAGTTTGGCTACGAATAGAGCTTAAAGCATGAGAATTGGTCAAATGATAGAGCAATTCGCAGTTAAATTCATGGATTTATGTCGTATTTACTCTGTTTGACAGTTTTAAATAAAAAAAATATTTTTGTTATCTGGTGTAATTGTGTCCATCTTTGTTTTTTCGCTTTGCAACCTAGCCTTAGGCTTGCAACCTAGCTTCTCCCTCTTAATTATTTTAATCCTGAGTACCTCCAGCTTATCTTGAACTCCTAACGACAGATTTAGGAACTTTTCATGGCAATTATATTTAATCACAACATTTTTGCGAGAAGGCTGCTGAGAGGACGCCGCCGAAGAAAAAATATTTTTTTATTTTTATTTTAGTTCGAAATATCTGAGCTGGGGTTTGAACCACAGGATTATTTAAAGAGGGTTTGTAGCGCCTTAATATTTTTTCAGTTCGAAAACAATGAAAACCCATAGTTCTCGATTTTGTAGTCAAGCGCTTAAACCATGCTACAGTCACAGACAAAAGTCTACATACAACTGTGTTTTCCGCTAATTTTTTTTTTTTGCTTTTTTCTAATAATTTCTAGGTTATATTCTTTATATTCGATTTTGTCTGCAAACATTCAATTCAATTTTTCAATTTCAATTCAATTTTTCAATTTTTTTTGTTCTTTTTTCTAATAATTTCTAGGTTATATTTTTTTATATGCGATTTTGTCTTCAAACATTCTTAATTGTGAGTGCCTTCAAGAACGCTAAAACACCTTTTTTAATTAGAAAAAAAAAAATCGCCGGTAAAAATCTGTATACAGCGTTGTAGACTTTTTTCCTTGATTGCATTACACATTTAAAGCAGAAGTCCGTGATATCTTTATATTCCTAGTAGAACTTTTAGGTTTAGGCTGCCTAAACCTAACATCATTTCATGTTGTCTCATACTTTCCCAGTTGAACAGTTTAACGAAAAAACTGGGAGAAGACCTGGAAATCTTCTCCTAATTTAATGCTGCGCCATCACTTTCGAAGAACTATTATTACTACAAGATCGAAACAATTTTATCGCATTTTTCACGTCTAATTAGCCAACACACTATCTACCAGACTACGGCGACATCGTCGAACTATTGTCACTTAAAAAATCGGAAGGAGTACAGCGAGTCATGTCTTATGAACATGTATTCGGTATCTGTTCACCTCACAAATAACAAATCAAAAATGATATTTACCGCCATTTGTAAAAGTTAAAGCGTCTGACATTAATTTATACCGCATTTCATATGATCATAGCCTGTTAAAGAATCCATAAACCCCCTTCTATTTCATACCTCTGGTCTAATTTAACACACAGTTTACAAAAAAAAATGTGCTTACAAGTGATTTTGTCTTATAATATATTACCTGGGCTCTTTTACGTACTTGTGCATATGAACTGTTTTTTTATATTTTTTCCATTAAGAAGTGCAAATGCAACAAAAAAAGGTGAAAAACTTCGCACTTAAAAAGAAATTAAAAAAATAAAATTAAAAAAATATGACAAAACGCTAAAGAAAGAAAGAATGAAAAAAAATATAAGACAGTGAAAAACCTCTTGTTTCTTATTATTAAAACCCTTTAGTACAGAAAGAAAGAAAAAAATTACAAACAAAACTTTGTAGGAGAAACTAAAAGTTATTTGATGTTCGCAGCTAAAGTTTACAATAGTAATTATAACGACAACAACAACAATAACACTAGCAGCAGCCTCAGCGACAACTACATATAAAAAGGTATGGTTTCACCACGACACACTTGTGCTTCAAAGGAACGACCGAAAAAAAATAATAAAAATAAAAAGTTTTTTAAATATTTTAAATCGTTCCATTAGTTTTAAGAAGAAGACTACTCTGCAGTTCACATAGTCCAATAATGGGCAAAGAACCAACGACATTTTTTACATGCAAAGCTAATCAAGAGTGAAGAAAACGAAAGAAACGTTTATATTTTCATAAAAAAAAAAATAAAATTTCCCTGGAAATATTTTTAATTGTAGGTTTTTCTCGGAAATAAAGAAAATATTCGTTAAAGTGGAAAATTCAAAGTGGAGTTCAATGTATCGCTTTTAATGTTACAATTTCGATTATTTTTAAAGTAAAGCGTTAATACCAGCTTCGAACTGAAGGTGAATAAAGAAATCGATTTAAACTTCAAATAATTATCGGCAGAGTAAGATATAATTAGCGTTTATCGATTCAAATAATATTGCAAATATTCGATCAATTATTGGAAGTTAATTCCAAGGTACATAAGGTCTAAATAAGTTCATAAACATGGGTGTCTATTGTTTTTGATAACACACTTACCAAACTCGCGGAATATACTGGCGACACCTGTTTTCTTTTTTTGCACCGAAATTCGTCTAATGACCGCTTATTCTTGGAATAGGTTCTTAAAGAATAGGAAAATGACTAGAAAATCCAGAAAATTTAGAAAAAGATAGAATAACCAGGATAAATTTGGTTTGATTTGTGTGGGCAAAGTCAGACCAGAAAGTTTAATAAACATCGTAGCTATTGCACCTAAATACTTTAAGTCATATAACGACGCTGTATTATAATTTAGAGAGTCCCAGTATTTCGCGATTACGGTGAAAAAGGTCCAGACTCTCTTCAAGGCTACGAAGCCGACTATAAGTAACGATTCTGCTTTACTTTCCGTGATTGATTTTTTTTTTCACGCCGAAGAGAGGTTAAATGTACCTAACCGCACCATAGAGGAAGTCGTCACGTCCCCCGTGTGTGGGGCCCTCACCCACTAAATCCCCCCTCGTCTCGTGGACTTGTGCCCACTCCGGAACTACGGTGGTATGACTTCGGAGTGGAGTCCCTTTGGCCCCTGCGTGTTCATAGCCGCGTCCGGACTGCGTGTCGAAAGTTGAAGAGACATCTAAGTGTCTCCACTATTCCTTTCGTCCAGGTCCCTGCCTCGAATTCCGCTTGGCACGCGTGCCCACATGTTCTGCAGCCTCAATTTTCCCTACTCGCGATCATAATCCCGACAATGTTACCGGCCGTGATCGTCCCAACTATCGACGTCAGTGCAGAGCGATAGCTCTGCCAGCGTGCACACTCAAAAACGTTGTGCTCTGCGTCATCAATTATCTCCCCTTCCTCGTAAAGACAGTAAGGGGAGGCGGTCTTGCGCATTCTGTGCAGATATTTCCTAAAATATCCGTGACCCGATAGCATCTGTGTAACGTAGTAATTTACCTCTCCAAATTTCCGACCAATCCATGGCGTTATGTCCATCTTCCTCGTTCCATCGTTGTTGCCATTTTGAAATGGTGTTCTCCCTGATATGAGCGGTTATGTGACTTCCAGCCGTTTTTGCCCTATAAATCTCCATCCGCTCCGCTGTCAGCAGATCCACAGGGATAATACACGCTATCACCACTACGGCTGGAGCGGATACCGTACGATATACCGACGCGATACGCAATGCAGCCGTTCTCTGTATCGATACCAGTGCGTTTGTCCGCTTCTTAACATCCAGTGTTTCGGCCCAAATTTCGCTCCCATAAAGTATAATGCTGTTTCCAACCTCCATCAGGAGTCTTCGTCTCGCCGGTAGCAGGCCTCCAATGTTCGCCATTAATCTACTGAGCTGTCCAACGATCTTCTGGGCCTTGTTAGCCGAGTACTGAATCTGATGTGAAAATGTTAGTCTGGGATCCAGCCTTATTCCCAGGTATTTCCGTGATTGATAGATCTTGTATATTGACATAAGACATTATACATTCTGATGCCTAGTATTAATTGATTAAAATGGAGTTGTGTTGACCCTCTGCAAGACTTCAGTGTCCCCAAGCCGACTATATGTAGAGGTTCGTATATCCGTAGCCTTTGTTCGGTAATAAAAGCAGGAAACAATTTTGTCGACGCCCAATCTATTGTTAACTTGCAACATATATTTAGGCTGTACAACAGCCAAATCTTCTGGTCCACATACCATTTCGAAGTCGACAGAAACTGCTTCTGTCGGAGTTCTTCTAAAACTCTTCATAACAAAGATAATAAATGACCTCAAGTTGCAACATTTTTGCAGTCTGCTCAACATACTACCATCCCGTATAAAAGTGTAGGACTGTCCATCATTTTAAAAAGCTTTAAAAGACATCCTAGGATGAGATACGTAAATGCACATTCCTCAGAAACCTTCTAATCACTTAGTAAGAATAGAGCACAATGGCCATAACCTCACTTTACTACTGATAACAATGGTAAGATGTGGCGCGGTATGTCAGTTAAAATGCTTGACTAAGAAACTTAAGAATCCCAGTTTCGAAGACAACAAATTCTTGCAAATTAAGAGACTCCAAAAAATCCATTCGGAAGAGTCTACAGAGGGGATAGTATCAATAACGAAAATCAAGATTTAGAACTCAATGAGAAGGATTCTCACCAATACATCCACCCCAACAACCTAACATATTTCATAGCGATCGATATTTCCAGGCAACAACAGTTGGCAACCCTATCATTCTAGAACTTGCAGCAACAATCGCCTGTTGAAGTAGCAACTTTGATCAATAAAACTAAAGAAATTGAAGACAAATAGTACAAGAGGAGAGAGGTCTGTTACAGGAAATAAAATTTACATTTCAATTAGTTTGTGATCGTCGGAAAAGGCTTTATTCCTAATAAACAAATTCAAAACACCAGCTGTAGAGTAAACCTCATAACCTATCAACACCTTGTTTGTTCATAAACATCTTCAATAATCATCAATACGTACGAATGAACGGCCGTTGTCTGTTTATTGGGCTTCATGTCCCAGCGGTAAATAGTCAGGAAAAATAAATCGTTTCGTTGATTTGCTAAAAAGAAAAAGAAGAAGAAGCAACATCAATTCAAAATGACGATGACGATGATGATGATCAACATAATGATGACTGACCACAATTTTCGTATAAAAGAATCATAAAAACGACAGACGTAACTAAGAAAAAGAAAAACAAAGAAAAATCGTGCCTTTTAGGCATAAGAAGCCTATGAAAAGAAGAAAATGAAATGGGATTGGGACTAGGAATATGGAAAAATGTACCCAATGCTGTGCACTGATCACGAAGCATTCGAATTGTACGTGATTTGCATTGAAATTATCGATCTGCAGTTGTTATGTTGTTGCTGTTGGAGAGAATGCAAGAAATTGAAATATTGCAGAGAGAGATAGAGAGACAGAGACAGAGGCAAGGAGTATAATGTGTACAAACATTACAAAAAGAAAAAAAAAACCCGCTAAAAATTATGGTGTTGGTCTTTAGAAAAGGAAATACTTTGGCTACTTACAAGCATCAGCATTCATCGATAATAATTAATGACACCATCGAACAAAATCCACTTTTTATTGGTTGCAATCGATATGAAAATGTGGAAAGTTTTTTTTCAAACAAATTGTTGAAATGAAAACTAATTTCCCATAAAATAATGGGAAACTTCATTATACTCAGGCCTTATGTTTCCATTTGGTCATACTTTATAAAGTATTAGCGCATAAGTAGAGGGACATTTTTCAGATAAAAAGTTTGCACTATTAAAGGACGGTTTAATTTCCGATTAAAGTACACTGTGGATTACGATTGAAGAATGTAAACAAACAAGCTTCAATTCAAGTAGATCTTGGACAGTAGCATAGCGTTTGGCATAGCTAGTGAATAATTGTCATGTTCTCCTCTACAGCATTGGTTAGGTATACAGACAACTGCATTTTCTTGCAAGAGCCGTTGTTAAACAATTATCAGTAATAACCTGCCAAAAACCATTCGTAGGCGGCTTCATTCAATCTAAGCACTGTTGAACAGTTCTTAATCACAAACCAGTTAAATCTGCAGGTTCTTCTCTGCATAAACTTTCTTGCATGTGCCCTTATTATGTAATTAGGAGTAAGTAGCCCCCAGCCACTATACAATATAAAACAATAGGTCGAATATTACAGACGTCACACACCATCGATGCCAAACGAGTGGTCAAAGTTCGAGCAGGAAGGTTGATAACGGAGGCCTGAAAGTATGCCTAGACTAGACTAGAACTGGTGGAAACTATTTAAGGCTTGAAAGTTCATTATCTAATACATTTTGTATGACCCTAATAAAAACAACATATAATTTCGTTTGAAGTCGCCGTGGTCTAGTAGGTAGTGTGTTGGTTTATTAGACGAAAAGCCAGGGTCGAGCCCCAGGCCAGACATCAAAATAAAATATAAAAAGTATTTCTGCGGCGACTTCCTCTCAGCAGATTTCTGGCAAAAACTCTGAGAGTAAATAAAATTGCCATGAAAAGTTTCTCAATAAATCTGTCGTTCGGAGTCGATTTTAAACTGTAGCTCCCGCCACTCATGTATAAAATTAACACACACAACATAAGTGGTGTGAGAAACTAGGTCGTAAACCTGACTGAAGGGTTGTATGTATAATTTCGTTTGAAAAACTCTGCAAAAGACGCCCAACCTAGACTATATTGAATTATTCGTACTTTAGTTTAAAGGGAACTGTTATGGCCACTGTAGTGAAGAGGCAGAAGGTAGGCAGTTTGAATTTCTGGAAATAGAATCTTTGTCTGGCACTGAATCGGTATATGCAATATAAGCAAGTCCTGTTCGAACTTGTTGGTGTTCCATTTAAACACAATTGACTCTTAAAGGAACTTGAAAACGAATTTTTATGAAGGAGGGTCAGGTCAATAAGTCCGTGCAAAAATGGAAATAGATCCATAAATTTAGCTACGAAATGCGGTCTCACAGCCTATAAGGCCTAAAACGGGAAAATAGGTTAAGTTTGGTTAGGTTATGTCGAAGTGGTAGCACTTGAGCACGCATAGCAACTCGTTGTAACGCCACAGATCAGATGATGGAACAATTCGTAGTCAAATTCATGGATTTATGCCTTTTTTTACTTCGTCTGATAGTTCTAAACAAAAAAATATTTTTGTTGTCTGGTGTAATTGTGTCCATCTTCGTTTTTTTTCGCTTTGATTAAACATTGTGATAAAATGTTGTTATTGCTGTTGCATTTGCAACGTGCCAATATGAATTATTGCCTTTTTGAATTAATTTCCAAAAAGGGTGGCATCTCTATATTTATTATTATTGAACATAATTATTTTTGTTGTTTATGCTGTCAATAATTTTAAATATTTTTTTCTTATTAACGTTTTCTATCTATTTTGGTATAATATTTAATATTTAATGACAGTGTTTTTGTTGTTTTTATTTTTATTGTAGTCGTGCTTTATAAAAATGCTGGTCACAAGTAATTATTGATCGGTTGACTGGCTATATAGCTGGAACACGCTCAAGAGAGATGGTACGCTTTAGAATGTTTCGTTCGTTTTGTTCGTGTCACCATTAATGATTGAAACAAAATACGAAAAAAAAATAACGATGTACGGTGTACGGTGTAGTTAAACGAACATGATAATCTTTGGGCTGTCAGTTATGGGAGACATAATGAAAGTACTGATGGATTGTTGTAGTGGGTCAAAAATGAAGGCGGACACCACCACTTACTTTAGTTTTGTTTTATTTTGATTTTGTAACATATAAAGAGTAGGCTACTGCACTCCGTATGGATACATCTAGGCGTACCAAGCTAAGAATTTTCAATGCTTGTGTAAAGTCAACGTTACTATATAGTAGTGAAACTTGGCTTATATCTAACACCATCACGCAAAAACTTCAGGTATTCTTCAATAAATGCCTAAGAATCATATGTAGAATATTCTGGCCCAACACCATCAGCAATGCAGATCTCTGGACTCTCACAGAGGAGGAACCCATACAGAAGCAGATCAAAAAGAAAAAAATGAGGGTGGATCGGCCATACATTGAGAAAGAAGCCCTTCAGTATTACAAGAATGGCGCTAGAGTGGAAGCCTCAGGGCTCTAGAAGCCGTGGCAGACCAAAAAACACCTGGAAACTTACGGTCCTACAAGAACTAAGGCTTAATAACCTGTCTTGGGAAGGCGCAAAAATATCAGTGAAGAATCGTGTCAGATGGAGTGGTAATGGAATCGTAGAGGGGTAATGGTAAAAAAAATGTGGGCACGGAAAACAGTCTAGATAATCGGCATTATACGCATTATGCGTGCTTTATCTTTTAAGCTGTTTCGCCCACTGTTGCCAACTGTTGTTTAAAGCTCACATCAGCCATTATGTAAAAACATTCCTATCTCATGCAGACTTCACGCAGTTGTAAAGGAAAAGTAGGAAAATTAATTCAGCTGTAATCGGACCAGATTAATCCTTAAAGATCTAATAAAGACACGACTTCATTATAGGAAATTTATTGCGTTTATAATAGGGCATTGGGACTTAGGTATACACACCCAAAAGCTGAGAATACTCCACAATGCTTTTGCCGTAGAAAATGGAACCTGAGATGAAAGACACTTGGATACTCAGGATTTGTGAACTATGCTTAGTTCGTTGGACAATTTAAAGTAGCTACAATGCAATTTCGCATGATATATATTGCTACCAAGAGATGATTTGGAACATTGGCAAATCACATTGAAATTGCAAATGCAGAAATCAGGAACTGCAGGATGTAAACCTAGAATTTGTAGGATAAATATTCGCACGTGATTATCAATTTCGTTTTGAACAAAACAACGAATAAAGTATTCGAAAAATGTGTGAATTATTGTGCTCAGCAGGTAAAATTGCAAATGCAGGGATCAGAAACAGCAGGCTGTAAGCCTAGAACTTGTAGGATATTATTCCCAGAACATAATCGATTTTGTTTTGAAAAAAACAACGAATAAAGTATTCGAAAAATGTGTGAATTATTGTGCTCATGTCGAATAAAAACGTTTGATGTATACGACTTTCTTTTTAAGCCACTGTTGACGGGTTGTAAAGCTTTATTATAGGAGACCTCTATGACTCTTTCATTTAAAAATAAAGGTGTGGTTTAAAATATTTAAATAAAAGTGATTAAAATCTAATTGAAACTTTGTAACAAAGAATAAAAAACAAAACAATTAAACAATTGAAGTGTTTTTATAAAAGAAAATTTAATTAAATGCAAAGAATTTCTTTTCATCACATACAATTTCAATTATTTCAATATGAATTCATAATTTGTTTCTTTATTTTTATTGTGATTAATAATAAGGGAATTACGTTTATTTTTTAATTTCTTTAAGCAGTTTTAGAGACAAAAAAAATAGAAAAGAATTCTTTTAATTTTTATAAAATAATAAGTTTCAATAGGTATTCTACAATTGTTTTAAATTTTCCCTATGGAACTATGTCTTATTGCCTCCATAGAGTGAGTATCTTTAGGGCATTCAATCAATATATGTACCACCGCGGGTATAAATAAGAAAATATTCCCTAATAAGTTCAGTTTTCTACTGAGAATTCAAATGCTTGAATGATTTCTTTTCTTAAATAGTTTTTGTTTGAAATATTTTTCTAACGCCAAAAAGAAAAAACTGCCATTTGCAATATATTGGGGAAAGTATGCCACACTTATAAGTAATAATGGTAATAAGCTGTTTATATTTGAGTTAAAACAATTGCTTTTTTAATATCCCATATTAAAATAAGTAGAATTGAATCTGTACTTACCTCTTAAAAAGAATCAATTCGTTTATTCCTTCGTACAAATGTTGTATACATGGTTAGGCGAGATATAGTATTCGAATTAGCACGTAATGTAAAGATAAACCATTCATCATACGTCCATTATCCGCAATTAAAGTAAAAACAGCTAATATTTCTGAAATAAATGAAAAAAACAATTAAAAATCTTGTTTATAAAGTATTTAGAATGAAGAAACAAAGCAAACTTCCCTAATAAATCTATCAAGATTTCCCTACATTTTCATCTCACTGCCCTTATGTGTAGTTTCCTTTGTCTGTAATCAAGAAAAATCCCTGCGTTCAGACAAACTTAGGCAAGTATTGCCATGTACCGCACACTTCCCGGATTTATCATTCTCCTATGACTGTAGAGGCCTGAAAGACCTTTAAAATAATACAAAGGATGACGGTCAGTCGCAGTAATTATATTTTCCTTTGTATCATACATAACATACGTACATAATTGATCATTACAACCCTTCGGTCGGGATTACGACCTAGTTTATCATATCACTTATGTTGTGTGTGTTAATTTCATACATGAGTGGCGGGACCACTTACCACTTTCTGTATTGTATTCCTTTCGATCATATTCAACGAATACCAGAGCCCTTTTAAAGAAATCAAACTTAATTCGATACCAGCTAGGCGATCTAGTGACGTAATTAAGTTATATATAAAGGGCATTGCCATGTACGACTCTCTAAAGGTTTTAACGCTAAGAATCTAACCACAAAGATTATTTCAATTGTATCCAATGTCACATGCCATATTCTGGAGTTGGGTAACTGCTTATGTATTCATTTTTATGCGTATTAGTTTTAGGTTCCGAACTATATTCGGCAGCTAATCGGAATGGATTTGTTTTTATTAAGCACTGATACAGCAGCCTTGAGTGTATTCGAGAGAAAAGTCCTACGTATGATCTTCGGTCCAGTACGAGTTGGCGATGATTTCCGCATCCGATCCAACAGTGAGCTGTATCAGCTCCTCAACGACATAGACGTTGTGCAGCGTATTAATATCCAGCGGCTGTGCTGGCTCGGCCATGTCGTTCGAATGGAGGAGGATGCTCCGGCGAGACGGGTATTTGATTCGGGAATCTGTGGAAGTCGGCGAAAAGGAAGACCTTGTATGTGTTGGAAGGACCAAATCGAGGAAGCCCTGTCATCCATTGGTGTCACCAACTGGCATAGGCACGCAGAGGCGTCTGGAAAGATGTGTTGCGGCAGGCCGAAATCCGTTAATCGGGTTGTTAATAGCCAATTAAGTAAGTAAGTAAGTAAGCATTGTAATGAAGTTTGAAACTGAAAAATTGTTAACCTTTTACCTGAAGGATCACTTGCTTTAGAATCTCAAATTTATTGTAAATGTGTCATCAGAAAGTAATGCCAGATATGGGTTACGCACATGGATTATTACAAAGATCTTAAGGGTTTTTTGAGTTAACCTTACATATTTCATTATTTGTACTGGTGATCATTCTCTTAAGCTCTTTCATTCTTTCTTTCTCTCTCTCTCTCTCTTTGCCTCGTCTCTTTACTTATAGCAGGTGTTGAACGGTGGTAAATATTATTATTGTTGTAACATTTTATTTTTTATCGTTTTTGGTGTACGTTTTTGCACTCATGGACAATTGCAACAAGAGAAAAAAAGGCATTGACACAAAAGCCTCAATTGGAATTTTTTTAAAACAAAAACAAAAACGAAACAAAACAACTACAAAAAAAGCTCTCACATTTAAACAAATCTCGTATTTGCACTGGACTTTAGAATAAATTGCAAAAAAAGGCAAACATTTATTATTATTGTTGTAGTAGTTTTTGTTTAAAAGCAAAGGTTAAAAAGAGATATTACAAACTTATTAAGGTAACAGCAACAAGAAGAACAATAAAAACAAATAAACTAAAAGAAAAACTGTGATTGTTTCGCAATAGAAGAAGAACAAGAAAATGTTAGAAAAAGTGTCAGGGCAGCGTCACCAACAGCAGCAGAGAGACAGATTCACATTCATAAAACTTAAATAAAAACAAAAATAAATATTAATTTAATTACAACAATAAAAACAAAACAAATTAATGTTGTTTACATACAACTACTCTGTCTATTTATTATTATAATTTGTTTTAATTTTAATTATATTTTCTAGAGAAAGCGAAAGAGAGAGAGAGAGACACTCCTTCTTTTTTATAATTGTTTTAAAAGTTCTTAAACGATTTCAATTAAAATGAGCGGGTCACTACGTCATAAAACAAGCAACTCTTTTCAATTAGAAATGAATGCTGCCACTAACTCCGTTTAATTGCTGTCAGAGAAAGGCAGTATATCTGCCATAGCAGCAGCCTTAGCGACAGTACGTAAAGTGCCCGTAATGACAGTGCCAGTGATTGTGCAGTGTCGTTTGAATGTTTATTAATTGGATTTTACGCAAATTAAACAACATTTAATTACACTGGGCACCGAGTATTCATTTGTCCATTCGTTCATTCATGCGAGTAAGTTTGTCTGCTGTTGAGTCACAGCAAATGCTGACTGCAAATCAACAGCATTTTATTTACTGCTGCTGATGACAGTTTATCTATTCTGTCTATGCCACCAATAAATTGATGGCATGGAATTGTGTTGCACATTGAAATTGTATTGTTGCCAAGAGATAAATTTCTCTTATTGGGTTTGAATAGTTAACATGTTGCTCCCTTTACACTTTTCATTTTCTAGTAGAGAATTTCACCATTTGATTGGGAATTTACAGTCGTTGTTTGCTGGTAACACTGTTACAATGGTTTAGTTGGTCAGTGAGTTATTTTTTTAATTTTATTTTACCCTACATTAGCTAGGATGTGAACTTCTTCAAGAATTGTTTTCGAAACTGAAAAGTACTCTGCCTGTATAGATCTCGTAATCAAAACATGGTTCGCAATTCCAGATATTGTATATCTTTTATAGGAATCAATATCCTGAAGAGCAAATTAAAAGTGAACATTTTATTCTCTTGAAATTTTTCATTCTCTCAGAGATCGTAATCAAACCACAGTTCGAAATTTTAAGGATAATCCAATAAAATCTAGTTGCAGGCTTTTTTCAGTTTTATAGGAATCATTGTCCCGAAGAGCGAATTAAAAGGGAAAATTTTATTCTCTTGAATTTTTTTTTAGAGAAGAGCTTGGGGGAAAAATTGTAAAAAGGAGCCATAAATCACTTACTCACATGAAAAATAGGTTGGCTATTTTCAATTCGGTATTTTTCCGTTTGTAATTGATTTTAGATATCATGCAACTTTCTTTTATTAAGGAATTCATTATCGATCCTTCATTTTTTGATAAAATTCTACCCAAAAGTTGATAAAATCAAACGAGCCTCAAGAGGGCCACCAGGTTCAACAATCCTTTAGGTCTCTGTATAACGCCCATATGGCTTATCAAAACCTACATTGTGATGAAGTGTGTTATATAGTCGGCCTTCACTAATTCTAACTTTCGTTCTTTGTCTGTTTATTTTGGAATTTTTTTTCTGTTTATTGAAGTTAAAAACAAACGCATTAAATTACAAGCTGAAATCATTGCAAATGGACATTATGTTCTTGTTGTAGTTGTTGTTGTTGCTATGATTTGTTTATTATGTAATACAATAGATGGGGAACTGATTTTCGTATGACCTTTTTTGTGTTACGTTTTTGTAGTTGTTGCTAAGGAGGTCGAAGAAAATTAAAAATAAAATGAAAAACAAAAATTACTCATAGTACTTAACGCATACCTCAAGTACTTACTGAACAACGGAAAAGGGAAGTATGCCATTAGAAAAGTGTTCATAAAACAAAGTGTCAAATCATCAGGCACAGAAATTTGTCGGAAAAGCCCAATTGTTGACAGTTCTGGCCCGGATAAATTGTTAGGTTAAGTACTAGAATATGAAAGCTGAGTAGGATAATCTTAAAATAAGTTTTTTTCCTCTTCGCTTAGACACAAATATTCAATAGGCAGAACCATATTAAGCTTAACAAACTTTATCGAAAGCACGTCACCGTTGGGAGGTATCGATTTCACAGGACTACCTTTACTAACTCTTGCTTTCTTTTCGTTCATATTAATCCTCAACAATATTCAAACTCTGTGAAGAAACTTGCAGCCAGTAAATGTAGACATAGATTAGATTACATATGTAGATCGACAGTAGCAGGTCTACTCGAAGGTCGTAGTTAGGGAACCAGCTAGCACTGTTAGTGCATACATACATACATACATACATAATTGGTCATTACAACCCTTCCGTCACGATTACGGCCTAGCTTCTACCACCATGAAGTCGTCGTAGTCTAGTAGGTAGTGTGTTGGCTTATTAGACGTAAAGCCAGGGTTCGAGCCCCAGGCCAGACATCAACACAAAATACAAAAAGTATTTCTTCGGCGACTTCCTCTCAGCAGATTTCTGGCAAAAACTCTGGGAGTAAATAAAATTGCTATGAAAAGTTTCTCCAAAAAATCTGTCCTTCGGAGTCGACTTTAAACTGTAGGTCCCATCACTCATGTATAAAATTAACACACACAACATAAGTGGTGTGAGAAACTAGGTCGCAATCCTGACTGAAGGGTTGTAATGACCAATTATGTATGTATGTATGTTCTACCACCATTTATGTTGTGTGTGTTAATTTCATACATAAGTGGAGGCAACTACAGTTTACAGTTGACTCCGAACGACATATTTTTGAGAAACTTTTTTTCATATTTTGTGTTGTTGGAAATGTATGACCTGGGGTTTGAACGGTGGTCTCATGGCCAACATACTACCTACGACCTTTGTACAATGGGTCAACTTGACCTCCGAGTACTTTACTTGTCTCAATAGCAAGTACACGTCCTCTAACCTAAATATATTAGACTACGTCGGCTACAAATGATAGGGGATTCGAAATCATGAATGAATCTCAGAAGTTGATACAGTTGAGTAGATAGTGTGTTCTTCTAGTCCTAGCTCAGGCACCTCAAACAAAACAGGTACTATCAGCACAGCAAACGTTACCCCACTAGCCTTTCAGTATCAATTTTAACTTAAGAGAAACGGTTTTTTCTGCTCCCTCACCAGCATACCTTCCCTTCATTAATAACATTTAAATGCTGCCACAAGTCAATGACCACTTAAAAGAACACACACACAACAACAACAAAAAAAAAACAATAAACAACGCATTTTTTGTTTCGTAAAAAAACAACAAAGTACTGCTGCATTATGCACAATTCTAACTGTGAATAGTAAGTACTTCTGTGTCCATGTTGAATATCACATAGAATAGATCATCATTAATTAGGGTCACGTGGTATTCAACAAAAAAAAAAAAGGAAAAATACAACAACACACTGTAAAAAGAAGAATGTTTTGTGTTTCCAGCTCATTTTAAACCAAGTGCCAGGCAATAACAACAACAACAAAGTAAATCTCCGCCAACAATAACATTAAAAATAATAATAAAAACAAAATAGACACCGGAAATGTAACTGAAACACTTAATAAAATGGCGCACAATCTTTGAAGTCAGTTTTTACGTTTTTTGAAATAATCAAAAAAGCGTTCCAATTCTTGTACTTATTACTTGCGATACGTTTTTGAAAAATTTCTCAGACTTTAAATTTGTTTGTTTGGATGAAATTTAAAACCAAAATTATGTTTTCATGTACCCTATAGCACCAATACTCTACTATTTTTGTGATCTTGTTGAATTGAACTAAATATCGAATGGGTTTTTGAGTCGAATAGAATACCCTTCTTCACCTGTAGATCCATGTAAAGAAAAGAAAGAAAGATCGATCCTCCACTTGTGGTTACATGTAACAAATGTAAAGTTAGATATACCATTAGCCGGTTTGTTTGGAAGCTATTATGATTAGAAGATCAAAAATAATCCATGGAACTATCCTGTGTTCAACTACTCAGACCATACAGTATCACTTTTTGAATTCAATCTTGTTCTATAATGTTCTCCCATGAACATTATAGCCATACAAACCATCTTTACAGCATTTTTACTCTCTCGTCATGGCAATGATATTTACGGGTAGTACTCGACACTCAATTTCAAGTTTCTTAGCATACTAAGAGGCTATTAGGACTCCTAGAGGCTATTAGGACTAGAAAATTATATCGAAAGAATTGTCGATTGTTAATTCAAGGCCCACTAATATTTTCAAAGCCAATCCGCTTCTAGAACATTTGTAAACCGATATCCAGTGACTAGTTGTACGCAATAATGCAATTATTAACGAACCTTACCCTTAATTTGAAGAATTTAAATGCTTTAATCGCTGCGGAACTATCCCTAAAGATGTCTATCGCCCTAATTGACGCCCATAATATAGTCTTTGTTTCCCCACAGAATACAGAAAAATATCCCGGTTAGCTTAGCTGATTATTTAACACTTCTCAAGCTTCTTTGATTATTGAGGACTTCCTAAAGTGTAAACCACCATGTGTGCCAATAGAAGGATTTCCAGTAATTTTTTTAATTGCTTCTCTTCCATGTAAGTTTTGAAAATGGCATTGAGATACTTAGCTTCCTCTAAAAAAAATCCAGTGTGTTGTATCAAACTTCGTTAGTCGAATTGCCTGAATGTAAGGGAATATGACATACCAGGGCTCAAAACATCTTTGAGGCTCAAAACATCCAAGGCAATTAGACTAGGTGAAGTTTCGGATTGTGTTACCTGATGGCAGTGTATGTGTTATGGAGAAAGTCGTCGAAGGCTAGTAGGTAGTGTGTTGACGTATTAGAAATGAGCTCGCTAGATGTAATATGAAAAATATTTCGTCGATGGCTTCCTCTCAGCAGTCTTTTGACAGAAACTCTCACAAATCTATCCACTCATGGATAGAATTAACACACATAATATGGGTGGTGTCATACGCTAGGTTGTAATCATGACTAGAGGGTTGTAATGACCAAATAAGTCCATATGTAGGTATAGAGGTATCAAGTAATTCCACTTAATATTACCACTTAGGTAGACTCTCTTAAACTAGAACGTAAAATGAAACTTTATAAACAAAATTTGCAATCTGAAATTGAAATAAAATATTGAAAATTAACGGAATTCTAAGGAGAAAATTATGCCAAATTTTTAACGTATTTTTCTCATTTTTTTTATTTTTTTTTTGTAAACAAATCTCTTTTGTTTTGTTTATTTATTGTATATATGTACATATATAACATAACGTATTGAATTTGTTTATTTGCTTGTTAAATGTATGAGTATAATAACAACAACAGGAACAAAAATTCTAAGCAAAACAATTGCTTTTAACAGGCATTTAAAACGAATCCACAAGTTTCAAAGGGGACTTCAAATTTCATTTTGCAATATGAGTGGCATTGGTGGGTCATTATTGTTTAAATGTGTTTTGTTTATTTGAAGAAGCATTCTTATTAAATTTTTGAATTTATTTTTATTATAAACAATCGATATTTGAAAATTCGTTGGATTTTATTTTGATTTGTGATATTTTTTTAGAATGCAGTAAAGCGACAGACATTCTACTTAAAATTCTTAAAAAAAATTGCAGGTTAAGCATAAAATTATATTTCAAATATTATGTATTATATTCAAATATATTATGGCATTAAGGATAAGGAATTAGAATGGTTTAGATCATATCTCACGAGACGTAGACAGATAACGAAGGTAAATGGTGTTGAATCGTGTAATATGGAGAATGATTTTGGTGTCCCACAGGGTTCGATCTTGGGGGCTTTATTGTTCATAATATACATAAACGATATTGAGAATGTAATAGGGAAATGCGAGATAGTTTTATATGCGGATGATACTCTCATTTTTACTGAGTGTACAACATGTGAGGAATGTTACGAAAGGATTGGAAAGGATATGGATAATGTGAATAAATGGTTGAGGATAAACAAATTGAAATTGAATGAGAATAAAACAAAGTTGATGGAAATTAATATGCACACTAATAGGTCATTTGGAATAAATAATGTGGAAATTGAAAAGGAAATTGATAGGGAATTGAAACTAAAGGAACATTTAGAGTATACATACATACATAATTGGTCATTACAAGCCTTCAGTCAGGATTACGACCTAGTTTCTCACACCACTTATGTTGTTTGTGTTAATTTTATACCTGAGTGGCGGGACCTACAGTTTAAAGTCGACTCCGAACGACAGATTTTTGAGAAACTTTTCATGGCAATTTTTATTTACCCTCAGAGTTTTTGCCAGAAATCTGCTGAGAGGAAGACGCCGAAGAAATACTTTTTGTATTTTATTTTGATGTCTGGCCTGGGGCTCGAACCCTGGCTTTTCGTCTAATAAGCCAACACACTACCTACTAGACCACGGCGCCTTCAATTTAGAGTATATATGTAGGAAAATAGGGAAAAAGATAGGTTTCTTTAAACAGCTGAGGAATAAGGTCTCAATGTTAACATCGATTGACATATATAATACAATGCTGAAGCCGCATTTTCAATATGGATCAGCAATATTATATACATGCTGTACTGAGCAACAATTAACAAGACTCTAGAAATTACAGAATAAACCGATGCGTTCTATATTACAACTGAACAGACTTACACCAACTACTTTGATGTTAGATGCCCTGAGATGGCTTAATGTGCGTAAAAGATTAGAATTGAACACGCTGAATTTTATTCAAAAAATGAAAATTGGAGAAGCACCAGAGTACCTAACTGAACAATTACAATATGTTGGAGAAGCGCAACCGTACAGACTGAGAAATGCGAACGATTTTAGGCTACAGCGAGCAGATACAAGTGCAATGCAGAAATCATTGTTCTACAAGGGACTGAATTTGTACAATAAAATGCCAAACTATTTAAAGAATGAGAGAAATATCAATATTTTTAGGAAAAATGTTGTAAACTGTGTTAAAAATACTAATAGTTAAACTCATAGTTATAATATGTATAATATTTAATATTTGTAAAATTTTGTTGTTAAAAAAGTATTTTAAATACTACTTAATAAACTTGAATTGAATTGAATATAAAACGTTGTAAAGGGTCTTTCATTAAACGTCTCTTATCTTTAAATTGAGATATCATAGAAATTTTATTTTTTATTCGTTTAAAGGACCTGTTAAAACCATTATGTGTGGAATCATCAAAAATCTGTCGCGTATTTTCTGGGTGGATCCGGCACGTAAACAGGCTGTATTTGACCGATGGCATGAGTACATAAGTAAGCCATGGCATTTGTACATACATACGTACATATATTGTCATTACAATCCTTCAGTCAGGATTACAGCCTAGCTTCTCACACCATTTATATTGTGTGTGTTAATTTTCCGCATGAGTGGCAAGACCTACATATTTTTGAGAAACTCTTCATGGCAATTTTATTTTACTCTCAGAGTTTTTGCCAGAAATCTGTTGAAAGGAAGTCGCCGAAGAAATATTTCTGTTTATATTTTATTTTGTTGGAGATAACTGACCTGGGTTTTGAACCGTGGCCTCACGTCTAATAAGCTAACACACAACCTAGTAGACTACGGCGGCTAGTCTACATTTGCGACATAAGAGGGAAAGAAGAGAGTATAACTGCCTCGATGTGAGATGACAATGCCTTTAAATAGGTCGTGCAGGATATCCAATACATCATGAGCTGGTTCGTAGCGTCGTCCTATTAAAACCACATAATGTTGGTGTCCAGATCATCTAATTCAGGCCAATAGGAATTGGTAATTGCTCGCCGTTGACAATGATGGCCTGATCAATGTCGTTCGTAAAGAATTGTTGGCCGAAAATCCACATTAAAAAGTAAATTTTTCGGTATGTATCGAACGCTCCAAATTGGACAATTTTTTGTTGTTTCTTCACGTACCATGTTTGGCTTATGAGATCGTTCCCAACCACAAATATAATACAGGCAGATGTAATCTTGTAAATCAAAGAAATTTATTACATTTCAAAATATTTTTTGTTTCCAAAAAACGAAAGCAAACCAAAGTCTCTGCATATTAATTAAGCATTGAAAATTCATTTTTTCCCTTTCATTTAAAAGTAATTAATTTTGGAAATGCCTAACGAAAGAAATTCTAATATAAGAGATGATATCTTCTCTTGTGAAATGTTTTCAAGAACATTCAAATATAAATTGATTTTTCTCTTCTTCTGCAGCCATGCCAAGGATTTTATGTTACATTTTAATTTAATTAGAGTTTCAATAAATTTCCCATTTTGTAACGCCCATTTTTCTTTGTTAAATTCAAATAAAAAAGTTTCTTTTTTTGTCTTCTTTCAAAATTATTTATTACCGCCGCTTATGACATGACATTAAAGGATTTCATTGTGTTGTACTATTGCAGAACAGATTTTTAATCATAAATTTTCAATATCATTTACTGAAGAATGTTAAGCGTATTCATCTGAAGTGGTATATGGAATCACCCTATTTCCCTTTAATAATCATATGAATTGCAACAATAAAAATAAAATAAAAAAATAATAAAATGTTACGAAAAGATTTCACACTCCCTTAATAAATATTTAAAGTTTTTGGTCTTAAAAAAAAAAAAAAAAAAAAAAAAAAAAAAAAAAAAAAAATTTTGAATACAGTGAAGAGCAAATAAGAAACGCAGTTAAATAAAGTCATAGATTGCTGGAAATAGAATGTCTAGGACAAACAGACCGTGCAGGAAATTATTAAGATCATACAGAAGACGATTATATAGATAGAGGTCGCCGTAAGCCTAGTAGGTGGTGTGTTGGTTTAGTAGACGTAAGACCATGGCCATGGCCAAACCCTAGGTCAGACATCAAAACGAAATATGAAAAAATATTTGTGCGGCGACTTCCTCTCAGCAGATTTCTAGCAAAAAATCTGAGAGTTAATAAAATTGCCATGAAAAGTTTCTCAATAATCTGTCGTTCGGAGTCGCCTTAAACTGTACTCCCGCTACTCATGTAAGAAAATTAACACACACAACATGAGTGGTGTGAGAAGAGCTACGCCGTAATCCTGAATGAAGGGTTGTAATGGCCAATTATGTATGTATGTACATATGTATACAGAAGAGGATTATACAGATAGAGGTCGTCGTAAGTCTAGTAGGTGGTGTGTTAGTTTATTAGACGTAAGGCCACGGTTCAAACACCAGGTCAGACATCACCAACATAACGAAATATGAAAAAATGTTTTTGCGGCGACTTCCTCTCAGTAAATTTCTGCAAAGTCTGAGAAAAGGAAAATTGCCATGAAAAGCAAAAAAACCGGTCCTTCGGAGTTGACTTTAAACTATAGGTCCCACCACTCATGTATAAAATTATCACATACAACATAAGTGGTGTGAGAAGCTATGTCGTATTCCTGACTGAAGGGTTGTAAGGACCAATTATGTATGTATGTATGCTATGAATACAGAAGAGGCTGCAAGCGTTGCTAATGTGGTCTGGCTTATGCATCAAAGCACTGTCGAAAATGTCGCTTCTGGTAGAAAAAATTCCTAGCAATTATGCCTATCTTACGGCTCATTATGGTGTATTTTGCACTCCATCCATCTGCCCTGGGAAATAGTCAAACTTTCATAATGTCTTCCAATGTAACAATAATAATGTCACTCTTGAGTTTGTCACTCTTGAGTTGTAGATGTGAAGAAGAAGTGGAATTCGCCTTAGTCTAGTAGGTACTGTGCAGCGTCTTATAAGACGAGACGAGTATGTACAGTTTAAGCGTAGAAGACGAGACCCTCTGGTTCAAACCCCAGCTTGGACATCATAAACAAAACGAAAAGTGAAAAAAATATTTTTTTCGGCAACTTCTTCCCAGTCCCTTGCGTGCGAGTAAGTGTGTGGAGCCAAATGCTTCTACATCTAGCAAGGGATTAGAAGGTTCAGCACCCTTACTTCCAACTGGGGTATAGAAGACTTCCCGGATCTTCAAACCTCCAATGAAGAGTAAAAATCTTCAATGAATATCAAAAACTCTGAGACGAAAATAAAATTGCCATGAAGAGTTTCACAAAAAATGTCGTATGAAGTCGACGTTAAATTGAAGATCCAGGTACTCATGGATAAAATTAACACACTCAACATGGGAGGTAGTGACTAAACGGTTATAATGCCCACTTAACTATGTAAGTAATTTCATTTCAAAGCCTTAAAGTCAGTCTGAGTAGGCGCTAACCAAAGGAACCTTAATAACATATTTTTTATCACAACTTTCACATATTTTTGCTACCCACTGTATAAATATTAGAAATTCTTTATGTATCCCAAATAAATCTTTCAAAATTTTTTCTAAAATTTCAATTTAATTAAAACCAGAACTAAAATATTGAAAATTATGGCAACAACAACACAAATATCGAGAATAAGACAAATGAAGAAAGGGAGTGAGTGAGTGAGTGAGTGAGTGGATCAAATGGTTAATGTTTTACTAAAAGGCCATTGGCATCAATGAATAAATAAATGGAGTGGCATGTCTAGAATCACTACCCCCTTACCAACCACCACTAAACTGCCTGCTTCGCGCGTTTCCTTCAACAAAATATTGAAAATGAAACATGAAATATGAAATGCTTGTCAATCATTATTAATGAAAATCTCTTGCCTCGTCTTTTCATAAGTTTATGTTTTTTTTTTTCATTTTACAATCAAGGCGTGTTTAAATCTACGAAATTATTATTCCAGATGCTTAAATACCTCCATTTAGGGTCCCTATTTTTATTATATTTTTGGTTTTCAAAAACATGCTGAACCAAGCAACCAACGCTGCTTGATGTGATTGTCTCTTGTAAATGAATGAATGACTGACTGACAGACTCTGATGTTTTGAATGACTGGTGTTGACAGTCTGTCTGTCTGTCAGTTTTGTGTTTTTACGCTTTAATTTTGAAAAACTGTCAAATACGCATTGAGTTTAAAGTCTTTCTTATCATTCCTCCACCTCTTCTTCGCCTCTTTATTGGATTATTCTTTGAACAAATCAGTTTTCAAATCAATAAAAACCGATGACAATGCGGATTAGCGTTTCGTTTTGTATTTTTTTCATTTTTAACAGGATTTCCATTAAACGCTGGTGTTGAACACGAGTATCGAAAACAGAATACCACTGCAATAATGACTGATGCGGGGCAATAGGAGAGCCATGGCAAAGAAGGCAGTAAACATGACTTAAACATGAATTTGTGCTAAGGTGCCCTACTTGATATTTTAATTCCACCAAATCTTGTTTTTTTTTGTCAAACTATGTGTCGCTCTAATATATATTCCGGGACATAGACATTTCTCGCGACTTTGCCACTGTAATTGATTCACAGCGCAGGGAATTGTTGAGATTATAAAGTAATTTGAAGAGACTGGAAGCGTTGCTGGTGTGGTCAGCGCAATAAAAACACTGTCAAAAATATTGCTTCTGTTGGAGAAAGCAAGGCGGATAATTCGAATTTGTCGAGTCCTAGGCGTTCTCAGCAGTTTTGCATTTGGATTTACATTCTAAAAAAAGAGCAATTCATGCAACACGCAGTGGGCCGCAGATATGTTGATTGGATGCTAGGCTGTCACGATTTCAATGCTGATTTTCCGCACAAAATTTTTTTCACTGATTTAACTCAGTTCCCCCTTGGCGTTTACGGCAGCAAGCAAAATTGTTTCACTTGAGCCTTGGAGAACCTACAAATTATTGTAGAGCTCGTTATGGTGTTTAGACGTCATTGGACCATATTTTTTGAAGATTGTCTCCACAGAACCGTTATCGTTAGTTCAGAGCACTATGGTGTATGATAAACGACTTTTTTTGGGTCTGCAATTGAAGATTGTTGGACTGGACAGTATGTGGCTTCAAGCAGACGATACCCACGTACTCTACAACTCTAACAGAGAGAGAGAGAGAGAGAAATTTCATGTTTCGGAGACCAAGATCATGTAATTTGATGGCATTAGACTTTTTTTACTAGAAAATCCGTATTGGCGTGATTAATCCACTCGCGTTTGAGTATTTGAGAACTAACATTCGTAAAATTATTGTCGAAATACCTTGAGACATATACGAAAATGTTGTTCAAAACTAAGTGAACAGGAACAACTGCTACAACCAATCCAGCGAAGTTATTGAAATGACATTGTGTTTCGTGGATAATGGCAAGCTCCAAGCACCACAATCAATAAAAAGTTTCATCGAAATCAGAGCTTCACTTGTGTTTTATTTAACTTTACTTTTGAATATGGAAAATGGAGAACACTGCAGATAATATTTTGTGTGTCAGTATTTCCCTGGTTTGATCCACATCAAGGAAATTCTTTGCGTATTCTAACCACAATGAAGTCGCCGTAGTCTACAAGGTGGTTGTGTTGGTTTATTAAACGAGAGCCGCAATATGAAGAAAAATTTCTTTCGACGGCTAGTTCCTCTTAGCAGTCATGTGGCAAAAATCCTGAGAGTAAATAAAATTGCTAGGAAAAGTTTCTCAAATCTGTTGGTTGAAGATGACGTTAAATTGAAGATCCTTCTAGTTTGTCATCCTGGCTCAAAGGTATTGAAACTGTACTTTTATTTTTTCTATTTTATTTTTAAATTCCATCATAATTATTGCAAGAAAAAAACAACAATTTTATCACTTCCTTTAAATATTATTCACTGAAGTGACTAAGTTCTAATCAATTTGAAATTCTTTTTTTAACACGTTTATCTAATCGTTTTAAATGAAATTTTAATTGCAATTGTTTTAGTCACTTAAAGTGAATTCCCTTTTAAAATCCTACAAAAGAAAACATGAGCCAATGAACTGCAATAATATTTTAAAAATTATTTTTAAATTCTTTTCAAAAGGGAAGCGTACTCGCACTTTTTCTTCCGTATGTCAAATGCATTTGAAGAAGGCATTTGTAACACGGGGACATGATGTTTAAACAAATTCATCCATTAGATCCATACGATGACAGCCTTAAAGTCGGATGTTTTTCGAAAAAGAAAAAAAAAACGAAATAATTTTTCACGTTGCAATTGAACAACTGCATTTTGATTTCCATTGCCAATGCCATGGTGTATTGGATTTTGGAGGGGAATTCTCTATTTTGGAGGGAAATATTGACGGACAGTTTTAGTTTTTTTGATTTGAAATTTTTGATAAATGTTTACGAGATTATCTATGAACATTACAACGTCATGAGTTCATATGTAAACTTTCAAATTTATTTTTAAAGTGCTTGTGTGTGATGAATTCTTTCAAAAAAATAATTCCTTTAATAGGTACCTAAAACCACTAATTACTAAAGGCCAGTCAGTAGTAGTACCTTATTCCCCACGTCATTCCTAAGTAACCGAATGAATGGAAAAAGAAACAACAAAAAAAAAAACGCTAAAGTATGTGTACATAAGGAGATTCACGGTAATAATCGGCAATAATCCCTCTAAAGACATATTACAACTAAAGAAATTTGTAATATAATAAGGGGGAAGGTATGCCACTAATCAAGCTTCCAAAAAAGATAGTAAAGAAAAACTTATATTTGGTCATGTAAAAAGTTTGTTGATAACAATCTATCGAGCATTAGTACCCCGACTAAACGGAATTAATATTATTTTTAAAGGTAAGCAAGTTGTCAGGAGTTAACGGAGACACTATCGCCTTTAAGCGAGGTTTGGCTAGCTGTCACAAAGCATCTTTATTATTACTCGGCTCCGTTTTTTTTTTTTTGTTGCTTTGGTTTACTTTCAGTAATCAAATTGCTACAGCTAAGGCTAACTAAACGAGTTCCTAGAATGATAGGGTTGCCATGTGTGATTCTACAGAAATAAGGTGTAATGTTATGATAATGAAAATGTATTGGCTTGTTATGTTGGGTTCAGTAGTGTGGAACTTTGCTAATTGAGTTCGAAAGAGTTTTCTTTTGCGGTTTCTGTTGATGTCATCCACTCTGGAGAGTGCAGGAGTTTTTGGATGGATATTTTGAAGCGAATATAAAGAATCTGATTTTTTTCCTTTTTAAATTCGTAAAAGCATGATTCAAACTGTTTGTCTGTTGCTGTATTGGCACCTAAGATGCTTGACTTTGTACTGAAGCACTTTGGTCGCTCAAGTCATATGAAATTCAGTCTCGGAACACAGTCTCATGGCACATGGAATAAAACACAGAAATTTAAATAACCGATGAAATGTTGACGTCGACGTTGGTATTAAACTACAAATCATGTTCGAAGGCCTGTGGTGCTCCACAAAAAAATTTTAAAACCTGCATTCGAGGCAAAAGAATTTATTTCGAATGAGTGGAAGAGTGCTTTTGAACACTTTTGATCGCTATTGATCAGAAACTGTACTGTTTGAATGACGCAAAGGATAAAGGATGTGAAGTTTTAATGTCGACATATTCCGGAAAGAGAGAGGTAAGAAGCTTTAGCCAAGTGCAGAGAAATTTTATTCCATCAGGCTACTAGAACATCAGCACACGATAATAATTTCTTTGTACTTTACTTTGCAATAACGATTGCTGCCTAAAATGTAATGACGAGGAAGTAGAGGAGACCACAAAATACTGGCCGGTACTTGGGATAAAGAATTTTTGATCATACAGAATTCAATGGCAGAATGTAACTAGCCAAGGGCGCTTTCGATATTGTTCCCACCTTTATAAAATTGTCAGAAATTACCAGGAATAGTTAAATGAATAGATGCCAAGTGAACTATGCTCTTTGCCAAATTAACCTAAGCTAACCTAACTTTTGCAATATATTTTAACACTCTTTCCAATGCAAAATAAGTGTTTCTTATGCATGCAGGGATACTTCCCCTATTTATTATCTCTTTAAATTCAAATCTAAGCTTCATTTGTATTCCGGCCATTGTGTACATTGCTGTACCATGTTCTTTTATATGAATTTTCATCATTTCACTTTTTCTTTTCATAGTTTTTTTTTTTAATTTTATTTTTAATGCTTAATTTGATTAAAAAACACAACAACAATAACAACAACAGCATTCAGAACAACATCTCCTTCAATTGCTTTCCTCATTGTGGTTTTTCCACACCACATTCATTACCTGTTCCACCCTCCCCTCAAGGCAAATGAGTGAAACACAGCCTTTAAAGTTTAACCGTCTGTTGTTGGACTATCAGTGAGTGAGTGAGTGAGTGTTCACGGACGGACATGGATGGGATGTATGAAGGAAAATCATTGCCTGTTTTATTTTTATAAGATTTTTTTTTAATATTAAAAATAGAAAAACAATAATAACAACAGCAGAAATAAACACTTTATTTTTATTTATGGAGCAGAACTGCATCTTTTGATTTGATTTGAGGCTGGCTAAAGCCCAATGCATGTTGTTGTTTTTATTTTTGCATATTTACAGCGATGGTTGTTTGAATGGAATGTAACAACAATAATAACAACAATAACAACAACATCATCAACAGCGTCATCAAAAATATCAGAGTATATGTATATTGCAGCCGTGGCATGATAAAGTCATAAGTATGTTCGTTGTAAGTGCAAGTAAATAATTTAAATGCTCATTATTACGATCATCATCATCATCATCATTATTAGGTATTAAAGTGTAATTATTATTAAATAGCGAACATTTGTGCGATAATCCTTTACATTTTCAAGTGAAGATTTTTTATGCCAAAAATAAATCTCAAGTACTCAGACTGGCGTCACTGGCGTGAATGGACACATTTTGCATACTTTTTAAATTTTATTTTTTATTTTTCCCTTCTTTGTTTTGTTTATATCATGTTTTTCTTAATGAGTTCTTAATCTGCTCTATTTATGATCTATTTTTGGAAGAGAATGACTACCGAGTCTAAAAATTTCATCAACATTATCAAGTATATAGTATTGTGTCGCAAATTTTTCAAAAATAATGAAAATTCTTTTGTTTACTTCTTGTTTACTTCACCGAAATACTTTTGGTAAAAGAATTGAAGTTTTTTGGGATAAAAAAGTACCATTCATGTGACTTTACGCGTTCTTAATATGCCCATGGAGTACAAGTTCTCAATTTTTTACGTTCAGTATTGAGAAATGAGAAACGTACCAATGATACATAAATTATAAATAAAAAATGTACCAGATTTTTTCATTTCAGTATAATCATCACAAAATTTTATAAAAGTACTTTATTTAAATAGTAGTTGTTACGCTAAAAAGTACCTCTATGGAAGCTGGGTACTTTTTAGCTCAAAAGTACCTCTATGGAAGCTGGGTACTTTTTTAGCTCAAAAGTACCTTTATGGATGTACAGGTGCTGGGGTTTTCTGTAGGGAACTTGGTCTTGAACTCCACTTCAGGTTGAATGATGACTGCAGCGTTTTTCAGGCGGAGATTTTCGCAATCTTGAAGGCTATTGAGGCCATAGCTGGTGGCCCAGCTTCGGATTCGGAATCTTACCGATCTTCGTTCACATTCAGGCTGCCCTTAGGGCCATTGCGTCGGTCTGGTGCAAATCACGGCTCGTTCGCGAGTGCAAGGAGTCGTTGAGGACTTTTGGACTAGACCGTATCCGTCTGTGCTGGGTTCCGGGTCATAGCGGAATACTGGGCAATGTGACGGCGGATGCCCTCGCTAGGTTAGGTTCGCTTTCTGGGGGCGATTTGATAGTTGGTTCTGACCCCCCGGTCTCTCACCTCTATGGCCTCATCAATGGATGGGTCAGGGAGGAAGAGCAGAGGCGTTGGGGGAACGGATCGGGTTGTTTTGTCTCTAGATGTCTATGGCCTGCTGTGGACAATAGGAGAACAGGTTGGCTGCTGGGCTTGGATAGTATCTCGGTGTTTAAAAATCGTTTAAATATAATTAAAGGAAAGGCTGCTAGTATCTGCTCCGGAGACTTGCTGCTGAATTATCCTGCTCGACAAAATTTTTACATAAAACGGAACAGATTTTAATTGATATTATCCTTGCAGCATTGATACAGCTGTTTCACCATAACTGCAGAGTCCATAGACATCGTAATTACGTCACTGAAGAGCTTAGCTATGAATAGATTATGATTGCTTTGCTGATAAAACACTTACTCTCCTCCTTAATTGGTCATTACAACGCTTTATTAAACTACGCTACACTACAGTATCAAGCGCACAAGCGAGTATTAGAGAATGTAGGGTCACAGACACGAGTCCACAGCCAGAAAATAAAATTGTGTATTGGTGGATACGCGATAATTTTACGGGAAAGGAAAATACCTTGGAGTAACGATTGTAGGGAGATGGAGCAGCATTTGGCAATAGTCGGGGTTAAGGTTGTAAAATAAATCGCAAATCGCTAGTTTGATACATATTGTTGGTGCTTAGATGTTGTAGATTGCAATGCAATTTTTGCAGTAATACAGGTTCAAAGTCTCCTGTGCCGGATGCTTTCGACAAAATCTGCATCGATCTACCCCCGATGAAATTGAAGATTACAAACTAAGGCTGCCTTCCAAATTGTATCAACACAAAGTTTGTATGCAGTTCTACTACTGTATGTAAACTATGTAGATATGCAAAGTAACCAAACAAAGCATCAACTATAAATCCGATGCCTGATTGCTTTTTGACTGCGCTAAAAATACACATTGACGACGTTTTGAAATAGAATACATTGTATATATTTTGTACAGCGGCATTTTGAAACACGATACTTTGTTCAAACACAAAACAACTAACATTTTGGAAGGCAGCCTAACTTCTCGCACCACTCATGTTGTAAGTGTGTTAATTTTATTCATGAGTAGCACAGCGATTGTGAGTACAAATAGGCCTTGGGGAGAGTAAAACTCAAGCGAGCAAACAAATTTTTATTCAAAGAAGACTAAGAAGACCAAGTTTTCAATTATAAATCGACTTTCAAAACTTGATTTCTTATCGAAAAATTAAAATTTTGACCAAAAGGTCAATATTTTGTTTGTTTGTGAGTGAGTGTTTGGTGTTGATGTTGTCTTTGGTGGCCTTATCAGATGAATTTATTTTAATCCGTAGTTTAATTTATTTACAGCGTTTCTTTGCTGGCAGTTTTAAGAATGACCTGAACAAAGCATTAATCATTCTTAATTTAATAACGAAAACAAAAGAGGTTCCCTCTAAAACACAGCGTGGGAAATAAAAGTGTTTCAAATCAATTAAAATATTCTCCAGACAGCAAATAGTTTCTATTCTAACAAAACAAAGGAAATCTATTAAATGAGCAGAACTGAAGAAGAACTAGAAATTGAAAGATCACAAATATGTTATGACACATACGAGCGCAGGGGTCACTTAAAATAAAGGCAAGAAGGAAAATATCTTCAAAATTCAATTCAATTTGGAAAACTTCTAATGAAACATTCTAAACAAACATTTTCTAAACCCCTGCAAAGATTAAACATTAAACGAAAGGAAATGAACAAAAAAATGTTTTCAGATGATCGAGGAAACTTTACAAAAAAAAAAACCAACGAACAAGAGAACCTTTAGAGGTGCCTTAACACCCTATTAAAGTAACAAAAAAAAAAAGAAAGAAAAAATGGAAAAAAAAACGTTACGGAAACCCAAATAAAGATGTGATCGCACACTGTAAACCTAATGGGACTTGTTCGTTTATGTACCAAAACGAAACACCTGCTCCTGCTTCATGTTATTGTTTTTTTTTTTGTTGTGGTGTGTTTCGTTTAAATATTTACACAGGAACGATGTACAAATGAACCTGTGTTCACAGAAAAAAAAAATTATATTTGAGTCTGAGCATGTGGAAATAATTATACGATACGAACATTTTCGTTTCAGCCGTACAATAACAATAAAATTATACTTCAGATTGGTTTGATAATATTGGTTAGGGGCAAATGTCGCCTTCCTAGGGAAAGAGTTGAAATTTATTTTGTTCAAAAGCATTATCCTTAAACTGATTCCTATATTTCTATCATTTTAAGCATGTAAATCATGTGGAGGCCTTCATACACCTTCAAATAAACGATTTAGAAAGACTTCAGGTATCTTACTTCCCCAAAGAAATTATAAAACGATAGGGGAAGTTGAATAGCAAACTGAAACAATGTCCTGACGTTGCTAAATACTTACTATGGTACTCTACAGTATCAAACACAAACGGGTATTAGAGAATGTAGAGCCAAAGACAGTGTCCCACAGGGCACTTGCACTTGCACCAACTTTGTGGAATGCGATGTTCGAAGGCATATTGAGGCTTACACTTACCGGAGGTGCGCCTATGCTGCAATATTGCATTGATTATTGCAGACAACGTTGCTTCAGCGTGAACAAGATGATGAATGGACATTTAACGTCACAAAACACGGCAGCGGTATAGATAAGTGCGCACAAACGAAGTCTGGAAGTAAAATTGGGGATACGTGGAAATTTCACACGAAAGGATGGAAAGTAACTTGGCGCAATGATTGTTGGGAGACGGAGCTTTAAACAGTACTTGGCAATAGTAGGCGTTAAGGTTGTAACAATATATCGCTCGAATGTCTCAATAATTGTAGACTCCATTGCAGTTTTTGTGGTAGGTAATGCAGGTTCAAAGTCTCCTGTGTCGGATGCTTCCGACGACATCTACATCGATCTACCCCGATGAACTTAAAGCAGTGAAATACGTACAAATATTCCGAGGGAAATAGGTTGATTGAAAACTGTAGTACATTAGAGGAGAAGTTTTAAACGCAGACCAACTGTTTAAAGCCTAATTAACGAGAACGACTAACCAACTAAGCGACAAGTGGAATACCGATTAAATGTTTGCACACCAGAGTCATTTTTGTAGATCAAGAGATCAAAATCTGTGAGGCTTTCAATTCCTTTAATCTAGCTTAAAAAAGCTATTGAGGATACTGTCGAGAATCCTGCATTTTCGTCTCACCACGCTAAAGCAGAGATATACATTGTGCCCCATAGTTTCAGATTTTCCCCCACTACAAATTAATTCCCAAATGTTGTGGAAAATGCGGGCTTTTATTGCCCTCTAAGCACAATGCCCTGTTCAATTGCTGATTGAGCATCCGAAAAAGCACTCCTTGCCTCAGATCTGATTGGCATTCAATTTTGATTAAAAGTGGCGAAAAAGGCTTTTTCCCTTACCTAAATGCAGACATTTAATGATGAGTTAAAGGTCTTGCATAAAAATTATTCACAACAATAAAAAAAGAAGGGCAAATACTACAACAATAACGAGCATTAAAAAAAGGAAATGCCAGCCAAACCTTAAAAAACTATTTTTTTTCACCTTCCAACCAAGTTAGGGTGATAAAGCCTAGCTTGTCGTCCATTTATTTAAGGCAGAATAATTTAAAGTGTTGGTTTGTATATCATTCAATTCTCATAGAAGTTTACAAGTGAATCAGTATGTTGTTGTTGCTGTTGCATTTCTATGTTGTATAACAAAATAGAAACACCACACTGACAGTAAAACTATTCTACAATTTTTTTTTGCTTTGCTTTGTTACCAATATTTTATTTTCTCTTTTTTTCTCCAAAACGCCCTCTTCCAACATTTACAACATTGTATTGGTCATTATTCATATACCGTCTATATTATGAGATAAAAAATTTTAACGTACATACATACATATCGTTTGCATGCGGTAATACTGGTAATACTGGGAGGTGAATTATTTTTTCCAACACTTTATGCCTGAATGCGTTTGTGGGAAATTTTTTTCTACCGCCACGCCACTATCGGCCGGCCAACCGACAATTTTTATTTGAATTCTTTGGTTAAGTTTTTGTTTCAATTTTTTTTTGCTTTTGTTTTTGGCTTTTCTACCAACAAAAACAAGCAAAGAAATGAGAAAATGAAAATTAGGTTCGGTCACATAAAACGTACGTACATATAAATAATAATTACTTTGTATAACCAACCTGGTTTTTTTTCTATCCGCCACTCCATATTTTATCTGCGGCAAGTGACAATTTAAATTTAAAACTTTAAATCGGTCTCTTTCGTTTGAACGCATTTATGGTCTGCATTTTAGTAACGGAAGTTTAAAGGTTTAAATTTAGAAAAAAAAAACAAACAAAAAAATCTATAAATAATGAATACTCGGAAGCATTTATTTAATTAGAAAACCATTCCAATGAATTATATTAACAATGTAAAGGCATTATAGAGAAATAATTAAATTGTTTACATTGAGGGAAATTAGTTCAAAAATAGAATGAAATTGATTTCTATTACACCCTTTAAAGAATGATTAATTTAATTAATTCAATAACACTTTTAATAGGCAATGGTAACAAAGAATTTAGAAACAATTTGTGGTGAATTATCCAAACAAAAAAAGTAGGTCGACGTAGATTCGTTGTGATTCTACAAATAATCATTCACATCTCCTAATTCTAAAGGATGTTTTTTATAGAGGTATAGAACTTTAAGTTGCAATAAAACAACGATGGATTATTCGATTGACATGAATTTTATTTATCCGAAAGATAATCTTGTGGCATTACATTTTAAATATGATTTCTGGCATATGACCGCCACGGCTGGCGCGGATGTAGTCCAATCTGGACGTCCAATTTTCGATGACTTTTTCCAACATTTGTGGCCGTATATCGGCAATAATACGGCGAATGTTGTCTTCCAAATGGTCAAGCGTTTGTGGCTTTACCGCATTGACCAATGACTTTACATAGCCCCACAGAAAGTAGTCTAGCGGTGTTAAATCACAAGATCTTGGAGGCCAATTCACAGGTCCAAACCGTGAAATTAGGCGGTCACCAAACGTGTCTTTCAATAAACCTATTGTGGCACGAGCTGTGTGACATGTTGCGCCGTCTTGTTGAAACCACATCTCCTGGACATCATAGTTATTCAATTCAGGAATGAAAAAGTTAGTAATCATGGCTCTATACCGATCACCATTGACTGTAACGTTCTGGCCACCATCGTTTTCAGCTCTACAGCAGCAATAGCTTCTACGCGCTCTACAGCAGCAATAGCTTCTTCTGTACGCACCGTACAGCGTCTCTGGGGATGCGAGTTATCAATAAGAGTAAACGTGGTGCGAAAACGTTCCATGGTTAGTCGAATTAACTGCTCTGATGGACGATTTTGTCGACGATAAAATGGACGTAGTGCGCGATATGTTTTCCGCACAGAACCATTATTTTCGAAATAAAATTGCACTATTTGCAAGCGTTGTTCAGGCGTGAGTCTATTCATAATGAATTGCCAAACCAAACTGAGAATAAATCACTTGACAGCTGTTAAATCGGTCGCCATCTTGAAAAGTAATGCCAACTTAAAGTTCTATAGCTCTATAAAAAACACCCTCTACAACCATCAACAGGAAATAGAATTTCAATGATAAGCTGCTAAATTTTCAAATGTTTATGCTCGAAAGGCCAGTGAGCTCAACTGCCTGGTAGCCCACAGTGGTAGAAATACACCCAGTAGGTAAAGAAAAGTTTCCTTTCTCTTTCTGTCTTTATAAACGGCATTGATTAGATAACCAAGTCTCATTCTACTTCCAATCCCAGAACCATCAATGGGAAACCGAATTTCACATGATAAGCCAATGATTTTCCAAATGTTTATGCTCGAAAGGCCAGTGAGCTCAACTGCCTGGTAGCCCACAATGGTAGAAATACACCCAGAAGGTGAAGAAACGTTTCCTTTCTTTTTCTCTCTCTCTATAAAATACATTAATTAGATAACCAAGCCTCATTCACCTCCTAATTCCAGAGCCATCATCAATTTCATATGATAAGCTGCTGAATTTTCAAATGTTTATGCTCGAGAGGCCAGTGAGCTCAACTGCCTGGTAGCATACAATGTTATAAATACTCCCAGTAGGTGGAGGACCGTTTCCTTTCTCTCTCTATAAATGGCATTGATTGGATGGACCCAGTCTTATTCACCGCGATTGGAAGTCGAGTAATAATTCTATCCTCCATAGTAATAATGGTCCTCTGGAGCGCTGACATTCAAAGCTGTATGTGCGGAGTTAAACTCTTTTAACATGTGACTTATTCAATTGGTCTTAACAACACTTTAGTCAGGATTACAACCTAGGTTCTCACATCACTTGGTATTTCCAATAACAATGAAAACAACTCGTATGGCTTTTATTTCCACCTGGAAGTTGCTGAGTGTGCTATATAAGCTGCCTTCAAAAAGATGTCTCCACCCACTGTTCCATTCAGTGTTGAGTCAACCATAAAGATCTGTGCAGCGTCGTTGGCGAGCTCTGTTATATCATTTTTCTATTGTTCTGAAATCACAATGCGGTATCCTGTAGTCAATATTCTGGAAAAATTTCAAAATTTCTGGAAACTAACATTTGATCTAGTATGTCCGCATCCAGACGGCCAGAGGAGCTAGTTCGTGGTATGGAAAATTCGTAACGTTGTTGTGAACGTTATTGGAAAAGAGCAGTTCATCGCTGAGGTGGATTTAACGATCAGGAAAGACTTGCATTTAATTCGTAATTAATACGTCTAAAATTTCAATTCAATTCAACCATAGATTGCCTTTGGCTTAAACATGTGATACTCAACCGCATTAAACCTTTCCACTCAAATCTTCAAAGGGCGAAAACGTTCCATGGTTAATGGAATTAACTGCTCTAATGGACGATTTTGTCGACGATAAAATGGACGTAGTGCGCGATACGTTTTCCGCACAGAACCCTTTTTTTTTGAAATAAAATTGCACTATTTGCAAGCGTTGTTCAGGCGTGAGTCTATTCATGATGAATTGCCAAACTAAACTGAGAATAAATCACTTGACAGCTGTTAAATCGGTCGCCATCTTGAAAAGTAATGCCAACTTAAAGTTCTATACCTCTATAAAAAAACACCCTTTACATGTGATACTCAACCGCATTAAACCTTTCCACTCAAATCTTCAAAGGGCTTGATGGAACATCTTCTTTCCTGGCCTTATTCACTCACATTCAAAATATTCAATCTGTGGTACAAGGGTCACTTTTTAGAAATGCTTGGGAGTATTAATTTTGAAATGCTGTTTGGGATTGGAAGATATTTTCAAGAAAATCTTAATTTTCTATCACCCACAATATTTGCGTATTTGAAAAGGCGCGCTTTCTTAGAGTCCCTTTTAAAATTTCTTTCCCAGTCAAATGCAACGGCAACAAACACCAAAAAACAAATTGTCAACCATAAATTTAAAGAAGTTCAATAGAAAAATCTAAGAAATGTTCATAAATAAGAAACTCAACTCATATCAAGAGATTCCATATGTTTTCTTTGCAATAAACATGACAAAAAGTTCCTTTGGCTGGAGCACAATCATTGCAGCGATCATTTAAGGCACACACACACACACACTCAACAACGATTTTAATAGCAATACGAATGATAATATTGAAATGCCAATAGACGGCATGATGCTGCTGCTGATTGTATGAGGAAAAGTTATTACCCTCGTCATTGTCATGGGGTGGTAGGCAGGCAGCAGCAGCAGCGGTAATTGGTAATGCTCATCGACTTTCCTTTTCACAAGTTGCTACAAAACGTGTCTACTTCTGCAGAAATATTCAAAATGATCGTCTTTTCTTTTGTTGTGTTTCTATTCCCCTATACTTGCTTTCCGTCCTGCCTTTGGATCATTGAAAAAATGAAGAAACGTGATAAACTTAATGAAGCCTTCATAATTCACAAGTGCAAAGTGATCTTCGAAAACTATAGAGACGAGACGGAAAAGAGTGTTTTTTTCGGTATATTTCACACAAACTTGTACACCATTTCCTAGAAGCTTTAAGATCCTCTTTAAGAAAAGAAAAACAAGGGTCGTTAATCTCACGGAACCATAATAGGGCTAGTATGGTATGGTGAGCTAGTATGGTTGCAGAAAATTGAACATCACCCGACGCTAGGACTTAACTGTTGGGGTAATTGAAGTCCCTCTCACCACAAAAGTTGAATTTCTCTGCACATGCCAGGTATTTATTCCTCAAAAACTGTAGATCGGGTGTGCCATACGGGTAATTGGAATAGGAACCTAATAAATACGAAAGGAAAGCACTTAGAAACTTTTCCTATTGCAACAGTAAATGGTGTCTCCTCTAGATCACTGTTTTTGATTATTTGTTGTCATTGACATTCGCTTTTAAATCTTTCTCCTCTTCCATCCATACAAAGTCCCATCCATATAAAGTTTTTCCCTAAATTTTGTTGTAAAACAAAGAAGACAATAAAAAAGTTGAAGAAAATTACATGCAACCACTTTGTAAAATGTCTTGTGCATCATTTGACACGTACCACATGACTATTTTTGAAATATGAAAACAACCAGTGGCAGTCAGCCAGCAGTGTGTGATTATTGTTGGAGTCAATATTTTAAGAGATTCCAAAAACTGTCGTCTTATTTCTTTTTTTTCAGTTCTTCTTTGGAAGTTCTAAATTGGCTTTTTCGTTTGGCGTTTGTGACTTGTATGTAAGTGGTAAAATAGTTGATCATTCATAATTAATGACACTTTATTTCCATCTTCTGTTCACAAGAAAGAAAACAAATCGTTTGAAAGGAATCGATAACTGAATGAGGAAACAAATAAGATTTTCTAAATAGGCAATGTTTTCGTGGAAATTAGAAAACTTCTGGTTCCTATTTTTTTTTTATTTATTGTATCTTCAATTTCAACAGGCACTTCCGAACTTTGACAGTTAATAACAACCATCGTTTTGAAGCTACATCTGTCAAATTAATTTTCCATGATACAGTCTGTTTTGTCAGATCACTACATACATAACATAACATAATTGGTCATTACAACCCTTCAGTCAGGATTACGACCTAGTTTCTCACACCACTTATGTTGTGTGTGTTAATTTTATACATGAGTGGCGGGACCTACAGTTTAAAGTCGACTCCGAACGACAGATTTTTGAGAAACTTTTCATGGCAATTTTATTTACTCTCAGAGTTTTCGCCAGAAATCTGCTGAGAGGAAGTCGCCGAAGAAAATAATTTTTGTATTTTGTTTTGATGTCTGGCCTGGGGCTCGAACCCTGGCTTTCGTCTAATAAGCCAACACACTACCTACTAGACTACGGCGACTAGTATTGTATTCATAAATGGACTCTGGAGCAGCGACCCTAACTTTTAACGAAAAGTTATCTTCAGTGATGGGATAAATGGGGACGATAGCAATCCCCATAAAATGGAAAAAAATCCATCACTGGTTGTTGTGGATTTTTGGCTAGTGAAGTCATTGGGCCATCACTTTCAATGGCGATAATTATGAACTTCTTCTGCTTTGAATTCAATGATCAACGACATATGGTTTCAACAGGACTTAACTTATTTGTGCGTTAACTTGATTTGTGCGCTATGATTGAAGTCGCCATAGTCTAGTAGATAGTGTGCTGGCTTATTAGACGTGAGGCCACGGTTCAAACTCCAACGAAACGAAATATGAAAAAATATTTCTTTAAGCGACTTTCTCTCAGCAGATTTCTGGTAAAAGCTTTGAGAGTAAAATCAAATTGCCATGAAAAGTTTCTCCAAAAAAGTCTGTCATTCGTAGGCGGCTTTTAACTGTAGGTCCCGTCACTCATGTATAAAATTAACACACACAACATAAGTGGTGTGAGAAACTAAGTCGTAATCCTGACTGAAGGATTGCAATGACGAATTATGTATGTGTGTTGTGCGCCATTGGACATTTCGAAAGTCAAGGCGAACATTTGAACGATATAAAGGCGAAAATTTCTCTAAAATCACAGTGTAGGCGCTATGAATTCACTGAACCTGTACCTTATTACCGGCACATTCTGTATTACCGGCCTCCACTATCTTACCGAACTGTACCTAACGCAGATTTACTCAAATTTTATTGGAAAGTAGAAGACTTGAAGGCAAAAATATTTAAAATTTTCTGCTTTTTCTCACAAGGCAAATAATAAAACACAAGTAGAGACTTACAGTGGCAATTATTACACATGAGGGCAACAGCAACAAAATCAACTTCCATAGCAATTGCAATTTGCAACAACAAATAAAATATTATCAACACAATACAAATTGGAAAACCGCTTTTGACAAAATGCGAAAAAAAAAAATCAACAATAACAACAACAACAATATTTGCAAAGAACAAAACAACAAAGCCCAAAACGAAACAAAACAAAAGATTGACAAGTTGCAGCTGCGCAAATACGCAAATAAGAGAGACACACACACGCACTCACACGTTCACCCAGCTGGTTTAGAATTGTTTGAAGCCGCGACAGTAATAATGGAAACGGAACTTGAACATAAAATTTTATTTCACTTCCCCCCGATAATTGTTGCTGTTGCTGTTGTTTGTTTGCTGTCGTTCCGAATTGTTTTGGAAAAAAATTTGATTTTGAAAGAAAAAAAAGAAAAAACAAAAAAAAACTGCAAAATCATTGAACAAAATACTCCCAAAGCATTAAATGAATAAAGTAATGAAGGCCTGGCTGGCTGCCTGTAACAAAAACGAAAGGGAGAGCCTCAGTTCTTTAGAATTTAATTTTGAAAACATTGAAGGACTGAATGACTGACCAATTGGTATACAATGTCGAATGCGAACATATTCATGATACACACTGAATATATGTCACCTTATTATGATGAATAAAAGAAACCGAGAAGAAGAATTATATGTTCAGAGTTATGTAAGTCGAACGTTTCTATTTCATTTCAAAAGAAAATAGTTTTACAAACAATCCAAATGGATGGATCGATCTCTGGTCCTCATCCAGAGTTTCTTTGACACTTTGTGCTTCCAGAACCATTCATTGGCCATATGCATGCATACATATGTATGCATATGACGAGCTGAGCATATCCAAAACAGTATTATAAACAACTGTTGCTGTATGTAAGCCTAAGCCCAAACCGCTGCAAGACTACTCATCAAATCTTTTTTATGCAGTTGATATCTGCCTGAAAGACTGAACTGTAGTAAGATAAGATCTTCAGAGAATTTTCCACATGCATCTACGAATTTTTCATAGTGCCTGAGACAGCATCTCCCTGACGACAGATTTAGTCGTCCCTGATGGATAGACATACATTGCACAGTATGATACAGACCATAGCGGTAAAATATCCCCTGTTTTTGTAAGACGAACAATTTCACACGAGTGGTTTCACATGTTCATCTATTTGTATGGAGAACAAACACAATTGAGTGTACGTACGTTCGTCTGTTTATATGGAAAACAACAACAAAAACAATTGAATGTTTTTCCTTGTGTTTTCCACACAAATAGACGAACGTGTGAAACCATTCGCCTTACAAAAAAAGATCCATAAACTTTAAACGCACGCTCATTGTAAGTCCCAGAAAAATTTGCCTTCGAAAGAGCGTCCTATATGGTTAGTGTGGTGATTATTTAATACGAACACTTTCCGTGACAGGAATCGACAGATTGATGATACGCAAGCCTCAATGACAAGAGGTTTGGAAGCATCAACTAGCATTAAACCAGGGTTGCATTTCATATGCGACCTGTTATGGATAGAAAAAGCCATACACTATTGAAAATCAGAAGACAGTATACAACGGGCACTGTAAGAGAATCCGTAATGAACAATTCACCCAAGATGGTCACATATCAATTGGTGCTGTAGACTACTATTGGAACATCAAAATCAAAACTTAAAATTCAGAGATGATTAACATCTGTGTTCTAATAAGTAGAAGTCGCTATAGTCTAGTAGGCAGAGTGTTGTCTTATTAGACGTAAGCCCACGCTTAAAACCCCAGGTCAGACATCAAAACAAAATATGAAAAAATATTTCTTCGGCGACTTTCTCTCAGCAGATTTCTGGCAAAAACTCTGAGAATAAAATAAAATTGCCATGAAGAGTTTCTCAGAAATCTGTCGTTCGGAGTCGACTTCAAACTGTAGGTGCCGCCACAGATTTATAAAATTAACACACGCAACATAAGTGATGTGAGAATCTAGGTGGTAATCCTGGGTGAAGGCTTGTAATGACCAATTATGTATGTATGTATGTTCCAATAAGTAATTGGAATTTCAGCCAACAGAAGATGGCTTTAAAATTTAAGATTCAAATTTAAAAACTTACTAACAGCAACAACGCAAATCTTTAGGGCTAAAATAATAAAAATTGACCGAAAACTTTGAAAAAAACGTTAACCTAACAAAGTTACAACAAGTCATGAAAATTGAGGTGCAGTTCAACTGAGTTTCAAAAAAAAATTTTATTTTTCTGAATTTGAACTTCAAAATATTTAAACAACAAAGACAAAAACAAAATAAAAAAAAATATTTTGCAGCTGAACTTCAATCACTCACGGTATGGTCACTCTCCCTCTACAACAGACAAAAGAATTGTGAAAACCATTGGCTGGCTATTGAATTTGTTTTGAATTGAAACACTTTTTGGAAGGGTTCGGTCGTCGTTACTCTTTATTCATCAAATCATTCAATTTCAATAGAGTTGTACAGTCATTCGTTCATTCATTCACTCACTCAGTCAGTTCGGCAGTCAGTCAGTATGCTTTCTTTTATTTTAAATTTTCAGTGTTTGCGTAACGGCTAACATAGGGAAGAAGAGAGAGAGAAGCAAAAATTTTTTCATTTTTGGCTAATTTACGTTTGCATTTTAAGCCGCTGCTGGTAAAAAAGGAATGAACGAACCTACAGAGAAACAGCATAGCAACTGAGTGATGATGACGATGATATGAATACGAATGGCGATGATTCATTTGAAACATTAAAATGCACCATCGTAATGCTGCAACAAGGCCAAATGCCATTTTTAAGCATCATGTACCTCTTGTTGCAGCAGGAGTTTGTCTCATGTGTACAATTGAGTTGCGAAAAATCGTCTGTTGCATCGACACGTGAAAAAAAAACATGAAAAATCCCTTAAACATGCAAAATCGCCTGTGGGGAAATTATTATTATTGCCAGCTGCATTTATTTTGCACATGATAAATGGATTTGAACACATTTTGAAAACACATTATACATTTAGAGACGCTTCCACCTAAAGCAAGGAAGAGAGTGAGAGAGAGATAGAGAGAATAAAAAGTAAGTTTATAACTGTATAAGTTACCTCAGCTGAATGATACTGGTTGGTTAGTAGTGAGAGAATGACTCCGGCGAATAATTTTGTTTCTAAAAAAATGGCTCGATTGTGCTAGTTTTTTGACAGAATGGAGTCGGCTTCAACAAGGGAACAAGCTACTATCGAACTAAGTCCTCTATATTTTATTCTAGTCATGTTAAATAAAGTTTACCCGACATGTCGGGTTACTCAATTATTGGTTTCACTACCGCCAGTCTGGTAAAGGTGCCAGCTTTCATGGGAAGTATCACATACTTAATAAAAGGATAACCATTTACGAATATGGATCGTTTAACAATCGAAGAACACATAAAAATTGTCGAAACTTACAGTGAAAGTTGTGATTCAAACCGGATTATCAATGAAACTACTTTACGGCTCATTATGATGTATTTTTTATTTGAATTCGAATTTTCAACCTTAAGAAGTTCAACTCACACAACAATTGAATCCATAACACTGTATATATACTGTTTGGGTGCTAGGGCAGGCGGCGACAGGCTTTCAATTCGAATTTTTTGAAGAAAATCTTGAAAATTATTTCTCTCAGGGGAGAAATTGCCATGAATTGAAGTTAGAGAACATAAGGAATATTATGGACTGAAAGTGTCATTGGACATTATTTTTTCGAAAATTGTCCTGAAAGAACAGCTATGGCCAGTTCAGAGCATAATGAGCGTATGATAACTGATTTCTTTTGGCCGACAATTACACAACACGTTTGATTTTTGCTTTGAATGAGAATTAAAAGGTTCCAGAATTAAAAGGTTCCAGTTTAATTCTCATTCAAAGCAAAAATCAAACGTGTTGTGTAATTGTCGGCCAAAAGAAATCAGTTATCATACGCTCATTATGCTCCGAACTGGAACCTTTTCATTCTCATTCAAAGCGTTTTGGTGAAAGACAATTGGCCACCAAGACTATGCCGTTTGAGGCCGTTAAATTTCGTTTTTGTGAGGCTATGTCGAACAGCCTGTCTATGCGGATAATTACCTAATATTCGACAAGTTATCGACGAGATTGTAGTTGCCGTAGTCTAGTAGATAGTGTGTTTTGGTCTATTAGACGTGAGGACACGATTCAAACCTCACGTGAGACATTTAAAACGAAAACGAAATATAAAAAATATTTTTCCTTGGCGACTTCCTCTCAGTAGATTTCTGGTAAAAACTCTGAGAGTAAAATAAAATTGCCATGACAAGTTTCTCAAAAAAATCTGTCGTTCGGAATCGACTTTAAACTGTTTGTCTTGCCACACAATATAAGTGGTGTGAGAAACTAGGTTGTAATCCAGATAAAAGTGTAATCACCAATTATGTATGTACGAGTATGCATCGACGAATGGCATCTAGATGTGCAAAAAAATGCTAGAACACTACTTAAAATTGATCGACTGCGTGGTAACCCTTCCGGATGTGGAATTATTGAAATCATAGCTTCATGGCATTTTATTGCATTTTACTTTTGAAAAGAAATACGAATTACTCTTTATTTTTAATTTTCTTATTAAAATCCCGATGTTTAACAGAAAAATATTTACGGGTTCCCATTCCTTTGATAGAGTAAATTATACCTTCATTTTGGTTTGATGTTCGGTATTATCTTAAGTAAATAGATTTCTTTTAACGAAAAAAGATAAGATAATTTCATACGAAATGCATTTCTACACTTAAAAACTTATAAGAGCATAAAAGAAAAATAATAAAACAGTTCATTTTAAAAGAGGAGGTCAAAGAACTTAAATGGGTAACAGTCATAAGCCTTTACAAGCTTTAGAATTCAAACTTAAATAAATATTTAATTTGTTTTTCCTACATTCGTTATTTATATCAACGTTCGTTAGTTATTTTTACAAAAATTTTAAACAAAGATTTTAATTCATCAAGATTTTTGTTTGAAAATCTCTTAAAGATTACAACGATCAACAACGATTCGTAACCTCAATTGGAAATGCAAATAATACGGGTGTGTTATGAAAAGTGATGATCAGTTTTCAAAATCTGTTTTGATTTGCTTAAAAAAACATTTGAATTTCACTTGTTCTGGTTTCTGGTGGCACATTTTATTTATTTATTTGTCTTCTCAAATTAACCATGTGTTAATTAATTGTTATTGTTATTGTTGTTATTGTTTTAGTTTTCATTCGAATAATTTTGTTTTTGTGGTATTTTTCTGTCGCGACTTTAATGCTGATAAAAGTCACAACAAGAAGCTTGAAACAGTTGGAAAAATAAAAGTAAGAAAAACATGACTCGCAGAATACGATACATGCATGCCAAATGCAGAGCAGTTCCAATAAATAAAATTCACTAGAGCACCCTGGGAACAGCAGTTCACTTTATATTGGGTATTGAACAAAGCAAGTTTTCTTACGTATTCTTCTCTATTATGAAGAGTTATGACGGTGGTTCTATACATACAGACGGTTATCTGTGGACAGCTGTAACTATTAAGTTAAGGTAGGTGGGTGAGTTTGCGATTAAAGGACTTTACATACAACTGATGGGACCAGAACCTTTCTGAAGAGTACCTAAAAATGTATGAAAAGGTATGTATACTCCATGAAACAGTAGACAAAAAGAGAGGCAAAAGCTCTTCTTAAACCAAAAGAGGTTTGAGGGAAATTACTATAAAACGGGATTTGGGTTATGCATCAGATTATCTGAAAATAACTTGAAGCCATTAACCAAGCTATTGACAGACAACTGTAGAGTCAAAGTACACTTATTGAGATTTTAGGGATTGTCACGAATCCAAACATTTAAATTTTGTGGCTGATGATGTCTGCTTTTATCGACATTACGGCTCTTTTATAATCGTAAGGATTTCTGATTTCTCTACGGTTTGTAAAGGAAGGCAGGAGTAGAGCCCAATAAGCAATGATCCAATACAACCACGTAGCTTTTCAAACAAAATGACGAGAGAAGGACGAAGTGAACGAATCAGCTGCTTAGCTGGCAATAATTAATGAAATCGAAACAAAGTAAAGAAAAATAACCTGCTTCAACATCGTGGAATCTTCGAACCGTCCTTATATGACTCTAATATTTTATGCAGAATAATTATTTGTATGAACGATGAATTGAACGAATATGAATTCATAGGGCTCTTGGGTGATAACAACAATTAAAGGAAAGTGAGGGCCTTACAAATCTTTGACTGATAGGCTTACGAGACTACTTATGAAACTACTCGACCGCTTATAGAATTGATTCAGTGGAAATCCATCACAATGTGGCTTGTATTTCACTGTTCTATCGCCAATTTTTTGGGCCCTAGTGAAATTCAGAGAATTTTTCCCGGAAATCACATTTTTTATGTAGGACTGGTAAAGCATATATGCACATACGTTTGGGATTGATTGGCCAGTGCATCCCACAATGCTTTACAAAGAAAATTCGTTGTTCAGAGGCACCAGCTGTAAGTGGAACGCTCTTTCTATTTTTCCTGCCCTATCTGTCTCGAACAGAAACAAACCCAACGTCCATATATATTATTCTCTCTCTATCGTCTGGCCTGCAAGCTATTTTCCTTGTTTCAACACAATGCTGTGGAAAAGTAGCAGCCTTCCTAGCAGCCTGAGTATTAATGGTAAAAAAAAACATTTTTTTTGTGGAAAAAGCATTGTACCGATGTGCCACAGTTATTAGAAATTCTTGTGCAATTGATCATTGGCGGAAAAGCTACTTGACACAGTAGATTAAACCTGTGTTAATTTAATTAACAAAATTATTTCGCTTAAAACTTATTTTTAATAAATTTTCCATTTTATTTCATGCAATTACAAAATTTTCCTGAATTATTCGCAATTTGAAACGCTTTCCCAATTCCCGTGTGAAGTAAAACGCCCATATGACGCGATATCTCATGGTATTTCACTTTTTTTTTTTTTGTTTAGATTTCTTGTTTGTTTGCAATTTTTTTTGTTATTGTTTTCAATTGTTTATAATAAAAAAACAAACACACATACACACATTTTTATGTATATGTGGAGTAAGTACGTAAAAAAAATTAACATACAAACAAAATTACAGTCAGTCTCAGTTTAAGGTTTTTTTTTTGTTTTCGTTAAACTAGATTTTTTCCTTTTTTTCTCTTCATTTGCAATTCAGATGAAAAAAAAACGTCGACCACAAAACCAAGTTTTAACGTGTTTTCTAGCGAAAAAAATAATAAAAAAACGGAATTGTTGTCGTGTTTTTGTTTAAAAATTTATAGAAAAATAAAACTGAATTGTAATAACAACGAAATGACAGTTGTTAACTATTACTTGTGTATGGATTTCAAAACATTTTTTTCTATTTAAAAAAAAAAAATTTTTTTTCTAAATTGTAATCGTAACATATCCATCCGTCCATTCATGACGGTAGACTAAATGAATTAAAAACGTTTGCGGTTTTGATTTATTTAATTCAGGTTTGAAATTCAAATAAATTATAAAACAATTGACTGGATTTAAAAGCTGGTAGAGAAATTAGAAAAACAAAAATTAATTGAATTGACGCTGATTTATTAGAAATCTTTTATGCAGGAAAAAGTTATTGAATATCAACATTAATAGCAGCTACCTTTGGACATTATGTACACATGAATGAGTTTTTTAAAACCTATAATAGGTGTGGATAGAGTTCTAATATATTAAATGCATGAGGTAAGCCAATGATATCAAGTTCTGTTAAATTGCAGTCAAAAAATAGCAGAAACTTGATCACAATTCAAGCCACCGTTTCCCTTATAAATCGTTGTAAAGTAGAATTACAAATTAAAACTCGTCTGCAAAAATTTCAAAAAAGTTTTCGTTCGTCTCTGCTGGGTTCCGGGACCTAGATGTATACCTGGGACCGAGATGGCGTATGTTTCTAAGCCTAGAATGTGCCACTTCTACGGCCTTGTTAGGGCAAGGGTCAGGGAGAAGGTGCAGAAGCAATGGATCGGGTCGTCATGTGTCTAGGAGCCTATATCTTTCAGTAGACAGTGCTAGTCCAGGTTTACTGCTGAATTTCGAGACAGCCACCGTTAGACTGATTATTCGGTTTATTACGGGGAACAGGCACCAGGTTTACCAGGTTTACTGCTGAATTTCGAGACAGCTAACGTCAGACTGATTATTCGGTTTATTACGGGGAACAGTGAGATTAGGTCGCTGACAAATATATGGAAAAAATTCCCGCCGCACTATTGTAGGGTATGTTGCTATGAGGATGAGTTGGACACTATCAAGCATCTCCTCTGCCTAAACCTTGCGGTTGAACCCTAGATAGAGGCTTCTTTGAGTATTTAGATTATCTGTCGACAGTCGACTTTGGGGTTCTCCTGAGTTTTATACTGCGCATAAACTGGTTGAGAGGTGCTAGGACATCAAGATGGTAGTCTTTTTCAGTTCTCTTTCACTTGTGATGTGATTGTCTTTTTCACCCCAGGGTATTCCACTTGTCTTAATAACAAGTACAGGACAAGTATTCTGTGTATCTGCATTGCTTGGTCAAAAGGCCGGTTACTATCTTCTCATACATGACTCAACTCTCTTTCTATTATAATTATCGATAAAGTTTGTTTGTTTCAATTCAATTTGGCTGAAGAAGTATCTTCGCCTCTCTGAATGTTCCCTTTCGCCGAGTATACTTTTCCAAACTTCTCTTCACACTTTGTAGAAACTTTTCTTCTCGTAACTTCATCTACCAGCAGTGAATTGCCTCATGACCCAATTTCCTTTGTCCAGCTGATTTTGTTTGCTTAGATAATTCAATACTATTCTAGAACCAGCCTTATAGCAGCCGAATGCTTGAACAGAGGCCTGACTGTCCGATAGGATTGCTATGCCACGCCCATTGTGCTTCCTTTCTAAGTTGAATTAAGCGCATCTTTCAATGGCTTAGTGTTAAGTGCTATTCTGTATCATAAGTAGAATTTACAATGATGTAGAGAGAGATGGCACAGTTTATTGCTCACTTGCTGAGGTTGTTGGATAAAACTTTTCTTGATAAATGTAAGAAGCTATTAGAACTTCTAGTACTTCTTTTAGAACTTCTAATTGGTATGGGCATGAATCTATATTGACACCTGAGATCGAGAATTTGGTTCGGTTTTTGACGATTAACTCATATCTCATGCGGGTATATCAAACTGGTTTAATTTAATGAATCAAAGTGGAGGAGTTTAGAGATGTTAACCCTTCATACATGGCGTATCCAACTCAATTTTACTTCATTAAGGAAAAAATTTGTTTCCCATTTGTTGTTTCTTAACAATCTGTAGTTGGTTGTGGAATAAGGTATCATATCGATCGACTTGACCACCAAAAACTTTCCAAAACGGGCTAAAATTTAATTTTCTTTTTTTGAAAAATATTACGTGGTAGTTCAAATGAATTAAATTTTCTTGTCGTGCCTTTTGCTAATCAAGACACCCAATTATATTTAACACCTACTTAAGACATAACTACGCCTCTGCTTTAATTATTATAACCCACTGAAAAATATGAATTTTAAATGAAGAAGTTTCAACATATTTCAAGTGAAACTTTGTTCAGCTGAAAGAAAGATTTCTTTTCTTTCTTTTCTTTAAATTTAAAGTCTGGCTTTGGCAACAACAAAACTAATTAAAAAGATTTTTTTACAAACTTTTTTACGTGAGTGTACTGGGTGCACTTTGGCTTTGCAAATTAATTTCGAATGCAATGATTTTGAAACTGTAACAGAGTTTAGTTTCAGTTGTACTGGTAGTTTAAACGATTAAATATTCTTAAAACAACAATATTTTTGTGTACGAGTAGAAGATTGAAAAATAAAAAACAAAAAGATTTTTAAAGCCAAAAGTAAAGAAAAATCGTGCTGCTGCAATATACAAGCTGTTGCAACATAATTTTCAAGAGACATGGTATCAGTCAGCCAGCAAGCCAGCCAGCCATTAGACTGATGATGCTGGTGTTAGTGGTTAAAATAAAATAAAAAATAATTATTCGTACAATACTACACTAAAAACTGTAAACTGTAAAACTATCAGATATCTGAGATGGAATTTATACGAAATACGAGTGCTAAACATAGTTTTAAGACTGATCTGGTATTCGTATTTTATTGTATTGGCGGTTTGCCAAACATTGAAACACCGTTTTTTTTATTTTAAATTTGGCGCGTGCTTTTCTTGAAACTGGTTTCCACTGGCGTGTGGTCAAATTGTTTGGAAACTCAAAAAAAAAAAAAAGAAAACTGAAAAATAATTTAAATGTACCACCACAGCAGCACACCATAAAGCCACTCTAAATAATCACTTTAAACTGTTTGACCCAAAAACAGATTATTTCTTACATTTTCATTAAAAAACAAAATTAACTGGAGCTACATGAAACAAAAACAAAAACAACCACTTAAAAATAATTCGAAAGTATATTTCAATTAATTGTTGTTTTAAATTAAATTAAATTAAATAGAAAAAGGAAAACATATTTAAATTAATTCGAAGGGATTCTATTGTTTGACAAAAAAGGTGTGGCTGCAAACTATCAATGTCAACCAAAAGCAAACCAGAAAGCTTCTAAAACCATAAGATTACATCAACAAACTTTTTCGAATTAAGTTCTGAAGAAGATCAAACAAACTTTGCCATTTAAGCGGTTGTAACCAATGAGGTGGTGGGATGTGATGTTTTGATCTTCAATACCAAACAGCTGGGATTCGAATACATAAGACAATAAACAATTTATCTCATGGTAGTTTGAAAACAGCGACTTCTCTTGAGAACATTTTAACTACACAACACAATTTCACTTACAAAAAGGCTTTGTTTTTAGACAACTTGAGTTTCTGTGAAAAATATTTCCAGCTGAGTAATAGTAGGGTTGCCAACACTCATAGTTAGAAAGTCTTTTTCAAAGATTCTATCGTCGAAGAACTATTTTTTCATACTTCGCTTTGTTCGTACTTCGCTAGAACGCATAACACCTTCCTGAGATTATTGGGCAAAAAAATTTGTCAATCGGGACGAAACGATTTTGATCAGGGGAAAGGGAGTAGGGCAATTACGCGGGAAGAAACACATTGATAAAGGTGATATAATTCCATGTAGAACATACAGAATGCTCTGACGTTTTCTATTAATAGAAACGAAGACAACTCTCTCGACTTTTGAGAGACAAGCTATAAAACTTATAATAGGAAGTAAGTCGGAATGTATAGCATATAGTAGTAGCTGTCAAAATATGTAAGGGAAAGAATCGGTACACGATCTGCCTTGCGACTTGCATGCTTTACGGGTGCTTGGGCTTAAACACTTCGGTGCTGAATTGCACGTTTTACGGGTACTTAGACTTAAACACTTCGGCACATACCCATACATGTCGTGGACTGTCATAAGTACTTCCTTCTCCTTTGGCATAGAGCCGGGCAGATGAGGGACAGTCTCCTCTTCTTCCTCATCTCTGCAGCTTCTACAGAAGTCGTTAGCAAGGTGTCCAAGTCCAATGCGCCTCCCATGCGTACCCATAATGCAATGCCCCGTAATGACACCGACAACTACACTGAGCGCGCCTCTTTGGAGTTTAAGTAGACTCATTGTGCGCCCCTCATCCAGCCTTGGCCAGATTTTACGAGCCGTTCTACCTGTGTCCGAGGCCGCCCACCTGTCGTTGACGGAATCGATGATCGCATTATCAATTATGAGATTGCAGGTCCTCATTGGTATGCCCAGATTCGAGAACTCAGCGGTGAGCTCGATGGTCGTGCCCCGCCTTACAAGTTCATCAGCTCTACAGTTGCCCGGAATACCACTGTGTCCCGGTACCCATACGATATGGATGTCATATCGTTCCGCTATCTCGTCGACACATCTGCGACGGCCGTACACCGTCTTGGAGTTCATCACGTTAGAACTCAAAGCCCTGATAGCCGCCTGGCTATCAGAAAGTATGGTAACGCTCCGCTTGGAGACCCTTCCATCCCCAATAATACTCGCCGCAGCCTGTATGGCCACCACCTCCGCCTGAAAGGCACTGCAGTGGTCGGGTAGTCTTATAGACTGAGCTGTTCCAACCGATTCCGAAAAAATTCCACTGCCAACCGCTCCGTTCAGCTTAGAGCCATCGGTGTAGATTTGTACGAAGTCTCTAAACAGGTGGGTCACACCACTCTTCCAGGCCCCGTTGTCCGGGACCGATGTCCTGAATCTCTTCGTGAAGTCGTACCTCGGTGTCATGTAGTCACTGCTCCCGACAGCTCCAACTTCCCTCAGGATCCTTGCGTGGCCTATGTCCGAGTCATGCCACTGTCCAGTCGCCCAGAGGCGTTTACTAAGGATAAGTTACTGACAATCTACGATGTTTAAGTCTTCCGATTTAGAGAATAGCTTTTCTCTGAAAACTATCTCATGCTTGATTTTTTCTGTTCTTTCATGAAATGTTATTTACAGGATAACACAATTGGCTAAAGGGCCCTAACCTAGCGGTTGCGGTATTTAGTCGTCTATGTTTCCTTTATTAGCCAAAAAAAAAAAAAAAAAAAAAAAAAAACTGTAAAGTATGAGCTTCAGCAATTTACCAGTGACAAATACCAGCATGCGCTTTTGAATTACAAAGCTATCAAGCAATCCCAATGCTATCAAGAAAGTCTGTTATCATACTAATACAACCTATGCAATGCGAGTTACAGATTACTAAAGCTCTCTGTTAGGCAAATAAATCATAGGGAGATTACTTTGAAAGGAATTGAATTGAGACACTAAAATCTAATCTCGACTAAATTACGACAGAAAGCTAGGGAATATGTGTTGATAAGATATAAACCAAAAACTATACGAACATGTTTCCCACACTAAATTTGCCAACGTTTGCATTCGTCATATTGGGGCAGACACTACTACCTGGCCCATAAATCATTTGAAATGCAATTGCGGTTTTCGAATTTTATGATTCATATTAATATGGCATTTAAACAAAGCTCAACCCTTCACGGGACAAAGGTGAAATGTTATCATTTTGCATTTATAAAGGGAATATTTGAAATTTTGATAAAGGTCAACCACCAAACTTCAACTTTCGTTAAGAAAATATTGCAAAAACCTGCCACTAAAACATATACAATTAATGAGTCACCTAGAAAGGTGAAGCAATTAAACGGTGAGCGTTATGCATCAAACTGGAAGCATATAAATCAAGATACTAGGATATGTTATTGCAAATTCTGTCTTTTTTTTGGGGCAATTTGCAGTTTTTAAGTGGTCGACAATGTGGCAAGAAGAAGGAGGAGGAGGAAAGAAGGAAATTACAAAGTCATTAAAACATTATTTTTCTATCAAAGTGTCATGCAATTCCCTTCCCTTGTCTTGCAGGAAGAACACAAAGGAAGAAAGGAAGGAATGAGATAAAGTTGCTGTTAGCCAAAGATATACACACAAAACGTCATTTGAAGAAAGAGAGCACACAGGCACGTGTCAAAGGCCATAGTCACACAAGAAGAGAACAATTCGAAGAATGATGGGATTAAACAACTTTTCGATTATTGTTAAATGGAGGACAACACGTAAAAATAAAGCTTAAAAACCGGGGGAAATGTCATCTAATCAAAGAACTGAAGGATTAAAATGACTTTTATTTGGAAGGGAAACATATGGCAGCAATTGTGTTTGTGGACACGCGACCCAACAAAATTTCTTGTTTTTAATGTTAACGCGTGTCCTTTGAAAACAAAAAAAAACACCACGAGACTGGGAAAAAATTTTGAAAAAATAATGAAAAAAAGGAATCTAAGAAGGGCGATAACAGGGATTATTGTTTATTGCTGTCTTAAAACAAGTTCTTGAGTCGTTTGTTTATTGTTCTTCAAAAGAATTTTAGAATTTTTAATTTTTTTTTATAACTCCCATACAACTTTGTTTCCCAGCAAATATACGATAAGGCCTTACAGAAAAACAAGCTTAAAAAGAATATGTAAATAAAAAAAACACAGAGATATACATATAATATATACATACATATGTATGTATTCAAAAGATATGCAAATTTTCTAGCCCCCACAATGTCAAGTTTTTTGTTTTTAATGTCTCTGCTCGTAGTAACGATCATTGCTACTTCTGTGGCTTTTGCTGGTTTTTGAATTTGCGTGGGACCTTTGGAACTGTTGGTGATAAATTTCACGTATTATGAGAATGAAACAATGAAATTTTTAATATCGTTAATAAATTTCACAAACATGATAGTCTCTTTAAATGCATTCAAACAAACAAAAAAAAATATGAAAATTTTTTTTTCTAAAACAAGTTGAACAGTGTAAGATGGTATGCAGAATTATAAGGTATGAAATTTATTGTTCTCAACCATAATGTGAGAATTTTTAAATGCAAAAAAAAACTATACTAACAGCCATATCAACAGTTCAAGGAATTTAACAGCGTTCATGATTGTAAAGCTCTCAACAATTTGACCACAGGGGCAATATTGATAGATAATATCTCTAGATCATCTCATACCACGAACCGCCTTTCGTATTCAGGTTTCTCTCAGACACTTGAGTTTCACTTTATAAAAATTATGGTTGCTGAACTTATCCATAAGCGGAAGAAATACCTTTCCAGGAGAACATCCATTATCTGATTTGGATTTGATGGCTACTTATACCTCTCCACTGATCTTAATAGAAATATTTTACATCGATTCTGCATTTGCTAAACCCATTTGAACCCAATTACCTACCCATTCGATAAAAATTAAGTTCCTTATACTTTCGTTGGCACTGAAACAAGGATTTGGAACTCAGGTCATTTTCAGGGAAACACAAATACAATCAGTGGGTAATTGAGACCGCATATTTACATACAGACATAATTAGAACGCTTTGGTCTGGATTAAGACCTAGTTTCTCACACTACTCATATTGTGTGTGTGTTTTATACAGAAGTGGTTGCGGACCTACAGTTTAAAGTCGACTCCGAACGACAGATTTTTGAGAAACTTTTCATGGCAATTTTATTTACTCTCAGAGTTTTTGCCAGAAATCTGCTGAGAGGAAGTCGCCGCAGAAATACTTTTTTGTATTTTGTTTTGATGTCTGGGGTTTGAACCCTGGTTTTTCGTCTATAAGCCAAAACACTACCTACTAGACTACGGCCGTACATAATTGCTCATTACAACCCTTTAGTCTGGATTACAACCTCGTTCCTCACACCACTTATGTGTTAATTTTATACATCAGTGGCGGGATCTACAGTTTAAAGTCGATTCCAAGTGACAGATTTTGGAGAAACTTTTCATGGCAATTTTATTTACTCTCAGAGTTTTTGCCTGAAATCTGCTGAGAGGAAGTCGCCGAAGAAATATTCAAATTTCGTTTTGTTGGAATAGCCTGACCTGAGGTTTAAATCAAGGCCTCACGTCTAATAAGCCAACACACTACCTATTAGACTACGGCGACTATAATGGTTTAGTGTAATAGATTAGAGTCTCCTGTGAGAATCGATCCTCACACTAATAATCTACAGCGCTAACCACCAGACAAAGGCCGCAATCATTGCCAAGGCCTTATAGTTGGCACCCGATCGTAAACAATAATATTGTCTACAGCGGTACCATATCAATTCTCCCATAGAAAGGGAATTTTGAATCGCTGACATTTTAGAATACATTGCTACTTTACTATAAGAAAGCTTTCCCCTTACTCTACTAACTCACTTCCTTCTGAACCACAATTCCGATACGTAATATGGAATTACGGTCCGATGGTTTAGTTGGTCGTGTGCTAATCTTCAAGTCCTGAGGCCATGTGTTCGATTACCACCGGAGATCTTGGGTGTTTTACCATTGTCTAATTGTTCATTAAATGTGAATAACCGCAATAGAAAAAGAAAATGAGAATTATTACAAACCCCGTCTCGAAAAAAAGTTACGAAGGTAAAAAAAAATTCGTCGCACACTACCCCTCTTTTGGCAATTCATTAATTAACACTAAGGGACAAGAGGTTGCCAACTAGAAAAATACAAACGTTCTTCATTACGACTCTGATTCAAAAACTTTCCATTTTCTTATGGGTGGTCCATACGCCTGCAATAATACTTGAATTACAGTGTGCCACACAGTGTGCCAATAAATTATATTTTTCTGTAAATTAAACACACGATGCCAAAACTTTTTTAGAAAGCCTATGTTGTAATCCCCTTGCTTAAAGAACGTTTATAAATTAAAAAAATGTTTAATCTCTGGCATTACAACCTCCTTCACATTAATTTCCTTGAGTTTTTAATGAAGTTTCTTTTCTGTGTATTTTATTTTCAAAACTTTTAAATATTAATGGCGAATGACGGAGGATAATAACGGTTATTAAAAGCAATATTTTCTTAAAATTTGACATTTCTAATGCCAGACTAAATAAACAGAAACAACAAATACTCGTAAATAATATTTTATTATGGCAAGGCAAACACAAATATCAGAGGAATTCTAAGGCATAAGAGAGGACGACTTGAGCCTAACATACAACATATTCACAGTGTTTGCTTGAATGGTGAGAGATATCACAAAACAGTGTAACACAAAAGTATTTATACGAATTAAATTATGTGCGGAAAAAAGGAAACAAATATTTTTATAAGTGTTGCTGTAAAAAACTTTCCGAAGTGTAAGGGAAATGGAAAATGTTAACAAATTTTGCCTGCAAGAGTTTCAGGGTGGTTAACATTGGCCAGAGTTAGAAAGTAATGAGGACAGATGGTAAAAGACAAAAAAGAAAAAGTTTTCTTACAAAAAAATTTAAATGAATAATGAAAAATCGAACCGATCGCAGATGGTGGCGTTAAGTGCACACCAATCAATCAAAATGAAATCAAATAATCCATATCCCATCGAAAAACAACGTAGCTGGCGATACCAATAGATAAAAGGGAGGTAAAGACTTCATCAAAGAATGCATGCCTTAAGATTAGAACCCTAGCATCCTACACCGTGGACATTAACGGAGACAAAACCGTGTGTGCCTATTAGGCAGGTGTAAGTCTCCTTCACATCCCATACCAGATTTTATAGGCCATCTTGTATATAAAAACTAAACTTAACTTCACAAGTGGGACATGCCAGTATGGAAATTTATATCCATAGTGGATCTGGAAAATTTAACAACAACCGTACTCTAGTAGGCAGTGTGTTGGCTTATTTTACGAGAGCTCAGCTCAAACACCTTAAACAAAACTAAATATGAAGAAAAAATATTTCTTTTAACGACTTCCTGTAAACAATCGTCTGGCAAATACCCTGAGAGTAAATTAAAATTGCCATGAGAAGTTCGAGGTCGGCGTTAAACTTTAGGCCCTGCCACTCATGGATAAAACTAACTCATATTTTAATTCGGACTAAAGAGTTGTAATAATGAATTAAGTAAGTAAGTACGACAAGACCAAGCCAAATTCTTCTACAATACGTCCCATTCTGCTATATGCCACAAAACACTTGAGTAACTTGTTGATTTTTAGACAAAAACTCGAGCGTGTATAAGTCCATCATTATTGACGAAGAGTAAAAGCGTTGAACCAATGAAAGTTGCTCATAATTTTGTGTTACACTGTACATTAAAGGAATATTTAAAATCAAAAAGCAAAGTCTCTACTCTCTCCCGTCTCTGTCTCCATGTACACACAATATTTAAATAAATTTTAGCTGACAAAGTGCAAAATACACAAACAAAAAATGGCAATAAATATTGTGATGACTTCTAAAGATGAGCACAAAAACAAACTGATCAAATGCAGACAAGAAAAAGCAAAAAAAAAACAATACGATACTTTCGATGATAACAAAAGCAAAACAGGGTTGTTTCACATGCAGAAACATTAAGAGAGGGAAAAAAAGCTGTGTACAGCTACCAGTGGCAGCAATTTAGGAGCTTAAATCCAAAATAAATGACGACGTTGTTACAAGACCACGAACAGCAGAAGTAAAAAAAGAAATTATATCAACAGGAATCGTTAAATGTAATCAACAAACAGACCCTTTTTCTTTTTTGGTTGCAACAAGAGGAACAAGTCATTACAATGGATTTGACTGGCTGACAAATAATCTTCAATCTTCTACTCCATTTCCTTACCTCACTCATGCAACAATTCTCAAATGGGATGAATTGGTTTAAAAAGGATATCGAATGGGATGTTATACCCGGAGAGGGGATAAGTTTTTGTTTTGAATTTTTTTTTGTTTGTTTTTAATATCAACAAACAAAAGCAATCAAAGCAAAGTTTCGAGTTCTTTTTTATTTGTTTTTGGTGGTGTGTGGTGGCAGGGGTATCAAAATGAAATCAACATTGTTTAAACAGGCAAAAAAAAAAGAAAATATTTAATCTGTACTGGTATTATCAACCAAATTACATTAACTGACTATCGAGCCATTTGACGGGTCACAAATGTATATACTTCTGCTGCTGTGATGTGAGCGAATAGAGTGCATTTGTTAACCCGCCAGCTAGTACAAGTTAAGCAGTGTTGGCATAACAATCATCCCATTACATACGTTCGTTCGGCCTGTGCAGCCCCAGTTATATTATTTATCCCGTTGGGCATAAATGAGCGATGAATGTTAAGAAGGGTCGCTTTGAATGTGATTCCCTTCCACACACAGACATACGTTTTATTTTTATGCTATGAATACGCAGTTGAAATTTCAGAGCCTTAAAACAACATACTAACCATCATCCAATGAGTAGCTGAGTGTCAAATTCTTGCTATCAAGTCCAGTAAGTAAACAAACTATTCACTGCACCGTGAACAAAATGAAGATGACAAGGAAGCAAGGAATATACTTCAAGTAAATAAATGTTCAGGATGGACATTATTCGCATATAGTTATTGCTGATTTTATAATGGTTCGAGAGAGGCTAAAATGCCTCATCTGTACACTAGCGGGCCGGATATACCAGAGATAGATTCTTTAAACCCAAGGGAACTGACCTGGAAGTATTTCCACACTGAAGTAACTGCTTTAACAGAAGTTTTTAATCTTTAAATATACGATGTATTTGTATTTTTTCAAGCAGTATTGGCAATCACTCATCTTTTCAATATTCACTAGGGTCCGGCAAGCATTTCTAAGCTAGATTGTTAAGAAATTCCACGATAAACTAGGCATGGAAGCTATTGCTTAGATGTAGGCTAGTATGACCAGGCTCGGAACGCTCATATAGACATAGAAATGAAATGACTGATGATTGCACCAGAGCTAATCGATTGACAGAACTTCTAAATGCAATTGAATTCAAATACCCTGAAAGAAAAAGTACAGATTTCTTTGTGAATTGGTTAAGGATATGTCTTAACATTATTGTTGCAAAGACAGAATATTTGTGGAAGAAGGCAAGAAAATAAAACAAAACAACAAAGAAATTAAGAGAATGGGGTTCAAAAAAGATCAAACGTACAATAAAAAAATGCGTAAAAGTCCACAAAAAGCAGAGAAGAAAACCTTAACAAAAACAAATCAACACTTAAGGTTCTCGAAGTTGTCATATCGAAAATTAGTGTTGCCAGTCAGATATTGTAAAAAGTGTGGCTGTTGTTTCAAACACTGCAAAGCTCGATTAAATGGTTAAAGGATATTATAATAAAAATAGGGTCACGTATTTTGAATCACAGAGCATTGATAAATTTATTTAAATAAATCCTTTAAATTTATTTAAATAAATGACAAGGCATAAAAGGAAACAAATTGTTTTATCTCTAGATTACAATCTTCAAAGGAAATGCACAGGAAAAGCAATACATTTTTTAAAAAGATAAAAACGTGACCATTTTAAGTGTGGGGGCAATTAGATTATAAATATTTCTGAAGAAAAATTAAAAGTGGTCGTAATTTTTTGTCATAAATTTTGATAAGATATTGGAAACTACAATTTCATATTCTCCACAATGATGATAAAAAAATTTAAATGTTTTATATATTCCAGATATTGTACTTACCTTAGACTATTCATTGGAAATTGTTATTATTACTACTAAGTACTGCAAAACGTGGGTATTTTTCAATATTTTTAATCCCATATTTCATTAAGATCGATATTTTTATGCAGGAATCGTAACTGAAGAACTAAAAACAGCATTAAGGATGATCCAAATCTGTAAAGTAAAGAAAAATAAAATACAATTTTGATTAGATGTCATCCATTCACGACTTAATTCTTTCATATTCTGCAAAAATAATGCGTTCATTTTTTATCACAATCTCTCTTCACCTCTCTCTCACTCACTTAATGGTTGGTTCGCAACATCAATTTTATGGCTGGAGAGAAAAAAACCCTGAAATCAAAGGAAATATTTAAAGGAAATTTTTTCCCTTTTTTATGTATTACTTTCACGGAAAGTAAAATCAAACAAACAATAAAATGGAAGAGCTGGAGTGGAGTGAAGAAAACAAATAAAATAAAAATAAAAATGAACAGAAAATTAGATTAAACGGAAGTGTTTACGTCTGTTTTTTACGTTGCAAAAATGGCCTGAAGGCAAGAAGGAGAAAAAAAAGTTAACACAGAGCATGAATATTTGGTAACTTTCTAAAATGCAACATATGTTCAGACGGCTTCAGTTCATTTTCTTGTTTTTTTTACCAAAAACTAGACTCCATCCATCTGGCCTGACTTGAATTTTTTTTCTGTTGCCATTTGGATATTTGTGGTTTGGCATACAACTGTCAGTTAAGAACGTGTTACAGTTTTACAATAAATGTTGTGTTTTTGTTGCTGTTTCTGTTTTTATTGCTGTAACTTTTTTTTTATTAAAAAAGGCACCATATTTGTCTATGCGTACATTTTTTGTATTTTTTAAAAGGGAAATTTGATACATTTGTAGCTTTAGGCTGTATTTTTAGGATACGAAAATATTACAAATAAAATTAAATTAAAAGAAAAAAAACAAATACGGACGATATCGACATCACAATTACAATGTACCCCCAACTATACTATTACGAAGAGTTACCCTAGTGTATCGGGATAAAAATATGAAGTCGCCGTAGTCTAGTAGGTAGTGTGTTGACTTATTAGACGTAAAGCCCGGGTTCGTATCCCAGGTCAGACATCAAAAGGAAATATGAAAAAAAAATATTTCTTCGGCTTCTTCCTCTCAGCAGATTTTTGGCAAAAACTCTGAGAGTAAATAAACCTACCATGAAAAAGTTTCTCAAAAATCTGTCGCTCGGAGTCGACGTTAAACTGTAGGTCCTGCCACTCACGTATAAAATTAACGCACACAACATGAATGGTGTGAGAAGCTAGGCTGTAATCCTGACTGAAGGGTTGTAATGGCCAATTATGTATGTATCGGGATAAAAATAGGTTTTTGTCCCTTAAACGTTCTCATCGTATGTACTTCAACCTGAACGATAAATGTAGGCAGCAGGATGCGCTGTCTAGTAGGTAGCGTGTTGGTTTATTAGACGTGAGTCCACAGTTCAAGCCCCAGGTCATACATCTTCAAGGAAACGAAATATGAAAACATATTTCTTCAGCGACTTGTAACAGATTTCTAGCAAAAACTCTGAGGGTAAAATAAAATTGCCATGAAAAAGTTAGCAAAAATCTGACGCTCGGAGTCGAATTTAAATTGTAGGTCCCGCCAATCATGTATAAAATTAACACACACAGCATAAGTGGTGTGAGAAGCTAGGTTGTAATCCTACCTGAAGGTTGTTATGATCAATTATGTATGTAAATAGGATGCGAAGGCGTAAGATCAAAAGAAAGTGGATTCTTGGGATACAAAGAAATGGAACATAAACCTATCAAATGCGCGAACGATAGCTACAAAGCGAAATAAAGTGATTTTTTTCTTTAAGCGAGTGGTTAAAATGTCGGTGACAACATTCGAACTTTTCCTCACTGCACATTAAAAGATGCTGTCTAGCTGTGAGATCTTTACGTCTCCTCATTACGATGCGCCAATGCAATGTCAACACTTTTGTGTATGATTTGTCATGTGGCAGAAGTGTTTTTATTGCCTCCTCAAAGCAACTGACTACGTTGCTTGGGCAATTCTCTTTCCCAATGTGCTTAGCCCTTTATTATTCTTATGTAAACCCCTATCATTTTATCAGGTTTTTATCTTAATTTAAGATCTCATGTGCTATTAAGCATGACTTTGGTTTGATTTATGACACAATTAACTTCGAGAATCAAAATTTCGAAATACTTTTTTTTAATAAAGTGCAACAGATGAATTGACAACTTGTTCAAGCATATAGAAAGTGTGATCATACAAAACATAAAAACAATTTTTTTTTTGTTTAAAAATTGTTCAAATTTATGCTTAAAACGGAAGTTTCTCATTAGGTTTGTACTGCCGCCTATAATACAAAACAAAATTACATACAAAACTGGAGTTTGTTTTAGTTTTTAGGTCGTTTTTTTTGTTTTCGTTTTCGTTTTAAAAAGTTGACAGTTGACAATTGACACTTTCGTGTGAGTGCCCATTTTTTCTTTGTTTGTGCAAAACGTTTTATGCGTTTAACGAATTGAACACAAACGCCCGGCCGCCTGTTTTTAATTCGAAAAAATTGAAGTCAAAGTTCCATACACTGGAAACGTGTTCAATACACGCATGTATGTATGTAATCACATAGGCAGACGTGTTGAACGTGTTAAAGTCACTTGAATTGTTACAGATAATTTGGCTGTTGTTGTTGTGGCCGTTTTTTTTTGGTCTTTTCTTTCTACAATGCAAATATTTAATATCCTTGTTTTTTTTTCTTTCTTTTGAAACGCTGTTATCATGTATAAATATCGTTTATTATCAACAACATCTGTTAAATTATACACGCCCATATTTGGCTTATTCACCCCACTTCACCACATGTAACCCTCCTTGCCCACAAAATGCTTCGTTATTTATCAAAAAAGAAAGAAAAAACAAAAACCAATTGCTGATATCCATTAAATACTTATTTTAATATTGCATTTAAGTCTGTATGTCAGTATGTATGTACTTATAGGATACGTAAGTTATAAGCGATTGTATCAAAATTTTCCAATCGCACTTAAACAATTTGTTATGCACGCCTTGCAAAAGGAGAATGAACGAAAAGTCTTCGATAGAAACTATTTCATGGCATTCGTGCATCTTTTTTTGTTACTTTTTAGATCAAGAAGCAGAGATAGATACTGCTGTGTCACAATATTTTGTACAGGGTGAAACAAGAAGAGGAAATACTTTTAAACATCGTTAAACATTAGTTCGAACTCAGCAATCCAAATCATTTCCAAAGAGTTCACCATTTTTAGGAAATTTCAGATGGCAACTCTATCATTCTAGAACTGCTACAGAAACTAGAAAAACTTGGTTACTAATCGTTGAAGGCACAGAAAGGAATAGAAAAAGAAAGAAAACACAATCTCCTTTAAGCTTGACAAGCTTCCCAATCGATATACAACAACTTCGATATCCTGTTTACAGTAAAAACTATCCAGCTGCTTCAGACACTCAGCTATGTTTTCAACTTTACATATGTATATACATAATTGGCCATTACAACCCTTCAGTCAGGATTACGACTTAGTTTCTCACACCACTTATGTTGTGTGTGTTAATTTTATACATGAGTGGCGGGACCTACAGTTTAAAGTCGACTCCGAACGACTGATTTTTGAGAAACTTTTCATGGCAATTTTTATTTACTCTCAGAGTTTTTGCCAGAAATCTGCTGAGAGGAAGACGCCGAAGAAATACTTTTTGTATTTTATTTTGATGTCTGGCCTGGGGCTCGAACCCTGGCTTTTCGTCTAATAAGCCAACACACTACCTACTAGACCACGGCGACTTCAACTTTAGCAAAAGAAAAAATCCAGTGATGCCAACTCTTGCACATCAGGTACGTAATAAAGCAATTCGAACTTAAGGATATTGATTTTGGCCATCACAACAGTGATTATGTGCAATGAGGACTGAAGACGAAAACCCTGTGATTCAACACCTAACTCAGACATCTCAAACGGAACGAAATATGAAAAATATTTCTTTCGGCGACATTCTCTCTGCAGTCGTCTGACAAAGCCCCTGAGAGTATATAAGAAAAATAACCATAAAAATTTTCTCAAAAATATATCGTTCGGTATCGACATTAAGCTATAGGACGCGCCACTCCTTGTAAAAAAATTCACGCACTCAACATTAAAGCTCTGCGAAGCTAGGTTGTAATCCTGACAAAAGGGTTACCATTCATTCAACAGGATTATTTAGAAATATTGCCACCTCCTATTGTCTACACCCTGTTTCTTGCTCCCAAAAATAAAATGTAATTTTTATTCTTGTTAATGTCTTGTAAATCGAAATAGTAAATGGTTAGTTTAAGAATATTTGATATGGTCACGCTATTTTTTTTTAATGCTATGGGTTCGAGAGGGAGTGAGACTAAACGGGGAGTGAGTCAAATGAATGAAGGGGTGGTTGAATTGCAGTTATGCGAGGGGTTGAATTTTATGGCTTTTCATTACATTCGTTTGTTTATGTTGTCTTTACAAAATATTTGAATTTTCATTTGAAGATTTTCATTAATTGATAATGTTATCCTCATTGTAATTATTTGTGTAATTCGCAAATATTTTAATGCACACAACAGACACCAACACAAGTGCAAAAAAAAATTACAAAATATTACTTGCGCCCGCTGAAGGCGATAAATGAATATGGCCGCTTTTATGCTTGAATGGTAAAGTGTTGTTAATCAGATTGCAAGAGAAGATAACAATGAAATATTAAAAAATCTATATTTAATGCCATCTCCTCCTCCTTAAAAGTTCTATTATATTGAATAGTTTTATAGCCCATAACACAAGAAACTATGAAGTGACAATTCGATAAGAAACTCTGGTGGCAGGTATGTCTCCAGAGTTCAAACTATGACTCGCTCGATCTCAGACAACTCATAAGAAACTCTAACTGACTACTAAAGTGACGTTTGTAATACTCTCATGGTGTTTAACTACTATAAGGCAGCAAACTTTCCGTCGATTTCCAACTTAAACATTTTTGACAGAAGTTATGGCTTGTAAGTCCTAAACATTTATGCACAGTCCAATACTGACGTGAAGGTTAGAATGTTGGTTATGTGGAGATTACTGTTCAAAGTGTATCAAAATATTCTGTAAGAATGTACTGCGATAATCGGATAGCCAGGCTGTCCAACGTCATATTGACATCATACTCTACAGTACTATTGCCAGACGTTCTGGCCAGAACGGGTACCAAGATTGAAATACCCCACGTGTGTGATCCGCTGAGACCTCTATAGCTGCGATTAGGTAGAAAATTAGGGATAACTTCGCCTTCTTGGTTTACACCCCTGGCTAGAAGAGAAGAGAGCATTAGGTTATATTTCTCTCTCGACTAGACGTTTGGACTAGAAGACATTTCCTAATGGTATACATCAATGCCTTTTCAATGGAATGGAATGTGGTAGCAATGGTCCTAATTGGAAAACTCACATTTGTTTCGTTTATTCCGTTTCAATAAAATTTAAAGGCAAATACATTAGGCTCTGGAAGCCATTGTAAAATGCACATATGACATGCGCATAATGACATCCGTATCTTTCTCTTAAAATAAGTTCAATAGTATGGTTCTGCGTAAAAAGGAAGCAGCATACAAATTTGATTGCCTAGAGTGATCACAAACAAAATCGTATGGAAAATAATTTTCCAATAATTTTTTAAATTTTAAAATGTAACAGACTTTATGATGATATGCCACATGTAACGCCGATTTGGAAAGGGAACCCGACGAAGAAACAAGTCAAGGAAGGGTGTCAAATCGTTTAACGATTAAGGACAGACGGAAAAATCTTAGCTCTTCCTAATGGAATAAGGAATAGCCACCAAAACGTACAACTCAAATATAACTGAGAAATGTTCCGCTAGTAGTAATTAATCATCACCACCTTTAGGATCCCAAATTATTCATGGTGTAGATACGATTACTATAAAGGAAACGGCACTACTTGAGAATGTTAATAAAGGCCACTTATGGCCGGTGGCATATTTGGAGACCTTTGTTGAAGAGAATGACAGGAGTTTTAAAGGGAATCACTCTTCGAGATTCACCATAATATAGTAATGAAATGTGAAATTAAATGTTTATATCTCAGAAATATCTCCTTATTCCATGCTGTTGGTAGAGGAAGAGGTGTAAAGTCGCCGTGTAGAATGCAAAAACACCAAAAATATATAATTTTCGCTTTTGTTTAAGAATTTGCTACGATATTTTATGAATTCGTATTCATAAGCATACTTACTCGTCTATTTCTACAGAGATGAGTACAAATAAAATCCAATTTCATTGGAATTGTGTTAAATTGCGGTTGTTGCCCCTGCCTTACCTCTCTCCTGTGTTTCTTATACAGGGAGTATAATACAACAATTGCTGTTGTTTTTGTTTTTGTTTTAATAAATTGTAGTTTTTGTGTAGTTTTTTGTTAAAGTTCGCATGTCGGTCACCATCGTACATCATTGTACGTACGTACGTACGTACGTATGTACTTTTAAATGAATAAATGAATAGACGACGAATGTAGTGTAATGTATTGATGTTTTTTTTATTGTTCTTGTTTTTTTTTTTTGAGAAGAAATATAATCAAAGATCTTGAAATACACGGAAACTCAAAATAGACAACAATGAACGTGAGTGACGCAGTATGCGTGTGTGTCTATGAGTCTATTAGTGAATTTTTGTAAGTGAATGAATGTGTCATCGAACATAGCATTTCCGCTGGCTTGTTTGTTCCAATTGCGAGTAAATTTGTGGCATTTTGAACTGAAATCAATTGAAAATTTATTTCTATGAAGATAACATTGATAAAGACAACAAGAACAATTATTTTCTCTTGTTTTTCGATTACATTTTTAATTGAAGAGTGAAAACTAAATAAACAATAGAGACGCAGCAGAGAGAGTGTAATTGAACGTTTATAAAAATAAAGTCTCAAATTTCTTTTATTGAAATGTAGAGCAATAAAATTTAAACATAAAAGCAGCCACAAATTATAGGCAAAAGGTAGTGTTGCGGCTATGGAAAGTAAGTATAAAATGTTTTTAAAGTTTCTCTTTAGCATGCGTTTTATACAGCTTTTAATAGTTTGTGCAAAAATAATATGACGCACAATGAAGTTTTATAATAAAAAACATTAAATACATAATGCGCTATAATGTGCAAATACATCCACCGAATGTAACCCCCTTTCATGGCAGAAATAAATCAAAAGCTTTGATCCAGTGCATGGAATATAAGGAATACTTTTTAAGAAACTCATCATGGCTCACCATAATGCATGATTCCACATTATTTCCGAATTTTTTTTAAAAATTTAGAAAATAATTTCAATTACATTTTGACAGCTTTTTGTGGATTTTTTGTTTTGCTTTTCAAAATCAATTTTTTTCTTCAAAATTAATTCGAGAAACCTAGGAATATTTCCTCGTCTTTTTTCATTCCTTACCACTTTCTAAGTTTATATTGTATGTTAATAAGAAAACAAACTTATGCAACTTATGATACTTAACACATGGTATCGTTACGTACTGGTTCTAAGAAAACTTAACTATTTTTTTTTTACTATCAAATGACAAATTGACACGCACTAAAACATCATTTTGTGGTTTAATGATTCTCTCTCTTCTCTTTTATATTCTGAATTTTATTTTCTTTTTCTATTTTTGTTTTTTTTTTTCTAATTTTGCGTTACTATAAATAAATAAAAGCAAATATGAAATAAAATATTAGAAGAATTATAACAAATTTGTAACTTATTGTACTCTAGACTATGAGCTAGAAAAGTAAAATACACTGAGGGATAATTAGTTAGGAGCACTTACTGTGTTTTAAGTGAGACCTCATATAGTGATATATTGGAGTAAATAAGAAATAGAGAAGAAGAAAGGAGGACTTTTTCTGAAACCTTAAAGCCTTACAGATCCATGAATATAACTAAGGTGGAATGATCCCCAAGTAATTAGAAGGAGAAGCGGAACTGCCAGCAATTGGAGAATGCGTGCAGAAACTGAAATAAATTTAGTAGGAAGGCATTTGTTTAAGAGAAAGCCAATGACACTCTAAATACCATTATGTCAAGAGTACGTGCGGTTCTTGAAGTCGCCGTAGTCTAGTAGGTAGTGTGTTGGCTTATTAGACGTAAAGCCAGGGTTCGAGCCCCAGGCCAGACATCAAAACAAAATACAAAAAGTATTTCCTCGACTTCCTCTCAGCATATTTCTGGCAAAAACTCTGAGTAAATAAAAATTGCCATGAAAAGTTTCTCAAAAATCTGTCGTTCGGAGTCGACTTTAAACTGTAGGTCCCGCCACTCATATATAAAACTAACACACACAACATAAGTGGTGTGAAAAACTAGGTCGTAATCCTGACTGAAGGGTTGTAATGACCAATTATGTGTACGTGAGGTCCCTTTGTTCTACCCTAGACTACAGTAAACGATTTAAATAATGTTTAGATAATTCAACATTGAATTTTCTTATTCCTTAGGGCAGTCATAGAGTATCTTTGTAAACTCTTAATTATTTATTCGCTTTGTTTGAGTACCTTGTAGTAAGTTTTTCCAGATAAGCATTTGATTGTTCTAAGCCAGTACATCCTGGGTTGCCATATGTACTGGTGTAGAGCTGAAAAACTTTATTAATTGAATTCCACACTTTCTCTCTATAATATCCGTAGAGGATTGAATATTTCCAAAGGATTGAAGCTTCGCAATTTCAAAATTTTCGAAAACCATGATGTCTTTTTCTCCCGGATCTGAAAATTGATTGCTTAGGTTTTTTATAGATAAGCACTGAACTATCAACTACATAATGCCACTAAGCACTACCTGATGACTTAAGAAACTAATCGTACTGTTTGTATATGTGGCCGCTATTTTGTAACTTTGAGGTTATAAATAAATACCTGAAGAACATATGGAGACTACTGAACTCACGAAAATAGTATTTGAAATCATGGTGGGCATTACACCCCTAGCTATTCACATCCTAATCCATCCCTTTGTATGGGTCGTTCCACCATCTTGTTGAAACTACGGCTGCCTTCCAAAATGTTAGTTGCTTTGTGTTTGAACAAAGTATCGTGTTTCATAATGCCGCTGTACAAAATATATACAATGTATTCTATTTCAAAACGTCGTCAATGTGTATTTTTAACGCAGTCAAAAAGCAATCAGGCATCAGATTTATAGTTGATGCATTGTTTGGTTACTTTGCATATCTACATAGTTTATATACAGCAGTAGAACTGCATACAAACTTTGTATTGAAAAATTTTGGAAGGCAGCCCACATATCATCCAATTCGTAATCTTCAATTGCTCGCAAAAAAAGTCTCGTTATCATACGGCCATAGCATTTTAAATGGATTAAACGATGCTTTCAGAATCAGGACCATTGTGTGAGAAATAAATTTCATTGCTACACAAAATTTTGGTCGGAAAACCAACATTGAAAGAGAGTTGCACTAACACCCAATCAGAACGTCTACGGAGCTGTGAGTGATCATATACCTTTACATGTTGTGTCCCGTTTGAGCTACGTATAAATAAGTCACACAGTTATTTCTTATATTATAAGCAGATATACGAATTATTTTTCTTAAATTTCCCTGAGATTTTAAAAATCTAGGTTACTATCGAAACGAATTTCATTTAGTGTAACTAACTAGGTTCCTAAAAATCTACTCGGAAAGAAGCAAGTAGGTTCAATGGCCTAAAATTA